>CM059601.1:142709469-143959469 GCA_030412105.1 Cyclura pinguis
CATTCTCATATTTAACAATGTCAGCAGCCCAATTAGTTTTGTGAGGCCATGGCCAAAGTGATAATGAGGGATTAAACTCATGTAATGTATAAATCATAGTATGATGTTAAGTTATTAGTTGCTATAAATGATTTTACCAGAAGAGGTAGCTGCCATTGAAATCAAAGCACTGAAAGAGCTATTTCAATATAATTTTATTATAGCTCAATTTTACAGCAAAATAATATTACAGTGAAACGTGTTGTCAGTGAATGAGAGAAAGGATAATTTCAAATTTTTTGGGGGGAAGATGATAGAAAGTAAGCTTGACTTTATATGAAAAATTAATTTTATAATAATATTTCTGCCATATTAGATTAGTAGGTGACATAAACATGGAAGCTACTACATGGCACTGTAGAGACTGTTATTTGCAAAATAAATAAACGAATGTTCCTCTTTTTCTCATGTAAAAATGATGGTAATATATAACTGAAAAAGCAGACAGATAACTGTTAGCAAGTACAGAGCAATGAATTTCTCTACAACTTTCTTTTTCCCAAAAAGAAGAAGAAAAAGACAAGTCAGTATGTCATTTGGGTCTGAGTGGGATAAAGGTAAATCCACAATTCTCAACTGAAATTTTCTAAACTGGATTTCTAGGTGTGTGTCCTGAAATGACCACCTACAAGTAGGTGGTCATTTCTTTCTTTAAAAACAGTTAGGAAGGGAACCTTCACCAGAATTAAGCCAGTGAAACTCAGACCCAGAAGCAGCCCTGAAAACAAGGACAAAGTATATCCACATGAAGTAGATTCTCCATAAGTAAAGCCAACAGTCATTGCAGAATAATGGCCCAGAAATTGCTGGTAAGGAAGTGTTTTCAGACTGACGTTCCAGGCCTCTCCAAGAGATCTCCATGATTTGAAGAGTGACAAAATAGGTATTGATGCAAAAGAAGTTGATATTGATGGTGAGTGCAATAGGTCTTTCCTAGCAAAGAAGAATGTCATGTCTTTCCAAGAGGGATCTGGAACCTCCACAAGGCTGTTCATGTACTTGGGTGCTCTCCACCAGCCAACAAAGCTTCTCTAAGCTTGTGCAGGTTTTTTTTAAGGTAACCCTCACAAATTTTTGAATTAATTTTGAAATGTTATTATTTGAACTGAGAACTCTGTTAGAATATTGAGGAATCATGAAAGCCAGTGGAAATTACCTTTCAATCCACACATTAGGCTAGAGATTGAGGGTGAGCCCCATCTGTGGCACAATTTAAGTTCTGCCCAGTGTGGTATAGTGGTCTGAGCATTGGACTATGACCCTGGAGACCACAGTTTGATTCCTCATTCAGCCATGGAAACCCACTGGATTACCATATACTCTCAGCCCCAGAAAACACTGTGATAGGTTCACCTTTGGGTCAGTATAAGTCAGAAATTACTTGTAGGCACACAACAACAACAGCCAGAAAAATGCTCATATAGTTCTGATGCAGTACCAGCTTTGTCCCCTAATCTTAAAACTGCTTAGATAAGGTTGGCTTCATCATGCTTCATAATCATTCTTAAAAGTAACTTCCTGAGCACTGTGATTATTTTATCTGTCATGAATTTCTTTAATCCCCTTTCAAAGTTACCCAGGGTGGTAAACATGGATACATTTTGTTATACTTAATAATTAATTCTACAGCTTGACTCAATATCTTGTGGCAGTGAATTTCTCAGTTACCTGTGTGCTGTGTGAAGAAGTATGTCCATGCTAAATTAAACACATAGGCCCTTGATCCAGACATAGAACCCTGATCCAGACTATGCGCATTTCCACACTAGACTGTTATAGTGCTATGATTCCACTTTCAACATCCTATGGAATCCTGGGGTTAGCAGTTCTGGGAGGGGCCAGCAAACCCCAGGATTCCATAGGATGTTGAAAGTGGAATCATAGCGCTATAACAGTCTAGTGCGGAAATGGCCTATGACCACTATGCTTGAGGAATGAAGTCTTTCACTCCCAACACACATATGACTGGTAATGAAAGAAAACATGTCTGCTGTTGTGCCACTGTCTCTCAGGATAACCTCCTGCACAAGGTTCTTGAGGAGACATTTGTGTGCCTTTAAGTCATTTCTGGCTTTTGTTCAGTGCTGTAGTAAGTAAGTAACTCAAAAATCAGGTGATTATAAGACAAAGATCTGTAGTCAATCCGGTTCAAGTCAGGCACAGGAAATCCAGCAAGACAAAGGGAGGAACAGGAACAAGGTCATTGGCCAGTCCAGAAGTTGTCACACCAAGCCAGTAATCTAGATACACACAGCTAACAAGGAATGATAAACAGTTGTCAATTGTAGGCAGTCCAAGATCAAAAGCGCATGAGTGAGAGCACTACTGGTCACTGAGACAGGATGACTGCAAGCAACACAGACACCATGGAGCTGCTGGGAGGTGTACAGGCAGCTGTCTCTGGACCCTAGGTGCTCAATGTGGGAGCATTTCCTATTTAACAGATGCAGAGACATACAAGGCCTTTACTTTTCTCTTCTATAGTCTTCAAAGGAAAAAGGTATGTCCTCTGTGTCTGTTACATCCTGCTGGGGAGTTGGCCCCTCAGCTGTTTCAGCTCCCAGCTCCTCAGACTTGGAGAGGCCACTGTTACTTGGAGCCACAACTCCCACCAATCTGACTCTTCTGTGTCCAGTTCTTCAGATTCCAGAAGGTGAGTTGTGACAGCCTATGGCAACCCCAAAGTAACCTTATCATGGGATTTGTTCAGAAGGGGTTTACCATTGTCACCCACTGAGGCTGAGAGAGCCTGATTTGTGCAAGGAGTTGCTGAGCAAGAATTCCATCCCTAGTCTCTCAATCCAGTAGGTTACCTTCCAATGATGGCTGGCTGGGGAGCAGCCCAAGGATTTGGTTTGCCCTTGGGGCTGAGGTTTTTCATCCAAGGGAAGGGTGCTCATCAAAACCCCCTGTGCTGTAGCCATTTGAATCATGTGCATGTTTCAGAACAGCAGCTGGCAAAAATGGCCAGTGCATTGAAAGGTGTTTGCCATACATCACTTCCCATTCTGGTTTAATAAAGGAGCCTGAAGACGTTACGTGTTAATGAGTTCCCTTAAGTTGCTATAAATATATAAATCAAAGAACTTCCATACAGCTGTTGTTCTTGCTTTATGAAGAAATATTTTCAAGCTAAAGCCAATTATATTTGCTGTGGCTTATCACAGCAATTATATGAAGCAGCAGGCCAGTCAGTAATGACTTTTTAAGCTAGGGGAGTGCTAAGAACACTTCCAACTGAGCTCCATTACCTGGATTATAACCACAGTTTTAAATGAGGTACCAATGCATAGCAATTTATTTTTGTTTCTGTGCTTAATTGGCCATTAACTTTTTCATGCCAATAATTTCATTTCTTTCTGTGCCACTTACTCAGTAAATAGTTCCTGAAATGCACATTCCAGGAACGTTCCCTACTATAGGATAAATACTTAAAGCTAATCCAGGCTAAGATTGGCCTGCTGGATTTCCCCAAGAACAATAGGTATGTGCTAAACTACCTTCTCATACCCCAGGTCATCACATTCTTTTTAATTAACATGAGCCGCCAAAGCAGATCAAACAGACTGTCTCTTTAATCTCTGACAATGGTCAGATTTCAGCATTTTGGAGAAAACCCCCCGTGGAATAATATTGATACAAAGCAAATATTTACCTAACCCTCCCAGACCCAGTAAAGAGATGTTCCATGCCCATAAACATTAGGGTTTTTAACGTTACATTACATCATTTTCAGCTATCAATTGGGGTATCTATTATTATATTAACCTGCCCCTATAACCTCCATGATCCAAGTTTTGATAGGCTTAATTCTGAACTTATAAAAAAGCACTCATTTCCAATGTAAAACAGGCAATTTTCTCCTTTACTGCCTAATTCTATGCATCTATTACAAGTAATACTCCCCCCCACAACTCTCATCTGATGTGTTCCTCAAAAGTGGCTGTGAAAATTGAGGTTGATGATTGCCCGTGGCTTTCAGCTTCTTTAAGTCATTCACTTATAGTGTCTTTTAAGAAAATCTGGTGGTGAATTGTCTTGCAAGTGAACAATGTTGAAATCTCTTCAGAAGTCACCTTTGAAATATCCCATGAAGAAGATAACCATGGCAAAAATCAAATTGCTAGTCACAACTACAGTAGACCCACTGATTTCTGTTAAGTGTTGATGTAACATTCAGTTGTTGGTTCAATTGGACAATATTAGTTAATGATAGCTGGGATTAGCCATTGGATTTTTCCTTCTTTATGAAAATACACAAATATTGTGAAAATCAGCAGGTCTTATCGTAGCTTGCTGTGGCATATCTTGTCATTCTACTGTACATACAGACTTTCCTTTGTGCTGAATCTAACAGGTTCAGTCTTTGCTATACTGAATGTCAATCTCTGCAAGCTGGATGCAGCATTTTACAATATCTCTGAAATATCTGAAGCCCACCTATCTTAGGAGAAAATTAGAATCTTCATCAGTTGTATTTTATTTTATTTTTATAATAAAACACGATGTCTGAAGACTGCAGTTTTGAATGCAGAGATGGTAGCATGCTATGTCTCTGTGTCCATTTTTTTTTTTTTATAATTTTCTTTCTGGCAGTTAAATTGGTTTCCAATATTTTTTTTTTCTTGCAGGGTTCCAGGCACAAATTTATCTTTGTAAATTCACATCTGGAATCCCAAAGCTGGAAAAAATACGTATAAACCTTTGGCACAGTAGAAGGCACACCCTTCTCCCTTAGGGTGGAAAAAGAACATTTAAACACTAGCTCTGAGCTAGCCAGCTCATAGTACTTTTGGCATACTGGCCATTACTCTGCTATTCCAATCCCCGATTTGTACCACCCTTGGACTTCTAGTCTGAGCCATGATCACTTCTTCACTTCTCTCCAGATTGGGAAATATCACCCACATCATCCTAAGCTCTCATTATCCAATTTTTTTCCTCCCTTGTCCTTCAGTTAGCCTTGTGTGATTGTAAGACTGCTTGGATTTTGTGAGTGTGCAATTGTTAATTCCCCCCAATAAAACAAACAAGCTTACTTTTGACTCTCAGGCTAGTTTTTCCCTGCACTAGTAGCAGTATACACAAGTGTAAAAGATCTCATAAGATCACCCCACTCTCTCAGAACATGTCTTTGAGCTAATAGTCCCCACTGTTTCATGGAGGCACTGGTATCTTGGGTTGATCCCTGAGTCACCCACCTTTTGGGGTAACAGTAAGGCATGCTGGGAATTGCAGTGCAAAAACATTTGGAGGTTCACATGATTCACACCTCTTGTTTACTCATTGCATTGCTAGTTATTTTTTTTTGTTACTTTTCATTACATTTTTTAAAAATGTATTTAAGTGTAAAAAATGTAGGACAGATAAGATAATGGGATAAATCTTGAAGGAAACATTGAAATGCCTCCAAAAATTTTTTTTAAAAGCACAAACAAAGCAGAAAAAGTTATTTGTTCCACCAATAAAGCAACCCCTTATATTTGTTATATTACTTTTGAAATCTAATTTGTTATACTTTTCCTCACCAAAAAAGTATCTCATTACAGGTAACAATATTACTTGTAATTTTTTACTTCCAAGCTCTACTTTTGAATAAACATGCTTTTGAGTAAACATGAACTCCTATCTTAATTTACTATTGGCTGTAGTAGCCAGAACTGATGAGGATTCAAATCCCACAGCATCTGGAAGGTCATGATTTGCCCACAATTTGGAAAATACGAACATTTAAAATCAAAATCACTGCTCATTAAAAGCTGAATATATCAGAAGGCACTGGCCTAGCACCTAGCTCAGCTCTGATGGTAGCCCAGAGACCACCAATGGAAATCTTAATATCTGGACAGGTTAACAGTAGGAAAACTGCTCTTTCAGTGCCTGGGCTCCAAGCAGTATTTCAGTACTGTATTCCAGTGCTGAATAGTGCCTGGAAACCAACAGGAAGCCAATGGAGCTGTTGCAATGTAGATATTGCAACCAGTGAGTTAACTGTCTCATATCATATCACTTGACCTTTCAAAGGAATCGCAATACATAACATATTGCAATGATCTAATGTGAATGCAACTGCAGAATGAAGAGAATTTGACCTTGATCCCACATGTCATAAAAATGGCTGAACAACTGCATAACTTTTCTGACACCTCAGGGCACTGGTATGCTGTGACGTGGAGGTGCAAGGGCAAAGTCGGGAGGATTATAAGCCAGTGCCATGCCCATGGCTTGTTCTTTGCACCTTGGTGCTCAGACTGGCTATGCTCAGCACCATATTGAGAAAGTTGGTGTTTTAGGCAGCTACTATTTGGTAGGCTTCCACAGGTTTACTTGTGAGCACTTTGCACTTTTTCCTATGAAGCAGCAATGATACTTAGCAGCCAGCAGCTGAGAATGGCAGATGCTTATTTGTGCTTGGCAGGCAGCATTGGTTGCCACATGGTCAGAGTGATTTGTCTGGTTCGTGGCAGCACAGTAGCCTGGTCTGTGGGTCACTGAGGCATAATGGACTGGGGTGTCACTGTCGCAACTAGAGGGGTGATGATTGGGATGAGGGAGGAATAATTCCCAAAGAGTTCCATGTGTGGAGATCTTGGCTGGAGGGATAGTTAGCCCCACTCCCTGCTATTGTTATCCTCTTTTTTTCCAAGCAGGAAAAAGGTCATGCCATGCAACAGTAACTGGCTCCCTCTGACTTCACAGTCTAGTCAGGCGTTAATGACCAGATTAGGGCCTTTTTTGCACTGCATTTTCCATGTGAATGGGCCCCTTGAGTGTTGCGCAAATGTGTGGAGCGGTCCACATGACTCACTCACATTTACGCGATGTTCCAGGGCCTGGTAGGCACCACTTGTGCACTTTTTCATTTTTGGCTTTAAGCCAAAAATGGTGTGCGGTCGCGCATTGCTCGCAGTACCTGTGTGCACTTACCTTGCATGCAGAGCCTTGGGAGCCAAGCCGGTTGTGCTTCCTGTCTCAGTGCAGCCTGGGAAGGTCCCAGGCTGCACTGCGAAAGGAAGAGACAGGGCTCTCGCTTGAGCAGGAAGCTCGTGAGGAGCTGAAGAAAGCTGGATGCAAGGGCCTCTCACAAGAGGCTGCTTGCGCGAGCACCTCATGCCAGCACTGAGAAAAGGTAGGGTGCAGAAAGGGCCTAGGTTTTCTGCCCTAGTTGGCTTTTGCAGCCTGTTAGGACTTTCTGACATAGAAGGGCCTTTACAGTCAGACAAGGCCTGGGGATATAGTCAAGTCTTCTTGGCCCAATTGGGCTTTAGGATCTAGTGAGTCTTCATGGCCCAGTGGGGCCTGCTGGCCTGTTAGGGGCTTAAACAATCTAATGGAGCCTGGTGTTCCTCAGGCTTTCAAAGCCTTATTGGGCCTTGTTGGCCTGTTCAAGACTTTGAAGCCTACCTGTGTTTTCACGGCCCGGGTAGCTCTTTTGCCATGCTTGACCTATGAACCTTGTGGCTTGGATGGGTTGATTGGCCTACATGCTCACTCTTCTAGTGGGTGGACTGGTGGTGTCCAAATAGAGCCTTGTGGCCTTGGAGACTTTATACCCTGGTTGAGCCACCTGGCCCTACCCCATGCTTTGTATTTCCATTCAGATTAAGAGTTCAAGGGTGACTTGATTGCTGTACTGTTACTAGAGTACCTTAGCCATGCCACCCACCCCACAGCATGAACATAGTACAATGGGACCTAAGAAAGGGTAGAAAAGCCAAGTATAAGGGGCCAGAAATAAAGATAAACAAAGTTATTCCATTCTCTTCTGAAAAGGAGAAGGGAAAATGCTCCCATCCTAGACAGGCTTTGGGCACTGGAACAGGGCCAGGGCATACATATACAGCCCACACCTGCCCCCAATAAGGAAAGAATTATCTGAACAGCATGGAAGGAACCCATGGCTAATGAGAGTCTTGATAATTCTGTAGCAGAAAGGACAACCAGATCTGCCTGATCTGGGAGCACTTTCAGGAATGCATCTATCCTTGATATTTCTTTGGCTGAACATGCTACACACCAGGAGGATACATTAGGAAGTCTAGGAGTAGATGAGGCTTCCTTTATGACTGATAGCTTTGTGGGAGTTTCCACTTAGTCCTGCAGACTGGAGGTTCAGCCTGTAGGTCAGGATGTCACTGGTCTAAGTGAGCCTGATACAACCCCATATGCAGTTCCTTTCTAGGTGCTCCCTTCTAGGTAAGCTGGAGATGGTAGATATCTGAATCAGCATGCTTGGCTAGGCTACCCAGTTGGGGATATGGGGAACATCGTTCTCCATACATTAGCTACCTATGCCATAGTACCCTATTCAGAGGTCCCATTCAGGAAATAGCCCTTCTCCTTAGATGATCATTTCCGTCTGGAAAATGAAGGGAAAAACATGCAGGAGTGATTGCATTGACATTTTTGACCTGTTTTTCTGGAAGTTAGAGAAGGATAAAGACAAATTGGATGCCAATGAGAAGAAGAAGCTAATGTGTATCAGCCCTTGGTCAATTGGCTGCCATACCTGGAGGGCTTTATTACTTTCTTAGTACATCAATATAATCTATAGGCCCTATGTGGCCTTTTTCAGTCCTGTGTGGTTGCATTATGATAAGATGGGTTGTTTTTTGGTAGAAGAGGCATCTATCAACTGTGCCTTATGAAGTAACCACAGATCTACCTAGGCCTATACAGGGTGAATTGGTGAATTTTCCCATAGTGAGCATACTGTACAGAAGACTTCACATTCAGGAGCTGTTTGTTCAGCTGGCAGCATGCCTCAACAACATTGACTTATTTGTTGGGAATTTGGCATGAGATGTGCATAATATGCCCTCGTGAGTTCAAAACCAAGTGCTCCATTTGCAGAAGTTCCCATTCTTTCTGGAACTGTGCAAATGTCCAAGGGGCCAGTGGTAGGTCCAAGGACCAGCAGGCTCATAAGTAGCCCCCCGGGAGACTTAGCCATCTGCAGAAGGGGCCTAGCTGGTTTAAACTTGATAGGCCACTTCTTTACCTGGATCAAGTTGCAGCTCACTAGTTAATTGATTAAATAGTTAATAAAGTATCCTTCTTTCTCCCAGCTCTGTTGTATGGTCTCATTATTTTAAAGTGAAGCAGCAAGTAGCTTTATCAGTCTTGATAGGGCTGCAGCAGCAGCAGCTGCTGAAAATCAGAAGTCACACAGTCCAGTGCTCAAACCACTACATCATGCTGGCTCCCACATACTAAACGCAGTAACAGCTTTTAAAAAAAACTTCACATGCTACGATAATTTAAAACAAATTAATTCCTGAAAGATGTAATAAAAAGCCATGTTTTAACTTGCTGCCGAAAAGAAATCAGTATTTATGATAGTTGCACAGGGCACTACACAGCTGGGGTGCCATGCCTAATACGGCTTTTTATCTTGTCCTTGGCCACTGGATAGGCTCCTGAGAGATGGGTGCCTCAGTAGACATCAGTTACTAGGCATATATATGTATGGAGAGATACTCCTCCATGTATCAAAGTCCTAGGCCATTTATGTCTCCAACATCTTGAATTCAGATTGGACATGAATTGACATCCAGTTCAGCTGCTTTAGACAGGTGTTATACATTTTCTATTTGGTATTCCAGCCAGTCAGTCTTGCTGCTGCATTGTTCACCAACTGTAGCTCCAGGTACATCGTCAAAGGCACCCCCTTGTAGAGTACGCTGCAGTAGTCTAATCGGGAAGTTACCAATGTACAGTCTACCATGGCTAAGTTATCTTTGTCCAGGAAAGGCTACAATTGGTACATAAGTCAAACCTGGCACAAGGATCTCTTGGGCCTCCAATGACAAACACGATTCTGGGAGTATTCCTGAGCTATGCATTGTCTCCTTCATAGGGAGCGCAACTCCTGTGAAGCTTAGCTAGCTGGCTCCTGGAGTTTAGAATCACCTATCCACAGAGTCTCTGTCTTAGCAGGATTCAGTTTATTTTATAGTTCATTTTATTATAGGACCAGATGATGACATTTTTAATTTTTACCCCTGTTGTGTTTCATTTGCATGTATAATAAAAACACCAACCCCTAGCCTCTTGGACATTCAGAAGGGCAGTGAAGTTCTGTTAAGTTTCTGGTCTCCATAATAATTATATTGCTTACATTTCATTTTCCTCAGTCGACTCTTTTGAACTGCCTGGTGAAAATTCATCCCCAACAGAAGATTACAATTTTATTGCTTCAGACAAAACACAAAAAAGCTGATCAGTTTCTTTCCTTCAGAGGCCCTAAACTTCATGCACTTTTGCTAATTTAATAACGCAATTGATTTTGCACATTAAACAGGCAAGGAACTTTGATTTCTTTTCTAAAAGTTTTTTTCTGCTGATTTTCATAATGATTTTGCATGTTAAAATTAGCACTGCATAGCCTTCATGTGTATTTATTATTTTAATATGCTCTTGCCACAGCAGCCAATTAACACTTGGGAACACACTTCACATTAACGGTATTTATAGTCATGTGCAGTAATTATATCAAAGAGGAGTTTTGTGTGTTCACTCATTCCATTGATGGTCTGAAATTAATAAAACCGTAAGTCAACTAATTCTCATGAATAAATTATGCTGCAAGATTGGCTTTCCTTTTGAAAATATTTACTTAGAGATCCTTGATGTGTTGAGGATCTCTCATTAAGTCTCCCCACCCTCAAAAAATGAGTAGTAATTGGCAGCTACATTTTTAAAAAGAAAGAATGTCATCCTATAATGACATAGAACAAGCATTTTTAATGTCTACCTGAGAACTAGCATGGTGTAGTACTTTGAGTGTTGGACTACAACCACAGAAACCAGGTTCAACTTCTTGCTTGGCCATAGAAACCCACTAGGTGACTTTGGGCATATCACAAACTCTTAGCACCACAAAACCCTGTGACAGATTTGACTTGGGGTCTGTGTAAGTCAGAAATGACCTGAAGCCACACAACAATAATAACAACAATGTCTGTATGTTTAGGATGCATTCTTCATTTTACTTTTCAACCAGTAGTTGGTTGTTGATCCTGAAGCCTTTGCAGAGAAATGGGAATTAAAAGTTAGAGAAATTTAATAAAGAAATTAAAAGTGCCAAGATGGAGGAAAATATATGCACACAACAAAAAGTATTTTTCTAAAGATCTCCTCCCCTAGGCACTACATCTTATGCTGTATTCTACATTTTGTATCCTTAATTATTTTATTTAATTCATCTCTCTCTTTTCTCCTTGTGCTCTTGTAACTAATATTATTGTAGCTATCAAGTGAAGAGATTACCTTTTCACCAACTTTTCTTTAAAAAAAGACTGATATCTCACCCAGACACACTCATTATTTAAACATCAGCAGAGCTGAGCACCCCCAATACATGTAAAGTATAATTTACTTTTGCCTTGCAATTATATGGACTGTTCAGACAGTGCATAGCAAAGATTGACACGTTTTCACTTTGTCGTTGTAAAAATCACTGAGAAATTAACAATCACTCAGCTCTAAAGTTATCTAAAGTATGACTGGATATCACTCAGTGTATTGTGGAAAGGTGAAATGTTTGAAAGAAGCAGATACATTTGAGAGAAAGAGAGAGAGCGTGGGAGAAAGAGAGAATATATATTTTGTGTTTATGTGTAAGTATATATTGCATTGGAATTATAAATGTTAAAAGAATTATAAAAGAAAAAAAAATAGAAGCAAATTTTTCAAGTTGCCCTTGTGTACCAAATGCTTTAAAATTATTTTCTTGTTCATCCTTGTTCATTGTGACTAGCCATAGAAAAAGGAAGGGCTGTTGACAGCCAGTGTGGTTATGAGGTTAGAAAAGGGGGGAAAGAGGCTGCATCCATTCAAGGACTATCAACAGAGAGTGATTTGGGCATACTGCTTCTGGATGTCCAGTGTCTAATGTTCCTGAACACTACTAATGATTATGAACAGAAAGAATATTAGAAACTATTTGACAGTGATGTATTTAAGTCTTTTACTCCAAGGCCATTTCCGCACGGGGCGAGGGAATCGCCCCGCGATGCTACTTACCAGACTTTTCAGCTCCCTGGTCCGGTCCACACTGCTCTGGAGCAGTGCATGCTCATTGCTTTGCACTGCTCCAGCGTCGAAAACGGCGGCTTCCGGTTGGTCGAGGGTCTCGACCGACTGCTGAAGCTTGCCAGCCTAGAGCCCACCTCTGGCAGATCGCAGGCTCGCACCAATGCGAGCCTGCGAATCTGCATAAGGGAGCAGGCTCGCAGTGGTGCGCTCCATGCTTTTGAATGACCTGTTTTTAGCGGTCTTTCAAAAGCACACTAACGACCACTTGGGGTCATTCCTGAGCGGGCTGGGGTGCGGATCTATGTTAAGTAGGTCTGACCCAGTGCGCTCCCAGGTGCAGATGTCCTCCCTGGAGGACGCTCTGCCCCGTTTTAAAAACCCCGTGTGGAAATGGCCCAAGTCTCGAGTCAAGTCTCTACCTTCAAGACTCAAGTCAAGTCTTAAGTCCTTGCAAGATACTTTCAAGTCACATCTCGAGTATGGGAACCAACTTTATACCTTCAACCTGTATTCCAGAATTTCTGGGCAGAGTTGAATAAAGTCAGTTTTAACAATTGAAATAGAGTTGGCTCTCTACTTTTGTGATTTTGCCATCTGCAGCTTCGGAAGTGGGAAATAGGATCCTTCTTACTCCCCATTACTGAAGCTTCAAGAGCTTTAGAAGGAAGGATCCTTCCTCCTCAAGACCATTGCGTAACGCATTTTCTGTTCCCCTCTGAGATATGCGCCCTGCACTCTGGACACAAGTCTTGCCTTCTGCTCTTAGGAAAAGTTTAAGAAAGCTTCCCCTAAATGTAGCAGGGACAGGCTGCTGAACAGACCTCAAGCCCACCTCAAGCCCATTGCCTAACCCATTTGCTGCTTCCTCTGAAAAATGTGTCCACACTTTGGGCTTGAGACAGACCATCATGTGACCAGTAAGTTGTAAGCTTTCTGAATGAATATGTTATATGAGTGAACCAAGGGCAGCAAGTCAGTCACTAAAAATATGCAAGTCTCAAATTGAGTAGAGGCAGTGTGTAATTTTTGCCAAGTCAAGTCTGAATCAAGTCACTGAAGTGACTTAAGTCTGACTTGAGTCCGAATCAGTCGACTCAAGTCTACATGACTGCTATTTGAGCAGTAGATGAGTGTTGGAAAACTCTGATGAGGAGAATTCTGGATGAGAATCTTTGCAGTTTAGGTATTCTTCTGCATGAGAAACACATTTTAAAAAATGACATTTTCTATTCAGAAAACAACTTTTTAAAATTAATTTTACCAAACCATTACCGCTATCTTCCACCCCTCTCTGGATTTCAATAGTGTTATTTCATTGACATATCAACATTATGCATCGCATTGCATTTGTTAACATACAGGATAGATCCTGCTCTTCGACCCTACTTTACATGTTCCATGATATTCCACTGATTTTTACTTCTAACTACTCACGCTACCATGAATTAAGAATTATTACCTGTCAACACCCAACCCATTTCCAGAACAATTTGCCATTCTTTGTTAATGTCATCATCTGATTTTCCTTTTAATCTCTGAGAGACTATATCTGCATTCCGATTTTCAATAAAAGTTGCCCACCATTGCTCTGTTGCAGGTATCTGCTCAGTTTTCCATAGCCTTGCATATTCAATACGGGCTGTCGTAATCATATACAGCATTATTCGCCAATATTTCTTTGCAACAGTTCCATCTAACACATGTGTCATACTTAATCAGTACAGTTCAGGTTTCTTATCAATTTGAACCCTCAATATTTTACATATCATATTATGTATATGATTCCAATATTTTTTAGCCTTAGGACATGACCACCACATATGAAATAGTGTTCCAACATTCTCCTGACACTTCCAACACTGACCTGTTCCCGTATTATATAGAAAACAACATTTCTACTCAGCCTGGTATATCCTCTGCACAGAAAATGTCATTTTTTACCACTACTAACTCAGTGTACTTTATTCACCTGCTGCCTACAGCTGAATAGCCAACACTAGACAGAGTTCAGTAGCACTGAGCAATGATCAGATCTCCCCTTCACACAGCTCTCTCCCCAATTCAAATATCATTTTATGTGTAAAAGTCTCACTTTTTTTTCAGAGTAAATCTTGAACTGCAAATTGTCTTTAAAATGTGCTGTTTGCAGAGACTTCATCACAGTGGGGATTAAAATGATAAAATTATTTTTCTGGCCTTCCATAATGAAACTGATGAAGATTTACATCCCTACTGGTAATTCACAAACTGTGTAGCTTCATATAGTTCTGCCTGGCCCAAGCTCACCTCTACTTGTTTTTCAGTAAGATTCAACTGTTTGAAAATGGAGGCTTGTCCCACTTGAACTCTGTCTAAAAACAGCTATTTACTGCCTTCCAGCACAAAGCCTTACTGATGTTTCTGCCTTGTGATTCCCAGTGTATCTGAGGCCATTTCCGCACTACACTGTTACAGTACTATTATTCCACTTTCAACATCCTGTAGAATTCTGGGGTTTGTAGTTTTCTTAGGCCAAAGAGCTGATAATTCTAAATACCGCTCCCTAAATTATAAGCCCCAGGATTCCATAGGCTGTTGAAAGTGGAGTAATAGTACTATAAGAGTGTAGTGAGCAAATGGCCTGAATTACACAGCTACAGAAGTTTCATTGCACTGCAGCTGCCATGCTTCTGTTCTATGGAATCCTGTGATTAAAAGTTTGGCAATGTACTTAGAATTCTCAGCATGTTAATGTAAGAGAGTGACTAGACCTTTCCAGTAGAGAATTCTAATTGACTCTTCAGACTACAAATTCCAGGATACCACAAGTTGAAGCTTTGATATTTAACTGGTATCAAATTCTGACACCTATGTAATGCAAATATCTTCACAATGAAGATGAAAAATTTGCCTAATTCTGTCTGGAACCCAGTGAGGTTATGAGGGAGGCAGAATTTAAGTCTGGCCAACCCATGCTTAAGTCTTTTTATCACTTCGGCCATTTATGACCTACACTGTTATAGTGCTATTATTCCACTTTCACCCTCCTCTGGAGTCCTAAGTATTGCAGTTTAGGGAGGAGCATTTAGAATTCTTAGCCAGAGAGCTCGTTGGCCTCAGTAAACTACAAACCCCAGAATTCCACAAGATGTTGAAAGTGGAATAATATCACTATAGCAGGGTAGTGCAGAAATTGCCTTTGTATCTGTCATGATAAGGCCATTCATTGGTTAACATTTCTGATTAATTATTTAATGGTGAATTTTCATCATCCATGTACTTTTAAAGCTTAGATTTACAGGGAGTGGAGGTCTAATCAGCTCTGATGTATCAAGATAAAAATATTTCAAATTTAAATGCTTGTGGAGTTATATGAATAGGTTGATATCTTTTCATCATTCTCTCCTGACATTTCTCTTATATTTAGAGTCTATTCTTATTTCACAACACATTAAAAAGTGTTTATAAATATGGAAATGTTTTATCAGAAATTGTTAAATATTTCATAGCACCATGAAAAAAATCAATATCAAGGGAAGCCTGCATGATCGCAAGATGTCTTTTTATGCTGTTCTGAATCCTCATACGAGGTGTTTTTTTGCAGGGGGAGAGGGGATTAAAGAACGGTGCATCTCTTCACCCTGTCACAATGAAAGACTTTCCACCTTTTCAGTATGGTTGGGAGACTCTCAGCTTTACTTTAAATATCTGCTTTGCCAGAAAATTGTGCACAATTCACCTGAGAAATGTAAGACATAGAATAGCCTTTTGAAACTTGATTGCCTTAATTTTTTTTTTGCCATTTTTCATCTCTGATCCAAAATAGAAATACAGCTTCATGTCTAGATATACATATATAGAGGATATTCAAGCCATGATTTTTTGCAGCTGCCTTTGAAGATGTACTGTCTTGTTTGCATTTTTATATCTTTAGTTCACGGAAAGTCAGCATAACCTGTTTTTCTTCCTTTTGTTTGTTTCTTTGCAAGTATTTTGTAACCATTTTGCATGCTAACTTTCTGTTGTTCAGTAGCGCGGTATCCTCTGTATCACGAATTTCTAGCTGTCAGCTTCCAAAAGCATCTACCAACATGGCCACTGATGATGACCACTAACCAGAAATTCAGGCCATTCTGGGCCCAGTATCAAAAACCTGGATTGATATAAGGGCAGATTTCTATAATTCAGGCTTCTATAGTTTAATGATGGTATTCTTCAGTTAGGCAAGATTGCACTTCAGGCATTGGATTTCACCTACAATTAAGGATGGCAACTAAGCTGGCAGATCTGACTGGCACAGTCAGCTGGCATATTGTCATGTGATCCTTATGAAAGGAATGGAACCAGTGTGACAGCTCAACTCCTATTCTTTTTTCTTCATTGAGAATGATTATGAGCCAGAGCTTCAGCTTCAGACATTACTCACCTGTGTGAAAAAGAAGTAATCACCTCAGTATGACATGTACACAGCAAAGACATCCTTTCAAGGAGATGTGATCCTGAAGCAAATATTGCACTGATCAACATTCACCTTGGAATCTTAGTTAGAATCTAAACAAATTAAATTTCCAAAGCTGCACTTTTCCATATTTATCAGGGTGCTTCTGCTGTCAAAAGTTCAAGACTGATCTCCTTGTCCTTAAACACGAGATTGTCAAGTGAAGAATGATGCTCAGAGAAAAATCAAATAGCTTCAATATTCTGGCAATGGTTATAGAAGCCATAAATTATACTTTCTCTTCACAAACTATGATCAATGAGTTTTGCATAATTGCATTTCAGTGATTTGATCAAGTCACAGGTTATCATACCGCTCAGGCAATAAACCACAGTAAACTAAACATGTCATCTGGTACCTTTGTGGTTGGTTCAAGTATTTAATTATTCCAGAATTTTGGTTTGTGTTTTGAGTCTGAATCAACTTTCAGTCCAAATAGGGCTCCCAAGGTAGTTTACAAATAAAACTTATGTTTCCCCCCTCCAAAAAACAAAAGTGGGTAAAAACAAATTCATGTTGGATAAGGCTATAAACGGCTATTAGTCATGCTAGCTATTGTTACCAATTATGCTTTCAGGGCAAATGTTTGATCTCATACATGTTTTGAACATATAATTCTGTAAGGAATCTTTCAACCTTGAGAACAGCATACCTTAGGCAAATTGGATTCAGTAAAACATGTTCACACAGTTACCAAAAAAAGATTCTTCAAATATGCAAGAATCTAGATTGACACGATAATTACATGGGCAATAGAAAGCGTGTAAAATTTCGTAAAACTCAAACAGTAGCAGGATTAACACAAACCAACCAATCACTGTATTCCTATTCTTGCTTTTTGTCAAAAGTGGTACTCAAGGAAGCTTAAAGAATAAAAAGAGAGAAAAGCAAAACCATGTATAGCATACAAAAAGTTACATTTTTTTTAAAAAATTAAACTGTTCATAAAATTAAAACCAAAGTATAGATTTAAAAAAATAAATTAAAAAGTTCATCTCTAAAAGAGAATGCTCATTACATAAAACAATATGTTCCTTAAATGCTTGAATAATCTTCACTTGATGGCAGAAAGACAGCAAGAAAGGAGTCAGCGTAGACTCCTGAGGACAGGTATTCCAGAATATAGAAGCAGCTATGGAAAAGCCTCTTCTACATTTCCAGCAAACTTGCCTGTGAGGGTGCTAGGAGTGAGAGCAGTGTCTCCCCTGAAGATCTTAGACTTTAGGTAGGCTCATAGTGGAAAATATTGCCCTTCAGATAACCTGGACCCAAGTCACATAGATCATAACCAGCACCTTGAATTGTGCCTGTTAATGGATGGGTAGCCAGTGGAGATATAACAACAGAAAAATATGCTCACTGTTAACAATATAACTGAATTTTTTTGGGCCTTCTGGAATTTCTGACCACTTTCAAAGGCACAGGGCACATTACACTAATCGTAGCAGGAGGTAATTAATGCATATGTCACCATGCCCAAGACAATTAAAAGAATGGGTGAAATTGGCAGATCAGTTTCAATTGTGCAAATGCCCTTCTAATTGCTACTGAAATCTGAGCATTCACATCCAAAGCTGAGTCCAGGAATACAACCAAAGTACAAAGCTGTGTTTTCAAAGAGACTAATCGCCACCCAGCACAGGTCCAATTCCTACTCCCTCATCTACCTTGAGAGTTACCAGGAGCATCTCTGAGTGCATTAAGGTTCAGTTTGTTCATTGCTAAACAATGACAGGCTCCTGTTGGGTGAGGTAGAAAGGGGACACAAAGTTGGGTGTCATTAGTGTACTGTTGACACATGACCTCAAAACTCCTGATAGTTTCTCCCAGTTTTTCCCTGTGGATATTGATAAAACAAAACCATTGGGGACCACACAGGCCAATGGCCACAAAGTCAAACAGGTATCCCCCAGTACCACCTGCTAAATTTTCCTCTCCAAGAAGGACCGAAAAAAGGGCTGGGTTCAGGTTGCAAGACATGGTAGTTTTTGGAGCTAAGTAATCTAAGCTTCAGTTGCTTCTAATAAGATAAAGATAGATATTAAAGAGTGATGAAAATTAAAAAAATAAATCCCTGAGACATACACATGGGAATGGGTAGGAGAACTAAGAGAACTCCCTGAAAAAGAGATTTACAAGATACAAAGATTGGTCTCACCAAATCTTGATAGTGATACATGGGGACTCTTTTTCAATTCAATTTCAATTGACCTTTATTAGGCATATTATAAACATATACCCATGAATAAAACATCAAGGATCCTTGCTTGACAGTTTAAACCATAAATTTGCCGCCTCAACCAGGAAATTAGCCATTAATCTAGTAACCTGTGGGTTTCGGTCATCCAATAAGTATTCTACAGATAGCCTATCTAGGTAGATATTCATTTCCAATAGTTTCCTTAACAGCTTTTCCCTTGGATTTGAATACAATGGACAGCTCAATATAATGTGAGAGAGATCATCAGGAGCTTGTGCACAATGGCACGTACGCTTTAAGAAAGGGATCTGTAAATATCTGCCCTTGGTCACATTCGAAGGATGTACATTCAGCCTTGCAAGTAGAAAGGCCTTTCTTGTCACCAGCAACGTAAGAGTTTGAAAATAATCTGGGATTCTACCCGACTGGGGAGACACACCAAGCATCAGCAGGGAACAGACCCTAGGGGTGATGGATATGAAAGGTGATATTCCCTCTCCAAGAGACAGGCCCTAACAGTTTTGGGGGCTCTGGAAAAACGTATTAATTGGCAGATTTTTTATATATATATATATATATATATATATATATATATATGGGGGGGAGAGAGAGAGAGAGAGAGACTTATGTCTGGAAAGGATGAGGAAGAAAAACCTTAACATGGCCCAATGGCTCTTTCAGTGAAAACAATGCCATCTCCAAGAAAGGCAGTTACCCCCTGTGGTTTAAATTTCCTACAGAAGACAAGGCCATAAAGCCAGCTATAACCTAATTCTGGCACTTGTTTGTTGCAAACTACAAAAACAAAGGGCCCTGTTTGTATTGACGGTGCTGGTTCTGGAAAACGGGAAGATTTCCAACAAATCCATATAGCCTCATCCTCACATCTGTGACTTTTTTCCTGATCTCCAATCAGGCAGACATCAAAATCTTTTGCCATCCACATGTTAAAAATCATCAACTGTTTCCTTCAGACATTAACAAACATTTACCCATCTTGTCCCCTTTGTCCACTCTGCAAGACAGAGATAGAGAGTTATTAACATCTCACACCTCCAGGGTAGATTTTTGGGTATAAAGGAACCCTAATTTGGGGTCATCCTTATAGCACTTACATTTCAGGGATCCTCTTCAACAGTCAGACCTTTTGCTGTCCTTGGACATCAGTCCAAGTCACATCACAACTTCTCTGCTTCTCTCTGGATGGTAAATATAACCCATTCCCTTTCTGTTCTTCTATTCATTTTCCTCTTTTTCCTTTTCAGTTAGTCTTATGTAATTGCTTGTGTGTGACTCTTTTGTGTATGTGTGTACATGTATATTTTACCCCAATAAAAACACATTTAATTGAATTAAAAGTCTTCTGGTTGATCTCTTATACCAGTTTACCATGTATAACATAGGTGTCAGATCTCTCTAAGTTACCCCTCCCACAGGTCCATTTTTGAGCTAATTATTCCACATTCTACATTTTGGAGTAACACTAGACCTTCCAGAGAAGGAGCTGGGGAATGTCATACTATACTGCTAGGAGATGCAGCTTAAACGTAGGGGAAATCGTGGCATATATGTCAGAATAAGACGAAGTAACCAAGGCCTCTGAGTCAGAATCCGGGGTCAGGGACAGAATGAACCTGGGATGCATAGCTTTCTGCCTGGAACGAATGTGAGTTGCTTTGGCACATTAAGGGCGCACCATTACAGATGCTGCTGCTGGTCAACTGCTGCAAAGTATGTTTTCACTCAGCTAGAGGAGACACAATCTGTCGTAGTCTGACAGTTGGGTAACTGTTTTAAAACTTGGGTGTATCAAGCCACAATCTATTCCAGCCCAGAGTGACCTGGGTGCTTTTGTTAGGAAAATTGGAAGACCTCCAAAATATAAGCAATCCACATATTAAAAGCAAAGTGGAGTTGTGTGAAACAATCAAGAGAAATTCAAATTAATGTTTTTGTCCAAATCAAAATGTCTTGGCTGGGTGAAATTTGACTTCATCTTTTCAACTCACTGTGTTCACTGCAGTGACATGCTTGAATTGGGCTGCATAATGCATTTTGTGATATCAAGCTGACACATATGAATAAATAGCTGTCCTCATATAAATGTGTTTCACTCACAGTCTCTGTGCATCATGCATTTTATAGCAGGGGATGTGTAAAAAATAAAATGCTTCCTAGATTGATGTGGACAAGAATAATTAAAACAATGTAATTTCCAGTAACTTTATTCCCAGTTTCAGGCCCTTACCACACAATGTCACCATCCCGGCATGACAACATTTTGCTTCCAGTCTGGGATGCGTGCTTTTGCACAATGTCGTTGCTGATCAGGTGCAGTCACATCCCCATGCATTGTAAATGTGCCAAATATCATCACCAGGGGGAAAAAAAGGATAATGGCCCCCTTTCCCACCATGATCCTGTTGGCTGCAGGCATGTGGTAAAGGTGGAAGCACTTCATAGTGTGCAAAAGCACTTTTCCTTCCAAAAAATGGCACAAGAAGAGGTGGGGAAAGGAAGCTGCCATTGACTCTGTACTGTAGAAGGAAGAAGAGTGTCCTTAACACTACCCATCTGCCAGCAGCCGACTGGATGCAGTGGGGAATGTCCCAATCCCATCCCAGCAATGGCATTTCTGGGATCCTCTCAGGACAATGCAATATTGAAGTATATTGAAGTATGGTGCAGAAAGGGCCTGAGTCTGCAGTTCTAGGCATGTGTACATGGGAATATACCTACTGATCACAGAGGGGCTTGTTTTCAACTAAGCCTGTGTATGCTTATTTTGAAAATGCACAATTCTACTAGGTTTGTCTGACTTTCAGCTCAGTTGCAACCCTCTTGAAGTTAGAATCATAACATATAAAGATAAGGTATATGACTAAACATAAAAAGGAGGATGAGTGGGAAAGAGAGCTAGGGACCTCTTGAAGACAATTGAGTACAGGAAAAATCTGCTACCTGATTCTTTTACAGAAATTTGGCAGTCAGGGAATCTCTAATTGTGTCAGCAAAGCTGTATCTAGGAAAACTAAATCAATGAAAAAAGTTCTTTTAATCTGTAGTCCAATTAAGGTGACACTGGCAATTTATCAGCAGGAATGTGCAAAAAGATGGCTTTCTGTCCATGGTACATGTCAGTGCACAGACAAGAAGGGAGCAAGAAAACAGAAAATGATAGTGATCATATCATGAGAAGAGAATGTGCCAAGGTTGCTGTCCTGAGCAGACGCTGAGTACTGACATCTGGGGGATAAGGTGTGTTGTCCTGACAACGAACAGCCAGGCAATCTAAGGCTAATTGCTGAATTAAATCCAAGAGGCCAGATGAGACTTTCTATGAACAGGAACAGGCTGAGAAAGAAATGTGAAGTCCCATTAAAAGCAGCCCTTGTTCCCACCCACCCACCCAAAAGAGTAGGATTAAAAATAAGTGTAATGGGGAAGTCAAACCTGGAAATGAATAAGGTTTATAAACTTGCTCAGTGTGAGTGATATAAACACTCAATAAGCAAAACAATAAAATGGAGCCTGGAGAGACGTTTAGAAAGTTTCTACTAGATACTGGACCTTGTCAATAGTTAGTTAGTAGACTTTAACAATTGCGTGACTGGGGCAGAGGACACTGGTTTTCACACACTCCAGTGGAAATCCACTTTGTTTGTTCCTCTCAAAGAATCCTTCACTTTATATTTTTTTAAATTCTCTCTTCTTTCCTAATTATGACAAGTATGCATGAGTTTGTGAGCCTAGCATCAATGGGGCAGGTGTAAACACAAAGGAGTAAAACAGGCAACACGCATACCATGGCTGGAGAAAAATAAAGTCATAACTTTCTTATTTACAGCTATATATGCTTGGTCTAGCTTGGGACAGAGGTCCAGACACTGAACAGTTCATACAGCTGTCACAGTCTCCAGACCATCTGCTATCATGGAATGCAACCATGGATGACAAATGGAGCAGGCTACTGTGTGCTTCCTTGCCATTTGGGAATGACACAAGCTATCAGCCAACTCTAGGCCTGACCTTGTGTGCCTTATTCTCAAAGTGTGAAATTCCAGAGATTTTTAGTATACATAGATTGAATCAGCTCCATGAAGATGGTGTAGAAGTTCTGTTCTTTGTGTTATGCACAGAAAAATTGCTGTCCTTGAAGGGTAATGCTAGGGTAGTGGGCTCTACTTTCACCCAAATCTCTCCATGACTACCTAACGGCCAGCCCTCTTCAGGCCCCTCTCCTCAAGGACCAAGACATGGTCCTCTGCCTCCAGTAACTCCCCCGCCCCCCACTCACAAATAGACTGCCTGTTTACATGGACAAAGAGGACGTCTCAATATACAGCTATTGAGCTAACCATGCTTTGCAATGCCTTTGTCTGCTTCCTTTACCTCTTCTTTTTTGTTGTCCTTTTCTCTTGGTTGAATTTTTCTCTTGGCTGGCAAAAACTGTTGCTGGAGCTGATGATCCTTTGAGGTCCCACTGAGAGTTGATGGACAAGAGGTCTAAAGTTTGTAAGCATAGTAGCACTATGCTACTCAGAGATAGATGTGCTAGTGAGCCCAGTTGTTTTGCATATGGCACCAAATTCTTCAGTGTCTGTGACCAGCCTTGAAAGATGGGGCTGTTGTCAGGATATCTGTTGGTGCTGCTTTCCTTGCCAGTGGATTGTGCTTCAGTGGTGACTCCTGCTGTTAGTTCTGTCCATAACCCCTGCTTTGCCTGCTGAATGTTTATAGCTACAACTGGTATCCTTCATTAGAAAGATGTCTACTTAATGAGAAAGAAATGTGTCTACTTAACAATTCAGTAAACAACTGATCTCTTTTGCCTGCAAAATTGGCACACCTATGAACTGCATAACTGCAGAAGTTAGACAGCTAGATAACTACTGCCTAATAACCCCCAGTGTTGTAGCAGTACTGGGAGCCTACACATACACTGTGAAGTCTCCTCCTTTTGCTGGGTCAATAAAGAGAACAGATATTGACTGCAAGGAAAAATTAGAAATTATAGTAGGGATGAGCCAACCGAATCCTCAAATCCTGGGCAAGGATTCGAGATTCGCAAATCTGAATCCCCATGCCAAAATAGGCAAACTGAATTTTTCAAATCTACCCACCAAATAGTTTGTTGGAGACTGGGATGCCTGAAAACCTGGGAGGCCAGACACACAAAAGGAGATGGCAAGTAAGTGATTTTTTCCCTTGGAGTAATAATAACCTTTGCTAATAATTTCAGAAATTACATCTGGGGGTGTATTCTAAGATATTTAAATCAAACATTTAATATTTAAGTTCAGCACTTGATTGGAAAAGCTGAAAGATTCCTTTGCATAGCTCCCTTGCAAAGTTCTTTCAAACATAATTCTGGGGTTTGTAGTTTTACAAGGTGTCACAGCCTTCTCTGCCAAAGTCTGCTGGTGCATCATCAAACTACAAACTCCAGGATGCCATAAGGAGCTATGCAAAGAAAATCCAGTTTTAACATGGATTATCTCTGTAATGTAGTATGTGGCCCTGTTTACACAGGCAGGAAAATGTGGGATTAATCCAAATTTTCCTGCTTGTGTAGAAACGGCCTTCATGTCATTTTGAATCTGTGGAGATCCTGAGGCAAAAATATGACAATTTTCCTGGCCAGATTTCTTCAGAGGGAGGTTTGCCTTTGCCTAAGCTTTTGCTGAGGCTGAAAGAGTGTGTCTTGCCCAATATTATCCTTCTTTCCCTTTCTTTTTAAACCATGCCCACTTCTCCCCTTCTTCCCATCAAAAGTGATTTCATCCGGTGGTCACTCTTAGAAGTGCCAACTAAACTCTAACCCTTGTAAGGTCTACTATGATTCTTCCTGCTCTAGCTCTTAAAACAGCTTATACTCCAGCCCTAGAACCTTGATTTATGCTGTAGAGCATTGCCCTTTCACCTTTAAAGGCTGTTGTACTCCATTCTTACTCTGTATAAGGGCTATTATGCTGCTCCTAGCCTTTATAAAGGCTGTTTCTTTATAGAAGAACTAGATGGTATGAGTTCAGTCCTCTTGATTACCTCTGATCATTGTATCCTTCTGTCTTGGTCATCAGATCTGATTTTAGAAAGTCTGGTTTTACGGTTGCTCCAGTTAAGGATGGATGATAACCACTTCTGTTAGGCCCTTTCCACAGCTTACCTGCATCTGGCATGGGAGCGCAGGGATCATGCGAGCAGCCTCTTCCGTGAGGCTCTTGTATCCCCACTGCTTCTGCTCTGTAGGAGCTGGCTGCTGGCTGGCAGGCAGCATGAGGGTTCCACCGCTTCCTTATGCAGCGCAGCTGGGTATTTTCCCAGGCTGTGCCGGGGGAGGAAGCACGAGGACTGCGGCTCCGGAGGCTCAGCATGCATGGTAAGTGTGTGTGGGGCCCTGGAGAGATGCGCAATTGTGCACCATTTTCAGCTAAAAGCCAAAAATGATATAGTGTGCGATTGGTGCCTGCTGGCCCCAGCAGCGTCGCACCATTGCAAGGACGGCATCTGAAATGATCCTCACAACTGAGCGATGCTCCGGAGGCCCTTTCGCATGAGAAATACCATGCGAAAAGGGCCTTAGTCAGCAATAACATATTGTGATCTGCCCAAGGCCTTCTTTACTGATACTCTTTACTAAATAATAAAATGAGTGTGCACAAGAGACAGCACTTTTTCCCTGGCAAACCCCAAATCATAAAGCTCTGTACCTCTTGATTTGTGCTCAGCTACTGCTTTACAGATATTCTTACATCCTCTTCAATCCTGCCTTTAATCTGAATTTGTAATGTATGTATTTGGCAGCAGCTTCTCAGTGCATGTATCCCAGATATCGACTCACATGGCAATTTTTATCTTTATTTTTTAAGTTTCATCTTGACTGTGTACCATTTGAAAGGATGTAGCCTTAAAAAAGGGATTAAAATGAATTGAAGAGCAATTAAGAAAATAACTATTTCGCATAGAACATGCAGGACAGTAAAAAAAACTGAATTTTGATTTAATCAAAAGTATGTTAAAAGTTTTGCATCTCAACCTCCTTCTGGAAGTAAAAATATACAGAAACAATATTGTTAAGACTGAATCAAGAAAATTTCAAAAAGCTTCTTAAAAATTTCATTCAAAGGAAATAAATTTTGCAGCAACTACTTGATATGGATTAATTATTTATTCCCTACATTATTTATTGTCAGCAGGAGGTAATGAGGAATGAATTTCCATATATTGTATATATGCTCTACCTATGCGTTAGACTTCCACATTAAAACAATGTACAATTATTTAATGGACACATTTACAATTCCAATGTCTTTCATCCTTTTATTTTCTTCAGGGTGAATACTGGTAGCTCACAAATCAATAATTTAGAATTTACCAAGGACTGACAAAATAAACATTTGATAAGGATGCAAGAGCAAAGTTAGCTTCTGGGTGCTAACATTTACTGGGAAACTTTGCCAGAAGCTATATGTGTACCTTATTATACACATCAACTTGATGCAGTTATTTTAAAGATTTATTGTATTTATTAAGAATTCTACTAAATAGAATCCCCCCTTTCATTCATAATGTTAAAGTTATTTCTGAGATACATTTCTAATGGTTGTAACAAGGAACCAAGATCCTAGACAGCTTTCCTTACAAAGTGTGACTACTATATTTCCAGGTGAGATTTCATAGGTATGAGTAGGAGATCAGCGATAACCAGCAGATACAACTAGAATCCTCTTGTCAAGCCCACATGTACTTAGTGTTTTATAAATTTATAAGTCTTATGTGGTAAGTTGAGTAAGAGTAGCATTTTTTTAAGTGCAGAAGGTTCTTTAATAAAACCCTTGTTTACATGTTTTCCAAAAGTTACCACTTGCTTTTTTTTAAACGCAGTGAATCTGCAAGATGATTATTTCATTATTCACATATATGATTTTGATGGGCCAGTGGAAACTATGAGTAGGAAGAGCATAATGGATCAGGTGGTTAAATTTTGGAATGCTATCACTTTAAGAGGCAAATACCAGGAGACAAGAAGAAGGATCAGACTGATGCCTAACACTGATCAAAAAGAACAACATCTATAGCAAAACGTAAAAAAGGAGAAATTCAGAATCATTCTACGAGTAGTTTAGACATAGGCAATTTCCACACTACACTGTTATAGTGCTGTTATTCCACTTTCAACATCCTGTGGAATCCTGGGCTTTGTAGTTTACTAAGGCCAAAGAGCTCTCTCCCTAATGTTACCCTGATTCCTGGGGGTCCCGGGAGGGACACCTAAATGCGCTCTCAATTTTATAAGTTGGGGAAATCAGTCAAGAGCACGGCCTAGCAATAGGAGAGGCAGGGTAACATAGCGAGATCTTGAACCCTATGTTTACAGGGTCAGGCCAAGTCAAGGAGCACACAGAAGTTGGAACAATAAATGATGTTTTATTAAAACACAAGCAAACAGTGTATACAGCACACTCACACAAGATAACTAAGGAAATAAAGGTTGGAGTGGGATAGAGGGATTTTTAGAGGAGTTGTTGGTTTGGGTGATACTTCACCTGTCCTGAAGCCCGGTTGGAAGCGGAGAAGCTGGGGAGCGTGGATCTCAGCACGTGGAGCTGAGGGGAAGGCTCGCTGGACAAAGCGACAGCAAGGTGGGAGGGAAGCCAAGAGAGATCCAAGGAAGCGCTCAAAGTCAGGGTTTTTTATAAGGAGAATTGTGACCGCAGGCTAGGTCGGACTTTGGGAAAACAATAGATTTGGGACTGGAGACAAAGCCTCCAAAAGGTCAGAATTTGAATGATTGAGTTATAGCCAAATTCATAGAATCATAGAATCATAGAAATGCAGAGTTGCAAGAGACCACATGGACCATCTAGTCCAACCCCCTGCCATGCAGGAACACCCTCAAAGCACTCCCAACAGATGGCCATCCAGCCTCTGCTTAAAAACCTCCAAGGAAGGAGACTCCACTACACTCCAAGGCAGCATATTCCACTGCCGGACAGCCCTGACTGTCAGGAAGTTCTTCTTGAGGTTGAGGTGGAATCTCCTTTCCTGCAGCTTGAATCCATTGCTCCTTGTCCTGGTCTCTGGAGCAGCAGAAAACAAGCCCTCTCCTTCCTCTACATGGCATCCCTTCAAATATTTAAACATGGCTATCATGTCCCCTCTTAATCTTCTCTTCTGCAGACTAAACATACCCAGCTCTCTAAGTCTATCCTCATAGGGCTTGGCTTCCAGGCCCCTCACCATTTTGGTCGCCCTCCTCTGGACCTGCTCCAGCTGTCCTTCTTGAATTGGGGTGCCCAGAACTGGACACAGTATTCAAGATGAGGTCTAACCAAAGCAGAGTAGAGTGGTACCAGTACCTCCCTCGATCTAGACACCATACTCCTATTGATGCAGCCGAGAATTGCATTGGCTTTCTTGGCTGCCACATCACACTGCTGACTCATGTTCAGCTTGTGGTCAATAGAATAACCAGTATGCAAATTGTCAGTAGAGTAGCCAGTATGCAAACGCAGAGTGCTTGAGCATTCTATAGCTTGATCGTCAAGCTGCCAGCACGGGGCAGAGGATCTTTTGAAAGTTGCGTGCATACATAATTGAGTACTTGCCTTTGAGGTCTCCTGAAGCTGTGAGTCGGCTATTTCTGGCCTGCCTGTATTGTGTTGGAATATTACGGTGATTATCAGCCAAGCCTGTATGCGTGCTTGTCCGGGGGCCTCACAAGCACATGGAGGGGAATGGGTAAAGGAGGCTGAATTATTGATATCAAGAGATATCTTTTTATATCCCCGAAGCTCAGGCTAGCCAGGGCAGTAACACTAAACTGCAAATCCCAGGATTCCAAAGGATGTTCAAAGTGGAATAATAGCACTATAACAGTGTAGTGTGGAAATGGCCATTGTGATCCACACAGTTTGCTTTGATTTCTTTCTAGTCTTAATGATCTTAATTAGGTATGCAAAGCTGTCAGCCTGCCTCGAACCTAATTCAAACCTGTACCAGTTTTTTACCAGTGCAGCATTGCGCGTGTGGAAGTGACTGGCACATCCTGTTCTCTTTCAATGTGTAAATTTCTGTGGCCTTTTTGCACCTTACCTTTTCCCGGTGCTGGGCTGCACGGCTTGTGCAGGAAGACTTTGTAGGAATGCTGTCACATCCCTCCTGCTTCAGCTCCACAGCTGCTTTCTCATCGTGCAAGCGCCCCGCCTCTTCTGTTTGCAGTGCAGCCTGGGACCTCCCAGGCTGCACTGAAGAGAGGACGCGCGACCAGCCCGACTCCCGAGGCTCCGCATGCCAGGTAAGTGTGTGCAGGGCCCTGAAGTGATGCGCAACTGCGCAGCATTTTTGGCTTCGAGCCGAAAATGAAAAAATGCATGCGCGATCTGCGTCAGGCCCTTGAGCATCATGCAAATGTGAGTGCGTCGTATGGACTGCTCAAGGGGCCCTTTCGCTTCAGAAATGCCTTGCAAAAAGGGCCTGTGTGTCTTGTTAAATCTTAATGGACCTGGACCAAAGATATTTACAACATTATTTGTTAAAACTGTCAGAAGCAGTACAAACTACGACCACAGAATAATATATATATATATATATATATATATATGTATGTATGTATGTATGTATATAAAAAATCATGCTGACACAATTATGCAAGCATCTTAGTGAGAACAGGCTGCTGTGAAAGCTTTGTAAGTCAGAAGCAACATAATAAGAATCACACAAGACATTTCCCATTGTGAAACTGAAACTGACTTGTGGTCCAAGAAATCAAACCATGCTATTTGTCAAAAATAATAATAATAAAAAAAAACCCTCTAACACAGAATTCATCTCTTTTTGACTTTTCATTCAAGCTATTACAAAAGCTAAGCAAGGCATATTACTCTTTCTCTCAGCAGCCTATGATTATGAGTGCTGCTGCGTGTCTCATCAGGGGTGCACATGATTATGATGTTCAACAATCGAGTCATTATGATAGGGGCACTTCGCCACCAAATGATAGCCTGCAAAGCATGAAGATGCAGGGCTCATTCCCTGCATTACTACAAAGGATTCTAGGTTTGTAAGATTTTTTTTTTCATCTTCCTTTCAAGCTACCAAATGTAAGTTAATGATTCCATTTTGTAATTTGTTACCCTCAAGCTGGAATCCTAGAATATGCCTCTAAATAATCAGAGTAACAATTCATCTGCTGATTGGGTAGTCATTAAAATAAAGTTAGGGGTGACTGTCAGGAGGTTTTAATTGTCTGTTTATTTTTATTTAAATATGTTACTATTTTTAAGTGATTTTTATCCAAACATAGACATCATCGACAATTTTTAACAAAAATAATGTTGACATAAATAAAACCTAGGAAATGGTATTCTTCTCTTTAGTGGTGACCTCTGAGAGTGCAGGAATGATATAAAAATAAGTAGACATATGTAAACTAGACAGTTTACAAATCTAAAGGTGAGGTCCTGAATGTAGATGAAATTTTGATGACCAGCCATGAAATAACAAGGCCAGACACAAAAGATTAGGGTAATGAAGGGTCACTTTATTTGATGTTAACTAGTTAAATGGGATTGGCCTGGAAGTGGCACAAGAATGGGGAGCAATATGAGCCAGGTCCAGCTGAGGACCTTTTTACTTTTTTTTACTTTTTTTTACTTTTTACCCGTTGACAACTTCTTCAGCCTTCCCTTGGGGGAAACACCTCATCCCCAAGGACAAGCCAAATCCTTGGGTTGATCCCCAGATGGCCATAACTGGAAGGTAATCTATTGAACTCCCACCCAAGCAACACAACTCTACAAGTGAGAGCCCAAATCTCAGGTTAGCCCCCAAGAGTAGCTCCTTCCTCATCCCCTAGCATGTGGAAACCTAGAGGGATTCCAGAGCCCTACCTTACATGAAAAGGGTACCAAAGGTATTCACTCAAGCTTTATATTATCTCCCTGCTATCTGCCAAATGACAACCTATTAAAAGGCCTAAACCTAAGCCAATCTCCCAAGTTCCACAGTTACAAAATGGAGTAGATTAAAAAAAAAATAGGTAAAAGGGAAAAAAATCTGCCCCGTCCTGAAGAGATGGGACAAATATCACACTGCAGTAAGAGTGGGAGGGTGGATTGCACTGCAACAATCCAAAAAGCACACATGAAGTGGCAATCAGGCTTAAATAGCCTACTGTTTTTGTCAGGTTACCCTCCATGATATGTTAATAGGCTATGTAGTATGTAGTAGATGTAGCTGAAAACTGTTAGGTAAACCATGCCTGGCACTGGAATGGAATGCACCGATAACAGCATCCAGATTCCCAGGGACTCTGGATGAGGGAGGGGTCTCGGGGGGATCTTAAGCTCAATCACTTTCACTTTCCTACAGTCTTCACACTACAGTCATTACATGTACTTCACTCCAAATAAATAGTACTTTATGCATTGTACTATTTCTGTGTTGATTCTGTTCCTGACAGTTTTGCCCATCATATCCAGTGATCTGATGCAAAGCTCCAGTTGCAAAGCACCGTGGTGTCTCTCAGGAGCCCATCAAATTATTATCCTCCCCACAGCACTGTTCGCCATGTGGATCCAGAATAGCATTCCAGGTATATCTTCTTCTTTTTATTTGAAAATTATTAACATGAGATTAACTCTGTTTAAATGGACTAGAGATGAATTTACCACATGTCAACTCTGATTTTTAAAAAATCAGAGCGATACAACTGCAGTAGCTAATTAAATGCAGGAACAACTACGTTACTCTGCACATGATGTACGGTAGCTGCTCTGTACTTTTTATGGCAGTCATTGTCTCAAATGTCAGAATGAAGAGTTCAGCATCCAATGATGCTGGGATTTCTATCCACCATCTATCAAAAACAAGACTCATCATTCTACTGGATGGTGGTGTGTGGGAGAGAGCAGTACATAAAAATTCTCAAATTATTTGCAGAATTTTGGAAATAGAAAATTTATTTTTCTATACCTTTTGCAAGATTCTGGACTTATTCCTGCAACTTGACTTTTAATAAAACCCCAAGATAAATAAATTAAATTGATAAACTTTGTCTAAGAAGGATGTAATATGACAGAAAAATCTTCACTGGCTTTTCCCCCCCTTTGTATTAGTTTGCTAGTAAAACTCTCAAAGCAAGCCAAAGATGACAGGAGGAACTCTACATTCAGAAGTTTCAAAGAAGATATGGCATAAGGCCAGGGATAAGAAATGGTGGAAAATCCAGTCTCTCAACATTCTTTTCACTGCAGAATTTTTTCCTGCTTTCAAACCACAACCCAAATACAAGCCTGTTGTGAATGTAAACCTATACTTGCACAGTGAACAGCATTGTAGGGAAGGGTACTGCTTTGATGGCCACCATTAGGAGAGACGAAGCTGTTTTGCAGCTGACGCAGGGTGCCAGAATGCTGTATGTGATAGGGGCAGGGCTGGAAGCTATTTACCCCTCTATAGGCCTCTTTGGGTCTTCACACTGTGGGAGCCAGTGTATTTTGTGTGTGTGTGTGTGTGTGTGTGCGCGCGTGCATGTTTGCAGAATATGATTATGGTTGTGTTGGTTGTTGAGAGTGGTGAGGAGCAGGGAAGGGTTTGTAGGATAGATGAGGGCATATTTTGCTGCACTGCTCCTATTCATTCCATGCTTTTCTCTGGCATGATTTTATTATTTTTTCAATATTGTGCTTGTGTTGGGATGGGTGATTGTTTTTAGGAGAACTTAGGAGTCTCAACGTTTGCCCCAGTGGGTGATCAGAGGCCCATCAGGACTTTGGCCCTTTTCACACTTTACCATTTTCCAGCATTGGTGTGAGGGGATCATGCGAGAAGCCTCTTCCGAGAGGCACTCATGTCTCCTTTGCTTCTCCTCTGCACCAGCTCTGCGCTGGCTGGAAGGAAGTGTGAGTGCTCTACTCTTTCCTTCCGCAGCGCAGCCGGATAATTTCCCAGGCTGTGCTGGGGGAGGAAGCACGATGGCCGTGCCTCCAGAGCCTCCACACGCAAGGTAAGTGCATTTGGGGCCCAGGAGGGACGAATGATCACGCATCATTTTCGGCAACAAGCCAAAAATGATATAATGTGTGATCACCAGCTACTTGCCTCAGGAGCATTGTGCGATTGTGAGGACATCATGTGGAACAGTCCTTGCAAATCGCATGAAGCTCCCAAGGCCATTTCACAACATGACTGGTGTGCGAAAAGGGCCTTGGACAGGGTGGGAGTTTTGGCCACATCAGAGTTTGTTAATCAGCCCCACTGGGAGTGGTCTGGTGAATTCCAGATTTTTGACCCCACTGGGTCTGGGTTAGACCCACTTTGAGGATTTTGGTCCCACTGGGTCTTTGATCCATTACCTTAGTGTTAGGTTGTTCTAATACCTCTCAGGCCTCATAGGGCCTTTTGTATATCACAAGGAAGTTCTAATACAACCTATTAGGACTTTGATACTTATGTGTTGTATTTTTGTGCACATTTGAGTAAGAATCTGTAGGTCTTGGGTGGAGTGGACCTCATGATTTGGCTGCATGCAGCTTGCATGCTGCATGTGTCACATGCTATGGCTTTGGAGGACTGGACGTGCTCCTGGGTCATGTAGGTGGAGCTTAGTGGACTGGCTGTTTGTCTGGATCATGTGGGGAGGTATTGGTGCAGATTTTTAGTAGGCTCTTCATGTCCAAGCTTGGTCTGGGCTGTCTCAGCTGATAACAAACACAAGTCAGAAACTCAGCAGTAACTTAAGCGGTCAGTTTACTTAAGCAAGGAAACAGCTTTGCAAATGAGAAGCAATAATGGTCCCAACAATGTCCATAAATCAAAGGCAGGCAATACAAACACAGGTCAAAGGCAGAAACAACAAACAAGAGCAGCGAATACGAGCACAGGAGAAGCGGTCAGTTAACTACCAACAAAAGCTAGAGGACAAAAGGCTCAATTCTTACAGGTTCCAAGATCAGTGCAAGTGGTGCTTGATTAATTGCTGTTTGGCATAAATTTGCTGGGAGTAACACAGGAGACCCTTTTGGTGTCTACACTGGGTGAAGGTAGGTATGGATAGGTCACTCTCTGTTTCAAAATGAGCAGGGCTCCATGCTGGGGCTGGCACAGCCCCCTTCTCTGTCTCTGGGGCAGGTGGTGGTACTGTCTGCTCTTCAAGTGCTGCTATAACAGTCTCCATGCCAGGGCTCAGAGCAAGTTCTGCTGTCTCAGCCTCTGAGTCTGAGTCCAGGTCCTGGAATCCCATGACACGTCAGACCTGTCAGTGATTTTGGATCAGGCCTCACTGGGTCTTGTATAGGCTACACTAGGGCTCAGCAGTCATCATGCAGCTTTGTTCTAGGCTCCATTGTGCCTTTGCACATCAGCTTTATCTCAGTTTACCAGACCTTGGTGGTCTTCATGCTGCGTATTTGTTAGCTCCATTGGACCTTCTCTTGAGTTTCTGAGGCCTCTGTGGCTTTCATCTAGCTTCCTATTAGGCCTTGTGAGTCCTAGCATGGCTTGGTAACAGGAACCATTAGGCTATGCATGATTTCTCGTGAGCCACCTTTGATTGGCTTCCTGATGAGCCCCACTGGGCCTTGCTCTGTTGTTAATTTGAGAGTGCCTTCTTTGGGTGTGGTTCCTAAGAAGGCACCTAGTGAATACAGGCTTATTCACCATTTGTTTTACCCAAAAGGGGACCTGGTTAATGACACAATTCCTGCAGAACTTTGAGCAGTGCACTATACGCATTTTGATACTGCTGTTAGGGAGATGCACAGGAATGGGGTTGGGGAGGAGTTGACAAAATGCAATATCAAGTCTGCATTTCATCTTCTTCCAGAGCATCCTAAGTATTCTGAATTGTTAGGTTTTTTTTCAGTGACTTGTATTATATGGACCAAGCTTTCCATATGGGGCGTTTGGTGTTGTGTTCTGTTTTTGTAAAGTTTGAAGGGGGTGATTCATTATACTTTCTCTCTCTCTGGTTCATTGATTGGGCTGGTACAGAGCAGTATGCTCAAATAATGTGGGAGTCTTATTCCTTAAGTGAAGAACTGGGGGAAGCTTGGCTCATGAGAAGACTGAGGGACTTAGTACTTCTTTGTTTTTTGTAAGGTATCAAGATTGGTACCTTGCAGCAGCATTGTAGGCTTCTTGTGGAGAAGCTGGAGGATTTGAATAGGAAGGTGTTAGATTTTCTGAGGCTTAGAAAAGCCATTCTTAGGGAGTTTATGGAGTTTAAGGACCATCTAAACTTCCTATACTGTGACTGCTCTTGACAGGACTTTTTAAAGACATTTCTGTGATGCTATTGCTGATGCGTGTAAGCCTCACCATAGCATTAGGATGATGTAGAGAATTAGGGAGAATTCACAGATTTGGCAAGAGTTTCTTGCATCTTTCAATGGAATTATTTTTTTTGGAAGACAAACTGTGGATTCAAGTTACCTTGAAGGTGTCCCTGGATGCAGCAGGGTCTATAGGTTTTGGTATTTATTTTTGGGGACATTGGTGATTGGCCTAAGGAATGGGCTAAGACTGGTTGACTGACAGATTTGATGTTCTGGGGATTTTTTTCCCCAATAGTGGTAGTTGTTCTGATGTGGGTGGATGAACTAGCTAACTCCTCTATCCTTTTCTGGTATGATAACATGGTTGTTGTCCATATTATCAATACCATGTCCTCCAAATCCCCATGGGTCATATGTTTTGATAGGGCCTTTATTTTGCAATGTCTTCATTATAATATCTTGTTGGTCCTCGATCAGGTGGTGTGGATAATGGGGTAGTTGACTCTTTCTTGCCAACAGATGGAGCACTTCAGACAACTTGTTCTTGAAGAAGACTCTGATCCTGTTCCAAGGCCCCTAGACCTGTAGAGCCTTGCAGGGGTGAAGTTGTCTAAGCCATTGGTCTTTTGTTATCTCCCAGCACTAGAAATAGTTATTAGAAATTTGGGAGGGAGATTGAATATTTCAGAATGGCTAACAGGTTGCAGGCCACTTGGCCTGTTCCTGTTGACCATATTTTACAACAATGTAGAGGAGCAGGAGGCTGGCTCTGCAGTTCATTAATATTAGACTGTAATGTTTGTAAGCTAAGCAGCAAGGGTATGAGGATACCACATCTGATTTTAGGGTTTTCAAGGCCTTGGAAAGTTGGATCTGAGAATGGGGTCACATGGTTGATAAGTATGAGCCTTTACTCCAGATGTTCTGAGTGCTCTCAGGAATGTGTGGCCTGTAATTTGCAGTTCTAGTTATGAGACTGTTCTTTTTCATGCTGCTGTATTGACTATATTCTTTAGGACTTTGTGTCTCAGGCCATTTTTGCACGATGGGGCTCTGTGAAGTCCTTCCATTGAAGCCCCAGCAGGGAGGGGAGTGCGCAAGGAATGCTCCCCTCTGCATTTTGCCAGGTTGCTGCAGAGGGGAGTGCGCTGGGCCCACCTCTTCCCTTCTGCAGCGCAGCCAGGCACTTGCCATTGCTGTGCTGAGGAGGGAGGCATTGCCAGCACGCTTCTGATCTTCTGCACAGCTGGGAAGGGTGGCCGTGCTGTGTGATGGTAGGTGTAAAACAGATTTTTTACATTTTGCAAATATCACTCATACGTGCCGCTTGGGGGCAAGATGGGAGCGGACCGACAATGACATGGTGCAGAAGCATGACCAGCTGATCATTGCCATCCTGGCCCCACAGTTGCACAGCTCCCTCATTCGGAAAGGGCCTCAGATAAGTGGTTGCAACAGCTAAAGGGGATAATTTAGGCAGAGCTCTGGCCTCTGGGAATTAAATATTTACAGATAGCACATAGTTTTAAGGATTAGGCTTTCCAAGAATGATCAGAGACGGGTAGGGGAAACAGTCACATTGGGATTGTGCTCTGACCTAACTTTATGCCCACTTCATGCCCTGCACTGTTATACTGTCACACAGATTTTTAGCTCCTTACCAGTATTAGACAATCACCTTGAAGCTTGCAAAGCTTTGCCTGAATTTGGTTAAGTTTGGCACTCATTCCTTTCAGACTGGAGCTTTATCTATAGCTATTGTGATGGGCCTGGGTCTGCAATCCATCCAACACATTGGACATTAGAAGTCTTCTGCTGCAAAGAAGTTTGTGCATCCTGTTAATTTCTGATGATATTATGCTGTACTATCATTGTTGTTTTTTGTTTCCTTGTTACCTTCTAGGTGCTGTTTAGTGAAACAACAGGATCTGATCTGTGGCCATAGTAATGTTTACTGAGTGACACTCTTGGCCCAAAGTTGCAATCTTGGGGCTCAAATAGGATTGAGTGACTTAGCAACTGTGGAATGGCTAGGGAAAAGAGGCCATTGTTGAAACAATTTGTTGCCTCTTTTGTTTGAGGAACTCATCGGGCCTATTTCTCAGTTTTAGTCATTCACCTCAGTGGGAATGACGTGGGCTTGCTGGATGACAAGGCCGCCATTTTACAGGCTCTGAGTGATTTTTGGGTTATTCAGACCAGATGGTCTGGGTAAACCTTGTTTGATCTGCTATTTTCCATGCCAAATTTGGAGTGGTGAAGGGAATCCCTGGAGCCTTGCCCTTGGCCACAGATACCTACAACAGGGAAGTCTGCAACGCTTTGCTTAAGAGGTTGGGCCAGTTTCTCCCACATCCCATCACAGTTTTCCAGTAGAGCTCTACAGGGTGGATGGTGTTCATTTGTCAGAAGAGGGGAATATATTGTTCTTGAGGGATTTGCAAGAGGAAGTGAGAACCATGTTGGCTGGCCTGGTGGGGCAAAGGAATTAAGCAGACACTTGTTCCTTGTCTGTGACAGGTAGCGAGGGGAGAATATAAGATTTCAGTGTATACCTTGGCAGCCTTTTGATGTAGGGAAGGGCTCTGAAACTTTCTCTTTAGGTCCTGGGATCTGAGGGTGGAGAAAGAGGCTACCCTTGAAGCAAACCTAGGGATTTGGTTCTCACTTGTGGAGTCCTGGGACTTGGGTGGAGTCTTCTGGGTTTGCTTCCAGTAGATGGCTGGCCGGGGAGCAACCCAAATATTGCTCAGGTATTTTGCCCAAGTGAAGGCTGAAAAGGTAGTCAAGGGATGATATCTGGCCTCAGCTATATCCACATCTTTCTTCTTTCCAGGTACAACCAACCTAAATAGGTTTTAGGTCAAATAAAGTGGCCCTTATTTAAAACAAATTTCTCTGTTTGGTCTCGTTGTTCCATGGCTGGTCATCAACTGCCATTGAGCTTGCCTTGGAGGTATCACTTGGACCTACATTTCATGATAAAGGAAAGAAGAGTGGATGAAGTACAGAGCTGCAAGTTGGTGGTCCCATTTCATTTTTTTTAAAATATGTATGATGATGATGATGATGATGACGATGATGACGGTGATTGTGAGATCCCCAGTAGCAATGGTGGATAAAGTTGTCTTCTTTAATTTTTGTGATGTTCACAGATTCATTCCATCCCATACTAACTTCTCATTCTGAAGACCAAAAGAAAACCCTGCTTTTGTCACTTCCCCTAATATACAAAACAAAACTGCAAGCGCTTATGTTCTGGTATGTACCCTTTTGTATGCTGTTTTCCTTACATTGTGTATATATGCTTGTTTTAAAATGCCTTTTTGATTCAAGAACTGAGTGCAAAATTTGAAGTACAAAAAGTGGAGGATAATTGTATCTCAGTTCACATATTAGGACAGGAAGTATGAAGTAGGATGATTTGTGTTTAAACAAGAACCAAACCACCTTCTCTGCATATCTGCCTAGGAAGCTATTCATCATAATATTTTCATCAGAGTGAGTCTCTGGTAAACGTCGTGTTTTAAGGAACTAAAAGAGCAATAAAAATAACAAAGGTTCTGCACTCAAATGCATTCATATACATTTGTGCCTGTGTCAGCTAGTAAAAAAACTCTAATTTTTAAGAAACTCCAGACTTAACACAAGGCTTTGTGAAAAATGAAACAAGACACACATAGGGTGAAAGTACAGATGAGAGACCCATTATGAAAGGAAGGTTTGCTCACAGTCTGGTTTAGCTGTTCTTCAATCAATGCCATCCTAGCAGCAAACAGGGCCAGAAAAGAATCAGGTAAGCAATGAAGAAAAGAACATCAGGTAGAAGAGGGAAAAAGCCCCTGAGTGAAGTGGTGCACCAAATGAAAAAGCATTAAAAGAAATAGAACAGCAATGCAGTAAAGTATGGTGCTGATGCATTATGTTACTGATCCCCAGTGGTAAAGGTCACAAAGGAGATATGGTGTGTAAAACGGAGGTAAAAAAAACAATTTCACTTTGTGATTTTGGAAATGGAGCTCTCATTTGGGGAACATTATACGATGCTCTTCTTGCTGTGAAGAGACTGGCAACAGGAACAGAAATCACCTCTGAAAATAAGTGATATAAAAGCATGGTGGGCAGGACAGAGGGAAGAGCTAGCAAGCAGTACTCCGGTTTGAAGAATCTGTTTCTCTTTAAATGGTCTCCATTTTCTTCTGCTGTGTCTTTCCTAAAAGAAAAAAAAATATTCCAGGTCAGATATATTGGCTGTGTAGTGCTCTATCTAAAATCTATGCTTTTTCCTACACTGACTATCCTGCATATCGTAATTATGACAGAAACCACACATACTGACATCCTACCTGCCCTGAAGTTTCATCTCTCCCCCTTTTCACCCAGGTTGTGGGGATACGCTGTTTGAAACTTTTTGATTAAGCCTGGGGCTTTGATGTGTTGTACACTGACCCATTACCTCTCACTAGCAGGCAGATGTTTACAGTGCAATAAATACTATCATCAGCCCCTGTGCTTCCTGGAGTCCAGAATGTCAGTGATTTCAAAATGTTGATCTTGTCCCACCATAATGGGAGGAGGAAAAGACTTTTTCTCCAAGTGCTATCTCTCTGGTTCTATCATTGCTTTTAGCAAGCTGAAACGAAACACAGGGTGTATATGTTTGTAAATTTTTTGGCAATTCATACTTAGTGGTGACAGTGTTAATCAGGCTACATACTTTAAAAGGCCCTACATATTTGTGTCCTAGTTTCTTGGATGACTGTGTACACTTCAAGAATTTTGTGGACAGGTACACCTTGCTTCCAGGTTTGATGTCTCACCCTTCACTCGTTTTTTGGTCTATATGTTTCCTGTAAGTGGACTTTGCATAGTCTAATATCATCATGATAGTGAGCCAGGCATCCTTTACTTTGTTCATGCATTCTTTGTTCGCCCAATCTGAATGATGACCTTAAAGGCTGGCAAATGTGTTAAAGTTTGCCCAAACACCATTTCAAAGGGCGCATGTCCAATGTATTGTGTTGTAAACCATTTCTGCAAAAGGGAGTAAACTGTCCCAGTCATTTACTGATAGCTAATGTAGCAACACAGATATTGTTCAAGCACCTGATTCACTCTCTCAGTCCGGCTAAATGTTTTGGGATGGTGGGCTGTGCTCAACCTTTGCAGTCTCATGAAAGTTTTCCAGAACTGTATGGGAAATTGGGTGCCGTGATCCATGATGATCTTTATGTGGAGGGAAGGTGGATGATGGGACTTAGGCAGACCACACTAAATCCTCCCTCATACCGCTGCACTCTGACCAAAGTGGCTCAGAGATAAGCAAAACAAACAAACAGCAGAGTTGAAAACACAGTCACAAGAAGCGCATGCAGCAGAGTGTGATATGCAGCACTGCTCTGACCCCAAAAAGCTACCCACTAAGAACATTAGCACACAGTATTGTCATCCAAAATATACCTGGAGGCTCTTTATTCTTCAGTTCCAGTATATACATCTGTACAGGATTCCAGATCCTCCAACAAAGGTTCAGCATTCCATCATCACATCGGATTGAGATATGTTTGGACAGGCCTCTGGCAAGAGTCACGGAGACTGAGAGACAAGCCTGTCAGAGCTCACCTTTTATATACACATGGACTAGCTGATGTAGCCCCAGCCAGGATTTCATGTCGCCATGGCTGATGAAACCCCTTGCCCAGGTTTCATATCACTATGACTCAGCCTTCTGGTCCCATGGGGATTACCTCATGCTTGCACAGTCATCCCCAGGTGCTTTCTCACATGACACATCAAAAGTATTTTAATTGGAACAAAGGTCACAGCAATCCTTTTCAAACACTTTAGTGGGATCCTGTGTAACCTTGAACACATGTTATAGGAACAGCTTGGCCAACTGGGTGGCCTGTAGGCAGTGCTTTGTGCACCAAAAAGTGCTCCTTTTTAGAAAACATGTTGGTGACCACCCAAATCACTTTTTTAAAACATTACTTTCTGGAAGGTTAGTAATAAAGTTCATGTTGATGTGTGCCCAGGGATGGGAGGTGTTGGTAGTAGCTGCAACAGTCCCCTCAGCTCCCCCCCATTTGCTTTGCAGAGCCAACAGACAACCACACACATAGGTCTCTATATCCTCTTGCAGTCATGGCCACCAGTAGTCTCTGTGCGTCAGGTGTAGGGCTTTTAGAAAGCCAAAATATCCTGCAGGTTTAACTTCATGACAGCACTATAGGATCTGGGTTCACAGTACCTCCTTTGCACCTTATCCCTCCCTATTCTACTAGCTCATTTTCATGACCCTGTCTCCAGCTGTCTTGTTTGACAGCTTCCTGAAATTCGTGGGATATGGGTTTTGGCACCTTGGACTTTTTTTTTCTTGCCCAAGTTTGGTTTCAAGTGGTGACCACCAGTCTGGTGGAGAACAATGTGTAGATCACCTCCTGCTTTTAGTATTCATATAAGGGTAGTTATGACAGAGCATCTTCCAAAAAAAACACTTTTCCCCCAGCAGATACTTAATTCCGGACTTGAATTTGTAGAAAAGCTTAGTCAAGCACTCTTGCTTGGGAATTAGTCTCCCTCCAGCTGATGGCACAGTCTGTCCTGATGAGGTGGGAGGAGGTCACATTCTTTTTCTGAGCTCACCCCCTGCAGGTCTGCATACGCCGCTGGCAACTTCCCCCCCATGCCATCTGCCAAGTGTCTCTGGCTTTTATCTCAGCTTTGAAGGGCCATTGGTGTGAGTTGCTCCTTGTATCTGACAATTGTCCCAAACGTACTCATGGCACTTGCACTCAGAGAAGCATACTGTCCCCTTACTCTATTGAATGTGGGGATCATGAAATTTCAGCCAGTTCAATCCTAAGACCATTAGTAGTTGTATGGCCTCCCAGTGGTCTGCTAGTCCCAGGAACACTGGGGGGCTCTGATACTTCATCAGATCCCCCATCATTTCTTTCCCATCCAACTGTACAAAGATGATGGGGTTGTCCAATTCTTCAGGTGACAACTCCATGCCCACAGCAATCAAGAGGTTCATCAAACATTGGGTGCATCCTGAATCTATAGTGGTCATCAGGTCCATACTAGTGTCTCCCCCTGAGTGTCTTAACCTAATAGGCACAAAAAAGTGGGGTTGCACTGCCACTCACCATAGTCTCCAGGCACCTGCTGGATATAGCATGTCCTTTGGTGCTTAGGGCATACTTGACTCATTTCCCACTGGCTTGGAGCAACTGTCTCTTGAGGTGTCAGAGCTGTCATCCACCACCACCATCAATTGCAGATGGGTTTCTTCTGGGATTAGGGTTGAGCCACTCCACCTCACTAGTTTAACGCATTCAACCCATAAACATCTGTGGGTTGTTGTTCACTACACCCCACTCAAGAATCTTCAGATTCAGGCTCTCTTGGAAATACTGGATCTTGGTAGCCGCCAGCCAGTTGTGTACTGGGGAGGGGGGCAAGTGCTAGAACTCCTCAGTGTATTTGATCACTGATTGGTTCTCTTGCTTCAGTGACATGAGTTGGGCTTAAGCTTTGGTTTAGTGAAACAGATCTTTGAATCAGGCTCAGAGAAAATTCATGAACAGGTGGAAATTGCCAAGTTCTGGTTCTTGAGCATCATACAGACCCGCCAACCAGTCACATACTCACTTTTCCAGCTGGGCCACTACATACCACACCTTGAACTCTTCAGAGGGAATGGTATGTTCCCATTCTGCTATGAAACTAGTGACTGGAGTTTGATGCCCTTGTCATCAAGCGTGGCTTTCATGTGTCTTCCTCCTGGCATCTTGGGCATTGGTGGTGCTGGCTGTGGAGTACCTCCCCTAGCTCCCCCAAGTTGCAGTGCCCCAACTCATGGGACACCATCTCCTGCTGTTTGGGAGACCTCCTCCCCCTGCTGCCACTGCTGCTGCCACCACTGCTTGCCACTCTCCTTGGGCCACAGGCATGTTGGTCCACATCTGGCAGATCGTGTCTCCGGCCTCTTCTAGTTCCTCCCTCAGCTGCTGAACCTCTGTCTCCAGGCCAGAGACTTCACCTCCATGAATTAAAGTGCCTCTGGTCTGCATGTCCCACTGTTATATTTATCCAGCCCAGCATCAATGGCACACCAGTTCCTCACCTGGGAACCAGAGGCTGCCCGCTACCCTGATAGGGATCCGGTCCCAGTGACTTCCTGTGGTCTGGAGGTTCCAAGTGATGAGAGCATTCCCCGACCAGAGTTGGGTCTGACATCAGCCCTGTTTTCCTGGGTCACATTTTCCAGATCTGATAACTCCCTTCTAGCCTCCATACTGAAGAAGCACAGTGTCCAGATCCACTGGTAAAATTGGTAAGGTAGGAATATCAACAAACTATCATCATCTAGATAACTTGTGATGCACAGAATTCACTCTGAGGTAGACAGCAGTGTTTATTTGTGACAAGTAAGCAACACAACACATTTCTTCCAAAGTTGCTAGAACTAAAGAATACATGGCAATCATAGGTTTTATACCTTCCCATACAAATTTAGGTGTGTAAATCTGTGATTGGAGAGGATCATCAGTTAGACATCACCCCACACTTCCAAGACTTCTATTTGTTTACCCCTCTTCTTTCATCCTTAAAGCAAGAACATGTCTCCTGCTGCTTATCTCTGAGCATTTCTAGTTCTTACAACATCTTTTGGTACTTTTATTTATTTCCCCCCTCTCTGATCTTTGCCCCCCTCCCAGATACTCAGTATCATGGAACAATAAAACAATTAGCCATATGATTTTTGAATACACACGCAAGTTTCAAACACAGATACAATGTTGCAATCAACAATTGGCTTTCAGTACTTAGTAGCACTCTAACTAAAATCTATGGTTTTTCCTATACTGACTATCCTTCATATCATAATGCACATCCAGCAATTACACTATGACAGGAGCCATGCCTCCCGACAGGTTGCCACAAAAAACCCTATGTACCCAGTCTCCCAAATGTCATTATCAGCACATCCAGGGTTTAGCAATCATTTGAATGCATGCTAAAGACTTTTCCTGGGAAAGAACATAAGAATTACATTTTACAGCAGTCACACATTCAGTCACTGTTTTTCACTGAGCTACCCACCATAAGCTTAGCAACATTTTTCTGGTCAATCATTGCCAGTATAGACATAATCACATATCAGAATTTTTTAACCCATCAAAAAGTGTTTTGCCATCTTTTAATATTTCCTCTGTGTATTCCAGGCCAAACTTTGGTCAAAATTTGTGTTTTTGTCACATTATCTGTCCCTTTCTGCAGGTGTTCCAAAGGAGTTAAATTTGTTAGGCATCTGAGCATGTAAGATACAAATGAGAATTCCCTTTCTGAAGGATATTTGAAGGATGTGTGTGTGTGTGTGTGTTGTGTATGCTGAATAAAAACATTTAATTCAACATTGATATCTGTTGGTGTTCTGTATATGTTGCTACATACATCTTTGATCAATGAATATAATTTGGAGCTTGATGTTACAGCAGGTAATCCAAGACCTTGCATGCCATGTTTTTTCTGTGGAATTAGTGTGTCAACACAAATTCTGCTTTAGATGAAAGTAAGTTGTCACTTGCATTTTGTATGCTGCAGATTATTCTAAGGATCTGAAGAGGGCCAAGCTGCAAATTGGGTTAATAACGATTTCACTTCTTTATCCAGTTCCTCCTTTCACAGAGCCCCCTCAAATGTCTTATTAGCGTCATGGGAATTAAAAGCTTTTTGAAGAGTTGCACACTTCCCTCTCAATGGTGCAGTAGACTACTGTGTAGATCCCTCACTAAATGTAAACTACTCCTTACAAATGCATAGATATATAAATTTCTGAACTATGTTTTCTCCCTTTATAACTTTAAGTATAGTATAATTATTTTTCCCCATTTGAATATTAAAGACGTGTGAAAGTGTATTTAAAATTAAGTTCTGATTCTCATAGTACTCTTTGAGATATAGGTAAGGTCTGTTCATATCAGAATTCATTTAGGTCAGTTTTCTGACATCCCAGTTTTGGGCATGAGATAATTTGGAGAGATGGTCCTAGACTGAAACTCTGTGCTTCATATATACAGCCCTAAGATCCCCCAAATGCCAGTCTGTGCTCATGCAGGGGCTGGAAGTGCTAGGCCATTTTTGCACTACACTGTCATAGTGCTTTATTCCACTTTCAACATCCTATGGAATCCTGGGGTTTGCAGTTTAGGGAGGCGCATTTAGAATTCTCAGCCAGAGAGCTCTTTGGCCTCAGTAAACTACAAACCCCAGAATTCCACAGGATGTTGAAGGTGGAATAATAGCACTATAGCACTGTAATGTAGAAATGGCCCTAGTGTTCCAGAGTTATATTGTCTCAAAGAGATAAGTAATTTACCTTGCATCTTTGCCTCTACAGAGGAAATTTTCCTTCCTTTTCTGCTGCAGATTTCCAGATGGGAATCTGATTTTACTTATTAATTTGGATGAGGGCAAATGTGGATTGGATTCCTTTGGGTGAGGGCAAATGTGGTATTTCTGAAGAGGCAGTACAATCTTGCATGACAAAAAAGGGAATAATATTCAGATTCTTTGCACAGAATATGACACTCTTGTGAACTTTAAATTGTTTATGTTTGTAAATCATTTGTAAATCATTTACAAAATTCATTACCACAGGCTTCAGAAAAGATCTAGCCACACTCAAAGGAGATTGGTCTTTCAAAGGCTACTAGCTATGACTGCTGTCTGGAATCTCTGTGTACAGAAATACTGTACAAGGTACTTGGGGCAAGGTCATCCATTTGAAGCTTCTGATAGCTGTTGAAAAGAGGCTCATCCAGAACCTGTTATTGCCCATTAGCTTTGGATTATAACTTCCGTAAGTTCTCAACAATATAGAGAATGAACTACGGGAAGTGTGGTCTGAAGAGACCAGATTGTCTATCCCTGAAGTAGACCAACCTTGGCCTGATCTAGCAAGATAAGTCTTTCAGTGTCATTTAACAGCTTGCAGGAGAGCAAAAGCACTTAGTATAGATCGGGATGACACAGAAAAGGAAAATGACATTAAAGTTTATGTAACTATCTCCAAGTGTGGTGTTAAAACCCCCTGACAAGCTGTGGTTAAAAAAGTAACTGAGATAGAAATTGGGAGATATAGGAATTCTATTTCCCCTTCCTCCACTTGTCCAAGCACTTCTAGTCCCAACTAAAATAGAAACATTGAAATAAATAGTTGTTAGCCAGCATTAATATGGGCCATTGATTTCTGCTATGGCCCATGGAAATGTACTGTGTTTACTGAAAGTGTGACAGTTGCTCTTGAAATTCTCTTTTAAATGATTTTATTGCATTTTTGACATGAAAAATATATTTAAACCAATCAATAAACAATAAATAAACAATAAAAATACACTGCTTTCCTTGGCACTTTTACAGATACACTACCTGAATAGGATCCTCTAAAATGACTTTATATTTTGCTTTAACAAAATTTGGTGGTAGGGCCAATAGATTTTGAGATTAGATACCAACAAGGAAGAGAAAAAAAAATCTTTAGAGTGTTTTTAAAGAAATTTGCCCTGAACTTTCCATATTGATACAAACAAATGATTTCACTGTCTCATTTTGTTTTGATCCAGTATTCTTTGCAGGAATATTTCCAGCCTTAAAATTACTCTCAGGTGGCTCCATGCCCTCTGCAGTCCTGTCACTGGGGAAAGAGAAAATGTAAAGATTGTTTTGGTTTGTTTAAACTCCTGCTGGGCTGGCTGTCTCCAATATCAAAGCATACTCTGGGAACATACTTTATTTAGCATATTGTCTTTCCTTTCCTTAGATTCTGACTTGGCTCAAGGAACAAAATATCTTCACTTTACATTAGCTGAAAGATTCATTTCCCAAAAGAATCAGAATAGTTCAGTGACTAATTTAACATTTCTGAAGGATTTTTGCAACTCCAGAAATGTTTTATTTCAGAGCTGAAGAACAGAAGAAGCTGCACAAAGGACATCACAGAGCAGCTTCTAAGGATAGCCAGACAAACTTGGCCACACCTGTTCAGTAAATGCTTTCTGAGCATCATACTGAACAGGCAAAAAGGTCTGAAGAGCAGTCTATACATCTGTTACTAGTACCTGCACATCCCTGGTTCTCTAATGGGGTTCTAGCCATCAGAAGTTCTGGAAAATATCTGAATAGGGACATATCTGCAAGGGTGGGAATTGTGTGGACCTCCAGATACTGTTGAACTGCAGCTTCCAGCATTCCTTACTATAAGTTGTGCTTGCTATATCTGATAGAAACTGCTGATTCAAGGAAAATAGAAGCCCATGGGGAATCCATTCTGTATCAATTCTGGGTTTTTAAATTATTATTTTAGCATCACGTAATCCATCCAAATGACTTGAGATACCAGGTAAACTAAAGGTAATGTTATGTAACATATTCTATTCCAATGACTTGATCTGTCCTTTCAGGCTAACATGCAGATCAGATTTTTTATTACTCCAAATATTGTGATACAGTCTTCAGCATTTTAAATATATAAAAAAAATACTGAAATATATTTTATGGGAAACATCAGCACAATGAAACCTGTACAAATGGCAACCTGTACTCTCTCTGAGTACAGCTACTTGGGAAAAAAATGAGCCATAGTAGTGAAAATGGCTGCTCTTCCTTTGTCTTCCAGGAGAAGAGTTAAGCAGTATACACTCAATCTGATTTTTTTTTTAAGGGATTGATAAATCAGTCTATTTCTTTTCTATGCCAGTTTTGCACAAGTCTCTTCTGTTCCATTTCTGTATTAAGTAGTGATTAAACGAAAATGGCACAGTTTTTTAATTTTAAAATATATTTAAATATGCCTTTCTAAACAAGGAACAACAGTGGAACACTCAGGAAGTGCAAAAACCAGTAGACAACTACATTCCAGTGTGTGTGCTTGTCTGGGATGTGTACATGATATCAATTTGTGTCAGACTTTTAAAAAGAGTAAATTTCTCAAGCCTCCCTACCTAAGAATCCTGTTTAGTTTTTCTTGATTTTTGTTTTGTTTTGACTCAAGCAGCCATACAGAACTACTCAGAGGTTTAAAAGGCTATGATCTGATATAATACAGACTGCAGGACTGATAACTAATGATGGACAATTTTCTCTGATATCAGTTCAAATAACTTGTGTACTTCCCATCTTTCTAAGTGAGCAGTCAGACTGCTTTAGTTGTCAGAGCAGATGACCTCTACCAGTGAAGGGTGTTGTTCTATTAATTCTCTTGGACGTTTCAGTGGCTGTTCAATACCACCAGCCGTGATATCCTTTCAAAGGTCTCGATTGACTGAGCACTGGGAAGACTGTTTTGTAATGTTTTGTTATGCTGGGGAACCACAGTTCAGGACCATGGTGATTGGTATATGGAGGTCTGCGCAATCCTAGCCTATCGCCCATGTTATTAAATGTCTGCATGAAGCTTCTGGGGGTGGGAAATCATTTGGAGCTTCAAACTGAGGTGTCACCAATATGATGACAAAGCACAGCTCTATAACTCTCTCTATTTCTCACCTAACACCTAGGGTATTAAGTTGATAATCTTTGAGTATTGAATGGATTTGATAGTAGGCTGGATGAAGGTGAAGAAGCTGAAATTAACACCAGCAAGACAGCTATTTCGAGTCAGTAAAAGGTCTGGTTTAGGCACGGGATTGAGTATGTTCTGGAAGGTGCTGTGTTTCCAATAAAAGATCAGACAGATCATCTGGGACTATTCCTTAATCCTACAATATGTGGGCATTCTCATGTGGCAGCAGTGGCAAGGTGTCCTCTGTTTAAGGTACCAGCTTCATATTTATTCCAGAATAAATATGATTAGGCAATGGAGATCTGTTCCTCAGTTACTCTATATACAGTGTTATTTCTGATGAGCTACCCTGGAAAAGTCTCTGTAAGCTTCAGTTAATGCAAAATGTGGTAGCTAGTCTTCAGACTGGCACATTCTAGCAAGATCATATCTTTCTGATTGAAAGAATTAAACTGGTTGCCATGTATTTTCAGGCTCTATTCAAAGTGTTGGTTTTAACATTTAAATTGCTATCTGGAACGGGACCTGGCTGTCTAAATGTCATCTTGATCAGGGGTGGGAAAAGTGTAACCCTGCCTGTAGCTCAGGGACCAATCATTTTAAAGTCACTTTTGCCCTTAAATGTCACCAAGGGGGTATGAAAGGCATTTCCACCACAATTTGAGGCTCCCTGCATCTCTCATGCATCAGAATTTGTTGACCCCAAAATGTGGGAGGGGGGCATTAGCACCACATTTTTCAGGGGGGTTCAATTTAGGCTTGGGAGAGGGCTTTTTTGAAACAGGAAGTCAACAACAAGTAACATCTGATCACTTCCTGTTATTGTAAAAGGCTTCTCCTGGGGCTCGAATGGCCCAGAAAAGCCTAAAAACATAATGAAAACACTCTGCATGACCCCTAGATGGCATTTGGAGGCTCTTCTTTCTTTCTTTCTTTCTTTCTTTCTTTCTTTCTTTCTTTCTTTCTTTCTTTCTTTCTTTCTTTCTTTCTTTTTTTTTGCAGGAGCTGGTGCAGTGGGAGTATGCAGCCCTCCAAAGTTTCTTAAGGTGGCTAATTTGCCCTCAACCCTCCCAAAGTTGTCTGCTCTTGATCTGGATAATTTTGAACTTGTCTGCTTAACAAAATATTCAAGAGAGGTGCTCCTCAGGACACTATTACTTTCAGAGACTTGATAGATATGTATTAGAGGTTTTATCCTATTCTGGTGCCAGATGTTTGATGCATTCTCCTGGAGTTGTGATCTGTTCCTACAGTTACATGGTTTTAAACTGCTTTTAATGTTACCTAGATCCTACATAATTGGTGGTAGAAAGGTAGAATAAAAAAACAAAACAATTACTAATACTAATATGAACAGGGGCAATTTGGTCCCATTCACATTTTTATGTCAGTAGAAATCATTCACAGTTCACAGGGAAAATAATATGTATACAAAATAAAGTTTAAAACAAAATAACAAGGTACAGTAGAAAATAATGACAAAAATTTAGGGAGAATTATGGTTTATCTGGAAACTGTATACCCAAAACAATGCAATTTTATGGCATTAAAAATGACAGAGAAATGTCAGAATGGTAGGAAATGGACTTACAATAAAACACTCTCATTGTTTGGAAATAAACTGATTCCTCCATCACTAATGGAAAAGCCTTATCGGTTGCCTAGGGTTCTCTCCCTGATGATGTTAGCGTATGTACAGGTATCATTCCATGCCAAACAAATTATTGCATAGCTCCATTGAGGATGATATCTTTCACATTGCACTTACAATATGCCATTTGGGACACATATAATCTCCCCTATTGGCTTATGTTTTACCAGCATATGAGTAAGAACATATGAGTGCCAAAATTTTAATTTTTCATTACCATAAATATAGACTTATGTAGAGAAGCAGGGGCCTTGCTTCACCTCCCAAGACTGCACCAGTGCTCCACTCTGTCTAGAAGTGGCATCACATCACTTCTGTTTTCATTTTCAGCCAATTTACAGAGAGGGTTTTTTTTTTGGGGGGGGACAATGAGGGGTGAACCATATGAGGATGAACCATATGAGGATGTTCGTGAGATTGTGAGATCCAAATACGTATGTTTTGCTGTGAGTTTGACCTATTTTTGCATTTTGGGAGCAAAAAGATCATCCATGCTCCCAAAAATAGATTTTTGTGGGGAGGATATGGGGGCTTTCGGTGACTTCAAGAAATATAAATTGGGACATGTGGACTGCATATGTCCACTGGGCTCCATTTTCCCCACCCTAGAATTAGATCGAGAACACTGAGCTAAAGGAGTGCCTTCTGATAAATTATCAGAAGGGCTTTGGATGCCTCTGGTGTTCACATTCTCAGGCAAAACTTTTTGGAGATAAATGTTGTAATTCAACCACTATGAGTTGTTGTTGATGCGGCTGTTGTTATTAGCAAGTTAATTGCTAACTTTGGTGTCACCATCGGAAACACCAGATGAAATGTTCTGAACAAGCTTCAGCAATATTGCATTTTCTCCAGCTATCTTGATTAATCTTGTGTTGTCCCACTTTTTCAGCTATTTCTTAAATGTGCTGATCTCTCTGTCTTCCCATTTTCCTCTTTTGTCTACAGTTTGCCTCAAGTACTTCAAACCAAGTTCAAAGTGCAAAAGGAGTTTGCACTCAATTAACTCACCAAGAGGGACAGGAGAAAAGAAGACAGAATCTTACCAGTAGGATAAGTTTTCTCTTACCTTGTGTCTTCTTCCTTATTAATAACTTTTGCTATCTTGATCACACATCCCAATTTTTATCTGTACAATGTTGAAGGTATGATATTAAAGTCAATCCAGAAACCATTATAGTTATCTTGACTAAAGAGTGTCATCCTGTTTTTTTCAAGTGATAGTATCAATGTTGGCAATTATTTGTTAATAATAATAATAATAATAATAATAATAATAATAATAATAATAATAGCCATCATCTATGGCCTGAATATAAAGAAAAGAAAAAGATCCTCCAGTCAAGTTCACTTCAGGAAGTCTTATTTCAACATTATTCATTTGAATCTCCTTTATTTACATAAATGTGGACTAAGAATGATAAAACACCCTTTTATCTCTTACTTTTATTTACCTTGTGTGAAACAATTCCTCACTAGCATATTTTATTATCATTTTGCTTTGAGTGGAAATGAATTCATCGCCTTGTGGGGTCAGAAATTACAGAATCTTCAAAACAATAGTGAGAAACCCTATTCTTATTCTGTTTATTAATTTTCTTTCAGTAAGTGTTTTGGATATAAATTCTATGGAGTGAAAATCCAATCAGACACCTAATGTGACTAGATAACACTCAGCATTTAAGCACAACACAGTATTTGTTTCTATTTTATTATCTCCTTTATTTCATGCAATAACTTGTGGATATCTGAGTTGTTATTCCATTGTGAATCTGCTAGTCAAAGGGATTAGGTAGGAAATAACTTTGACAATAGTAAAATGACAGTAATAAAAATTCTTTTTGCTTCAGGGAACGGGATGACAAATAGGAGAAGAAAATAAATGAACCAAATAAATGTTTGCTTGAGCAAATATTTACAATAGTTGAAATAAGATGTATGAATTCAGATACTATATGCATGAACTATGGGAGGGGAAAATATTTAGTAATTGCTACTCTTTTTAAAATAAAAATAAAAATAAATGACACAAGTATAATGGATTACCTTAAGCTTAAATACTGCATTTGAAGTGTTTATCCTTATTAATAACTTTTGTGCTTGACCACATGCTTGTCTTGCCTGGTCATACTGTCTTGAACAATCTTTCATACAGCCTAGGCCCATCTCTTACTTATTCACAGTGTGTTCCTATTTTTCATCTGTGAAATACTGGATGATACACATGCATGTTTCAGTAAAGGAAATGTGGTGGAATCACACATACAAAAGATATAAATGCCAAAATAGATGGAACAGTGAATTATTTCAGAGCCAAAGCTTTTATGTAGCCCATTTTAATTATATGATTGCAATTTAATTATAGCGTAATTATAGGCACAATTACTGTTTTGTATGTTTCATTAAAACTGCATACATTAATTGCATCAAACTCCTTTTGATGAGCTTAACTAGCATAAGCAGATGTTTACAGCTCACAAGCATAGTTAGGGTGCCATAATAATGTTTGTCTTCCAAGGTGACTGTCTCAAAAGGGATGAAACAGGTAGGACAAATGAGCCTGATCATGTAGCTCTTTTGTATTTCTCATGAAATACACACACCACACACACACACACAACACATACACCAGGGGGAGAGAGAGAGAGAGAAAGAGAGAAGGGGAGAGAGAGAGAGAGGCTTGTTTCCTGCAACTTTATATTTACAAAAATATACCGGATGATAGGTTAATAATTGCACTGTGGGGAGAGAGGTATGTTTTCTAAGTCAATGAAATCATGATGTATATGTTGTAGTTCAGAGATGACTACATAGTTTGTGTGTGTTGAGGGGTGGGTGGGTGAGTATAGATATAGAATCATTATCAGTCATAATAGAAACTACTGAGCTACTGAACATCAAACCTACCTTCATCCTATTTGTAGAAAAATGATGTGGACCATTTTGTTACCCCAAAACATCTGTGACTCAGGGGTCCACCTGCGATGCCAGTACCTCCACATGACAATGGGGAATTAATTAGCTCAAAAATAGGAGACTTGCAAGATGGAGGTAACTTAAGGAGATCTACCACCTATATCTATGGGGTCCTTGCAGGAAAGAATCAGCCAAAGATTCCAAATGTGAAATAAAATGAAAAATTATTATATGTTAGTATTTTTAATTTACATAAACTTAAGAACCATACGGAAAAATATGAGTGTATGTTGTTAAAGGATCTACTGTTTCAATATATAAGGTGCTATAACTATGTGTGCACTATAATTATGTATGACTTTGTAAAATTTTTGCAAGCTTCTATATAATTTTGTATGTTTATAACACTTAATAAAAAAATTTTAAAAAGAAAAAATCACACAAGCATACAAAGCATACAACAATCCAAACACTCACATACCTATGCAAGAGCTAACCAAAAGAGAAGGGAGGAAAGTGTGGATAGAGGATGCTCAGAGTTGAGGTGATATTTAGTGGTCCAGAGAGCAGTGAGGAAAGCAGCAACATGGCATAGGTAGGGACCTAAGGACAGTTCTTGTTCAGGAATCAAATGGACAGCGTGGTTTTCAGGAAGTCAAGAAACTGCACTCAACTGCTCAAAATTGGGGGTTCTTATACCCGAAAGATATCCTGCGGGTATGAGTGTGAATCACTTTTCCAGCCAAGTGGACAATGGGAGTTGCAACACAAACAATGAAGTTCAGAGAGAGTTTAGGTAACATGTTTAGGTAACAAATAGCCCAGAATTAGTAATAGCTCAGTATTGTGGAGAGGCTGGGAAGACAACAGGGAAATGTCCAGGAATGCAAGATCAGGATTAGGACAATCAAAATTTGGTGGGGATTTCATCTTTTTGCTCCAATACGTCTGTATCTTTAGCATAAGCCTATTGTCCCAAGAATGGCCATGCTATTAGCCTGACAATGACTTCAGTGTTTGCCTAGGAGAGGGTGTGACTGACCTGCCTTGCTATCTCATCTTTACAGTCAGTAATGTGCCTCTTCCAGCTTGACCTTCCAGTCATCTCATGTATTATTTATATCAGTGCCAATTAATATGGTGTCAATTAAATAATACTGCTAATTAAACCATGCCAATTGTGGGGGATGTGCAGGGCTGTAACAATTTCTCCAAGTATGTATAGGAGAGGTATCTCGTGGAGTGGAACTCGACATCAACAGGGTCAGTGGCATAGATTCTTTGTTTCTAATGAAGAGCTTTCCCTCAGTGTATGAAATAATCTTAATGTAAATACATATCATCTCCACCATTGTTGGGGAGGCCCTTATCAGCATTAAAATTAGGTGTGGGAGGAATTCAATAGCAATATTGTGGGATGCAGCAGTCTGAACCCTACCATTAAAGCCTTGGGGTTGTAATTGGTTTTTTTGGGTGCAGGTTGTAACTCTGTTTTTAGTCTGGTTTACAGCTTTATTCACTATTAGTGGGCTAGTAGTTATGAAGCCCTTGATTGCCACAGACGGATACTGTCAGCATATATCTCTATGTATCTGTATGCAAGAGTTTGTCAAAGACTAAATATCCTTTTGCTGTGGTAAAATTCTCTTTTCAGGCCTAAAGGGAGGGTGGCATTTGCTAAAGTCACTCAAACATAATCACAGTTAATGTTTCAAAGGAGTCGTTTATAGAAACCTGAAGCATAATTTGATTCTGGGCTCACAAAAGCAAGACTGACTATACAGATATGTATTCACAACAATTACTTTATTATGGATTTTTGTGAAGTTAACACTGAACATTTTAATTTGACAACAGGGTTGATTTGACCCTTTCTATGTAAAGTTTCTCAAATTCTGTAAAACATTTAAAAAACCACAAAACTCACAGGTCATCATCATGATCTTCCCAGACGGATCTGTTTGGCAAATAGTCTTTTTTCCTCCTCCATCCATTCTGTTGAAGGAATTAGTTTTGTTTTAACCAGCTCAGCTGTGAATGTAATTCTTATTTTAATTAATCATATGACTAGAATTCTTCACTCATAGAAGCAGTCTGAACAGCCAAGAATTCTTTTAAACAAGCACTGGTGGATCACACAAACACCACCTCTAGGCCTATAAGCAGAGCACACCCCAGTGCCCCTTTTAGAAGCATAAGAGCATCATGAAAGCAACAGAAACACATTGCTAATAAAAAGCTTTGGCTTTTTTCTTAAATCTTAGCCTGAAATAAAAATAATGCCAATACCAGTTGTACCTGATCCTGGCTCAAGAGAGTATTCAACAAAAGAACACTTTACAACCATAGACAACTGAGTTCTTCTTTCACAGTATCTTGAGTGAAGCTACTTTGATACACTGCAATGCTTAAACTGTTCATATTATTTCTTATTCTGAATTGTTTAAGGATATTCAGATATCTTCTTCATTCAGATGCCTTTTTGGAAAGAACTGGCTGGGATGTTGAGATGTTAGTTCTGATTCGTTAATTACGTTTACATGCTCTACCTCCAGTTTTTCCCATAAAATGTTAAATAGTTGTTCTTGTTTTGTTTTGCTTTGTTTTGTTTTTTTGTTAACATTCTCCTTCTTCCTCCTCCATTTTGTTTGTACAGAACTATGGTCTTGAGACTTGCTTTACTAACTGGTCCACATTTATGTGTCTGTTGTGTATAGAAGCTGGGCTATTTAACTTCCTTAATTTTTTTTCCATGTCGTATGTATTCTTGTGTGTTTTTGTTTTTGTTTTTGTTTTTTTGCTTTTTTAATTGTTTTGCTTGTCTCTATGTCTTGTAAATAAGTATACCTCCACATAATTTCAGTTAAAAAAGCCTAATTTTAAATCTATCGCTTATCTGCTTGGTTGTAGTTCTGAATGCTGCTAGTAAATATTGAATATTGTTTTGGCTTAGGAAGAGTGTAGCGAGTGCGCGAGTTGGCCCCTTGCTGTCATGGTCTGGGTTTCTCTTGGTTCAAGCTGAACCAAGCTGGCATTCCTAAGTTGCAGGATTGTTGTAGACTCTGTTTATCTTTCCTAGGGTGGGCTAGTGAGTGGATCAAACCCTTGATAATGAATGCTTAAATTAGTTACTTTGTGTCTGAAGTTCCATTGATTTCAGTAGTTCTACTTCATGTATGGCTGAGTCTGAATTCGATCCAGTCACGTAAAGATGTGGGAGTGGGGCGATTCGCCCCAGGTGGCAAATTTTTGGAGCATCCTGGCATGTAGCCACACTGCAGCGCACCCTGGCCATGCCCCCATGCACTGCAGCCATGCCCCCATGTACAGTGGCCCCTCCCCTCCTGCCATAGTCCTGCCCCCTCCTGCTGCCCCTCCACACACACCAAGCTCCACCACTGATTCAATCCCACATGTATTTTCTGTGTTTTATGGCATGTAGATAATCAGCTTGATAAAATGCCCAAATGCTTTTTTCCCTGAAGTGATTAGAAATGTGTGATCCAAATATATGGATAATGCACATGCACACAAACGAGATGTCTGGATTTTTAAAAGTCATGAAGACTTGCGTTTATTTTACTGATAAAAGATCAAAAATATATTTTCAGCAATAAATAGCTGACAAACAAATCCTCCACCTTATTCAGTGATATGTGTGTGTGTGTGTGTGTGTGTATACATACATACCTTGGATCCTGCCTATAAATGTCATTCTGTTTAATTCTAAGAGACAACCTTGGAGGCCACAGCAGAGTTTGCCATGAGTGAAATATTTCTAGAGTTGGTACTGAGGATGGAACAATATATCTTTGGCAGGTTTATTAGCCCAAGTCAAAGAACTGCATGCCTATCATCATAATTTTATATGTACACTTCCTCCTGCTGCCCCATATATCTGCAGTTCTGATGTACTCATATATTTCATTATTGTCAAAGAAGTCTATCTTGAACATTTCAAGTGGTTAAGTGAGGGAAAGTGTCTCAGCTTAGGCTTCTAGTTATATTTTAAAATGTCACAGCTCTTATTGATCACATAACTAAAGCAGGGGTGCAATTTTCATTGGCTCTCTATACCATTTTTTCTTATAATAAAGAGATTAGACAATATTATCTATTACTCAGGCATAGGAAGTTTTAAATTGTAGAGGTACTGCATTTCATTCTGAAAGCCTTGGAAAAAACCTGCTGTATTTAAACAGAAATTCAGCATGGAGATTAGGGTGGCTGAGACAGCTTATATCCTTTTTCTGGTATCCAGGCACTGATACCAAAATATTAACTGGAAATTATGATGTTAAAACACTATTCTTTTAAAAATAATAATCAACATAAATAGCATTCTATTCTGCATAAATATGTCCGAGAATGTATATAGCAGCAATGAAGTACATGATAATATCTATATGAAGAACAGAAATCTGCAGGATTTTAGAAATGTTCTTGAGTATCTGCACATTGTTCAGAGTCCATGACTGGTATCCTCAAATATTTTTCAGGAACATTCTGTGATTCTGTGAATGATTGAAAAAGTGTGTGGTTTCCAAACTATATTTCAAGCAATCTTGAGTTTCTTTAGACACTTCTCAGGATTTCCCTAATGAGAAGGTTAATGAAAGTGGGCATTATTTTAAAAATCAACTAGGTAATTTCCAATAATACTAATCTTCCCTTACAATGTCCAGATGTGCCTTAGAGTGGATTTTCATTTCCTTTAGGCCAACTGTCCTGGCCAGTGCTCTGTATATTCATTCTGAAAACTTTTTTAGAATTTTTTTTTTCTGCAGCATGGGGCCAATAGCAGACAAATCTCCATTAAAACAGGTCCCTCAATCAAAACATTTAGAGAAGCATTAGTCTGAAGCTAAGACATAGAAGCAGAGAGCAGAAATTATGCTGACCTTTTGAAACTAAAAGTGACATTTCTTAATACTCATTAAATGAATTGTAGCATCATTTGTGTTGTGAAAATTATACATTGGATGAATGATAGAGTGGAAGGCCAGTTTCATTTCTTACTTGCTGGTGTAATGGCAAAATTTATTCTTGAGATGCTTTCGAATGGCTTTGAGGAAATAAAGTGTGGTACACCCTATGCCATGTAAAGTGAGCTTATATCCCATTGAGTTTAAGTTCACTTAAAGGGGGCTATGATTTGGATTCTTTAATTTCTATCAGTTTTATTCCTGAATAATTTTAAGAATGTTGCTGCTAATCAAGACTTTGCAGCTTTTATTGTAAATAAGATGTACATTTCCTGACAACATGCTTCTCTTCAGTTCCATTTCACTGCTTTCTTGCTTCTCCTGTGTTCCATTTCATGCTTTCTTTACAATTTGTTGCTGTCATATATGTTATACAAGGAAATTTATATGGCATTCCCCAAGTTCATCTCTTTCATTTTATTTCTCATTTGAATCAAACAAAAGTTTGAGTGATTGCTGCTTGAATTTTAAAACACTGTTTCACACTAAATGCTGTGCAAAATGGACCAAACCCAGCTTTTTATTTTTTAAGCCAGAGCATGACAATTGGTCCTGAACTTGCATGATAGTATTCAGGATGTCACACTCAATGAACTATTAAATTTGGGCAGAACTGGTTCATAAATATACACTGTCTGGAAAAAACATAAATACTGAAATCCAAAATATTTGTTTGTGGAATATGAAAAATACTTGACAAATTGGGTCCAAAAGCTTGGTTCCATTGAATAATAAGCCAAGTTTGCTGATTCTGCAATCAGACACATAGATTATTTAGCAATACAGAGAGATTTTGAATTATAACACTAAGTATGTGCATCATGAGTGATTAATGACAGAACTGTCCTTAAATAGGTATTCTGCCTATAATCCATACTATGATTTGAAGTGTCTATCTCCCTGTAATACTACACAAATTGTATGATTTCCACTTTCATGATATACTAACCAGATGGTTTAAGTAAATCAGTTGGTAAAAGTATCTGCGAATGTCTGTGTTCCACGAGTCACACTTAATGAATGATGGACTTTAAAAATGTGAGAAGAAAATCCTTTATGTCCCTCCTTCCCATTGTAATGAAATGCTGTGTGGACTTGCCTTTATTCTGCATATCATGTTGGGTACAGATACAAAGTCTGCTCCAGATGTGCCTGGCATGCAAAGTGCAGATATATATTTAGTTTTTAGAGGTCACTAACAATACACTGAAAACATTCTTTATTCTCAGCTTGACCTTCAGAAGTTGTTTTGTCCAAGTATTTTTCTTTTCAAGATTGCTGTTTCTTTCTATCCAAGTCAGAATGGCTCTAAATGTGTGCAACTTGTGTGGCCAGGAAGGAGTATACAGGAGTCCTGTTACGTACATGAATGCATCTTTATGTCACAATCCCAGTTTAGGGGAGACATGGGGCTTTAAAAAGTCCACTCTACCCCAAGTTCCTCTTCTTTTGAATTCTGGATACTGCTTTCCTTTTCTTAATTCAGTGAAAGATTATCTAGTCATCTTCTTTAGGAACTAAGGAGGATTTTTGTCAAGAATTTACCAAGCTGGTTGGATTTCAGCTTCCTCTGTATTGAGCATTGTTAACCAAAGTTCTCAATTTCAGTTCTCAAATTTCTAGTCTCTAGTATCCTTCTGAATCTCTGCGACACAACAGAGCTCAAACAAAAGAAACAAAAACAAACAAATAAACGAAAATCCTATTGTAACACCCATATGTTAGTCCTTCACAGGTTGGAATTTCTTTACCCTGGTTGCTACGGTTGGTGTCACCTCTTACACATGGCAGCAGAAGACATATCAGGAAGGTTTGATGGGGGTAATTCAATGTCATCTGTCTAGCACTCGGGGGGGGGGGGACAATTATATTAAAGAAAATTGCTATTTTTTCCCATTGACCTCAGTGATTAAAAGGTATCTTGGCATTAGAAGATGTAAGTCTTCATAAATTTTATTGCAATGAGAAAACAATGATTAATTTTAGCAATTTCTTCTTGCTGCAAGAAAAATCTTTGAAAATTATTCAGTTTTTGAGGACTATTCACATTTTGAGAATTATTCTATGTAAAATTTGCACATAGTATTTTTTGTGTAGAAAACACCTTCTGCACAAGATATATTTTTTCTGCAAAGAAAACATTGTTTGCTGTGCAGAAAATGTTGCTTTCTACACAAAACAAGTATGTGTGAAATTTGTACAGAAGTCCTGAACTGGAAAGATTCTCATCAGTTCTGCATTTTTTTTACCAGAGTTTCTCAACACTCAAGAAGCACTTTTTCAACCATTAAAAATATTTTCAAATGTTCTTTCCATCCCTGCTTTGCACCTTAAGACACTTTGTCAAAAATGGTCAACAGCTGCAAGATTTTTCAAATTACGGAACTTACTTTTTATATTGGGTTTTGAAACTGCCTTCAGATTTTAGAGATGTGTGCAAAACATGTTTCACAGTTGAAATTTCTGTAGAAAAGTTGTAAAATACCAAAACATCAATAATAAAATGCACAAATAATCTTGCCTACCAGGAAGAAAGTGTTTTACATTATTTTTTTCCTGCATACAAGAATGAAATACAGAAAGGCTTGCATCTCTAGTACTAGTGGCAGAACTCTTTATACATAAATATCCATGGGATCTTATCAGCTTTCATAGGCAGAGGCCACTGGTCCCAGAAGTAGATCCATCTCTCCAATGAAAATATGAATCCAAACTTCCAAGTTGAAGCTTAAATTGTTAACTTAAAAGTTTCAAGTGTTGTATCAAACCTGAATAAATATGCCTGCGTGTTCCTTCATGTTCACAGGCCTTGTACCATCAGTTGCACAATGAGTTGACAGCGTGAAAAAGATTATTGTCTTCATATTCTGTATCAAGGCTTCCTAGAAGTATCTAGTTGGTCACTGTTGGAAACAGGATGCTAATTAAATGGAGCTTTGGTCTGATGTATCTTGGCTGCCATATAAGTAAAAAATAACATTCCACCCCCTCCTATTATTTTCCATTATTCTTTTCTTTCAAAAGAACCATCAAGGCCTAAGATAATATTTTGATATTTAAAAAAGAATATAGTAGATATCCAGAAAACTCCTGTTTCATTGTCACAGTGGTTTTTGTTATAAGAAGGTCAAGGCTTATTTATGGGGTGATTTGGAGAAGCTGGTGCTAGCCCTAATCTACCACACTGTTTGTCTATATAGAAAATGGTCTTTTTCAAGGCTGACAGCCTGGCCCTTCAGAAGCGTTACTTTCACTTCAACTTTAACAACAAAAGAGAAGAAAAGACACAGCAGTGGACAATAGCAGCTCTTTCTCTAACAGAAACAGTTCTTGAGGTGTTCATTTCTCTTTTCAACCTGCTACACATTCCAATTTATTGCAAACTTCATTATAAATAATAAAAAAGTATAATCAGCAACAATGAGCTGCCAAACTTACTTGGAAAAAGAGGTGAAGAAGATGTGTCACCTTTCAAACAGGGTTCATATTCACCAATGGTTTTTTGTTCTCTCTAATAAAGGATCTTGAATAGAGTTTCATTTCTATTACTTGTTATTGCTGGTCATTGGATACAGAGCCTATTCAGTTCAAAAGAGTTTTATTTAAGATGGGGAAAAAAAAATCAGCTATAGCCATTATACTATAGGAATCAGTCTACTTGAGTGTGCACTGTAGACCTGTCCTTTTCATCTCTTTATACCTATTGCTAAACCCCTAGTCTGACCAGAAATGTTATGATTGCCTACCTCCTTCTGCAGCTTAGTCAGATGTTAGATTAAATGGATCTAAATTCAGACTTCTCAATGTATTAGGAGATGTACTGGAATTTGGAAGTATCCAAATAATAAAGGCAGAAGAAAGAGGACGTGATAATATACGAAATAAATTTGCGTGCATATCTGTAACCGATAGGGTACTTTCCCAATTAAGCTTGGTTGAGTAAAATGTTATAGATCGAAAACAATATAACCTATAGTTGCTGGTGAAATTTGCTACCACTTTTAATTACCCAGAACTGTTTTTGAGACACTTTTAACAATTACCAGCAATTTCTGAAATCCCATAATATTTAGATTAATCTTTTATCTCAAAATTAATTTAGCTTTTAGTTTCTGGATTTGAAGAATCAAAGTTAAACCCTTTGTATAATAGTTCTTTCCTGGCTGAGAATCTACCACTTTTTCCAACAGCATAGGTCTTCATCCTTATTATCATTGTGGTCATCATTATTATCATCATCACCATCTTTATTTATAACCTGGCTTTTCCTTCAAAACTGGAACTCAAGGCAACTTACCGATTAAAACAAATACAATATATTTAAAAACTACTTAGCATATGAAGAATGGAACTATAATGCTAAATGTTCCCAGATTATTCTTGCAGAAGTTGCTGAATAGCGTGAATCCAATATCTTGGAAGAAAACTTTTCAGGCTATACTCATTTCATAATGTAAAATATGGCACAGTACAGTATGTGGAACTACCTTTGGAAACAGTTTGGACTCTTGAGCAGGTCCAAAATGCTAGACAGCTGACTGGGGCTGTATTTATGGAGCACATAACTCCCTTGCTGAAACAGCTTCATTGGCTGACAATCCATTTCTGGAAATAATTCAAAGTACTGCTCTTAGACCTATAAAGCCCTTTGTGGCTTAGATCCAGCCTTTATCTTCATCTCTCCAGTCTCCCAGGCTTGTCTGGAGAGTCTTCTCAGTGTCTGCTCTAAACTATAGAAATTCACCTCACAGTTTGCCCCCCTTCTCTGTTTTTATTGGCTAGTAAAGACCACCTTTCTATAACAGGCCTTTAGTTTTAACTAATCAAGAAAGAGGGACATGCAGTTAGGTGTGTTGTTTTAAAAATGTGACATATATTTCACATTTTTTAAAAACAATGTTTTAAGGGATTGGTGGTTTCATGCTTTTAAAACTTTTGTATTATATGCTGTTTAACTATTTTTTTCAATTATAAGTTACTTTGTAGGCTACCTTGAGTCCTATTAGGGAGAAAGATAGGATATAAATCATTTTTTTTAAAAAAATGGAGTATTTTGAGGCAATCAAAAGATCTAAAGTGAGAAAATTTCCAGGGCCATTTCCTCACTAGGCTTTTATAGTGCTATTATTCCACTTTCAACATCCTGTGGAATCCTGGGGTTTACAGTTTAGGGAGGGGCCTCTGAAAGTGGAATAAAAGCACTATAACAGTATAGTGCAGAAATAATCACGGTTCCAATGGAGTATTCCAGACTTGTGGAGAAATGCTTATATTAAAATGATTCACACAGAGGACAAAGATGAGACATCTACAAAGAATGATAGACTTATTTCTTTATTAGACAATGATTACAAGATATTTACCACTATTTTAGCAAATAGACTGAGAAAACATATTTCCCAGAATATCCAAGAAGATCAGAATGGATTTTTGTGAAAAAGACAATTAAGAAGCAACATAAGAATGGTTCCAAACATTACTGGATATTTGAAATTGCATAATGATAAAAAGGCTGCCTTAATTATTTTTTTTAGATGCCCAGAAAGCCTTTGATAATATTTCCTGGAATTACCTATTTCAGATATTGGAGAGAATGGATCATCTGGCCCATAAAGACAATATATTCAGTTCAAAAAACTCACATCTAACTGGCAACATTATCTCATCAACTGAGATAAAAAAAACCAGACAAAGATGCCACCTGTCACCTTTGCTTGTGAGGGCTTATGTGGATGATTTTGTGAAAAAGATACAAAATCCTCTAGATTCAATGAAGGCTTTTTTGAAAAAAAAATTGAAGGTGTTTGGGGCTTCTTCTGGATCCAAATTGAATTGTAACAAAATAAAATAGTTGACTAAAAATATGACTTCAGAAGATGAGAATGAAGCAATTGCCCGGTCTAATTTCATAGTAGAAAAAAAGAGGAACAGATATCACAGAATTACAATTACGAAGAATAGCAGTACATTGTTTCAAAACAACTATGAGAAAATCTGGAAAGAAATTTAAAATGATTTAGAAAAAATGGGAAAAGTTAAATTTATTGTTTGTAGGGAGAACTGTAGTAATGAAAGTAAATGTTTTGCTGTGGCTTTTATTTTATTTAAAAGTTATCTCCATACTAAGAAATGGAATACCTTTTAGGAAATGGCAGAAAGATATTTCCAGATTTATTTGGCAGTTAAAGAAACATAGAATAAAACTTAAAACATTGTACAATGCTAAAGAAAGGGTTAGTCAAGGATTTCCTAATACTAAATAGTAGTATGATGCCTCTTGCTTTGTGTGGTTGAAAGAATGGGTTTTACTTAGGCCATTTCTGCACTAGACTGTTATAGTACTATTATTACACTTTCAACATTCTCTGGAGACACACAATCCATCCAGTCACACAACTCTCACCCCATTCATTCAGTCCACAAGTGATTTGGGGAACAGAAAAAATATCCCTGCCCCCAAATACTTGTCATGCCTTGGTCCCAGGACCCAGAATCACACTTTGACCCAGACGTTGAAGTAGGAGAGAGAGATGTGCCAGACAGGGACCCTCCATAGCACACAGACATGGATTCAACAATGCTTACTGCAACTGAGTGTAGATGATACAGGGAGGATCTATAGCACTTAGCGGCCATTTCCTCACTAGACTGTTATAGTGCTATTATTTTACTTTCAACATCCTGTGGAATTCTGGAGTTTGTAGTTTGCTGAGGCCAAAGAGCTCTCTGGCTGAGAAGTCTAAATGCCCCTCTCTACTCTGCAAACCCTGGGATTCTACAGGAGGTTGAAAGTGGACTAGTAGGACTATAACAGTCTAGTGTGGAGATGGCCTTACAGATGAGAAACTCATGGCATTTGAAGGTCATGATTTAATATCTAGTTGTCTTGGTTATCTTTGATATGATAAAGTTAAGATTCATGATGGATTTAAAAATCATTGTATCAGAAAGGCTCTTCCGCAAGTCTGGTCTAAATATAAACAAAGATTTTTTTTCCCTATGACACTACTTGTTACTCCATCACAGGAAGCTTTTTCTAAGAAAGAATGGGTTAAAAATCAGAAATAGTTAAATTATAATGATCTTTTGTATTTGGAACAAGATAGTTGGGAGTGCAACCCAAGAAATACGCTTTTTAGGGAAGGTATAGATCATAGTTGGTTAGCTTATTTACAACTTAAAAAGAGATTTAAACAAGATAAGAGAATTGTGTAAGGCTGATGATCATATAATAAAAATGTACAAATTCCTTTCTAAATCAGGTACAAAAGATGAGCCTGTAAAATAATATATGATGAGGTAGGTCCAATATCTTGGGCATAGGAGGTATGGAGGAAAATGTGGACTAAAGATTTGAAATATACTTTGTGCAGTAAAGGAATATATGTACAAGATGATGTGTAGATTGTATTTAACTCCAAATAAGTTGTCAAAAATGAGTAAGAATGTTTCAAATCAATTTTGGGGTTGTCATTATAAGGAAGGATATTTCTTTCATGTGTGGTGAACTTGCAAGAAGGCAAAAAGTTATTGGTCAAAGATTTTTCTATCAATTCAAAAATATTTAAAGGAATATTTTGCAATGTCACCAAATTTTTTCTTGTTGGGAATTAATGATAAAGAATTAGTTATTCAATATAGACTACTTTTTTTTGATATATGATAACAACTGCAAGAATGTTGTTTGCCCATACTTGGAAATGGACTGAAGCAGCGATGACAGACGAAAGGTTTGCTTAGGTTGTGGATTTTGCCTAGGTTTCCAAACTGATATAAATTTGAAAACGTAAAGACTTTTGAAAACATTGAAGGCTTTCTGAAAGACTGGAAAATGTTTATGGAATTTTGTGAGCAATAAGAAACCTAACAATATAATGATTTGTGGTTATGGTTACTAGCAATTCTAGAAAGTTGAATTTCTAAGTAGATTAATAAACTTTCTATTAATATGTTTGTCTTTTTCATTATTGTTTGTGTGTGGAGGGAAGGTCAGAGTTCTTTTGAGTTCTGGTTAGTGACTGATCTATGGTAATAGATTAGGCTTTTAGTAATGAGTCTTAGTAATATGTTACTGTTTTAATTTAGCTTAACTTTAGCTGTAGCTATACATATATATTGTTTATGAATATGTATTTCTTTTTGCTTCTTCTTTCATTTCCTTTCCTTTTCTGAAGGTTGATCATCCTGTTGTTAATTATTTTGTATTAAAATGAACAGATATTAATTTTAAAAAAAATTAAAAAAAAATAAGTGGCAGGATGGGGCAGTGCCTGGATGTCAAGTATTGAGAAGTGCCTGGAAGTCTAGTAATGAGACAAAAGAACACATACACACACAAAAAAAAAACTGCATCACCACTATCTCTATAAGATTCTGGTTTGATGAAAGAGGATAGATAGATAAATGTTCAGAAGGGAACCTACCTGCAAGTATTATTTTATTATTTATCACAGCAATTCAAGTATTTTTTTTTCAGCATTTCCAGTCATGCTTAATGGAGCAACAGCAGCAGTAGCATGTGAGTCAGTGAGTGAAAGAATGCAAACAATCTAGCTATTTAGCTTTGAAATTAGACAGAGGGAAGCAAAATAAGCCAGCCAGTAGGAATGTTTAATATTGCCCTGTTTTGGAGACCAGCAAGGGTCCCAGTTCAAAGCAGAGTCTGCCAGTCAGCAAAGGCAGTAGCAGCCACAAACATAAGCAGAAGGTTACTAGTCCAGTAATTACAGTTCTTCGGGTTCAAGCAGTCCAGGTCAACACAATAAGGAAATAAATCCTAAGTGTCAATCCAAGGAAGTGGCAAGTGGTATGGTGACCAACAGAGCAAAGTTCAAGATCTTTCATAAGCACAAGCCAGAAATCAGGAGACAAGAGGGCTGACTCCTCGAGAAAGATATTGAGGGAGTTCTGGTAGCCTCCCTCAGCTGTTGCTTGATTGACGAGCATCCTGTACTTAAACGCTCTGGCCATTTCCGCACTGCACTGTTATAGTGCTAGTGTTCCACTTTTGACATTCTGTGGAATCCTGGGGTTTGCAGTTCATGGAGGGACATTTAGAATTCTCAGCCAGGGAGCTCTTGGGCCTCCGTAAAATACAAACCCCAGAATTCCACAGGATGCCAAAAGTGGAATATTAGTGCTATAGCAGTGTAGTGAGGAAATGGCCTCTGAGTGCTATAGAGCCTCCCTTTGTCATCTACTCTCAGTTGCAGTAAGCATTGTTGGATCCATGTCTGTGTGCTGTGGAGGGTCCCTGTGTGTTTCAAGAACTGGCACAGCTCCCTGTCCTTCTACTTCACCGTCTGTGTCAAAGTGTGATCCTGGGTCCTGGGACCAAGGCATGACAAATATTTGAGGGTAGGGAGAATTTTTCTGTTCCCTAGATCACTTGTGGACTGAATGAACGGGGTCAGAGTTGTATGACTGAATGGACTGTGTGTCTGTTCCTGTCAGATTGCTGTGCCTTCCCTGCCATGCAAGATGATGTCATGTAGTGCCATGCAATGCCATGTAGTGTTTTTGATGTTTGTTACCATATAGTGCCCTGTAATCCATATACTTCATACCATGTTACTTGCTGCTTGAGGCCATGTTAATACTTGTATTGCTTTGCTTTGTACTGTCAGGGAATGATGGGAATGGCTGGGAAAACTAGTGTGTTGGGAAGGAGAGATAATGCACATGCACCCTGGGCTGGGAATCTAGGTGTAGGCTGGTAGTCAAGTCTCCAAGCTCACATTCTTGGGGAAAGCCATGAGAACAACAAGAGGGGAAACAAGCTTACAAAATGATGTGGTTATGCTTAGCTGAATGGCCTAAATCTGAAATTCATTGCTATATAATACTGTAAATCTTTTATCCCTTCAGTTCTGGAAACTTTGGTAACATGCACTGTTGTTTTCTCTTTTGGTTACCAAGTAAAACTTCTGAAAAACTTCTGAATTGTTTCCTTTGAACCAAGGACTAGTTGGGTGAATCGATAGATATGGAATGGGATGTTTGTTCCAATTGCTGGATATGATGTGTGTGAATGCCTGCACTCATCTGTACTTGTGCAGGTGTGATTGCCTGCTTGCTTTGTGTGTATGTGTGTCTCTGTTAGATCTAACAACCCAAGCATGGCTGTACACACTGACTGCTGGTTTCCAAGTTATTCTAATAGGAGTTTCAGTGTTGTATATATTTTTGGTGACTGCTTGCCCGCCCCATGATTCCTCCACTCCTGCACAGATAATCTTCAGCCAATTTTCTTTTATTTGATTCTCTTCCATTAGTCCCTGTATTTGATTATGGAGCAAGTAAGTATAAGTTTAGCTCATTTCATGTGTTTTAGGCTAAGCTTGCTAGACCATATGTGCGTAGACACAGGGCTGCTTGTTGTTTTCGTCTCTTGCCAGTTTGATTACTCTGTTGAATATCTGAGAACATTCTTTCACATTTCCCAGCAATGTCTGCCTGCTGGGGTGGGTTTGATTTTTCTCCCTGGCTATTGCTTCTCCTTATTCTTCCTGATTTAGCCCATGACCAGCTCCCCCTCTGTTTCCTCACCAACTACAATGGGAGTCAGCCACAACCGCTCACTAACACACTACTTGCCAATATAAACTTGCTGAAGATGTAAAGACAGTTCTTATAAGAAGATGGGCAAAGCTGCCTGAGGAGCAGGAAATGGATTTTTTTCAAAGACGAGTTTTCAAAGCTGGATGGTAAAAATCATGGGAAGTTGGAAGAAAGTGAGTCCCTTCCTTCTGAAATTGTGAGAGTTTCTAAGGCTATAGTGCAAAAGAAGGCCACTTTCCTCTAATATAAGTTAACAACAAGTCACTCTGACGAATTCGGCCAGTGATCATATTTAACAGGGAAATGTAGAAAATATTCCTTTAGACAACACTTAACTAAAATAAGATGAATTACATGAAGTGATGTGCTTGGATTTTCTTATTAGTAGAGGGTAAATTAACAGTCAGACACTTTATGCTAATTTCAGATTTAAGGATTCCTAAACTGTCCAATGGAATTATTGATCTGACTGAACTGATTATGTGTCCATAAAGTCATCAACAGATATCAATGTCTAATATTGTGGTATCTATACATGTCTGATATTATTGATTAGAGTGTGTAGATGCTGATTGATACAGTTTATTTAAAATGTATTTATTTAGGAGTTTAGCTGTTTCTAACCTATTACTCAAGCTAATTCTTTCCTACTCTTTCCCACATCAGTCAAATTGAAATGCATGCATGCAGAGGTTGTTTTAATGGTGAGTTTCCATTGAGAATGAAGGACTTATCCAAGGACAGGGGAAGAGGCATGATTTTCTTTTGTCATCAAGTCATGTGCAGATCAGTCAAAAGACAAAGGTAGGCTCAAGAAGAGAGTCCAGAAAAGCAAAACACTATGGGTTGGGTTCAGATTAAGTCAGAGCAGGCCCATTTAAATCTATGGGAAATAGCTCTATGTAAATAAAATGGAATTATATTGACCCACAAAAATGTCAGTCATCTCAACTATGGGTATACCATGAGACTGGATCTGCACATTCAACAGCACATACTTCTGGATTTCATCTCTGGCTTAAAACATTAATGAATCAATTCTCTTTATTTTTGTTTACTTCTCACACATAACAATGATAATGAGTGGGTAGATAATTATTATGTTTGTGTATATAGTGTTTTATAATATTGTGAATGTACATTAAGTTCTTTAGCAGAACATTTTTTCCCCAGACTTTGTCAACATTCTTTTTTCATTTCCATTTTTGTTTATGAAAATTATATTAACTGTTTACAATAATAATAACATATATGCCAGTATCCAGTGGTGTTATTCTACTAGCACAATTGACATCGTGTCTGTGCACACCAAATTCTTGTCTTTGCAGAAAGAGAAATCCAATACAGTTTCAGAACCAGCTGTGCCCCCACTTGTAGAATGGGGAACACATCATGGTTGTAGAACTACTTGCACAAACAAACATTTGCAGCACTGGTTATGCTATCCAGTTATGTACCCAGTTATGTAATCAGTGTACTATCAATTGCACTACGTATTGCACACTCATCCAAGTGATCACAAGAACAACATGCACAACTAGAGAAACATTTTTCTTTTTGCCAGCACTGTTCTGGATTTAGACCATAGAACCAGCCTGCTCAGAAATAACCAATTAACCATTTGAAGCCACTGAACATCAAAACATTTACATAAACCCATGTAATTCATACCTACCAATGGCATTACCTTTCCTTGATGTTGGGATTGTACACTCTTCTGAAGCAAGATGCTATGCTGATGGCAGCAGTGCTGCTGGTAGAGTCTCCCATGTCAGACAGGCTTTTGCTGAGAAGCCAGACTAAATGTGCCAAACAGTTACAGGACAGTAGCAGTACTGGCGTGTGGGGGAATGACACCGGCAGAGCATCTCTCAGAGACAACAGCAGTGGCCCCATAGCTAACACTTGTTAGTACTGTGTGGAAGGAGGCCCGGTAAACCCCTTTTGAATGTCTCTTACCACAAAAAACCTATGATGAGACAATCCAAAATGAAACAAGAGTTAATGCCAAAAGATGAGACCCCCCCAGGTTGGATGGTACTCAATAAGCTACTGGGAAAGAACAGAGGACAATTACAAGTAATACTGTGGCTAATGATGGAATTGGACTCAAGCCAAAGGGACGTTCAGCTGTTGATGAGCTCAGAGGTAAAAGGAAAGTCCAAAGTTACCCAACAGATATTATAGGAACATGGAATATAAAAAGCATGAATCAGAGGAAGCTAGACATATTAGAAGAAGAAATGGAATGTATAGACATGGTGATACTTGGGGTGACAAGCTAAAGTGGACAGGAATGGGACATTCTGGATCAGTTTTACTCAGGAAATGAAAACCTAAGAAGAAATGGGGTGGCAAGCAATATAAGTTCAAATCACGTCAATAAGATTCTAGGGAAAATCCATCAATATAAGTATAATCCAAGCTATCTTCCCATAGGCCTTGTGCTTGACAAAGACTCCGAGGTGGCTAGGCTGCTGAGAGGAAAATGCAAGTTACAGGCCACAACCACATAGCCTGCCTCCTCCCTATCCAAGCATCATAAGCATTGCATCCTGCAGGCCCCACTGGGTCTTGCCAACCAAACTGCTACAGATTCTAGGTCTACTGCCAGTGAGGCTCCAGGCCTATACCAACACAGGTTCCTGGCTTCTGGCAGGTCTTTCTCCCTAGTGGCTTCACCGCTTTCCCACCCTCCACACTTGAATTGGGCAAGTAGTAGCCAGTGAAGCATTGTGTGCTGTTCTTAAGCCACAGCATTATTTATTGGGTGGCTTAACAGACCAGTAGTAAACATTTAGGATCCCATGCTGTTTGGGGGGCATCATGGGCCTCTGTCACACATCCTGGTCATTCACTTAGGTGGTAATTACCTTGATTTGCTGAAGGGTAAAGCCCTTATCCTGAAGGCTATTTATGACATGAAGTGGATCCAGAATAATTGCCCTGGGGTTGAGATTATGCAGTCTGCCATTTTTCCCCACTAGGTGTGGCATAGGGGAGTGGGACCCATGTTGTGGACAGAGCATGCTATAGAACCAACAGGAAATCCACAATGTCCTTGTAAAGACCTTGTGTCACTATTTGCCATGCCCAGAACATGCATTTCTGGAGCTCTACAGAGTAGATGGTGTACATTGGTTTGAATCAGGGAGCACAATCCTCTCGGAGGCCCTGCAACAAGGTGTGAGGACCCTTTTGGCTCACCTGGTAGGGAATAGGGGTAAGTAGACACTTACCTCTATTCCCTCATCTCCATGGCAGGTAGTGTGTGTGTGTGTGTGGGGGGGGAAGCAGGGTTTGGTAAACACCTATGGCACCCTTTTGGTGAAGGGAAAGGCTCCAGAACTGCCCCTTTAGGTCATGGGACTAGAGGATGGGGAAAGAGGTGTTCCTGGGACTGGTCTGAGAGCTAAATCCTCACTTAAAGTTCTGAGACTTTGGGGAGGGAATCCCAGGTTGTGGGCCAGCTAAGGAGCAACCCAGCTTTTGGATTTACCCTGGGATTCAGGTATTTTACCCAGGGGAAGCTGAGGAGGAGACCTAGACTAAAGACCACCTGCTCAGCTGCTCCCTCACTAGGTTGTCCCTCCTTGTAGCTTTCAAGAGGGAAACATAAACATGTTAAAAACGAATAAAGTGGCCCAGTTTTCAATCTACTTTCTGTGGCTGGTCTCATTATTTCCTGAATTGGTTAGCAATGAAATAGCAGTACTATCCCTCATCTTATCATTGTTACCATGCTGTACACAACAACTCGAAGATCTGATTGGCAATAGACATTATTTAATTGGCATAAAATATAAATTTACACTGCTATGGCTGAAAAGCTATGCTGGCAAAGAAGACTGGCTGAACCTGTGCAAAAGTAGGTTAGATGGGATTTCAGGGCATGGCCAGATGATAGTCAAGGGATCAGTTGGAAAGCTCCAGTGTTGATTCGTTTGCAATAATCCCCTCTACCACTCAACCTTCACAAAGAATAGCACCCACAGGGCAACTAATTGTCTTCAACCCATTCCCTCTTCCCACTGAAATTCTCCTTTGTTTCCTCACCTGCCCAGCTATTAAGGAGTTATCATGATTCCCATCAGTGTTCTGTCACCTAATGATAATGCCTTTAGCCATTCTGGTCCTCATTATTTGCCCTGTCAGAAAGCCATTAACATCTTCCCACTTAGAGTAGAAAAAGGGTATTTAAACTCTGGCTCTGAACCAGACAACTTTTAGTGCTGTAGTACTCTGGACATAGGCCATCACTCTGCTGCTCCAATTCTTGTCCCTGCACTATCCTCAGACCCTTAGTCTGAGTCACATCACTCCTGCAAGATAGGTAAATTATCACCCACTTTGCCCTAACTTCTCGCTATCCAATTTTAACCTCCTTTCTGTTGGTTAGCCTTATATGGTTGTGAGACTGCTTGAATCCTGCATATGATTGTGATTGTGATAAAACATACTTTTAATCTCCAATTGGTGTCCTTGCATTAGTACCAGTACCAGTATAGATAGGTGGAAGATCATGTAAGTTTACCCCCCTCCCCTTCATAGGTCTAATAATACCCCACTATTCTAAAGAGGCTTTGGCACCATGGATGGACCTCTGAGTCATCCACCTTTTGGATAACATCATGGATCCCACCATGTATGGTTGACTCACATGTGTTTCTTCTGTAGGCTTGCAAGGATTACAAGGTGGAAAAATACATTACCTTTTCTTCATTTTTACTGTTACTTTTCTGTCAAGCTAGCCAATTAAAAGAAAGCAATTGTAGTATAAGAACTTTCTTCTACTAAAGAGAAGTCATCTTTACACTATTTCAATAGGAAAGACTATCCTGTCTGTCTTAGAATGGAATTCACACCAAATTTCCATGCTGTGCAGCACAACCCTTTTCATTCCCATAGAGACTTGCTCATTCTTCTGGAAGAAAGCAACACTGCTGAATAAGCCACTCGGAAAGTCATTGCACCTTGTCTATTGTTGCTGATGATGGGTTTGATAGTTGGTGACAAGTTATACATTTGTGGGAAAAGATGAAGGTTAACCTGGGATTCTGGTAACCTTGCCTCTGACTTGGTAGCACTAATAGTAATTTCGCTCTTTATCTTGAGTTGTAATCAGAAAACATACATCCCAGTGGGGAAATCCAAAGCCAAAATAACAACTGCACTACAGTCAAGGTTGGATGGAGGAAGTATTTAAAATCATGACACATTATTTAAAATTTATCCTGGCATTTGAAGATGAATCTGTCTGTCTGTGTTTGCAAAATGATAAATGTGCCATTACCTTTGTTTCATTAGCAGCATGAGCTAGTAATCCAAAACAGTTTTAAGCATAGTGATCAGAGAGGTTGTCAATTTCTTCCTAGGTGGTGCTAGTTGAGCCTGATTATTTTTCTTTTTAAAAAGATTAAATTTCACATCTTAAAGAAGCACTTTGCAGAGAAAAGTAGCATTCTTTTAAAGCGAGGCTAGGTTCCTTTGCTGTGACAGGTAGCTTTCTACATGAAATCCCCCCACCCCCCATCCTATGACAGAGCCTCCATTTTCAGTCACAGCTAGTATTTCAGTCTTAACTAGTACTGTCTAGAGAGAGAGTGATTGCGTCTGTCATCACTATCCCTAAAACTGTTTGGGATATTAGTGCTAATATCATAACATTTTGCAAACACATATGGGGCCTTGAAAATACTACTTTCATAATTCACTAAAGCACTGGGATTAGTGAGCCCCAGTGAAACTAGCCACTTTGATTAGAAGCTGGAGATATCAGTCACAAGTTACACTGCCTCCTCTTTCTTCCCATCCTTTGTGAAGTATTCCTAAAATGGAGCTCATGTTTTTGTACACTCGGGCCACTTTCGCACTACACTGTTATCGTGCTATTATTCCACTTTCAACATTCTGTGGAATTCTGGGATTTGTAGTTTATTGAGGCCAAATTGCTGTCTGGCTGAGAATTCTAAATCCTTAACTGCAAACCCCAGGATTCCATAGGATGTTAAAAGTGGAATAAAAGTACTGTAACAGTGTAGTGCAGAAATGGCCTCAGTTTCTGGGGCTCCGTGTCCTTTCAAATGTGATACACAAAGATCTGGGAAAGCTCAAGCAAAGGTTTGCTTCACTTCTCTTCAGACTTTCTTTCTTTCTTTCTTTCTTTCTTTCTTTCTTTCTTTCTTTCTTTCTTTCTTTCATAACCTATTTTTCTCCTTCAAACTGGCACTCAAGTTAGCTAACAATATTTTATTTTAAAAGAAATATGAATTTAAAAACCCTGTGCGGTCATGCTTCCACAAAAACAATTAAATAGTTACTACTCTCCCCCATTTAAAAGTCAGATTGCATCATAAATACTGTGTTCCACATGTGCTGTTTCAAAAATTACTCTTTGCCATTTGTCCTGACTTCTCCACCTTAAAACTTTATCAGGTAATCACAGGGTGTTATGACAGAATATGTCATTATCCATTTTTTCCACACCATGTGCAGTTTTATATGCCTCTTTAATGTCCCCTCACCTTACCTGCAGTTTTATTAATGAATGAGCCCCAAATTGCACATTTCCATGTTTCCATGTACAATTGCACCACAGTACTGTATGAACGGGCTATGAGCCCAACACTTCCCCCATACCACTCCATTCCTCATAGCATTTCTACAGCAACTACAACCTGAGTTGCACCTTTCACTGAGATATATGAACAAATGCAAGATTCTTTTCATCAACAGTCACTGTGAGATTAGGCCCATCACATGTATATTTAGACATTTTTACCTGATTACCCATAAATTTACACTGGCCTATTTTAAACCACATTTGCCATTTTACTGCTGTTTCCCCCAATCTGAAGACATCTTATATGTTTCTTGGGCCATTTCCACATTAGCCTGTTATAGAGCTATTATTCCACTTTCAACCTCCTATAGAATCCTGGGGTTTGCAGTTTAGAGAGGGGCCTTTGAGGCCCCTCTCTAAACTGCAAACCCCAGGATTCCATAGGAGGTTGAAAGTGGAATAATAGTGCTATAACAGGCTAGTGTGGAAATGGCCTTGATCTTCTTCCAAATGTTTAGTTTTAAGCACACTAAATAATTTGGTGTTGTCAGCAAACCTGGTCACCCCACTGTTCACCCTTAGCTCAGATAATTCACGAATCAGTTAAATAGCACTAGTCCCAGTGGACACCTTGCGGCATGGCACTGTTTACATCTCACTATCATGATATAACTTTGTTACCATGACTACTGCTATTAGTGGTTACTGTTCCTATCTTGTATGCTTATTTATTTATGATGCATTCATTCTGAACATGTATATCTTGCCTCTCTAATTCATAAGTTAAGCTTGAAGGTGACTTATATTTTAAATGTACAGTGCATGCTGGTAAATATATACTTATGCCTATACCTCTCTACACAGAAGCAAGACCCACTGAGTTCAATGGGACTTAGTATTCTGTTCATATGCATAGGATGACCTAAGGAAGAATTGTTGATGGACTTCACAATAAAATGCTTACTAATTTTTCTAGCAGAGTTCCTTAGATTTGTGTCATCTTCACTGTTGATATTTTACCCATCACTGTCAATGGTAGTAGCTATATTTGCCATTATTTATATTTCTTCTTGCAATCACTGCTTTTATATCATTTCATTACTATTTTTGGGGTGGGGTAAGGTGTTCAGCTATCATACAGATTATTTAGTAAAAAAAAAAAAAAATACAATCATGTTCTTAAAGTTGCACCTCCACCCCCACATCAATCTATATATGTTGCACTATGATAAAACTCAGAGTGGTTGGTGCTTAATAAAATAACTGGCGGGCAATATAGTGTGTGTTGGTGGGAGCAGCAGGGCTGCTGAAGAAAGTGGCTTCAGTAGACTATAAACTTTGTATCTGGGGAGAAGGATAATTAAGCAAGAATAAAGATGAGACTTTTGAAAATGCTGGTTTATTGCTGCACAATCCTCAGTTCTGCTGAATACTTTTTATTGTCGTTAAATCTGTTTCTTCCCAATGAGTACTATTTTCATTTTCTCCTTTCTAATTTATACAGCAATCCATAAGTCGGAAACGAGGCCTTAGGTTATTATTCATTTCCTGTAGTGTTGAATGTTGTAAAGTTTCCTTTCTCTGCTTACAGAATCATACAACAGCATTTTAATGGTATCACTTCAATCCCTGCTTTAAACATAAGTGAATCCTCATGCCTGTGCAATTACACACCCACACCTACCCAACGCCCATCCCTGCAACAAAAATGTGAGGTTTATGGATTTTGAAAAAAATATAAATTGTTCAGGTCATGAAAACAAAAAACAAAAAAAATCAAATCTCTCTTTGATACATGTGCATGCTTCTATGGGGCACTGCTGTTACCATCATAATGAGTCTTTCCACACAACATGGTTACAGTGCTATTAGTGCTTTTTTAGCATCCTGTGGAATCCTGGGGTTTACAGTTCAGGGAGGGCCTTTAGAATTCTCAGCCAGAGAGCTCTTTGGCTTCAGTAAACTACAAACACCAGAATTCCACAGGATGTTAAAAGTGGAATAACAGCACTATAACGGTATAGTTCAGAAATGGTCATAGTCAACTTGACCTACAAAACTTGATCTGATTACCATGATCCCTGACTGTTTAGGGTGCCCTAATCATGCAGAGAACTGTAACTGTATTCATTCCAATATAGTTAAAGTTTTTTCTAGCTTTCTTGTTCAATTAAGGCAGGTTGGGGATGAAGCATATCACCAGAACAAGAGCCTCTGCATACTTCTTCTTGTATTGCAACACCTTTATAGAACACTGGAAACCACACCATTCACTTTCCATGGTTTAATGCAGAGGGAAGCTAAAGGTATTATCTCAAAACTTAGTAGGTTGGAACTGTGTGTATCTCTACTGTCATACAACCTGTAGCAGGAAGATTTGCGTGAAACATGTGGATATACGTTTGTTCTGCTAAGCCAGACATTTAGTTTGTTTTGCTCATATTGTCTAAATGGAATCTAACATACTGTAAATTGATACATCTCTTGAAGGCTGTCATATCAGAATACAAACTGGTGTACATATTCAGGATGTCATTCAGTGCTTAAAGAATAAATCTATAACTCCACTGCTGAACTCCATCATTTTGTACACTGTAAATCAGGAGAAATCTAAAATGCAGTGTTATGGACATCGGAACATGATATATTATTTGGAACAACATACTTTTTTGTTTGAAGTTCAAATATCCACTTGATACCCCAGACTCCTATCCTGGGGAGGGAGAAATAAATATACAAATGGCAACCCCTATTCAGCTGTTTAAAACAAGTGAGCTTGTAAGTATGGACGGAAGGGGAACATGGACTCCAAGCATGGCCTGTCTTTCAGAATTGTTCTATGCTGAATGGGAAGTGTTACCCTGTTTTCTGGGGGTCCCAGGAGGGACACCAAATTGTTATCAAAATTATACATGTTGGGGAAATTAGTTCAGAGCACAAGTTGGCAAAACGAGAGGCAGGGTAACTTAGCAGGATCTTGCAACCCAGTGTCTACGGGGTCAGGCCAAGTCAAGAAGCAGACCGGTTGGAGAATAATGAATGATCTTTATTAAATACAGGTACACAATGTAAGCAACACCAGCACACAGATAACTAAGGAAAATAAAGGTGTGAGTAAGACAGTGGGATTTTCAAAGGGATAGTTGGTTCAGGTGATACGAAACTTGTCCTGAAGTCCGGAAGAAAATGGAGAGCGAAGCTGGGGTTCGATGTATCTCAGCACGTGGAGCTGAGGGGAAGCTCGCCAAGCAAAGCGGCAGCAAGGTGGTCTGGAACTCGGGAGTGATCCAAGGAAGTGCTCAAAGTCAGGGGTTTTTATAAGGAGAATTGTGACCGCAGGCTAGGTCGGACTTTGGGAAAACAATAGATTTGGAGTTGGAGACAAAGCCTCCGAAAGGTCAGGATTTGAATGATTGAATTAGAGCCGAATTTATCAATAGAGTAGCCGGTATGCAAACGCGGAATACTTGAGTGTTGTATAGCTCAATCATCAAGCTGCCAGCGCTAGGCAGAGGATCTTTTGAGAGTTGCTTGCATACCTAATAGAGGTACTTGCCTTGAGGTCTCCTAAAGTGGCGAGTCAGCTATTTTCTGGCCTGCCTGTTTTGTCCAGGAATATTACGGCGATTATCGGCCGAGCCTGTATGTGTGCTTGTCCGGGGGCCTCGCAAGCACGTGGAAGGGATATGTGAAGCCAAATTAGTGATATCCAAAGATATCTTTTTATATCCCTAAAGCTTGGGCTAGCCAGGGCAGTAACAGAAGATATGCAACAAAAATGTAACTGCTTTGAAATGAGCAATTGTACAAAGTTCTGTAACCACATTCTCCCCAAAATGGGTTTCTATTCTGCTTCAGACCTTTCTTGTCAAATGATCCCTGCCACGGGGATGGGCAGGGAATATAGGTAGCTAGCAGAGGTACCTGTGCACATGCAAGTAGACAACACAGGAATGCGGGGGCTTCTAGTTTATCATACCTGCCTCTGTTCGTTACCTCCTGATGATTGGTGGTACAGACATTTTTTCCTGTTCCATGAATGTTGTACAAATGATTTTCTGCCAGCAATCCAATTCATTTGTCCCCAGTCTTTTCATGCAGACTGAGGGAAAGATGAAAAGTCCCCCCCCCCTTTGGTCCTCTCTTTTCATATTCAGATGAGTGTACTGGCCAGATATGTTAGCATTTAGTTTTCCAGTGCTTACCACAATAGCGATACCAGAAAATGTCATGCACATGCCATAGGCATCAATAAGAGCCTGGGTATGTGACACCATCAACCAATGTCATATTCTTGTGATGTAGCCTAATCAAGTGTCAGAGACAGAGAGAATTATAAACCAGAGCAAAATTATATGTCAAGGATTCAGAAATGATGCACCAAGAGCATTGTAGTGAAAGGGGAAAAAATCCCATTGACAGCAGAGAAGAAAATCGCCACTGCAATCAAGATGAAATTATTGGATCCCTTAATTCTTAATATGAAAAACTGAACAATAATAGTTTAATGAAATAGTAATCATACTTGAATGGCAACCTAAAATTTTAATCTTTTTCAGGTTTGGCTTTTATAAACAGACTGTTAAAGGAATAATAGAACCTTGATTTAGTGGCAACGAGGAGTCATCTAATTTTACTATATCAAGAACAGAGATGTAGTGCATATTATTCAGACAAAAAAATATAGGCATTGGGTGCATAATGAATGAAATATAATAGAGACTAATAATCTTCTCTTTTAAGTAGTCTAGCTCAGGCAATCAGGAGGGGACGCCAATTGGATTAGATTGCAATCAGGTGTAATATCAGAGTAGTGTGAGACTGTAATGAATTTCATGTACACTTCTTCATTTAACTGTCAAAGGCAGTTAACTATAGAGCTATCCTGACAAAGCAGGACTTTCCCCTATTGTAACTTGCACTATGATCTGAACTAATTAATTGTAGTGCCCCGTATGAGTAGGTTTCAAGGTGCTATACAGAAATAAAATAAAATAAAATCCAGCATATTACAATGATGGGTAAGAGAACTGGATACTTGAGTCATCCCTGCCTATTAGGGACTAAATCTAATTTAACACTTACAACGTGACAATGTCTGCCAGTACAGCTATACTGGATTGCGTCATCTGTTCTGTATTTAAATGTTAGCAGTCACCACGAATTAATAAGGACTACAACAGTTTCCTCTGTAACTATAACTACTATAGTGATAGCAGGCTGGTAACTGTAAGCCTCATAGACAAAGTTAACAAGTAGGGTACAGCTAGAGATAATTTTAACTGAGATGGGAAGATTTTGTTTTATTTTAAGCAATTGGAGTATGAAAAGATTGAAAGTGGGGAGGTCAATTGGTGTGTACGTGTGGATTTTAGGAATAGCAGATAAGACTAGACAGAAATTAGAGTAACACACAGTGAGAAATGTGAAGAATGCTAAACTCTTATTGTGAGCAATACCAAAAAGCTGTGAGACAACTTTATCTTTTTTTCTATATTGTTTAATAAATATTTGTTTAACTATGCCATTGTACAAGCATTGACCATGCCATTGGCTTTGACATAACTGAAATGTTGGTTTGTGGTGGCAGCAGAAAAACAGATAGCGAGGATTGCTTTTTTGAGGAAAAAGTGAATCCCAGAGTTGGAAAATTCTACAAAGCAGATAGCAATTGTGTGTATGTGTGTGCACACCCAATTGTGTAAGACTTAAATCTACTTAGGCAGGTTGGTGTGCAAGTATTGGGGAGGAGTTCTCTAAATTAGTACTGTACAAAACTAAAGACATAAAGGAAAAGTAAATAGTGCTTTTAAAAGTATTCTCTTACTCCTCATGATTTTACATCAAGAAAGGGAAGAGGAGACAGTTAAATCGACAATGATATTGTGGGCTCAAAATGTCGGATATTCAGTTCAATTAGAATGCTGGGAACAGAGTTGGCAACGGACTCAGAAATTTACTGCAGCTCAGAACCTAAAGGAGAATTACGATAAGCTTTTTCATAGATGGTGCATGACACCAGAAAAATTAAAGAAGATATATAATTCGGGAACAGGGCAATGTTGGAAGTGTCAAGAGAATGTCGGTACACTATTTCATATGTGGTGGTCATGTCCTAAGGCTAAAAAGTATTGGAACGAAATAAATAATATGATATGTACAATACTGAAGGTTCAATTCAATAAGATACCTGAATTATACTTATTAAATATGACACATATGTTAGATAGAACTGTTGTAAAAAAATATTGGAAAATAATATTGTATATGATCATGACAGCTCGTATTGAATATACAAGGTTATGGAAAACTGAGCAAATACCTAAAATAGAGCAATGGTGGGCAACATTTATTGAAAATTGAAATGCAGATATAGACTCTCAGAGACTAAAAGGAAAATCAGATGATGACATTAACAAAGAATGGCAAATTGTTCTGGATATGGGTTGGGTTTTGACAGTAAATAATACTTAATTCATGATAGTATGTGTAGTTAGAAGGAGATAATCAGGGAAATATCATGGAACATGTAAAGTTGGATTGAAAAGCAGGAACTATCTCTATATAATAACAATTTATTGCGATGCATAAAGTTAATATGTCAGTGATAGAACAGTTAATGGAATCCAGAGAGGTGTGGAAGATAGCTGTAACAATTCACTAAAATGTACAATGAGAAATGTTTGTTTTATATGTTGGAACTATAATAAAATTACTATAAAAAAAAAGTATTCTCTTACTCCTCATGAGTGAGCTCAGGTGAAGAGGGTATGACATTGATACACACACACACACACACACACACCTGACATAGGATTCGAACAATAGATTTCTGGAAGATTTTCTACAACATCTTTCTCTACAATATCTTTCACCTCAATATATCCTGCAGTCAGCAATGATGGCATTGCAAACAGAGACATGTCGATTAACTCTTGAAGCCTGTTGCAAATGGTCACATCTTGGAAATGGTCACTTTTTAAAGGAAATTGGTTAAGCAATTTCCCTGCCTTTGCTTCCAAGAGCATGTTTAGCATACCCTGAGACATTTCACAGATGAAAACTGGGCAAGTGACATCAGAGTCTGGTCAAAAGGATGTGGAAAGGGGCAAGAGGGCAAAAGTTATTAGTGAGGATGAACACACAAAACTACTATTTTAAGTAGAGAAACCCTGAAGTGTATATATTGAGTGTAGTAAAGCCTGTTATTTTTTGAAATCAATACATACAATATTCTGTCTGTGTGCATGGCATGATCAACAATAAATAAAATATAAGAAATTCTTCTAAAGTCAAAATACCATTATCAGATGCACTAAAAATGACAGCTTTCCCTCAGATCCACTATAATAACTCTATGTGCATACTGAACTCTGCCCAATTCACATCATAGATCAGGCCAAAATCCGGCCTTCCGATAACATAACACCCGCATAGGCTCTTGGTCCAATTGTAGTATCATTCTAACCTACTCCACAGTATCATCTTATAATAAATACGTGATGGGGCAGTCCAGGAGATATATGGATGATAAGTGGTTAAGAAAGATATAGCTAGGGGGCAAAATATAATTGTCATAAAGAAAACAAGCATTCCAGCAGCCTTTTAGAATATTGCAAGGTACAATCCTGCACACATTTACAGAGGATTATATCCCATTGAACCCATTAGGACTTACTTGTGAGTAGGCAAGTGCATGACTGCATTGTCATTGTAAATGGAACAATGCTCTACAGGGGGAAAAAGTGCCTTTCTGCATTACACTGTTACAGTGCTTTTATTCCATTTTCGACATCCTATGGAATCCTGGGGTTTGCAGTTTAGGGAGGGGCATAAAGAATTCTCAGCCAGAGAGCTCTTTGGCCTCAAGAAACTACAAACCCCAGAATTCCACAGGATGTTGAAAGGGGAATAGCAGCACTACAACAATGTAGGGCAGAAAGGCTCAATGTCAAGAGTGGGTAAAAGTAAAATCTCTCCCAGCGTTCAAATTCTACAAGTTACAGTTTCTTTCCTGTGACACTGTGTGGGACAGGCACACATAAAGGATTAGTAAATCCAAAAGAAGGGGAGAAGAAAAGCAGTAAAAATAACTCTTGAAATAGAAGTCTTGTGTAGAACTCAAGGAAAAAAACTTACCTTAAAACATACCCATCATGGGATTTTCTTGCCACAATTTGTTTAAAGAGGTTTGCCTTTGCCTTCCTCTGCTACAGTCCAACACTCACACTGCTACACCATGCTGACTTATCCCAGATCAGGAATACTTCTCTGCAACATTGATCAAATTTGGGGGAAATTAGACTGAGAGGATTCATTTATCTGTGAGAAAGAGAGGTTGAAAGAGCACCTGTTTGCTGGGGCTGTTCTAATTCAAAGGGAATTGTCTCAAAGAAAGGCCCTCTCACCTGGCAGAATTCTTGTCTTCCCTTGTTTTTTTATAAGGCATATTTGTTTCTTTTGTTTACATCATGAGGTAGTTTGGAGTTACCCAACACAAGATGTTCTGTTCCAAAGTTAGGAGAATCTGTATCAGTTTGCTTTTGCTGTAGTCTACTGGGAAAGGCAAGATTTCACTCCATCCTCTCCTCTCCTTCCTGCTCAGTTGAGTGCAAACTGCTTCTTCACTTTGAACTCAGTTTGCAGCAGCTGAAGAAAGCCAAAGAGGAAGACAAAATTGGCAGAACAAGAAAGAAACTGGGATATTGTAAAAGCAGCTGAGAAAAGTGGCATGTCAGAGGGTTAATAGGGGCAATCCCTACCAAGTCAGGGAGAAAGAAGACATATGATACTCTATTATGCATAGCTTGGCCCTATTAGGTTGATTCTCATGGGAATGCCTTTCTGGACTCAAGCAGTGAACAGTGCTGTGGGGAAGAGTAGGGCCATTCCACACTAGCCTATTATAGCGCTATGATTCCGCTTTCAACATCCTATGGAATCCTGGGGTTTGCAGTTTCAGGAGGGGCCAGCTGGCCCCTCCCTCAATTGCAAACCCCAGGATTCCATAGGATGTTGAAAGTGGAATCATAGTGCTATAGCAGGCTAGTGCGGAAATGGCCTAGGACTTTGATACCTTCCATGATAAAGACCAGTGTGTTTTTCATCTGGCACTGGGTGCCAGAATGCTGCATTTGGTGGGGGCAGAACATCTTGGCAGTGATATTCTACATCACCCAATGTGTGTGCCACGTGGGTGATTGCCTATTTCTTTCAGTGCAGTGGTTATGGCAAAGTGGTATGCTGTTGGTTGCTTTTGGAGCCATTTTTTCTTAGTGTTTTACTATTCACGCTTGGCTTGTTTTACAAGAAATGAAGGATTTTCAATTTTATAGAAAGATATTGAACTGGAGTTTCCCTTGCTTTATTTTGCCATTTTGCCTTGCCAGGTATGGCATGGGGAGGGTAATCCCAAATGCATTGATCTTGGCTGGATAAAGGTCAACAGGGATCCTTGTAGTACCATGCGCATGGGGTTGGGTTACTTTCTCCTGTGTCCTAATATTATTTTCCGATGACCAGAGCTCTACAGGTTGGATGGTGTTCATTTGTCAGAAAAGGGAAATGTTGTTCCTGGGGGAGTTTTTGTGGCTGTGGTATGAGGGCTGTGTTGGTCAGCCTTATGGAGGAAAGAGACTAAGCAGATGTTTGTGCCTTGTCCCTGGCACGTAGTGGCAGAGGGAGAACATAAGGGATCACCTTTGGCACCTTTTTGGTTAGGGTAGGAATCTGAGGTGTTTCACCCAAGAAAAGGCTAAGAAAGCTGTCCCTTGGCCTCAGGTGGACCCACATCAGGTTGTTCCTCCCTCTTGCTTCATTTCCAGGCCAACACAACTTAAATAGATTAGGTCAAATAAAGTGGCCCTTATTTAACCCAGTCTTCTAGATCTGGTCTCATTATTCCAGGGCTGGTTATCAACAGACAACTGACTGACAAATGCAATGGAGTTCAGTTTTCAACCCCCAAGTGTTTGAAATCTGTGGACCAAATCAAGATTATTGCTAAGGTAACAATGGGATAACAGTCTCATTCAAAGGGTGCTCACCAATGGCTGCTTTTCATCCTGGAGAGAAGTGACTAGCGGGGTGCCACAGGGTTCTATCCTGGGCCCAGTGCTGTTCAATATTTTCATCAATGACTTGGATGAAGGAATAGGGGGCATGCTCATCAAATTTACAGATGACACCAAATTGGGAGGGGTTGCTAATACGGCAGAGGACAGGATCAAAATTCAAAATGACCTGGTCAGATTGGAGAGCTGGACCAAGGCAAACAAAATGAAATTCAACAGAGAGAAGTGTAAGGTCCTACACTTAGGTAGAAAAAATGGAATACAGAAATATAGGATGGGGGACACCTGGCTGGATGGCAGTACGTGTGAAAGGGATCTAGGAGTCTTAATAGACCACAAGCTGAACATGAGTCAGCAGTGTGATGCGGCAGCCAAGAAAGCCAACTCAATTCTCGGCTGCATCAATAGGAGTATGGTGTCTAGATGGAGGGAGGTACTGGTACCACTCTACTCTGCTTTGGATACACCCCAATTCAAGAAGGACATGGTCAAGCTGGAGCAGGTCCAGAGGAGGGCGACCAAAATGGTGAAGGGCCTGGAAGCCAAGCCCTATGAGGATAGACTTAGAGAACTGGGTATGTTCAGTCTGCAGAAGAGAAGGTTAAGAGGGGACATGATAACTATGTTTAAATATTTGAAGGGATGCCACGTAGAGGAAGGAGAGGGCTTGTTTTCTGCCGCTCCAGAGACCAGAACAAGGAGCAATGGATTCAAGCTGCAGGAAAGGAGATTCCACCTGAACCTCAGGAAGAACTTCCTGAGAGTCAGGGCTGTCCGGCAGTGGAATATGCTGCCTTGGAGTGTAGTGGAGTCTCCTTCCTTGGAGGTTTTTAAGCAGAGGCTGGATGGCCATCTGTCGGGAGTGCTTTGAGGGTATTCCTGCATGGTAGGGGGTTGGACTGGATTGCCCCTGTGGTCTCTTCCAACTCTACATTTCTATGATTCTATGATGGCAAAGAATTTGCTCCTGCCCTTGTCCTGCATAAAAGCTTATGTCTCTAAGCTTCTTGAATGGTGAGGCAGAGTTGGAGGACTCCTCACTCTCTGAGGAAATAAAATAAAAACACACACCCTTACACAAACACCTTCTTTTGCTAGTCACCTAGCTTTGTTTTCGGCCCTGAGAAGGATTAGGAATTTGAAAACCTCTCATTCTCGATCTTGTTGTGTTCCTCTCAGTCACACCTCCATTTTCTTCCTATCTTTGATTCCTGCCAGGTTGCAAATCTTTGCTTTTCTTTCTTACACTGAAATTCATGTTCATTTTTAAACAAGTTTCCTGCTGTGTACATTTCCCTTTATTGACTAAAACATGTTTGAATCTTTTAAACATTTGTACTCAGAATAGTCATTCATATAGGTATGTATGAAGATTAACTGACAGGTGAAGTAAGAGTGAATTTGTGTATAGGTTGTGCTTTGCTGAAGGACTGGTAAGGAATTGGTCCTATGGTGGGAAGGAGTACGAGACAGGCTGACACATCTTTTTGGCTCTAGCAAGTCCCTTCTGGAATTGTGATTTGAAACTCAGTACTGCAAATGACTAGTGAAAATTTTGACCCATCAGGCAAGATACCTCAGTGAGTTATGGCTGCTATGGAAAGAGAGATCAGCTAGACAAGCAGACTTTCTCCTTTATTAATACAGATTGCTTTCTGTAATCTATAAATATTTTAATACAGTTTTAGACCTTCATGGTGTGCATCTTGAGGTTTTGTTTTTATTTTGTTTTTTAAAGAATGAGCTGTTGTAATTACTCTTTAAAATGTCTGTAGCCTGTAGATTTCAGAAGGTGACATACTCTGGCCACCTCAAGGGCTGGAAACCTTTAGGTTTGGTACAAACATTTGCAGCTGGCTTTGGGTGGAACTGAAACCAAGCTACTGTTACTGCAGTTATAGTCTGAACTTGTGGGATATTAGATATCATTTGATATCAACAATTTGGACTTCACTACCCATTCCTCTCCACGTGCTTGCGAGGCCCCTGGACAAGCACGCACACAGGTGCGGCTGAAAATAGCTGAACCATTCAAAAACAAGTCCAGGCAGGCCAGTAATTGCCGATTGCAGCTTTAGGAGACCTCAAGGCAAGTACCTTTTAAGATCATATTATGTATGCACGCTGTTTACAAAAGATCCCCTGCCCCGAGCAGGCAGCTTGATGAGCAGACTATACAACTCTCAAGCACTCCACGTTTGCATACTGGCTATGGTATTGACAACGCTGTCATAATTCAATCATCTAAAGTACTGACCTTTCGGAGGCTTTGTCTCCAGTCCAAAATCCATTGTTTTCCCCCGGAATGGACTAGCCTGCGGGGACATTTTCCCCTATAAGAACCCCTGACTTTGAGTGTCTCATTGGATCACTCATGACTTGCCTCCCGACTTGCTGCCTCTCCGTTTGATGAGCCTCCCCTCAGCCCCATGTGCTGAGAACCTATGCTCCCCAGCTTCTTTCCTTTTACTGGGCTACAGGATCAGGAGTAGTATTTCCCCAAAACCTCCTCCGAAAATCCTCTATCTAATTTCCTCTCTTTATTTCTTTAGGACTGTGTGCGTGGCTGTGCAATTGTGCAGTATTTCCTAATTTTCTGAGTGATTGCGTACATTTGCTGTGATTTTATAAATAAAGAAAACAATTATTCTTAACTTCTGTTTGATTATTGATTCGGCCTGACCCCGTAGACATTGGGTTCAAGATCTCGCTAAGTTGCCCTGCCTCTCGCATTGCTAACTAGTGCTCTAAGCTAATTCCCATTCCCCATTATTTCGAGAATATTGAGGTGTCCCTCCCGGGACCCCCAGAAATCAGGGTAACACTACAATAAAACTGTCTTCTCCATCTCTGGTTTCTCCATTGCTGGAACACCACTGATTCTACTATTTTATAACTGCCTGAGAAATCTTTCCTGTCCCTGATGCCTAGTTATGTGGGTTTCGACCAGAGTTATAAAATATTACTTTTGAAAGAGTGCATCTCCTTATTCTACTAGCTAGTTGCCCTGCTCGGTGGAGAACTGGGGAAGATGTAGTTCAAAAATAGCATTGTTTAGGCATTCACATGGACACATAGATACACATGAAGAATAAAGATTCTTGCTTCCTTGTGTGTTTCCTGTCTTTTCCCCCTTTTGCAGTTTGCCTACATTTGAGGAAGAGAGTGCTTGTATTTGGACAGGGAGGAGAGAATGGAGTGGAGGTAGGCTGATTTTTCCATTTCTGGGAAAGTTATACTTGTTAAATATCTACATTTTCTGCAGCAGTCAAGAAACAGGCACTCATTGAGAAGAAAAAGTTAAAAAGGGGGTCATAGCCATATACTTGGGTAGAGGTTGCGAACTCCTGCAATATGTACAAAGACTGTAAGAAATCCCAGTCTTGTATTTTTTTTATATAAAAAACAGTTTTGAAAGGAATGCTTCTGAGAGAGAAAATTAGTTGCATGTACATGTTTCATGACCTATTAGCAGCATGCTCATGTTTCTTCATGTTTTGCCGAAGAAGCAAAAGTTTTGCATAATATGGAAATATGATTGCCTTTTTTTTTTTTTTTAAAAGCAAACACAGAGAGGAGACTGCCTACTAAGTCCTAGAAAGCCCTAGAGCTCTTTGGCCTCAGTAAACTACAAATTCTAGAATTCCATAGGATGTCCAAAGTAGAATAATAGCACTATAACAGTGTAGTGCAGAAAGGCCCCTAGAGTTACGCATTTGTAACTGCTTAGTATTCATGATCCTTATGTATTCCCTAATTTAACAGACATGAAATGACCATGAAAGTCCCCTAGTCCCCACTTATCAGGAAGCAGCTGGGTGATCAATGGAGCTCCATTCACTTGTTGCTTGGAAAATAGCTAACTGGCCTTCCCACTCCCACTTGTGCAAATAATCTCCTACACAAGGGGGAATGACTTCAGTGATCTCACTTTTGCCTACTGAAAAAGAGGTTACTCACAGAAGAGGATGGGACCCTCAATCAGCTGCTTCCCAGTCATTAGGGGAACAGACCCCCCATTGATCACTGCAGCTGCCCCCTGGTAGGTGGGAATTGGGATGGGGCCACATAATTTCTGTGGTTATGCATTCATAATTCCTTAACAAGATTCTAGCTAATTTAACATAATAGAAAAATATAGGTAGAATCCTGTTTATAATATAATACACAGGTAAGGAAAGCAAGCATGGTGTAGCAGTCTGAGTGTTCAACCATGCCTCTGGAGGTCAGAGTTCAAATCCCCTGTGAATATATCTTGCCAAGAAAACCCTATGGTAGGTCCACCTTAGGGCTTCTATAAGTTGGAAACAAATTGAAGGCACACAACAACAAAAATATAATATAATTAATATAACATAATATATAGGGATGACATACTTTTTATATGTACCTTTTTTTATATATCCACCTTTCTATATGTCAAGGTCAGAGACCCAGGTGGCGAGCCAGCCCAGAGAAGGGAGTGGGAGAGCTAGCAGAGTCCTGCCAGGAGGAGACAAGCAAGCAACTACTCAAAGGAAGTCCATTTACCTAAGCCTGAGCGACAAGCAAAAGCCATAGTCAGAGTTCCAAAAGCCAGGGCTCTGGAGCCAAGAGATCAATCCAAGGTATCAGGTGCTGGAAGCAAGGAGAGGGCTTGTAAGAAGTTTGCCACAAGCAAAGGAAAGCTTCCAGGCAGGCAGTTATATAGCCCAAGGCACAGGTATGGCTAGTCACTGCTTCTTGAACTTAATCAAGGAAGCCTCGTTTTGCTCAGCTCTCTTGAGTCTCCACCTTGTTTGTGGGCTGATTGACACAGGCTCCAAAGCATCTCCAGAATCAGATCCCTGTTGCCCTAAAGGAGCAGGCAGAGCAACGTCCGAGCCTGCTTGGTCCATGGCAGCAGGGGCAGCTCTTGAGCTGCAGGACTCATCTCCAGCCAGAGCCACAGGGACCAACAGCTGCTGCTCATCATCAGCAGCTCTGATAGGGGCTTCAGTTATCACACTGTAGATACCTTTTCCTATCACAAACTTTTTTTTGCAATTTCTTTTGTTTTACATTTTTGCATTGCAAAATCTGTAAATGTGCCCAATTCAAAGGATAACCATGCTGTGATCTGAATAGATCTCCTAATCGTTTAGAGCAGCAAGCAAATGTGATGTTCATGTCACCTACTCCTATTTATCTAAGCAGGCTTCCATGGCTGATGTTGCAGCTTTTCCTGGAGATCCCTCATTTTGGTTAGTTTGTTTGTTTTCTTGCTTTTGGCTGAAACATCCTCCGCCTATTGTTGCTAAGTAGGAACAGCTGAATCTGTCCATTTCATCTTCTCTCACTTTTGACTTGTTTTAATCTCTTTTCATCTTGTTTATAAAGAAATACATGAATTTTGATGGCATCTTATAAAATCAATGAACAAAATTGTTTGTCATCTGCAGTACCAGATTAAAAGTGGTACAACTAGTTCCAGCACAGAGGAGACCCTGTTATACTTGTCTGTCATTAAACCGGTAAAGACTAGGAGTCTTGTTTTAAAAGAGAGGAAGGGAGAAAGAGAGAGAGGTGACAGTAACTCTAATTCAGCATCACAAATATGGTGGAATTTGTGTGGATTCAAAGCCCACATTTTGACAGCTAAGCACGCTAGAGTCCTTTGCTTGGATGGGTGAATATGCTAGTTTTGCTTTTTAAAATCTTGAATCCTTCTCATTCTGTTCATGAAGAAATCTGTGACTATAGTTAATTTCTATTTAAAGAAATGAACAAATTCTTATCCATCACATGTGCTTCTATGAGTTTAAGGAACTCTGTCATAGAGAAAAGAAAGAAAGTGGTAAACTGCTTTTCTACACCCACCAGTGGGTTCCCAGAAGTAGAAATTGTGGGATGTATTTTGCATTTCTTGGAATAATGTGATTAACACACCTTCATCCTTGGTGAATGCACCACCATCATTAACTTTTGATTGGATTTATCTTATGTTTTAATTAGAATAAGCTACATTTGCATTCTTTTTGTAATTCAATACAACTGTGTCAATGAAAATCTTTTTAGTTCTTCTTGTTATTGTTATTTCCCAGACTGAGGCCATGTTCGCACAGCATTTGCCATGCAAAAGGGCGCCTAGAGCATTGTGCAATTGTGAGGAGCGATCTGCACGACGCACTCCCAATTCCGTGATGCTCCAGGGGCCGGCAGGCACCAATCATGCAGCTTTTCATTTTCAGCTGGAAGCCAAAAATGGTGTACGATTGCGCATTGCTCCTGGGCCTCGCATGCAAATACCTGGTGTGCAGAGCCTCCAGAGCCATGCTGGTTGTGCTTTCTGCCCCAGCGCAGCCTGGGAAACTCCCAGGCTGCACTGGGGAAGGAAGAGGCAGGGCTCTCACATGAGCAGGCAGCTCACACAGAGCTGAAGCAGCAAGGACACAGAGCCTCTCACTGGAGGCTGCTCGCGCGATCCCTGCACCCCAGCGCCAGAAAAAGGTAAGGCGTGGAAAGGGCCTGAGACTCAAAGTGCCTTGCAAATTAAAATGATTGCAATGGAATTAAAAAACATGCATTAAAATAGGTATTAAATATAGTAAATGCACAGTTGTTTCTTGTGCATCCAGTAACTTTGGCCCTTTAGTTGATTTACATAGGTAATTTCTGCACTACACTGTTGTAGTGCTATTATTGCACTTTCAAAATCCTGTGGCATTCTGGAGTTTGTAGTTTATTGAAGCCAAAGAGCTCTCTGGCTGAGAATTCTAAATGCCACTTCCTAAATTGCAAACCCCAGAATGCCATAGGACGTTGACAGTGGAATAATAGCACTATAACAGTGTAGTGCAGAAATGGCCTTAGTTCATTCAGATGGTCAGGTAGAGGGCATTATAGTTTAGATCATGTTCTGTTCACTGATGACAGAGAATGAAAATCAGTTGTTACCGTTTTTGTTGAATTTGAAAGTAGCCATAGAAAAATTCCATTTTTTTTTAAAAAAATTATTTCTGGAATGACAGCAGCAAGACTATATTCAAACTATATTTTTCATTCAACTAAAAAAAAATATGAAAGAGTGCATTTCAGAAGATGATTTCTTGAAGTTGTGTCCCTCAGCCTCGTGTGGGGTTTCACTTTACATTCACTAAGGAATTCTATAGCAAAAACAGAAAGATATCTTGCCAAAGTTAATAATTCAAATTCACAACATACCTGAAATAAATCATGCTTTCTATTTGCTTAATATTTCAGTAGCTCTGTGGTGTGTGTTTCTTCTATGCTCTAGTTGAGTACTTACAGTACATCTGGATTCTAAACACAGAGGAATGAAGATTCTCCTCTGAGAGGTGCAGTGAATGATTCAGTCTGCAATCACTGGACCACTCATTTTGGAATGTTCCCTCTGAAATGAATTGGACTATTCCAGGACTGCTTTCAAAATAAGTGGCTTGAACATTTCCACCTCAGTCTTGCAGATAATATTTGTCATTGCTTTCACTGTGAATATCAACAAGTCTTTTCTATGTGAAACACTGCAGTCAGTGTTTGTTACTAGATTTGCATGGTTGAAAAATATTTTGGACTTCAATATACCAAACTTGCGTGGTTGAAAAATATTCTGGACTTCAATAAAAATTGGCATATTTTTAGGAAGAAATAAATATGCCCAGATTAATGTTGTTGTTGTTGTTGTGTGCTTTTAAGTCATTTCTTAACCTTAACTTTCTTTTCTGCAGACTAAACATACCCAGCTCCCTAAGCCACTCCTCATAAAGCATGACTTCCAGACTCTTCACCATTTTGGTTGCCCTCCTCTGGACATGCTCCAGCTTGTTGATATCCTTCTTGAAGTGAGGTGCCCATAACTGGACACGGTATTCCAAATGAGGTCTAACGAAAGCAGAATAGAGTGGTACCATTACCTCCCGTGATCTAGACACCGTACTTCTATTGATGCAACCAAGAATCACGTTAGCTTTCTTGGCTGCTGCATCATACTGCTGACTCATGTTCAGCTTAAGATCTACCAAGACTCCTAGATCCCATTCACACATACTGTTATCCAGCCACATGTCCCCATCCTATATTTGTGCATTCTACTTTTTCTGCCTAAGTGTAGGACCTTACATTTCTCTTTGCTGAAATTCATTTTGTTAGCTTTGGCCCAGCTCTCCAATCTGTCAAGGTCATTTTGAATTTTGATCCCATCCTCTGGAGCATTAGCAACCTCTCACAATTTGGTATCATCTGCAAATTTGATCAACATGGCCTTCATCCAAGTCAGGGCCCAGGACAGAACCCTGTGGCACCCAACTAGTCACCTCTCTCCAGGATGAAAGGTAGCCATTGGTGAGCATCATTTGGGTTTAGCTGGACAACCAACCAGTTACAAATCTACTTAACAGTAGCACTGTCCAGCCTGCATTTTACTAGCTTCTTTGCAAGAATGTCATAGTGAACATTGTCAAAAGCCTTACTGAAATCAAGATATGCTACATCCACAGCATTCTCTTCATCTATCAAGCTTGTAACTCATTTGTAAAAAGAGATAAGATTAGTCTGGCATGACTTATTTTTGAAAATCCATGTTGACTTTTAGTGATTACAGCATTGCTTTCTAAACAATTACAAACTGACTGTTTAATGATCTGCTCTAGGATCTTTCCTGGTATTGATGTCAGGCTGACTGGTCAATAATTTTTTGGGTCCTCTTTTTTCCCCTTCTTGAAGATGGGAAAAATATTTGCCCTCCTCCAGTCTGCTGGGACTTCTCCTGTTCTCCAACAGTTCTCAAAAATCATTATGAGTGGTTCTGAAATGACTTCTGTCAGTTCTTTTAATATTCTTGGATGCGACTCATCTGGTCCTGGAGACTTGAATTCATCTAGTTTAGCCAGGTATTCCTGTACTACTTTCCTACTTATTCTGTGCTGCATTTCCCCTCATTCCCCACCTACTCCTCACCACCCAGGTTGAATATTTCTTTCCTTTTTGGAGAAAACAGAGGCAAGGTGTTGAGTAGTTCTTCCTTTTCTCTTCCCCCTGTTAGTAATTGGCTATCTTCTCCATGCAGGAACCCTATCATTTCCTTGTTTTTCCTTTTGCTGTGGACATATCTAAAAAAGCCCTTTTTATTGTTGTTAATATCTCTGGCAAGCCTGAGTTCATTCTGTGCTTTAGTTTTTCTGACCTTCTCTCTACATATCCTGGCTATTTGCTTGAATTCCTCTTTGGTGGTTTCACCATTCTTCCATTTCCTGTACATGTTTCTTTTAACACTTAGTTCAACTGAGAGTTCTTTAGTCAACCATTCTGGTTTCAATGGACACCTGCCATTTTTCCTTCTTATTGGCACAGTTTTAAATAGTGCCTTTATTATCTCACTTTTAAGAAACTCCCATCTGTTATCAACTCCTTTCCCTTTCAGTATTCTTGACCACAGAATTTCAGCTAGTAACTCCCTAAGTTTACAGAAATCAGCTTTTTCCAAAGTCTAGAATGCATGTCTGGCTCACTTGGCTTCTCCTTCCCACTGAAAGATAAATTCCAATGCAGCATGGTCACTCCCCCCTAAGGATCCCACCACCTCCACCTCATCCACAAGGTCATCCCTATTGATCAGGATCAGATCTAAAATAGTTGATCCTCTTGTCACCTCTTCCACCTTCTGAACCATGATATTGTCTGCAACGCAAGTGAGGAACTTGTTGGATCTTGTGGTCCTGGCAGAGTTTGACTGCCAACATATGTCAGGATAGTTGAAATCTCCCATTACTACTGCATCTTTCCTTTTTTAACATGTCGTCATCTGCTCGAGGAAGGCATCATCCGAGTCCTCAGCCTGGCCTGGAGGTCTGTAGCGAACACTCACAATAACATACCTATTGTTTCTCACTCCCTTAATTTTTACCCAGATGCTCTTGGCCTGGCTTCCTGGATTTAACTCATGGATCTTTTCATGGATGAAAACATCCTCGACATCTAAGACTACTACTACTCCTTTCTTATTTGATCTATTTCTGCAAAATAGGTTATACCCCCCTACTCTTACATTCCAATCATGAGACTCATCCCACCAGGTTTCAGTGATGCCTATTAAATCATTTGTATTTTGTTGTATTAAGAGTTTGAGTTCATCTTGCTTATTTCCCATGATTTGTGCATTAGTGTAGAGACACTTAAGACCATGTGTCCTTCCCAGTAGTCCTGTATTAAAGTTGCTTTTCCTCCCACTGTTGGTCTCTAATACAACTTGGTCTGCTCTATCTATATCATTTGAGCTATTTTTCCCAGCATTCACTGAATCCTTGCTCTGAATAATACTGTCTCATCCCTTACTAGAGATCTTCCTGCAGTCTTTGGTTAGCCATCATTGGAAACTCTATTGAAGTCTCATTTATAAAACACCTGATCCAGGAAAGCAATTCTTATATTCTTGTGTATGTGCTCCAAAATTGTACTTCTTGTTGTGTGCCTTCAAGTCATTTTGAACTTACGGCAACCCTAAGGTGAACCTATCACAGGGTTTTTTGGGGCTGAGTGTGTGTAATGTGCCCAAGGTCACCCAATGAGTTTCCATGGCTGAGCAGGGAATCAAACCGTGGTATCCAGAGTCATAGTCCAATATTCAAAACAACACATCAAACACTCAGTCAAATTATTGTGTGAAAATGAACAGAGGTGGTACTTTTGAGAGGAGGAAAACACATAAATCTATATTTTCAAAATATTATGAAATTAACATATTTTCAAATCTCTCTTGTTATTTCAAAAACACTGGATACTTTTTATTTTGAAATCTTCAAATGCTCTTGTTCTCCAAACAGGTTACATTACAGTAGTCATCTTTTTTTATATAAAGGTGTTTTTCCTAGCAATAAACACTTCAGAAATTGATTGTTCCTGTTATCATTTTATATTCATGATTATTTTTAGATCTCACCAGTAAACAGGGGCAAAAAGTAGCAACTGGTGCCTGAGGAAAGGTAACAGTTCTCAAGTTGGTCTTTGTAGTTTTGCAGTAAACTACTATGACTGTGATGTCCTTCATAACTCTATTCTTTGTCATCCCAGGAAAAGTAGTATCTAAATTCAACCTGGAATATCTCCAAAGAGCAAATTGTCAGCTCCATCAGAATTCAGACTTTTTGGTGTGGCCTAAGGCATAATGGAAATTCAGGTCTGGCATCAACCTGTTTATCTTTGACATAAAATAGAATTTTAACAACAACATCAAGGTAAAATACCTTGATCTCTGGTCTTCTATGTACTCTTGGGTTTATTTATTTTTTAAGAATCCAATTTCCTTTGGCTCAGAGATGAATTACTTTTCTTTTGCAGTATCCTAACTTCAGATTTCCACAATATTGAGCCTAATGCAAGCAATTTTTACATGGGACAGCTCCATCAATTTGAACACAATGTATGCCCAAGTAAGTCTGAATATTTAAGGCTAGCAGCTTTACACGAAAATCTAGGCAAGTCCTCTTGCATGTAACTTATCCTGACTGTATCATCACCGTAGCTGTGTGATTGAACTCAAAGCAACAATCCTGTGTACACTTACCTGAAAATAAGGCCCACTGACACAGTGGGTTTACTCTCAAGTAGATGTACACAAACCTGTGCTGTAAATTTTAGTCTCCAACACACCTCAGAATAATGGTTATACTTAAGAAAGACTGAAATCCAGCGGGCAAGTCCTCCACTACACTCTATAAAGATTTCTAGCTGTGGCACCAAATGATATTTCAAGCAGAGAGGTAACTGCATCAATATTGTTTGGAAATAATGGAATGGAATGCAGAGATTTAGGATCAGTTTTGGTGTTGCATTCAGCAAGTTCACAGTAAACAAGTTATATAAGCTACTAAGCACTGGTAATGGATGTTTTGCAGTTTTATTCTCCTAAGAGAAACAATGGGTGTGAACCATATGTTAGAATTTATTTTGCATCAGTACTGTATTTTATGCTTTGGAGCTGGCCCAAAAACAATGTCGCTGCTTGTGGATTTTGATCCTGGTAGTCAGTCTGGAAGAGCTGGTGTGATGTAGTGATGTGAGTGCTAGACTACAACTCTAGAGACCAGGATTCTATTCCCTTCTTGGGACTGTGGGTAAGTCATGCACTCTCAGCCCCAGAAAAACCCATGATAAATTCACCTTCGGAGTATCCCTAAATAAGGCTTTTTCCACACTAAAGTGTTATTTTTCCAATTTCAACATCCTATGGAATCCTGGGGTCTGCAGTTTAGGGTGGGGGCCTCAAAGGCCTTAACCTTAATCACGTTTAAATATTTGAAGGGATCTCATTTTGAGAAGGGGGTGGGCTTGTTTTCCGCTGCTCCAGAGACTAGAACAAGGAGCAATGGATTCAAGCTGCAAGAAAGGAGATTCCACCTGAACCTCAGGAAGAACTTCCTGATGGTCAGAGCTGTCTGGCAGTGGATAATGCTGCCCCGGAGTGTGGTGGAGTCTCCTTCTTTGGAGGTTTTTAAGCAGAGGCTGGATGGCCATCTGTCGGGAGTGCTTTGATGTGTGTTCCTGCATAGCAGGGGGTTGGACTGGATGGCCCCTGGGGTCTCTTCCAACTCTATGATTCTATGATTCTAAGGTAACCACTTTCTCAAGAATCTTGTGTTTTGTCCCTGAATGTGATATTCTTAGGTATCTAGTCTCTGAACACAGATGTGCTGAATACTGAGCTGTTACCCCTCACAGATTTATCAGAATCCTGTTGGTGACATGTAATGCCCGCATGTGCCTTTATAGGATCATTGCAAGAGACAGTCAGCACTTCCCTCACTTGGAAACTATCTCCCTGCTGTTTTCACACAATCAGCTGGAGGAAGGTGGGGGCAGCCGGGCAGCAACTGGCTGTGCTTCTGAAGCCAGACACAGGGATGATACTGTCCTCATAAACCTTGCAGGTGTCTTTTGGAGGTCTGGGAGGATGATATTGTCTTCATATATCTAGTAATACAAATATAGCCAGATATTGCCTAGCTAGGCCTGGTCTCCCAAAGTCACTAAATATCCATTGAGGAGGTATGTTGAATGAATAGAGATAAGTGGCAGAAGTGGAACTATGTCCTGTAGAACTTCATTGGTACCTTGCATGATAACCAGCCTGTTTGTGCTTTAAACCTAGTCAGTATAGGCAATAGTAAAGGATGATGGGATCTGAAGTCCATGGTTTTTAGAAGGCAATGTTTTCCCAGTCTCTGGCTTACACCTTTTTAAATACCATCTCTTCCTCTTTCACTTCAATGTTTTAAAATCTGGTGATGGCAGATTCCATTAGTTAGGTAGATAGTTATGCATTTCTCTGCATAGTACATCATGTTGTAAACCTTTATGCACTGCACAAAACTCAGTAGGACCTGGAACTTAGGGCCTATGCTAAGTAGTTAAAGACCATTCAAATTAGACCCTAACCAAAATGTGATTCATCAAGACGCACAACTCACCATCTGTGTCTTCAGGATGCGCATATACTTATCAGCCCCTGCCTACATTTTTGTAGTTCTAGTAAGCAGAAACAGGCTTTTTAAGGAATATCATCAATGACAATGATATCTGGTAGAGAACTGTTCCAGCTTGATGGGTCAAGTTATGAAGATCCTATCTTAATATATGTAAGCTTTCAAAAATTGCCCTCATCCCCAAACCATTGATGCTAATGAAGAAAGCTGCCTTTTATTAGCTACATTTGGATATTTCTTCTCAGCGGAAAAAAAAAAAAAGAATCTGATGAAATTTAATGGAAGTCTACATTGTTTCATTTAGACCAGCAACATTCCCAAGGACCTTTCACACAAGGCTGAAGTGAATATTCAAGTAAATGTATGAGTGTATTAAAGTCCCAAGGGTGGTTGGTGGGGATGAGAAAGAGGGCCTTCTCAGTGGCTGCCCCTAGACTCTGGAACTTCTTTTCCCAGAGAGGCCAGAATGGCCAGCTTCTTGCTGTGCCTCTCATGGCAGGCAAAGACCTTTTTATTTAGGCAGGCATTTAAATACAGAAAGTTTTTAATGAAGGGCTGGGAGGCGCAGTACTGTTTTAACTTCAGTTGGTTCTTTTAATCTCTTTTTAGCTGTGTTTTACTTCTTTTATAGTTTAATTCTTTTTTAATATAAACTACTTATATGTTTTTAAATTGTTATTTTAACATGGAAACTGGTTTGAGGCCCAATGTTGAGCAAAAAGTGGGATATAAATAAAGAAAATAAATAATACTAATACATCCCATTTTTGCCAGCCGTGAGATTAGATTATCTTTCCAGTTGTAAGTATGTTTCGGGCTGGGCTTCATTTTCAGACATAGTTCATCATAATGAGTATTCTTGATTTCTGAGGATTGATAGTAGGGGATCTCAAGCAGGTGGCAAGGAGTGAATTCTCAAGGTTATTGTAGGTTCCTCATCTGTGGGTGCTTGCTTCCCTGTGCTGGGGAGAGGGAGAATATGGCCTCAGTCCCGTGAAACCTGGCTTTATTTAAAAAATTTTGGGTGTGAAAAAAATGTTTGGAAATGCTACCCGGAGTAGTGATTGATTTAGATTCCAGGATCTCTTAATTCCAGTGCCAATATCATTTTAGCCCCTGCTTTATTGCTGGGTACTAATATTTCTCACTATTTCTGTGATATTCCATAAACTTGAAATAGGAAGAAAATATGCTCAATATATTTAATTACCACAGAAGAGAGTGCTATTTTAATAGGGATGTAACGGTTGTTAATGAAGGTCCTAACAGCAAAGACTTTTATATTCTTGTCTAAATCAGGACACATTTTGCATTAGTAATGGTGAGAAATTAACAAGGGGGAAATGTGAATCCATTTGCACAGTCTATGCGAGGCCTGTTATAAAATGGAATCAAGGAGATTATACATACATACATATATATATATATGTATGTATGTATGTATGTATGTGTGTTTGTCAAAGTTCAGGAAGGTAATTTAAAAATGCCTAAACTTTAGGCAGGCACAAGCAATTATAAAAACACATGAGGGTGTTTCAGTATACCTAATTACTGTCACTACAGCTGTTTTATCTTGATTTTATACTATACTAATGACCTTCATAAATTCCAAATATCCAGACTACTTATTTTTCTCCCCTCCTCCCCTTTATACTTTTGTACAGCACGTACAAACAGCCTCCACATCAGAGACTCTACAGATATCTGTATGTCTAAAGTTCACATCACTGTTTTAAAATCAGGGCTAATGAAAGGTCCTGTACTATTTCATTCTTCAAATAATTCTTAGATCAAGTTCAGGATTTTGCAGAAGCTATCCTAGTTAGTTACATTTTAACCATTTTTTTTAAATAAAACAAAGTCACCTTTGTATTTTCCAGAAACTGATAGTCAAGTTCATACAATCATGTCCCTTACATTTCCTTTTATATATATTGGAGGGCCAGGGCATGTCTCTCATACCACTCAATGAATGTGCTTACTCTTCTTCTAATACTACCATCGGTGCAGCATTTTAATAGAGTATGAGCACACAAACCTCTACCAAATGTAATGTTCTTACAAATTGGTGTAGCTGGGTAGGACCTAAGTTGCACTGCAAGAAAATATGTAACTATTCTTGCAAATTTCATTATTCCATACAATCTCCAAAAATAAGATTGAAAAACTGCATTAATATGTTTCTAGAGAAGAAAAGACTTACTTACTTACAGTCTGCTAAAGCATAATGAATCCTTAATACATTACCATAACTGAAACATGCCATTAATTCAAAAAATCAGAAAATATACAGAAGTATAGCCTTTTTCTTCTTTTTTTTATTTTCAAAGGGATGCACAAATCCCTCTAAAATATCTGCATACTGGCAAGATTTTAGTCTGAAAAAGAAACTAAGCATACTCAAAAGAAATTTTCTACCTGCTAACAGCATAAACTTTAATGGGACATCAAAGCCATAAAACATTTGAGCCACAACTTGGAGCACCACCAGATCAATTTCCTTCCACAACAAACATGAGAGAAATATAGTAGTCATTTTTACCAAAATTTGACGAAAATATATTATAAGACTAGAGAAAATGAGTCTATTTTCAAGACTCATGAACCTGTTGTACCTCTGGCAACATTTATTTAATCTTTCTGATATTTGGCATATTTGGAGATACCATCAAGTAAATCCCACAAATCTTCATTAATTTCATTTTTGCATGCAATAATGAGTAATCTTCCAGTTTTTCTCCTTGATGTGAGAAAGTCATAGAAAACTGCAGTTTTTGAAGGTGATGTTACCCTAATTTTGGGGGTCCCTCGGGGGATACCTCACTGTGCTCCACTTGATGGAGAATGGAAACTAGCCAGAGCACAAGCAACAGCACTGCAAGAGGCAGGGTAACCTAGCGGGGTCTTTTACCCAGTTTTTACGTGGTCAGGCCAAGCCAAAAGCCAAACCAGATGTCCAATAAATGATTTTATTAAATGTAAGTCTCACGCAACAATGCACTCTAGCACACATGCACCCAAGAGCTATTAAGAAGTAAAAGAGAGGAAATTGGACAGAGGGAGTATTGAAGGGGTGTTGTTGAGGTAATACTGCACCTTGTCCTGAAGTCCTGGGTCCGAGAAGGCAGCCAAGAAGTGGGGCTCAGCACGGAGAGGGCTGAGGGGATTGCTCAACAAACAGAGCGATGATTGGCTGGGGTGACCGGGAGCAATCCGAAGAAATGCTCAAAAGCCGGGACTATTTGTAGGGGAAAAAGTACCTGGAGGACTAATCCTTTCCCAGGGAGAACAATGGGTGTTGCAGTGGTCACGAAGCTCCACATTGGTAATTTCCTTGGTGTGATGGGATTATTAGGTGTTGCTAAAGTCTCTGGATTTTTGGAGGTGTTGTGGTGTGAATTCTGGTCTCCACCTGATGGGATATTTGCTTAACTTGAGGTACACACGTTAATCCACTCAAGTCAGTGTCTCAGGGCTGAGGACCCTTTGTTTATTGTGTCTTTACATATCTTGAGGTTTCCTGGGGCTATGTGACGGGGATTTTACTGGCCTGATCTGGTTTTTGGTCTTTTGACCGTGCCTGCCTACGTGCCCTTTCGGGGGACCCCTCTGGCACATGGAGCTATATTTTAATATTAAAATTGTAGACCCCGGGATAGGGTTTCTCTCTCAAAGTAACAGTGATTTGGGACTTATTCTGTGAAAAAAAAATGCATTTTGCAATTTCATTTCTGCACAAGAAAGGATTTACTTCTGCATAAAATGTTTTCTGCACAGAAAATGATGTTTTCTGTAAAAAAAAAAAGCATACGTTTTTGCACAGTATTAAGTTCTGAACTGTGAAAAGTCTTATGGCTGTACCCTTGCTCATTGGACATCTCTGAATAAGACAAAAACTAGTGTTTTGGAGCCATTGCAGAATCCATGGTGTAGTATGAGGCTATACAACTTATATTTCCAGTAAACTTGAGGTGAAGCATTCCATGAGTATACTGACAAAGTCCTGCCGTAATTTATTCCCAGTATCATATATGTCACTCATGATAGCAGACAGGAAAGACTGATCCTTCCAAAGATGCTTATGGAAGAAAACAAAGAGGCCTCTGTTCACCCACTCTTCCAGAGAGCCTCAAAAGATTGCTTATTCTATGGCTTCCATTCTATGAAAGGAAAGATGATCACATGCATGTGTGTTTATATTGCATGTGAACATAGCCCCTGATGCTTTGTCAGGCATGTAATCCTTGGAGCCAAAAATTATGTTTACCCCAGGATCATATTCCTTATGTATAGATTATCTATCTGGAGAGCAGGGAGTGCCAAAGGCCCCAGTCCTCTTGCAAACTTGTTCTAAATATTTGCAGTAACTAGTGAATCCAAATGGGAATTCACTTTCTCTTAGCAGCTAAAAAGACTAAGGCTGGGGACAGTTGGATCACTGAAAGGTTTCCTAGAGCTAGCATTTCTTCAACCAGGTAGCAGTAATGTCCTGACAGGTCTGATCCACTCAGCTCCTGTCCAATCTAGATTAGAGGGTACACTGAAATAAAACAAAGCCATTGATAATACAAACTGTGGCACAGATACTGTATAACATAAAGAAACTGACTCCCAATACCCATCTTAAATGCCAGGGACCTGCTCCAAGTGTCAGAGGTCTGTGGCATGATTGAGTTTCAGGATGATGTGGCCTGCCCTTTCATTCCCCCAAGCTGCAATGTGTCACTTCTCATCTCATTGTGGCTCAGGGTTGGGGTAGGAGGGGGCTGGCTACATCATTCTGAAGTATACCTCTTGACTATTCCATAGACTGTTATTACTCAGAGAAGCTCCTGGGGGTTTAAGGTGGGTTTCAGGATGTATTTATGATTGCGGAAATAGTGACATGATCAAGAATTCATAGCACAGATGAATATGGAGCAGTTACAGATCCATAATGCTAGGTTCCAAATCTGTAACTGCAATGTAGGATGCCAGCTGACATCTTTATTGATCATAGATGAATAGAACAAGGATGTGGTAACAGAAATAAACAAAGAAGATGGTATTCTGACACACTATCAGTGGAAGTTGGACATAGATTAATAAGAAGTTCATCCCAGAATGGATGCTTGACATCACTTTGCTCCTTCTGGCCACAGTATTTCCCACACTAGCATTTTCCTTTCTAGGATTGAGACAAACAGATGCACTAATAGCTGGAAGCTATATATCTTAAGAGGATTAGTTTTCTGGAAACTAAAGTGGAGGGGTGTAACCCTCTCCTTTTCTCCAGGCCTGAGAGAGGCAAGAGATTCCAGATTCCTGTTCTTAATGAGAGGCGCAGCATATAAACTATTAGTACTGCGTGTAATATAGCCTAACATGAGTATAGATATTTTGGTTATATGCTATGCTGGTTGCTCTTTCTTGCACAAAGTTGCTCCAGGCCTCTTTAAGGATTATATGGAGCTCAAGCAGAGTGAAATAGGCCTATAATACTAGCATATTTAGGTTTGTAAGAAATAATAGGTCCAGTGCAGAAATAACAGTGGGGAAACTAGTATCACTGTGTTGGCTGTGGCCTGTAGTTTTGGAGAAAGTGGAGATTAATGCAGCCCCTCAGTCCAGGGAAAAAGAAGAAAAATCTCTGCCCCAAGGGACTTATAATCTAAAATTCTACACAGGGTAAAAATATTATTTTTCAGTTGCAACGTCTTAATATTCATTACAAGATTAGTAGCAACTGGGCTAGGATAGGCAACCTTATAATCAAGTCCAGTATGGTGTAATGATCTGAGTGTTAATTAGGACTCTGGGAGACCAGTGTTCAAATCCCTACTGAGCCATGGAAACCTCCTGAGCGGCTTTAGGCAAGACACCCTTTCTCTGCCATAGAGGAAGGCAATGGGAAAAATGTGATGTAGTAACCTAAGTGTTAGACTAGGACCTCAGCAAACCAGGGCTCAAATACCATCCAACTATGGAAACCCACTGGGTGATCTTGGACAAATCACATTCTTAGAGGAAAGCAGCGGCAAACCTCCTTTGAATAAATCTTGTCAAGAAAACCCTAAGGCAGAGTCACAATACACTGAAGCTGACTTAAAGGCACATAACAAGAACAACACCCTGGTGTCTAGATGTTTTGGACTACAACTTCCAACTGCCCTGTTGACATGAAAGCCATGGGCCACCACTTAAATCCCTTAACAAATTCATTGAAATTTTGGAGTTTACTTTCACTTGACTCTGATTTGTTCCTACTAACTTGCCTCCATTACATTTCTCCTTCTGTATAAACTATTCTATATGCTGAGAAATCTAACAAAAGCACGCCAGCTCTTACTAAGTTGGCCACCCACATATTCCTTTTCAAACCTAATACTTCTGTCTAACTTAAGTCTAGGTTTGGGTAAATTAACTATCCATTTTAAAGACTTATGAATGAATATTCTTTTTTTACCCATTGAATCAAGTGAGGAAGAGACTGGGGGTCAAAAATGCTGGTTTTTATTTTAACCTCTATTCTGTTCACGTCTCTTACTAGCAAAATTCCTACTGAGATGAAAATGAAAACAGCCATTGAACATCCCAGAAGAACCTGTCTCCATGCCATCAAGCTATGCAGCACATTAGACAAATGCATCATACAAAGGCTGATATGCTTTTTAAGCATCTTGGGATTATTTTTTTCATTTTCATAATTTTCAAGCATTTCAAAGAGAATGTTCTAAGAGAAAAAATGGGAAAAGAGCTAAGAACAAAGAAGCACTGTCACTTATGGATAGCGATCAGTCTTCAGATGTGTAAATTGTTTACTGTATTTAAGGAGTTGGGAGCTGTGATTATAATCAGATACTAATCAAATTGTCATATCTAAATTCAAGCTCATGGACACGAAAAACTTAAATTAAATTATGAAAGTATATTTTTGTTCTCTCCAAGATCTACTTTAGAAAAGTCATATAAAATACGTTAATATACTTTACTAAATACTAAAGATATTAAAGCATGCTTTAAAATTATATACTGAAATAGACTTTTCTGAAGAAAGTTTGATTATCCTTTTTAAAATGGCATAGAACTTTTATCCTTTTCTTGAGTAGGCACTCTGAATGCTAGAATTTACCACCCCATTTGCAAGGGACAAACTGCGGGCATGTATATTGCCAACGTTCAAGTTGAAAAGACAAAAACAATTGAAAATCAATGGGTGTGAAGAAGGCAAGCTGTGTGTTTGGTAGGAATGGAAAGAATAATTGGAAATATCTGGAAAACGGTCAAAAACATATTTCTCAACTGTTGGGAAATCTGTGGAAAATGTTGGACTTATAAGAATCTTCACAGTTTGTAACTTAATTGTTCAGATTTGCAGATTTTTTTCACATAAGACAGTAGAAATATTTTTTTGCAAGGTGTTTTTTTCTGTGCAAAAGTGCACAAATTTTACACAGAGTAAGTCCCCAAACTGCACATTTTTCAAAGATTTTCTTACAGCAGAAGGAAAACTGCTATAAATGGAAGCATGTACAGGTAAGAGGAGTAGCAACACCACCCCCAGAGAGCAAAGAGGCCCTGCTGCCTGCCTGCCTGCTACCTGTTTGCTTGTTGTCTCTGCTTTTCCTGATGGACTGATGCCTAATGTGCCACTCCTCTCAGAGCCAGGCCTCCTGATTTACTAAGCAAATTAGGGAGTACCACCCATCCCCTTCCTGGAAAAATTAGGTTACCAAAGGTGATCAGGTTGCTTCTGGAGGAGATGACACCAATGAAGGATGTCACCCTGTTGGGGGAGCTGCTTTAGGTTTCATGCAAGAGTAAAAGCCAGTGACCTTGCTTGGGGAAAAGAAGGAAGAAGCTTGTACATTCATGCAGGAGTGGCCTTTTCAGATAATCTGTGTGCCAGCAATAGTTATAAAATGTGTTATTAAGAGTAAAGTGAGGGGAAGTAAACCAGAGAGCTGCTATTGAAATGATAACAGGTGAATAGAAATATGAAGTGGAGATGCAGTGCTATTATCATGGGAAAGGGGGAAACCACAGGGAGTTGATTGCCTCTGAACTGTTCCCCACATGAATTTGTTTGAAGAGCCTTGACAATAGGTCAAGGGTTGAAAATGCTGGTTCTTAAAGATAGGTTGGCAAATGAAAAACTATGACCCAGGACCTGATCCTAGAGAAGCATGTTAACCTGGCCTGTATTACAGAGATATGGCTGCATGCAGCTGGGAGGATCCCTCCTTGTAATTTTCTAACTGGATTCTCTGAGCAGGAGGACTTGTGTGAGGGAAGGGGCAAGGAAGTCAAATTGTAGTGGTGTCTTTGGATTCCATTTCTTTGCAAATGTTCTCTATCCCACTGTCTTCTGGGTTGGAGGTGGGTAGCTGGGACAGAATAGAGATTCTGGTGGTGTATCACCCACCTTGCTGCTCAGCAGTCTTATCTTCTGAGCTGGCTGAGCTGGTCTTGATGTTGTTGGACTTATGACCAATACAACCCTCTATGGCTTGGGTTCAGACTACCCCTGGTTGGAATTCATGCAGGTCTAAAAAGTCGTAATTGCAATCTGCTGGTAGCGGCAGAAGCAGAGTTGCAGAGACAGCTTGTGCCTTTTCTTTACAAGTTGTGCATTATGTGTAGTGCTTTTGCATCCTATATTGTGTATTGCAGTTGTGCATCCTCTACTTTGCATTGTGATTGTACATCCTGTATTGTGCATTGTGCAGTAATACCTAGTAATTGACATGTGTTGCACAATTTTGCTGTTCTGCATGGCACTCAAGTAAACTATTTCCACATGCGGATATATACATTATGCTGAAGGGAAGTTGGATTGCAGCCCCGATCTGCCAACATGTCCCTGCCCAGATTTTAAGGTTCTCAGCAGGAGGCTTTCTCTTAGTACCAGCAATATCACAGGCATGTTTGAAGGGAATACTGGAGAAACCTTTCTCAGTCAGTTGCACACAGACTGTGGAGTTCCCTGCCATGAGGATCTTGGCTCTCTTCTCTGCTTTCTTTCTGCTGACAAGCAAACACTTTTCAGATGAATTTGGCCTTTGAATGTTAACTGTCTGATTGAGAAGGTCTATCAAATGGAATGTATGGTATTTTTTTCCACCATTTTAATGGACTTATAAAGCTGTTTTAAATTAACATTTTTAATATGATAGTTTAATTTTGTTTTTTAAAAAAATTTCTATGTTATCCAATATTTTAAGTGTGTTTTGTCTCATTGGGTCCCATATCAGGAGACACACGGGTATTACATAAATAAATAAATAACTTGTTAATTCTTTTGAAAATGAAATGATAAAGAATAACATCTCTGGTGTTTAGCTTATTTCTTATTTACATAGTATGGAAAGCAGCAGGACTGCCTTCCAGTGACCCCTTCTTGAACTAGGAGGGGAAACAGGTGTTATAAAGTACTCATCTAGCCAGCCATGCAAGAAGTGATCTAAGAATATCCAACAATATGTGTGCTTACTGACTACCTCACCATGAATGTCCAATGAATACCCATGTCCTGCTTGCTGATGGGCTACCTAATGACATTACTTTATTGATTTTTACTTAAAATGCCACTGCCTTTCAAACTACATGCACAGGGCATGCACAACCTCCTCTTCTGTTCCCCAAGCCAAACTTTTTTATTGTTTTAACTACCATAAAAATGTCTATAAACAGCTGGATGGTTCGGTATAGTACCTTGTCTCTTTCAGTTCACTCAATAACATCAAATGGGGCAACTAGCCTAGAGTGTGGCCATTTCACATTACTGCCTGATGGTGACAGCTTCAACTGTGTGAACATTAAAAACTAGTGATGGCATCTGTGTTCAACAGTACCCAGTTTGCAAGGAGAATAGCCTAGCCTGGTACATACAGGGATATTTCTGGGTCATCTCCCTTGTCCTCGGATAAGGTTTTGTTACTGCCCTGGCTAGTCCGAGCTTTGGGGATATTAAAGATATCCTCTTGATATCGTAATTCGGCTTCACTTCTCTATTCCCCTCCACGTGCTTGCGAGGCCACTGGACAAGCACATAAACAAACTCGGCCGTTAATTGCCATAATATTCCTGGACAATTCAGGCAGGCCAGAAATAGCTGACTCACTGCTTTAGGAGACCTCCAGGCAAGTACTCTAATTAAGTATGCACGCTACTTACAAAATACCCTCTGCCCCGCGATGGCAGCTTGATGGGTAACCTATACAATACCCAAGTACTCTGCGTTTGCATACTGGCTACTCTATTGAGAACCGCTTCGATAACTCAATCATTCAGATTCTGACCTTTTGGAGACTTTGTCTCCAACTCCAAATCTATTGTTTTCCCCCAAGTACGGTATAGCCTGCAGTCACAATTCTCCTTACAAAAACCCTTGATTCCGAGACCTTCCTCGGAACACTCCCGAGTTTCATCCCGCCTTGCTGCCACTTTGCTTGGCGAGCCTCCCCTCAGCTCCACATGCTGAGTTACATCGCACCCCACCTTCGCTCTCTATTTTTCTGGGCTTCAGGACAGGTGAAGTATCACCCAAACCAGCAATCCCTCTAAAAATCCCTCTATACCACTCCAACCTTTATTTTCTTTAGTTATCTTGCGTGAGTGTGTCGCATACACTGTTTTGCTTGTATTTAATAAACATCATTTATTATTTCAACTTTTGTGTGCTACTTGACTCGACCCGACCCCGTAGACATAGGGTTCAAGATCTCACTACGTTACCCTGCCTCTCGTAACGCTAAGTGGTGCTCTGAGCTAATTTTCCCCACCTTTAGTTGAGCACTTTTTGGTGTCCCTCTCGGGACCCCCAGTTCACAGGGTAACAGTTTTGTTCACCACTAATTAATGCCATCAAGATCTTCTGTACTTTGATGTGCTTTGCATATCTCAGACTAGGGATGGCAAGTCTTGATTTTTTAATTCCCAATAGATGTCAAGAACAATCAAACCATTTGTCATCTGGCAGCTTCAAGACAGCTGGGATTTTTTTCCCCCGCTATGATGGAAAACTGCACAGCTTTTCCATGATCATTGCACAGCTTGTCCAGAAAACTGCACAGTTTTTCTGGAAGCCATGCAGCTTCTCTGAAGAACTGTGCAGTTTTCAATATGGGAAGGATTGTTTTAAGGTAATCATGTGTGTATTTTATGCAAGATTGCTTTTTTAAAAAAAATTAATAGAAAACAGAAGTGTTATGAAAAATCCAAAAATGATGTACAATGAAAGCACATGGCTGTTTTTTGTGCAACACTACTGGATTTTGCATAACATTTTTGTATGTAATTTTGCTATTCAACACTGCTTTTTTAATGTAAAAAAAGCAATGTTGCACAACAAAGCCATATGACTGTTTTCTTTACAAGTGCAACATTTTTGTTTCTATGTTTTGTGTTTGTTTACAATTCTATGTAAAATACAGCAATGTTGCACAACAAACATGCTGCACAACAAAATGGCATGTGGCTGTAGCTTCAGCTGCCCAAGTTTCTTGACCTGCTGCATTAACCATGGGTCTCTCCAATACTCTAACCATTATTTCATTTTTAAAAAAATGGTAAATACACATCTATCAATCTATGGCTTTTGAACTTGATATTCAAATATTTATAGCCCAGCACTGTGGCCCATTGGCACTAGAAAAACACAAAGATAGGAAATGTGGTATCATATACCTACAGGAAGAAAAGGACAGCCAAGACAATGGGTCCTATATGAAGCTGAAGGAAGCCTGGCAGTCCTGTCATGACATTGATAGCTGCATAGCTTGGTCAATCCTAGGCAACAGCTGCTTATTTGGAAAGGGAGGCAGAGGCACTTCACCCTATCTAGTGATGTACATTAAAGTGCCAGGAGGAAAAGGTCAGGTAATAACCTGCTCCACTTTAAATATTGGACACTGAGCTAATGAGACTAGCTGGGCTGATTAACTGTTGGCTATAAATTAACACAGCACAGGCCATTCCACTGCTGCAGACCACAGCTTCCAAACTTATGTGCAACTCTGGCCCTTTTTGGACGGCATTTGCCATGCAAAAGGGCGCCTGGAGCGTTGTGCAATTGTGAGGAGCAATCTGCATGACGCACTCCCAATCGCCCGATGCTCCAGGGGTTGGCAGGCACTGATTGCACACCTTTTCATTTTCGGCTGGAAGCTGAAAATGGTGCCTGATCGCACATTGCTCCTGGGCCCCATGCACACTTGCCTGGTATGTGGAGCCTCTGGAGCTGTGCTGGTTGTGCTTCCTGCCCCAGCACAGCCTGGGAAACTCCCAGGCTGCACTATGGAAGGAAGAGGCGGGGCTCTCGTGCAAGTAGGCAGCTCAAGCGGAGCTGAAGCAGCAGGGACACGAGAGCCTCTCGCCAGAGGCTGCTTGCACGATCCCTGCACCCCAGCACCAGAAAAAGGTAAGGTGTGGAAAGGGTCTCTGACTGACATCTCTGTCATTCTGGATCTCTGATCTTTAGCAAAAAAACTTGTGGTTATCTTTCTGGCAACTCTCCTCTCAGATTTGGACTTTGCTCAGAATGGTCTTTCTCCTCTTTGAATCTTGGACTGCATGGATCATGCTTGTGCTTGTAACCCTGTGTAAATTGTGGGACTGGCCTGGTTTTGCCCTACTACTTCCTGTTTACTGTAGGTGTCCTCATCTGGGCACTCACTAACCTTAAAGAATACATTTCCTTCCTCGAGCGTTTCCTTTACTCTGCTTACATGAAGAGTGATTTCCTCAGAAGGTTGGCTACTTCTATACACAGATACTCTCCACATAATGGAGGCTGTCAACATTTAGGTGTTTTCTCAAGAAAACCATTTAGGGAATTATGAAAAATGTGAAAATAATTTATATAAGCCCCAGAAAAACTGTTTTTCATACTCTACTATATATTTTTGCAAAACCCTTTCCATAATGATCAGCTCTATATTCCGCAGAATTACAGAAAAATGTCTTCATTTCCTGCGGCATAAAGAATAAAATGAGGTCCCTATTCTCTTTTCCAAACATGCTACGCGACTAGTCACCCTTTACAGTTTTGGAATATTTGCCTATGAATAAGACTTGTCACCTTTTTGGACTTAGTAGTGCCCTAAATGTTTAAAGAAAGAGAAAAACAAAATAAAATGTAAGAGGGCAGTTTTCTAAATAACAGTGTATATCTAAAGAATAGAGCTGTTTTAAATTGACCACTTCCTCTTCATATATAGTTTACAGCCAAATTACTGGTATATATTGTCTGCAGGCAAATGGGGTCTTTCAGCATGCTTTATGTCTGCAAAAGCAATCATTCTCCTAGGGAAAACTCATTACTGCCAAACAGTCCCATTTTAAGATCTCTGAGGAGGCAAAGTATCCACAAACAATGTCTAGTAATAGCTATCTATTTGTCTGCTCTACTGGAAACATGGCATTTCGCCCCTCCCAATTCACTTCCAACTTGAAGCTCATAGTTAGGTTAATTAGGTGCAGCTATATTTCAAATTAAAACTCTGACATCCAATGTTGTTTTGAACTCTCAAATTCCCTTGGACCACTGAGCTGATTTGTATGGTTTCACATAATCTCTCAAGCATCATTTTTATGGTTTAGTGGTATAGCTAGTTCTTTTTTTATTTACAGGTACAAGCATGATAATTTCACATGAGCAAAAAAATACAGATTAAAGAAAAGCCAAATACTTAGATATGCTATCTGAAAAAGAAATGAATATGAGGCTTCTATGAAAAGCAATTGAAAAATAAAAGAAAACAAAGAAGACCTTATCTTTCCTCCTTTATATTAAAATCTTATAAATAATAAATCAACAAATCAGGTTTCTAGGACCTTTAAGTTAATAAATCTAAGCTACTTAAGCAACAGTATTGTAGGTAAATAATTTAACATTTATTTGAAGGATAGTACTGTTGATTGTACTTTCTCTAAGAAATAAACTTGGCAAATGTTCACAAATTTTCATGAAAATGAGCTGAAACCAAATTCTCATCCTTCCTATCTATTGAGTTTTCCTGCTGTTTTTGTATTCATGATTGTGTATTCAAGTTTATTGATTTTAACATGACATTTCTGCCCTGCTCCTATTTTATTTGGCATGAGAGTTAACTATCTCATGACCTAGCTATCTCATAATTTCTCAAGTGTTCATTAGAATATCCTGTGCATTTCCTGATAGAAACAGAGTACCTGTACAATAAATTTTTCTTTCTTGCTCTCTCTCTCTCTCTTTGTTAGAATAACTTGTTTATTGCCAACTAACATTTTCAGTCCCAGCTTCCTGTTTGGATTGAGTCTTTGGCTGTATTAACAAAAGCAAAAAAAAAAAAAAAAATCCTGCAAGGGGGGATCTGAGAAAATCTGTCAGATTCTTTGTTTCTACAGTTGCTTTTTAAAATAAATAAAAAAATAAAAAAATAAATGTGCCATCTCAAATGCACATTTGCACATGTGCATGCATGAATGCGTGTGTACAAGCGCATAAACACACACACACAAACACAGAATCATGGAGCTGGAAGAGATCACAAGAACCATAACGTCCAACCCCCTACCATGCAGGAATACACAATCAAAGCATTCTAGACAGATGGCCATCCAGCCTTAGTTTTTAAAAAACTCTAAAGAAGGAGACTCCACAATGCTCAGAGGCAGTGTATTCCACTGTCAAACTGCTCTTACCCTCAGGCAATTCTTCCTCATGTTTAGATGAAATCTCTTTTTCTGAATTTTAAAGCCATTGCTACCTGTCCTTTGGAGCAACAGAAGACAGGCTTGCTCCATCTTCTGTATGGCATCCCTTCAATTATTTAAACATAGCTATCATGTCACCTCTTAACCTCCCTAAGCCTCTCCTCATAGGGCATGATTTCCTGGCCTTCTACCTTTTTGGTTGCTCCTGTCTGGACGTATTCCAGCTTGTCAATGTCCTTCCCGAACTGTGGTACCCAGAACTGGACTCAATATTCCAAGTAGGATATTGTTACTGCCCTGGCTAGCCCGAGCTTTGGGGGATATAAAAAGATATCTTTTGATATCGATAATTCGGCTTCACATATCCCTTCCACGTGCTTGCGAGGCCCTCAGACAAGCACGCATACAGGCTCGGCCGATAATCGCCGTAATATTCCAAAACAATACAGGCAGGCCAGAAATAGCCGACTCGCAGCTTTAGGAGACCTCAAGGCAAGTACCTCCATTAGGTATGCATGCAACTTTCAAAAGATCCTCTGCCTAGCGCTGGCAGCTTGATGATCAGACTATACAATGCTCAAGTACTCCGCGTTTGCATACCGGCTATCCTATTGACAATTTGGCTGTAACTCAATCATTCAAATTCTGATCTTTTGGAGGCTTTGTCTCCAGCCCCAAATCTATTATTTTCCCCAAGTACGAACTAGCCTGTGGTCACAATTCTCCTTATAAAAACCCCTGACTTTGAGCGCTTTTTCAGATTGCTCTCAAGTTCCAGACCGCCTTGCTGCCGCATCGCTTGGCGAGCTTCCCCTCAGCTCCACGTGCTGAGATACATTGAACCCCAGCCTCGCTCTCCATCTTCTTCCGGGCTTCAGGAACAGGTGTCGTATCACCCGAATCAACTATCTCTTTGAAAGTCCCGCTATCTTACTCACACCTTTATTTTCCTTAGTTATCTGTGTGCGTGTGTTGCTTACATTGTGTGCCTGTCTTTAATAAATTCATTACTTTCAAACCGGTCTGCTTCTTGACTTGGCCTGACCCCGTAAACACTGGGTTACAAGATTCCGCTGTGTTGCCCTGCCTCTCATTCTGCCAACCAGTGCTCTTGACTAATTTCCCCAATTTCTGTAATTGCAAGGTTATTTAGGTGTCCCTCCCGGGACTCCCAGAATACAGGGTAACAGTATACCTAAAACAGAATGGGGTGGTACTATTATTTCCCTTGACCTAGACACTATACTCCTATTGATGCAGTCTAGAATTGCGTTGGCTTTTTTTTAGTTGCCACATCACATTGATTCATCAAGGTGAACACTGTAAGTTCCACAAGAACAAATGGAAAGGAAATTGTTTCACTCAAATCCGTCACTTTCAATATAGAAGTCCCACCTAGAAACTATCATGCTGCAGGTGCTTAACATTCTTGATCTTAGACCAAATTCCACAGCAATGATTCTGCTTTGTTTCCTGCTTTGCACTGCAATCACCTATGATTATCAACATATCCTCTTTTGGTATGTGATCAATTTCCTCTTGGACTCCAGCACAGAATATTTCAATTTTTTTTCCTCTTCTGCGTCTATAGTTTAAATTATGGTTATACTGAAGGGTTTTCACTGAAGTCTTGTTGATATTGTTTGGTCACACTTTGCATTATGTTCCCAACTGCTTCTGCTACCTCTCTCCTCACTATTAATGCCATCCAGTTTCTTCTCTGATCTTCATTTAGTGTGTAATTATCTGATGGTAAATGTCTCATTCCTGTCCACTTTAGCTCACTCCTCCCAAGTGCTGCAATAACAACTGCTGCCACCTAGTAGCTGTTTCACATATTTAGTCTGCCTTCTCAGCACAAGCCCATTTGACATGGAAGACTTTATCAGCTGTACTGCTACCATTAGCAAACCCTCTTGCCTCACAGGAACACAGAATCCCACAATCATGGAAAAGTAGTGCCATGGTAAGTGACGAATTGAATTTTGTGAGGCCAACAGTTTGGTCATCACATATACATTCTTCAGGCAACCAAAGAGACAACTATATAAATGGATGTCACCTGATGGCCAATATAGAAATCAAATGGACTACAAAATTAGATGCAGAAAGTATTGAAACTCCATTCTCCCTGCAAAAACAAGATCAGGAACAGACTGTGGCACAAACCATGAAATTCTAATATCAAAAAATAAAGTTGAAGAAGAATGCTAAATCAATCATGATTCAGAAATACAAACTGAAGAATGACCCTATAGAAATAGACTTACACTGTTAAGCCTAATTGACTAGGAAACAGAGAAATCCTGGACTAAAGCTGTGCTGATTTCCCTCCAAAATTCTTTGACACACTTCACGTAGTGTCTTTCCCTGTTGGTTGTACAGCATTCCAACTCTTGGATTAAATTTCCCTTTAACTTGTCAGATCTTGTGGAAGAGTTCTATCTTTTTTTGTTGTGGTCTTCTATTTCCTTGAATGAGTTTTTGTAGTAATTCTACTTGTTCCGGTGCACAAGTTTCTAATAGTTGCATTCAAGATTTTGATCCTGTTTCTGTCACCTTTTTGTTGAAGCTAGGGACACTGTCAGGACATAATGCAAAAAGGTGACAGAAACAGGATCAAAATCTTGAATGCAACTATTAGAAACTTGTGCACCGGAACAAGTAGAATTACTACAAAAACTCATTCAAGGAAATAGAAGACCACAACAAAAAAAGATAGAACTCTTCCACAAGATCTGACAAGTTAAAGGGAAATTTAATCCAAGAGTTGGAATGCTGTACAACCAACAGGGAAAGACACTACGTGAAATGTGTCAAAGAATTTTGGAGGGAAATCAGCACAGCTTTAAAGATATAGCAGAAGTTTGATTATGTAGCTCATGAAAATCACTATTAAAGAAATGGGTGTACTGCAACATTTGATTATCCTGATGTATAACTTGGACTCTGGATAAAAGGCTATCATCAGGACAGAATATGGAGAAAAAAAATCATTTCCAATTAGCATGGGGATCAGGCAAGGATGCATTTTATCACCCTGTCTGTTTAATTGGTACACTGACTGTATCAAACATAAAGCAGGACTAGACTCTGAGGAATGAGTCATGAAAACTAGAGGAAGGAACATCAACAATTTAAGATATGCAAATGACACCATATTACAAGAATACATAAGGATTCCTGTTACTGGACAGATCATCTAGTTGCTGATTTTGTGGCCTGGTAATTTACCTACAAAGTACAGAGTGTAACCTAGCATAATCTATAGACAGTAAGATACACAGCATAAGAAGAATTAATATGAGCAGTTAAATCTGTGAGAGTGTGTGTCTGTATCATTCACAATTACTAAGAAGTATTAAGAAACTGGCTTCAGCTCCAGCCTGGGAAAATTAAAGGCCATTGAAATGTAAATAAAGTAAGAAAACAGCTTTAGAAGCATAATCAAGGAGGGATTGTGAATAACCCCTCAAGCTAGTGCACTAGATAAGAATTCTATCTACAGTACTAGATTATTAGTCCTAAATAAAAGTTGTTGGTTTGATTGGAGGAGAGAATTGTTGATACACCTGAGGTTCCATGGAGACCTCTCAGTTCCCTGGGCCAAATGAGACAGCTGATTAAATGAGTGGACTAAGAAGAGAATAAAAAGAGCCAAGATAGAACCCATATAAGACTATGCTTGTAATGAATGCCCGTTAACCTGTTTATAATGTAACAGGTGCTATTAAGACTTAACAACACTCAAAGCAATTGGTTTTTGAATGCCTGTGTAGTCACAGAAGCCGTTAGAGATGTGTAGTTCCTCAACAGATAAGAATGTATACTTGAACAGATGTATTGTTAACATGGTTATGGAGATGAAACAAGGGGCAGAATTCTGTATGTGTAAAAAAACCTTTATGAAATATCTGTATAATACCTTAACAGACACTATGAAAAGATGAAAGAACTTGATGGTAGCAAGGGACAGATGGTTAAGTTCTAGTGTTTAAGCTACTACTGTTCTGCTATGTTCCCTCATGTATTAACTATTACAAAGCCTGTTAAAGTGATACAGATACAGAAAGCTAAGAGAATTCCCCATGAATTTCTTTATAAAAATACAACATCTTAACAGCAAAATGATGTGATGTGATATACGTAAGATTCCATGCATGCAATGCAATGTACTGTAAGTGAGGCTTAATGCCCAGATGTTGTTTTTTTCCCGAAAAGGAAAAGGAACAACATTAGTATTCTATAAATGCATGTACTAAATAACCTAAATAGAATCTGCTCATTTCCCATGTAAATAACCTGAGATTCCAATACTTGAGAATGCATAAGTGGAGTGTGGATGTTAACCTGGTCTGTTTGGTCTAACCACTATCATGAGTTTGGCACACAGGTGATCGGAAATTGATAAACGTGAACCCTACAGAATCCAGAACTGGCTGAGAAGAAGCAAGGACCCTCAATCCTTCAGTCTAAGAAACAAGTATGGGAATCCATGCCTATTTTGTTCTGAGGCAGACTTTTGTAAGTTAAACTCACAAAGGTCTGGCTGTTGTGAATGAATATGTCGGTTTTGGATTCTTTAACAACAGGTTTTTAAAAATCTCATATTCTATCCCTCTCGAACATGAATAAACTTATGATTTTTTTTTTTAAAAAAGTATTTAAATGAAATTTTAGCCCAATGTTAGATCAGGGAGGTAACGAGATTTTGTTCCAAAGTTTTGTTGTTGACTGCTGTCAAGTTGATCCCAACTTATAATGACCTTATGGATGATAGATTTCCAAGCCACTCTGTCATCAACTGACCTGCTCAGGTCTTGTTGATTCAGGGATGTGTCTATCCATCTGTAATGTGGTCTTGCTCTTTTCCTACTACATTCTACCTCACCAATCATTATTGTTTTTTCTAATGAATCATGTTTTCTCATGATATGGCCAGCCTCAGTTTAGTCATCTTCGCTTCTGGGGAGAGTGTCTCTATTCCAATATGTGCATTATCTCTCAATACAGAAATTGGGATATGGGAGGAAAAGTGTGCTTATGTTAGAATACAAACTGAGAAAATGAAAGGTACTAAAAAGGTGTGTGTGTGTGTGTATACACACACACAACCAAGCACATACTTTTTTTTAACCTCTTTAGTTTCAGTCAAGCAGCATTGTGGGCAAATCACAATAGGTCCTTGAAATGGACAACAGTTCTTCCAGATGCTACCCAGTGGATAGCCACCCCTGGTCATGATGAGGCAATCAGGCAATCACTTCACCTGTAAGGGTTGGGATAAGGTGCATATAGTACTCTGTAGGGAATAAGTGAATATAAAGATGTACATATATGAATGTACACTGTATACTTTTTCCACATGCTTGATTGTATGGTAGGCATATCCATGCCACATACAAACTGATTTGGAAGTATTCTGATATGAAATATTAAACATAGGCATCTGCTCATGAGGAAAAATGAGGTTAACTAGGTATGGCTTGTCTGGAAAGGTTGGACAGAACCTAAGTCCAAATAAAATATATATGATATACATTAAGATTTGCACCTGGGGAAGACAGTGGATGATGCAATCCCATGTAATACCTGTACGAGTCAGTGGGTTGTGTAACCAGGGAAGAAGGTTGCATCATACATGGGATCTAGCAACATTGGCTGGAATTGCATCAGAATTGTATGTATATAAGGGGGTTCTGGCCAACTGAGCCCTCTCGATGTCTGATAGAGTGGCTGGAGCAGCTATGTTGGATGCATATCTTTGCATGCTGTGCTAAAACTCTGCTGGAGGAAAGTATATATGTATGTATCGTAACTGGAAAGTAAAAGCCTCCTGTTGGAAGAGAACATTATGTGGGAGTATTTTTAATTCCTGGCTTCAGGGCTTTGCTGCTGCTCTGCTGGGATGCTTCTAAGCTGTGTGAGTAAACTCTGCTACATGCTGGTTTTTTAAACATTTGACTCTGGTAAGCTGTTTCCGCCAGAGCTCAGTGCTGGAGGGAGGTTCTACCGAGGTTTTTGTGTAGCCACCATCATCCACCATCCCTCTGACATGGCTATGTGAAATGAAATTTTTCTTTCAATTGCATGATGATAAAGAGAAACAGCTTCATGCATTTCTACGCTACAGTAAACATCTATCTCAGTAGTGAGGGAAGCACCATGGGACATTGTGGCAGGAGTGAAAGAAAAACAGGAGGGAGTGGGGAGAGAGAAGAGGAATTTTCTGTGGAATGGTGTCAGTTCTCACAATCAAAGCCACAAACACTGCTGTCAAAGAAAGAAGGAAGGAAGGAAGGAAGGAAGGAAGGAAGGAAGGAAGGAAGGAAGGAAGGAAGGAAGGAAAGACAGACAGACAGACAGACAGACAGACCGACCGACCGACCTGAGCAGTGACCACCAGGTTGTCTTTTCCTTCAGTACATGATCTGATAATCTCTTTCGCAGTGTAATTTAAATAGTGGGGAAGATATAATGGAGAAGTAAAACACTCATCCCAAAGAAGCAAGCCTAAGGCCCTTTTCACATGTCGGGGGGGAAACGGGCGAAAACAGGCTAAAACGGAGCTTACCTCCAGCCGGGTAAGTCCGTCACCGCGTGGAGCAGCGTGAGCTCACTGCTCCACACTCCTCCGGCGTCGCAGATGGCAGCTTCCGGTTGGTGGAGGCTCTCCACCAACCGGAGAAGCTCGCCAGCCAGAAGCCCGCCCCGGCAGATCTGCAGGCACGCACTTGCGCGCGCCTGCAGATTCACTTTAGAGCCGGGCGAGGGAGCGGCACGGGGCTGCGCGCTCCGTGCTTTTTAAAAACCTCTAAAAAGAGGTTTTTAAACAACACGGAGCCCGGCTAGTTCCGGCCGCTCCTGAGTGAATTCTGGTGTGAAGCTACTAAAAGTAGTCCACGCCAGTCCACTCTACGGTGTAGACGACCTCCGTGGGAGGTCACTCTACACCGTTTCCCCCCCCACATGTGAAAAGGCCCTAAAACTTCTTGCAGCTTTGCATATCTTTTTATTCTTGTTCATAAAGATCTAACTTTAGCATAATCGTATGTATGTCTAGCAAAGTTACACTGTTATCACTTGTTACGGATGGGACTTTTAAGTGGGTCATGTTGTATTTTTTTCTGTTCATGGGTTTTCAACTTTTATTTTTTAAACTTTTTATGCTTGCTTTCATTTTATGTTTAATTGTATTTGGTTTTCACTTTAAGCCACACTGAGTCCCCATTATTGTGCAAAAACAAACAAACAAACAGAGAATGAATTAATCCCAGATAAATAGATATAGAATGTTAGCCTAAACAGTTGTGTCAGATATTAAAGACTTAAATAGCACTAGGTTGGACTATACTTTTTCTCTGATCATTCTCCTGTTTATTGTAGGTAAAGCACAGTCCTTTTCTCTGTCCTCCAGCTACAGTTATTCGCCTGTGGATGACAACAAATATTCACACATTGGCAGAATGTTTGAAATAGGCTTGTTCATTTGACATCTAAGCTAATGTCCATAAAACAATTGTGCAATTATGATAGATTTTACATGTGTCTTTGATCTTAAAGTAAGCAAGCAGATGCTTGGTAGAGTGTTAGAAGGAGAAAAGAATGCTAGTGGAAGGCTTCCACAGGTTGATAAATCTACTCAGAGTTCAGCTTGAACTTTAAATAGTCATCCAAGGTGCTGAATTCCATATCTTAAATAGGTCCAGCACCTTAGGCACCTCCTTTAAAATTTAGACTAAAACCCAAAATGGATTCACCCATTCAATATCATGGAAGCTTCTAGCCACCAATGTCTATCTTCACTCCAACACTGTCTCTAACATCCACTCATTGTCATACCATGCTCTGGCCAGAGTAGGTTTACCACCTCACTAATATGGAAGAGACTAACTTCCACACTGTACTTTAATCACTTGAATATCAAGACCCGCTCCTTATTTTCCATTAGGTTGAGGGGAACATTCTATCATCTACCATCTTTGGGGGCTTTTGATAGGCCTAATGAAATTAATAATTAGAATAACTTTTTAATACAGATGTATATATTTTGAACCTTTTAAAGTCTCTAGTTTATTTGACCTGTAAGGCTTGGTGTTTAGGCAGAGATTAGTATCATAATAGGGACTACAAAGCAGTGGAGAAAGAAACAGAAATCCAAAGGTTGGTGAAGACGCAAAATACTACAATTAAGATTAAAGTCCACATTAATTAATCTTTACACTTTATTTTAACAGTCCACATTTGTATTTAGTAAAGTAAGAAAGATGAAACAAGGAAAGAAAATGTAATACATTTTGAAAAATTTTAGTGTATGACCAATAAGCATTTCTGTCCTAATCATTCATCACTGCAATTTCTAAATCCACTAATTAGCCATAGTTCAACTGTTGTTGTGGAGAACCTCTTGTTTCTCTAAGCTTTAGGTAGAAAAGCTTTAATCATTGTAATTGTTGGAGCCTCTTCCTTAACTACACACATACAAAAATAAAACACTGCAAAAAAGAAAATAAAAAGGGTAAAGTGAGTCCTTTGCTTGTTGCTAGTTTCAATATTTGCTTCTACTATATTAATTAATACTAATCCCCAGGAAAGGAAAGATTTATTATCTATCAGTCCAAAATGCTTGAAGATACCTAATTAATACTAATAGATGGAACTGTGAACTTGTCTGAATGAAGCTGTTAATATCAAATGCTCTCACTAGCCTAAAAGAATCAAACCTTAATATCATTGAGGAACTGGAGTTTCACCTTATGTTGATTGCTTTCTAGCTCCAAAGGAAAAGATGAAATGGATTGCTGTTCATTATAATTTAAAGGTCTAAGGTGGGATTAAAATGAATTAATATGGAATATGAAGCTGCAGTCCCATATATGTCTGGCTTTGCAGGATCTGACCAAAGGCCTGTCTAGTCCAGAATGCTGTTCCCACAGTGTCCAAAGATCCCATAGGCAGAACATGAGTTGAAAACACACCATCTTGCATATTTACCCCATTAAGTGGATGCACTGGAGGACTTTTGCCCTGCAAAATGGTAACTAAATGAAGTTTAACGTGGGCTTTTCATAGTAAGTGCTGGGCAGAAGACCATCGCAGTCAGAGGCAGAATGTCAACAATCTCAGTGGAGGCTCTCTTTAAATTTAACTGCCAAACTTAGAGCAGGAGGGAGAATTTTTATGGAAGTTGACTGTTGGGAAGGGAACTGTTGAACCTTTCCTCCTTGTTTGCTGTACTTCCCCCTTGAGAACTCCCCACCACTTCCATATACTTCCATTAAGACTGAAATTAACAGGATGCTTTCATCAATCGAAACTGCTACAACAAGAAAAGGGACTGAAGCTTGGAAGGAGATATCTCCCCACATCACTCACTGCAGTCCTCTCGACCTCACCATGTTGAAATCAATCTTTCGAAAACTTTCCAGTGGCTTCAGTGGAAGAGGTTTCTTTTTTCCCCAGGCCTAACTGCAGCAAAGGGACGTTTGCATGTTTGTGTGAATATCATGTGTACCTTTTGTGTGAATATTATGTGTACTCTGTGTGTGTGTGTTCAAATAGTATCAAATAGTATACAGTCATCCCTCCATATTTGCTAGGGTTAGGGGCACAGGACCCCCGTGAAAGTGAAAAAACCATGAACAACTCTAGGCCCTCCCAAACCATATTTAACACACAAAAAATTATGATCACCATATTGAATCCACTGTGGATTCCTTTGAGACCTTAGGGTTCCTTCACAAGGAAGAAGTGTGTGGCTGCTGGGGCTTACTGTCACCTCCACTGCTGCCCCACACCATTTTTAAGAGGGACTTAAAAGCCTCGTACTCAGTTTCTCAGTCTCACAAGGCTTGCAGTCCCTATTGAAAATAATGTAGGGAGGCAGCAGAGGTGGCAGAAAATAATCCATGAATAATCAAATCTGCAAAAGTGAAACCCACAAATGTGGAAGGCTAACTGTATATGTGTTTATGGCCATTTCCGTACTAGACTGTTATAGCGCTATGATTCCACTTTCAACATCCTATGGAATCCTGGGGTTTGCAGTTTCGGGAGGGGCTGGCTGGCCCCTCCCAAAACTGCAAACCCCAGGATTCCATAGGATGTTGAAAGTGGAATCATAGCGCTATAACAGTCTAGTGTGGAAATGGCTTGTGTTCATGCTGTCTCTTTGTGTGGAAAACCCTACAGTGACCCTGCCAATTGCCAGGACTGGATCCAACTACTTTGATCCATAACCACTGCTAGCATTCAGTCCCTGGCATGGGGCTACTAAAACAGTGTGGTATATGCAACAGAAAATATTTTCTATGTTCTCGGAATGAACGTCAATTGCTGTTCAGGACTGAGTCAGGAGTCCCAACAGGAGGTAATTGTTGCAGGACAGACTGTTATTTAGAAAGACTGAATGAACAGTTAAGCAACTTTATTCCACACCAGCCTCAGCTCTATTGCAGCTGTAAATTGTGTTCTGTTTTAATTCAGATTGTGGTGCTCACCTTCCTTTTGCTATCCGTGGCTTTTTGTGCTTTCCTCAGAATTCTTCGGATATTTTGCCTGAGAAGGAACCTCAATATTTCTCGACTGAGGTTTGGTGTTATGCGGCATTTGGTGCCAAATGTTTTGTGCAATACTTGGTGGCACTTAAAACCTCATACACTTAATTTAGATATTTGATCTACTTCTTTGATTTAAATACCAATCCCTGGGATCACATTAATTGAAAAGCACTTCAAATGTATTACTACTCATAAGCCGTTTGCTATTTTGTTTAAATTAGTCCTAATCTTTTACAGTGAAAAAGGGAGACAAGGAAAAATGTGTATGCTAAATCCATCAAAACCTTGTTTTGAACCTTCAAATAAGCTTCAGTGAATCTGTCAGGATCTATTATGCTCCCAAGTAGCCGTTAGGTTCTATTATGTCAATTATGATATACATCCATGACAGACTGCTCTTTTCCCCCTCCCTTTTTAAATAATAGCATTGAGAATAAAACTAAAAGGAGGTTGGATGGCTGAAGGAGTTGCTAATTCATAAAACATTTCACTCAGAAGTTATCTACTCATATCTAGTCAGGGTCAGTGATAACTAGAAACCTCTGGTGATTCCTGGCAATGCCCTACATTTATCAGAACTTCTCTAGCATTTCACATTTACCCTCATCCTGTTTTAAATCCTTCACCCTCCCCACTCCCATCTGTATACAGTTCAGACTGACCTAACAAAGTGCAAATCTTATTGTGCCCCCAAAGCTATTTTTTCTTCCATGGTACATAGATGAGATTGGATGTGATAATTGCTCAGAAATTCTGCAGATAAAAATAAATAAATAAATACTTCCATTTAACATGAATTACATAGCCTAACACATAATGCAGATTTTGACAACTTGTGTACTTTTCCATAGGCTTACAATCAATTATGCACATTCTAGTTTCTTCACTCAGCACCAACGGCATGTTTTACATAGTTATGCCTAGCATCTTTAATCGGGAATAGCATACTTTTGTTTACTTGTTTGGGGTCATAATTGAACACACAGAACCTAATGTGTGTAAACCTGATCAGTTCAATTTTATGGTTCATTTTTTTCTGCTGTCCAGATTGCATAGTTTGAGGCAAAACATATTGGACCAAAAAACATGGAGTCAGTGATTGAAAGGTTATTTTTAAAAGTAATTTGCTACAGTCACAGTCACAAATCTAAAAATTACTCTTTTTTCCTATCTCTTCAAAGTAACTAAAAACTTTGAATTCTACATGGCCTACTAAGTTGCATTACTACTTTAGCTGCATAGCTATGTAATATTTCCCAGCCTGACCCCAGCCTGACTACATCACCAGGCATCAGTCACATGTAGAGAAGAGGGTCTGTTATGCTGCCAATCAGGGTGTGGATAGATTATATTTCTACTCTCTGGCTGGTGGAAGGGGGCGGTGGAAACATCATCCTTCCATGCCCTGATCACTAGCAGAATGGCTCCCTTTCTGTCCATGCATCTGATGGCCACTAGAGTAGGTCGGGGGGAGCCATAACTGTGGCAATAGTGACATGATTGTGACTACATAGGGACCATGGATATCATTTGCAACTGTGAGTCTGATCCTAAATTCTGGACATTATCTTTTAGGATACACAAACACACACACACATGCACCTTGAATGCTGTGGTTTTCAAAATCTTTTTCACAGTGGCCAGAGAATTGCTAAAATTAGTCATTTCTTCCTTCAAGAAAACAATATACTGAAGAATTACATCTGTACTAAATGCTGAATGACACCACTCTTGCACACTAAAGCCTGTATTCTTTCCAAGCGTCTTTGTATTCTCTCACTTCCCATAACATGAAGCAGCATCATGAGATGCAGTGTGAGCCAACCATATCATACTCCTTTCCCACCTTTTGTTGAGGCCATACACAGTATCTATAAAAGTGACAAAAAGTTAAAAAGCTACACTTATACCAATAAAGGAAAGGGATAATCTTTCATGAATTTTCAATCTTGATATAATCTAGCCATAGCTTTGTTACTGGAGAAAAAGAATAAAGTAACTAGATATTTATAACTAGTTAGTCCTGAATTCTGAGTAGAACTCTTTACAGATGATATGTCCAATACCTGAAAATCAAATAATGCTAAGGAAGATGCAGTCCTGTACTTCATTGTTCACAGATTCTCCATTAATCAAATGCACTGTTTTCACAAGGTAGATGACTAAAAGATATGCCATTCACTTTGGATTATTTTTCCCTATTTTTTTAAATTATATAATGTATAAAATTATAAAAGGGCAAAACTATGGATGTTGGAGAATTTTGTTTAATCCTTGTTTTATGTGAATCCCCCTAATTCACTTTTCCAGAAGCTAATATGCAGACTGGAACACAGTTATCCTTCAGAGCTTCCTGATGCAACTGTCAACTTAAAATGCATGTGACAAATATGTATACTGGAAAGATGCATGCAAAATGCATCTGTTAGGAAAAGTTGCAGACGGAAATATGCGTGAATTTCCATGTGTTTTCCTTAAAGTAAGAAAAAAAAAATAGTACAGAAAACAGACAGAACAAGGTTATGTATGAATACAGGTGGAACTGTGATGGACTGAGTGTACACTGATTCAGTCATCCCTAGGCCAAACGTTGTGTTTGTCAGCTTCCATCACAGTAAATGTTACTTAGACATAAGATTGAAAGAATAGACCCAGGATGGTAAAATACTGTTATTCATTTCCTGGCTACAAAAATGTGCTTCAGATTGAAAAAAACAGATTGAGAAAAAATAAAAAGATGCAAGCATTTTGTGCAATTATCACCTGTATTCACACATTTCAAAGCATTTCTGGAAATTATTCTATGCAAAAACACAGGTTGATTCTTGCAGAGGAAAAAAAGATGCTACAATTTTTGCACAAAAAAGCACTGATTCCAGAAAGACCATTTTTGGTGCAAAATTGTAGGTTTGTTTGTTTGTTTTCAGGAAAAGTGATTTTACACACACACACACATGCACGCACGCACACACAAGTGTTTCTAGAAACAATGCTTTTTTTGTTTTTGGTTAAAAATAGGTTTTCCAAAAAACCCTACAACTTTTATGCAAAGACATGTATATTCTGTGCAGAAATGTTTCAGGATGTGCAAATACTTGGTCAACACTGTATAGCAATATTCATTTTTCCCCACAGCAAAGAAAATCTATGGAATTTTTTTTAAAATCCTCAGATGTGGAGATGAAGCAGTCAAATAGTAACATCAGTAGGAAAGGTACATTTAATTTTTTTTTCTCTCTCCTAGCAAATAAAAAGGAACAGATGACTAAAAATATTTCTTAAGGCTGCAGTCCTATACATACTTACTGAAGAAGAAGCATAATGAGCCCTACACCTGACCAGACATGCACTGGATTACATGATTAGAGACCAAATAAATTGTTATCCTGCATTTAAAAATGTTGGATCACAATGTCACTGCCATACAGATGTTTGCAAAGGCTTGCTTAATTTTTGTATTGCAATTGTTATAATGTTTGGTTCTGGGAATGAAACAAAGTGTTTGAGTATTGAATTTGTACTGGAAATTGAGTTTCACAGTGGGAGGGGGTTGCTGGTGGGGTTCCCTCTCCCTGCTGAGACATTTTAACATAATGCAACATGGAACATATTCCACAGTGCCTACAATGTATTCAGATGTTAAAAGGCAAGCAATCATTTCAAATGGAACACCTGCTTTGAATTCATACAGCAGGCCCTCAGACAGACAGAGAGCAGAGAGTTTAAATTGGACTGAATCAAGCATTCTCAGCCACCATATCTGCTTCTTTGTATTCAACTATGCAGTGTAAAGGTAAGCAAGTAAGAGCAAAGCATCAGAGGAGAGCTGTAAAAATATAATACTAAGTCTGTAATTACAGTGCATGAATTTCTAACATTTTACATTCTAATTGTTATTTCATACCTTGCACCAGCTCCCCATTTGATCATTCCCTTTTCTTGCTCCATCCCTGATTACAGAAATACAAGCAGAGCAACCCAGCGGCCTTCCCTCCCTTCCTTTCTTATGTGAAATAAAGTTGCCTTCTGCATCTGTGTGACCCTTTCAATATTCAGCCTGTATGGTTTCAAAGAAGTCCTCTTACAGGCTTAGCAAAAACCATTTAATGAATTTTGCAAAAATGGTAATTTGCATGGAAATTATATAATTCACTTTGTAAACACACACACAATATTGCATGGAAGGAAAACCAATCAAAATTTTCCTGTACCAGTGACTAATATTCATTTATTTTATTAAATATATATCTTATCTTATGGATAAATAAGTGGTTAAGATGGCTGACAACAATGTAAGCGTGAAATCTGACAAACCATAGAATGGATAATTAGAATAAGACCAATATAAACTATATTACCATATTTAAAAAGGGAACTATAGTTCTGTCTATCACAAAACATTCTGTGAAATAAATGCTTGTTCATTCATTTGCATATCAATTGTTATAAAATATGTGCAGTGATCAAAGCCTCTCCAGATAGCTTCATACAATCTGAACTTTCATATGGAAGCGAAATGGGCTGGCAAAGCTAGGACATTGTATTCATGAGCCTGACAACTGACACCCAATACTTTGCTTTGCCAGCCAGATCTGATCTGGAATAAATTCACCTGATCTGAAGTGATCCATAACAAATTAGTGATCTAGCGAAAAATATGGTTTAAAAAAGAAGGTAGATGGTGTGTTTCCAGCTGCTTTCTATATGGAAAATACTAGACAGAGATGATGGAAGGGGATCCAGATCATACATAGGTCTAGTTTCCAATCCAGTTAAGGATCTTATCAGCAACAAGATTTACCCCAAATTTTCAGGCTCAGGGGTCCTCTATTTTTTTTCCCCCTGAAGGAGTCCTCTGGCAGTTTTCTAATGTGCAATGCATGGAGGAGAAAAATACCTTTCTCAGTCTAATGTGCAGGAACAAGACAAGCAAGCCTTTTCAAAATGCTGTTTTCTGTGCTAACAATACCATGTGCAATTTTTGCAAATAAGAACTAGAAAAACTACAGCATTTTCTGTGTGGGAAACAGTGTATTATCATGATCATGATTATGATCATGATCATCATCATCACCATCATCACCATCATCATCATCACTATTTTCTGTTAAAAAAAATCAGTTTCTTGGCCAGAGAAACCACATGTGAATTTTACATAGAGTAAGTCCCAAAGTCTTGCAGTCTAGGATTCTTCTTGTCAGGGCTTCTTGATATTTGAGAGACACATTTTTGGACCATTTTTCAAATATCCCTTCTGTCCCTATTTTAAGATTCTTGTAGTAACTTGATCTGCTTATACCTGACCCTTCACTGTGTTTATTTTGTCTCTTGGAATGTCCCTGAACTGTTAGTCCCTAGAGTGTTAGAATCCCCCTCACTCATCATACTTGAATCTCTAGTAGAACACAGGCAGTTTGAATCTCAGCTTTGATTCATGAACAATGGATCCAAATGACCATTATCTTCTATGGCCACTGGTCGTGCAAGGTTTTACAAATGTGAAAACCCCTTCTGAAAGAAACAGGAACTACCTTGCCATCTTGGAAGTGAGGTAAAGTAATCTAGTTTTATTTACTTTTTTTTTCACAAATTGTGCGATTACACAAGAGCACAGTACAACAAAGCAATGTAACTATACAAAACTATGATATATGTTCAACAGACTTGTAAACTGAGATGCATCAGATGGGGTTTTTTTATGTCTTTTCAGTCAATTATACAGTTCTACTGTGCTCTCTCTCTCTCTCTCTCTCTCTCATTCTTTCTGTTGCACCAGAGAGGACAAAGACAATAGTCCCCCCCCCCCCGCCAATATTGATGCATTCTTCAAGAAAGGCATTTGCCCTGTTCTTGTGCTAGAGGGAAGACCTCTCAAAGTGGCTGATTATTCCATATAAGGAAATATTTCTTCATAGTCTGCTGCAGATAAAGCAGTATTTTTCTGTTAGAGTATATGACTTTTGGAACAGAAAATGATGTTTCCTGTGCAGGATTTTTGTTTTTGTTTTTCCATAGAAAGATTGTTTTCTTTATCTAACATGCTGTTTTCTACAGAGAAAATTTTATTTCTGTGCAGAACTTGGCTGCATTCGTTAGTTTGCTTTCACAGAGTAAGCCCTGAACCGCAAATGGTCTTTGAGAAATGTGAAGCTTTCAATTTCAAATGTGAAGTTACAGAAAGGGAAAAAAATAGTGAAATGACCCATTCCTTCCTGTAGGAATGACATTTATGAAGATTCCCTTCCCTACCTCAATATGTCAAGATTTCCTTTATTTTCTTTTCAATAACAGGAAATTTTAAGAATATTATTCACAACCCTACAGCTAAGGAATTTTAAGAATATTATTCACACCCCTAAAGCTTTTAGGTACAACATTTGAACTGAAGTTCCAGAGAGATTTAGAATTCACAAGATTTTTATAATTCTGATGTAAAAGTTTGCTGGTCAAACTGTGATAGGTTATATGAGCCCATAGGCCTAGCCATGGCCATTACCACACAAGACTGTTATAGCGCTATGATTCCACTTTCAACATCCTATGGAATCCTGGGGTTTGCAGTCAGGACGTGGCCCCTCCTGAAACTGCAAGCCCCAGGATTCCATAGGATGTTGAAAGTGGAATCATAGCACTATAACAGTCTGGCGAGGAAATGGCCCCTGTTTAAAGAAACCCTCTTTGCCTTCTCCTGTGGATTTAAACTGAGGTGGGAGTTATATGGCCCTTTAAAAGTTGTCAAAATAACTCCAGGATTCTTCATTGTTCACCTTGTTGACTAGACTGTTGGGACTTTCAGTGCAACAACATCTGGATTCACATCCTGATTTAAATTAAAGCTACACTGGATGGATTTAGACAAGCCACATGCACTCAGGCTCAGAGGAAATCAAGGGCACCCCTCCCCCCCCAAAAAAAACAAAAACAAAAAACAAATATTGCTAAGAAAAATCCATGATAGGCTTGCCTTAGGGTCACTGTAAATCAAAAATGACTTGAAGGCATGCAACAATAATCCGAAGCTGCCCAGACTGAAATGGTAAGTTATAAAATCATTTCCTACTAGCAAATCAGGAATTTTCATTTACCTGAGGTCTTAGTGGCTTGTTTCAAGCAGAATCAATAGATTTCAGATGTGTGCAAAATTTAGCTTCAGCCCTACTTCCTACATCTTCAGTTTTAAATGATTAAATAGGAATATAAAAGTGTAGATCCCTGAAGTGACGCTGGTTTTACATCCATCAGCTTCAAGAAGAATTGCATGTCCTATATGCCAACAGAATCCTCCAAGATGATAGATACTAAAATGTACTTTGCAGCATTATTTGCCAGAAAGTTATTTTTATGAGCTCAGTGCATAAAATCTGCTAGTGTTAGATAAAATTGTCAGAATAATTAGGTTTCTTTTTAAACTACATCAGTGAATGAAATGTAGTAATTCCAAGATAATATTTCCTGAAAAATGCCAAAGGTAGGGGAAAGGGTGGGAGGGATGATTCACAGCTGCCAACATATGAGGCATGCTCTGCTTAAATAAGCAGAGCCATACAGATGCATTAATGAAAAATATTAGTGCTTTTGAAGGCCATGACGTGCGAGCCAAATGTGAGCAGGACAAGAGTACAGCTTATCATGAAAACAGGATTGTAATGTAAATCTGTTCAATCAATGAGAGGAAGAGATTGGGAAGTTTGAACTGGTCTTCTTGACAATCTCTCTTACCTATCCTCTGCGGAACCCTCGTTTGCACTTTTTTTTAATACCAAAGAACATAGGAAGCATCCTTATGCCACATCACACCATTTGTCTATTTAGTTTACTGCTACCCACAGTGATTAATCATGGTGTTCCAAAGTTTCAGGGTGGAAACTTTTCAGTTTGTATCTAGTAATGAAATGAACTCAATCTGGGATCTTCTGCAGGCAAAGAAATGCTCTGACCCTTGGCTATGGCCTTGCTCCAGGGATTTCTCTGGGAATGCAATCAGGATATCTCTGTTCAAAGAAAGAAAGAAAGCTAGCCTGATGGTACAAAGGCTGTTGAAGAGAACCATTTTTAAAAGTGCCATCTTCAGCCAGTTCTGTCTGACTATCTGTCTGTCCATCCATCCATCCATCCATCCATCCATCCATCCATCCATCCATTTTTTTGAGATGGGAAGATGAGAATTATTCCTGCACTGATCATAGGAATATTGGTGAATCAAGCAGATCTTGGTGAAGCATCAGGACAACTAAGCTATAGAAGATGATTGTGGATATGTTACCCCAAAATGTAGGTGCCACAAGGGCCACCCTACAATGCCAAATACCTCCTTGAAAAAGTGGGGAATGAATTAGCTCAAAATCAGGAGGTTGCGAGAGGGGGGCAACTTAGCGAGATCTTTTCTACCAGTGTTTATGGGCACACGCAGGAAAAGAACCAGCCAGAGATTCAGAAGTAAGCTAAAAATGTGTTTTATTGAGGGGAATTCACTCATGCATGCACACAAGATACACACAATCACACATTCACATAAGAGCTAACTGAAAGACAAAGAGAGGAAAAATTATAGAGAGGCTGAGGGGTTTGGGGGATTTATAATTACCAGTCCAGAAGAGTAGTGAAAAGCAGAAATGTATTTTGGCTTAGGTAGGACCTAAGGACAGTTCTCATTCAGGAGCCAGATGGACAGAGTGACGGGTAGACCTTCAAGAGACTACACTGTGCATCTTGAAATCAGGGGTATTTGTATCCTGAAAATAGCCTGTAGCAGTGAAGTTTCCAGATGCAAGACAAAGTGAACCTGTTGTGGACAATGAGTCTTTCACTTGTTGATGGGCTTAAATGCTTGATTGATAAAGACATGATGGGTGTTGTAATAGCTATTTATTGTGGGTGCTGTGAGGACAGAGGAAAGAATCCAGGTGTACAAGGGATGGATATCTGTCAATCAGTGTCCTAGTGGGCTCCTCACAGTTGGATTCCCTGAAAAATTCCAGCTTCTATTTAGAATTCCAGCCTATTATCCATAGAAATGGTGTGTATTTCCTGACAAATGACTCAGTCTTACCTGGAGAAAGTTTTGAGTTGACCTATCCTTCTCACATTTATAGTCAAATTCTTTCCCTTGCTCAGTTTGACCTCTCCGTCACCTATCAGGGTTGAATTTGATATCAGAGCCAATAAAATATGTTGCCAATTACATATGATGGCCTTACAGATATATTCAGACATTAAAAAGGAAAAGAAAAGAATAGCATGAGCAGGACTGTACGTCTCCATATAAGGGTTGTTCCCCAAAGAATCATCACACATGGAATTGTACAAATGAAAACTCTTTGCTTGCCTTTTCAGGGTTCTGATCATGTGAAGAGAGTCTTCAATACATACAGTTGTTCATGCCAGACACTTTGTGTGACGGACATATAAATATTATCCTGCTCTTCTTCCACTGATTCATACGTCATCTAAATAAGTATTTTGTGAATCACAGCAGCACAAGCCTTGTGTTGAGAGGGTCTGCTAAATGCTCAGCAATTTATATTTTAGGATTATCAGGTAGGCACATACTGGAGGTTTAACTAGTTTCTCTCAGGCCCCCCAGTACAATGGATTGCATGGGATTGCATGAGCAAGTCCCTTGCTATTAATGTTTAATATGTCCATTTTCTTCTGCCAACTGCTTGAGGATATGTAGCTGTCCTGAGAGCCAGCAATGGTGTTGGGGTTTGGGCATTGAACTATGACTCTGGATATCAGGGTTTGAATCCCTGCTCAGCCATGGAAACCCAGTGGGTGACCTTGGGCAAGTCATAGTGTCTCAGCCTCCGAGGAAGGCAAAGGCAAATCCCCTATAAACAAAGAAACCTCTGTGATAGGTTTGCTTTAGGGTCAGCCTTGTTGAGAAATTACTTGAAGATCTATAACAACAACAACAATGCGGCTGTAACTAGAGAACTGAGTTAAAGATTAGATCTAAGAAATGGATTGTTTGTTCAACAGCTGGATGAGTAAACAAATGTCTTAGCTTGGTGAAGGCTCTTCGAGAAGCTAACAATACAATGTATTTAGAGAGATATGGATCCAATCATGTCTGAGCAGAAGACTGCTGGTAACTCTATATAAACCACTCTGAACTTTATAAAGAACTAGTGTATTTACTGAGTGTTGCCTGGGATTTTATTTTCTCATAGGGAATACTTGTTAGAAATACCTTAGCAATTACTTTACCTTACCATAGGAATTAGATGTGGTTGAAATGCACAGATTTGAGATCCTGTGTCTCTAATTCCCCAATCTGTCTTGTAACTTTTCCTTATATTCCCCAATCCAATCTGTATTCAGAGTTATTGACATACAGAGTTTGTTTCCTGAGGGAATACTCTGCCCTCCTTCTTGCTGGTAGGCCTCATCTCCGTAGCAACTGGCCTGAGCTCTCTGGCTGAGAATTCTAAAGGCCCCTCCCTGAATTGCCAACCCCAGGATTCCATAGTGTCTTTGCAGCCAGCCAATCATATGAGGTCTTCTCGCCTCAAACAAGCAATCATATGAGGCCTTCGCTTACCTGATACAGACAAACAGACAAACTCAGAAACAGAGAAACTTTGACTTTTATGTAGTAGTATATAGAGCAAAATAACCAAATAATAAATGGTCAAGAAGACATAAAACCTTGTATCAAGCATAGCAGTCAGTAAGGCTTGAAGCACTGGAAACATCATTTTGCAATATGGAGCATTTGAAAATCAAGTGTCATAGACTGGCAAATCCAGAATATGCTTATGTAAGTAAATTCAAACGATGTGAAAGGGAAGTTCCATAACTACAAGGGTATTAAGTTGTGTTGCCTTTTTCTAGCATGAAATCAACTTCTCTGACAGGAAATATATTTAATATTTCATACCATTTAACAGAAGTTACCACCTAAATCAAAGATAACTGCTAAAATGTATCAAAGCATTGTTTACTGAATGCAAACAAAGGCTCTCCAGCAAATCAGAAAATAGGCAGAAGGCCATTCAAAAGCTAGACAGAGCAAGTCCCTAAATATAATACATTTATGTAAGGATAGAAATCCTGAGCTTATTGTGAGGTAAAGGCCATCATCTGTAGATTCAAAAGGTCAACACTGTAATCAAATGCACAAAAGTACCCCAATATTATGTTTGATGAGGGTAATAAAACATGGATTGTTTTGTAGCCGATATATTTCATTTAAACCAAGAATACACTTTCATGGCAGGTGTTTGCGTTTTTCAAGAGTGCTAATAAATCTTATTTTTAAAAACTGTTACACGTCTGATAGCTATTGTGATACTTTCAGGTTTAACAGAGGAGGTACATCTGAAACGGCTGCAAACTACACTATACTTGAATTTGATTAGAATAAACAAAGACAGTTCTTTCCATCCGTTCACCTATTGACCAAAGACAAAGGAAGAGCACTCTTTTTTCCCATAAGTACTTTTTAGCTGCCATTTGGCTGACACAGGAGATTTCATTCTAGATTCTGTCATTTGGGTAAGATGTTGACACTTTGGTTTGCACTGATGGAGCTAAGAATGAGGCATTAGTAGCCTGGAGTTTAACCTAGACCATGCTATTTCAAGGGCTGAACTATCTCCTCTGAGGCTAAAAACTTAGGAGCATAAACAAAAAAAGGGACATGATGACTTAGATAAAAGACAATTTCTGTTTCCTTACTAAACAACTAATTACCCATGCAAAGCCTACCAGCACGGCGTGACTCAACAACACTCTCTAGCTCATGAAGGCATTTGAAGGGATGCCATGTAGAGGAGGGAGTGGGCTTGTTTTCTGCTACTCCAGAGACCAGGGCAAGGAGCAATGGATTCAAGCTGCAGGAAAGGAGATTCCACCTGAACCTCAGGAAGAACTTTCTGATGGTCAAGGCTGTCCGGCAGTGGAATATGCTGCCTCGGAGTGTGGTGGAGTCTCCTTCTTTGGAGGTTTTTAAGCAGAGGCTGGATGGCCATCTGTCAGGAGTACTTTGAGGGTGTTCCTGCATGACAGAGGGTTGGACTGGATTGCCCCTGTGGTCTCTTCCAACTCTACATTTCTATGATTCTATGATTCTATGATTCATTTTCCCTTGCAAATGGTATACAACCTCTGAACAACCATTGTCACTAGTAGCTTCCTTCAGAAATATTTTGGGGGGGATTAAGGAAGGATATACAGCAAGCAAAATAAAATAGCCCTCAATAGCCTTAAACTACCTAGATTTGTATCATCACCTTTAAGGCCATCTCCATTTGTGTCCATCACTTCATCTCATGGCAATGAATACCTTAGTTTGCTGTTGCTGTCCTGAATCTCCCACTACTCTGCTGCACTGGATGACTTTGGATTCCAGAAAGGGATCAAAACTACACCATGAGACCTCTATCTGGAACTGCCAATGTTTCCAACCATTGGCTACGTTGTCTAGGGTTGACTGGAGTGTCTAACAACATAGGCAGGGGCACATGATTTCTACCTGTTCTACACCATACATAACTTAAGTTACTCAGTTGCAGCTGATGACTACTATGTCGCTGGGGCAGGGAATCTTCTCTGGATTTTAGTTTAAACTTGAAAGGAAGTATCCGAGGTGCTGACACCTATCCCCAAAATGGATCATGAGTACTAACAGTTAGAATGTATTCAACTCTGTCAGGCCCATTCTCTCTGGACCTTTTTCCCCCTCCTTAGCTAAGGAGTTGAAGTGAACCAGAAACAATGTGTATAGTCCTTTCAAATATGACTCTCTTTGCAATGTAGACCCTGTTAGAGTTGCTGGAGATAAGTACATCAAATCAATTTAATGGCTGCCATTTTTAACTTTATTGCCATTTACCATTTTAAGTTCATATACATATAAATCAGTTATCATATACAAATACACCGACTGGAGATATTCTCCCTCTCTTCTTCAGCTTAGAGGTGCTGCCTTTTCCATCATATTAGTCCATCAACTTCAGCATCTCTTGTGGGACCGTGAAGGCAATACTCTCTAAAGCGTTTGAACACTTAAATGAGCCAACATCATTTGCAGTCAATTAACCTAGAGGGGGAGGTGTGGAGGTAGACTGCAGTCAATGACATTTTGCCTTTCTTTATCCCCTCCTGAGAACCTTGAGAAAGCCAAAATGTTTTGTTGAGCTTTAATACTAATAATAAAGCTTGAGCCTGGGTAATGATGGCAATCTTTCTACCACCTAATGGAAAAGCTCCATTTATGGCCTATGTTAAAAGTGGCCAATGAAGCATGGAAAATGTGTAATTTGTGCAGAAAATGGGAGTTATGCAATTTTTGTTGGCATAAACAATGCATTGACGGCTCAGAAATAGCAGTGTGCATTCATGAATGGCTTCCATTATGTGTGCTCTGTTCCTTCCTTGCTCTTTCTTTGATGGGGCATTACAAGGGAAGGAATGTTCCCTCTTCACCTCAGAGCTAAGCTTTTCAAACTCAAATGGATTAACAGCTACTGACAGCTTATCCCTCATCTTTTGATTAAGAACTATTCATGTAACCGCAGTCACTTTGCCATATCTGTAGCCAATCAGAAGGTTTTCTATGATGTCTGTATACATATCATCTCTTCACATCATTTGTAATGGGGCATGCTACTAATATTGAGCTTGGCTACAGGTTCCACCTTATAAAAAAAAGCAATTAGGTAAGGGGAACATTGTTTATGGTATGGCAAAGTAAGTGCAGCCATATGATCAGCCAACAGGATGAGAAAGAAATTCATTCACTTCACATTTTTATGAAAGGTGACTGGCTTTCTACTTACTGAACCAATGAACAAAATGCAATTCTCCTTCTCTGAATTTTGTGATACTGTTATTGAGTAACATTTTAGATAAAAATACATAAATCTGGTGCAAATAAAAATACTCATCTTGGCGAAAATGAACAAAAATATGTACACAACTGTGGACATTGGGACAAACTCAGAGAAAAGGGCATGCAGCTTTTGTGTAGACTTTATAGAAAGTTGCACATTGATCTGGAAAGAAGATGAAAGAGCTGGCAGGGGGAAACAGAAACAGAATATATCAGAAACTAGACAGATTAGTCCATTTCTTTCAGCTCTGCTTGTTAGTGAAACGTCTGTTAATGGTGATCAATAATTTCTTACAGAGTATTTTCCCCAATATCCAATTCTTGGCAGGGTGCAGGAGTAGGGATTGAGAAAAATGTACTGAAACCATGAGGAATGTTATCCCTTAAAGTATGACAACTGCACAATAGAATGTAGCTGAGGGCACCTCCAGATAAGGGGGGTGATGGAATCTCTGGAAGTCCTTCCAAATATGATTTTATTTTGGGAACCTAAATGATGTTTCCTTCAAAACAAAGTATTACCTAGGAGTTTCCAACATTGCTAAGAACTTTTCTTTTCTACTTCCCAAATCAGTTTTAATTAATCCACTACTTTCTGAAATTAAATGTATCTAAACTTGCCTTGAGAGCCAGCATGGTATGTTGGTTTGACTTTTGGACTATGACCAGGGAGACCAAGCTTTGATTCCATCCTTGTCATGGAAACCCACTGGGTGACTTGGGGAGAATCACATACTGTCCAAAAACTTCAGGATAGGCTCTCCATAAATCAACAATGAGTTAAAGGCACACCGCCACCACCACAACAAAATTGCCTTATGTGTTTCTAGATTCTCAGAACTAGCTAAGATGTAGCCACCAAGTAGATACAGCTATTGTTTTCCAGACACAGATACAACAGAGATCAAGTGAGGGAAAGAAGGGTGTTATCACTAAAACAAAACAATCCTAATGTTTAACTGGTATAATATTACTAAAGCACCTTAACATTTTAATGATAACTCCTGAATAATAATAAAATGGCTCAGTAGAAATTGGTGAAAATCAATTTCTGAAATATTGTATAAGATTGGATGTAAGCATGATCAATGGGAAGAAGGTCACAAGGAATGGAGGAGAAAGAGCTGGAACATACCAAGAAAAAGACTGGTTGTAATATGTGAAATAAGCAGGTAGAAACAAAACAAAAAAGAATTGGCAACTCTTGATAATTCCAAAGATTTTCTCCCCCTTCCAGAGGTCCCCTGAATGGTTTAGAATGTCCCTGATAACTTTACAGTAAATACTGCAGCTTAGGCCCTTTCTGCACAAGGCGAGGGAATCGCTCCGTGCCGTTACCTGCCACTTCTTCTGGGGTCCGAAGCAACGTGGACTGTCCCTGAAGCCCTTCTGCAGGGCTTCTTCTTGGTCCAGGGCGAATCGGAGCAGTGCAAGGTCTGTAGATCTGCACTGCTCCGGCTTCCAAAATGGCGGCTTCCAGCTTCCAAAATAGCGGTTCCAGCTTCCAAAATGGCGGCTTCCAGTTGGTCGTGGGTCCCGACCAACTGCTGAAGCTCACCACACCTAAAGCCTGCCCTCTACAGATCACAGGCTCACATTGGTGCAAGCCTGCAAATCTGCACAAGGGAGCAGGAACGCAATGGCGCGTTCCAGGAAAATAAAGACCTTTTTTTTGCTGTCTTTAGAAAACATGCTGGAGGACCACTTGGGGTCGTTTTGGAATGGACTGAGGTGCGGATCTCTGGTAAGTAGTCCGCTCCTAGTCTGCTCCAAGGTGCAGACAACTTCCGTGAGAGGATGCACTGCCCTGTTCTAATTGCCTGGTGCGGAAAGGGCCTTAATCTACCAGCAGCAAATGGACTGGGAGCAATGCATGGGACTGGAGAAGAAACTGGTTGGAAAATAGTCAACAGATTGGCAGCACTTTTGATAAAAGTTATTATCTCAGGTCCACTTGGGGCCAGTGCTTAAAGGTTTTGCTGTATAGTATTTTTCTCTCCCTTTTTATTTATAAAACATGTAGCCTGGTTACATTTCCTAATGACAAGAAAGAAGGCTGCTGAATGAAGGCCACACAGCTAGAAACACTTAAAAAGGATGCAGATTTGATTTGTAAATGGGCTGTCACACAGGGACCGACATGAAATGTAATATTGACAAATGCAAAGCAATAAAAATAGCATTTTAAAACCTTTTGAACTCCAGCACAGAGCTGACTGAATTAAATTTTACAGAGCTGAACCATTTAAGACAAAAACCAAACTACACAAACAAGGCAAGCAAATAACAATGACCTTGCAATGATGCTGTATTCTTTGATAAATGGGATGGCTGTTGCTTGATAAATGGGAAGAAAAGCTCTGCTTTTCCAAAATATATAATATGAGTAGGACAGGCCTAGAAAATATGTGACGCCTCAAGTTAGCTGCAGTCCAGCTGCTGTGGTACTGATATAGAGAAACATCTCCTAACCCATGCTCAGGAAAGATCTTTAGGGACTTGTAAAAAAGCTCTTCTCAAAGGAAAGGAGAGAACTTTACAATCCCAAGAACACTCCAGGCTAAAAAACAAACATCAGCTTCCTTGGCTGCCTAATCCTTTGCACAGATGTGAGAGGACTGGCAGCTGGAGATCTGGTTTACAGTGTTGTCATACAGTGGGCCTCAGCTACCACATTCCTAAATTCTATTTGACCTTATTTAATGTAATGCAGTGACATTACTCTGTAACACATTAAAGTACAGAATAAAGTTTCAGGGAAGACATTAAGCACTTGGGGCTTTCCTCTATTATATTTAATCCCTACATTCTTTACTATGACTTTATTTTGATAAAACCAAAATGAAGTCAGTATGCAGAAATGAAATAACAACAATAGGATAAAGAAATATAATCCACTGAGTAACCTTGGGTGTGTTACACTCTCAGCCCTAGAAAAACCTATGATAGGGTCCTCTCAGGGTCACCACAAGTTGGAAATGACTTGAAGGCACACAACACAAACATTGGAAAGAATACTTGAACTTTTTATCTCTCCTCACTTTTTTTTTCTTCTTGTGAGGGAAAGCTTGTTTAACTTACGAATTTGAATTTTCTAGATCACGGAAGGGATTCATATAGCCATCCAGATGTTGCTGACTGCAGTTTCCAGCTTTCACCATCACTGTCTATTCTGGGTAGGGTTTTGAGGAGGTGCAGCCCAACAACAGCCCTTTCCACATGTGTGTGGGGGAAACGGGAGGAAACGCCCCAAAACGGAGCTTACCGGCAGCCAAGTAAGTCCGTCGCTATGCGGAGCAGAGCGAGCTCGCTGCTCCGCAGTCCTCCAACGTCCCAAATGGCAGCTTCCGGTTGGTGGAGGCTCTCCACCAACCGGAGAAGCTCGCCAGCTGGAAGCCTGCCCCCGGCAGATCTGCAGGCACGCACTTGCGCGCGCCTGCAAATCCACTTCGGAGCCCGGCAACGGAGCGGCACGGGGCTGCACGCTCCGTGCTTTTTAAAAACCTCGAAAAAGAGGTTTTTTAAAAACACGCAGCGCGGCTAGTTCCGGCCACTCCTGAGTGGATTCTGGTGTGGAACTACAAAAAGTAGTCCACACCAGTCCACTCTACGGTGTAGAAGACCTCCGTGAGAGGTCACTCTGCACCATTTCAGAAGCCCGGTATGGAAATGGCCAGCAACTGGAAGACCACCGAATTCCCATCCTACACTAAGCCTATTTGTAGTGTGGAGTTTCATCTAAGGCTTGAGAGTCACTGACACAGTACATGGGTGGTGGGCTGTGTTTGGCTTGATGAGTCACACAAGTTATCCAAATCCTGGAATTTGTAGTTTGGTGAGGCAATAGATCCATCTGGCTGAGAGTTCCAAATTCCTCTCACTAAACTCTAAATCCCAGCATGGAACTATGCCAATTAAAGTGGGATGATTGTGCTTTAATTCTGTAGCATAAGTAGGTCAAGTCAAGTCAGCAGATTGATGTAAGCTAGTGTGTGAGAATGGAATGTGATCAGGAAAGCGCTGAAGAGGTGAGAGGTGTTCACAAAAGTAAAAATGTCCTGCCTGTTCACTTCTGGCAAGAACATTGTCTATGTACAGAAATTATCTTTGAGAAAAGCTTTCTGGATTCATCCATGACAAGTGCATAGTGAGTTAGGATAAGACCAGACATTATAGAAAAAGAGTAGCTGGCACATCAAATGAAGACGGGCTAAGGCACACAGATTCAACTCTATATTAGTATATAGGAGTGACTTAGGAGAGTTCTGTCATCTGAAATACTAAGCTGTTTCTCTAGACAGCCAGTATCAACAGGGATGAAATTTCCCATCCCTCAGAGGCACGGCAAACAAATGCAAGCAGACAAACAAAATCAAACTCAGGAGTGCTTGCAAGTCCACTTCTAATCTGGTAAAAAGGTTTTCTAAACATATTAATGGTATGGCAGCATCAGCCCTGGTTAGTACTTGGATGGGAGACTATCAACCAATACCAGAGGCTGTAGGCTATATTTCAGAGGAAGGAACTGGCAAAACCATCTCTGAGGATGCATTGTCTGAGAAAACCCTATGAAATTCATGGGCCTCCATATGTTGACTGGGGACTTGAAGGCAGATATGCGTGTACGCATGCACATATGCACGTGAGTGCATGCGTGCACACACACACACCTTTTGCAGCATCTTTTTCCCTTTTGGGAGGTGTCCAGAGAATTGATGAGGAGCTGGACTCCACAGAGATGCCTACATGTTTCCCATCTCTGACCTTAAACAGGAGGAACTGTAAAACAGTTATGGCTTTAAGTACGTTGGCATGTGTACAAATACTTAATACATCTTAATACAACTTAATTAATATAACCATCTTAATACAACCATCTTAATACAACTCTGTATCTTTATGTCAATTTTCCTGCAGCTATCATTTACAGTTATTCCAGAATATGCTGAAGGTCTTCAGGATTGGCTGTGTAAGCTGTCTGGAAATGGGGTTTCCGAGAAAGGCATATCCCTGATGCCATTGCAGAAGGGGCAGTGTTGTGCCTAGCCTAACTGGGACAGCACCATGGGCTTCTGCACAATGGGAGCTGCTGCTCAGAGCAGGACATGTCAAATCTCGTGATAGCATTGTCGTTACTGGAGTTGGAACAAAACCCAGCATGATTCTCAAGCCAGATCTCAGGGGACATCTCACAGGACTACAATTCCTGAGAGATGTCAGAAGAGTATTGGCAGAACAACATATGCCTGCCAGCACTCTGGCTAACCATTGTTGGGTGGGACATTAGGCATGAGCTAAATTGAGGGGAAGGAAAACCTGGGATGTCTAAATGGATGCGGCAGACCTGCAGTCTGGGCAGATGCAGGTAACCTCACCACTAGAGGACCGTAAGGGCATGATGCATGAGTTGGATGATACAGCTAGCCCTGGCAGATGTTTACCATACATCCATGGCTGGATGCCCTGCCTAGGCATTTGCTCATTTGGAAAACATTGTGGCCTGTTTCCCTGCAACCTTACTTTGCCTACATTTGACTACTTAAGGAAGAATATACTTATGAATGTAGCTGTAGCTAATTTTTGATTGTTGTATTTGTATTAAAATTGCGGCCAACACATTTAACCTATAACACAGTGCCTGGCCTCTCTGTTTCAGTGCAAGCATGTAAGCTGCAAGTAAGTTGATTGAGGAGGGATACACCTCATCCCATGGTGAGCACTGCAAGGCATGTGGATAAACTACAAGGACCATCCAACAGCTTATAAATGATGCTGGTGGTGGTGATATGTGTTTCATGTGTCTGGGCACATGAATGTAATTCAGTGTTTCTCTTCCTCACCTCTGTTACTAAAGTTTGCAGAGAACTGAAAGAAAATAGAGAATTGATTCTCCCTCCAGCATCTTGATAGTGCTTCCACTTATTTACAAAAATATGCTTTATAGTCACACTCTTTTAATTGAATTAATATTCTAACTTGTTTGTTTACAGTAAGCATCTTGAATAAGTAATTACTTTCTCAGTTTTTTTAAATGCTAAATTTCTAATCAACTCACGTGTTTGTAATTAAAATATGACACTAAAGAAGCCTTTCTTGATGAGATGGTGGGAGTTGGGGAAGGCCAAGAAAAACCAGAAACCATGAAGAAGACTGTTGGTTTTCCATTCTGTTAATTTCACATGAGTTTTTCTATTTCAAGGAAGGGAAACTCTGCTCTTCTTCCAAAACAAATTTCTTCCAATGCTATTCTACATAAAAAAGAAATTCTTAACATTTAAGTAAAAGTTTGTATACTATTTTTTTTTTTAAAGAGGATGATTCTATAACATTTCAGATCTTGAATGAGGCAGTATGTATGGTATTTCTAAAATGGCAGCCACAAATTCTGGCACAATAGAGAACTAAATTTGGCGCTTTACCTTGTCTCCCCCGTATTCTAGTATTCTATATGCAGAAAATATTTTTTTATTATTATTTCTTGTCAAATATCAACTCTACTGTAGCTTTTAAGGTTTCTCTTTTTGCTTTGGCACAGCAATGAAAATTCTGACCTCTTATTTGATTGTTCCAGGGATATTTTTACCTGATGTAATGACATTGTGCACTTGCTTCTTATGTACGTATGTCCAAATCAATTATATCTGAAGAGGACAAATAATTTTGCATTGTAGATATTAGACATAGGGTGGCATCCTGTTCGTAGCATACACCAGCATAAGTTAATCTTATGCCTGTGCATATCTATTTTAGTTGCTGTAGAGTTTGATATTCCCTTCTTCTCTCTGCAGTGACCAATGGCCCTTCTCCTGAACCTACTGTAATCACTCTGGCCCTTCACCATGACTTTTCTTTGCCAGTTAGATAGTGGAGGTGGGCGAATCAAAGAAGTGTCTCTGTGTTTCCCGATATCTAAATGCAAAATGGTAACATCAGCTGCTGAGACCTTCAGAGAACACTGGTGGACCTCAGCAGAGGATGTAATTGCTTTGTCTCTGTCTACAGAGATGTAGTCAGATGTTTCTGCAACTCCCCCCATGGAAAAAAAAAAGTTGGAATGGCCAGGGCTTCCGAGTCTTTTTGGTAAGTCTAGGGGTGATAAATAGCTCAGCATATGCATAGTTCTACCTGTGGAATTACTATGCTAAACTGAGCAATGCAGGATTGCAGCCATAGTTCTAAAGTGTGTGCAGTTTTTTGGCACCATCCAGCCTCCTAGGATGTGAGAAAGGACTTTGAGAGAAAATGCCTGTTGTTAGCAAAAATAAAATAAATCTACTATATTGGTCTCACTTCAAATATTTTGCTAGTTCCCTACAAATGATAGGCAGTTTTTTGGAGCTGGAGTTTTGCCATTTCATACATACCCCAAAGCCACTCTGCTGTAGAATGGAAAGAAAAATCACAATACATCAAACTCACAAGTAAAAGCAAAGCAGAAAGAATACTTTTTTTTTTCCTCAGCTGAAGCATAGAATTGATTTTGTGATATCAAAACAACCCATCGACACTTCTGCACTTCAGGAAAGGAATAAACCTAAACTACATTATTCTATAAACAGACTTATACATTAGATTTTCACACATGTTCCCTGTCTGATGTTCTAGAGAACAATCTTTGGAAAGGGAGAAAAAGGTAAAATGTCATTTAAAGAAGGAAGAGAAAGAAACAGCTTGTATGCATCGAAAATATCTCATTATTATTTATTGTAATTATGGATGCCTATTGTGGATCAATCTGAGTGCAGGTTTGAAAGGTCCACCATTCTGAATCTGAGGAGGTTTTGTTTCATTTTGTTTTGCAGGTGTACACAAAATCTACACACAACTGGATCAATTTTCCAATCTGTAAAATTTACTCTGATGTAATAGTATAGTATAGTCTTTCCTTTCCAATAGTAGTCTCCCCTGTCCAGAAAGGTCCACTTTAACATGATGAACACAAGGATATAAAAGAATATCCTTTGGTGAGCGTAATAACATCCACATAGGCTTTTGTGGCATGGCAGCAATGGTGCAATGGCAGTGGGAATACAAATACTGTGAGTTTCATGGTATGAAAAGCAGAGGAAGCATAATAATTCAGGGAAAACAGTTCCAATTCCTGAGCCCCCCATTTTCAAATTTAGATATTCAAAGCTAAAAGTCCTCTGGGAAGGCTACCTTGCAAAATATCCTGTCCTGCACACATCCTTTTTCAAAGCAGCATCTCTAGTGTACATTTAATTTTGAGGACCTACCTGCACGTCAGGAACTGTGAAAACAGGCTGATTGAGAGCTGCAAATTTTCTCTCCAGATGATAAAAGAGACAACGTTTTGTGTTCCCCTCACCGCACATCCCTGAAACAAATGGTATAACAAACAAACAGGGTGTCAGCCACCTACTTGTGGAGTTGGCCTGATAGAATTGTGGGCATGTGTATACGCCTTCTCATGCATCTCTTCTGTTCATAGGCTAGTGGAGAGAAGGGGAAGGAAAGGCCTCCCACCCTAAATTATCTTTTGTTGCTTAAAAACTACAGCAGGATTGTATTTGAAAGGAGCACTGGCAGAACAGTTCAGTCTTCCAGGATACTGGGTCACTGACAACAAATTGACTATTGTGGTGGACCAGATACACTTCAAGAGGAGATTCGGTATGTTAAAATATGATTCTGTAAACTGACACAGGACTGTCTTGAGTTTCTTCAGTTTCAAACAGATGAGCTGTCCGGGAGCATCTTTATTGCTTTACATTCCAATGAAACATCAAGGGAATGATGGTGAGAAATAGCATTCAACACAAAGGACAACAAAACCACAAAAATGATATGCTTAAAATGTACTTGGATATGCATTTTTAGTCACATATACAATACTATGTCATATAGTGTTTCCACATATTTTCTGCCTACTGTGCAGACCACTGAGTAGAATAATCAGTATAGACTCTATGAACAGTGGGGTAAAAAAAGAGTAAGACCACAGATGAGAGAACAGTGTGGACAACAGGCAGAAGATACACGAACCACATTGTTGGTGTATATCAGTGTGTATATATACTGGTATATATCAATAGTTGTCCCCCTCTGCCCTTGTATTTTCTCTTTCTCATCACAGTGACAAAGAAGATGTATCATGTAGATGTGTCACGTCGTTTGGCCTTGTGTTGTTGATTTTTTAAAAAGAAAAACAAAGAAAATTCGCCAATGAAGGTGGGAGGTCAAGCTGGATCAGGAATATGATGTGGCATACAGGAGGTTTTAATGTTTGGCCCCCACGAGTGAATCAAAACTGAGCTCCTTGAATTCTTTCATTGCTCTTGCTCTCTTGCCTCTTCATTCTCTCCAATTTGCCAGCGATGAGTAACTTTTATTATGGTCCTTTTGCCAATACTTATACGAAAATTAGCATTATTTTTGGTAATTTTTAACAACTAATAGTCTTTTTAAGTTCCATTTCTTTAGACCCAGAATCAAAAGCCCTGTTATGTTAAAACAAGATAATACTATATGTATTATCTATAATATGTTATGCTCTTTGGCAATCAAATGATGCAAGGCCATTGAGCACGTCTCAGGTCCAACAGTGGTTCTGGCCTCATGTTCCAAGTTTTGAAGCCTGGTATTGAGCTTGCATGCTTTGTTTCTGTGACTCCACATGCATTTTTCTCCATTCATCGATCCAAATAGTTGTTAACTATGTATACAATTGATTTTATTTTATATTTAAATATGTAACCAGAGTATGATATCTGTAAATCTAAAATGAAAATTTATATTTACTTAAACAAATGCATTATGCCAGAACTATAACTCTAGTCAGCAACTTGTTTACAGTATGGCAATTTCGTTCCCTAGCAGGTGCTACATTCTAGTTTGGAAATGCACTATGCAGAGAGGGCAAGAAAGAAGAGAGATATGCAAGGGCTTTACATGGTGGCATGCACTACATACAAAGAGGAGTCACAGCTATTTAAGTCTGGTCCTCTTCTGTTCAGGCCACTTTGGCCCTTTCCACACAATCCTCCCAACCCACCATGGGGACGGGAGAAGGACAGGACAGCAACAACACTTCTGCATGATGTCGTCATGATCCTGCCCTTCTCCTGTCTCCAGGCAGCAAATCATGGATTAAATCATGGATCATGGATCAATGACCTGCAATTGTGCCACCATTATATACTTACCTGTCCTGCAGAAGCCCGGGAAACACAATGGCTGGGCTTCCTGCTCCAGTCCAGCCTGTGCTGCGGAAAGAAGAAGTTTCTTCACTATGGAGCCAGCCGGTGTGGAGGGGAGTGCTCCTGTTGCACTCCCCTCCCAGCAGAACCAACACCAGGATCCCCACTGGAGGACTCTGTGAAAAGGTAGGGTGCAGAAAGGGCCTTTCTCTGCAGCAACTCCCCTCTCATTCCCAAACCTGATTCTGTGCAAGATTATCTGATAATCCCAGGAGGTGAAGCAGGCATTTTTGGCTCATTTGCACTAGGCACAAGGTTTGTTTCATTTTGTTAGCATTCTCTGCACAGGTTAATCAGCGGTTGGATTAAATTACATTGTGTGTTGTTCTGTTTGTAAATACGTTAATTGGTCACAGTTGCCAGGGATATGTGGGAATTGCTGGTATGCTACTGAAGGTTCCTTTTGAGAGACTGGCTAAGCTGGAAACCTGCAATCTAGGACTACAGGACCTGTGTTCAGGATATGGATGGGTTTCTATGATCAACCCTTGACAGCTGCCCAGAACTGTGAGTCACTGGGAAGTGGTATTTCTTGGAAGACCATTTTCCATACTTTAGGGTATGGCTGGGGAAGAGGACTAGAAGTGTTGTTCTGTTCCTTTTCCTAGACCACTCACACCTGACAGGCTTAGGCCTTTAGTCTGAGGTAGGCTTCCATTGCACAACATTCCTTTCTCTCATCCTCACTGGATTTAATAAATTGCGGCTGTTGTTGAGCCAAGCCTTTGTTTCTGTCTCTTTATTTCCTCTCTGTCTCTGGAATTCCAGTCTCAAACCTCAGATAAATGAAGTCTGTACAGCAGTTCACATAAAGAGTCAACCACCTAGTTTCATGTCTGCCCCTTTCAAATTATACAAGTAAAATGCTGGTATTCCAGCAATTACCGTGGTTTCATCCTGTGGAATCCTGAGGTTTGTAGTTTGATGGGGAGGAACTGGAGCTCTCCGGTACAGAATTTTAAATGCCCCTTGCTAAACTCCAAATAACAGCAGCATATATAGTGGTTTGAGTGTTGAACTAGGGCTCAGGAGACTAGGGTCTGAATCCCTGCATGGACATGGAAATTGTTGGAAGCAAAGAGGCATAAAATGATTAGTGAGAGAAATTCTAGAGGAGACCACACCTGCCATTTTGTTTCACCTCTCTATTTCTTTCTATGATCTATGTACTTCAGCCTTTTTTTGCTTTCTACACACCTGCCAAAGTCACTCCCCCTTCTCCCCAACATTAAGTCCGTTGTTTCCCTTTGTCTGAGAAGGAAGCATTCATAAGGCTCCTGCCTCAGAATAACTCATGACACATGACAGCCAGCATTTAGGGTTCTTCTACTGAAATTTAGATAATCTTGTTTTATCCTTAGATAAAACAATATTTATTGAAACAATAAATGAAGTTTTTCCTTTCCTTTTTGTTTTTCACTTTACAAGAGCATCCTGGTTTTTTTTCCCTGTTTTACTACCAAAAGCTCATATACACTGGCTTTACTGCACTCTGCTTCATATAGATACCAACGATCCCTACAGAAATCCCCTAGGTGACCTTAGGCAAGTCACATTCTCTCAGCCTCAGGGGAAGACGCTGGTGAACTCCCTCTGAACAAACCTTTCCAAGAAATCTCAACAATAGGTTTGCCTTTGGGTCTTCATAAATCACAACTTGAAGGCAAACACACACACACGCACTCCAAATCCCTGAGAAGCATGTGAAGATATCTCTAGTACATTTGCCTGGCTGAAAATGTATTCCACCAGTTAAGGCACAGGTCTTAGTTAACAATGCTGACTGTCTCCTGGTAAGTGAAAGAACTGGGATACTTTTGAGTGTCTCTCTCTCTCTCTGTGTGTGTATGTGTAAGAGTATGTGTGTTACAGCTGCAACACTTTAAGGATATATGACATTTAATGGCTAGAACAAGCAGATATTCTTCTTAAATGGAAAACAGTTAGCAAATATCGTGTGTTAAACCTGCTTCCTGCAGCTTAAAAATATGTGCTGAGAATTAGTGAACAGTGTCTGTAATACCTGTGGATCTAATCAGCTGGCAATGTCAAATTAAGGGCACTAATTTTCAACCATATATGCTTCGACCCCATACCTAACAGGTTTTTGAATCTCTATTATAGAACTCAGCAAGTCAGCAGATAAAGGAATTCAATATCAGTCTATTGTTAATAGCAGGATTCACAAAAGCAGTCTGAAATGATATTAAGGCTTTGACAGAAATTAACAAAAGCAAAAGAATTCAGAGTTGGATCAAATCCAGCTTCTCATTTGCTGTACTGTTCTGAGTTACAGTTTCACAGGGAAAAAATCACTAAATAGACTCAGAAATACCTTGTGCTGAAGACACAGGACAGAACTATCACAATTTTCTGTGTTCCTCCTTTTGTTTTTGTGAAATTTCCTTGTAAAAGAATATTAACGGATATAATTGAGTTCGCTTAATTACTGTTCCACATTGAGGCCTTTGACATACTACAAGGAGATGTTCTCTTACATTTCTTAAATTCTGTTTTATAAAATGAAACATCAAAATTCTTATGAATGCAGCCTTTTAAACTAGTGCACCAGACCTTGATGATACCTTTTAACTGGGGTAATGGCTTTCTTCCAACTTTCACTGACAAGGCCTTTACCATGTATTGGAAGCAATCCAGTTAGCAGCCACACACTGCTGCCTGTCATGATCAGTGTTGGCTTGTGATTACAAATTAATTTTCTGACATAAGAGTCCAGGCATTCTGATGTGATTAGTTGCTGACACTGATTGGCAGATGGGAAACAGATGCTTTAGCAGACTGAAATAAATAGTGATACTAAACAAAGCAAACAATGAAAGTCAAGTGTTGTCCTTCGTATGTTAAATTAATGCAGCAAAGGAACACATGACCAAATAATTGCATATATGCTTAAGGAAAGAGATATGGATCAGCTAGTCTTCTCATCACTAGTCTGTCCTCTTGAGATGTTAAGGGTAAGTGGTCAGTCATTCTGCTTCCAGAAGAGAAAAAGTAGACAGAGTGAGTTTTGAGTGATGGCTAGAACAGCAGTGGACAAAGTGTGACTCCCCCAGTATGAGCGGACTGCAACCCTCAAAACCCTAAACGGCATGGGAGTGTTAGGATCTAATCTTTGGGATTGGGGAACGGAGGAGGAAGGAAATGCCTGTATAATTTGTTATCTCATTTTTAGATATCTGATCTCATCCTTTTCTAATTGTATCCAAAAGTTCATATCTCTATGCAAAGGCAACTAACATTAGCATTAAGCTTTGCTCAGTGTGTCTTGCCTTATAGTGTATGCTCATTGTGTGTTCAAAAAGACTACAAACATCAAGTCTCATGATTGTGTAGTGAGAGAGGAAGATGAATGAGGGCAGAAACAAAGAGAAATAGCATGGACACTTTCCTTTCTAGTCATATTTTTCTTCCATCCTATATCTTTCCCTTGCACTCTAGCTGCCAGCTCCAGCCCTCCCCAGTTTATTAACTCACAGCAGGCAAGCAACCAGTGCATATATTTGATGTAATTAAGACCAAAGAGGATTTCTGCAGGGGAGGGTTGGTTTTTAAAAAAAATAGAAACAAAAGACACAGTTTAATTAAAGTTAAGCACAAATACCTACTTATCGAAGGTATTTAAGCATACATATGAATTCTCCCATTTAAATTGATGTGAACTTTGTGCACATTTAAAGAATATATCTACTTTCTTGAAGGGAGAAACTGAGAAACAGAAAACATGACTGTGGGTGTTTACATTTTTAATATGAAGATTATTATTTTAATTATTTTTTATTATTATTATTTTTATTTATTTATTTTTAATTATTATTTTAATATGAATAGTAATTGCAATATTATGTTTATTGCAGTAAACATATAGATCTGGGTGTTGGTACTGCTTGCTCTGGCTTTATGCTGCTCCTGGGATGGAGACATTTCACATTCCTCACAGAAATAGAAGGGACTCAAGAAGTGGCTTAATGCTAAGTGTCACGCTGTTGGTGAAACTGGGAGCAAAGATTGGATCGGCTGATCAAGCCACCATGTTCTCACACCTTTTTCTGCCTCTTTCTAGAGCTCTTTCCGTCCTGCTTGCCCTGCCATCCTATCCTACCCTGGCACCATTGGATCAGGACTATGCCAAATAAATACTAAATCATATGGGCAGGTGGTGTGTGAAAATGAAATAAATCCACTCTCAGTAAACAGGACACATTAATGGTGAAGGTTGTTTACTCAGAATGACAGTTTAGATTGCTTGAGACTTAGAAGGGAGCAACCTTTGGGGTCTGGAAGAATTAGATCTGAGAAGATCTTCCTGTAGAGAAGATAACTGGCCAATGACATGCCATAAGCATATTGCGTGGCACTGTACCGATGTGGTTGGTGAATAGTGGTGACAGCTTTTTGCTGGGTTTACTGGTCTGGGGAAAATCTCTCATGGGCTCTCTCTCTCTCTCTCTCTCTCTCTCTCTCTGAAGAATCTTACAGGCTATAAGTTTAAAAAATTAACAGTTAACCAGAGTAGCTCCAAAAACAAGGAAAGAAAAAGAATTCAGGTTGAGGATAAGCTGATTTTGAAACACGAACAATTATTTTGTCATTAAAAGGCAGAAAAATGAAGCAGAAGAATCCAACAGAACAATCTGTGTTCAATACAAGCTGTCTCTTGAAAGGAAACAGGGAGAGAATGGCACAGGTGCTCAAAACCCTACTCCTGCCCAAACTAAGAGGAGTAAATGAGTGCCGCTAAGCTTAAGAGACTGCAGACTAAGACATATGCAGGAATTCTCTCACCTTCCCATGAGAAGAAGAGTCCAGGTGGTTTCGTGGCTGAAGACCAGGGCAGCGGGTTTTTCTTTTTGGGGACTCTCTATGATTCTTCCAGAGTCTTACTGATCTGTGTCCACAGAGTCTCTCCTCTGGGGTTCCTCCAGGTTTCTTCCTTTCAGCTTTTTTTTCTATCTGCAGTGTAGGTCTGCAAGTCTGTGTCTGCAAGCAGGCTCTTTTCTTCTCATAGTGGAAGCAGTCATCTTTCCAAGCCTCTCTGTGTCTGTGTCTGTAGTATGTGTCTGTGTCTAACTGTTTCTTAACTTGGGGGCTGCCACCTGGATTCAACAGAATGTATTCTTGGAGGGGCTAACATGACCTTAATATTATACTTTGGAGATTCAAAAGTTTAGATTTGAATATGACCTCTGATCATTACCCTTTGGGAAACAGTAGTGAGTCTTAAGTAGTCTGTGGAGATGCAAAGAACAGATTTGCCACACATAGGACAAAGCCAGTCTGATAGAGCTATTTGTTCTCTTTCAAATCTCTATGGGATTTCTCAACATCTCTGGATAGTGGGTTATACCAGTCTGAAACAGGTTTGCAGGGATTCCATTCAGTAGAAGTGAATAAGTCAGCTAAGTAAAGATTGTTCTCCCAAACACCACAGGGAGCCATTTTCTTGTCAGCAGAAACGAGGGGGGTTTAGGTGGGAAAGTTGCAGCTTAAAATGAGGCCTACCTTCTCCAAGATGGACGTGGGATCCAGGCAACTGCACAAAGTATGCAGAATGTGGCAAGGGGAAATTCCCTTCCTGATACATCAAAGTCTACAGGCAATTAATATGTAACAAGCATAACTAATAACACAATTATGATGGAAAAGGACGAGAAGTTGGACATACCACCTACTCAGCTATATTCCATGCTAGGGAAGTGACCACTGTAGTGTTTGAACTTAAAATGGTCTGTTACATTTGTCCCTAGTTAATCCCATTACTTGTGAATGTAAACAATGCCAGACGCTTTTATGGATGTTTGAAACCTCATAGATAGAGCCACAAATACTCATAGTCACCTAAATGTGAATGTTCAGACATTCAGTGACATCTCTCCAAAGTGAGGTTATAGACATCTGTTTGTGGCATTCACAAAATTCATTTAAGGTTGTCAACAGTTTATGCATGAGTGCCTTCACTAACTACTTTGGGTGCATTCTGCATAGCATAATAAAAACATCTTCAGTCTTTACTCTTGGCTATTTAGTTTTTTATGGGAGTGCCATATATCAATGTGAGCAATACGCATGAGTATTAGGAAGACAAAAACAAGAGCATACGTTAATTTTTGTCAACGGTTTTGGAGAGCTAAAGATAAGCAAATGGATTCAGCAAGGCATGTGAGCTTTGTCTGGAGGACCAGAGAGCTTAAGTAGAACTTAGATGACACACATCCAATGTTATACTCAGCAGGAGTGACAGCACAGTAAGTGCCACGCTGGCCTCTTTCACAGCAGGTAGAGCTGGGGGCAAAATGTCTGAGTTATTTATTCATGAGTTGTTGTTCACTGGACCAAAAAAAAAAAAAAAAGTTGCATGATTTTATTTTATTTTTATATCATGAAATTGGTTCCCTATTCCCAGTTTAAAACTTTGAAAAATAAAAAGAAGTACATGTTGCGCAAAAAAAACCCAAAAAACCCCGGAGGTAATTACAGGTATGACACAATCAAATCCAAGCACTTTATGGATGCAATCATATGTATATTTAAAAATGAGTCTTCTTAAACATAGAAAAAAACATCTCTAGATAAATACGTTTAAGTCTCAGTCATGGATCAACAGAACTAAGTTGTTACCTTCCCTACGTCCCAGTCTGTGATACAGTATGTTTAATTGGCATGAAATAAATAAATCTTGCACTTATGTCTGAAAAGCTATGTGGAGACAAAAAAACTCTGACTGGATGCTTCCTGAAGGTAGGACAAGCCTTAGCATGGCCAGGCCACAAGTTCTGACAAATCAATCATGGGGCGGAGGGTTAACCTGATGGGTTTTAGATGGTTCTCTAAAGTACCCAAGCCAAAAGACAATAGCAAATGAAGCTCCTAGAAGGCTCACATCCTACTACCTTTTTACCACAGAAACAATCCTTTTGTTATTCTATCTCTCCAGTAATTAAGAAACTATTGTGATTTCTTTCAACGTTTTTATCACCTGGTGACAAAGGCTATTAGAAACTTCTGGACCCCTTTGTCATCTATACCAGACAGCAATTCACACATTTCTCTCAGGGCAGAAAAAGGGTATTTCAATCCTGGATCAGCCATTGGTTCCTTGCCAACACTTTGAACACACATGGCATTTATGCTGCTTGAGGGCCCTCCTCCCATATTTCAGTTTGTTGTACAGCTCTCAGAATCTTCCCAGTCAGAGAAAGTGCATGTCAATCTTCTGCTGCATCAGGATGGATAAATATCACCCACTTCATCCCAACTTCTCACTATCCAACTCTTCTTCCCTTTCTTTTGGTGAGCCTTGTATGGTTGTGAGACTGTTTGTTTGCATGTTTGTGAATTTCCCCCAATAAAAACATTATTTTTGATTTCCAACTGGTGTCATACAGCTAGTACTGGTATACACTGGTGAAAAGATCCTATAAGGTTACCTCACCTCTCACAGGTCTCTCTTTTTTGAACGAATACTTCCCCATGTTTTCATGGAGGCACTCCTACTGCTGGAGGACCTAAGGCCCCCTACCTTTTGGGGTAACAAGTAGCTCAACTTTTCTGGGTTTTTATTATTTTGAGAACTAATTCCTGCTCCAGATGATTCTATATCAGTGTAAACAGTCATGTGCTTTAATGTAGTCTTGTTTTAACATACTCGTATTTCAGAATAGGGGTAAGATGAGAAAATAGTGGCTTCCTAAGATTTTGTAAGATAGATTGCTAAGGCAACAAAAAGATGAAGAACACAGAAAGTGTCGGTGTCACTTTAGTATGTAGCCCCTGCTACGTATCCACCTAATTTCATTAAGTTTCTGCATTAATCTGAATATTTTTAAAATAATCCTCTTCAAATGCATATCTAAATATGTATTTTAAATGCAGAGCCTGAAGGAAAAATCATTGTTTGGAGTGTGTCTCCGAAAAGTATATATAGCTAACACGTAACTTTTATGCATTCTGTATACCTTCTCTCAAAATTCCTATTTTAAATGCTGGCTTTACTCTTAAAACATATATGTAAGTGTTCATTTGAATGGTTTGATACATTTCAAACAACTGAGAACAGCAGCAGAACATTCAGAGAATTGGAAAATTGGGTTGGATGGTTAAGTTCTGACCCAAACATTAGTCCAAGAAGTGCAGATGAGGACACATTTTTATAGGAAAAGCAAAGATCGGATTCGTCAGACATTCTTAGCCTAAGGCCACTTAATAAATTCATGGTTGGGGTGAGATTTAAACTCAGATTTTTCCAGAGCATACAGTCTTAACCATGACAGGAGCTACAAATATATTTGACTAAACTGTTTTCATGAGCAAGTAAATAGCAATACATGAAACTGAATGCTTAAGACTGCCTGTCACTGTCACTTCTAGAATTCTAAAATAGAAAAAGAGGGTGGGAAGAAGCTTATTCTCTCTCTCTCTCTCTCCCCCTCCCCCCCCTCTCTCTCTCTCTCTGTCTCTCTCTCATGAAAAAATATTTACCAGGAAACTGAGCTCTACAATATTGTACAGACAATTGGTGCTTTGAACATAACAGTACTGGTTTATTACACTTATTAGAAGCTATTGTTTTCATGTGTTTCCACAATATTTCTTGAGTACCAATACATACAAAACACAACAAAAAAGTTACATTCTGATTTTGTTCCTCTTCTCTGCATCAATTGTTTCAGTAAGTCTATTCAGTACTCCTGTCTACTGTGTGTGTGTGTGTGTGTGTGCTTTAATACTTTCTTTTTCTTTTTTAAAAAAACACCCTTTCTTTTTAATGCAAATGATTCCAGTATAAAAAAAATTACCTCTCTCTTTGTTTTCAAAGTCATTTTGTCATCGTATGGACAGATTCACCCACGTGAATACATCCCAGCATGCATTCTTTGTACCTGCACTTTCTGTGGGAGCAAAATGCTATAAGAGAAAACTCTGTTCTCATGTGTGTCTCTGTAAAGTAGAACTACCAGTACTTTTTGATATTGGAATAGCTCCAGAAAGTGTTATGCAGGAGTCTCTTTTGCTCTCAATCCCCATCTCCAAGGGAGAGCAAGAGTGAGTGAGAGAGACAGGGAATGAAGGAGAGATGGAGGCAAGCAGAGGCCTTTCTCCTAGGCTGTGGAACTTGTACCAATGGACACAAAGACTTTGTATCCAGATAGTTTTTTGGCAACTGACGGGATGCAGAGGAAGGGGATTGTAACCAGTTGGGGCTGCATTTTGCATAGTATTTTGTTTTTAAACTTTGTTTTAACTCTGTCTTTAACATACCTTTCTTTTCTTTTTTATCTTGGAACTTGTTTTGTGTTTTAAATTACAATTCAGTATCACTGTAAACTGATTAAACACCTAAACATTGAGATAGAAGAAGAGCAGGTAAAGGAATACGTGATCAATTGGGTAAAGAATTTTGGATTTTCAATAACTCTGAATCAATGGGAAAGACCCAAAATATACCTTGTTGTGATTTACCAGAAAATTATTACAAAATGATCTATTGGTATCTTACACTAGAAAGACTTTCCAAGATGCATAAAGAAATGAAAGATACTTGTTGGAAGTGCTTGGATCATGTTGGATCATGTTAGATCTTTGTACCACTTGTGATGGACTTGTGAAAAGATGAAAAAGTTTTGGAAGATGATACAGGATACAATTCAAAAAATGTTGAAAAGCCAGATCACAAAGCCTCCTGAACTGTTTTTGTTGGGTATTTGGCAGGAAGATTCCAACTATGACAGGCAAAGACAAAGAATGATTCAGTAAACAATACTGACAGCGTGACTGATCTATGCAAAATACTGGAAGAATATTCACATTCAATTTACAAATGAATGATTTACTAAGTTGATGGCAATTATGTTGTTTTAATATACTAAAAAAGCCCAAACAAACCCTGATTAAACACCCATTTGGGGAGAAAAAGGTATAAACTAATAAATAATACATAAGTGAGCATGGTATTTTGGAGCAAAGTCTGCAGCCAAGAAAAAAATCCATGGTAACAGTACAGTTAAGTGACTATGGAAGGTGTTTGATGTTCAACCATGGAATAAAAAGATGAGACACGAAGTTGGGTTAACTAAGGGCCACTTTGTTTTGACCTGTCCTATTTAAAATTGTACTGGCCTGAAAGATACAAAAAGGTGGGGAACAACCTGATACAAGTCCAGAAGATGTCAGCATCACTCTGTGACAACCTGCTCAGCCTACCCGTGAACAATTACATCTCAGCCACAGGGGCAAACAAAATTCCTTTGGTTGCTCCCCAGTCCAGCATCTTGGAAAGTAACCCAGGGAATTCTATCCAAGCTGCAGGGACTTAAAAGTGAGAGCTACTCAGGGTAGCCCTGAGAGGAATTCAGGGTGGAAATCCAGCCCATTCTCACAGGCAATTCCACAGCGAGGCTGCACCCCTCGCAAGAGGTATTTTCACTGGGGTGCGGAGAGGTCTTAACAAACTCACCCCTTTTACAAACCAGTCTGGGTAAAGAATAGTTAACTCCTGGTCCTTGTTGTCTTCTTCTTCTTCTCCCTCTTGCTTTTTGAGTGTAGAAACAGAAGGGTAGGCAGGGGCTCATCAGGAGGTGTGGGTAAGAGCTGGACTGTTTATTTATGGGGGCGTTTTGAGGAGGGGGACATTGGACTGAAGCGCGGAGGGAGAAGGGCAGGGAGATGGTTGTAGAATCACCACTCTCACTATCCCCATCTTCCTCTCCAAAATAATGTCATCTGTCCCATAGAATTCAATGGCACTTAAATTAGCAGCAGTAAGTGAGGACTGCAGCTGCAACCCTCTGCCATGCAAATGGAGCAAACAAGGCACGGAGTGGAATGAAGGCAGCTGGGATTTCTCCTCTCATGCAAAATACAAGGACACCCACATGTTGCCCTAGCTCTGTTTTTTTTTCCTGGATTGGACTCCAGCTGACCTCCAGGTGCTCAGTGCCACATTGCAGCTCTGCTCCTGGATCTTGAAAATCCCCCTCAGAGGTGGCTGTTCATTTTTGCCCCTTGCTTCTTCCTCCTCCCAGTGGTGTTACTAGGGTAAGGTGTCACCCCTGCTCAGATGATGTCACCTGGTGTAGTCCACTCCCTCCTCAGCCCCTAGTCATGTCCCTGGTTATTTCTTAAATCACAGGTAACTTAGGCTGGGAGCCAGTGATGTACTTCTGCTGGATCCTGGTTCTTCCAGCAGAAACAGGGACTACCCCTTCTGTCATGCAGTCAGTGATTGTGACTCCCTGAAAAACTACTCCAAAGGGCTGGGGATCTTGTGTGTGCAGATTTTTTTAACCCCACAGAAGGCTACATCAGGAGGGAGAGGATAAGAAATTCTCAATTAGACTTACTTTAGATACTGCACTGCTATGTTGTTTCTTGGCTTTAGCCAAAAACTGCTTCTGATCATGGAGGTTTTATTTAATTATAATATGTATGGATAGCCCAGAGTTGTGTTCAGCCATCATCAAGCCCTCTGGCACTCCCTTCTGTTATATCAAACATCACTGTGCAACCCTAATTTCAGGGGGTCCCTTGGGGGACACCTCACTGTGCTCCACTTGATGGGGAATGGAAACTAGCCACAAACACAAGCAATAGCACTGCAAGAGGCAGGGTAACCCAGCGGGATCTTTTACCCAGTTTTTACAGGGTCAGACCAAGCCAAAAACCAAACCAGATGTCCAATAAATGATTTTATTAAATGTAAGTCTCACGCACCAATACACTCTTGCACACACGCACCCAAGCTCTATTAAGAAGCAAAAGAGAGGAAATTAGACAGAGGGAGTATTGAAGGGGTGTTGTTGGGGTAATACTGCACATTGTCCTGAAGTCCTGGGTCCAAGAGGGCAGCCAAGAAGTGGGCTCAGCACGGAGAGGGCTGAGGGGATTGCTCAACAAATGCAGCAACAGTAGGCTGGGGTGACCGGAAGCAATCCCAAGAAACGCCCCAAAGCTGGGACTATTTGTAGGGAAAAAAGTACCTGGGGGATTAATCCTTTCCCAGGGAGAACAATGGGTGTTGCAGTGGGCACGAAGCTCCACATTGGTAATTTCCTTGGCGTGATGGGATTATTAGGTGTTGCCAAAGTCTCTGGATTTTTGGAGGTGTTGTGATGTGATTCCTGGTCCCCACCTGATGGGATATTTGGTTAACCTGAGGTACACACACTAATCCTCTCAAGTCAGCATCTCGGGGCTGAGGACCCTTTGTTTATTGTGGTTTTATACATCTTGAGGTTTCCTGGGGCTACGTGATGGGGAATTTACTGGCCTGACCTGGTTTTCGGTCTTTTGACTATGCCTGCCTACGTGCCCTTTCGGGGGACCTCTCTGGCACACAGAGCTATATTTTAATATTAAAATTGTAGACCCCGGGATAGGGTTTCTCCCTTGAAGTAACAACTGGGTCTTTCCTAGTTGTTCACATTAAACTCCACCTATGGTCATGCTTCAAATGTTAATCAGCACTGGTATACATGTGAAATAGAGTCCTAGTGCCACAAAAACACCAATATTTCAATATTTGTTTCTTTATTCTTATAGTTTATTTTTCAAATTATAATACTGAAACAGAATTGCCTTTAAAAAAGTATAGAAACTTTTAAAATAAAGAAAAGGAAACTAACCATTAAAAGTTCTGTTTTTGTTTCCAGTAAAAGTTGCCAAAACCTGCACACATTTCAGCAAGAACAAAACTTGCATTTTCTGTAGGTAGGTGTGCTTCAAAAGACACCTGCGGGAACCTCCAGAGGTACTTGGGACTGTGAAGTCCCTGCAGATGACATCCTTGTGGTGCATCCACCTGGAGGATAATAGATGAATGTGTCTTCACTAATCTTCCCACTGTCCAACAGCAAGGAAATGGCAGGGAGATACAATACTGAAACAATGGGCTGGGGCATTTTGGTAAAGAGTTCTAACCTCCACAACCACAAAAAAAGAAGATTATGATAACATAAGTTGGATGTATGCTATTGTAGCTCATTTACAGCATGCTGGGTGTTAAGCATTAGTTATTTCCAAGGATCACTGGCATCTTTATGCTTCCACAGGTTCACCTCAGCAGCCTCTTTGTGGATGTTAATCTTTCAGAATAAGACATGTCAGAAATCCCTTGAAATCTGGTATGAAAGTGAAAAGAGCATATCATGCCAACACACTCTTAATTATTCACCAGAGTAGCCATGCAAACCTAACCTGAAGAAGTGCCAGCTGCAGGGGGGTAGGAATAGACAGAACACTCTGGTATTGTCTGGTATTACTTTCTACTGGACAAACTACAATACCTTCATGCTGGCAGTGTGATATACAGCCACAGCAAAAATCAACCATCAGGAGAGCACTCCCCTCTCCAAAAAAAAAAAAAAAAAAAAAGGAGTAGGGGGTAGAATGAGAGAGGAACCAGATTACACTAGCTCCAAACCTCCTCTAGTTCAGAGACACAGCACCTATATCAGCACATCACACAGGACCAGAGTAATCCTAAATAGTTTCCATTATTCCAAGCTGGGAAAGGTTTGATTCCTTACAACTTCAGCGGGTCTAATAGGACTCTGCTGGCCTTCAGTATCTTTGTGAGTTAGAGCTGTGCTCTTACTCTCCAAATCCTAAGATGACACTTCCAAAAGAAGTGGCTTATCTGTAGAAAACTATTTCCCTAGCTTGTAATTAAAGTATCGAGTGAAAACCTACCTCTGACAACACCAAAAACAGAAACACTTGAAGGACTGCCATTGTGTCCACAACACAGCTTAGTAACTACCTCTGGTCTCTCACAGGTACACCAGTAACATCAGCCCTGTGGATTTTTTTTAGAGTGGGAGAGTTGACAGTCTGGTCAAAGTATCTTGCCTTTTTTTAGAAATCTAATGTTTCCTATGAGAAGGAACATCCACATCATATAAAAGTTTTACTTTTTAGCCAACATCTATTTAGTTCTGGAGTGGAGGAACATGCAGACTTCATAAACAAGGGACAATTTAATTGATTTAAACTTTTTTGTCAGCCAGCACAATGTTGTCCTTCCCATCAGCCTTACACGCAAGAAAACTTACCACTCACAGTGATCTATTCATAAAGGCAACAGAGGGTCATCTGAAGGAACAAAACATCCTCAGTCTTCTGACAGGAGTGGTTTTGCTCTCTCTCTTTGCTCATGGCCAAATGGCATGCCAGAGACCACTGTTGCTCTACTGCCATGCATGGTTATGCTCAGTTACTGAAGACAGTGCTGCCCTGATTCAGGCCTCTTCACTATTCCTACTCATGAGGGGTTGAACACAGAGGTGATCTGCAGCTGTTACCTACGTGCTTTGTCCCCGCCCCAGCCAGTTGTGAACCGTTTGTGTTTTTTTGTGCCAGCCATTTGGGCTAGTGTTTTGAGGGGGTGGGATGTATATGTAGACCACTTCCTACCCCCACCAGTACTGAGGCCTATATCTGTGCACTCACCCCCACTTCACCATGGTTTGAACAAATGTGCATGCAAGTACACAGCAACTGAGGCCAGTTCTTTCTGAGCGAAAATGCCAAAAACCAAACAAAAATGTCCAATAAATGATTTTATTGAAGGAAAGTCTCATGCAGCAATGCAATCACTCACACACTCACTCAAGACCTATTAAGAAGCAAAAGAGAGGAAACTGCAGAGTGGAATATTGAAGGGGTGTAGCTGGAGTAATACTGCATCTTTATCCTGAAGTCCTTGGTCTGGGAAAAACAGCGGAGAAGTGGGGCTCAGCATGGAGAGGGCTGAGGGGATCACTCAACAGATGGAGCAATGGTCTGCTGGGATGACTGGAGGTGATCCAAAGAACCACTCAAAAACTGGGACTATTTGTAGGGGACAAAGGGCCTGGAGGACTAATCCTTACCCGGGGAGAACAATGGGTGCTGGAGCGATAACGAAGCTCCACCATAGCAATTTCCTTTGTGTGATGGGATTGCAAGATGTTGCCAAAGTCTCAGGATCTTCGACTGTGTTAGTTTGTGGTGTGACTTCATGTAAATGGTCCTCACCTGATGGAATATTTGCTCAACTTGGGGCAGACACTCTAATGCCCTCAAGTCAGCTTCTCGGAGCTGAGGACCCTTTGTTTATTGTGGATTTACACATCTTGAGGTCTCCTGGGACTACATGACTGGGGATTTTACTGGCCTGACCTGGTTTTCGATCTTTGACCATTGCTGCCTACGTGCCCATCTGGGTGACCTCTCAGGCACATTGAATCATATTTTAATATCAAAATTGTAGATCCCGGGATAGGGTTTTTCCAGTGGAGTAACACCTTATTCTTCATAATAAGGTACCTAGCTCCCTACCTTAATTTCTTTGCTTAGGGGTTCTCCAGATGGATAAGCTACAGCCTGCCTCTGGTCTAGCTTCTCTGAGGAATGTTTCCTCCATTCCATGGGTCCAAGGTTCCATTCATTCTCAAGGAATCAGTCATCCTTATGGAGTATGGAGGAGGTTACATTGGGGAAGATTAATAAGGAGCTGGCTGCTGGCTGCATAGCTAGCCCTTTGGAAGCCCTGCCCCTTGCAACACTGCACTTGTCCCTGTTGGGCTTTGTTCCCAAGAAGACAGGGTGAATTTCACCTTACTCATAACCTTTTATTTACCAAGTATTTGTTCTTCAGAAGAGTTCTGTTCTGTTCATTACATTTTGCTTGACAAAGCCATTGTTATTCTCCACAGCTTAGGCCCCAGGACCTTCATAGCTAAATCTGACATAAAGTCAGTTTGGAGGCTGAGTTGTATTTTTTTTAAGTGCCACATTAATCTGATGACACATTTTTTTCCCACTTACTTCTTCCTATAGAATGTTTGAGCCTGTTGGCTAAAGTTTTCTATTTGGCTAATTGGTTAAGTGTAGCTTTTATGTCACAGTCACACTTAGCACCAGTTGGATCTCTTTTAAGGTTTTCTGTGTTCAACCATTTCCCTATCATTGGCAACTTACTTGAAGGGAGATGCATAGTGGGTTCTTATCCCAGGATGATTTGCTCAGGAAAGAGTGCCAACCAACACCACCTGGCAGAATCCCTTAGGACACTCTGGTCCCTTCATGGGATCAGGCTAGGATGCAGTACTGTATGTGTACCCTGAGGTTTGAGCCTCGAAGTCTCTTAATGGAAGATTTGGCTTAACTGGATGGGAGATTTGGCTTTTCTGTCACATTGGAGATTAGAGGTTAAAAATATTGTGATCTTAGTTAATCTGACTCTTGTGTCTGGAATCCTCATTTGTGTGGGAGGTCAATATTGAATGGTGTTATAAATATTTTTGATTGTTAACATTTTTTTTCCCTATGGGAGTGACACATATCCTTATCTTTTGCCTTTGCTCTCTAAGTGATTATTGTTTATGACACTCAGAACTTTCACACAGGATGGCAGTAGGGAAAACCAGATACCTACATATTCATCTGTTCGTTTAATGATCTTTGCTTCTGTTTATTCCATTTACGCACCTGATAAAAGTGGCTAACTCAGTTTCACAAGGCCCATCTTATTATCAGTTCCTCTTCATGTGTTTCAATTAGGGTCCCTCTTCCCAATATTTCTTAATGATTAACCTTTAAGATGCTCATTTAGCATAAACCAATAAGCAAGGATTATTTGATTGTGTAAGAGGTACATCTGAAAGCAAAAGAGAATGAGTTCTAAATAGTAAACCTGAGTGCGTGGAGTGGGCCCTATCACTCTTAACAAAAGGCTGTAGCAGTGGGCAATCATTTTCTTTGTGGGGAAGCTAATGGGATTTTCATCTTTACTATTCATTTTGCATCATTTAAAGCCTTTTCATTTGCACTGTTTAAACATACAGGTTGAAAAAGAATTTACTAACAGAAGGACTTGTGACTTGAGCATTCCTGTGTTTCCTCTATTTCATTTGTTGAAGTATGGATATATGTCACTTTGCCATTGGGCTGTTTTTGAGTTTATCATTTTTCTGCTTTCTCACTTCACTTATTTCTTTTACATACAGCTGCCGTGCACATATGATTCTCATAAGTTATGAAGGAAAGCTGGGGTTTTCAATTCTATACTTCTTTAACAGTACCATATTGGTGGTAGTGCATGCTTCAGTGGGTGGGTGGGGGGAATAATCGAAGGCAGAAATGGGTAGGTTCTCAGTCCCAGAAACCTCCATGATAGATGTGCTTTAGGGTACCATAAGTTGGAAACTACTTGAAGGCATACAACAACAACAACAACAACAACAACATCCCCTGACATCCAGTTCACCACAAATGGTCATGAGCTGTTTAGGTATGTGTTTTTAAAAATATTTTTCTTCTAGCCATTATTAAGACCAAATGAGCTCAGCTCCAACACAGCACAGCCTCAGTGAAAACCAGGCCATTTCTGCACTAGGCTGTTATGGTGCTATTATTCCGCTTACTACATCCTATGGAATCCTGGAATTTGCAGCTTAGGGAGGGACATTTAGAATTCTCAGCCAGGGAGCTCTTTGGCCTCAGGAAACTACAAACTCCAAAGTTCCACAAGATGTTGAAAGTGGAGCAATAGCACTACAACAGTGTAGTGCGGAAATGCCTCCTGTAGGGAAACATTTTGATAAGGAATAAGTGGGCCTGGGAAGGACCATTATACCTACCTATTATATCCTCCAAATCTCTTCATCCCTGCCTTACTGTGTATAAACCAGTGCATATTTTAAAATATCCCTTTACTACAGCTTATACAAATACATGCACACACAGATTGAACAGCTGGCCAACATGCTATCATGTCTAATCCAATCCTTGCTCCAGGGAGGGGCCCAAGTGAGGGGCAGGGGTAAATTTTTATGGCATCTGAAGATCCACCTAACGCTGCAATTCCATCACAATGAAAAGAAAAGTGAGACTAATTTGAAGGTTATGTTTGAAATTGTTTTTGAAAACTTATTTCTCACTGGCTATATTCCTGTTGTTGAGATTGTGTGACATGTTTTGGAATCATCCAAAAACCATGTTAGAACGAGTAAAATTTTGGACAGTGAGTTACTGGCTTAAGTCTTTTTTTGGGGCAGAGAATGCGACTATGCTATTAAAGTGTGATTTGAAATTTTAAAGACAACAAATATATGCTTCACTATGGAAATTTTTCTTTCAAGATTGATCAATTCAAAATGTTTCTTGTGATTGCCAAAGAGAGGAATAGCTGGTTGGAGGAATAAGCCACCCTTAAAATCTGAGACAAGTCATTTCTGCACTAGTGCTATTATTCCACTTTCAACATCCTGTGGAATTCTGGATTTGTAGTTTACTGAGGCCAAAGAGCTCTCTGGCTGAGAATTCTGCAAACTCCAGGATTCCACAGGATGTGGAAAGTGGAATAACACTACTCTATAACAGTGTAGTGAGGAAATGGCAACAGTGCAAACCAGTAGTGCTGGTAGAACATTCATTTCAATAATATGTATATATCCACAAGTGTCCTACAGAGCTTTCTGAGAATTTCCCCTGGGAAATGTTCTGTCTTGAGGGAAATGGTCTTAAATCTTATTCTGTGAGATTTGAAAAAAAAAAAAAAAGCTTAGTAATGTTTAGTGAAGTGTGCACAGCTTATAGATTTTTTCCATACTGTTAAGAAGGAAGCATAACTTAACACATAATTCATCAAATTAGCACTCATTGAAACCAGCAAGTAATCGGCCACCAACAAGATGGTTGTGCTACTTTGCTCATAGAACTACAACTGAAATCACCCTTGGAGAGATAATTCATGACATTGCAAGAAAAATGGTCAAAAAATAAAATAAAATAAAAATATAAGTCAGAAATAAGAAACTAGTCACCCAGTGGATACTGCTGGACTCCTGGCTCTCATCAGCCCCATCAGCTATGCCCAATTGTACAGTTTAATGGAACCTGTAGTCCAGCATCTGGAAGACTACACATTTCATATCCCTGCTTTAAAGGCAATGTAGTTGATAAAGTACATTTATAAAGTGTTCCCAACCCTGTTGGTCCTCTGCATCAACTAATTGGTCAAACTCACCCAAAACTTATAAAATAGTGGCTAGCACCCTTTTCATGAATTATGATGCCATTTATCAAACTCATGCCATCACATTTCACTTTTGCAAGGTTGGAGACCAGTTCCAACCACACAATGACTAAACTTCCTCCAAAAATCTAGCTTTTAAAGAGTGCATCTCCAACATAGCCATTTCCACACTGCTGGAGAGCAGGAAGGTAAGCAAGGATATGTCCAGCTCCTTTGCAGTAGCTTGATGAGCTACAACAGGCATCTGCAGATACTAGAAGAGTTGGACATGTCCACACTCATCCGTTTACTCTCCAGCAACAGAGAAATGGCCGTGGGGGTGATGTGTTACTTAAATGGTAAGTTTGTGGGGTTAGCATAATAATAATAAAAAAAGTGAGTGTGGGTCAGGTGAGAACTTTAGAAATGCACAGAGCACAATTTCAACATTAAAAACAAGAACTTTTATTTCGTGACTCCTCAATCTGAGTATATACATTAGATCACAGTATTTGTGAAACTTGCACTACACAGTTGTATAGCTTTGGAAAAAAAAAGATTCTACCTCTCCCCAAGGCCTAGAACACTGTCAGTATAAAAACCAAACTTCTGAGCTTTCTGGTGATCATAAATATTCCATAAAATGTAACAACTGAGTGAATGATTTACTATTAAGAATCAACCAGACCTCTTAACAGACAATGGTAAAGGTCTTAAAAAAAAAGTATGTTAGTCTTTAAAAAAAAAACCTACAGGTTGCAAAAACTTCAAGTTTTTGCCATTTTTAAAAATGTTCATTTGCAAGCAAACTGGTAAAAACTGTCTTCTGCAAATCCATGTGATACATGTTTATTCTGATATTTCATTCTTCTAAGACTAATAATAGCCCGAAAAAGATTAACCAAAGCTGATTTTAGCTTAAAACTACAGATCTTTTGTGGTTGGTGTTGTATTTTTAATCATTGTATATTCATTTTCAAGACAAATATACTTGTTTATATATATTTTTAAATCTTTGATGACTATTGAGTAGGATGGGAATGCTGAACTTCATACATTTGCTTTCTTATTTCTGTCACCTCTATGGATACATTTTATATATAAAATATATGTAAATATAAATATATAGAATGGAACAAAACAGATTTGAATATTATAATTAGAAATTTCAAGGGAGAAAAAAATATACCGGCATCTGTCTACTTCTTGTTGCTCTTAGGCTGGTATTTAACTTTTACCTTAATTAAGGATGCACAGTAAAGTATTGTGTGGATGCATATTTTGTCCCAAGCTTGCCTCAGCAGTGTTTATATAAGAGACAAATGTGAATGGTACCTTGAGGAAAGATTTAGCAAAGGAAAATCTTAGCTAAAGGCTGCATACAGAGGTCAATCCCCCATATCCCTACTGCTGGGGCTGATTTCCGTTTGATGTCATATCCACTGAACCTTGGGTTCACTGCTTTTTTCTGCCTTCAGGTCAAATAATACATTCAAGAGGCAATTGTTCCCTTTATACACACGGAAATTGTGTTCTGTTTTTATAATCCCTAACAAACGTAGCCAGTCAGATAGATTAACATTAATGTTTGGAATCTACAGTGCCAAACTGCTTGAATAATTATTTTTACAAAATTAGAAGAAAACAATTCACAGTTCTTGTTGTTTACACAGTCTATATGACTACATAAATTGTTATGGATAGCCTTTAACAGTATTAATAGCATTTCACAGACTTTTTCTAAACTTATTCAATGTTCAGAGCCTCTGCCTTACAGCCATCTTTTCAATAAGCAGTAAGAATTCTTATGCATATGTGTTGTATTCCTTCAAGTCATTTCTGAGTTATGGCAACCCTTAGGAGATCCTATCACAGGGTTTTCTTGGCAAGATTGGTTCAGATGGAAATTGCCTTTAGCTTCCTGGTGTGGTAACCTAGTGGGATTCCATAGTTTAGCAAGGATTCAGATCCTGGTCTCCCAGAATCCTAGCCTAACATTCAAATCACTACACCACACTGGCTCTCATGCATGTACTCATCATGTGAAAATATTCACAAAAATAATTTAAAAAACATGTTTCTCAGGTGTCAAGAAGGAGACAATTAAGATATTGAAATAGTTCAAGATTTTCCATACCTTGGGTCATCATTAATCAGAATTAGAATTACTTAAACTATTGCGGGCATTAGAAAAGGACAAGAAGAAGCTTTCTTAGATTCTTTGGTAGAATAAAGAAGCCAAAAAAGGAGATAGAAATGAAATGAAAGTTCCCCTAAAGTTCCCTTTCTCTCCACCACTTTCATGCTTAGAACAGTTTTGGTGGGTGCTCCAGACAATCTGTTATCTGATATGGGCTCCTCTACCGATCTGTTATCTGATATGGGTTCCTCTACTGATAAGGTTTTCTATGGTGTCCTTCCAGTGCCTTGATCTTCCTTGGCATATGGGTCACTCCACATTTTGAGAACTTGTCCTTATTACACTTTGGCAGTGCAGAGACAGTGGAGGCAAAACATGTATATTTTGTGGAGATGTAATATTGTGCACCACTTAAAACAAACAAACAAACAAGATCAGAAGCATTCTATGCAACTATGCTGGATCCAGTTTTAAATTAAAATGATTTATTTGCATAAAAGTTTTTAGGGATAATCATAAAATTAGTACTTTAAATAAATAGGGCTAAATAAGTACAAAAAAACCAAAACAAGGTAAAATATATATACTACAAGAAAATAAAATTACAATTAAAAATGAATCTAGGAGTTGGGAAACATCAAATGCAAAAAAATCACAAAGTTACTAAAGCTCAACAGGTTATTGTAACTCCACCAATTCACTATAGTCTATGAGGTTTAGTATATTCCCCTCAGATTGTTTTAGTCCACAGAACAATAGCTGTTACCCTAAGAGGTGGGGGACTTTAAGGTCCACCTGCAATGCCAGTGTCTCTTTAGAATTTGGGGAATTATAGCTCAAAGAAGGGCTATGAGAGGAGGGTAATGGCAGGATCTTTTCACCTGTGTATGCCACTACTAACTGTAGAGAGGACTCCAGTTAAAAGTTAAACCAGGTATTTTATTTGGAAGTAACAAACACATGAGAAATCAGACACTTTCAAGAACCATATGGAGCTATTGAAAAGTGAAGCAAGAAAAATTGTATATAAAGAGATTGGGTGGAAAGATGGATAGTTACCAGTCCTGAGGCAGAAGGTTGAAGTAGGATGTCTCAGGGTAGCAAGAACAAACAGAGGTCTGGGCACAGCATATTACATCCATGTATTACAATTTACTGGGGCTGGAGCTAGGGTTATTTCTTTTCCTGAAGGAGGGTGTGTGGACAATAGCTTTCTCAGGGGATTGACGAAGGTGTCCAGAAGGTGTTGATTGTCTTAACTCTAGGTGACAAAACATCTCTTAATGTTTTGGTCAGGTAGTGTGAATAGGGAAGGTTTCCGTAGGATATGCTCACCGTAGGATCCCCGATTGCTTCACCTGGGTAGTTTCACTTTCTGTTGTTTTCAGGAGTGCTTATGGCTTGCAGATTTTGAAAGGATTATCACAAGCCCATCAGCACTGGGCTTTCCTGCCTAATCCTCTCTGAATTTATGAGCTGATCATGTCTGAGATCATCCTGACTTGACAACATGCTTACAACCAATGCTCTTTCAAACACATTTTTCAACCATAAATATGTCCAGTTATGAAAATAGCACTTCCTACAGAAAATAGCACTTCTCAAAGGAAGAAACCCTATCCCAGGGTCTACAATTTTGATATTGAAGTATGATTCTGTGTGCCAGAGAGGTCCCCCGAAGGGGAATGTAGGCAGGCATGGTCAAAGGACCGAAAACCAGGTCAGGTCAGTAAATCCTCCATCATGTAGCCCCAGGAAACCTCAAGATGTGTAAAACCACAATAAACAAAGGGTTCTCAGCCCCGAGATGCTGACTTGAAGGGATTAGCGTATTTGCCCCAGGTTGAGCACATATCCCATCAGGCGGGGACCAGAAGTCACACCACAAAACACAGCCAAAAGTCCAGAGACTTTGGCAATGCCTAATAATCCCATCACACCAAGGAAATTACCAATGTGGAGCTTCGTGCCCACTGCAACACCCATTGTTCTCCCCAGGAAAGGATTAGTCCTCCAGGTACTTTTTCCCCTACAAATAGTCCTGGCTTTTAAGCATTTCTTTGGATCGCTCCCGGTCACCCCAGCCGACCATCACTCCATTTGTTGAGCAATCCCCTCAGCCCTCTCCATGCTGAGCCCCACTTCTTGGCTGCCTTCTCGGACCCAGGACTTCAGGACAAGGTGCAGTATTACCCCAACAACACCCCTTCAATGCTCCCTCTCTCTAATTTCCTCTCTTTTGCTTCTTAATAGCTCTTGGATGCATGTGTGCAAGAGTGCATTGGTGCGTGAGACTTGCATTCAATATAATCATTTATTGGACATTTTGGGTTGGTTTTTGGTTTGGCCTGACCTCGTAAAAACTGGGTAAAAAGACCCTGCTAGGTTACCCTGCCTCTTGCAGTGCTGTTGCTTGTGCTCTGGCTAGTTTCCATTCCCCATCATGTGGAGCACGGTGAGGTGTCCCCCAAGGGACCCCCGAAATTAGGGTAACAGTGGGGTATATGGTGTAGTAACATAAAGTAATTCAGGAAGCAAAATAAAAATATACCTCCAGCATTTTCTGAATTTTTTCTCCCCATCTTCTCAATTGTTTGCTCCAACTGTTGGTCTTGACTACCACTCCTTATGTGCCCCTACTGAGAATAATATTCATAGAAAATTATCACAAGCTTTGTATTGGGATTATTTTATTTACATTAGGAATATACATTTAACAAATTTAATAGAAGAAAACTGTCCACTGCTTATTCCCTGTTGGAGTGACTTTTGCAAACTTTGTTGGTTGCAGGGGGAATGGTTTTGAAGGGATGGAAGGACATAAATACTCCAGAATTTTATGTATAATTCCTGATGGTTGATGGATTATCGTAGCTCTAAGAGAACAGCTAAGATGAGGAAATATAGCACAATCTATTTGGATTGGTGAATTTATTATATTTCTATTTCCTGTCACTTTTGCCAATGTTCATTCTTAAGTATTTTCTGTCCTTTTTCCATGGTGAAATTTATTTTTTTAAAAAAACAACGGATGAACATTTATATGAAAATATGGATATAGTTTTCTCTCAAACCACATACTTACCATGTTTAACTTTCTGAGGGGAGGACTATGCTAGAACATTTGGAAAGGTTACATGCTGATGCATAAGGAAGTTGCAGTCCACACCTTATGATGTAGTTCAGGTCAATATATATCAGAATTTCTTCTAATCAAATTCTTCATGGCTCTCTAAAAGTGTGCTGGTTGCAATATCTCATGTGGGCCATTTTGGGGTTCTCAGAAACCAAGCACCAAATGCATTCTTTTAGTAACATGTTTTAATGAATATAGCACATCAGCACATCTGCTAAAAGAACTGTCAATTCAGCTATAGTTACCTAGAGGTACCACACAGACAGCATTACAAGCCACATTACCTGACTTTGCATCTGGTCCAGTGACCTAGTTCACCAAGGTAATTGTACCTGGCTGTGTAAAGCCTCTGCTCTTTAATCTCTCCAGTATGTCTTCAAGTGAAAAGATCCTATTAGAATGGATGTGTGTTATCTACTCTATCACATGCTGTTAGACCATGACACTTTCCTTTCTGTCACTCCAATATCTAACAGCACATCTGACTACTAGATGCCACTTGGGAATCTGGTCTTTTGCCTGATGATGTACTTTGTTTTGAAATTAGAACCTGATCCTTGTAACAGTCAGGATCCTGTCTTCCAGCAAAGCTTGCAGGTCTGTATTTGCAGATCATGTTGTGAAATAATAATAATAATAATAAAAAGAAAATTATATGAGTTTTCAGATTTATGGATGGCCTATATATTAAGTCATGATGTATTGTGAATATATTGATGTTTTGAGTCCAATTTTATGCAACTTAATATATTTTATAGGAATTATAATAGAACACAAACAAATATGTGCATTTATTAGTGGCAAATGTCTCGGAAAAGCTGGGTACAATCATGTATACAGATGGTGTAAGAATTTATGGTACTCAGACTGAATGCTCTTTGAAAGGGAATTGGCTCAGTCCATCTGAATTACCTAAATCACTGGGAAATGGATTTAGAAATGAAGCAAGAGACCTTAACCTTTGTTGCAGCACTGACAAAATAGCATTGTCAATGTCATTGCCTCTGTTATTCTTTACTACTTAGTTTTGCTTTGTGAGAGAATTTGGGAAGCTGTGGAAGAGGCAGACTGAAAAGATCAGACACTGATAGTTTTTGTCTTTAAAGTTTAGTGTCTTCTGAAGGAGCTGTTGTATTGGCTATGTTAGCTAGTTTCAGCATAGCAAAATTGCAATGGAAAAGTTTTTCCTTGGGGATTACTGATATCATTAACCATGATACATTGGACTATCTGGTTGTTTTGGGTTTAGAATATCTGGTGAACAATGGCTCCTGTCCTACTCAAGAAACCAAAGACACATTGCAAGATCTCGAAAGATGGTCTTTATTGGCTGAAGAGCCTGAAACATTTTGATGTATGCTTCATTTTGGTGCTTCTAAGGCCTTCTTCAGGGGGGCTGCTTACAATAAAAACTTCTGAACCAGTGACTCCAGAACCATTTAGTGAGTGAAAGAGTGTAAGGTTTTGGAGTTCTTACCTATGAAATTTTGACTCTAAGCAGCTGTCCTGAAGAAGGCCTTAAGGCATTCTTAGGCAAAAATACATCAGGCTCTTCAGCCAATAAACAGATGGTTGTTTGAGCATCTTGAGATGTGTCCCTTATTTGCCTTATGAATTTCTCTGGATGTTCCCCATTGTCCACCGCCCCGCCAGCTAATAAGTCTTAAAAAGTGGTGTTGAGTGACTTCTACTTTGCTTTTTGGCTTGAGTCCACTAAAGTAGCACAAAGTTCCATCTTGTCCTCATGATAATTAACAGAGGAAGTAGTCTGGAGATTTGGGCTGCAGTGTCACCAATATGTGTGAAACACAGAGTTTTACTTGTTTTCCACTAATCACAGGGAGGAATTAGTCCTGAATAAATGTGAAAATAAGAATGACCAAAGAAGACAGAAGTAGTCTGGGAATTCTGATGGTCCAGCCAGAGGCAACTATCTGAGGAAGGATGGGAACTTTCCTCCCAAAACACCTCCATAGCTTAGCAAGCTTTAGAATCCTAGAATCATATGGTTGGAAGGGACCACAAGGTCTAACCCCTGCCATGCAAGCAACACCATCAAAGTGTTCCCAAGAGATAGTAATCCAATCCCTGCTTAAATTGCTTCAAAGAAGGAGAATCTATCATCCTCCAAGGCATTCTATTCCAATGTGTAACAGCTCTTACTGTCAGGAAGTTCTTCCTAATGTTTTGGCTGCATCTCCTGTCTTGCAATTTGAATCAGCTGGTTCATGCTATACTCCCTGGAACAATGGAAAACAAGCTTGCTCCATCTTCAACATGACATCCCTTCAAAGATTTAAAAATGGCTTTCAAATCACTTTTCAATGTTCTTTTCCTTCAAGATAAACATTCCCAGTTCCCTAAGCTATCCTTGTAGGATATGGTTTCCAGACCACTTACCATCTTGGTTGCCCTCCTAGAATCACAGAAGCATAGAGTTGGAAGAGACCACAAGGACCATCCAGTTCAACCCCCTGCCAGGAATACATAATCAAAGCACTCCTGATAGATGACCACCCAGCCTCTGTTTAAAAACCTCCAAGGAAGGAGACTCCCATCACACTCCAAGAATGTATATTCCACTGCTGACTGGTTCTTACCATTAAGAAGTTCTTCTTAATGTTTAGGTGGAATCTCTTCCTCTGTAGCTTGATGTAATTGCTTCATGTCCTCATCTCTGGAACAGCAGAAAACAAGCTTGCTTTATCTTTGATATGACTTCCTTTCAAATATTTAAACATGGCTATCATGTCACCTCTTAATCTTCTCTTCTGCAGGCTAAACATACCCAGCTTCCTAAGCTACTCCTCATAGGTCAAGGTTTCCAGGCCTTTTACCATTTTGGTCACCACCTTCTGGAGATGTTCCAGTTGTCAAAATCCTTTTTGAACTGTGGTGCCCAGAACTGGACACAGGTGAGGTGTGACAAAAGCAGAATAGAGTGGTACTAAGACTTTCACAAACCTGGATGCTATACTACTATTGATGCAGCCTAGAATTGTATTAGCTTTTTTAGCTGCTACATCACAATGTTGAATTTTGTTCAGCTTGTGGTCTACTAAGACTCCTAGATCCCTTCTTCAGGTACTGTGGTCAAGCCAGCTATCACACATCTTATATCTGGGCATTTCATTTTTTTTTTCTGCCTAGGTGTAATATGATACATTTCTCCCTGTTTAAATTAATTTTGTTAGTTTTGGCCCAGCTCTCTAATTTATTAAGGCCATTTAAATTCTGATTCTGTCCTCTGGGATATTAGCTACTACACCCAATTTGATGTCACTTTCAAATTTGATAAGCATGACCTCTATTCTATTATCCATGTAATTTATAAAGATTGAATACCACTGGGCCCCAAGCAGAATGCTGAGGCACCCCATTAGGAGCCATTGGTGAGCACCCTTTGGGTTCAGTTGATCAACTAATTACAACAAATTACAAATCCACCTAACAGTAGCATTGTCTAGTCCACATTTTACTAGTTTGTTTGCAAGAATATCATGGATACTCTGAACATGCTCCATCTTGACAACATTCTTTTAGAATTGTGGGGCTCAGAATTTGGCAGAACATTCCAGGAGAGGTCAGACCAAAGTTGAATAGAGTGGCACTATTACATCCCTTGAGCTGAACACTGTACTCCTGTTGATCCCGCTCAGAATTCTGTTGGCCTTTTTGACAGCCACATTTTATTGCTGACTCACATTAAGCTTGTGGTCTACAAAGAACCCTATATCCTTCTCATATGTACTGTTGTCAAGCCAGGTGTCATCCATCTTATATTTGTGCATTTCATTTTTTTTCCGCATTCTGTTAGGTTTTGCTCAGCTCTACAACTTATTAAGGTCATTTTGAATCCTGATTCTGTCCTCTAGGGTAGTATCCTTCTTCCCTAATTTGGTGTCATCTACAGATTTAATAAGCATGCCGCCTATTCCTTTGTCCAAATCATTAATAAATATGTTAAATAACAAAGGACCCAGGACTGAGTCCTATGACACCCCGCTACTCACTTCTCTCAAGGATAAAGGGAAAGTACTCTTTGTGTTTGGTCTTTCAACCATTTACAAAACAGTAGCACTGTCTAGCTGAGGTTTGAGCAGTCTCTCCATAAGAATATCATGGGAGACCTTGTCAAAAACTTTACTGAAATCAATATATACTGCATTCACGGCATCTGCTAATCAACCAAGCCAACCAACCAACCAACCTTTTGGACTTACAACTGACTGTTTAAGAACAGGTAGTGGTTATAGCCAAGAGTGCCTTTTATAAGCTTCAGGGCTGCTCTATCAAGGAGAAAGGACTCTAACTTATTTGTGCATGTCCTGGTTGCATCCAGACTGGGCTATTATAATATACCACAATGACCGTCCTTTAGAAGACAGCTTAGAAACAGCCAGTACAACTTATTGGATTGAGACTGTCACAATATCTCACACCAAATCTTTATCAGTCACTCTTATTCCCTGCATATTGCTGGCCCAAATCAAAATGATAGTGTTGACTGTTAACTCCATAAATATTTTTAGTCCAGGTTCCAACAGACCTCTGGCATCCATGTCACTCTGCCTGTATTTTAAGAACTCACTGACTGGCTGCTAAGATTAGTGACATTTGGGGCAAAATAGACAGATTTCTTAGTGGTATCCCCTGCCATATGTAGATAATTCCCAAAAGAATATAGTTTATAGATATATGGTTTATAATTCACATTTATAGTTTGTATAGTGTGTGTGAGTATAATATGTGTGTGTGTGTGTGTGTGTGTGTGTATAGTTGCATAGTTTGTATAGTGTGTGTGTGTGTGTGTGAGTGTGCATATATGTATAGTTTTATATATAGTTGTATTATTCTTGTTTTAAATTCTAAGTTCTCCTGAACCTTTATTTTTGAGGGAAGAAGTGGGAAATAATAACAAAAAGAAAAACTAGCTGTTTCCCTCTGAAAGTTTTCAGGCTATTTAGTTAGTTGAATTGTTGCCCCACTGGCATACCCTATCCTGGGAACTATAAATTTGATATCAGATACGCCCACCATGCCAGAGAGGTTGCCCGGATGGGCATGTAGGCAAAGAGGTCAAACAACTGAAAACAGGCCAAGACCAGAAAAATCCCCAGTCATGTAGCCCAAGGAGACCTCAGGCAGTACACATCTACATAGACAAAGGGTCCTCAGCCAAGAATAGCCAACTTAAGGGGATTTGTGTGTTTTCCTCAGGTTGAGCAACTGTGATTCTGGAAAAATCCTACAAGGTGAGGACCATCTACATAAACTTACACTGCAACCCTTTGCAACCGCAACCCTGAACACTTGCAACCCAGCATAAACCAATCATGCAAATCACTAAGTTGCCATTGTTTGGCATTCCTTCCTTTGCTCTGACCATTGTTCTCCCCGGGAGAGGGTCTACCCTCAAGGTAGGTTCTGCCCTATAAGTAGTCCTAGTTTTTGAGGGTCTCTTCAGAGAACTCCCCGCCGTGCTAGCAGACCATCAGTCTGAGTGATCCCCTTAGCCGTCTCTTTGCTGAGTTCCATTCTTCTCGCCACTTCCTGGACTGAAGATTCAGGATAGGTGCAGTATCACTGCCTCTACTTTCCCTTTGCTATATCCCCTATCCATTTTTTCACCTCTTTTCCTTCTCAATAGGCCTTGTGTGCATGAGTGAGTGAGTGCATTGGTGCGTGATAATACGTTCATTTAATAAAATTCATTTACTTGGTACATTTGTCTGGCTTTTTGCTTGGCCTGACCCCATAAAGTTGGGTAAAAGATCCTGCTGGGTTACCCTGCCCCTTGTTTTGCTATTGCTCCACTAATTTCCCCAACCTTTATAACTTGGAGCGAATCAAGGTGTCCCCCATGGGACCCCCAGAAGTCAGGGTAACAGTATTCTATCCCTACTTTCTCCCAAGATGAGACCCAAAGCTGATTCTGGCTTTTGTGATTATGTCTCTCTCTCTCTCTCTCTCTCCCTCTCTCTCTCTTCTATCCATCCATAAGTCCATCCGTCCATCCATCCATCCATCCATCCAGCATTTGCTCCAGCTACATATTTGACTGGTATTTTATTTCATCTAAAGGTATGTTGTTGTTGTTATTGTTGGGTGTTTTTCATTTTGTGGTATTGAATTTTATGGTTTTATTGTCAACCACCTTGGGAAGACACCTTGGAAAAATATACACAGTAAAATAAATAATAAAGAAAAATAAAATTCCTAACAGCTGTATTTCTATATTTTGCTGCAAAATTTTTCTAAAGTCACATTTGCCTTGTTTCCCATCTTACCTGATGAAGAATTATGAAATATTCGAAAGTTTATATGACATATTCTGACATTTGGCCTGAAAAACTGTATTGTACTAATATGGATTTAGGGACTAACTCTAGCTTTTATTCCCAACTAGAACAAACTGATTTAATCACTCACCAAATCAATTGATTCAGGTGGTTGTCTCCAATTGGGACTAGAGATTTTATTCAGGACTTTTTTCCCCCTTTTTTTGAGGGTTTCTTTTGATTTTCACTTTTTCCATGGATTTTTCTGCAACTGTAAATTAGACATCTGAAAAAAAAAAAAGGAAATTTAAAACAAACGATATAACCTACCCTACCAAGGAAGAACCCTTAAAGCAGAAGTGGTAATCATGTGCCCCTTCAGGTATAGTTGGACTGCAGTTCCCAGCATTTCTCATCATTGGCTAAGTATTTTAGGACGTGAAATCCAATAACATCTGGAGGACCACCTGATTCCCAAACTTGTTTTCCTGGGGGAGAGCTGGGTAAGAAATAAATAAATATTATTATTACATTCTCTCAAGTCTATATTTAGAGAGCTTCATGCAGGCCAAATTTAGGAAACTGTGTTGCTAAATGACATTTTCTACAACAGAACACATCAGCAACCATTCACTGAATGATGCAGATAATTAATCTAATTTTCCCTGTGCTTCATTTTGCGTTCTATTAGTTTTCTTATGCAAACTTTCAAGTCACAAATCTAATTTAGAACCTCTTTAACTGGCCTAATGTGGTAATGTGTTGCATCTGCATGTGGAGTTTAGCAGTGAGTGATAAGGCCAGAATACTAATTTGTTCCTTGGTGTGTACAGCATTTGATATACACACATTACCTGCACTCAACACTGCTTACCTACAGCAAGTGTCAAAAAGAAAAAAAAATAGCACAAGAGACAGATGAAGTAAAGGAGAAGAATGGGGAAATGAGGCAAAGGGAACAGGAATTTTAAGAGGCAGTACAACACTGGCTTAGTTGGCACTAAGGAGATAAACAACAATGTTTCAGACTGCAGGTGAAGTTTCATATGGATACATATGTTTCATACCTCCATTGGATCACTGTACTCATGGATCAATCCTCAGTAAGTACAAGCAGAAAGACATCAGTGCTCCCTCCACTGCCTTAGAGTTGTCAAATCTCTGGGCCCCACCTTGAGTCTTCAGTTTGTGTAAGTCATCTCCATGCCAGAGATAAGGGTGCAAATTCTCCAGTTTCGGAGAACTCAGCTCCGGGCAAGAGGCAAGAGCTGTATGCAAATCACCACCTCAGTTAGAAAAGCTATAATTTCTGCTACATTTTTATGAAATATAATTGATTTCTTGCTGCAGCTTGCAAATACTGTATTCTTCAGGGGGTCTCTGTATTTACTTAGTTCTCCTTCTTCATTCCCTCTCAGTGTTATGGCACCAGGACTAGTAGAAGAAATGGAACTAAATAGATAATTGCACAAGCTTGGATCCTCTAATCACTTGACTTAAAGAAAATTTATGGATTACTTTCACCAGTGGGGGATGCACAGAACCATCACAAATCGGATGCAAGTTAATGCAAGGAAGATCATATACCTCTCCTTTTGAGAGTGCAGGTAGCTGTCAGTAGGAGGTGAGAATTGTAACTTGGTGAAGTTTCTGAGGCATTTCAGCTCTATATAGTGCTGTCTGAAGAATCCAATTTCGGTCTGAAATTTGACTGACTTCTATCAGTCTTCCCAGACTTGTCAGACAAGTTCCATCACTCTGCACTTTTCAGATACACTATGTGCTCTGGAATCTTCATATGGACAGACAGGCCATATCTGAAGAACACACACATTTGAAAAATGCACATAGAAGTGTGCACATTTCAAGTATGACTTGAATGATGTTTGAACATATTTCAATCAAGGAAAGCATGCATTCACATTATGTGTACATTCACACTATGTGTACACTATGTGTACAATGCACACATTTGAAAAAAAAATGGAAAGGCATGCATCTCATCCCATTTTTAAAAAGAGCAGTAACCAACACAGATGGGAACAAAGGCCATTTCCTCACTACACTGTTATAGTGCTATTATTCTACTTTTATCATCTTATGGAACTCTGGGATTTGCAGTTTACTGAGGCCAAAGAACTCTCTGGTTGAGAATTCTAAATGCCCTTCCTTAAACTGCAAACTGCAGAATTCCACAGGAAGTTAAAAATAGAATAAAAGCACTATAACAGGGTAGTGAGGAAATGGCCAAAGGCACAGATAGAACACGAGGGTGGCAAAATGAAGATGCCTATGGATATGGAGTTAATAGTTTTGCCTGGTCCTAATCCTATCCACACTAAACTGTAATTGGTTCACATTTAACTCAGTGATTTACAGGTCTGAGTATATATGCACAAGATTGCACTGAAAGTAAACTTACTGTAAAATACAAGCCATGGTTAATGAAGTAAAAGGTAAGAGTGTAGCTTTGCTCTTCTTCCAGGAGAGAATCATGGACTTTTAAAAGATCTAGAAAAGACATGACAAGGAGGAACTGCTGATTACAGTGCCTGTGAAATACCACTGGCAATAACTTCTCATTCCTGTACAATACGATAAATGTCTAAATTAGAATATTTCTACAGAGAACTGTATTTCTATGTTTCTTCATTGTAGCAGAGCATATCCAGGGAAAAGAGGAGGAGAGAAGCAGGGGGAAGGAAGAGGAAAATAGAAGATGTCATATCCTGGCAGCATATGCAGTTATTAAAATACTATTTTGCCCAAAATGTCATTATTATTTTGTTTAAAATTAATGAAATTTATCAGACCGTAAGAGGTTGCTTTTGAGTAAATGGCTGCTTTCCAGGCAGTGCTACTGGGCTGCTGATTACAATAAATTCTGACATTTTTGACAGTTTTATAATTCTCGTATCCCATACCTAGCTATGCTCTGAAGTGTCTCTGCTTTGCTGAACACTTCCTCCTGGGGAATGACACTAAAGTTTGGTGAACTGAAAGGACAATAAGTTTGATGAGCAAAGCAGAATTACTGTGCTATTCAAACTTGATGTTTGATCACTGCGGATATATTTAATCTCCTCATTTTAAATCGTAATGTGTTGCATTTATTTATTTAACAAACAGAAACTTTTAATGCACTTACATTCATTCAGGGGGTCAGCTCATCTTATCACAACAAGGCTTAGAACAGGCTTTGAAGAAATAAAAGAGAACCAACTCAGTCAAGCAAGTTACATTGCCCGGTTGCAGTGTAAAGTGTTTGACTCTGATAAGTACTTAACAACAACAACACAACAACAACAATGTTATCCTGCCTTTCTCCTAAAATTGGGATCCATGGTGTCCTTCAGTTTAAAAAGAACAACAAAACTTAACAAATCAAATTGCAGGGCCCACAGCAAGCAGGTACTGTGAAGCCTGAGATTTGTTAAGAGGTGTGCAGCTCCTGGACTTCAGACAGTAGCTCTCCCTGGGTTATAGAATACACAACCTTTTACTACTTTGATTCAATCCAGCAGCTTCATGCTCACAAACTTGAAAGGTTCTTTCTGAACAGAAAACATCAGGATGACTCTAGAGATCCATTTCCATGGACACAGACATCAACTCCAGAGTCCACCAAATGCTTCATATCTTTCATATCTACTAGGACCATATGTTCCCCAGCCACTACAATCCCATTTTTACAGAATGTCATATCTCACCTTTTGGAGTCTAGAATGGCAGTCCTCAGCATCAAAAACCTTCATTGAAGGGAGAACTTAAGGCCCCACCTGATAGCCCTCTGGAGACCAAGAAAGAGCCTGACCTTTCCAGAGATGACCTATATCTCCGAGAAAAGGGAGTCTCTCTCCAAATGGGAATGCTTCTAATAGAGATGATGTCTGAGAACACAGAACATTAGGAACCAGCCAAGGCAAAATAAAAGGCTGAGGACTCCTCAGCAATAGTCTGTCATCAGCAGTAGCAACTGTGTGAGGAAGTCACACAGGTACAGCTGCATACAAATGTGCTTGGTTCCTGTAAAACACAAATCTTTGTCTGTTTTGTCTATTCTCATTATTCTGGGAATTGCTGTCAACTGATTGCCTGATTACCTGACCTGATTCCATTTACCCTTTTTGATTTGGTTAAGTTGATGTTTACTTATATCTTGGCTATCCTCTTTTCCTGCTCTGACAAATTACAAGGCTTCTGTGGAGTCTTGTGTAGTGACCTAAATTTTGCTCTTACTCATTTGTTGATACTGTTGGAACTTTTTCAATGCCTGGCAAACTCCTTGACCATGTCAGGCACTGAACAGCCACGATAGTGCTAATGAAAATGTTCATTCCCACCATTCCCTCAAGAAGATGGTGAATGTATGATTTAATAAAAGAACTAGACATGTTCTTTGTTTCCCTATGGATTGCACAGTCTTACAGCACACAACTGCCTCTGGTCTATCATCTTTGTACTGATTGAATAGACAAGATTCTAAAGTCAAAAATATATCCAGAAAGGATTTTTGTCTGCCTCTTATTCCACTGCATACTGATGCGAGGACACAAAGATCTGTGTTGTTGCTCTCGGAGTTAACATTCAACTAAAAAAAAATGGAAAAATAAAGAATTTGGTGCACATGAAGCAAGCGAGTAGGATTTTTAGAAAAACCTGATAATAGGCCATGGCTTCTGTTTTGTTGGGTCACTTTGACTTCTACAGTGCAATGGTAGGGAACAGGCTCAAGTGGTTCCAGGTTAAAAGTGCTGGTCACAACATTAGGGCAACAAATAAGAACAACAAGTCATCATTAGTGATGACTCAGAAGAACCTTTCTAAAAAAAGAGATGTCCATAAGGTCTGTAGGAATATGTAACTGCCCTGGCTAGTCTGAGCTCTGGGGATATTAAAAGATATCCTCTTGATATCATAATTCGGCTTCACTTCTCTATTCCCCTTCCACGTGCTTGCGAGGCCACCGGACAAGCACGTAAACAAGTTCGGCCGTTAATTGCCTTAATATTCCTGGACAATACAGGCAGGCCAGAAATAGCTGACTCACTGCTTTAGGAGACCTCAAGGCAAGTACTCTAATTAGGTATGCACGCAACCTACAAAAGAGCCTCTGCCCCGCGCTGGCAGCTTGATGGGTTAACTATACAGTACCCAAGTACTCTGCGTTTGCATACTGGCTACTCTATTGAGAACTGCTACAATAACTCAATCATTCAGATTCTAACCTTTTGGAGGCTTTGTCTCCAACTCCAAATCTATTGTTTTCCTCCAAGTACGGCATAACCTGCAGTCACAATTCTCCTTATAAAAACCCTTGATTCCAAGACCTTCCTCTGAACGCTCCCGAGTTTCATCCCGCCTTGCTGCCACTTTGCTTGGCGAGCCTCCCCTCAGCTCCACGTGCTGAGCTACATCACACCCCAGCCTCGCACTCTACTTCAGGACAGGTGAAGTATCACCCAAACCACCAACTCCTCCAAAAATCCCTCTATACCACTCCAACCTTTATTCTCTTTAGTAATCTTGTATGAATGTGTCGCATCCACTGTTTTGCTTGTGTTTAATAAAACATCCTTTATTGTTTCAACTTTTGTGTGCTCCTTGACTCCACCCGACCCCTTAGACATAGGGTTCAAGATCTCACTATGTTACCCTGCCTCTTATAACACTAAGCAGTGCTGTGAGCTAATTTTCCCCACTTTTAGTTGAGCACATTTTGGTTTCCCTCCCGGGACCCCCAGTGCACAGAGTAATAGAGTGGTGGAGCAACGTGGGCAGCCCCTTTACCCCTAATTTGAGAAGGAGTCGCGAACCTCCTCAAAGCAGGCTGGTACTGACTTAGGTGACGGTCGGTCAAGTTGTTAGAGCGCAGTTAGGCAGGAACACATGTGTGTGGAGTCTGTGCATTTGAGCTCTAGAGCTATTCTATCCAGGTGGAAATCTGTTCCCCTTTCTTGCTTGGTTTGTGTATGTCAGCTGCCCCGGCGTGGCCACTAGCACTAGGCAGTGAACCATAGTCCGATAGCAAGGGGTGTGCACAAGCTGTCCTGGGAATCACCTCCCTAACTTGGGGTCTATCGTGGGCTGGGATCCGAAGTGTTAGAATGTTAGCACGGTAGGAACAGTCTACACTCATCCAACATCATAGCAGTAAGGTAAAAATAGCACTTAGGGAAGAAATCCCCCCCCCTTAGAGTTGTATACGGGTGCGTCCCGTCAGTTGTTGTTGTTGTGTAACTTTGAGAGAACGCGGGTACATCCCGCAAGTAGTTGGTAAAGCGCGGGTGCGTCCCGCCGTGTAATTTCGGGTGCATCCCGATTGGCTAGCCGACTAGGTGCGGGTGGTGAGTCCCAACCTAGCCTAGGGTTTAGAGGTTTAGCCCGTAGTAGAGGAAGATACCCCTCACCCAGAAAACCAGTTAGGGACGGTTCGGTTTTGGCTCCTTGCCCTTTCCCCCCGCTGCTTGGCCAGTTGGTGTAGTAAGTTCCTTTGCGTTCGTTTCCCCCTTTCAGGCAGGCAGAGTACTCCTGAGGGTTCCCTGGGTCTAGGTGACCTCCCTGTCCCTGAACCGTTTCCTCGTCCTTTGGTCTCCAACGCTGTCGAGGTGGAAAACCGGGCTTGGGTGTACCAAAGTGACTTTGTTTAGGCAGGGTGGAGATAGGTTCCTATCCCTCTTTCCTAGAGAAGTTCCGCAGAGTTCATTTCCCTTCAGCCCCCCAGGGGTCTAGGTGATCCTTCCCGTCACTCCAGTTCCTGGTCCCATTCATAATTTGTAGGTTGTAGTTTGTGTCAGAGAAAGTTGTGGTTTGTGTGGAAAAATGGCGGAGAGTAGTAAGGTCACCATCAAGGACGTCATGTTGGAGGAAGAGGTCAGAGGTAAACTAGAGAGATGGGTGTTGAGTAAGGGGAAATGCCCCTGGAAAGACACCATCTTCCAGACGGCCGATCCCTTTACCACACTCAGGGAAGAGTACACCCTGGCATGTAAATCAAAGAGCCCATTCGGGCTGTCTAAGGACGCTTTGGCCGCTTGGGGACTTTGGCTTACAGCCAGAGATGCTAGTAGTGCCCTGGTAGAAACCAGAGAGAAGTTAGCGAGCGTAGAGAAAGAGAATGCCCAGCTTCAAGCCGAGGTCGAGACGCTGCGTGCGGACAAAGTAACTTTTGCGTCCGTAGCGCAGGCGTCCACACAGAAGCTTAACAACATTCAGGTAGTGGCACAAACATGGGAAAACAAAGCCCATGCCTTAGAGGCTGAGCTGGATCATGCCCGGTCTGCGGCCAAATTCATGGTAGGGCAAGTGAAGGAGCAGCAGGAGGCTGTGAGCCATGTAGCTTGCCAGAAACAGTTTGTTGCACTGGAGAGTCAGCTCCAAACACGCAAAGCCTTAATTTCAGCTGTGTGCCCGGAGCTGCTCCCAACGTTTGCGGAGGACTTTTCTTGGGAGGCACTGCCCAAGGATGCTCAGGATGTTCCCCACAATCCAGACTGGAGCGACCCTAAGGTCCCAGTCTACCCGTTAGAGACACGGTCCATGACGAGACGGACCATCTCCCTTGGAGAAGGCAGTTCAGATAGGCAAGAGATGCAGGAGACGTAGGTTGCCGTGACTAGGGTCCCCTGGCGTGCTACTGAGGTCAAAGCTATCACGGACCAGTTGGGTCCTTTAAATCAGTCCACTGGCATCATGTGGTTAAAAGCGGTGATCCATTCTCACCCAACAGCCAATGGTCAGGACCTGACTCAACTGGCTCGGCTTTGCATGTCCCCCTCCAAGCTCCCTACTCTTGAGTCAGCCATGGCAGCTAGAGGCTTGGTTAGGCTCGAGGCCCACGACTGGATGAGAGAGGTAGTGAGGATTTTGTGGCCTGGACAGAGTGCAGGTGTGCTCTATGTCATGGAGCAACAGGGTCCTTGTGAGAACGCTGAGGCTTACGTGGCACAGAAGCAGCTCCTCGCCATTCTGGCTGAGGAGGTCTCCTTGATGCCCCGTGGATATGACTTTAATGGCCTCGAATTTAAGACGCTCTTGTATGGAGGTCTTAACCATGAGACCAAGATGGCTCTAGGTTTGGTGGATCCAGCCACCACAAACTGGGAAGAATTTGGGAATAACCTCTGACGGGTCTCCGACCTGCTCCGCAAGGCAGGATCCCTCAAACCTCCCACTAAGACGCATAGAAAGGACACCGGGAATTGGGAACCTGTAGCCGAGGTTACCTACTTGAACTATGGGCCCCATTCCCAGCATAGGAAAACGGCTCCGAATTCCATTCCGTGAGGAAATTGGAACTCGCGACCACCACCTAGACAGAACAATAGGCAGTGGCAGGGAAGAGATTTCCGCAGCCAGCCAGGCAAGGCAGGAAGTCCCCTACAGCAGCCCACTGCCCCCAAACGGCTCTCTGACTCGGGCTGTCTGGTGGGTACGATCGCATGGCTCAGACGTACTCCTTGGACAGAGCAAGGGTCTGGGGCATGCTCAGAAGGTTCGGACTGGACATGAGCCAGTTGGATAAGCGGCCAACATCGGAGCTTTTGCAAGCTCTAGATAAGCAGCTTCAGGCGGGAAGTAAACAGCCGGTCCAGGCTGTGACCGACGGCCCACCTCTGGCTGGATACTACCCTAACCTGGATCTGCAAGCATAGGGGTGCCCTCAGTCCAGGAAGCTTCCCCGCAACGTGGTGGCTAGGTTGAAGCCAGACAGGTGGGGAAGGTTCTGGGTGAAGGTAGGCATAGGGACTGAGAGGGATAAGACTCCTGCCACCCTTCTTGTGGACTCTGGTGCAGCAGTAAACATGCTGCACCCAAAACTTGTGAGGTACGGTGAACCCACGCCCGAGCATGTCCAGCTTTCTGGGTATGGCGGGGGGGGGGTCACCAAGCTAGGGCATGGACAGGCATCCCAATGTCTATAGAGATGTTTTGTTTTCAGTTGTGGGCGTGCGAGAACCGGGGAGAAGACGACAGCCTTTTGGGCATCGGCTTTCTCCGGGGAAACAGGCTCACAGTTGATTATGCAAACGGGTTTCTATGGCAGCTAGATCAGGGACCAGCAGAGATTTCAGTCGTGCACTATGGTGCCGCCATTAAAGCTCCTGCCCCTATCCCGGTAACAAATGAGCAACAGGTATGTTCCCACCCGGAGGTGAATTTGGCTACTTCCTCACCCTCCGTGCAGATGCTCTGGTGCCGCCTTGTCCTCAAGGGCCATGGCACCCTCATAATTGTGACTCTGGTAATTGTAAAAGGGGCCATGACTAGCTACGGCTCCATCGCAGTTACCATTTGGACTAATGAGAAAGGTTCCCCGGAGGCACATGGGTCCAAGACCAGCCTCCATACCGAATTGAGAGTGTGGGTCCCAAACCAAGAGCAGGCATTGCCGCTCTTGCTGGTAGTTCCGGAGAACCAAGAGAAGGATTGGAAAGGGAAACCCTCAGATGGGGACGCCCTTTTGTTAGCATGACAGCGTGATGGATGGGTTTTGCTTCCCTTCGTGGGATGGCAACTCCCATGAAGAGATGGTTGCTCCAGCTCCCTTCTCCTTCCCCTCTTTCCTTGTAAATAGACCCTTTATGTTGTAGTAACGGAGCCCCCATCTCTGTGTTCCCTAGAGGGAGACGGAATGGGATCACTCTTGAGGATTGCAGTTTTGTTTTTTGTGAATGGATACGCCCTTGGAACCTCGCCTGAATTCAGCCAAGTTTACACAGATTGGCAGTTCAATGTACAGGCAGTGTGTTATTGGAATCCCTATCCAGAAGTAGAAGCCTTGTTGACAGGGATGCAGCTGCTCCCCTGGTTCCAGAAAAGGTACCCCTTCGAGCTGTCCACGAATTTCCATATTCACTCTAGAAATAGACTGAGTGCAGTGTTAAGGATGGTCATTGCCAGTGAAGAGGTTAAACTCAACCCCAGCATGGCCACAGCAGCCGCTCCCATGACCGCCAGAATAGTCCGGAGCGACCACAGGCGACTATTCAGTCCTACTTGTGCTTACCTTCACTTTTGAAGATTGCTGCCCTGCATGGGTATGGAAGACATACATGTTTCATTGCCAGAATGTCACCCTGACCCCGACAGGTTGTAAGTTCTCCTGTGGGAAGATGTGGTGCCCCGATTCCGATAACCACACCCCTCCTCCTCCTGAACATCACCCGGCTATGTATGTGGGTAGTTCCGTAGTTCGCAAAGACATAGAAATGGTCACCTACTCAAACGTCCAACCCATAATAACTAAAATGATACTAAATTTCACGGTTGTCAATATCTCTAGAGTAATTCCAACGTGCCAACCGTACCTAAAACTAGCATGGACACAGTGGGAACACTGGGAGAAACAATGGCTGTCTTTCTCCCACTCACACACTCGCCCTAAGCGAAGTGTCTTAGGAACCGCTTTAGGTGGAATTGGAACTGGCGGCGCGTTCATCAACGCTATAGGCAACGAGATCCTAGCAAACAAATTAGGTGTAATTGGCACCAAAGCTAGAGACATTGGAATATCCTCTGCTGCTGGCTTAACCAACGTAGTGAGAGGAGTGGACCTGATTAGTCAATTGCTTCCGCAGTGGGTTGGCGTCGAGCGAGACATAATATCCAACCTTGGACTTGTTCTACAGATCACAACCCACGATTTGTCAGTAGCGATACAGTGCACGCAACTGCAGAGCACCATGGTCGCCTTTGCCGCTCAGGTGATCCAGGCCAGCTTCATGGGGTTAATGCACCCCGAGATCCTGAGCCTACTCCGAGAGCAATATCTGGAATCACTGGAACACCCTGCCACTTTGGTGCAAATACGGCACGCCACGTGGAAGAGCCTAACTCTCACTTTGGATGTTGCCCATGAACGGATTCTGGACCTGGTAATTCTACATCCAGTATCCCATTTAGGACTCCCCCTCATAGCCACCAATGCTACGTTGCTGCCCCCACGGATGTACCATTGGTTCAACGGTACAAACTCTTTTCATTTAGCTGGCTGCCTATTCAACCGCCATTGGATTCAGTGTTTCCACAACATTAATTGTCTCAGCCACGACGATACCTCAGAATATTTGATAGTACTGGTAAATACCACAGTCATGTCCCAGATTAACCGCAAGAGCTTCTATTTAAGGACTCCTTGTACCAATTTGATAGTACTGCCTAGTGGCGTGACTGTAAGAGTAAACCGCACTGCTGGGAACCCCTGTTTTTGTTCACAGATGGTCCAAGACTGTTTTGGCCAGAACTTCTATCTCCAGTGGGAGATACGAGATTATGTGTTTGAAAGCGCCTTTGCACCCATAGAATCCGAGTTGGTCGGGTTCCACCTTGAAAACGAGATCCCCGTGTCTTTGTGGCTCAGGAATCTCACCAGTTTGTGTCAACGAGTAAAGGAGGTCTCACACTCCCTCCATCAGATTGCCCTGACTGTTAACCATTCTGCCAAATAATAGTCAGCACTTCAGAGGATTTGAAATCCGATGCTACACAATCCTGGTGGGATGTCTTTAGTTGGTCCTCCACGCGCCAGGCTATAGCACATTTCGCTCTCCACCCTTTGGTCATCTTGGTGGTGTTTCAGATCATTTTGGTAGTCAGCCTTGTTGGTTTGGTGTTTTGGATAAAGAAACAGATCCTCATGTTGCAATCAGTCCGTTTCTATTAAGGGAAGAGGTTCCCCCATTTGTAAATAGTTGTTTGCTGTAGAATATAGTTCGTAGGGTGTGTTTAAGTCTATCCTTTAACCTCTTTAAGGGAGAAGGGTTTTTGTTCTTGGAGGAAACGGATTCTTGGGATGGCTGTCCCAAGATCCTCTTATCCTCTGAGTAGATCGGGCCTACAGAGTCAGCCCTGATACTCTGAGTCGGACTGGAGTACCGACCGTCTCTCACTCTGAACGCCAGCATTCTCTCACTCTGAGGGATTGCCTTGTGCAATGGTGTTCTGGTGGGGTTAGGGAGAGATGAAGGGGGGCCTCACGACCCTCTCAGGAGAACTAGGTCTGACTCTGGACTCCTGGTCTACTGCCCAGGCATGTCCGTCATCACATCGAGGGCCTCCTCCCCACTTCTTTCATGTGCTTGGATTGTTAGGGTGAGAACAATTGGCGCCACTATTTTGCTTGTTACTCCATTCCATTTTGATTTCACCAATTAGAACTGTTCTCCAATGCCCCGTAAGGGCCAGAGACCCACACAATTTGGCCTGATGCCCGGCCCCGGTGCATTGTGTCTAATTTGCATATGCTAGTGAGACATTTGCATACGTATGTCCAACCATCCTAACCAATCACCGAGGGAGTCAGCGTCCACTCTGGCAACGAGCAAGCGTACACTCGCTTGTCTCTGATCTGGTTTATTCTGGTTTTTTTCACCAGTTTGGGAGCCCCGCCGCCAGGCAGAGCAACAAAAAAAAAAAAAAAAGAAAGAAAAAAGAAGAGGGGTCAGAGCCTAACCTGGTTCAGTATGAGTGGGCAGTGGGTCCTCTTCTCATATCACATAATGATATTTGTTGCAGGCCTGGTCGCACTCAGAGTGAACTACAGTTGGGCACTCAACTCCCCAAAGCTCTGGCAGACATGTCACCAGGCTAGAGTGACCATGGTCTGCAGTGGCCTGAACATCACCTCTCCTGGTATGGCTTTAAGATCTGATCCCATCCTGTGTTCTCCAGTTGCCCCCAGTAGCTCCATTTTCAAACAGATCTCATTCCCAGTAGGCTTTGAGCCAGCCATTTGCATTTATGTTATACATTGGCTACTAATCATGTCAGTTCTTCTGTTAAAACTCTAATAGGTTAATTGATCCAGAAGGTTGGGAAGATCCCGAGGTCGTACCATCGCCCCCGAGTATTGTGGGGGGGGGTGATGAAGAAAGTTGCCGCTCCATATGATGGCCGATGCTTGGAGATTCATGGTTCTTCAATGACACCCGTGACTGTGAGGGAAGGTGACCACGCAGCCTTCCAATTGCAAAGACTGACTTTTTGCCATTCCTGCTACCGTTTGCTGACCCGAGAAAACCTATGGACTATTCCAGGCTCCAAATTCTGCAAAGACTCTTTGCTCCTGACTTGCAGCAAGCCAAGCTGCACTGATTTGGATATTTTGTTGTTGTTCCTGCTCCGTTGCTTGGATGGACTTATGTTTTGCTCGCTTGCTCCAGCTAAAAGACTTTTTCTGTTGTGGGGGGGGGTGCCAAGACTTTTGCTTGCACCTCACCTCCCCTGCACTATGAACTTTCATTCCACATTGAACTGTTTGGTCCTTGGATTGTCTTCATTGCCAGACCATGCATTGGATTTACCGTATTTCATTGATTATTTCATTAACTGCATTTGCTATTTTACTGCCATTGCTCATTTTTTGACAGTTCCCTATTGATGGGACCTTGGACATTGTTTATTGTTTATTATTGCGTTATTGACATTGGTGTGTGTGTGTTTAGGGTTAGGTTTTAGTTAGGAATGTCTTTATAAGATAGTAATCCTTTGCTCTTTCTGAAATTCCCTTTCCTGAGGAGTGATACGGCTACCAACCTGCAAGCCCCTATTCGGCGCTAAATTGATTTTTGCTTTTTAATTGGAAAATGTCTGATATTCCCCCTTCCGGTTGCATGGCCGGCGCGAGTGGCAGCTCGGATTGAAGCTGCGCAATGGCGCGGCTCCGAGCAGCCACCCACTGGACTCCAGCCGCCTCTTTTGCCACCACAGAGGCGGCAGAACACCCCTCCGGTACGAGGGGTGCGGAACGGGTCCGACGGGGACCCCAAAACCGGCGTTTGCTCTGCCCGGCTGGGAGAGCGGAAAGCACCAGGGGGGTCGAAGGCCCAAGACGGAGCCAGCGGGATCACCGCCTGAGTGGCACAAGCACCGCCGTCAACTTTTAAAAGAAGACATCAAATAACATGTATGAATTTAATAAGAGTCATTTAACCTGTTCTGGTCGTGATTCTGTTAATATCGCAGCAGTTCTGGCATGCAATGGTGGGCAGAAGTGAAAGAATGGAGGGGACCCTGAGCCTGAGTGAGTTCGTTATGGCTGGGCGTTTTCTTAAAGGGGTGGCTCGAATTTTAAGAAAAGGCTAGCTGGGAGTGCTGCTTACTCACGAGGATTGAAGTTAATATTTTTTAAAGAATAAAGAAAGACTTATGAATCACAATTGGGACTTAGAGTATAAGATGGCATATAATTGATCATGACTGATGGATTACAAATGAGTTATAATCTCCATTTGGACACTAAATTTTCTACAGTATAATACTTCGATATTTTGGCTGGACTGAGAAGATCTGGAATTTGATTTATGGATTAGGGGGTTGGATTTTGGATTTTGGAGGAATATTTTGGGATTGAAAGCTATTGAGCTGCACGTCTCCTTTTTTTTTTTTATTCCTGTGGAGTGACTCTTGTTTCTTGATTCTGTTGGATTGTTGAGACTATGGGACTGTGCTGAAGGTCATCTAACCCAAAACATCCTCATTCCCACGGATGGAGCAGCCTGGAACTTAAGCGACAATGAAAATGCAATGAATCTTCTGAAATGAATTCCGGGCAGCTTCAAGAGGGGAGGAGGGAATATAAAGTGGATAAAGGCACAGGGTTCTGGATTTGAGAAGGGGCAATGTATTTCAGCAATGTCAAACAAGTTTACTATAAGTGATATATTGTCAGTAATATAAACAATGTGATGTCAAGGGTTGAGACTGTGAAACCTGTGGTGGAAGAGACTTGATTGGAAGATCCTTCCTCCCATGGACTGAGCTGCTTGGAATTTAAGCGACAAAGAAATTACAGATAATCTTTAGAAATGAATTTTGGGTGGTGAAGTCCAAGATGGGAGGGGGGAACGGGGAGTTTGTGATGGAAGTTAGTCAAGTAAAGACCCTCACTCTCCTGGACGGAGCGGCTCGGAACTTAAGCGACTAGGAGAATACAGTAAAAATTCAGAAATAGACTCCGGACCGCAAAGTCCAGGAAGGGAGGGGGGAAAAGGAGCGGATAAAGTCACAGGATTCTATACCCTCTTTCTTGGGTGCAGTGCAGCTTGGAATATAAGCGACTTTAAGAGTACAGAGAATTTGCAAATGAATATCTGGGCAGCAGGGCACCAGATGAGAGAGGGGAACGGGAAGATGATGATTGATGGATTTTTATTTTGACATTGTTAATGAAGCTTGCAATTGATGATATATCGATATATTTCATGAATGTGAACATTGTGATATTGCTGAATGGGAGAAGGGGTTTAAAAAGTACTTAAGGAGAGACAAGACATTTTAGTATAATGGAATTCAGGGTAAGAAGATAGGGGATTGTTGCAGTAATAATTGCTCAGACTGCCAGATATACAATGACAGAAATAATTAAAAATTTTAAGATTTTGGGCCGTAGGTAATGGAGAGTTAAATGAATATATATATATATATATATATATATATATATATATATATATGGGGAAAACAGAAGCTTCAAGAGAGTGATATGGAAATATTTTGGAACAGGACGATTTGAGTCAAGCAGAAGAGAGTGATGGTTGGGAACTGTCTAGCCAGAACGACTATATTATGATTGTTAGGAGAAGGAAATGTGTGTTCGAACTGACGAGATAATCAATTTATTGTGATGCACTAATGTAACAAGTGGACTAAGCTGCGGGAAATGTTCACCAGAACAGCGTGGAAGAACAGAAGAAAATTCATGTAACAAGTACAAGTCAAATAATCCTTTTTTATATTTGTGAAATTTAATAAAATTATATATATATATATATATATATATATATATATATATATATATAAAAGAAAATGTCTGATATTGTCCTCAACATCGCCCATTTTCGGAGGGGGATTGTTACTGCCCTGGCTAGTCCGAGCTCTGGGGATATTAAAGATATCCTGTTGATATCATAATTCGGCTTCACTTCTCTATTCCCCTTCCACGTGCTTGCGAGGCCACTGGACAAGCACGTAAACAAGCTCGGACGTTAATTGCTGTAATATTCCTGGACAATACAGGCAGGCCAGAAATAGCTGACTCACTGCTTTAGGAGACCTCCAGGCAAGTACTCTAATCAGGTATGCAAGCAACCTACAAAAGAGCCTCTGCCCCGCACTGGCAGCTTGATGGGTTAACTATACAATACCCAAGTACTCTGCATTTGCATACTGGCTACTCTACTGAGAACTGCTACGATGACTCAATCATTCAGATTCTGACCTTTCGGAGACTTTGTCTCCAACTCCAAATCTATTGTTTTCCCCCAAGTACAGCATAGCCTGCAGTCACAATTCTCCTTATAAAAACCCTTGATTCCGAGACCTTCATCGGAACGCTTCCAAGTTTCATCCCGCCTTGCTGCCGCTTTGCTTGGCGAGCCTCTCCTCAGCTCCACGTGCTGAGCTACATCACACCCCAGCCTCGCTCTCTATTTTTCCGGGCTTCAGGACAGGGGAAGTATCACCCAAACCACCAACTCCTCCAAAAATCCCTCTATACCACTCCAACCTTTATTCTCTTTAGTAATCTTGTATGAATGTGTCACATCCACTGTTTTGCTTGTGTTTAATAAAACATCCTTTATTGTTTCAACTTTTGCGTGCTCCTTGACTCGACCCGACCCCGTAGACATAGGGTTCAAGATCTCGCTACGTTACCCTGCCTCTCGTAACGCTAAGCAGCGCTCTGAGCTAATTTTCCCCAACTTTAGTTGAGCACATTTTGTTGTCCTTCCCGGGACCCCCAGTACACAGGGTAACAAATATGAGGAGAGAGAACACTGTGAGGCTTGCCTGGATCATAAATCCAGAGTCTTGAGACAGGATGTGTTGTTTAGTGAATGAGAACAGGCTCTGTTAATTAATCTGTTGACTGGATGAGTGGGCAGGACAACATATTTCTTCAATGTGGGGCAGTAAGGACTCATCCAAAATGTATCCAAAGAAGAGGCAGCGACATGTTCCTGCCTCATCTGAGCCTTACATAGCTGATAAGATTTTGATGTAGAACTTGTCCTCAACAAGTAATTTGCCCCAGATTTAGTTGATTAAAGGACAGATTTCAGTGAGTCATGTGTTCGAGTACTGTCTTTAATTGTTTATCATCTAGCATTTTTGTTACATTTATGATATCTAAGCTTTATCTTATGGTTATTTAAGATTGTTTATGGTTGTTTGATAGCCACTTTGAGTTTATACACAGAGAGGGAAACATGTGAGAAAACCAAACTTTATTGTGTGAATTTCATTAGTTAGCAGCTAGACAGTATTTGGGTCTCAATGGGCTTACATGAAGCAAGACAACTGTTACTTCTTATGAGATTACATAAAAGAATTAGATGTTTCTATCACTTTGTTTTGAACATTTTAGCCCATTCCATCACTTCATCCAAATACTCTATATTTATTTGGAGTGAGGGTGAGAACCCTAGTTAGTTTTCCACCTGATCAGCACTTCTTTCCTTCGTTAAATTATAGTATGTGTGTGTTGGGGGGGACGGGATCTTGTAGGTACTTCAGGTAATTGCGGTTGGAAATTGAACAATCTGCCCAGTTCCACGTTTGCCTGTCGATAAAACTCCTCTGAATTTAGAACAGCAGCCATTGATTTCAGTGTCCTTTGACTTGACCACATCAACCAAAATGACGCTTTGGGGATGTAGGAAAAGTAGTAGCCAGAGGTTAATTTTATTCATCTAACAGCACCACTACAGGGAAAAAGAACCTGGGTTTAAAAAAAAATAACAAAGAATTGATCAAACGGGGTGGGAAGGACACATCAAATGAAATTGTATCAACCAGAGAAGAGAGAAATTGTCTTCCTAAGAAAAAAAGGACTAAGAAATTTTAACTCAGTAGAGATTGTGGGTATTAATGCATAGCTAAGAAGAATCTGAATTCTCTGAAAACTGAGATTTTATTTATTTGTTTAAAGCAACAAAGACTTTAAAAAAAATGCTTTCTGGCCCAAGTCAATAAATGTAATAGCATGTAACTTATTTAATTTTATAACAGAACAATTGTTAAGTATAGTCAATCAGACATGAAGAGGAAATGAAAATAACTTGGCATGTGCTAACTGAATAAGTACTTTTATCTCTGTCCTAGGGAGATTCCTTCAAAAGAACAAGCTAACACTGTGAAGGTTATGTATTTTGTTTCCTTTTTTTAAAAAAATTCTATATAAGACTGACTGATGCCTAGAGGTCTTGCTTTGTTGTTAGCTAGATGGAATTTTCCAGGCACATTTACTTTGCAGTAGTGACTGGCAACCTTGCCAAATTATATTGTGATTAAGAGTTCATGACTGAGTTCAAATTTTGGTCTGTCGGGGTGTGAAACAGAAATGCATTTATTTCTACAAATAAAGTTGGAGTCTTGATTCACTCGGCCTTCTGGTCTTCTAATTTCTATGTCCTCTTCAACTGACTCCCTGTATGATGAAAAGCAACTCCCAGCTGAGGACAGGCCATGTTTGGGCACCTTCCTAGAAATAAGAGACCTTCTTTTCAAAATCTCACCGCTGGGTGCTTTTTCTTCCCGCATTGACTGCTTAATCTGATGACTGATAGAACGCCTTTCCAATAAAGTGTGCCTGGCGAGTCAATGACTTGGGTTTCTCCTCTTTTCTTCCCCTGTTCCTGTTTCCTGTTTGGACATTGTTGGTATATTGTGGTTTAAATAAAAGGTCCAAAAATCAAAATACAGCCTTCTGGAAGTTAAGAGGCAAGCCCTTCCCACATAGACTGCCGTTCCTTCCCACATAGTAGGAGAAAAAGTTGACTGACAAGGACTGAGAAATATAGCACTGGGCCATAGTTTGGTTTCACGGTTTGCTGAAAGGGTGTGCCAGGTTGAAGACACACCGAAGAGCTGCATGTGGTGTGCATGTCTTTTCAAATGCACAGTGGGAAGAACTCCCTTGGATCACAATATTGCAGCAGCCCTGTTTTTTCAGACACTCAGCAGGAAATATAGAATTGAACTGCTGGAGTAGGCAGGTGTCCCACTCCCTTCTGTTCTATATGGTTACAGGGTCCGTGAAAGAGTAGGGAATAGAAGATTTTGGTTGCACCCTTAACTGTCCTGCCTGGCTACAAGGCTCCATGGAGCAAAAATTGCTAGTGGGTAGAATCTTTCTTGTTCTGCCTGGGTGACAGACTCTGTGAAGTGGTTAGACCAGTGGAAGGGCTGATACCAGACAAGTTTCTGTTGTGTACTTAGGAATTCTGTGTTCTGTGCTCAGGGAATGGCCAGATAGGTTTGGCTTTGATAAAGCTGTGGGTCAAAGTTCAAGTTCCCTTTGTCAAGGAGATACTTTATACCTTCAAATATACCCTCCTTTCAGTAAGAGTTGTCCATGAAATAAAGTGATTTTATTTTAACTCATTCAGTGTGAGGGCAGAAAATTTTGCCTTAGTAATACTTTACCTGAAGGGAAAAGAAACAAGAAAAATTGTCAAAGTTTTATGGGGAAATGACAAAACTAAAAACAGATGGATTTTTTTTTTAAAAGTAGGCAGATAGGTTGTATGTAACCAATAACAATCTCATTTCTGAGATTGTGTTTAAAATTTCAGATTCTGGCCGGAATTGTTTTGGGGAATTGTGAATATGTAACCTACAGTTATGCATTTGTAACTGCTATCTAGTCACATTCCCTATGTAACTCCTAGTTATGGGCTACATAAAGATTATTAAAGTCTCCCAGACCCCACTTACTGGCAAGCAGTGGCTTGGATCGATGGGGGGTCCATTCCCTTGTTGATCAAGAAGCAACTTCTCAATATTCCCACCCCCATCTTGTGCGAGCAATCTCCAGCATTAGATGGATTTATAACAATGATCCTTATTTTGCCTGTACAGTAGAGATCATTCATGGGAGAGGCTGAAAATGTTGGGTAGATGCTTCTTGATCAGAGGAGAATGGACTCCCATCAATCCCAGTGGATACTTACTGGTAAGTTGGTTTTTTTGGGGGAGGGGGTCCAACAAGAATCCATTACATTGTATCTTCATAATGATGCTGTGTATTACATAATTATCATACAGGATTCTCCCAGTAGCCTTTAAAAGTTGGATACATACCTCTAGTAGAATGAGCAGAAGAGAAAGAATCAAATGTTAATTACTCTGTAACTGATGTTCAGTGAGTTCATTGTTACCCTGTTTTCTGGGGGTCCCGGGAGGGACACCAAATTGCTATAAGTTGGGGAAATTAGTTCAAAGCACAAGTTGGCAAAACAAGAGGCAGGGTAACTCAGCAGGATCTTGTAACCCAGTGTCTACGGGGTCAGGCCGAGTCAAGAAGCAAACCAGTTGGAAAATAATGAATAGTCTTTATTAAATACAGGCACACAATGTATGCAACACAAACACACAGATAACTAAGGAAAATAAAGGTGTGAGTAAGATAGCGGGATTTTTAGAGGGATAGTTGGTTCGGGTGATACTAAACCTGTCCTGAAGTCCGGAGGAAAATGGAGAGCGAAGCTGGGGTTCGATGTATTTCAGCACATGGAGCTGAGGGGAAGCTCGCCAAGCAAAGCAGCAGCAAGGCGGTCTGGAACTCGGGAGTGATCCGAGGAAGGTCTCGGAATCAAGGGTTTTTATAAGGAGAATTGTGACTGCAGGCTAGGTCGGACTTTGGGAAAACAATAGATTTGGAGTTGGAGACAAAGCCTCCAAAAGGTCAGAATTTGAATGATTGAATTAGAGCCGAATTTATCAATAGAGTAGCCGGTATGCAAACGCGGAGTTCTTGAGCGTTGTATAGCTCGATCATCAAGTTGCCAGCGCGGGGCAGAGAATCCTTTGTAGGTTGCATGCATACCTAATGGAGTACTTGCCTTGAGGTCTCCTAAAGCGGCGAGTCGGCTATTTTCTGGCCTGCCTGTATTGTCTAGGAATATTACGGCGATAATCGGCCGAGCCTGTATGCGTGCTTGTCCGGGGGCCTCGCAAGCACGTGGAAGGAATATGTGAAGCCGAATTTAAGATATCAAATGATATCTTTTTATATCCCCAAAGCTTGGGCTAGCCAGGGCAGTAACACATAGTATGGATTCTTTTTTTAAAAAAAGTTAATTCTAAATCAAAAGCAATTTTGAAATAGTGAATCAAATAAAGTCACACTGAAAGTAACCTAAGGACAGAGTGTAAAAATAATCTCCATGGCTAAAATTGCATCTATAGGTAACTGCATATGCCTGCATCTTTTCAAAGCATGCATATGAAATTAGGGAAAAAAGGCAGACTGAAAAAGCTGGATGAAGAGTAGCACTCTAAAAAATTAATTTCCTTTCATGCTGAGAAGATGGAATATGGAAGCAAGTTTTGACACACTGTGGCCTACAAAAAATATTTTTGCATATCTCTATTATAAGTTCTAGCAACGAGTGATGGTGATGGTAACAATTGTGATGATGTCAGTGGTGCAATGATGATAATGACAACATCTGTGAAAGTAAAGGGATAAACTACCTTAATATAAGAATAGTTGTTGCCCCGGTCCATGTGACTGCATCAGGTGGAAACACCAAGCAAAGGAAATGTAAAAGAATCAAGGCATTGGTAAATCAACACAAAAGTGTTTGAGAAGAAAGCAGAAACAGAGAAATTACAATGCATCCTTACTACTACATTTAAGAGAAATTTTCTCCTTTACAGAGAATGGTTAACAAGTAGCTTAGTTGTGTATATTATCTTGTCATATTGAGAGACACATTTGTCAACGCTTTCCACATGGACTGTTTTTTAATGAAAAACATCAGCATATATTTATATGTGCATTTCTCAAACAGATATATTCATAGACAAAAACTATTGTTACTGCCCTGGCTAGTCCGAGCTTTGGGGATATTAAAGATATCCTGTTGATATCACAATTTGGCTTCACTTCTCTATTCCCCTCCACATGCTTGCGAGGCCACCGGACAAGCACGTAAACAAGTTCGGCCGTTAATTGCCGTAATATTCCTGGACAATACAGGCAGGCCAGAAATAGCTGACTCACTGCTTTAGGAGACCTCCAGGCAAGTACTCAGGCACGCAACTTACAAAAGAGCCTCTGCCCCGCGATGGCAGCTTGATGGGTAACCTATACAATACTCAAGCACTCTGCGTTTGCATACTGGCTACTCTATTGAGAACCTCTGCGATAACTCAATCATTCAGATTCTAACCTTTCGGAGGCTTTGTCTCCAACTCCAAATCTATTGTTTTTCCCCAAGTACAACATAGCCTGCAGTCACATTCTCCTTATAAAAACCCTTGATTCCGAGACCTTCCTCGGAATGCTCCCGAGTTTCATCCTGCCATGTTGCCGCTTTGCTTGGCGAGCCTCCCCTCAGCTCCACGTGCTGAGCTACATCACACCCCAGCCTTGCTCTCTATTTTTCCGGGCTTCAGGACAGGTGAAGTATCACCCAAGCCAGCAACTCCTCTAAAAATCCGTCTATACCACTCCAACCTTTATTTCCTTTAGTTATCTTGTGTGAATGTGTTGCATACACTGTTTTGCTTGTGTTTAATAAACATCATTTATTGTTTCAACTTCTGTGTGCTCTTTGACTCGACCCGACCCCTTAGACATAGGGTTTAAGATCTCGCTACGTTACCCTGCCTCTCGTAACGCTAAGCAGTGCTCTGAGCACCTTTAGTTGAGCACATTTTGGTGTCCCTCCTGGGACCTCCAGTACACAGGGTAACACTATGCATGACTAAAACGTGTCTGAGCACCTTTTTAAAATATATGCAGTACTTTTGTGCATTTTAAAAATATGTATAAGTTGTGGAACATATCTTTCATCCTTGCTTTTGTACTTTATTTCACACCATCCATTTCAAATCTCTGATCTCAAATTATGTCCCCCTCACACAGAATCATAGAGTTGGAAGGGATTGTAAAGCCCATCTAGTAAAACCCCAAGTCATGCAGCAGCACAGAACTAAAACACACATGGAAAACAGCTCTTGTAGTCATTAAGTTCTTCCTAATGTTTGGGTGAAATTTCTTGTCTTGGAATATGAATGCATTGATTTATACTCTAGTCTCCAGAGAGCACAAAACAGAAAATAAGTTCAGTCTATTTTCTACCTGACAGCCTAGCAGATATTTAAAGATGACTGCCTGGTCACTCTAGGCCTACAACTGTAGTGCCAGAACTGGACACAGTATTCTAGGTTTCAAAGAAATAGTTGTGTCAGTCTCTTGAAGCATAAAAAGGAGGACGGGAGGGGGCGGGAGAAGAAATAAGGACATAGCAAGTTTAATTGTCAGGCTGCTGCAGTTAAATCCATGTCCTCACAAGTATCCACAGGTTCTGTTTGCACCAGGGCTTTTTGGTAGGAAGGCAACTCTTTCAAGGTAACTGTGTTTTTAACCTTCTTTGGTTCCAAAGGTTGTGTTGAAATTAGAGTTGTCAGGTTGTCCTGATTCATTGCTAATAAATCGTCAATGCAACCCCCAGCCAAATCTCTTCCAACATGAGGGACTTCATCAGTCGTTACTAATTTCACCAGAGGATTGGCCAAATCTTTGATGGTAAACAGCATGTTTTTGAGATCGTCCAGTATGGAAGTAATGTCTATATGTTCTTCATTAATAGTTGATTCACTTTGGCCCACTGGTTGCTTCTCTGTTTCCATACTGGAAATTTTAGATGGTCCTGGTTGTGGCATGGTCTGGCTTGAAGTTTCTTTGGGTGATAACAAGCCGTTGTTCCTTTCCTCAATAGGCAACCTATTGCTGCACTTCGGTTAATTAAAGAAATAATAGCCAAGTCTCTATAGACCCAGACTGGTGTTATTTGATAGTTAGACAAAAAACCCTTCATTTTCATCAACATAAGAGGAATTGTGGATTGTTTAAATGTTAGCATAATTCTCTTATGGGCAGAAGTACTAGGAAGCCAGTCCACAGCTAGCATGTCAATACTATAAGGGTGTATATGTAGAAGTTGGCTCAGAGAAAGTCTAATAGCTCTAAAAGACCTCCATCTACCATTGTCTGTTCTGTTGTAGGTGATTTGCAGCATGACTTGATTTGTTTGTAACGTCCTGTTACCTTTCCCTGTTTCCAACTCCATAGAGGCTGCTGGTAAGCTGCTCCTTGGGTCATTATTCCTGTTCTTTTCACACTTCAACTTGTCTTCCTTGTTGGGCCCCACGCTGCTAGGTTGACCCAAGCCATCTTTTAAAGATGTTTATTTTTGTATAACATTGTCAAAGGAAAGTTTGAGAAGCTTCATTTGGTTATCAATTTTTTCCAAACGTTCATAGATTGAGATAACAGTATGGGCTGTTAAGAGACATTGTTTGGTCACAAAATCTGGAGAATATAAATGATGTTCTGTGGGTTGTTCATTCTCGGTAGTGAGCAATTCCTCAAGGACAGGCTCGCCTGCCTCTTTTGGCTCTGCGGACACGCCCTCCTGATAGACTGACAAGTCATTGCCAAGATTTTTGAAAGACGCAGATAAAAACTCATCCTCATTACCCAAAGCCGAAAAACTATTGGTAATGGGATTTGTAGAATTTGAGATACTCACATTTCTCTCATAGGCATGCAAATCATCTATCTTAAGTTGTTTAGAAGCCTTGCTGTGCTTGACTGTCTCTGGGCTTGTTCTGGAATGTTTTTTCTTTCCCATTTAAAACTGTCGTGGCTTATTACAAAAATAAACAAAAGCCTGAGTGAGCTCAAAGCCCATAAAGAGTTAAATTCCCAAAAAATAGTAGTTCTTGGCTTTCATTTCAAACTAGAAAAAGTGCTAGTAGAGCAAAGCATCTAATAATAGGCCCGGAGGAGGAAATAATGGGAGTACAGAAGTTTCCCAAAACAAAGCAAATAAAGATAAGCAATGCTGCACCGCGATACGGAAGCGGTCAACTAAAAAACATTACATTCCAGGCAAGACATAATGGAGGAATTAAAGTTCAAGATAAAAGGCTAAAAGCTAAAAAGTAAATAAATGGTAACAGAGTCAGTTAAAACACCACCTATCGTGCCGGCACCATCTTGCTTCCTCCTCGACATAGCAGAATATTTTTTAAATCTTTTTTTATTAATTATTTTATTAATTTTATTATAAGAAAAGAAAAAACAAAAAAAATACATAACGTGATAAACATAAAAGTGAAGGGAAAAAAAGTTTCAACAAAAAATAATTGCTTACACTTCTATTTCTTCCCAAATCTATTTACATAATATTACTTATTCAATGTATTATAAATCATACTAATTATATATTTTGATTATATGTATCTGATTCTCATTCTCATTATACTCATTGTTGTTATTTATTCCCATGATTAACATTTTAAAGAACGTACTATTAGTAATTTCATTTTCACTTCTATCCTTTTCAAACTAAATTTAACCTATTACTATTACTCAGTGTACCCCATCCCCAGAGCCAATTATATCTCAAATTACTCCACTTTCCAAAATTGTTACTCTTCTTGTGGAGGAGTGACACCTTCCTCTTTTACTAACACCTTTTCCACAAGTATCTTCCATATTTCTTCAAAATCACTCCCTTTTATTATTCCTTTTTTGGCCTTAATTCCATATGTTAACATATCATTAATCGTGATTTTCCACACTTCTTTATACCAATCCTCTCTTTGAAAATCTGCTAGAATTTTCCATTTTCTTGATATAACTAATCTTGCTGCAGTTAATAAATTTGTAATTAGATCCTTCATTGCCTGGGTACATATAGCAGAATCTTTAAGATGTACTGGCTATTTTAGCATGAACTTAGCATATTTACACGGATGTGAGAGTAGAATGGAATAACATAAGATAAGAGGATCCAGAAAGATGCAAATCATGACCCTTGCCCTGAATTTTCAAAAGGCTGTGTGAAGTGATACAGGTCTTTCAGATCTTTACAGTAGTCATTTAGTGTTGATGTATGAAAGCAATAAATCTGTTGCCCACCAGTCAATTTCCTTGGGTTCAAAATCTTCTATGAGAAGATTCCTTTCGTTGTATGAGCAGTAGCAAGGACTGATAACAGATAATATAAAATAATGAACTGTTTTAAATAGTTGAAAAATTAATATTTTTTTAGCAGATGAAGTTAGTAAATGAATATGTGCCTTTAAGCAAGATGATGGGTGTTACAGTATAACCAAGGGAACATGCTCTTTAGCAGTAGAAGGAACTGCCTTGTTAACAGGATGTGAAAAAAGTTGAAGAGACACCAGAGTGAAAAACAACCCATTACTGGCTGGTCTGTGCTGGAAGATAAAGATTTTAGCTCTCTGAGGAGAAAAAGAGCAAGCAATGTAGCTCTAGAGATTAGAAATGTTTGTGTGTGTCTGTGTGCATATTTTACAACCAATGGAATCCAAATGCGTGTTTTTGAAAGGACAATGAAATATAAATTTCAAATGGAGGATGTGTTCAGGACTGACTTATTTTGTGGGAACACAAACCTAAAAGTCAATCCAATTGTACAATTGATATTTTTAATGGTAATTTTTAATTGACTTAATTAAATAGCCTTCTTACCCTACTCAGTCTCTCTGAGTTGTTTTTCATTGGCTTCGTAAACTCAGGGACAGGCAGATTTGCAGTAACAGGACTCTTGTATTAATACACATAGTGTGCCACAAAACCATTGTCTTTGTTCCTACCTCTGCTAATGGATTGGAACAAATTCAACATATAGTCACTTGGTATTCTAGGAGAGATCTGACCAAAGCAGAAGAGAGTGGCACTGCTACTTCCGTTGATTTGGAGCCCATATTCCTGTTGATGAAGTCTAGAATTGTGTTGGCTTCTTTGGTTGCCACATCATACCATAGACTCACATTTACCTTATGGTCAGCTAAGACCTCTAGATCCTTTTTACTTGTCCTGCTTTCAAGATGTTTATTTTATTTTTTTCAAAGTGTAATACCTTAAATTTATCACTCTTTGAATTTTATTTTTTAAAGTTTTGGCTCAACTCTTCAATCTATCAAAGTCATTTTTAATCCTGATCTTTAGCTCCACCTCCTAATCTGGTGTTATCTATAAATCCAATAAGGGTGCCTTCTGTTCTATCATCTAAATTCCTTATAAAGCTGCTGAATGACATTGGGCCCAGGTCAGAACTCTGCAGCATCTTATTAGTCACTTATCTCCAGAATGAAGAGGAGCCATTGGTGAGCACTCTTTGGATTTAGTCTGTCAACCAATTACAAATCAACCTAACAGTATCACTGTCTATCCTACAGTTCACCAGCATGTCTGCGAGAATATGGGGGGGGGGGGGGAAGGGTCATCAGAAGCCTCTATGAAATGAATGTATATTACATCCACAGCACTCCTCTGATCTACCAAGCTCTTCAGTCTATAAAAACAAAGAGATAAGATTAGTTTGTCATAACATCTGTTTGAGAAACCTGTCCTGAATTCCTTTTTAAGTGCGCACAAACCAACTTTTTAATAGTCTGTTCCATCAAGCTGATTGGTATACAGTTGCTTTCTTAAGCGCTCTCTCTCTTTCTCTCTCTTCTTTTTTTCTTTTTTCTTTTTCTTTCATGGGGCCTCTCCTGTTGTCCAAGAATTTTCAGAAATTATTGACAGTGGCTCTGAGACTGCATCTACAAGTTCCTTTGGTATTCTTAGATGCAAGTTAATCTGGCCCCAAAGACTTTAGTGCCCTTACTCCATCATTTAGGTTGCTTTTATCAGGGGAGCACTGTTTTCCTTCTGGTAGAAGACTGATGCAAAGAACACATCAAACAGTTCTGCCTTCTCTCTTTCTCCTTTTAGCATTTCACCATCATTCTTGTTCTTCCTTGATATATAAAATAAACAAATTTGGCATGTAGCGTTCCTCATACAGCCCTATCCTGCCACATGCAAAGAAAAATTTTATCAAACATCAGGAGTAGAGATATTATGACTGGATGTATGGTACATGTCTCAACCTATTTCTGTCCAGATAAACAATTCACAGAATAACTGCTTGCTCACTAGGGACCTTTTCACACGACACATTTATAGCATTATGTTCCCACTTTAACTGCCAGGGTTTCATCCTATGGAGTCCTGGGATTACTAATTTTTAAGGCTCTAGAAAAACTGGCTGAGAATTCTAAATATCTCTCATTAATCTGCAAATCACAACATTCCTTTGGACGAAACTATGGCAAATAAAACAAATACTAGCATTACAGTTGTACTGTGTCACCAGAATGTGTGATGTTAGACCTCTGGAGGAGCTGGACAGTATCTTTGTAGGAGGCAATATAAAAAGTTTTTCTATCTTCCTTTTGTTTGCTGCTGCTGCTGCTGCTTCTTCTTCTTTTTCTTCTTCTTCTTTTTTAAATGTTTAAAATACAGGGAATGATATTGTTTTAATGGCTGTGCAATAATTAGGTGGGACATAAATCTTAAATAGGCAAGAACAGCAACACAGTATGAGTAATGCATTGCTGTCCATACACATATCTAGATAGAAATTAATGTAAGATTCCATAAACAGTATGCATCTTTATAAAAAATTTAAAACTATATGAGAATTCATTTTGTGATATATTTTATGTGTGCTGAATAAATGGATGCTGCTGACAAGTAACACAAAAGAATAGTCATAGAAAAGCCTAGCACTATCAAGAAACCAGATTAGTGTACTGTCTCCCCTGACCACAATCCCCACACCCACAAAGCACTTTGTCACTGCTTACAAGTGAATCATTTTATTAGAAATATGACTGAGGAGTCACACAGACAGCTAAACCCAGTGAAACATCAGTAATGGATGTAAGAGAAACTAAAGTGCTAATTCAGAACATATGGAACATTATAAATCACAACCAACCAAAGTAAACTAGGTGGATAAATAGAATAATGCGAGATTACAAATAGCCAGAGGAAACAGAATATATATTTTGTGAATTGCGAAATTCAGTTCAGTCCCCATACTGTGTCTTTGGACAATGATTTCATACCGAGAAAAATGTCAGAGGTCTTGAAGTACTGACTCTGCAGTCTAGCAGTCAGGAATCTGGTGTCCTCTAGATGTGTTGTATTATAGTTTACATCACAACTGCCATGGTATCAAATGGTTAAGGATTATAGTATTCAGAGTCCAACATATCTTGGGAGTACTGAGTTGGGGAAAGCTACTGTAGTGTGACTGGCTCACTATGTGGTTTGTTTTCAGGTGGCTGCCATCCCTTTGGAGTATACCCCTTGTGCTTAATGTTGCCCCCAGATACAATCCTAAAAATGCCCTCCTGCCCTACCTTTAGAGGTAAATTTTAAAATGGTATAATGACTTAGGGATCTTTCAACAGACTGAGAAAGGCTCAGAGGAATAGGATGTTCAGGTTGCTATTCAGTCCTTTCTGCTGTGCTCTCCATATCAGAAGTTGGGTTTGCATACTTACCCTTTAGCTCTGAAGAAAATTCATATTCTGAAGCCCACAGGAGCTGATGAATAAAGAATCACATGAGGCCCTTTTAAAAATGAAAGTGGCTCAACCAGAAAGGATGGCTCAATTAAAGAATAAACCCAGACAGTTTTCCTAAGAAGTCTTCAGCTTGCTGCTGAGACAACAGTCTCTTCATAGTTAAGCCAGCATGGCCAGTTGAGACCTCTGTGGTCCTTATTTCTACTCAGAGAGCTGCCTCTGCAGTGGCCTGAACTGAGGCCCTTTCTGCACCTTACCGTCTTCCGGCGCTGGGGCGCGGAGATCATACGGGCAGCCTCCGGCGAGAGATTCGTGCATCCGGGATCCTTTGGCTCTGCACGAGCTGCCTGCTCATGCGAGAGCCCTGCCTCTTTCTTCTGCAGTGCAGCCTGGGACCTTCCCAGGCTTCACTGGGGCAGGAAGTGCAACCGGCACTGCTCCGGAGGCTCCGCACGCCAGGTAAGTGTGCACGGGGCCTGGGAGCAATGCGTGATCACACACCATTTTCAGCTTCTAGCCGAAAATTAAAAGGTGCGTGATTGGCGCCTGCTGGCCCCTGGAGCATCGCGCGATTGTGAGTGTGTCGTGCAGATCACTCCTCACAGTCATGTGATACTCCAGGCCCTCTTTTGCATGGAAAATGCCATGCGAAAATGGCCTGTGTTTGCATTGTCCTTATCTACCCAGTGGGAACTTAATCTGATCACTTCTAACAAATCCCCTTCCCCCAAAAAGTTCCTCAAACTTAAGCAAAGCAGGATATTTTATATATATAGCAATTTACCCATTCCAAAGGTAATTGCTGTGCAAGACCAGCACCGTATGCTAGAATCTTCTTAATCCATATTACTTCTTTTACCTATGAAGGTGCATGCTATATATATGACATAAAGTATAGTCTGATTCTTAGATACTTCCTTACATCTACCGACCACTGTCATTCTTCACAATTTGTGCCAATTTGTGACCCTGTTATGTTTGGGAAAAGGGTCGGGGAGATCCTTTTAATTGCACTTGGAAATCTGCATTGTAATTCACTCAATCTGCTTGAAATTTTGAGAAACATCAAGCACTTTCTTCTTTTCTTCAGTGTTGGGAGTCTGTATAGGTGTTTGTGCAGAAAATATAACCAAGCATAAGGGACAGGCAAAGCAAGATCTTGAAAGGTTTATATTTCTTTTAGTTACAATTTCTACTGTCATAGGTCTTCAGATGCTTTTCAAGATTCTAAAAACAGAGAATCTAGTGTTTAAACCATTTTAAGTCATTCAGTTTAGGTTTGGCTAAACCTTCTTCTTGAAACTCAGACCTATATCATTATGACATTCTCTACATCAACATCTCCAGCACATTTTCTCCCCTTAAATTCTCAGCACTATTTCATCTGTATTATTGTACTCCATTTGTGTTTCATTTGCCCTCATTGCCATGTTCTGAATTCCTGGAATTCTTTAGGCACGCTAAACATTTTTTTTTCCATTTTATGCTTATACAGAAAGGTAGAGCTGGTAGGTAGAAAATGTAGAAATTTGAAATATGCTATAAAATATGTGTGATGGAGTGCCTTAGCTTTCTCTCTGGCTCTCTCAGTTCAGGTAGACCAATCTATTCTAGAGACTAGTTATGGGCCCATACTGCAGTAGTGTCCTGAAGTATAACTCTTAATCATTTTTTTCTTATGAGCTTGCTTACGTAAGATAAAGTCCTACTGAATGGATGCTAAACTTGTCTGGCAATCCCAACCTTCCCAACTGTATTCCAAAAGGCAGTCTGTTTTCTTTGAATAGCATGGTAGCTTCTAAGAACTGACCAAGATCTTTTCTGTGTGACTATGCCACCACTCTGTGCTGTCTTATATTTTTTTATATGAAGGTACAGCAGGTATGGTAATCTCATAGTTGTTTTGCAGCACATGTTCAAGTGGCCCTAGCCAACATAGCTAGTGGTGAGGAATGCTGGGAGTTACATTTTAACACTGTCTGGAGCCTCAAGATTCCCAGTTCTGATGGTAGAGTGTGAGGACCAAAGTATGTTAGGTAGGCACCAATGGGGACTTTGCTTCCTTAAAGCTCTATATCGTGTGTGTGTGTGTGTGTGAGAGAGAGAGAGAGAGAGAGAGAGAGAGACAGACAGACAGACAGACAGACAAAGAAAGAGAACTTTTGATTATAATGTAGCTGGTGAGTGAAAAGCTTTCCCTCAGCATGTTCTACATCCAAAGAAGGAAGCTCCATCACCCATACCTATGATTAATTAATTAAAAAACAAAACAAGATGTACATGCTACACAGTAAGTACATTGTGTGATGTGGTCTTGTCGTAATATTAGGTAATGGAAGTTAGGAAATGTATGTATGATATATTTGCTTTTGTAACATTTTCAAAGTAGTTTTCTTATGTTCATGTGTCTCTGTCCCACTGATGTAGCTGTCTCTTAAGAAGGCATAAGGAAGGAGTAGGAAAAAAAACCTTCTGGATTTTGTCTGTCACGTGAATGGTAGCCCAAAAGCAGAAATAATTCAGACCAACTTTTCATGTTTTGAAAAGGTGAGGACTCACTGCTTTAAGAAGAAGGAGGAGAGAGAGAGAGAGAGAGAGAGAGAGAGAGACTCTTTTATGCACATATGGCAGAAATGCCCAGCGATTAAGCAATTTCAGAGGCAGAAATACAAATCATCCTTGAAAGAACCCTTCAGTTCGGCCCTGAGGAATAGCTGCTAGCTTTGCCAATTATAGGGATGTATCAGTTAAAAGGCTACATTAATCACACATATGCTAGTACATGGAGGGAGGAAAAAAAAGAAGATATACTTTAACTGTGACAAGGACACAGAAGATAAGTGATGGGATGAATGAAATGCTACAAAATATTGGAAATATAGTTATGGATACAGCTGGGGGGAAAAAAAAGAAACAAGGACAGAGAATATTGAGGACAATGACTATTTATAGACTTTCACACAAAGGAAGCTACCAAAAGATAAGGCTGGCATAAATTACCATTCTGCCAGAACTGATAAGCAGACAGATCTCATGAGCAGCCTTATTCATGTATGAAGTTGTGATCAACCTTTTTTTCTAGAGCAAAATTGGAAATAAACTTTGGGAGTTCTCTCTGAGGTGCTACCCATGAAGAATGTTGAGTCTGGGTACATTTCTCCTGGTGCTTCCATGCATCTCTCAGCTGCAAAGAAAAGTGCAGCACTTTGGTTATCAAACCTTTTACACATTGTTAGAACATTGAAATATTCTCCTACATAGATAGAGGCAATTCCTAAACAGCTAGAAGAAAATTTAAAGAGCATCTAAAAGTCATTCAAATTTGGAAGAACTTCCACAGGCAAAACACATCAGGAATTCCAAGAGCCAGTAAAATTCAAGCTATTCCACTGAAATGTCTCAAGGATGTTTTGGATAGCTTTAATTAGATCCCTGATTCATACAAACCATTTGTTGCAGAGTGAGGCCATACCCTGTCAGAAGGAAAATATATACACTGGGGCTGTGCATGAGCTCTCCTTTAAATTCTGTACCCAAATCAGCTTACTCTCTCTTAATCATACAAGGAATTAGGTGATAGGGTTGAAAACAAGGATTAATAACATATGTGGCAATGCATTATTTTCACAAATAAATTGTTTGGAATAAGCTCCACAACTAAATTGTTCAGCCCTGAAATGTGATTAGATCCATTTAGAGCATATGCAAAGCACAAAGGCATAGAAATCTATTTTCAGGCTTTCTGTATACAGAAACTTGTCTTATTTTTATTTTATAATGAAAGCATTCTTCTAGAATAGCAAGATAGCAATTTATTTATATGCTTATTGCAGCAAGTAGTATATAGTGTTAAATTTGTTCCATGCATCTGCCTTCTTTTTAAACTCTGAAGATACAGAAAAAGACATATGCTTAGCTTCACTTGTCTGACACAAAGATAGTAGAAAGTTAATTAATTACAATCGCATATTTGTTGTGGAGAAATGGCTGTGCTGCTAAATTAAAAACCTAAGACCTTTATCGTGTCAATCATAATGAGATTTGTGCACAAAAATAATTTAAAATGTTGGGTTCACTATTAAAACATGTTTCTGGTATGGTAGATTAAAATGTTTACACTAATCCTGGAATTTCCCCACTATTTAGTCCAGAGTTAGTCTGCTGAACTCAGAAAGACTGCAGTGAAATAAGTTGTTTGAGGACTGAAGGCTCTTTGAAGTGTTAATTAAAGAGGATGGAAATCTTAGCATGTATTACCAGATATACTTACTTTCATATCTGTATGTAAATGTAGAAGGAAAACTGTCTGTGCATATGAACTGAATCCTAACATGAAAGGAAAAAAAAAGGTGCAGTGGGTAGATGACTGCTATGTTTGGGAGCTGATTTCTGAAGAGTGTGCCATTTTCTTCCAAAGACCAGATAAGTAGCTTCTTCTTGGACCTAGTAGTATGGCACCGGAGTCTGGGTTTCTTCTTTGACGTGTAGTGTCTTTTGCCAACTGTGGCCAGATTGCTACCTGTGTCTATCATTAGATAGGGATATTCTGTCCATAGTTGTCATGCTCTGCCTTGGACCTTCACAGTGAGGAAGAGGATCCTGAATCTGAGGCAGAAGTTTTCCCAGAAGTTTGCCCAGTTGAAAATAACAACAAACAACAACAGGGGCCTGAGCAGGGGGAACAAGTATTAGAAGATGAGGCAAAACAGACTCCTGCTTTTTTTTGAGAGAGATGATGCCAGAAAGAAAGTCTCAGGCGTTCAGCTTGTTTAAGTAACAGATGGGCTTTAATGAAGAAACACATCTGGCAACATCATCAGCCTGTAAAAGACAAACAGCTGGCCCATCTTCTCCCAGGGTTGACAACTGATCTTCCTGGTAGTTGAAGCTCTGTGCCGTGGTTTCCTGAATCCTGACTCTCTTGGACCTCTGCTTGTTTGACGCTGATTCAGATTTGTCTTTGTGGATTTGTTTGCCTTGGAACTTGCATTCTTGACCTGAACTCTGTTTGGACTACTCCTGCTCTTGCCTTTGTGAGTAAGCTCTGCCTGGTTATGTTACTGTAGCTTCTAGTCCGGACTTGTGGTATATTAGATATCATTTGATATCAAGAATTTTGTCTTCACTACCCATTCCTCTCCATGGGCTTGCGAGGCCCCCGGACAAGCAAGCACACGGGCATGGCCAAAAATAGCTGAACTATTCAAAACAAATCCAGGCAGGCCAGTAATTGCTGGACTGCAGCTTCAGGAGACCTTCAGGCAAGTACCCTCTTAAGATCACATTATATATGCACACCATTTACAAAAGATCCCCTGCCCTGAGCAGGCAGCTTGATGAGCCGAATATCCAACTGTCAAGCACTCCGCATTTGCATACTGTCCATGCTATCGACAACGCTGTCATAATTCAATCATCTAAAGTACTGACCTTTCAGAAGCTTTGTCTCCAGTCCGACACCCATTGTTTTCCCCAGGAACGGACTAGCCTACAGGCACATTTTCCCCTATAAGACCCCCTGATTTTGAGCGTCTCTTGGGATCGTTCCGACTTCCATCCCGCCTTGCTGTTGCTCTGTTTGACGAGCCTTCCCCTCAGCTCCCATGTGCTGAGAATCTCCAATACAATGGACTTTTCTTCTGATAAACCGGGCTTCAGGATCAGGTGTAGTATTTCCCCTTAAAAATCCCTATCAAAACCCTCTATCCAACTTCTACCTTTCTTTCACTAGGTCTGTGTGAGTGTCTGCATACATACGTTTTGACTGTATCTCAAAATAAAGGAAAACAATTATTATTTACTTCTGTTTGATTATTGACTCGGCCTGACCCCGTAAACATTGGGTTCAAGATCTCACTAGTTTGCCCTGCCTCTTGCATTGCTTAGCTTGTGCTCTTGCTAATTCCCATTCCCCATTATTTTGAGCACATTGATGTGTTCCTCACGGGACCCCAGAATTCAGGGTAACAGCTAGGTTTGCTAGTTGGTTGCCTGGGATGTGACAATAGTTATTCATCATTTGGTACCTTCCAATAGCTTAGTGAAAAATATCAAAAGTGCATTAGTGTCTTTGGCTACTACTTTTACAAAGGTTTGGAAACATCAGGTAATGCAACATACACTTACAAGAATGCTTGCCTTTTCAGATCACACACCAGCTCTTCTGTTCATTTATTAGCCTCAGCTGCATAGCTTGGAGTGGGGACAGGAGCGAGGGGGGCGGGGGGGCAAGAGCGAGGGGGGGCAGGGGCATGACCATGTTGCACGGGGTGCTCCCCAAAAATTGCCACCTGGGGTGGACAGCTTTCATCTCCCTCCCCCCGTCCATATGCCAGTGATTAGCCTGATACCATTTATGAGGCTGGTGTGGGTGTTGTGTGTCTTCAAGTAATTTCTGACTACTGGTGACCTGAAGGCAAACCTATCATGGAGGAAATATGTTGTTTCCTTTCTCTGATGCAAATTTGACCGCACTCAAAGGAGTACATACTTCAATACCAGCCAACCTACACTTTAGTAACATCTGTGGGTGCCTTTCTCTGTGTGTATCTTTCTTAAGGAAAATAAAGGTGACATTTAACCATCTCAGGAGTGGGAAACTCTTCTTCTCTTGGGGGCAGCATTCCCTCAGAAGGAATTTTTGAAGCAGTGATAAATGATGGCTTCTCTGACAGTGGGATGCTGAAGCTGGTTATTATTCTTTGAACTTTAAAGGAGCTATCCAAAATGCTTAACATATTTTGGGGATAGGATTGAGCCACCCAGTTATTTCCTTTAAAGCATTGATTAAATCCTGGGGTGAATTCACTGCTCCCTTGATGTAGGAGTCAAATGCTGTTGATGAGCAGGGCCAGATGGGTAGAACCATAAGGTTATTGCAACCTCACACTCTTTCTTGCTGTGCAGGGTCTCTATGCCTCAGCAAGATTACGGAATCTGTTTTCTAAAGGGATTCATCTTTTCCAAAATAATAGTAAGTGTGGGGTGAAATCCTGTTCAGGACCTATGTCTTAGTAAATAGATTTGTGTCTGTGGAAATTACAGTTGGGCAGTTCCATAACGTTCATATGCAGTAAAGGGCTGCTATTACATAACTATGCAGGCAGTCCAATGAACTGACCTAAGTGTGACATTACTGATCCACAATGAGACCAATGTGCATCTGTGACATTTGGGCATCAGTCCTGATGAGCAATCTTGTCGGTGTCCTGTTACACATTTTTTACAATTCACTAAACAGGGTTTCTTAGTACCTTTCCTACATAGCTACTTGTAGATGAAGATATATAATATATGCTATGATAGAAGATTCCAGCCATTAATGTTGTTGTTATTATTTGGGTGAAGGGCAAATACCTCTTTATTCCTCCAAACTATAAACTTCTGTCTGTTGTTTTTTTTTAAATGGCCTGTTAGTATGATTGTCATGGAATCATTTTGATGAGAGGTGATTGTGGAGAACTAGGGGCAGCCAAGGCTAGCACAGACTAGGACTGTTTTCTTTTCTCCCTCTCTGGAAAATCAGCATACCTTGGCTCCCTCTCCACACTTATATCCCACCCCTGCTTTCCCTAAACCCATAACCTTTGTGGATAATGGGCAAAGCTGATTAATGGTTACTCCAAAAGGAATGAATAACTTGTGGTAGGGTGTTGTAAATAGATTAAATTAAATGGAAAGTACTCCACTGAGTCCGGAAGTTATAAAAATAATTTGATTTTTTTATTAAAACAGCAAACAAGGAAAAGGTATTGGGTAAATCAATAATTTCAAACAGCACAGAACTTCACTCCATCTACATAGGCACAAGACTTCCATATATTCACAGCCCTTGTCAGGGCATTCAGAGTGTGAGTGCGGTGTGACCAGGAAAGGTTTTTCTAAGTGGATGGAGAGATGAGGCAACATGACCTTGAAGCGCAGCTGCAAGGGAATGTTTTGGATAGCCTACCTCGAAAGGTCTTACTGCATCAGAAAGCACCCAACGTGAGGTGTTTGCATGCTGAGAGCAATTGGGTCACCCCATATGGACTGGGGTGTGGTTAAGCCCTTGAAATGGCTTAGGTGTACAATGCAATTTGCCCTTGGTCATTTTGCCTTCGGTGATGCTGGTATAAGGCTATTTTGTGTACTGCCTCTGGATCTGCTGTCAGTCTGTTTTTCCATATTGCTATTTTGTGCCTGATTTTTTTTCTGCTTCTAGGCTTGCTGCTGGAAGCCCTAACACTTATCTTATGTGCTTTGTTGAATAAACAGCACTAAGACTGCAAGGCTTTTTTACCCTGTTTGGAACAACTGGTTGCAGCTGGGCACTGCTTCCTTATTAGCACTCTGTATATGCTCTGAGATGCACAGCTCACATTATCCTGACAGGCCTTTGGTTTTCCTTCCACTCACAGGCTTATTTTTCCAAGTATAGGTTAAACCTTATGACCTAAGTCAATGTTAGTTAGTTAGTTTTGTCTTTCCTCTGTCTTTCCTCTGTCTTTCTCTCTAGACTCTTAAGTAGTAGGCCAACCCTAACACTCAGACAGCCTCTCTCTGTCTCAACTCTCCCTGTCTCTCTGGAATCTCACTGAAGGAGTTCTTTTCTAGACTCTGCTCCTGATATGTATGTGTTCTGCTGGCTCATCCACACGGCCCCTCCCTCTGGTTAAGGCTGGGTTCTTCAGTCAGAGAGCCAATCAGGTTAGACCACCCTCTGCTACTAGGCTGCTCTACTAGCCACGGTCTCCCCAGGGTTCATCACAGTGGTATAAATATATATCACATAAATTAATTAACAAGACTGCTATATGAATTATGGCCCAATCCTACTGAATGGCTTTATCCATGACAGTGGAAGTACTTTTGCAAGCACCCAAAGACACATCTTTGGATTCCATTACACTTTTTTTAAAAAATGCTGTTAATTGTCCATAAATGGACCACATTATGGACCACATTATCTTAATGCATATATAGAAATCATACACTTAGCAAATATGTCACAGCTGTGGTTCTTTGCTCAAGGATTTGTAGAAGGACAGCTTTTAAAATGGGCTGGTTTTGAAGATTTTCAGCTTTTCTCAAAATTGTTCAAATTATTTGTCTGAGGAAGAACTTCCAGATTTCGTTTTGGTGTTGACGGTGTTTGGCATTTTGGTGTCAACTTTTTTCTTTAAATCTATTTGTTATAATTATTCAGAATCTAGAGCTGCACGTACATACAACGTTTGTATATGAGGATACAAAGAATGAGAAGCACAATGAAGATGAAAAATTACAATAAACAGTTTAAACCAAGCAGTTAATCCATCTCTTTCTCTGCCACATTTGCTTTAAGCACAATCACAGAAAGTTTCTGTTCATTCTACTGTTATGAGCAGGCATCTCAGAAGAGGACATTTTCAAGACAAAATTCATGGCATATTTCAAAAATACGCTAACATGCAGGATCTTTATTTATGTTTTAGTGCCTACTTTTACACAAAGCAGGCTAACGTTTAGCAAGCTTCTTTAAAATAGACAAAAGATCTTAAACAAAATTTCATTTAGTTTCATTTTTTAAAAATGATACTCCTGTTGAAGGAAAGTAACATGTCCTAGTCTAGTTTCTAGGCCATTCTATTCCGTAACATGATGTATGCACATACAAACCTTCCACACCTGCAGGCTACAGGCTTCTATTAATCATTTAACGAATATCGCTTTCACAGTTCATCCATCATGAAACCATCTGCAAAGTTAAAAAAGCAAAAGCAAAATGAAATAGTGAACTTGAATACATTCGCTCCTCCTAGAACATATATTTTTACAGATTTCCAAACCAGAAACTTGAATTTTAGTAGATTAGTGTCTGTTTTTCTTTTCATTTATTGAATATTTCAGTTGTTTAATAACATGAGAAAATTATGCAAACTGTACTTTAACAAACCAGTTTTCATCGTACAATTCTCTGTGTGTTGATATCAGCGTGCACAAAAAAGAACAATCATGGACTGTTTTCAAGGTCCCATTGTTCTTTTGGACATGGGATTGTATATACAAAAGCCATTTTGTTCAGGGTATGGGTTACATGTAAAAAAATTATATCTGTGCTCTCATACAAATAGCGTCTGTGAGATGTAAAACTGCAACACTGGAGATCTGTCTTTTGTGAATCAGTAAGTATCTTCAACCAACCACCTGTCAAGGGTTATAGATATCCTAAACTGTGGTGCTTGTTAGTTAACATAGTAATCTGTTTTCACAATGTCCAGTACCAGTTTGGAAAAGATTGCCATTCTCTTCCTTACCTGATTCTTAACTGCTATCTGTCAGTTTGTATACAAACACTTCAGATATGTGAGGAGAGCTGCCCTTGAAATATAATGATGATGGTGATGATGATGATGATGATGATGATGATGATGATGATGTAAGGGGACATGAAATATATATCTGTAAAACAATAACTAAAGTATGTTATGTTTGGGGGGCAGATAGCTTCATTAATTTCCAGAATTTAGCATGGCATGATGTAGAAATTGTTTTTTGTTTGAGAAAAGGATTAGACAGATTTATAGAGGATTGGTCTATCAATAGCTATTAACTCTAAACTCCATGTTTAGCGGGCAACAAATAACAAGTGGAGGAAGAGGAGAACAATTGCTGATAATAATGTTTCTTCAAGATTCTTGGATGGCCCCTGTTGGAAACGAGATGCTAAATGAAATGGACATTGACATTTGAACCTTCATGTGATTAATCCTCAAACAAGTATTATCTCACTTCTGATGTTCACAGCTCATAAAGCGAAACACCACATGTGTCAGAGTATGTACAGAACACTCACAAAGAGAGACTGGTACATGCCACACCGTATGTCTGTATAAGTGCTGCATTTGGATTCCTCACATACTTTCATGTGGCCTGTCAGATATTTGAATAGAACCTGTGATTAAAATGCACGTGCACACTCTGTCATGAAGAGGCACATCTCCTCAAGCATACATGTAGATTATATTGAAGGGCAATCAGGTTCATACTCTCTAGCCTGAGTGGTGCCTTCTATGCTTCATCGTAAGTACACTTAAGAGCTAATTAATACATTATATTCCACAGTAGATATGTATATTTAATAGCTCATATGGGTGACCTACTTATGTGAGTCATGCAATGCATGAGAACCCATATAGAGTAATACTGTGTTTAAAAGTTTCAGGAGTGGGTCAAGGAAGGAATTCAAAAAGTGGGTGGAGAAAAGGGGGGTGTATGTGCATGTCCGTGTTCTAAGAAACACAAACACATACATTGGGGTGAGGGAAGACTTTAATGCTGTCCTCATTCCATCCACCATTACCAGTGAGCTTTCTGACCTGGGGATATGCTGTTTTAGGATCTCTGAGGGAAGGAATACAGGAACAGGAATCTTGGATTCTGACATATTACTGGAAGGAGCAAAATTCCAGTCTCTTCCTTCCAGTTTATGTGATTAAGCTTTTTACTTCCATGTCTCTCTGGTGACATGGCACCGTGATCTCAGCCACTGGGGGTGTGGGGACAGTCAACCATGGTAGAGGCAGCATATGTAATATGACATTGTATGAAGTTCCTTTGCACAGATTAAACTAGCTACAGAGTTTCACAATTTCCAAGTGTTATGATGCAGTTTCCATTTCCAAAAAAATGGATCAATGTATGTTTAAAATGTGCATGTTGAGTGAAAATAAGTTTAGAAACACATATTTGGAAGGAAATGTGTTTATAACAGCATTTTTGTGAGCAAATATATTTTCAAGCGCATATTTAAATTTGAATTTTTCAAAATGTTTTCTTTAAAATCACAGGTTAATACAGAAGCAGGATATATAATAAGGAATACATATCAAAAGTGACACACACCAAAAATTGAGATATTTGCCTTGTCCCTGATTAAATTACATTATGTTTCTAAATATAATGTATGAATTCACATGAGCAGCTTGAAGCTGGTGTGAATTCATGGGGAGGGACATGCATATGGACCATACTGTCAATCCAAAAACTCTCTCAAGTTCATTACACCTATGTGACTACTCACTGCTACTCCAACACATCACATGTCTTTTAAGGGAAAATACAACGCAATGCCTCAAAATGCCATCAAACATACTTTTATCACTATCTGCTTGCTAGTGTTTTATTTAATCCCCTTCCATGCCCTGAACACTCTGTCAACAAATTAATTTTGTCTGGGTTGTTGGTTTGTTCAGTGTGTGTGTGTGTTTCTAAAGCAAGCAAACACAAATGGATTTGGGGGATGTTCTTGTTAAGTCAGTGAACCACGCAGCACACATATTGCCAAAAGCAGCTTTGTAAAAGGCTACATGCCAGTTGCTTAGCTGATCTGTTTTGCTGTGCCTCTTGCCTGCATTTCTTTTCAATCTGAACACATATAATTAATATAATTACCAGCATCCCTATGAACACAAAAGCAAATAGTGGTGCTTACATGAGCATTCAACAATTGCCGATATGTCCAAAAGGCATATGATACCTCTCTGCAGCTAAGGAAGTATTTCTGTGTGTTACCCTCAGGAATGAGCATGCAAGGCTGTTAGTGTCTTAAATGGAAGGTGACAGTACTGGTTCTCCAAAGGGCCACTTCATCCAGCTTCTATTCTGCTTTGAATCTGGTTTCTCCACCTCCCCGAGAAAATGAAAATGTCCTTGTGAGCAAAATCAAGATGGAAACATGAAATATCACCCCTGCTGTAATTATCTTTCACTCTCTCGTTTTCTGTTGCTTTATACCTTCTGTTGCTTTATACCACAATGAGCTAGGACATAGTAGGCTATCTCCACTGTATTTTTCCATCAGAATTATGGAGGATGAAAAGTCACTTATAATAGCTGATGGAAAACACTTGAAGGATTCAGGTCCCTTGCCTGTGTCCATAGCAGAATGCTTGTCTAGTTCTATCAGATACATTTCAAAATTAGGTGTGGTCTACACTACATCCTTTAAACAATATCTCATGTCTTCAGAGGTTACCAAGTGACTGGAATTGTCTGGCAGTTTTAACAGCAGCTGCAGCCACCACTCTGAGAATGCTCTTCTGGTATCAGTCTTTAAAACAGCTCATACTCAGTTACCTGACTTTGTGGCAACCTCTTTTCTCTCTGTTGCTGGAAAATGAAGCAAGATGCTGTCATAGAGTCAATGGTCCCTTCTGTACTCACCTGGATCTGTCATCATCCACTCTCAATCCCAGCAGCACTTCTGTCAGGATGAGAGCGGGGATGCAAATGCTGTCCTCCGCACTAGCTGGCTCCCTGGTGAAGAAAGTGTGATGGATGTACCTCTTCCTTGTGCAGCACAGCTGGGTACTTTCCAAGGCTGCACTGGGGCAGGAAGTGTCTCCATTGTGCTTCTGGGGCTTCTGCAAGCCAAGTGAGTGCAGGATGGTTGTGTGATCACAGGTCATTGATGGGGAAAACCCATCAATGATTTAATCCATGATTGTGTCACCTGGTGACAGGAGAAGGGGGGGACCACAACAACATCATGCAGAAACATCGTTGCAGTCTCGTTTCTTTCCTGTTCCCATGATGGGATAGGAGACTCCTGTAGAAAGGGCCAATGTCACAGGGTAAGGGACTGATTACTCCATTGTGGTGGTAGCTGAACTGGAAACTGTTAAGTTATCTTAGGACCTCTGACTATGTGGAAATCGTAGAAAGAGTGAGGAAGGACACACCTTAATAACATTTCTCCTGTCCCATCTGCTAGCAGAAAGGATAATCTCATGTTGCAAAGCAGTGGAAAAAAATTATCATCTGCTGGCACTGGAGACAGATGTAACTTTGTCTCAAGTAATATTAAAAACCCCGAGAATATTGCTGTCTAAACAGCTGCAGAAATTGTAGGGATAGGGACAGGATGACTTAATGGTCTCTGTTGATGCTAGCTGACTCTCAAATACTACCAAAGTTTAATTAGAATGTAATAAAACATTTGTCCCTTGCAATTATAAGGTTTTTTTTAAGTGTTCTTGGGATACCACGTTTTGTATGCAATATCTTCCATTACTGTGAAGCCCTGACCACTGGGTGACACCACATTTATTACAGTGTATGGCCAGTTCCCATCAAGACTGAATGGTCTTTTCTGTAATCAACCTGGATGTTGCATTTAATAAGCAGGAACTGTGGGCTGTGTCTTTAGTAAGAACTGTGAGCCCAGGTAATCATTTCCAAAACCTGAATTGTATTTTTAAAAAGTAACTGGCTACAGTTATAGTCCCAAGTGGCCCAAAGGTCCATTACTGTTCTAGTTGGAGTTATTAAAAATAACCATTTGTTCACCTGTTTCTCAAAAGTAACTTCGAAACTGTATGAATGCTGCAAACAGCTGCTGTCCGGTACAAACAAAGCACACTTTTCTTCTGCCTACCTCACTGTTGGTTCAAAACTGCCAGGAGGATGAACAAACACTTGAACCATGTGATATTCTTTTTCTATTATTTAATGAAGCCACTTCTCTATAATTATAAAACCCACTAAAACACTACAGATATGCTACAAATGGAATTATACTTTCCCCTAAGTTATAATCTTAATTGACTTTAATACAGTTGTACCTTGGTTATTGGGGATAGGATTTCAGAACAAGCATTTTAGGTAAAAACTGTGCAGCGTATAAGACTGCATATTGCACTATTCCTAGCCTGTTCCATCCAAAACATCCATAAATAACACATGGTACCTATCAGATAAAATATTGTATGTAGACACCTTTTTAAAAATTATACAAAATTAGTAAAGTTTCAGAAGAGAATGGGGTATATTATTGGTTACTGGGTTTACTGAATTTTCCAAATTTGTGTAGAGCCACCACTTTTCTATATTGAACAGATGATCAAGGAAAATCATATACCAGTAAAAGTGACTTGTTTTTTTCGAAGTATAAACATGACCTTCCCTTAGCCTGCCCTGTTTTCCAGCTTCATGTGATTGTTTATATACTGAACAGGAAGTTATTGGCTTCTTCAGTCTCTTCACTGATTACAGTGGGAAGAATCAGACACAGTTTCCAGATCTTCACAGAATTTTAGGGGAACACAAGGGAGGAACAAAGATATAGAGCAAAGTCACCAAAAATGGACAGTTTCTCAACAGTTATGTGATGGTTGGAAATGCCTCACTGAGACTCAGGTGATATCATATTGGTTAGCTGGTTCTGGATTGCAATGAATAAATAATAGCTTTTCTATGGGGAACAGGTCTTGCAAAAGAAAACAACATTTCTGTGTAAAATAAATTAAGGATATTATGAACATGAGAACATTTTGTCTGGTCCATGTTTTTAAGTAAATCATCTCCACTTGTGCATCTGAGACATGCCGTTATCCTTTGGATTCTGCAGTTATCTGGATTCTGGCATTCCAAGGTGAATTTCTCAGTTCAAAATAGGGTATAATAGAGGAGACTGCATACAAAACTATGTATAATGAGAAAAATGCAAAACAAAATGTATTTTTGAAGAAAATGGCAGATGACATTACTGACTGACACTTTTCTGGGATTATTTGAAAAAGATCATGATGTCAAAAGGCAGTGCCAGCTGATGGCTTCCACTGAAGTGTGTGTGTGTGTGGGGTTCCATCCACTCTAAACTTTAATCTAAACTTCAAAGGAGTTACCTTTAGTGTTGAACCATTTGCCCATTGCGCTGAACCATTTCATCACTGTAGGTAGCTTCTTTAAAACCGGGACTAAAATCTGGATTGGCTTCAGTGCCCATTCACATGGAAACCACCTACCTACAATGCTAAAGTGGGAAACAGTGGATTAGTAGATCAACACACGTGAAACTGTCAGAAGCCAGAAACAGATCTGTTTGCCTAGCAGGCAAATGAACCTTGCCACTGAATTTCTAGATAACTTGAACTGCTTGAATGTTAGCTCAAAGGCTATCAAAAATCTATCTATATCAATGCAATTTGCAGATAGCTTCCTCAAGTACTTAAAAGTTACTGCTTTTCAAATAAGTTATAACTTCTGAAAAGCTAAGGATCTGATCAAGTGATTAGCTGCTCTGCTTGCAGTTATTTACAATGCACTGCTTGATAGAAGGACTAGAGCTCTTGCTTTCCAACATGAACTTTCTAATGAGCCAAACCTACTGAGTCTTGAAGCTATCAGATAACACTTAACTAAGTTTATATAAACGCCAGGGGAATTTTGCAGGGAAAGGGATGTCAGATGCTGTCTAAATATTGCTTTTTTCTCCTACATCTGTACCTTAAAGTTTCCACTAAGATGTGCTTATTTTGGACCTCTGGTGACACGGGCGGGCAACGAAGATACAATTTATCAGAAGCATGCTGTTCCAGAATACAAGGATCTTGAAAAGATTCAAATGATTTTGTAGTTCTCAAAGTTTGCTGTAGCCCCCATCACATAAAATGACTTAACCTTTTCTGCGTACAGCTAGACTGCAATAAAAAGCAATTGTTTTATATTATTTTGTTTTATTCTATTTCCTTTCTTGTTTTTTTTTTAATTGTCTGCCATTTCCTATTTGAGTCTGTCTGCTAAATATTCTGAAGTTTCATGCATGTTTGATCCTTCTAGACCACTTCAGCATTAAACACTTTTTTCCCCCTTCATTTATTTGTTTATTTTTATATCCTGTCTTTCTCCCACTGCCAGACCTGAGACAGCTTAAAGCATAGGTCAAACTAAGGATAGCCAAAATGAATCATAATAGAATACAACAAAAAAGGAAAAAAATACTAAAATGTTTTTTAATAAGAATGACACTGATTTTTTTTTTTAAAAAAAAAGTTAAAATGTTTTCAAATGTAACAGATAAAAACAATAAGGAAGAAGAATCTCCCAAAGATGTAAAACAAATATGAAAATTAATAACCTGATACACTTTTCTCCTTTTACTTTTTGCTTTATTTCCTCACCACCTACACTTACTACTCCATTAGCTATTTCTTTCTTTTTGTTATTATGCTAATCTCATGATATTCACTATTGGGAAAGTAAAATTCTTTCATTCTCAATTTCATTGAGTTTCTCTGAATGGCATTTGCATTTCCTTCCCATCCTTATTTCCTATCAGGTTATGAGACAGTGTTTTCTTCTCACACAGCAATTCATGCATGTTAATGCTTGCCCTGTAATTTTCACATTTATTTGTGCAATTTTCCTAATGTACATCACATTTCAAAGCATTTGAAATGTGCAAAGCATTTTTCCCTGCATTTATTTTCAATTAAGTCCATTTTAAGTTTTCACATTTGAAAATATGCATACTATTTTTGCCCACCTCCTAGCTCAGGAATACCCTACAAGGCTTGAGGCAAGGCACACATTCTCTTACAACAGCAATGAAATTCCCATCACTGTTAGTTATTGCATGTTATTATATATCTTTTGTGAATATTCACAGGGTTCATTTTCTTCTCTGCCCCATGGAATATGTAGATGGATGTCAAACTAGGCATTACCCACAGATACCTTTGGCATGATCTGGGCATTTAATATTTCGAGCATGTGTCGATGCTGTCAAAACTATTAAATTGTATATTATTACTTGTATTTATATCGCACTCCCCCCCCCAAAAAAAAACAATATGCTAAGAATCATAAAGGTGAATCAGTGAGGAGTATTAACACAAGAAAACTTGCCTCAAGTTGCCTTCATATGCTTCAGTAAAGCAGGTGTGGGAAAAGTGCAAGTCTGGGTCACATGTGGCCCCAAATTTCTTTATGGCCTCAGCACCTCCAGACTCTTCAAACTACCATTTTTCTTGTTGGAAGAATAGGTGAATTGTGACTCCTGGAAACCTCCAGAAACAGCTCATATGAAATCTTTTCACCACACCAGATTGTGAAAACTGTAGTTGGACTCCTAAGTACTTCTAGGTGTTTTGATTTGGTTTGTTTTGGGCATTTTTGGCAGTCAGTTTGTTAGGGGTGGCTGAAGAATCCTGCAGCATAACACTGGTACCAAGACCTGTTGCAATTGCCCAGTCCTGCTATAAAGGTAATCTTCTGCTCCAATGTCATTCTAAATGATGTCTGTGTAGAGCAGGGGTAGACAACCTAGTATGCTCCAGGTGTTACAGATTGCAATGACCATGAGCTGATGAAGGCTGTACTCCAAAACATCAGGAGGGCACCAGATTGCTTGTCCTCTGCTACTGAAAAAAGGAGATGTATGGTACAAAAGATTTGACTCCCTGAACAAATGTTTTCTGCTGCTGGAATGATACGTGTGTGAGAATGATCCACACTAATTCCCTACTTAGATGATTCTCCATAAAGACAGTTCTTGAAGATAGGATGACATTGATCTAAATCATAACAAAAGCTGTTCCTAAACCTATGTAGCATTATGGTAATGAGTCAGAAAGGAAAAGAAAGGAAAGGAAAGACCTTCTGCTCTGTAAGCTGTAGGAGTATGATCCGCTCTAACCTTAGTAATGGAACAAAACAAAAATTGGTAGATTTCATTACACAAACAGTACCTGTTAAACTGCAGAAAAGTTGGCAGCACACTGATTTTGAACTCCAAAGACCTTAGAATAACCACACTTAAATGGAATGCAACTTATGAGTTTATCTTGAAATATGTTTACATTGCCAACAGATGGTGCAAAATCCAGACAAACCATTTTCTGTTTTAATAAAGACACTGAATAGGACTAAGATTTACCTCCGTACTGTTTTCTTTCCATTTATCTTTGTTCTAATTGCCAACATACTATAATAATAGTTTGATTATGAGGGTTTAAGCAGAAGATGTTGTTACACTACACTTCATGATGTAAAGCTTCACAACAGTATTGTCATGAGCCAGTGACATACAGGATAATTAGCTTATGATGGGAGAAGCTGTGAGATCAGCAAAACACCAGAGGCCCCTTTACTTATCCAGAAGGAGGTACTGGGAGCTCATTTCCAAAGAGTAGGAATAGGTGGAGGAGAAACAATGCTATTCTGAATGGGGATTATTTATATTCAGAAACAATTTTCTTCCTAAAAGAAGGCTATCAGTTCTTCTCTTACCTGTCTCCATGGCATAACATATCCTTTGTATCTATAGCTTGATAGAAACAATCCAAAAGACAACAAAATATGACATTGGTTTCAACTTAGAGTATTAAAAAAGCAAAATGAGTTCCAGGGTGCAGTATGCAAGGATGGTGGAACACCAGGATGCAGCTCTCTGTACCCTTCAACACAAGCTCTGGGGGTAAGAAATAATGTTTTTTCATAGTTTGGTGCTATTACATCTCCTTGTTACTTTCCCTTCTTTCTTATCTGAGTTCCTTCATCTTTCATAAAGTTTCTGTTCTATTTCTCAGCCTCCTCTATTTTATACCACATCTAGAAACTTCAAAAATATCTCACACTAGTGACATGTCCTCTCCTTATTGCTAGCATCGGCTGCCTGCACTCAACTGCAGATGGTAAAAACAGGCTGATTGAGGAATACCCAGCACTAACAATCCTTGTTATTCCATGTGGACTGGGTGTCAACCACCTCCATCACATGGATTTGCTGCACATTATTCTCTCATAGTCTTATAGTTATGACAAACACATATCAGTTTGTTTGTTTGTTTTTGTCACATGAAAAGCTGAGAAATATCACTAGGATTCTTCCTCCACTGCTGCCAAATTTGATTATGGCCATTTCTGTACTACATGGTTATAGTGCTTTGTTCCACTTTCAACATCCTGTGGAATTCTGGGGTTTGTAGTTCACTGAGGCCAAAGAACTCTCTGGCTGAGAATTCTGAATGCCCCTCCCTAAACTGCAAACCCCAGGATTCCATAGGATGCTGAAAGTGGAATAGTACATAAGTATCATTGTCTACAATAAAGCCATTGACTTTCGTGCATTCTCATAAATAAATTAATCAAAAGATGGCAGGTGGTCATAGGAAGTGGGGAAAGGCGAGTCATAACATCCCAAAAAAAATCTTAATGCAAGTCCAAACCTAGTGAACATTTTGTCCTGTCTTTTTGAAGATGTAAAGAACAATTTGTTACCCAGTTTTGTGAGTAGGGATACATGACTCACTCTGTTTTTGGTCTTTAGTCACCCATACATTTAGAACCTCCTGTTTCTTCTCTCATCCAAGTTTTTGAAAATCTGCATGAAAATTCACAAATATTTTTTAAAAAATATTTTTTTGAAAAAAATCAAAATATGGATTCATAAAATATTTTTCTCTTAACATGTGCATTGTATAATATACTTATTTGATATCTATATTTGTCATAACATTTAAAGAACTGCCAAATACAAAAGGATGAACCTAACAAGCATAATTAGGTACCTGGATAAACTGAGGATAAATGATTTGGTCCATATTTCTGTAAAGCTTACCAAGGTTTGTACATTTTGAATAAGTAAGAAACTACCAAAAAAAAAAAAAAAATCACTTATCTTTCAAAATCTGTACTTCTTAGAGTTTTATAACGCAATTACTCCATCAAAAATGTGTATAAAATGTATATTTTGGGGAAGTGTACACACAGAAATCTACAAATTAAAGGAGATATTGAAAATCAATTATAGTTGGAAACTTTGTAAAACCTATTTTGTACTATACATAGCAAGAGTAGTGTACTGCTTTCAGTGGTGAACCAAGGCCCTGGCAACCAAGGTTCAATTCCGTATAAGTCATGGAAACCCACTGTGTGACCTTGGGCACATCACACACTCTCAGCCCCAGAAAACCTGGTGAGCAGTTCACCTTAGAATCACCCTAAGTTGGAAACAACTTGAAGGCACACAGGAGCATTGTTTACTGTATTTTCCATACACAAATAAACCAGTATCATAGTGGTAACACCAGTTAGGTGTAATACATGGAGAAAATGAGCTAGAAAAGAAATTAGAAATATCAGAATTTAAGCACAGAAATTGTGATAATGACAAATCAGATGCTAAGACAAGGATTTTGAATAACCCAGAAAATTCAGAAATAATTTTCACTGGTTGAGCAAACAAGCAAACAAATTATTTCTCTGTGTCATTGCTTCAGTTCACTAATGATTTAGAATGGGGATAAGGGAATCACTGCTCCCAGGATCTGCTTGCTCATTTAACATGTTTAACAATCTGTCAATAAGATCTCTTTGGAAAGAAACAAACTCTTTATTTTCATCAGCGACTCTCTTTTCATTGAAATGCTCTTTTGGCTCATGCTATTGGAGAGACTTTGACTTGTTTAGAGGGCAATGTGGTCCCTTGGAAATGCTGAGCGATTGAAGGAGCCTCCAAAAACACTGAAAGATTCAGAAATGTCAATGCAGTTTGTAGATAACTTGCTTAGGGGACAGAACAGCCACGCTTGACAAAAGTTGGGAAACAAAAGATCTGATGGACTGATTAGCTGCCCTGTTTATAGTTATTTACAATGTGAAGCTTGATAGAGAGCTCTCTCTTTCAGGAATGAACTTCCTAATGAGGCTAGTCAGGTAGACATCAGATAACACTTGAAAAGATTAGAGCTTATCTATGTATAGCTGTGCTTCTATACCTGACGCTTGCTACGATGTGCACATTAGAACTAAGAGGAAGTGGGGAAGGTACTAGGTAACTGATTTATATCAGAGAAAAGACAATTATGAGCCAAGCTAAATGACTTGCCTTGTTGTTTGGTTATTTTTATGAGTGTTGAAATTGTCTCCACTTTCTCAGGATTATTAATATTCACTAAAGAGATTTCTGTGGTCTTTCTGTGCTCTTGCTCCTTTTTTTAATCTTTCAAAATCTTTGGCTTATTTATAGAAATTATTTAATCTGCCTGGCTGAGAGACTGATGTCATTTTGTTGATGGCATCATGGTGTGATGTTTACTGTCTTTTTAATGTATCTCTCTCTCTCTCTCTCATTTTCTCTCTCCAGATGTGTGTGAAAATACATTGTGATAATAGGCATCACATCTTGATGCTATCAACAAAATGACATCAATCTCCCTGCCAGGCAGATTAAATAATTTTAATCTAACTAAACTAAAAATATATTGTAATTCATTGATATGATTTAGAACTCCAAGTGAATTCATTAACAAATTCCACATATTTGTTTTATTAGCTTAACTAGCTTCTCCACCACAGAAGAGACAAAGTTCAAGCCACTGGAAAACATTTTCCCCCGTTCCTTCAGCAACTTTTTCTTTCTTACAGAGCTACCTGTATATATTGGAGGACATCTTCAAAAATGATAACCTATTCTAACAAGATCTGCAGGTAGACAAGGGAATGAACCAACGTTGTAGTCTGTGTTACAAGAACAAAAGACACCTATAGTGTTTGATACAATTTTCAGAAAATATGTTATAGTGTTTATATTGTTTTATGTTGTAGGTTTTTATTTGCTCTAGTGAATATCGACAACAGCAGTAATTCCCCAAAAATGTTATGTTTTCATTTGTAATTTTGTTATTATCACATTTCCTCAGAATTTCTGAACTACCTGGCATTCCAGCCAAAGATGAACACAAATCCCTTTTTGTCCACATTTACTCCAGCAACAAGAGGAACTACTGTTATTTATTTTATGTAATTTCTATATCACAATGTCATGAACTCCCATCTACAAAATCACAGTCAATTGAATGAAACAAGAGTTTAGTGGAAAGGTGAAGAAGTAAAAAGGAAATGTCATTGCTGGTCAAATTACAGCTTACATGAAATACATAGGGGACCACTCCCACTGTGTTCTTTCTTTACTTAAATGTAGGTGTTGGAACTCTTGATCAGAATGAAGACCATACGATACAGAGGAAAAAGGTTCAATTCTTCCCTCTCTATATTTTACCTCTATCAATTCCCCATTGACAATTGGAGACATTAAAAAAAATTTCTACTGGCACCTATAAGAAGTTCTTTTCAACTATTAGTAACTACTTCAAAGAAGTGTGGTGAGAGGTCATATTTGGGAAAAGGGAAAGAATTAAAAGCTCCCAATTCTGTCTTCTGCAGTCCCAACCTAGATTACAATCCTACCTCTACTTTTGAGTTTAGAAAACACATATACATGCATAGAGGGAGCTGCACATTACAAATATAATATAATGCAAAATTTCCTTCTTAAAAGAACTAGTAGGAAAAGACGTCAAACATCAAAGAAACTTGAATGTTTGGTAAATTGAACATTTGTTGCAGTAATTTATTCAATGTGCTAATTTTGAGGCAAATATCTAAATTAGAGAAAATTTGTCATAGTTGTAGTTATTAAGCAAGGTTGTTTGTTTTCCTTTTTGTAATCACATGCAATACATATCTTTAGCATGGTGTAGATCAAAGTGAGTATCTAAGGGAGAAGTCTTAGTATTTAACAAGCTTCCTCTAGTGAAGAAAGATGCTATAAAAAAAATGCACAATTGAATGTGTGAGTTGGTTGCATGTCAGAGAAGGAGTGATGTGGCAGCAACCTCTCTCTGGTGTGGTTGGCTGCCAGGTCTTTTTTCCCCAGAGTCCTGCATGGCTCAGCATGGGGGTGCTGGGGGTGGGGAGTATTGAATTCATTGGCTGTTGGGGCTGACTGGAGTGACCCAGAGGTAGGTTTTATTCTGATTGAGTGAAAGGGTATTTATTCCCCTGCTTTCTGGGCTTCCATTCAGTTCCTTGGAAGCATTGTGCTGAAAGGTTTGCCAGAAGAGCAGAAGCAGAAGGAGAACAGCAAGAGATGGTACCAAAGGACAAAAATGGTGATGAAACCAGAGGAAATGTTGATGACTGATGACAATGAGCGATGAGGTCAGTGGATGACCCAGTGGGAGGTGGCATGCACTGGTTCAGTGGTGAAGCTTCTAAATGACTAGAGCCAGCTGTCTCTATTTCCGAATTAAAATCATGTATCCTAACAACTTTTCAAGGGCTACCAAAGCCGTAAAAGGGGTCCAAAATCCTTACTAGAGAAGGGGCTTTGGTCTGCAGAACCTAGATTTTGGAGACCATCACTTCTTACTTCCCCACCCCTCCCTACATTGGCAGCTATTCCTCCCTGCCTGGGTATATTTGAGCTGTGCAGTCCACTCTATCTCCCTTTTGTGGCTGCCAGGTCAGTCTGCTGTCAGACCAGCACAAAAAATTTTTGAGTTGTAGCTGAAGTCCATAGTTCCTGGGAAAGTAGTTTATTCCACCTCCCTGACTATCCTATGAGTGGGTGGGCTTTCCTACATACCATGGGGGTGTTGTTCTGTGTAAAGGGACATCGCCTACGAACAAGTGCATGTGTGCACATTTAACTGCACCCTAAATTATCTGGATCACTGATTGTGGGACTAAGACAGGCAACTGAATATTAAACAGTGGAAAGTTTTTTTGTTGTTCTTTTCAGAAGCAAGTGATTGAGCAATGCCACCCAAGAAGGTACACATGTTCCCTTAGGATTTGCTTCCAAAGATAAGAGGGCAGGTGAGAAGGTCCCAGAAATTCTGGTCAGAGCTGGCTCCAGCTAAGGGTCATAAGAAGGCTACCTTCAGTATGACACAACACATCCATCAAGGGCTACTCTTATACCCAGTGACATGGCAGTGCTTGAAGGACTCTCACAGACCGTCAAGAAACTGGTGGAAAAAAATAAGTGTTTAGAACAGGTTTTGGTCCTTGGCACCAGAGGTAGACTGCCAGCTGGTGGCATTTCCAGATGAACAATAGTGGCTTAGAAGCTCAAGATGAGGTACTACATCACTGCAACATTTCGGGCCTATAGCAGGGTGGTGGGCAGGTTTCATGCCTTTAGCAAATAGAAAAGGTACAGAGTGGCAAGTCCCACTTCCAAGAAACAGGTTTTACACTTCTTAGCTTATGTGAAATAGCAAAGCAAGGCCCTGTGGTCCATCTGCCTCCATCTTCCCAGTATATCTTTTTTTTTTCTTTCCAGCAAAGTGGAGGGGGTTGCAGTGCCTCACTGTGATAACATCGTTTATTTGGGATTTTGCTTTTAGAGTGTAAATTACATCAAGGGTCTTGCCAATTGGATGATCTATAAACAATTTAAATAAGTTAAGTTTACCAAGTAGCTGGGATTGGTACCAGAGCATAAAATGGAAACTATGGGTAGGTACAATATTCCCACAATTATAATATTGTGATGAAACAATTTTAGTATCCTGCTCCAGACACAGTTTCTGCTTTGGGAAAAATAACATAGGAGAATATTTGGAAGTGGTATCACAGTTCCTTTAAAGTCCTTCAAGGCTTTGCACCCCTATATATATATTAAAGAATGACTTCCTAAGAATGTCCTTTTCCATCTAGTTTTACTTCTGTTGCCTTGTTCCATGTGTCATAAGTTCACAGTTTGACAATGGAATGGAATCTTTTTGTTGTAGTCCCTCTTGTGCAACATTTTCCTGGGGAAATTTAATCAAAGCATATAATTTTATTTAAGGAATTGTGAAGTGAGATCAGTGGGGTACTGTATGTAACACAGTACATCATCATTATGGAATTATTGATCCCTATGCAGGGTATATTTCTACAATTTACTCTAGTCTTATGTGGGGAGTTGATTTCTCCAGAGCTTCCTTATTCTGGATGTAGCTGTGTTAGGCAGCCTATACCCCTAAGCCAAACAAGTTTTTGTCTGCACTTGAGCTGACTGGCCTTTTACCTGCATTGCATTTTCACAGGTGTTAGAGAAGAGCTGAACGGAATATGAAAAAACTTCAAGATCCAGAAACACTTGTTTGTGACACTTGGAAATTTTTATCTCTTTGTTCGTTAAAAATATTCATACTACTCTGGCCTTACTGTCGTTGTTATGTGCCTCCAAATCAATTCCAACTTATGGCGACCCTACTGTAGGATTTTCTTAGCAAGACTGATTCAGAGGAAGTTTGCCACTGTCTCCTCTTAAACTGAGGCGGTGTGGCTTGTGTAGAGTCATCCAATGGATTTCCACAGCTGATCAAGGATTCTCTTTGCTTTCTCAGAGTCTTAGTCCAATATTCAAAAACTATACCATGCTGGTTCTCACTAGCCCCACATGCAGTCCCTGAAATGAGAAAGCATTGTTTGACTCCTCACTTTCCTGAATGGGGGCCATCTATGAAAAGCAGGAGATGCTCATAATGGCTTTGTAAAATTCATTTATTCATATTTTTGCACTTGAGAAAGGTCTAGGAGGTAAGGAAAAACAAAAGCCCAGCCCCCAGCCATTACAGAGAGTTCTAGTCTTAAGGCAAAATCAATGTAAGCTACATAGCCTAGTAAGTTCAGAGCCCTAGCAGGCTGCTCTCAGACATCTTTCAACTTCCACAAGAGTCAGTTCAAACAGCTATTTCCACAACCCATTTCCTGTCCCACCCCAACATGCAGCCTTGTATCTGATTTCTAAAAAAGATAAAACACAGCATCAAAACAGTGAAGTCAGGCAAGAGTGGGGGTGCCTAAGTGAAATGGGTAGCATGAATTGTTCATATTCATCTCTGGGAAGTTCCATCATAAATTGATTGTACTCCGGAGAAAAATGCCTTTTGACTCTATCAATACTGGTACTATAGAAATTTATCGTAAGTTTCTGGAGACAAAGACTCAACTTATGAAAGTCTCTGAAACAACATGACATCTGATGGTAAAAAAATAATACTCCAATAAGTTTAAAGTCAACAGTGTACAGAGTTTTGCAGTAACTAGTTACAGTGAACTAATACGGATTAAGGCATACTGCTGTCTCTTTTGCAAATACTGTAATTGTTGGTATTATTGCTATGTTCTATGTAGAATAAGAACTTTTTCCTTATTTTTAACTACTTTGGAGGGAAAAACTCATTTTCCTGGGAATTTTAAGGATTCTTAAAAGGCTCTTTCTTTCTTTCTTTCGTTCTTTTGTTCTTTCTTTTCCTTTTCATTCACAGGAAAGAACCATTCTGAGCTGAAACGAACTTTTCTATATAGAAAATGTTTTTTTTTTCTATACAAAAATTATTCAAAAATGAATGGAAGTAGAAGTCTGCAAAAGGACTCACAATGAAACACAGTAAAAAGTTTCAATTTTGCTTCCAAGAATGACATTTACAGATATTTGCATCACTGCAAGATAATATTTTCACAGAAAGTAGAACTGCTCATTTGTCAATATCAGCTCAGGACTTTTTGTTGCCTGAGGCACAGTTGAAGTGGCACCCTTTTCTTTAAGCTTACAATTAAAAAATCCACACAATTCAGATACCAGTTCTCAGTTCTAGTAATATTCTACCCAAACAGAGTCCTAACTCCACATAAGCAGATCCTTTCACTTAGCTGCAGGGTGGCCCTATAGACTATAACTACATGCTGTGTTTGTATCTCTTCTAGAACTGCACTTAAATTTTCTTCCACAGTTGTTCAATCTCTTTGATTCAATATGTTAGAAAAAAAGTTCTTCTGAAAAAAAAATATGAGAGAAGAAAATGTCAGTGAAACTTTATAGATGATATTTAAAATGTCCTCATTTTCAGACATTTTGGAACAGCAGGAATGGTTTGGGATCGAAGAAGCTGAATATGGAGGCTTTTTGCCCTGGTGTTAAAATCAATTCAACTTTCTATCTTCCATGTTGAAAGGAACGCGCGAGATCAGGTATTTATGGGAATTGGAAAGCTTATTTAACATATAATCCAGGATCTGCAATAAATAGAAATGTACAACTCAAGCATAGGCACCTATTCTATGTAACATTGTTGGACAAGAAGCAAGAGGTCTCTTTGCAGTGCAACTCCATCCTTAAATAAATTAAATAAGGTTTTCATACATACCTCTCTCCCCTAAATTCAGAAGTCTAATCCATTCTTCCCTTGTCAAGAAAGGACAGTATCTTAACGAATGCAAAAATAGGTTAGGAAGATTAGGGAACCAGCCAGTTGATAAAGCCACCCAAATGGTGGATGGTGGCAAATGGAACAGGTAAAAGATGGGGAAGCTGAGACTCAGGAGTTCTCTGATGCCAGTTGCCATTTCATTGGTAGGATGGTCAGGGCTAGCATTACCTATAAAATAAATTGCAGAAACTGGCTAGGGTATGAGAACTCTTTGTTAAGGTAGTGCAGGTAGGATTGGTAGCTCTTATAGTGGCAAAAAATGGAACAACCTCCTATCATGGAAGCCTTTAATGCTCTTCCCATGCAGGACCAATTCAACAGGAAGAGCCCAGTAACCTTTACAACTAATATCGATTTTTCCATACCAGAGAAAATTATTGGGGACAGCAGGACAAACACTGTGCAAGTCTTCTTATTTCTTTGTTCAAGGCCAAGTCATCAACCTAGAGAAGTATATCTTGGCTTTGATGAGGCTTTTTATTCAGTTTAGCACACAAAAGAAAGGGAATAAAGGTGGATTAAACAGGGTGCCTCCTCTGTGTTAGCTATTTGACTATGAGTGAATTCAGAAACAGAAAGTAATTGTGTGTGCTTCTATGTCAAATGCAGGGGAGGCACTAAGGAAGTTCCCAAAGTGGGCTCTCTGTGACTGGGACTGCTAGTCCTGCTTTGATTGAAACACTTCATAAATGTTTTGAGGATATAATAGGCAAACTTTGATCTGATCTGTGGAGTATGTGAAGGATAGGAGGTATTAGAATAAGTACAGAGACAAAGATGAAATTGGGATATTTCTTTCTAGTTGCTGATTTAGACTGAAAAGGTTGTGGGTTGGGCTATTGGTCTGACTATTTGATTTATTAATTATATGCTTGCATATGTATGAAAAGGTGACATGTCAACTGTCTTTCCATAGGATTTGGGTCCGAATCTTGAGACCTTAGTATTGCTTGGACATCAGTTCCCACAATCTGTAGGAAATATGGGCAATGATCTGAAAGGGAAATGATGGCCAGTAATATCTAGGGAACCAAACCTGAGAATGATTTGAAATCTACCGAGATATCTTTTTCTGCTTTATCTTTATTAAATTTACAGTTCTAAAAAAGAGTAAGTAAGGCCATTTCCGCACAGGGCGAGGGAATTGCCCCGTGATGCTACTTACCAGACTTTAAGGCTCCCCGGTCCGGTCCACGCCACTCCGGAGCAGTGCGTGCTCGTCGCTCCGCGCTGCTCTGGCATCGAAAATGGTGGCTTCCGGTTGGTCGAGGGTCTCGACCAAGCGCTGAAACTCACCAGCCTAAAGCTCACCCCCGGCAGATCGCAGGTTCACACCAATGTGAGCCTGCAAATCTGCATAAGGGAGCGGGCTCGCACTGGCGCGCTCCGTGCTTTTGAAAGACCAGTTTTTAGCGGTCTTTCAAAAGCATGCTGGATGACCACTTGGGGTCATTCCTGAGCGGGCTGGGTTGCGGATCTACATTAAGTAGGTCCGACCCAGTCTGCTCGCAGGTGCAGAGGTCCTCCCTGGAGGACGCTCTGCCCTGTTTTAAAAACCCTGTGTGGAAAATGGCCTAAGTCTAACCTTGGAAGAAAACCAGGGATTTTTGTTTCAGTGTCTACTTGACCAGCTTCACATAAGAATGTTGGTGGTATATGCTGGTGGGCATGACTTCTTAGCAGCCCCTTACCAAGAAGCTTAGGGGATTAGGGAAAGCTGGTTTTGCTTTGGATAGAAGCCTTTGGAAGAAATACTTGATATTTATGGATTGGAGAAACTGAGACACTTAATGAAACTCTTCATAGCTGGATTAGTACTTCAGTTTTAATGGAGGAGGGTTAGCAGAATAATTCTATGCAGAAACAGTTTTCCATCTTTTATTTGTCTTGGGGAGGGGGGAAACTACACTAATTTAACAAATCCCAGGATTCCAAGAGGAACTAGGATTCCAGCTTCCTAATTCTGAATAACTTACCAAACACTGCATATGACTTATTTCTTTCCTTGTGTGGGAGGCAGGGTTTGTGTTACTGCCCTCGCTAGCCCTAGCTTTGGGGATATAAAAGATATCTTTGGATATCACTAACTCGGCTTCACATATCCCTTCCTCGTGCTTGCGAGGCCCCCGGACAAGCACGCATACAGGCTAGGCCGATAATCGCCGTAATATTCCTAGACAATACAGGCAGGCCAGAAACAGCCGACTCGCGGCTTTAGGAGACCTCAAGGCAAGTACCTCCATTAGGTATGCAAGCAACTCTCAAAAGATCCTCTGTCTCGCTCTGGCAGCTTGATGATCGAGCTATACAACGCTCAAGAACTCCGCGTTTGCATACCGGCTACTCTATTGATAAATTCGGCTCTAATTCAATCATTCAAATTCTGACCTTTCGGAGGCTTTGTCTCCAACTCCAAATCTATTGTTTTCTCAAAGTCCGACCTAGCCTGCAGTCACAATTCTCCTTATAAAAACCCCTGATTTTGAGCACTTCCTTGGATCACTCCCGAGTTCCAGACTGCCTTGCTGCCGCTTCGCTTGGTGAGCTTCCCCTCAGCTCCACGTGCTGAGATACATTGAACCCCAGCTTCGCTCTCAATTTCCTTCTGGACTTCAGGACAGGTTTCGTATCACCTGAACCAACTATCCCTCTAAAAATCCCGCTATCTTACTCACACCTTTATTTTCCTTAGTTATCTCTGTGTTTGTGTTGCTTACATCGTGTGCCTGTATTTAATAAAGACAATTCATTATTTTCAAACCGGTCTGCTTCTTGACTCGGCCTGACCCCATAGACACTGGGTTGCAAGATCCTGCTAAGTTGCCCTGCTTCTCGTTTTGCCAACTTGTGTTCTGAACTAATTTCCCCAACTTATAGCAATTTGGTGTCCCTCCCGGGACTCCCAGAAAACAGGGCAACATTTGAAGGGTAAAAAATACAGTAGCTTCATTGCCAGTTGCCTTGATTCCAGTCCTTTCATAGATACAGAACTTGTTCTGGTAGATTTCCAGTGCCTCATGAATAATAACAGTAACAGTAATAGGAGAAAGGATTTCAATTCACACCTACAAGATTTGCTTTCAGAGTATTTTTTTTCCTTGTCTAAAGTAGGGATGGCCATCTTGTTGCCAATGGTTAAATCCAGTTTGCAAAATATTTTTTATCTGCTTCCCTCCCTGCTAAATGGCCCAACCAATTTTTAACTCATGCATAGTAAAAATAAATAGATCAGTCCCATTACCACCACCATGAATGTTGATTAAAAGAGAATAAATTGGTTCATACATACAGAATATTGGTCCAAGCAGGGTCACCACAGAAAAATTAACTGATTTTTTTTTTCTTATTCTTCTTACACTAACCTGTGGGGCTAGTGTATAGATTGGAATGTGATCTGGATCCCTTTGGACTGGGACATGATCTACTTTAGAATCTACACCTTCACAGATCCCAATGAGGTGGTCCTCCTGAATTTTACACCTCATAAATGCAAAATAAAACAAAATCAGCACATATAGCTGAAGCACATGTGAAATTAGCTGAACCACATGTGAAAAGGCAATGAATCAGCATACCAATGATATGTCCTAAACCACCAATAACACTCCTCCCCTACACACATGCATGTATAATTAAACTTTTATATTAACTCACATAAATCAATTCACACATTCATATATATGTTATCACATATACAGCAATCAAGTGACTGAAATGTGTGTGTGTGTAACAGACATTACCCATGCAATTTTAGATTGAGCATTTTCTAAGGTATGTCTTCCCAAATATCTATTTTTAAATATCAGTTATTTTTCTTTCTGTTTTCTAAGGCCTTGTGAATTTTAGTTTACCTTTACAATTTTGTATATTACAGTTATATGTATTTGCATATATTTTGTTTAATTTGTGTTGTATTTTCCTATTTATATGAAAATGTTTGTATTTTTTTGAAATATAAATTAGGTTTTATGTCTTTGTTTTATTTTTGTACAGATATGTTCTCAATCATCCTGCACTGAAACATTCTAAGGTGCTTTTTATTTTCTATCTCAAGGTAGAACTGTTAAGGCATTCTGTGTGAGGTAAGACAATAATATATTATGCAATGATTCTGGAAAAAAAATGAAGGGCTATATTTTTTGACTTGAGCATCATGTCTCTTTAGAAAATGGAGAGAAATGACACACAGGGAAGAAAAGGTTAAGTGAACTGGTGTATGAATTCTCTCAGGTCAGAGAAAATTGAAAGGAGAGAAGATTGTCCTCAGATCTGTAAATGGCTGTTTTAAAGCCAATGGAGACCAATTATTCCCCTAGCTGGTAAAGACAGAACAAGAAGTACCGGGCTTAAACTACAGAAGGGAAATGTAATTTCATATAATAATGATTTTAAGAAAGCTCTGAATGATGATATTTGAACAAAGAAGCTGTCAAAAAGCAAGGCAGAACAGCTTTGAGTAGAGTAATTCAATCATAGATATTGATATCTGTATGTTTTAATAAGTTAAAGATCATGAAATCAGTCATGCATCTTTCTTATGTTTACAATAAAAAAAATAATCTAATGGTAATCATTCTTTGGTGAGCTTCACCTACACATCCCAGCAATATACAATGAATTAAGTTTATTTTAGTCCACATGTTTTCTTACATATGTTCTTATATACATGTAACAACAATTCTCCTGAATTTCCATTTTTTCCTACTAGTTCAGTGTGTCCCTTTTGGTGACAACCAGTAAGATGTCAGGTGATCCCCTCCGGCACCAACGATTACATTAGTGGTGTAAGTGATATTTTGGTTCTGGCATCTGCCCAGTTATTGAGTTTTGCCCTCAACAAGGCTGTCAATGGTCCAAGGATGGTTCTGTGCAACCTGTTTGTTACTCCAAAAGGTGAGTGACCTTGAAGGCCACCAGCAGTGCCAGTGTCTCCTGGAAGGCTTGTAGCAACTTGTTTCCTGCCCTGAGGAATAATGTGCCAATTGCTCTCTGGCAGAGCAAACAAAAGGGTCTGGAATGGCCTAATGGTTTTAACTTCAGGTGACAAAACAATGGTGGAGGTTGTTTTAGTCTCTTAATATCTTGGTTGAATGTGAATGGGGAAGGTTTCAGTAGGGGTACTTGCCTGCTGTACCTGGGCAGTTTTGTTGACTATTGTGTTCAGATGTCAGGTTGACAGGATTACTGAAAGTCTATTAATCTGGGCTTTCCGGCTTAACTCTTCTTGAATTTATGACCTGGCCATGGTGAGGCCATGCTGACCTAGCCCAGGTGTCCAGCTTGCCACATGTTTCCCAGCCACAAGATTCTAATTTTTATATAACATTTCATGACAATTAAATAGTGTTTCTTGGCCATCATGCTATGCCACATGATAGGAATGGTAACAGGTTCCTTTCGGTTGACAAGTTATGCAAGGTTGCCTTCAGTTCTACTGTCTTAACTATTTTGATACCTGGAGGTACTCACCATTGAACTATAGTTCCTGATACCTGTCAGCGATCAGATATAACCCTAGAATTCCCCGACACATATTTAACTTTCACAGTTGACAAGGCCAGCAGCAAATCTTTCAGCACCAGAGGTGTGTGTATTACAGTGCGGATAAGGTATATACACAATATTCTCACAAAAACATTTTTGTTGCTTCTTCTGTCTTAGATCCTTTGACAGAACCAAATCTGGAAGTGTCAGCAACTGAGTCAGTGATCTGCCACTGAACACAGATCACTGCTAGATCTCTGGAATGTAAGTATTTAAATACCTACTTGTCCCAGTGAAAATAATGAAGTTTTAAAATGCTTAATGGTGACTAGATTGTGTGCAGCATTTTTATTTCTTTTAAAAAAATAATAGTACTGTAGTACTCATTTTCACTATTGGAAAGAGAATACAAGTATGTTTATGAATTTTACAGCAGGTCACCCTTTGCATTATGAGATGAACTGACACTTTACATCCAACCTCTTCCAAATTAAGTTTGTAGCTTGGAGCCATTATTAAGAAATCTATATATACATACACTTAACGTAGAATGCATATTCACCATTATTTGCTTCCTGAACCCTAAGAAAAAAAAGGGGGGAGGGGTTTCAACACTTGGGAAACCTATTTTGGAAAAATAATGCAGTTCCAAGTATTTTGTACAGTTTTCACATAGTATCCACTCATAAATCTTGTGAAAACATCTTGCACATTGTTGCATCAAAAAAAAAAATCTTGGTTTTATTGTGTAAGCTTGTTGGCTTTTTGTGGGCCTTTTATTTATAAAACAAATGTTGCACAAACAACACAAATGAATGATTAGGCACCTTTTTTTTTTTTTTTGCTAATCCTCATAACTCTCATGCAAACGCCTCCTCCCTGCATTCTGCACAGAGTAATTTCTTGAAACCCTTCAGGTTGTGCAAATACCCTGTGAAAACTGCAGAAATTGTTTTTTTCCACACCAGGGAGGAAAGTATAGAAATTATTCATCCTCACCTGCAAGTACAAAATATTGGATATTAGTGTATCTGACATATCCATATTCATCATTGATGTTTGCCTTCAAGTCATTTTTGTCTTATGGCAACCCTAAGGTAAACTTATCACAAGCTGGAACGTGTCTGGAGGGAGGCAACCAAAATAGTAGAAGGCCTGGAAACCATGCCCTAGGAGGAGCAGCTCAGAATGCTGGCTACTATTTAAATATTTGTTTAAAAATATTTAAAGAGATGTCATATGGAGGATGGAGCAAGCCTGTTTTCTGCTGCTCCAGAGACTAGGACATGGACCAATGGCTTCAAACCTCAGGAAAAGAGATTCCATCTACACATTTGGGTGAATTTCCCAACAAAAAAAAACAGTTTGGCCATGGTATAGGTTGCCTCAGAGGATGAAGGAGTCTCCTTCTTTGGGGGGTTTTAAACAGAAGCTGGATGGCCTCTGTGAGAAGGGAGTGGACTTGAAGGCGTTTGTGGTCTCTTCCAGATCTATGATTCTATGATCATGGGGTTTTCTGGGGCTGGCTGTGTGATGCACCCAAGATTATCCAGTCGGTTTTTATGGCTAAGCTAGGAATTGAATCTTGGTCTCCAGGATCCACACTTCAGCACCTCGGCACCACATTGGCTTACTTATTCATAACATATATATCCACATCCATGTTTTTTTCTGTTGCTCCTTTGCATTTTCCTTGACATTTAACCAAGAACATAAAGTAAAGTTTCATTCTGCTCCTTTCATTTCCCTCTTTATTGTAAAAGCTTCTTTCCCCTATTTCTTTGTACTTCTTTTGTTACTTTCCTGTACTGGGGCAGTTTTGTCTGTGTTCACTGCTGTGCATGTTGCCCATCATTGCTGGAATTCTGTCAGGGATCTGCAACTTAGGTAATTCATTCTGTCAGCTTACTTCACGGCTTCAGCAAAACTGAACACTTCAAAAGGCAGGATCAAGCGACGTTTGCCTCCGAATTGTTCATTTTCATGACAGACTGAACTATGGTACAGTACACTCTGCTATTTTCTTCATAGGTGACATTGTGCTATACAGTCAAAGGATAAATTGCAACCTCTTAGGCAGTTCTTTCTCCTATGAATAGCTAGCTATTTTACAGCATTTCTTTGCAAAGCTGGGTGTGCTTATTGAAATCAGAGCTCAGACATTACTTGAATGTTTCTTCCAATGCTAATGATCCTCTCTTAAGGCCCGAGGACAAAGCTTTGTTTTATATAAAAAAGACCACCAGTGTTTTGCATAAAGCAGCATTCAAAGCAAATTTAAGTTCCTACTCAGACATAACACCTGAGGGGCACAAGGTGTTTTGACATCATATTCTTCTTTGTTGGGATGGGGGAAAGAACCTGAAAGTGTCAATACTGACAATTTGCCTCCTATAAAGCTGAAATTGAATTTGAGACATTTCTCCTAAAGCAAAATAGCTGAGGAGTTTCAAGGAAGCTAAAGGATTTTAGGGAGACTGGTAGGATTTTTGAGCATAGTTTCATACATCTCTATGCTTAAAAACTGTTTGTACTATTCATTTCTTGTCCAGCAGGACCTAAAAAAAAATCTATTCTTTTTCTGTTCTTTTTCTAAACTTTTTGGCTACCGCTCCTCATAGTTATGACACCAAAAGTATTACTTATAAGGAAACACTCCATTCTGATGTTCGTATTTTTAAAAAACTGACTTTTTAAATCTTGAACTGGAGATGTCATATGTCATGTGACTTATATCTAGTGAAATTACAAATGGCTAACAGAAATCTTCACAGACTGTAGATCTGTGATATATCTATAATCTTAACTCCCTTTTATTCTGTAGAAAGGTTCTAGCATATTCTTTCCCTAGAACACTTGAGATGGGAGGTTTTCTCTGGTGTGTGAGAATTTTTACACCTAGTAATCACACCTTCAACTTTTTTTCCCCTTGCAGTTCACATGAGATTGCCTCACACTAAGTTGGAGTGTAGTATTTTGTAAACTATTTCCAAAACACGTATAGAATATAAACTCAGCATACTTTCTTTTTTGTTAAAAAAAAAAGAAAATTCTTCAGGTACCTATGGATGAAACACATCAGATGGTAGCTTTCAAATGATGGGGTAGATGGTGTGAGAAATCATTCCATCTGCGTATTGACAACGGTTAATACTGCTTTTCATTTACTTTTGATCACATAACAGTAATGAATTCCTTGAGTCTATACATCTGTGCTTGATTACTGTTAAGGTGGAACAACAACCAAGTTAAATCCAGTGTTGAGGTTGTTAAGCTGGGTTGTATTCCAACTAACCCAATATTTTATGTTCCTAGAAGGAACAAGGACATCTTTGTTTGTAATTCTGACTCCAGTCGTCTTTGGTCTAAAATATATATTGTTGATGTCTGACCAGTCCTGGTAGTTCAACTGTGCCTTTTTCTAACTCAACTGAAGACTAGCAGAAATTCCTAAGGCACCAAAAAAAGTCTTTCCCCATCACAGTGCTCTATGCAGACACAAAAACTATTTATGTTTGCCTTGCTGTGTATGTAACTCAATTATGTGCAAGATGGACAGGGGGAACTTTATGGACTACCTTTAGTGAGAACATATTGTGTGGAAGGATAAGGCTTAAATGACTCCATACAAAAGCATACTTTGAGCTGTAGTCTTCAGAAAAGTCATTGCCCACAGGGCTACTGGAGAGTGAAAATCAAACTATATCATCATCAGCAAACTTATGTTATAAATTTGTTGTTGACTGGCTTAGAACCTTGCATCTGAAATACCAGCTTTGCTAGCACAAAAAAAGTGTCTTCTCCCTGCTCTTTCCTCAGGCTGAAATGGTATACCCTAGCAACAGAAAAACCCCATGGGCTGCTGATAATGTAGCTTGGTTTTTCCACCAATGATCCCTTTGCAGAATACATTGCACTTTTGTATTCAGCTATTGGAATAAAGATTGGATTCTCCTTCCATCACATCTGAAGAAACAATCCCTTGGAGCCAGCACTTTTTCCATGGACCTGATACTCCAGGATGATGATATGCTGCCAACATTACAAATGTAAAAGCAAAACAGGAGACAAAGCTTCATGTGCTGATAGACAGTCACTTGCTTTATTTGTTTAAAAAAGCCCAATGTGTTTTGGCCTCTACCAAATTTGGCCTTCCTCAGGGGCTACACTTAAAAATACAAATATAATTCCAAAACAAAATTAATTATAATCTATAAAAAACATATAGATTACATTATTCCACATAACAAACTGCATAGACATACCTTTACACAGAAATTTCTGGAGTTGTATAGTGCACTTCATAAAGAAATTGAACATTAAGCAAAGAGAACTAGAGACAATTATCTTTAGATATTTACACGTGAACTCAGAACTCAGGTAGTCAGGAGAGAGAGAGAGAGAGAGAGAGAGAGAGGAAACCATAACAGTCTCTCTGGAACTGGTCACTATGGCCATTTTCGCACTACTGTTTATAGTGCTATTATTCCACTTTCACATGGAATCCTGGGGTTTGCAGTTTTTTGGGGGGCATTTGGAATTCTCAGCCAGAGAGCTCTTTGGCCTCAGTAAATTACAAACCCCAGAATTCCACAGGATGTTCAAAGTGGAATAATAGCACTATACCAATGTAGTGCAGAAATGGCCCAGGATACCCAAAATGTTACCTCAGTTTACTTAGTATATCTTTCATACATTGTTATATTAAAGATTGTAAATTCAACTCTTCAGTTAGACCTGTAGACTCTAGTATTATTAGTCTTAAAATCTGATTCTTTTTAAGAGTATCTTCATTGTGATTGTACATATTCTCCATATTTGAAAAATAAAAAGGTTGGTGCTCCTTTAGTCAAATGTGAAAGTTGTTCTTCTATTCTTCATTTAACAGTTCTGGATATTTTTCCCACATATATTTCTTACATATATATTGAATGGCATAAATCACATGGCTAATGTGACCAGTACTAAAACGGTTCAATTTGTACTGTTTTTGATCTATATTCTTTATAAATATTGTCATTTTGGTTGTGCATGTACAGCACAGTGTCCATATGGTGATGTCCTATTGGTTTCTTCACATCCATTATAATATTACGTGACTATTTTTGCATTGAATTCTGTATGCATCACAATGTCTTTGATATTCCTGGGTTTTTCTTAGAGGATATAAGAAGTTTTTCATTACATCCTATAATATTTCTCACTATATATCAATGCTTATTTATAACTCTCTTATTTATAAATCTCTGTGTTTTGTGATATGATTATATGTGAGAGAGCAGTGCAGTCAATTACTTTGAACTTTCTAATTTTTTTAACAGTTCTGAATGGAATCTCTCTACTGTTTTTCTTAAAATATTAGATTTTGTATGTTGTAGATACCCCCTTGCCCTCAAGTGTTTTGACAATATCATGGATTCTATCTTAAATTCTCTTTTCTGAGAACAATTGCGCTTTAGTCTAAGAAACTGACCATATGCCCAATGGTCCATCTCTTTGGAGAGTGCATTATATGCCAGAAATTTCTGTGTAAAGGTATGTATATGTACTTTGTAATGTGGAATAACATAATCTACCTGTTCTTAGAGATTATAATTAATTTTGTGTTGTCTTTGTTATTGTATTATATTGTATTTCTTAGTTTAGCCCCTGAAAAAGGCCAACTTTGTTTGAGGCCGAAATATGTTGGGTGTTTTAAAACAAATAAAGGAAGTGACCGTCTATCAGCATGTGGAGCTTTGTCTTCTGTTTTGCTTTTGCTTTTCATACATGCTTATCAATTCTCTCCTTTGGCCAGTGTAACAAATGTGCCATCTTTGCATATGAGACACATTCATTCTCCTGCAGCAGAGGTCCATGCTTTTGAAAGGTCTCTCTATATCATTTTTATTCTGCCAAAGGGCATTCAATTGACCCCAAATAATTTCCTTGGTATGTCTGGTTTCAGCAAGTTTAGCTGGCATCTCATTTTCAATATATTTCCATGATATTTGTTCATTCCAAGCAGCTCTACTGAGGCTTGTTAAGTTATGCTGGATGACAAGCCCTCTAGCCCTGGCACCTTTGAAAGTACTGTATGTAAAGCCAATCAAATGTCTGCAAACATCTCTCTATATTTTCCTTTAATGCTATCTGTTAAAAAAAAAAAACTTAAGTGTTTGTATGATCACAGACAAACCTATACCTCTGTTTAGTTTAACTCTGCCTTTTTCTCTTGGTATTGTACCTATATAAAATGTGCTCTTTTCTCTAAATTGCTCTCTGTTTTCTAACACAACTGAAAAAGATATATTGCACCTCAAGTTTTATATACTACTAGCGTATATATCCCATGTTGCCTGGGATTTTATTTTCTCATAGGTACTACTTGTTAGAAAGATCAGAGATCCAGTGTCTCTAATTCCCCAAACTGTTTTGTCCAGTACCTGTAACTTTTCATGATTATTTAAACTGGAAGAACAGTACTTAAACAATGGTCCAAATCCTAATTAGTTATTGGATGTTGACCTATTGAATCGCCTGGTTACCAAAAAGTCAATGCAGCTGAATATCTGTTAGGACATTTTGATCACCTGGCAAGTGGACCATTGTGATACCTGCCCATCTATGTATCACTCCCACAACAGAACTGCAAGGTTGAGAAGAGTAGCCAATTGTGTGTCCTTCTGCTTGTTGAGATAATACATGACTGTGGTGTTGTCTGTGACCACCTGTACAACTTTGCCCCACAGGAGATCCTCAAATGCCCTGAATGCCTTAATGACTGCCAGGAGCTCCAATGCATTTATGGGAAGTGACTTCTCTGATCCTGACCATTGACCTCTGACTACGAAGCCACTGGAGTGCACTCACTCAAGACAGGCATCTGTGGTCACTGCTTTTGACAGAGATAGAGGCAGAAAGGGCATGCCAGCTAGAAAATTCTGCATGCTTTACCACCAACACAGGGAGTGGAGGGCAGACCATGGTACCATGGGAACCTAGAAGGATGATGTCACAGAGGGTCAAAGTTCCTCAGAAACCAAGCTTGCAAAGGTCTCAGACAAAGCCGGGCAAATGGGGTGACCACTGTAGTTGAGGCCAGGAGGCCAAAGAAGACCTTCAATGATCTCACCCTAATGCATCTGGGGTGTCTGAAATGGGAGACTGTCCTGAGTAAGGTCAACCATCTATCTTTTGTGGAAAAGGTGACTTCAGATTGGTAGTCTAGAAAAGCTCAAGAGGGAGCAACTAGAAGCTAGTTGTTGATGTTGGGGAACAGGACAGTACCCGCTGATGAAACACTGCTGCTACCACCATCATGGACTTAGTGGATAGACAAGGAGCTGTGCTGAGACCGAAGGGAAGGACTCAAAACTGATACACTTTCCATTCTATCAAAAAGGAGAGGAACCTTCTGTGTGGTGGTCTGATGGAAATGTGGAAATATCCATATTTCAAGTCCAGTGTGGTGAACCAATCTCCTCTCTGCAAGGGGAAATAGTAACGGTCACCATCCAGAATCACCTGGGACAGATGTAGTAATTCACACCCCGTAGATCTAGTATGGGGCACAGCCCCCATCTTTCTTGGACATGAGAAACTATTGGAAAGAAAAGAGAAAGAAAGAGAAATAGTCTCTATGGCCCCTTTCAGAAGTAGCATGTTGATCTCTTCCTTCAGCACCAGAGAGGGCTGAGTAACATGGATGCAGCTTGTGGAGGGAAGCCTTCAGAATTCTATGGTGTACCACCTGGCAATGATGTCAACCAGCTACGCTTCAGAGGTGATAGAGGCCCAGGCATGATGGTACTTGTTTAGTCGGTCCCTGAATGGAGGTGTCAGAGCTGGTGCTGTAGGGAAAGTAAAAGTAGAAATGCTAGGTGGTGTGGAGGTGACAACAGTGTCAAAGATGATGGAAGACATGATGGTGTCAAAGTCATCAAAGGTAGAAGGCATGGTAGTGGAAGATATATTGTAAATGAGTATATCGTCTGAGGGACCGTTAAATACAGTATTTGGAGACCTTGGCTTACCCTTTTTATATATATATATATATATTGAGAGGTTGTGTGGTGAAGGTTGAAGATTGCTATGATGGAGCTTGACTTGACCTTTGCTGTCTTGGTGGAGTGGGGCTGTAATGCACCTGCCAGATTGGAAGAATTGACCATACCTGTACTTGGACTATGAGTGCTGGGGCTGTAATATGAACTTTTTGGCTGTAGTCCTCATTTTTGTGCATGTGCTTCAGCTTCTCATTGGTAGATGAGTTAAATAGGACTGCATTGTCACATAGTAGGTCCTCCGTAATGACTTAGCTTGCTATGACAGACCTGAAGAATGAAGCCATGCATAATGATAGAGATACTACTCCAGCCAAGGCGTTCCCACTATGATTCATGAAGTGGTGTGCAGTCATTATCTACTGGGAGGCCAAACAATGGGCTTTGCCATACAATAGTGTCACCACTCTTCTGTCCTCCTCTGGGAACCAATCTAAGGCCCTTTCCACACCTTACTTTCTTCCAGCACTGGGGTGTGGGGATCGCACAAGCGGCCTCTGGAGAGAGGCTCTCGCTTCTGGGGTCCTTCGGCTCTGCACGAGCTGCCTGCTTGTGCAAGAGCCCGGCCTCTTCCTTCCTCAGTGCAGTCTGGGGGTTTCCTAGGCCGCACTGGGGAAGGAAGCATGACTGGTATGGCTCCGGAGGCTCCACATGGCAGGTAAGTGTGCCTGGGGCCTGGGAGCAATGCACAATCATGCACCATTTTCGGCTTCTGTCCGAAAATGAAAAGGTGCGTGATTGGCGCCTACCAGCTCCTGGAGCGTCACGTGATTGTGAGTGCGTCATGCAGATCACTCCTCACAATCTCACAACACTCCAGGCGCCCTTTCACATGAAAAATGCCATGCAGAAAGGGCCTTAGTTTTACCTTGTTCCAGATAAATTGCTGGTAAGTCCTCATACAGCCCTCATACTGTAACCTCTGGGCAAACGCTCTGTGTAAACAATGATAGAGTTAGACTTGAGGTGCTGCAACCACCATTCCACTCCTGACTCAACAATCCTGTAAAAAGACTCCAGCTTCTTACAGGTGGAGATCCCCAGGACTTTTTAAAGACATGTATCAGATAAGGTAACAGAGGTAAGTGAGGTTAGGGTCTGAACCTGATCCTGTAATGTTGCTTCACCTTCAGGTTTAGAGACTGAGCTGTGTGGAGCATCTGGGCTGTAAAAATGATCTCACATTGTTACTAGGAGAGATTAGATCACAATCCACTACCCAGGCCTGAGAAGAGGCCCAGGCAGGGTCCGACACTAACTCAGAGCTCAAGGTTGACAAACCCAAGAGGAAAGGAGATGGTAGCTGCCAGTAGGTGTGAGGTTCTGGCAAAAGCATCAACTTTGTCTCCTGGGCCCATTCAGCAGTAGGTTGGAGGAAGGCCCAACATAGGATGTAAAGAAGCAGCTCCTTCCACAAATCTGATAGTTGTGTATCTTAGAATGTATCTCATTCTAAGAAAAAACTATCCAAAATGAAGGGAAGAACAGACGGTATAATTTTCCTAGTATCTTTCACTGCTTCGATACAGCTTAGAATTTATTTTTAAAAAATGTTTATCCTAACATGGTGTAAAGATCTAAGTGTTGGGCTAGGACTTTTGGAGACCCAGGTTTAGATTTCTGCTTAGCCTAAGAAACCCACTGAATGACTTTGAGTAAGTCATACTCTCTCAATGTCTTGCCAAGATATCCTTTGGTAGGCTTGTTTTAGGGTCACTGTAAGTCAGCACTGATTTGAAGGCACATGACATACACACAAAATATCACTTATAACATGTTTCAAATGAAGGAATTCCTTTTGCTAAGTAACAAATGCTGACATTATTTTGTCACAATATTGATCATCACTTTTTCTCATTAAACCCTGATTACAGTACTTAGCAGAACAAAACAGGCTGCAGACTTTCCTTTGTTCCTTATTCCCTTGGGGCTTCTAGGAGTTCACCAAGGCATACCTCAGAAAGAGTGCTGAGAGCCAAGAACCAAACATACTTTAAAACCGGTATAAATGGAAGAAGTTGAAGTTGAGGGTCATGCCTGTGTGTTGAAATTCATAAGTTCACTAGGGCAGCGAAAGACCCCGACAGAAACTGAGGAGCTACTGCCAAGCAGTCATGGGTGAGCTTAGAGCTTTGTCAAACATTTTGAACATTATGCTGCTTCTCATTTAGAAACAACATAGAAGTGATCATTCTGTTTGAAGGAGGAAGATTAGTTTTTAAAGGAAATGAACAGCCCAGTTTGCAATGCATATGCTAGTGATAAAATGTCTCACATTTCATATAATTCTACACAAGAAGGAAATTTCATTTTTTGTTTTTCTCATTTGTGAGATGGCTTTATATTTTCTGCCAATCTCAAGAGTATTTTTAATTTGCTAAAACAATTCTTGAACAAATCACACAAACTGTGCAAACTGGAAAGTTAAGCTAGGCTAGCTGCAGTCTTGGAGCTTGGCCTTTATAAAACTAAAAACAGAATATGGGCTGTTTGTGATGAATCATCAAGTCCTTTTGCACTTGCTGCATTTGTGTGCTTTGCTAAACAAAACAAACATATTGATTTTGAACAAAGACACCTTGCACAAATTGCAGAATCCTCAACAAAAAATACTGTTCATTGTCTCATTCTCACAGTGGAAGGAGGAAATTTATGTGGGTTAACAAATCATCAACAGGCTGCTTTGACATTTTGATAGAGTTCCTTTCAAAAGAAAAGAAAATTTACCAAGAATCTGCAAGCAATTTGGAAAATTTAGTTAATTCTGATAAGAATTGAAACAAAATTTTTTCCCCCCAAGATAGGGTCACCATAAATTGGAAGTGACTTGAAGGCACATAACAACAGAGAATTCAAAGCATTAGAGCATTAGAAAGCCAATAGAACACTGTTTTGTTTTATTTTTTATTTGTTATTTATATTTTTTTTTCTGTGAGAGTAGGAAGCCAACACTTGGCTACAACCAATTAAATTGTCCAATAGTCATTAATTTAACTTGTCTTCTGGGAATAAGATTTTTGTTTTCTTTACAACAGTAACATATAACATTCTCATTCAAATCAAATTAAATTGGTGTTCGTAAAACCAAAAGATATTGAAAGGAAGAGACTGACACACTTTTTCTAAATGACCAGAAATAATCACAATATATTTGAGTTGTCTGTCTGTCTGTCATGGGGAAAAGCCTAAACCTCTTAGATGATCTAGCTATATTTCAAATTTCATTTTCATGTCAAATATAGAGTTCAAGGCCTGTTACCTACATTCATACAGTACAAAGCAGAACTGTCTCCAGGCTGACACTGCTAAAACAGACCTAGATTTTGTTATTTTCTGGGTCCTTTTCAAAATACTCAATTTTGAAAACATTTGACAATGCTAAAACATGTTGAATATTTGATGATGATGATGAAATTGGCAAGATGCTTATTGATTGTATCAGAGGGTTTTATTATGAATCAAAAACAAACATATAGACGCTTTTGCCAGTCTTTTTGTTTGTTTGTTTTTTAGAATTCACCTTGATTAGAAGAAACATTTATTACCATCCCCTTAGGCAGTAACCTCATTTTTATGTCATCCATTATTTTATGAAGGTTGGGAAAAGGAAAAAAAATTGTGCGGATTGAGAGCTCTATGTGACGATATTCCAATGCATTTAGAAGTTTCATAGGTGTTAAGCAAGCTTATGGAAAAGATTTAGAAATAAACAGAGAAAACAATGTTTGGGCCTTCATGTAGACTAAAGCTCTATTTACATCTATAACTTTTGTTCACTGTGAACAATTTTTTTTTTAAAAAAATTACCTCTATTATCCTAATTCTAATTTGAAGAGCACCTGTTGCAGAGGGTGTAGGGAGTCGGTACCTGTATTAATCTTTGGTTGAAATGTTCAGATATACTGAAATTTTAGCCAAATGTAGTCTCTGAAACAAATAGGATCATGAACCGTACAGTTCCTGTCTCACCACAAATTGCTCTTTTGTCTCTCCTCAATAAAGATCACAAACAATTGTTATACAAAGGTCTTGTTATATTTCTGAGTCTGGCAGAAAGATTAGACATTGTCTTAGTATATAAGTATCTTAAAGAAATGTCAGATCAGTGACATACATGTATCTTGAATATTGCACTTATGGAAAAACTAACACAAGTAAAAGTTCTTTAAAGTGTATATTTGTTAGATAATTTGTATGGTACTTGGTTTCCATTCTTTAACTTTGGCAACAATAATTCTGATGTTGTTTGGCCTCTGAGCTTCCACACAGATCTATAAGGTGGTGTACTCTCTATTGCCATCTGAATAAAGCAGGCCATATTGTGGCTTATACATTTGTTACGGTCAGTTTTAAGAGGACTATTAATTTTAAGACCTTATGTGATTTACTTTTTCTTTTGTTTAAGGTTATAATTGCTTTCGTATGATCTCTTTTAAATAAAATAAATAAAAGTCCAGTTGGATGTGTCAAAACACTAATCCACCCTGTTTAATGGGCTCGGTTATTAAATTTTGTACCCACTCAGAATAAAGAGGCAAGATGCATATGATGGAACTTGGTCATATTTCATTAACTATTTACAATGCCCCACACACATACACCTGCAGTACGACCTCCCTAAGTGTGGTTTTCCCCAGTTTTCTGCACTACCCACCAGTATGAACTAATTGACTATACCCAACCAATATTTCCCATCAGTCCTGTGGTCAACCAGTGCAGGGTATGCAAACATTTCTTTGCCCCCTTTTCAAAAAATTCCAACCCAACCTCCATAGGTGATCAGCTACAGCCTGCACTGACCCGCAGGGTAGGAAGGTGGGGCTCACAGTCGACAAAAGGGGCTAAGACTGGGCAAACTGGAGTGGTATATGCTTGCTTTGATCCTCCCCATCACCATGTTGTTTCCATGTCTTGGCTCTTCCTCTGGGCTCCACAGAGCTAGTCCAGCCTTCTCCACAGAATTATGGAGGGTAACAGACCGGAAATACTGGAAGAATCTTGCTAAATCTGACAAGCCAAATGTAAGAATATCCTTCAACTCTAGTATCCTATTTCTGGCAATGGCACTGGCTGCCTCCCTTTCCAAGCTCTACAGTAACCTTTCTAAGATGAAGCATTCAGAGCTGTACATAGTTTTTCAAGTGCAGCTCCACTATAGATTTTGATAAGGATATTACGTTATTGGCAGGCTTATTTCAACCCCTTTTCTAATAATGCTTAATATTTCATAGCATTTTGTAGAGTCCTTTTTCACAGCTGTCATATGGTGGGTCAAAGTTTCAACATTGTTTTCCTTGTTAGTCACTGCCAAAGCTCCATCTTGGCTTGTCTTACTGTCAACTTACATTTGTGTCTCCAGAATTTTCACAGTTTTTTGTTCTACTTTTGCAAGGTAGTTATTTTGCTTTCTAGACTTTAAGTATTTTTTTATACAAAAAACATACTGTCCAAATTCAGATAATATTACATTGGAAAAAAGGTCACGTACAGATGTATCTCTACAAGCACTGAGTACATTCTTAAATGAAATGGGGATAGTAATGCATTTTAAGATGTCATATACAGTACAGTTTGTATGCACGGCACATCAACCTGTAAAAATTCTGCTGAAAACATTCTGACAGATGGAAAAGACAAGAATTTTCATGCCTAATCTTCTCTGTGGTCTGGGCTACATTAGGACTAATTTTAAAATCAGAATATTCTAGTTAAACATATGGTTCTCTTTTATATGAAAGTAAGGGATTAATGTGAGCCCAGTTTTTTTTTCCCAGAAAGCACTGGGAAAATAGTAGGTTTGGGAGAAGAACAAATAAATAAATAAAATAGAATGTCTCATTGCCCTTAATTTGCTTCCTGCTAGAATAAAAGCATCAACAATAATATTAATCATCATTATGATAACATCAAATGGGATTATAGTCATAAAAAATAAATGCATGCTAACAGTGTAAAATGAAAACATAAGAAGGAAAAAATGGGGAAAATACATATAAATGTGGTTTATTTTGCAGCGCTATTATTTCTGTTGCTGTTCAGATTTTATTAATAAAACATCCAGAATATTTCATCATCAACATCTCAGATACTATTCACAGTTTGTGTATGTGCTCACAATGTCAATTTTAAGGGTACTCAGGCTTTTTTCCCTCTCTTTTTTTTTATTTAAAAAAATCAAGTTATTCCTGGAATATTGAGTATACCATCAGAAATGATTGTGATTCTTTGCAAATACTGTATAAAACAATTCAGAACCTGTAGCCCTCTGGAGGGCTTGAATTAAGGGGAAAATGTTACCTACAGTAAAAAGAGATTATGTGAGCAAAAATAAGCTTAGGCAGAAGAGGATAATGTGTGTCTTCAGTGAAAGACAGGGGCTGAGATGTTGCATCGAAGAGGTATAGTGTAAATTACTACCAAGTGGAACTACTCTGTATTTCCCCTCTCTTACCCACCAGACTGTCTCAATTTCCAGAAACACATTCCATAGCCATTGTATATGCTGCTTGGAATATGCTGCCTTGGAGTGTGGTGGTGTCTCCCTCTTTGGAGGTTTTTAAGCAGAGGCTGAATGGCCATCTGTTGGGAATGCTTTGATGGGTGTTCCTGCATAGCAAGGGGTTGGACTCAATGGCCCCTGGGGTCTCTTCCAACTCTATGATTCTATGATTCTATGTTCTGTTAGGTGGCTGACACAGAGTGGAGGCAACTGATGATTGTCCAGGTATGTTTTGATAGCTGCCACAAATGATATTGTTGTACTCTGGGATCTTCAGAGAACACCCCAGAAGATCAGAGAAAATGTTTCCAACTATCAGAACATAGCTGGATGATCTTTGGCTGCACTCTTATCCCTGTTTATATCACTAACAAGATGGAAGCCAGGTAGTATTGGGATATACCCAGAGAGATATCTCTTAAAACTATCAGTCAAAAGTCATTGTGCAGATATTCTATCTTTTTCTTCTTAACTTGATTTTTTTTTAATTATTAGAAAAAAAGAACAGTTTGTGAGCAAACAAGAGAGGGTAAATAGAAGAAGACAACATCCACACTCTCTGTAAAACTCTGTCTCTGTAAAATAAAATCTTAATCTGCTAACACCCTTTGTGGGAGCACAAAGCAAGCACTGTGAATAGACAGAAGTAATCGGAGGGAGTACCCTCAGAAGGAAATTAAGGGAAAATAGCTTGGGCACCCCGTAACCATTTGTCAACACAAATCATCTGTAGAGATGTCAGGAGTGGCTTTTGTGCTTCTGGCTGTCCAAACCCATGGGTGCCTTTTGTTCTTTCTATATGCTTTAGCCCTAAGGTATAATTGTTGGATGCCAAAGAGAAATAATGATGATGGTGGCAGTAGACCTATTTCTGGTACAGAGCTGAGTGTGTTAGTGGCTGAGAAACTACTCTCTCTCTCTCTCTCTCTCTCTCTCTCTCTCTTCCCCTCCTCCCTGTGTGTGTGTATGCACATGTGTCTTTCTCTCTGTCTCTGTGTTCCTCATCTACCTTTCTAGCTATCATCCACCTCTTCTATTCCCTTTCTCTCTTTCATCTATCATACTTACCAAATTGGAATATTGCACTCAACAATTAATATAAATACTTCAGGTGGTTTACATAAAAATACATACAGTGTAATATCAAAAGATGAGAAAAACAATAGCTGTGTGATATGAATGTTCATTTTCCACATGAAGACCAAACTCTCTAGTTAGAACAGAATACAACATTAGCCATTTCAATTTGCCCTTTCTAATCAGAGCCAAAATGCAGAAGGAGTAAACATGGAAGGAGCATGAAATCCCCAGAGTGTACCCTTTCTCTCTCTTCCTCTGAGAAATATATATCACGTAGTTTGGCCTTCTTCTCCCGCGACACCACAGGGAACAACACACTAGCTCCCTCAATAAGTGTGCACAGAGTTGTAGGCTTTTGTGTCTTGCAGCAGCTTAAAGCAAGGGATTTTACTGCAGATTGTGGTAAGTTTACTCTTTCTCCTCTAACATGTCCACTCAGAAGTAAGCCTCTGCAAGTTTAGTGGAACTTACTCAGAAATAAGTATAGATAGGATTGCAGCCTTCGCCTCCATATGAGATTCTGATGTGCTTTCACACTCTGCATCAGTGTGGACCATCGTGCAATAAGACATGCTGTCCTCTATGCAAAAAAATAAACACGCGGAGAGAAAAGAGGACTATTTCTGCCGAGTCTGTCTACGATGGCATGCTGTATACATTAGGATCTGCTTTTTGGACACTATAGAAATGTTAGGTGTGGAGCAGTGAGACCTGTGATATCAGGGGCAGGAACTGTCAAATCCCAACCTTGCATTTCTTGTGTATGTAGAAGAACTATGTGTAAAGGTGTTTCGTTTTAAAACGAAGCCACCGATCTTAATAGGAAAGATGGAGAGACATAAGAAATCCATTCTGCTTCTCTTGCGTTCCACTGAGGATTGCACCGCATCCTTCTCGAGTCCATTGAAATGAGTGGAAGCTGCATGAGAGCAATACGGTTCAAGGTTGTCATGGTTACTTGACAAGACAGTTAATTCCTGTGTTATGCTGCTGGCCAACTCAGAATGCCTGGCCACTCTTTCACTTATTCCCCTGTACAAGCTCTGGTTTTAAAAGCCTCTATTACCATTTCATTTTGGAACCGGTATGAGTCAGGTAATTTTCACATACATGAAGCTTCAGTTCATTTGTGAAGCAAATGGTCAAATTCACATGAGCTTGAATGCTCCTGTGGAATTCAGAGTTTCTCTTCTGCACTGAGAATACTCAGAGACATCCACATGAAAACGGCAGTTAAAGGGGTTTCTTTGCACATTATATAGGTTTAAACCTCACTGTTACAGACAGTAATTACAGAAAGTAATTAATTACATTTACAGTGACAATTTCAAAAGCAATCTCTTAAATTGCTTATTTATTTCAATGAACAAATGAACAAATGGCTAAAAGTAACCGAAAGTTTTAGTTACTCTTTTAAAAAATCATCTGAATGCACGTAATAAAAAAAGCATGACTCCTCTTCTGTTTTGTTATTTCCTCACCTCTTAAGGAATAGCAGAAGATGGCAGCATAAGGCATACCACACAAAGGACTTAAACTATGTCATATTTTTTGTTTCATGAGGCCTCACTCCCAGACTTCTAAAACTAACTATAGAAGTCATTTTTAGGCCACAAAAAGAGTGACATTATCCCTCATTGCATTATTCCTCTATCAGGAAAAAAATAATTACAAATAATGGATTATTTGTAGAAGTAGTTTGCTTTCAAGCTCTGATTAACAACTTTAGGAAAATGCGTGCATCATGTAGTGAGTAGGTACCATTCTTTGTAGAATATATGTGTTAAATTCTACCTGCTCGTTTTGGAAGTGTATTTTTTAAAGGATTTTTAGAGATTATGTGGAGAGCACCCATATATAGTAGAAGCTTCTCCTGTTCAGATTCATCACTGTCCAAAGGCGAGAGAGCTGGAACAGGATGTGGAATAGGAAGGACTAGCACACTCCTCTGTTTACAGGTTAGTTCAATGCACTTCCAAGACAACTGGATAGAACTTCAGAAGCAAGCCCAAGTTTGAGTGTGTGAAGGTGTTGATAAGTCTTGTATGAAAATGCAACTAAATCCTGAGGTTGGGAGTGGTAATGACACATGGGGATATAGGACCATATGGGGATACAGATCCATCTGTCTTGGTTGCTGTTTTATTCATTTACAGTACTGAAATGGGGGGGGGGGGATGAAAGAAACATTGAGATATATCACTGACTATTTTATTTTTGGAAAGGATAATTAACAGCAATATTTGCAAACCCTGTTGAATAACCATCACATTTTATTGACGTTGCTTAAGCAAATAGCCAAGCTGTATGATTTTTGCATTAGAGATACAGTCAAAGGAGAATTAATAGATCCTGTTCTCTTTCATCTGACCTTTCAAAGTTCCTTGGGAAATCAAAGGAGCATCAATTCTGAGTCTTTCTAAAAATGTGCCCTTTCTACATAAACAGGGTAATTTTTCCAACTAAAATTCAGAGACCATAAAAGTTCTCGTTTATTTATTTTTATTCCCTTAAGGGTTTCTTAAGGAAGCCAGCACAGTGAAGTGATTTGAGTGTTGGACCAGGATGCTAGGAGATCAGGGCTTGAATCCCTGGTCAGCCATAGAAATTCACTGGCTGACCTTGGGAAAGCCACATTCTTTCATGCTAAGAGGAAGGCTGTGTCAAACATCCTCTGAATAAATGTTGCCAAGGAAACTCTATGATAGAGCCACCATAACTTGAAAGTGCATAACAACAAAAACAAAAAGTATTTCTTATCCCAGATACTAGTTCTAGCATTGTAGTGATTCATCTGGGTAACAATTTTTGACTATTTACAAATACCTATCTGGTTTCCTATAAACATAAAAATTAACAGGGTATTCCCATTCCTATCTCACTTTTCTAAAGATATGTGTGTCCCTGAGCAATGTTTCATTACATATATACTATTTGTGCTTCTCTTCAATTTCACTGGTCAATTCGTCTGTCAGAACATTTGAGCATACCTCAAAATCAAGCAGAACATGAAGTAACAAGTCTTTAATAATATCTCCAGCATCCACATCACCTAAACAACCTGAGCAGAAGCCACATAACAAATCTCTTTTCAGACATGTGAAAATTTCATAAGAAGCTTGTGTTACAGCATTTGAAAGGGAAGAATTCAAAAATTACATTGGATACACTGAAGGTCACAGTATACCCGAAGTAGCAATCTGAACCCAGCCAACTGCAAAACTTACATCTTTTATTGCAGAGAGGAAACAGGCAGTGCTTTTAAAAGCAGAATCCCCACAGTAGTAAAGTCAATCTGGGCAACTGATAATAAATGAGAAGTATCGTTGTGGCTTGGGGAACTCCAATGATTCTAAAGGTAAACAATTAAAAAAAAATAACCTTCCCCAATCCTAAGATGGTAACACTACTCTAAGAGCTTAGTTTGCACTATGGCTGAGATCCAAATCAAACTAATGCTGGAATTCCCCTTCTGCCTCCAGTACACTGCAGCCTGACAGTTCTTGGGCATACCCCCATAATATCATCATGGCTGTAGAGGATAGGGTACCTGGACAATGTCCAGCTGCAGTTGTGCAGTAGGGAGAAAGGAAAAGCTGAAGCAAAATCTGAATTAAATTCATTGAGTCACTGACACAGTAGCTGCTGGCTGCCACTGACAAGTGGTGTACAATTCCTAGTGTATCAATTTAGAGGATGCGGTACCAGCTAATAGAGGTATACTCTTCATATATTAGCTTTAAAGAAATTTTGTTTGGTGTAGAAAGATAAGTTAAATAATGAGCCTGGTTTTCCACTGCCTCCTCTTCACAGATGCTTAAGTATAATATGCAGCCAGTGTTAGAAACTTGTAATGGATTCTCTAAGTTGAAACTGAAATGTCAGAGGGATGATTTAGTCAAACTAACCACTTTTCTTTATGGACAAGTATTTAAGTGCCTCATTGAGATCAGTGGGCTACGTAAAAATGTTTCAACGCAGAACCCTCTGTTTCTGAATCATGATATTAGAAAGCACCATTGCATCTGCCCAGGCAAAATGTGCAGGGTTCATGAATTAAAACTACAAAGCAAATTTACTGATTCTGGAGCATTTCCTGTTATCTTTTGAACATTAATGTAGTTTGACAGCCTGCCATCAAGCAATCTAGCTTTCAGGCTGGCTTCTCTGATGCAAGGTTTTACAACAGCTAGAGACCAAGGCAAGGACAATACTGTTGGGCTAACATTGCTGTCCTTTCCTTTTATGTACTCTGCAGGTTATCAACATGAAAAGCAGCCACAGTTTCTCACTTTAAGAGCCTTATTAAACTAGCACACACTGACTGTTTGCATGATGAAAAACCCCCTTTTTATTTGTGTTTATTTTGTGGTATTAAGCTACGTCAGGCTTTCCTCATCCCTGCATTCACAAAGTGGAAAATCAAGGAGCTGCATTTCCAAAAAAAAAAAAAAACCAAAAAACAAAGTAGGGAAAGGAAACACGGTCATATGTTTTTCATCATGTTTAAAAATTAATCCAATTAAGCAATATCTTGTCTGACAGATAGCTGCACTCAGGAAAACAGTTTCACATCCAAGTTTAAAAGGTGCACAGTTCTGTTCAGATGTATCACTTTAATGAAGATAGCTCTTTTCGAAGCCTTCATTTCGTAAACTAGCAAAAAACCAATTTTTAACATGCTACTATTTTGTTTGCAGATGTTAATAGAAGAGTTTAATCTTTGCAAATTCAACCACCATCCATGGTGAACATGCAGATTCCACAGTCCAACTGTTCTCAGCACAACTGAGAGAACATACATTAGAGCATGCAATTCTTACATATGCTTAAATGAAATGAGTATGTTTAGTCTGCAGAAAAAAAGAAGGTTAAGGGGGGACACGATAACTATGTTTAAATATTTGAAGAGATGTCATGTCGAGGAGCAAGTGGTCTTATTTCCCACTGTTTCAGAGACTAGGACAAGGAGCAATGGCTTCAAACTACAGGAAAAGAGATTCCACTTTAACCTCAGGAAGAACTTCCTGATGGTCAGAGCTGTTCAACAGTGGAATATACTGCCTCAGAGTATGGTGGAGTCTCCTTCTTCAGAGGTTTTTAAGCAGAGGCTGGATGGCCATCTTTGATGTGTGCTTTGATGTGTGTTCCTGCATAGCAGGGGGTTGGACTGGATGGTCCCTGTGGTCTCTTCCAACTCTACGATTCTACGATTCTGTGAGATTTGTGCATAAAATAGCAGAAGAAGCATGAAAAATGGTATGAGGTCAGGAAGAGACTGATCTTTTTATGTCTACTGGCCTTCTCTTTTTGGATACTGGTGCTGTACTCCTAACACCTCCGGAGAAAAAGACTGTGTGTGAGAGTGTGCATGCTGAGTATGGGAAATACTATTCTGTCAATGCCTTTACATGAGAAGACAAGAATTTTAATTTGTTTCTGACATCCACATCGTCCAGGCTAAACAGAGAACTACCTCTAAGCAGCCAATAGGGAAGTTGGCCCTGGCAGCACATTTCCATCATTTTTTCTCTGTTTTCATCTTCCACTTTTGGTATCGACCATTGCTTTATCAAAACCTTATTTCTTAACTGTCACCCTTACAATCACTGATAGTCAAACTGCATTAGGCCCACTGTGTAAGCAAATCCCAATATAATGTTACAGGCCCCAATATTTAACTGTAGCTGACATGCTTTTGGCACATGCTTAGGTTTCCATAAGTTTTTTTCCCCCTTTTCATTGGAGAAATAGTTCTTTTTTGCACTATCACTACAACGTTTCTGTTATTTGTCTTATTATAGGTATAACAGTATGAATAGTATGTATCAAATATTAGCTCCAAAACCTATTGAATTAGAAAGAAAGGTGGGTAATAACCTCTAAAATCCCTTTTAAAAAAAGAAAGGGAAAAGGTGATGTCTTCTACTAACTTACTGTTGATTCAGTTGGTAACATAAAATATACATAAAACTTACCACAAATATATTCAATAACATAAACAACCAAAACTTCTTAAAAGTAGAGAGGGCAAATCAATCCTCAAGAATGTACTCATTTATAACCCACCAGATTTATTTCTGAGAACTTTCTCTTCTTATATTGTAGCACTTAAAATGTAACTTCCCTCAAGGTAACATATTTTTCTAAATCATATGAATAAGACTCCACTCTTGGTTGCAGTTAAATTCTCCCTAACATTTATCATAGGTCTGTTTTTCATTTTTGTTTTTGTTTTTGTTTAATAGCATTATTTGTCACTAAAAACTGATATTTCAGGTTTTATATTAAGTGCAGCATCAATATATAAAAGACCTTTCTAAAAGTTAATGTTGTTCAGGACTATTGTGCATACAGTGTCATATCTGTGTTCTTCTTTGACACTATATGCAGTGACGTGAAGGTAATATGCTCTGTTCAAAATGTGAATGTTGTTATGGTTGCAGGGGTTTGCTCTGACTTTTACCTAATGTAAATCAACCCAATTGGTAAGCAGGGGATTCACTGCAAAACTTCTCCTTGGGTCAAATTTTACAGAATGTGACAGTAGCCTCCATGTGTATTGGACCTACCTTTGAAAAAAAACACCTAATGTCAAAATCTGTTCCACTTTTTCCTCCGGTACAGATATAAAGAATATGAAAGCTGAAAATACTGTGTAGATGTTAGCCATTTGGCTTAATCTAAAGTATCTTCGACCATAATCTATTATCTCCTGTCATACATACATCATCACCACCATCATCAATCACCATCATTATGATCATCATCATCATCATTTTCATTTATATCGCACCTTTCTCAGAATAATGATGCTCAAGGTGACTAACTACATATTTTAAGACAATACAGATTAAACTATACACAATCTTCATTAAAAGTTTAAATAAAACATTAAAAACATATTAAAAACATTAAACATTAAAACACAAAAATTCATTAAAAGACAACATACAGACCTGAAAACATCACCACACAGCATAAAAGCCCACCCCAATCTGTTTCTAAAAGCCTGGCAACATAAAAATGGGTTAACTTGCTGGTAGAATGAGACTATGGATGGGGTCATTTGGTCTCCCTAGGGAAGGACTTCTAAAATCTGGGAGCAGCTGTTGAGACTTCTCCCTTCCTTGTTCCCACCAAACAAGCCAACAAGGTACTAGGACAGAAAGAAGGCCATCTCCAGACGATCTCAGAGCAATCATGAACCCATGAACATCCTTCAAATAGCTTGGACTCAAGCTGTAAACGTCTTTATAGGTAATCACAAGCATTTTGAATTTTGACAGGAAAACAGACCAGCAGCTAGTGGAGCTGTTGAAACAAGGGAGTTGAATGCTCTCTGTAACTAGTACCCACTAGTAATCTGGTTATGGCTTATTAGGCCAAGTGAATTTTCTGACCACTTTTCAAAGGCACATTAAAGTAATAAAACTGGGACATAATCAAAACTCATGTTACCATGGCGAGATCCAACTTCTCCAGAAATAGTGCAGTTTGGCACACAAGCTTAGTTTATAAATCAACACAAAACTATTGTTTGGAGGAAACATCAGACATGAAATATGAAGAGTCTAATGGAGCTTGGCCATTTTTATCAAGGACTTCCTTTCCTCACTGAGAATATTTCCAAACATTTACATTCTACTCCTCATTACTACCATCTTTATTTCATTTTTATCCCATCTTTCCCACAAGACGTTCAGAATTATATACATGGATTTTTTCACTCTAATTTTCTTGCAGCAACAACCCTTTGAAGTAATTTAAACTAATTTGCGTGGCTAGATACTGAATGGTCAAAGATAACCCCTTATTAAACCTATTCCAAATTTGGGACTTTCTGCTTTGGTAAAGTATTTGAAGAATTTTCTGAGAATTAAGACCTTCAGAGGGACTAGAGAAATTTCTGATAAGAGAATGCCACTGATTTTCACCAAAGTTTTTTCCACAATTTATCTGAAGGTTCATATACTGGTAAGTTGTGCGCAATGACATGAAAATTTAAGAGTTTCAAAAACAGAAAAATATTTCTTCAAATTGTTTCCATACATCTCTGTTTATTGCCTGACTTTTTAAAAATAAATCTTTTAGTTAGCTATTTAGATAATTAAATCTCTTTGGTCAGTGCTTTCATCTCTGCATTTTCAACATATGAATGCATTTTTTTTTTTAAAAAAAATACCATGAAATGAGGCAAGCTTTTAATATTTTCATATGATAATGAAACCAAAGATTCCTTGAAAATCTGAGCTGGTTTAGATTACTGCTTCCACATGAATATTCCTGCTCTGGCCTTATTCTGTTGTAAACTAAATATGTTAAATCAACACACATAAAGGGAAGTTAGGTAGCTGCTCAATTTCATCTCCAGTTCTGTTATTCTTGTCACATGCAGAAAAATGAAACTGAACAAGAGACTTTTTCCTATGTATACAGCATTTCTACACAACTGGAAATCCATTAGGGTTCTCAGACATGTGGGCACCCTCCACACATAACAGAAACTCTTCTGTTTGGACCCATCTCTTGCCATATTGAAAATGATGTGGATGGGGGGAAGGGCTGATGTGCCCACCTTTTGTGTGTTGATTGAGCGCATATTGCAAATGAGGGGATAATGCTACTTATTCATATTCTTATCACCTGAAATTTACTCCTTGTAGAAAGATCAATACATTCTAGGGCTAAAAGGCTCAGTGGTAAATCATGTCCTGATGGTGGAATTCTTCCTGTTTCCTCTCTACTATGTCTGACTGAGGTCTGTAATACTAGGAGGAAAAATACTGGCAAGGATAGCTCTCTTTCTCTGATCCCCACTGCTAGCTGGAATGCAGTCATTTTGATTAGAAAGAACAAGGTCTTTCTTTTATTATTTCTGCACCCTTTTGTTTAGTATTTGAAATCTCAACACATTAATTCTAGAGTACATAAATGCACATTGTACTTTTCTCCCCTCCATAGTTTTGTCTGCAAATAAATTATGACTGTTGGAATGAATGCATCACCGAAATTGTTCTGCTTTTCCAGATGATAATACAGCATGACTAATATTTAATTAAATATGACATTTCCTGGCATCCTATTAGGTGGACACTGCACTGCATAAAATATACTACATAACGCTAAAAAAGCAGTGTGGAACCATCACTCCATGGTTCAAACCTGGCCCATGGACTGGGGGATCGCTATTGGCAGTGGCTGGAATGAAGCATTGCTACCCAAATAAGGATTCCATTCCTTCAAATGACATTTTCCTTTGCTCCCCAAATTTCTAGCATTGCTGAGGGTGAGACATGAAAAATCATTCATACATACGACTCTTCTATTTTTTGTGTGTTCATATTCTGTCAGTTAGTTACTACCTACTCTCTTTCTTTGGATACCTAAACTGTATTTCTAAACACTTAACTGGAATTTTCAGTTTCTACCATCCCAGAAATTCATTGGGGGCAGAATTCTCATTTGCAGGGCAATGGTCCCATCCCTATCCCCAATAGTTACCTTCCTCCCCATGGACCATTCTATCTGGTATTTTACTTTTCCTCCTTCCTCTTGCTTGCTTCTTCTCCTTTTCATCTCTCCCTCCTCAGCACAACCACACCTGCTCCACTGGCCATGGCTGGCTATGCACCCAGCAACATCTGGTGCTTCTCTGCCTTGCTTTCATGGAAAAAAGGCAGTGGATGTTTGCTCCATCAGCAGCTACTGTCTCAAAGTGCTCCAGCTCCTGAAGTTTCCACCATTACAACTTTTTAATGGAATAAAATAAGGGTGGAGGGGGGATGCGGGTGATTTCAGAATCTATCTCACCATTATTTGGATGGTATCTTTACCTTTGCAAGTGTGCTAACCCCAAACAAACTGCTTTCATTTCCTTCCATTAAACTGAGAGTTGATAATGTATTCTTGTTCCTGCTTCTTCTCATTTTCACTGTTTAATCCACTGTTTATAGATTAATCTTCCACTTCCACTTACATATTAATCTGTGATTTTAATAAAATCCACTAAAATATGTAATTAGCCAGATGTTTCAATATGTACTCAATTATGTATTTTCTTCCAACCTACATATTCGAATATTTACTTTCAATCAAAATCTATTTTTAAATGTATAATTCAGATACACTTGCAACATTTTCTGAACTGAAAAATGTAGAACATAGCTAAGTTCCAGTCTGGATATTAAGCTGAAAGGAACATCATCAAATCATTTCATATGGAATTCACAAATGACACCTATCTCAACCACCACTACCTTAAATAAGTGGGTACTTGGGAACAACAGCAAAGGCAGCCTCTGTGGAGAAGAAAGAGACTTGTCGCTTCCTTTGATATCTGTTGGCCTGCCATCTAGACCAAGAGAGTACAAGGGGAGCCCTATTGGAATTTGGCATTCAGTGGGAAGGAGAAGATAAGTGTAGCCAGACACTTATCTTAGATTTTAAAAAAGCGGACTTCTGTAAACTTAAGGAGCTGCTGGCTGAAATTCCGTGGTCAAGAAGAGTGAAAGAGAAAGGAGTTCAGGAGGCATGGGAGTTCCTTAAAAGGGAGATACTGAAGGCACAGTCTAAAACTGTGCCAGTAAGGAGGAAAAATGGAAGGCATCTGAAGAAACCAGAATGGTTGACTAAAGAACTCTCAGCTGAGCTAAGCGTTAAGAGAAACGTGTACAGGAAATGGAAGAGGGGGGAAACCACCAAAGAAGAATTTAAGCAAGTAGCCAGGAGATGTAGGGAGGAGGTCAGAAAGGCTGAAGCACAGAACGCACTTAGGCTGGCCAGAGACATTAAAAACAATAAAAAGGGCTTTTTTAAATATGTCCGTAGCAAAAGGAAAAAGAAGGGGACGATAGGGTCGCTGCGCAGAGAAGATGGTGAATTACTAACAGGGGGAAGAGAAAAGGCAGAACTACTTAACACCTTCTTTGCCTCAGGTTTTTCCCGGAAGGATACAAGCACTCAACCTGGCGGTTGGGGAGCACGTGAGGAAGCAGGGGAAATGCGGCACATAATAGGTAGAGAGGTGGTACAGGAATACCTGGCCACACTGGATGAATTCAAGTCTCCAGGGCCAGATGAATTGCATCCTAGTATATTAAAAGAACTGGCAGAGGTCATTTCGGAACCACTTGCTATAATCTTTGAGAAATCTTGGAGGACAGGAGAAGTTCCAGCAGACTGGAAGAGGGCAAATGTTGTCCCCATCTTCAAGAAGGGAAAAAAAGAGGACCCAAATAATTATCGCCCGGTCAGCCTGACGTCAGTACCCAGAAAGATCCTGGAGCAGATCATTAAGCAGTCAGTTTCTAATCACTTAGAAAGCAACGCGGTAATCACAAGACGTCAACATGGATTTCTCAAAAATAAGTCATGCCAGACTAATCTTATCTCTTTTTATGATAGAGTTACTAGCTTGATAGATGAAGGGAATGCTGTGGATGTAGCATATCTCGATTTCAGTAAGGCCTTTGACAAAGTTCCCCATGACATTCTTGCAAAGAAGCTAGTAAAATGTGGGCTGGACAGAGCTACGGTCAGGTGGATCTGTAACTGGTTGACTGACCGTTCCCAAAGGGTGCTCACCAATGGCTGCTTTTCATCCTGGAGAGAAGTGACTAGCGGGGTGCCACAGGGTTCTATCCTGGGCCCAGTGCTGTTCAATATTTTCATCAATGACTTGGATGAAGGAATAGAGGGCATGCTCATCAAATTTGCAGATGACACCAAATTGGGAGGGGTTGCTAATACTCCAGAGGACAGGATCAAAATTCAAAATAACCTGATCAAATTGGAGAGGTGGGCCAAGGCTAACAAAATGAAATTCAACAGAGAGAAGTGTACGGTCCTACACTTAGGTAGAAAAAATGGAATGCAGAAATATAGGATGGGGGACACTTGGCTGGATGGCAATATGTGTGAAAGGGATCTAGGAGTCTTAATAGACCACAAGCTGAACATGAGTCAGCAGTGTGATGCGGCAGCCAAGAAAGCCAATGCAATTCTCGGTTGCATCAATAGGAGTATGGTGTCTAGATGGAGGGAGGTACTGGTACCACTCTACTCTGCTTTGGTTAGACCTCATCTTGAATACTGTGTCCAGTTCTGGGCACCCCAATTCAAGAAGGACATGGTCAAGCTGGAGCAAGTCCAGAGGAGGGTGATCAAAATGGTGAGAGGCCTGGAAGCCATGCCCTATGAGGATAGACTTAGAGAGCTGGGTATGTTCAGTCTGCAGAAGAGAAGGTTAAGAGGGGACATGATAGCCATGTTAAAATATTTGAAGGGATGCCATGTAGAGGAAGGAGAGGGCTTGTTTTCTGCCGCTCCAGAGACCAGGACAAGGAGCAATGGATTCAAGCTGCAGGAAAGGAGATTCCACCTGAACCTCAGGAAGAACTTCCTGACGGTCAGAGCTGTCCGGCAGTGGAATATGCTGCCTCGGAATGTGGTGGAGTCTCCTTCCTTGGAGGTTTTTAAGCAGAGGCTGGATGGCCATCTGTCGGGAGTGTTTTGAGGGTATTCCTGTATGGTAAGAGGTTGGACTGGATGGCCTGTGTGGTCTCTTCCAACTCTACATTTCTATGATTCTATGATTCTATGAACATATATTCCCATTTTTTTTAAAAAATCATCAGGACCTTGAAAAGGTTTTATTAAGTTTGATAAGGTGCTAAATATCTAGCTCAGCAAGACTGGAATCACCACCATCAGTGGAAGCCGTAAAAATAATAATAAATACATTTCTATTAGGGATGAGAAATAATTTTTGCAAATGTTTCAACTTTTGTCAAGACAGGTGGCTGTCTCAAAATTTCTCAGCTTCTCCAAGAGTGCTCACATTCTCAGAGACACAGAGGCACCAGATGCCTTCTCCTGCCTCATCTGATTTTGCCCAATTTAAGTAGAAATGTATCTGAAGTTTTTGTGAAACTAAGAACCTACAAAGAGCAAGGACAGGCCTATTGTTCACAAAAATGCAAACCTAGCAAATGCTTTTGCTTTTGAATAGCCTGTGTAGCAAGACAACAGCTGTCTTAGTTTTAAACATTATGCATTAACAGAAATACATACAAATCAGTCTCATAAATCCACAAACGGACCAAACTAATAATAATAAAAAATCCTGCCACTTTATGACAGGGAGGAAAAAAAGGCTTGTTCTTCCTAAATGAACAAGGACAAATTTACTATCCCATCTCTGATGCCTACATACAGAACATGAAAAATACAGGGAGAAAACTTGGTATGGGCTTTGCTGATATGACTTATCCCTGAAAATTAGAAATAAACCATTTTTGGAACCATTCCAAATCCCAGGCCATTGGACAACCAGTGGCACTAGCTTGAATCCCATTATTAGCCCCAGTTAGAGGAGACCAATGAAATAAAATTAATTCAACATGTTTACCATTGTTGTTATGTGTGTTCAGGTTGTTTCCAGCTTGACCAATAAGGCAAACCTATCACAGGGCATTCTTGGCAAGATTTGTTCAGTGAGAGTTTGCCTTTGCCTTCCTCTGAAGCTGAGAGAATGTGACTTGTCCAAGGTGGCCAAACAGGGATTGGAACTCTGATATCCAGAGTCATAGTCTAACACTCAAATCACTACACCATGCTGATTCTCACATCTACTGTACTTGGGACTAACCCATTAGATTCATGTCATTATGTCCCTAATAGCCATTAAAGGTCTTTCAATTATTTGAATTCAGTTTAATAGTACAGTTAAGACATAAACTGACCACCCATGATTTCTGAGAACAAGGCCTAGAACTGTACATGACCAGATTGTTGCTGATGTTTTATAAGTGTTCCCTGTGGCATTTTAATGTCGAAGCTGCCTTCAGATCCACTTTGAATGCAACATAGTTTTGAGATTTTCTTCAGTTTTTTTTAAAGGATGTAAATGGCATATTGTAAAGGATGTAAATGATAAGATGTAAATGGCATATTGTCTCTTCATCTTAAATATACCCTCTAGACCTTCGTACAAGAAATATATGGTAGAGCAAACGTCTGACTATGAATAAGATACCAATTACATGGTTCATTCTCATTTTTCATCGAAGTTGCTCAAAGGTGTTCTATTAGTCAAACCATTTCTCCATTTCATTTTTAGCAGTGTAATTCTTAAGTATGCAAAAACTTCCCTGTAGAGCCATCTGGGTTGCCAGATGGCTTCTCTTTTGATGACAGTGCCATATCCAGTATCTTATCCAAGTATTGCATTACTATGTAATCAAGCATTTTGTCCGCCAGTCCTCATTCAAGTACGTCCTAAGAGTATTAGTGCTTTCCAGCTTCAATCATCAGCTTTAAGCTAAACCAAAAGGTCTTCTACATGGAACAGTTAACATACATTTTTTAATTAAAGCTGAGCAATGTAAAGCTCCATATGACTAGGCAGAATATCAAGGCTGAAATCAAATGGGAACAAAGATATAGCTTCTATCAGGAAGGTTGCTATCTGATCATGGTTAGCAATGTTGTCAACAGGACTGAGCAGGCTGCTGGAATTCTACATGTATTGGTCTATCTAGCCATAACCCACACACCCAGTCTGATAGTTTACCTATTAACTGGCAGTTGCTGCTACTGCTGCTGTTCCTCTTCCTTCTGCTACATACACACATTGGGGAAAGGAACGCACCAGGAGCCCTGATGGTGCAGTGGTTAAATGATGGTACTGCAGCCACAAGGTTGTGAGTTCGATCCTTCCGGGCTTCAGGTTGACTCAACCTTCCATCCTTCCACAGGTCGGCAAAATGAATACCCAGCTTGTTGGGGGCAATTAGCTAACACGTTGTAAACTGCTCAGAGAGCACTTAGCTGATAAGCAGTATAGAAATGCACTTGCTGTTGCTATAATAAAACTATGCCATATAATTACAAAACAAATTATCCACATAAAACACAAAAAAATGCAATATAATAAAAAAGCAAACTGATAAATTGTTGTTGTGTTCCTTCAAGTCATTGCTGATTTATGGCGACCCTAATGTAAACCTACCATGGGGTTTTCTTGGCCTGAAAATATGTGATGAGCCCAGAGTCATCCAGCTCATGGATGAGTGGGGAATTGAACCCTCTATACCATGCTGGTTTTCAAAATACTTGTAATCAAAATGTACAACGTTATAAAATAATATTAAACTAAAATCCAGATTTTAAAATTCAGGCTTCAGTTTTTCTAACATGCCTTGGAGCAGTGCTACTATCTAGGTCATGAGGAAAATTTTAAATGGACAAGACTGCTTTAGTTTTTTTGTCATGTATGCTGTAAAGGAGTGTCCTAACAAGGTGGGACCTTTGATCTGCACAGTCTGCTATTTCTGATCCTGTCAACCTTATGAGGGTTTGTTGGACTGAAATAGAGCCACTGCAGCTGCTTTGCTGTTGCTATCTGTCTTATATTTGCTGCTGCCTCAGCCCTTATTAGAGATGTGAAAATCTCCCAGTATCAGTTTTGTTGAGATCCTCTCAATCCCGCCTGCATTTTTGTTTGGCCTTTGTTTTCTAGTAGATATTGAGACTTTGAGTTTTCTTCCTGCCTTGAATTTCACCCACTTTTTGATGTAGCTTTCCTAATGTGCACATTTATTTGCAATATTCACCTCATTCATGTAACTTTATTCAAAGGGAAAAGTGTGTTTCTGCACATATGTATGTTAATTTCAGTGTGAAAATATGCATATTGTACATATTTCTCACAGTTCTATGCTGACCACAGTCAGAACCACAGTTCAATTAAACACTTCTATGTTTTAGAAGCAGCAGTGACATTGAGGGAAAAAGGCTGAACTTGAACCTCAACATCCAGAGGAAGGAGCAAGTGAGAGTTTAGCTACAGAGAGGCAGGATGGTCCCTGAAAGCCAGGAAAAAGAGAATAACAACAACAACAACAACAACAACAACAACAACAACAAGACTTTGTCTTTTCTAGGCCCTACTCATCTTTCATTGGCACCTGTAAGAAATCCATTCAGTAATTCCTATATTGGGTGTTCCTGAAGAATGCATCACTGATTATATTATTTATTAATAACAAATAAATAAGTAATTTATTAATAACTAATAACAGAAGACAGATCATTTCATGACTATAACGTACAGAATTCTACCTGTTAGGTGAGGGAGAGCTATTGGTTGGTATGTTAGAAGTATCCAAGATTTTACTTTTTTCTTTTGTGAAACACTGGGTGGTATGGAAGTATGGGAGTGCCATAAATATCAATTTAATGGTTCTCTTAGAAATTTGTTTTAAGAAAACCTCAAGCAGTCTATTGCTGGGGCTTGGCTGAAGACTGAAAGGGTTTTTGGATAAGAAGAACAGTACTTTGAAAGGGGAAAAAAACATAAGTAAAGAGAGAAAAGCTTTGAAGGAGACAACTGGGAAAGAAATTTCACAGGTTTCATAGAGATGTAGCTTTTTATCTCACTGAGAAAGGGCATGAGGGCAAAGTACTCTGTCATTAAATCTGAGAGTTGGGAACTTAGGGTTCTTTGTATGAAGATGCAACTACTTCTTGGATCATAATGCATTTTTCAAAAGCATTATAACAGAATGCTTCTTTACAGCACTACTGAGTTCAAGCAGTTTACTACCATTTTTCAGCAGCTTCATTCAATTAGTATATACACTATGTTCAGCCAATATCTAGTTGGTACATCCACAACGACAAACAAGTGAATTAAGCTGAAAGACAAGCAAACTCTTTGGTTATTTTAATGCAACAACTGCCTTAACAACTGCATTCAGGTTTTGCACTGAATATTTTAAATAATTTATTTATGTACTATCTACCTGCCTTTGTCCCAGCACAAGATTCAAGGCAGCAAGCGTGGGATTCCAGACAGATTCATGTTTTGTAATAAATAAGTGTGTTCTACTTAAACACTATGTAATTAAAATGAACAGGAATATTAGAATGAACAGGGAACTCTTTGTTTTCATAAATTTTCATAAACCCACAGTGAAACTCTAAGCTGGTTGAAGTCAAACCACAATTGTCTGAGTCAGAAGGGAGCAATGACAATGGCTTTCGACTGATCTCTGATGAGCTTGGCTATCACCTTGCCAAGTGGCAGAAAGGGTGGAAACAGATAAAGGAGACACCCCATCCATTGAAAAAGGAATGCATCCCCTAGTGAAATTCTGGCAGTCCCTGCCCTGAAGCAAAAATGTTCACATTTGCAATTGGTCCTTCTTGTGAAGAGGTCTATCTGAGAGGACCCCCAATATGCCGTAAGTGAGAGATACACTTGTTATGACAGCAACCATTTGTGTTGGATATCCCTGGAGTGGCTGAGGATGTTCACAAGAGTGTTGTCACTACCAGTGAGGTGAATGGCCAACAGATATATTGACCTCTGAGTGCACCATTTCCACAGGGGTGTTGCCAGGTCCAGAAGAGTGAAAGAATGAGTGCCCTCTTGGTGGTTGATCTAACAGACTTTGTTGTGTTGTGTCTGTTACAACTTCTATGGCAGATGAGAGGATGAATAAGATGGTGACCTTTTGTGGCCGCATTGAGAGTATCAGTCACAAGCACATGGTGCAGCAGGCAGGTGTGGAATTCAAGGTGAAGGAGCCCTTGAGCCCAGATGTAAGGTCTGAGCCGGGCTGGAAACAGTCTCTGGCGCTGAAGGCTGTACTGACATTGATAATACTGACACTTCTTCAATCTCAGGAACAAATGGCAAAGATGTTGGAGCTGAGGTTGATAGCAGTGCCATCAAGGTAGAGGTTGTAGTCAGTACCAATCAGTCAGTAGTCAATACCAATCTCTGCTGAGAAGCCGCTGAAGTGTCAGTATGCTTTACCTTCTTTTTCTTTTTAACCTTTGAGTGGATGTGTGCAGCCACAGAGTCCTCTGCCAAATGCTGCTTTTCAGCTGCCTTCTCTTTCTCTTTTGTGGTGACAGCTAGAGGCATCTTCCTTACTGGAGATGGAGAAACTGATGCTGATGCAGTAGGCCGTGGAGGAGATTCAGATAGAGTTGGTACTGATTCTGTTGGTAACGAAGTTGATACCAAGATTAATATACACTGAGGCATACATTGAGATACATTGAGGCAGTAAACAAAGCAGTATTTTCTGTGGCCTTTTCTGGGACTTTAAGAGGTCTTTCCCAGCAAAAGGACTTAAGCTGTGAGGCCTGACTCTTCAAGGTCTGTGATGCAAATTGGTGGCAAATGCCGCACTTGCTCAAGTTATGTCCCTCCACCAGGCAGCATAGACACTGTTTGTGAGCATCAGATAAAGATACTTTTCTACTGCAGGAGAAGCAATATTTAAACAGAGAAGTAGAGGCCATTAGAAAATGAAGAGCCCAGGGGAGTGGGGGGAGGGGGAGAGAAAGTTTATATATATATATAGACACACACACACACACACATATACATATACATACATAAATACATACATACATGCATAGAAGAAGGAGAAAAGGTATGCAAATACTGGAGAGAAAATAAGTGAAAGGAAAAAGCTACTCAACAGCTGGAACAAGGCAGGGAGAGTCACTTGAATTGTGGATGGAAAGAAACTTGAGAAAATGGTAACTTGGTGGGCTGGATCATGGATAGTACCTGTTGGGGGTTTGTGCCAAGCTACTCAGCTGTGGAACACTCTGGTGTAGGTTCTGCTCAGATGCAAAAACCCACTGTGTGAGGTACCGAGACCAAAAAGAAGAAAATGCCTTTTTTTTTTCGAGCAAAATAACCACATACAAATTTTGTACAGAATATATCCCAAACTGTAAAGATCTTCATCACTCTAGGACTTTTCACATCTTTTTTTTTTTTTTGACATGCAAAACCATGGTATTCTGGCAATTTTTAAAATATTTTCGACTATTTCTCCTATCCCTATCCCATAGAACAAAACAAAACAATGCTGCTGCTATTCCTATTTCAATCCACTTTTGACCAGACTGTCTTGAGATCATCTCCCCATCTGGGCATTCAAGGCAAACAACACTCAGTCTTATCTGCACATTTCAATACTTCAGATGTTATTTGTAGAATAAAGATATTTTGAAAAAGATACATTTGAGAAATAGACACATACACACTCCCACTTTAGACAATAGGAGACAAAATTTTTCTAGATGGATTCTCATTATATGTTATTACAACGTATATCTGCAGCTTCACTATGGGCTTATGAAAACAATTTATTGCATGAGATATATCTTTGTGTCCACCGACTACTGGTTATTATTTATTATTAAAAACTTATGTACTTTGAGAAATGGATATGAACATGCTATAGAAAATGGGGAAAATGTGTATGTTTCCAAAAAGTATGTATTTTGATCTCATATAAATCACAGACAGTTTCTGAACTATATAAATTTTCATTCAAAACATCCTGAATAAAAATTCCATCAGTCTGTAGTAGACAAATTCTATAGATAAAGCTGTTGCCATAGGAAAATTAAATAATACTGATACTAATAATAACAGCAACCTTAGCCCCAAACATGGAACTCAAACTCAAATTCTTACAAGAAAAACACACAAAATCTACCTGGATGTATTAGTCTGTCCACTTTCTCCTTTTCTCCTTTCTTTTTGTCTCCATTTAAGACATTTTCAAATTTTGATAAATTCTTATTGAAAAAAACAAAACAAAACACAATTTTTATTAGGGGTGGAGCAACCAAATCCTCGAATCCTCAGCAAGGATTTCAGATTCACGAATCTGAATCCCTGTGCAAAAATAGGCAAACTGAATCTTTCAAATCCACCAACCAAAAAATAGGTTTTTTTAAAAAAGTTCTGTTTAATTTTTTTTTTAAAACAATTCTTTTTAATGAAAGATTTGAAAGATTTGAGATTTGTGAGATTCGTGGATTCCCAGAACCTTCCAGAGATTCGGATCTGGATTCAGATTTTAAAATTCTGGATTTGTCTCATCCCTAATTTTTATCACTTGTTCCAAGGTCAGTTGCCTTAAAGACAAGTGACATTGTATATAGAAAACTGTTAATGAGATGTCATTTCTCTAAATTCAGACTTTAACAGCATATATCTTTTGACTTGCACCAGATCACCCAAACACTGTGATACCTATACAGAGTTTGTGATGCATAAAATCATGTAACAAGTTTAGATGGTGGACCAAGATGCAATTGACTCCAGATTTCTCTAGATGAAGATGCACCTTTCAGACTCTTCATTCTGAAGTAGTGGGAAAAGAGATTACATTTTTTTTTCCTATCACCATCTAAGAGAGAGAAATGTAGTATGTGTAGAAAATTCAAGTTTTAACTATGGGTTACAGCTCTTAAAAAATGTTACATATTTTCAAAGGTTACTGGTCCTTCCAAACCTCTCCCCACCTTCTCTTCTTTTCTTTCTGATGTAGATGGCTTGGGGATTAGACAAGATGACATTTGGGCTAGGGAATAACACTGAAGATTCTGTTGAAGGCTATGGAATATTTGGTGTATTGATGAAAAGGTCAGATGTCCACACATTGTCAAACTGGCTGTTTTAACACATGGAGACCAGTTAAAATACCTTTGTGTACACATCACAAATTTATTGCAGTTGTTTTCAAACTTCTTATTCTGAGATTACCTTTTTTACGTGGCTTTAGCTGCTCAGGATTCTGGGGCATATTCTAGGCTACAGTTGGGGAATTTATACTGACCTCTTGGTCCTCTCATCACCAATTATCACTGATGTGAACAGTAACGGTACTTTTTTTTCCTTTTTTGTTTTTAGGCATTTATGCTCTAATTGAATTGTCATAGCCTTACTTTCTGCATTTCATTGCCATAGCCTGACCTTTTAGCAATTCCCACTCTGTAATTGTGGTCATGTGCACATGTTAATTTCTTATATATACAGATTTAAAAGTACCAATTGTTTAACACTAAAACTGAGATAAGAGAGAAAGAAATCTCTTCAGCATTTCAGTGAAATAAACGTTTCACTCTCACCTGGGCAGATGGGATATTTTAATCGACTTGGGTCACATTTTGTTGCATAGTTCATAAATAAGTGGAATATGCTGCCTCGGAGTGTGGTGGAGTCTCCTTCTTTGAAGGCTTTTAAGCAGAGGCTGGATGGCCATCTGTCAGGAGTGCTTTGAGGGTATTCCTGCATGGCAGGGGGTTGGACTGGATGGCCCATGTGGCCTCTTCCAACTCTACGTTTCTATGATTCTATGATTCTAAGTAGGCCTACAAAGTTGTAATTTTCCAATATTATCTCCTGAAGAATTGTATGGAAGGGTTGTATCCTGAGTTTCAACCACCTGTTTTGTTTGTGTATGCATGCGTGTGTGTGTGTGTGTGTGTGTTATTTATTTGTCAGTCATGTTAATGTTCTACTTCATGAGAACACGTCTTTCCTCGTTCTATGTGTTTGGATATTGTGAAATATCCTTTGCACTATACCATAAATACTCCTGTGGTCATAGGATATTTTCAGGTCATATTTTCAGTTTTAGAAAATTCATTGGACTTAAAGATTAATTTACTCAGTGCAGGTTGTTCTTTCTTTCTTTCTTTCTTTCTTTCTTTCTTTCTTTCTTTCTTTCTTCTTTTTTTAAAAAAAGTCTGCCTGGATGGGGGTTAAACTAATATCAAACTAACTAACTGATAACAAAAGTGACCTCATGGCAGAGACAATTAATTTAACTTGTGCCTATTTTATGCTAGTTCTAGCAGAAAGTATTCCACACATACAAGGTGCGTCAACCAGTTTTCACCAATCTCTTCTACACACTGTACCAAATTATTGAAAAAACAAAACAAAAAACAAAAACAAATCCAAACCACCCCACTTAGGGATGTACTTCTTTGCTAATTTATCACTTCAAATGATAATTTTTCTTCTCACTTTAAGAAAGTCTTTGAAAACTGCACAGCTTAGTTATCAAAGACTATTAATAGTTTTGGATCTGTTCTACACAAAATTTGCACATGACTGTTGTACAGCATTCCTGCATACACAGAGAGAGAGAGGGAGAGAGAGAGAGAGAGAGAGAGAGAGAGAGAAACAAAAATAAAGCAATTTTTATGGAGAATAAGTCTTGAACTGCGAAGATTCTTGTCAGTTCAGGATTCTCCTTGTCAGGGTTTCATGACACTCAAGACCCCCGTTTCCTCTTTTTTCGAGAAATTTGCGTATTCTTCAGCTCCCTACTTTCAAGAGTAAGTAGATCATCTGGGAGACTATGGGATTTCATGCAGATAGGTGAAGGATCATATATACTGTCTTGAAGAGATCCCTTAAGGAAGAAAGGTGGGACAAATGTGATTTTAAGAAGTGATTCAGTGTGATGATATCAGGAAACCCATTCCTCAGATTAGACATGACAAGCAAACAAATATTCTTTCCATCCCTACTAGCACACATAGTAAGGTATTCCACTGTTCTGAGCATAGTAAAAGGAGCAGCAAGCTTGCTACTTTTGAGTTTCAGTATTTCTACGGTATAAGGTGGGAGTTTTTAAAATATTGAGCCCTTTTGCTCAAGTCTATGGTTAGGAAAGATAGGAAATCTTTCTTTCTTTCTTTCTTTCTTTCTTTCTTTCTTTCTTTCTTTCTTTCTTTCTTTCTTTCTTTGCATAGATAATACATAGGTTAATTCCACTGAGATCAACTGAAGGCTGTGTGTTATATGTAGGCTGCCTTTCAATGAGACCTGAAAAAGTCACAGCTAACTGGTTGATATTACCATCCTGCCCATCCTGTCCCACTCCTAAGCTATAGTAAGTGTAAAATAAACCCTTTGTGTTTTTTGGAGTAGTATATCACATCTTTGGGCACCGCTAAAATTTATCTGGGTAATCAGGATTAGTTATCATCATAGCAAACTATATCTTCCAAAATTCCCTCCCTGCCACACAACAATCAAAGATATTGAAGCTGTTTCTTCCTTTGCATTTGATAATACTAGCCACATAGAAAATATAGTGATAGATTGGAAAGGACAAAGAATAAGAACCTAAGACTAAGGACAGTGTCTCACTTGACGTTTTTGTACAGGTACATATACCTCTCTGTGTGTGTGCATCCATGAATGTACCTTCATTAAGTACAATGGCTACAATCAGATTGCATCACACATACACCTGTGTCTGTCTACTCATATGTATATTCCATTGAGTTTAATAGGACCTACTCCTTGTGAGGTGGGCATATGTTTGTACTTTATGGCAGTCTTTGAGAAAACCTAAGAAGTAGCCATTGAATATAGTGATTTCCATGTCAGTGGAATGGTGAATCCCACCTGGATCCTTGAAGAAGATATCAAAGGTGAACAACTTATTTTGGGTATAGCACCTGGTACTGTGGAGAGCTCCTTTAAAGTCTGGGTTAAAACCCAGAGTGGGAACAACCAGCTGCCACTGGGTAACAGGATCATTTTTTCCCCCACATATCTAATTCTGTGTGTCTCATGCTTGATGAGGGCCACAGACAAATTTTGCATGTGTGTACAAAAAACAGATGTATTTTGGGCCTTAGTCTTTTGAGTTCTTATCTCATGTTTTCCTCCACCCACTCCAGTCTGCTTCCTTGTATAGCAGAGGACCTCAAAATCTTTACAGCTTTAAACAGATTCCTTGAATTGTGGTGACTGATTTCTTCTAACTGCTGGTTTCCTCCTACTTAAGCTTACTACAGCAAATGCTAATGACGGATATTTTGAAGGCCATATGGCTTTATCTAGCCCCAAACATTAAGACAGTGATATTTTGACATACTGTTCAATGCAAAGCTGAGACCACAAACTAAAATATGAAGTGAGATATATTTTATGTATATTGCAAACATTAAGCCAGGTGATTTACTTTGGTTTCCTTAGACTCTTAGATTACTTTTGAAAAATTATATAAGGTCAACACATGAACGTGGCAGATTTATGAAAGACAAGTGATGTATTAAAACTTGGGAAGTTATATTTTAACTTAAAGGTAAATTAAACCCATAAATTTAACATGGGCACAGATGAACCCAGTCTTCAGCAAACAGTAATCACTTGCTTATTTAATTATGCTGGGATGGACTGCTCATCTTGACCTGCCAAAGAGCATTCTGCCATCTTCCCAGTGCCCATATGGCTGACATTTTGTTCATTAGCATAGACATTTTTGATCACTGCAATGCAAGACAAACTATTTTATTAAGGGGAGATGATCTTGTCAGTATTGCTATTCTTCAGCATGTGATATTTGACATGATGAATGCACAACTTCATCTCCCTTAGTAAGATAAGTAACTTAGTCCATGGGAAGCATATTTCTCAAGAAGTGAAAACTGAAAGTTTTTTTTTCTTTTGGCCTCAGTAGTTTATCTTTTGAAGTGTATTTCAAAGATGGAGCAAAGGGGGGTTAGGTGGACAGACTTTATGAATTCTCTAGCTCCTCCCCTCCACATGCTTGGTGTCACAGCACTCTGCACCTGACACAGTCACTGCTGGCCTCTTCTCCATTGGAGGAAAGCAAAGGCCTGTCCTCTCCCACAATGCCTTGCACCATGTGGGTCTGGATTTATGTTACTTAGAAAAAATACACTTCCTCCTATGTGGATAGGTGTGTACATGAGAAAAGGTTCCCACATAGCTCAGTGGAGTTCCTCTTCAATACGAACTGTTATTACCTGAGGACACACAATAAGGGAAGTAGTGCACAGCCATTAACTGGAATGAGAAACATGTTTCCCTCTCCCATAAAATTAATACTGGATCTCTGAAGCCAAGTAATTAAATTGTTGAAAGAAAAATTGAACAACAATCTTCCATACCCATCCATACACAGAGGGTCTAGCAGAGAAAGAGAAATAAGTTTACTCTTGTTGATAAAATATAGTCAAATACCTTGTCTAGTGGAGGACAACATGGAAAACATATAATAGCTTTAGGTTAGAATGATACAGGAAGAGTGTGGATGGAGAAAACAAAAAAAGTAGGAAGTCTGCAAACACGAAAACTGTCAATTATACTGTCAAGTATAAATGTGAAAATTCTGTCTAATAGTTATCAGCCCTCCTATTCATCCCACATGGAAATTCATGCTCTATATAGAAAACGCCTTTCCATGGGTCTACTGAATGTCCAAAAATGATACTTAGAAGATAATTTGCCTGAGCATATGTGCATATCTCTCCTATTCTGCTAAATGATTATTTAACATGCTCTAATACATTTCATACACATCCGACCTAAGGACTGTGGGAGAGAGATGTTCATTGGGACATATGGGAACATATTGCTGTATCCAACGTACAACCAGGGAGAGGGAGGATAAGAGACATTGAGAAAAAAGAGCCTTTCCAACCAATTGCTTTTATCATTGCTGGAGCCACGGTGTGTTTGTTTTTCTTTTGCTTACTAACTATTAATATTCTGGAAGCCTTTTTGGTGATTTCAACATTAAAGATGGCAAACAAAAAGAATGTTGCATCACATAGAAAAAAGTGCACAGACAAAAATTCCGTCTGAAAATTATTCCATGCCAAGGAGATTGAACTGAGCACCTTATGTCACTGTTCTCAAAAGGAACAAAGAAAGCTTCAATACAGAAGTATACGCTACACTACAGGCCATCATTTTCTTGAGAGATGAGCCCTGCTTACTGTCTCCTTGGTATTCCCCAGTGAAAGGATTCATAAAGTAGAATTGGCAAAAAATTCAGCTTGGAACCTGAAGGAATCATTACCAGTTATTTTCCACTGTACTAAGCTACACAATAAAATGTTCTATCTCTGTATAAAGCAGCTACAAATACGTACCATTGCTGATCCACCAATAAACAAACAAACAAATATCTTATAAATACTTCTCTCCAAACAAAATAACATCTTTTTAATGCAATATATATTTCAAACAATAAAAAACATTATCACAATGACGTGTGAAAATAGTTTCTCAAAATGTGTTGATTATCTGGACCCTTTTCAGTCTGGTTTCAAGCCAGGGTACAGTACCGATATTTGAGAGGCCTTGATACTTGAGGGAACACCTGCCTCTATATACCTGCCCAAGAACTGAGTTTTGTTGGAGAGGCCCTCCTCCATGTTCCATAAAAAGGAAAAAAAAATACATTGTGGGAAGACAAGGGAGAGGGACTTTTCTGTGGTGGCACCGGAGTTGTGCAATTCCATGCCACTGGAGGAACTGGCACCAATCTTGGAATCATTTTTGTTCCAAGGCTGTCTATTAAAGCTTTTGGGCCAAATTAATTTTAATCAAGTTGCACATTTTTATGGATATATTACTCAAGTATGTTTTAATCAGTTTTAAAATGCTTGTTTCTAATTGAAAATCTATTTAATATATTAATCTTTTCAAACTTTTGTAATTATCTATTGTTTTAAATTGATTTTACTGCAAGCCACCCTAAGATCTTTGAATAAAGGATGAGATATAAATATTTTAACAAACAAATGTGGACCTCAGTAAACCAAACAGAGTGCATCTACCGGACCATCCTGACTTGGGAAGCCCCAAGAAACTTCAGAAATTGGTGGTTCATTGACATTCCGGCTGGCCACCGGACAACGACTATTTGCATTGTTGGGTTGCACTGTAGGCAGGCCTAAGGTGAAAACTGCAAGTATAAACTTGAAACTTGTGAAACTGTAGCTATAAATATGGCGTGTTATAAGATCCAAAACAATATGTAGTCATCACGCCTATAAGGCCTTTAACAGTCATATGATCCCTAGGCTTGCCATGAACTTATGGTAGGCATACAGCAAGAGAAAATTATTGATTTGTGTACGTGAAGGGGATAAGATGATCTTTCAATAAGCCTTACATGCCCCTTGGCCTTCCTTGATCAAAGGATATACACACACCACAGATATTTCCTAGTATAACTCTTAAGCAGCAGGTGGTCTCCTAATTAATGTAGTTTCACATGACCATGATGTTCTCCATTTGGGAAGATATAAGGCAACATACTTGCTTTCTGAATGGAAATAACTCTGGGATTCTTCTGCATGCCAGTTTGGAAGGGCAGCAAGACTCTCCTAGCACCAGGGAAACGTTCTATATGGAGTGGGGGAAGAGTCTTCTATAGAAAAGTTGACAGACCATCAGGAGGGGGTAATCTCCATGGCTTCCAACCTTCCCTAGCATACAGGCACTATGCAGGACTTGAAGTATGGTATACATATTGTTTGCTAAGAATATTCTCAAAATAATTGGCTGACATTTTGTTTAACAGCGGTACTTTGCCTTCAATTTCATGCTTACTTTTGTAGTATTTTACATTTTATTTTTCAGTTCTCACTGTAAATATGATGCTTTTCCTCCCATTTTGTTTTTTATTATTTCCCATTTTGCTGAACATCTTTTAACATCCAATTTCATTTTTATAGATCATTCAGAATATAAAGGTATTTCATACAAAAAGCCTGTCAGATTAAAATATGGATGGGAAAAAAGCTTGCATGAATCCACACACTCACATGCACACCACATATAGAGAAAACATGAATAAAAAGGATATAGATGTGAGGATGCAGTCATCAACTATACAAAACATTTCAACATGCAAATCCTTCCAAAGTCAGTCTGTGTCTGTCTCCATATTAGTGCATCCATATGTATAACTACAGAGGAGCCTATGGAGAAACTCAAATGAGGGGTGAAGATTTATTTTTTAAGAGAAGAGCACAAAGCAGTGGCAGCCAGTGGACCCCATGTCAGGGGAGACAATGAGGCTGCTTGGGGCTTTAGTCCAAACTTTAAAAGAGTGTCTAAGGTCCTGAACATCATACCCAAAATAGCTTCCGTGCCATTAAAGCTCAAACTAAAACCCACTGTGTTATTTTCGCCAATTTCTGTGGGGTCATCTGCCATCGATGTAGCATTTTGTAAAATTTGTCCTTCTAATTAATGCTCAAGTAAATTTGATATCTGTATTCAAGGCTCTGCTCCATTTCTCCAATTTTATTTCATGTCCAACATTCTGAGCCCATTTTATTGTTGTTTCTTTCATCAGTTCATGTTCCGTCTCTCTTTCTAAAAGTAATTCATATAATTTGAAAGACAATTGAAACCAGAGTTGGACTTTGTTAAAAGTAAGGACAAACAGTAAAAGTAAACAAGATAATCCGAAGTATAATATGGTAGAAATTTATTTATGTTTGTAAAATTAGTTTGACAAGTGTAGGAAAGAAAATGATAAAAAGGAATAGTAAGTTTTGATAAGTTGACTATTGAGTATATAATTTGGTGAAAACTGTCATGTTTTGCCGCTCTGTTACTCTCGAGAAAATGCACAGATATTCTCAACTGTGTTTACTGAGGCACAGGATGCTAAATTTACAAAGGTTGCTGGAGTAAGTAATTTACAACACACATTGGGTAATATAGGGGTACTCACTTTCACTCATGGATAATGTCCATTGGCAGATTGTTCAGATTTACATCTCTTCTAAACTACCAGCTTTTCCCCAAGGCACTAACTTCACAAATTTTGACTCAAAGCATTTCCACATCCCCTGTTTCATCTTTATTTCAGTCTCTCTGAGTATCTCACTTAACATTGTACAGGCAATTTGGGACCATTTTCTCCCCCACCATCTCTTTGATCCCTATTCACTAGGCTGAAATCCCAGGTCCTTTCCCTTTGAAATACTGTTCATTGCTAATTGCATTCCTAACCCTGATAATCTAAAATCCATACTTAGTTATCCATACTTAGTTAAGTTAAATCACTTGTTGTGATTTAACTTAATTCTATCATTCTAACATTCTATCACTTCTAAGTAAAAAAAAGCCTTGCCTGGCCATTTGCAGATACCTTACACATAGTAAACAATGTTCAACATCAACCATTTGCTTGCTTGTAACACATTATGTCCACACAAACCTTATGTTACATCAATAGCATATCCTACATTCATTCACGTGGCATGGAGTGAATGTCACATGACAAAAACACACAGTAAGGAAGAAAGGTTGTGATTTATTGGGGAAGGGGGGTTACATCAAGCAACATAGATTGGAAAGTGTATTATTTTATGGCTGTAAATTTGGAGCAAAAATATATAACAGTAACAATAACAAATAAACCCCACTGTGGATTCACTACTCACTTACATGGGAACAACTAACCACCAGTGCTACAAACAAGTATGTAGATCTTTGTGGGAAAAGACTGGTTGATTCACAGCAGTGGAGAGCCAACTAAATGTGAATTTATGCAAATAAAAGGATCAAAAAGCAAGGGATATTAGACCGGGTACAGGTGGAAAATGCAGAACCCCCCATCTTTTCATTGGCATCCTAATCTATAACAGATCTCTGCACTTATATTTGATTGATGAGGAAATGATTTATTGATTGGATGATTGAATTTATATGTTGTCTTTTCTTCCAAGATGAGACCCAATGTGGTTTCCAAAAGAGTTAAAAAACACTAAAAACATATAAACAATTAAAACATTAAGACATAAAATTATAAAACTAACAATAGATTTTTTTTAAAAAAACTAATAAATAACTAAAAGATCTCCAGCTCACCCATCTAGGAGTCTTAATAGACCACAAGCTGAACATGAGTCAGCAGTGTGATGCGGCAGCCAAGAAAGCCAATGCAATTCTCGGTGTCTAGAGGAGTATGGTGTCTAGATCGAGGGAGGTACTGGTACCACTCTACTCTGCTTTGGTTAGACCTCATCTTGAATACTGTGTCCAGTTCTGGGCACCCCAATTCAAGAAGGACGTGGTCAAACTGGAGCAAGTCCAGAGGAGGGCGACCAAAATGGTGAGAGGCCTGGAAGCCATGCCCTATGAGGATAGACTTAGAGAGCTGGGTATGTTTAGTCTGCAGAAGAGAAGGTTAAGAGGGGACATGATAGCCATGTTTAAATATTTGAAGGGATGCCATGTAGAGGAAGGAGAGGGCTTGTTTTCTGCCGCTCCAGAGACCAGGACAAGGAGCAATGGATTCAAGCTGCAGGAAAGGAGATTCCACCTGAACCTCAGGAAGAACTTCCTGACGGTCAGAGCTGTTCGGCAGTGGAATATGCTACCTCGGAGTGTAGTGGAGTCTCCTTCTTTGGAGGTTTTTAAGCAGACGCTGGATGGCTATCTGTCGAGATTGCTTTGAGGGTGTTCCTGCATGGCAGGATGTTGGACTGGATTGCCCCTGTGGTCTCTTCCAACTCTACATTTCTATGATTCTATGATTCTAGGCCTGCCTACAAATAAATATCTTTGCCTGCCTACAAAAGGAAAGCAGGGAGGCAGCCAGCCTAGCCTCCCATGTGTTGCCGCCATTGCTAGCCCGAGCTTGTGAGATATAAAGATATCTTTTAATATCAATAATTCAGCCTCATATACCCATTCCTTTCCATGTGCTTGCGAGGCCGCCGGACAAGCACACATGCAGGCTTGGCCAATAATCACCGTAATATTCCAACACAATATAGGCAGGCCACAAATAGCCGACTTGCAGCTTCAGAAGACCTCAAGGCAAGTACCTCAATTATGTATGCACGCAACTTTCAAAAGAGCCTCTGCCCTGAGCAGGCAACTTGATTAGAAGAATCCTCATCTGCCAAGCACTCTGCGTTTGCATACTGGCTACTCTATTGACAATTTGGCTATAACTCAATCATTCAAATTCTGATCTTTCGGAGGCTTTGTCTCCAGCCCCAAACTCATTGTTTTCCCCAAGTACGAACTAGCCTGTGGTCACAATTTTCCCTATAAGAACCCTTGACTTTGAGCACTTCCTTGGATCGCTCTTGGCTTCCATCCCGCCTTGCTGTCACTTTGTCCAACGAGCTTTCCCCTCAGCTCCACTTGCTGAGATCCACGCTCCCCAGCTTCTCCGCTTCTAACTGGCTTCAGGACAGGTATAGTATTACCGAAACCAACAACTCCCCTAAAAATCCCTCTATCCCACTCCCACCTTTATTTCTTTAGTATCTGTGTGAGTGTGCTGCATACGCTGTTTGATTGTATTTTTAATAAAACAACATTTATTATTTCAACTTCTGTGTGCTCCTTGATTCGGCCTGACCCCGTAAACATAGGGTTCAAGATCTCGCTATGTTACCCTGCCTCTCGCATTGCTAGTCTGTGCTCTTGGCTAATTCCCCCAACTTATATAATTGAGAATGCATTTGGGTGTCCCTCTTGGGACCCCCAGAAATCAGGGTAACACATGGAAGAATATGGAAGGATGTGGCTGCTACATAAGTCTTCCAAGTAAAATGTAGTTTGATTCCTAGTTTATTTTTAGAGGGAGTCAGATATTTCCTATTCCACTTGTGTTCAAATGACAGACTGAAAAAGTGTACCAAGGCACAACTCTCATATGCAACAGTTGTGATGACAGTGGTAGCCATAGCAGGAGGAAGAGGTGGCAGTGGCCTGGAACTGAGCATGAGAATCTCACCATACTCACTTCTGAAGTGAGTTCTTACTACTGGGCTACGGACAGAGTAAAGGCAGTTCTAAAGGGGCAAGCCAAGTTCAAAAAGTCTAAGGAATGTTCCTTTAGCAGTCTCGAATGTTAACTTTTCTCCATTATGAAATACAGGTCACAGAACAGCATCTGTTTGGAAAAACTGTTATGTTTTTTTTGATTCCATTTCCTCCATAGGCTTGTTTATGTGCTTTGATCAACTGTAAGAAAATACTTTCCCCACAGCCACATTTATTAAAAGTAGTATTTTTTTTCCCCCATTCCCTCAAGTGAAGAAATTTAGCCATTTAGTAAATTCTCAAAAACAAGAAGATAGGTATTTCTTTTCCCAACCTTTCTGGAGGGCACAGAGAAGACCATCTTCTGCCTGCATACCGTATATGCATTAAGATCCTTCTCAGAAAAAAAGAAGGTGTGATGCAAATTTGGCACTACCATGACTGAATACACAGAGATTCAAACTTAAAGACTGAGAACCTTGAGTAGAAAGCTGATAATTTGAGTCTCCTTCTCCTTCTCCTTCTCCTTCTCCTCCTCCTCCTCCTCCTCCTCCTCCTCCTCCTTCTTCTTCTTTCCTATTATTTTAGGAAACTCAACAAACTTCCGTTCTCAAATTTCCAAGTTCGTATGAGAGCTGAACTGAAACTGCCATCCTTCTCTGCTTTCAACCACCCCTGCAAAATATGTGACCCACTAAGCCACACAGTCCCTTTGACACAACAGAAAAGTGTGAGTGGGCAGGCAAAGAGAGTTGTACATGACCAGTGGTCTGTGTTCAGCTTGATGGATTGGTAGCTGTGTATGAGCTATAGCAGGGGGCTAGAAATGGTGGCAGCATTTGGACATTTCACCAAATGACAATTCTGCTGCCCAACAAAGTTTCCTTCAGTTATGTACCTTGTATTGTGACACAAAGCTCCCCCCCCCCAATTTTGGTCTCATTCCACCCAATTAAAATTGTCCCGCTCTAGCCTTGAATGCTACTTTTTTTTGAAGGAAAAATATCCAGTGTGTGTCTCTGGACTGTGCATGTATAGGCAAATATATATCCCTCCTTCCCTCTCTCTTTCCCCCTCTCTCGCATTCAATCACTGTCCTTATCCCCACAGAATTTATCCCCAGGTAATCCTGTTTCTCACAAAGCCAGCCTTTGTACCTTCTCCTAAGTGCCCTGTGAATTCCCTTTGTACACCTAACTAATGAGCTGGTGCACACAAAAGATTCTTGCCAATGATTTTGCTAGCAAAGAAGAAGATTACACAATGAAACTTCATACCATTCTGAATGAAAAATGCAGCTTTATCCAAGGGATTTCCACCTATCAACAAAACAGTAGCAGAAACAAAACAAAGTCTTGTTCTGACTTTTCCTAAAGGCATTGCAGTTACAATTTTTTCAAAATATAACCTGTTTTATACCTAGTCTCTAAAACACAAAACTAATCAAGTTTCCTTATTTTTTTTTTCTGTTCTTGTACCTGCTTTGGGCTTAACAACATAGAACAGACAAGTGTCCTTCCACCTTCTTTATGCCCCTATGATACTCTCAATTTATTTAGTGGAACCCCATGCTGGAAGTGCTTGGAATGGATCTGCAATGTTGAAATGGTGGGTGGAGAAAACATTCAGCATTCTCCTCTGTTTCTTAAGTCCACACTACGCACATTGCATGCTACTGTTGCACAGAAAAATAAAAACGAGTTCTCATTACAATCATTTACATGTATTATGATATTTGTATGCTTTTTAAAAGAATGGAAAAATAGGTTAAAATCAATCCTTTAAAAATGGATTAAAATTAATTCTAGAAAATGCATATTATCATAGGTTAAGTCTGTGTTACAATTTTCAGTTTTGAATTTATGGTTTAAAAAAATGTAATTTTGATGGAATGTACATTTCTCCACCAAAATAAAGTGTGTATAATCACCTTTTCTCTGTCCTCATCAGTGCTCTTATCTCTTCTGTCATGAGAAGCTTACAATGGAAACTTCAAAAGAATGTAAATACGAATGCTTGAGAAATTTGGCTTCTGTACATTCTTATAAGCACTAACCTGTTCCCTACCGCTCATACTGATTTACAGGATGTATTGTGTCTGTTTTAAAGTGCATATTGCTGCTCTCTGAATATTGTGATACAATTCCAGGAAAAAAAAAGCACCACCAAATGCACTTTAAAATTGGTATTTTGAGACAGAATGTATTTAGAAATCTGTCTTTGAAGAGAAAATATATTCAAAATGTTGATTTAAGGACAAGTGTTCATATATTTTCTTTCTTTAAACTGATAACTGAGAGGGAAAGAATATAATATATGTGAAGTGATAGCTATGCATTCCTCTGCAAAATTAGCATGCTGTTAAGTTTCATATATTACATGATATACACATTTCTGTGGTTATGCAGGGCCCATTTTGACAAATATGGGATTTTTATCCAGCCTATATAAAATGAAAAGCTCCCCAGCCCTGAAATAGGGAACATTTTTTTTAATAAGAGACACCTATCAACCCTATAAAGGACAAATTTTCTGACCCTCAAATGAGGAACATCCCTTATAATAACAGACAGCCTAGTTTGATGCCATAAGAGGAAGTCGTCTGGAGTTGGGAGTTCAGTATCATCACTGTGCTTCCTATTCACTCCAAGATGTTTAGAATTAGGTAAATTTTTACAGAATAAATTTGTCACAGAATTTTAGCATCACACTCCAGTCAGCTGCTCTGTTGTAGCTAAAAATTCCTAGTCAGTTTCTGTAGCTGGAGCACAAAAAAAGTAATGCTATAAACCTCTCCCCCTCACACACTAAATGTTTCTCATATAAGCTTTCTGCCTTTATAAATTTATATATCCATTTCCTTTTCCTGATTTTAATCTTGGATAACCCAATTACACCATATTTCTCTTTATATCTGGTAATGTAATTTTACTAGAACACTTTGAGGGAAAAATTGCCAAATCTTTATGACAATATCTTTATATAACAAATAGTGACCTTTGTGTTAAAAGAGCTAGCAGTGTTAATGCCTCTAAAGCCATATAAAGCAATTATTTGTCTAAGATATATTATGAGCAACACCACAAACTACTAAAAGTTAGAAAGGCAGCATTTTGCCACAGTTTTATAAACACTTTTTTATAGCCCATTAGAAGGAAAGGGTTTTGTTATTGCTGTCAAACTTTTACCATAGGAAAAAAAATGTAGTAGAGAATAGTCATCTCTAAATTCAGATAGAGAGCGTTAGCTTACATGTTCCTTATTTCTTCTCTCTCTTTATTTTAATATTTACATAATCTTATGCTCCACTCTGATTGAGTGATTGAGTGATCTACAGTATTTGTATGCCAATGCTAGAATCTTCCTAGTTCTTTGGACAACTTAGAATAAACAGGTTTTTAAATCAATCAATCAATCAATCAATCAATCAATCATAAACATAACATGAACATAAAACTCTATACTCAAAAATGATATAGCGTATGAGAACAAAAGAGAACTCATAGTAGCTGAAAGTTAAATACATAGTCCAAGAACTGTTCGCTTGCAAGATCTATTGGCTAGATGTTTGAGGGGCAATAACTTTTCTTGTTCCTTAGGTATGCAGCGGCAGCTAGAAATTTTCAGGTGCAGCTCCAAAACCCCTTGTTGGACAGCAAACAATTTTGGACTGCATCAAGACATTATTTGGCTAGCCTTGCATACTCTGGAAAGAAGTAGCAGAGATCACTCTCCTCCAGGGTAAAAATTGCTTCTTCTCTGGGAGCCCAAGGGGAGCTTCCTAAGTATATCTCCAAACCAACTGGTGGCTTGGCACGAGGATGGAGCTGTCTTTGAGAGCCTCAGGCTTCCCTCACACACTGGGCCAAAGGCAATGTGCAGTAAGGTATGAGATACTTCCTTGTTGGGTGCCCCAGTAAGCACCTTCATTGGCATAACTGGTCGTGACATTACCATAAACCATAACTTGACATTTGACAAAATTGAACATTGGAATTTGGAAGCAATTCCTAGTATAAATGTTATTGTTGTATTAAATAACATCCACCGTGGAAGGGCTCTACCATCATTAAATATCTCTATATTGCACAGATCTTTATCATATGACAATGAGTCTGGAAGGAAACATGCTTGGCAGGGGTTTGCAGATACTTCATAAGTACAAAATGCATATTCATTTTCATTGTCACTTGTTCTGAAATAAATGTAGTGATTAATGAATGGGTAATGTTTTCCTTGTCCTTTTCATACCCTCCTGTCAGCAATTTGTAGCTTCACTTTATCTGAAGATGTTGACAGAGCTGATTTTGGATGCCACCATTTTAACTTCCCACAGTCTGCAGTCATGTGGCATTCTGCTGATGTCTGGAGAAAGAAAAAAGACTTAAATCCAATTGCTGGACTAGAACCTCTGAATGAAGGAAATTTAAAGATGTTATTTCATCATTAAGAAAGGGCTAAGACATATATTTAAATGAATAATATACAGCAAGGAAAAATCAGAATAGGAATAGGTCTGCTTTTTGCTTCATAAGAACTAGCCATAATGTGCCAGAACAACTGAAGCTGAAGTTTTAAGTAATGCACAGCACAGATCAAATATGAGAAGCTATCTTTGAAAAGAATGCTAAAAGGAACAGAAAATCAATTTCTGCTGCAAAGTGAATTTTTATGCCTTTAAAGAGTATATTGTCAACACGGACCAGCCAAAATGCCATCTTTGTAATAGCATACACCACAACTGATGGATGGCACATTACATTTTGCGTGGCAAGAGTTTGAAAAGAAAAACCTAAAAATGAGAGAACTGGGAATCTATTTATTTCAATTTCTATCCTGCCCCATCTCAAGAGCTCAGGACAGATAACAACCATTTAAGAAGACAGCAGAGTGAAAACAAGAAAGAAGAACACCAGCTAAATATTAAATAAAAAGTAGCTCCCTATGTTTTTCCTTAATCCTGGTTATCCCACACAAGAGTTTTTCTCTATGCATTTACTCTTGGATATAGGGGAACCTTAGCTCTGGTGAGGATTACTTCCAAATAATCACCTAAATACCCCAAAGGCGGATCCTGGTCTATCTTGGAAGCTAAGAAGGGTCAAATCTGGTTAGCACTTGGATGAGAGACTCCCAGGTGCTATTGGCTATATTTCAAAGGAGGAAATTGGCAAAATCACCTCTTCATACTTCTTGCCTAAGAAAATCCTATGAAATTCTTGGGGCTGCCCTAGGTCAACAGGTGATTTGAGGCATACACATAACACACTTCCAAACGCATGTCCTTAGGGATATAGTTACATGTACAAATGAGATATTACATGAAAATGGTAACTGCAAAGAGAATGGAAGTAGTGAGTAAAAATAACTAGCAACTTGTAGTTAAATCATTTTTTCAGTAATAAAGATATTACGATACATTATGTTGTGATTTGAATGCAATGAGAGATCACTTCTCTGTTTTACAATTTAGCTGTGAGGTTTTCATTGCTATTTGAGTTAGGTGGCAATAGTCTCACTAAATAGTAAAAGAAGAATTTAACATAATTCATGCTGCCTTGTATTGTGATGTAGAAGGTAAATTGTTGATACAGATTTAAAAAAAAATAAAATAAAAAACTAAGAGCATAATCCTAACTAATCAAGATAGTCAAGAGCTGAATGGACCAACACTGGGCCAACAGAAGTGTGCCTAACTTGTCCGAGCCTGGAGATGTTGGGAATTGCTCATGACTAGTGCTGGCATTGTAGCTGAGTGCCTGACCTGGTCTGCCTTTGGCATAGCTTGGCTGCTTCTTTACCACTCCTTCTCTGCCCCCCTTTTCGTACTTCTGCTGGTAGAGCTTAGAAATAAAGCAACAGAAAAAGGTTCTGTTGGCAGAACACATTTCAACTGGTATAAAAGGCTTGTGCCTAAAATTCAAAACTGCTTGTATAGGCCAGACTAAGGGAAGCCCTCTGCAATTTCTACCACACTGAGGCTGCTATTAGGTTGAATAAAGTACACCTTCTTCTCTCTTAGTGTTAGCTCTTGTCCATCTGATCCAGTTAGGCTTGTGGCAAAGGCTGTTCACACATTATATTCAGCACAAGTGCAGTCTAGTTATTTGTGAATGCAGATTTTAGACCAGTAAACAGCTGTCATTTTTCGCTATACTCAACATATGTACACTGATTGATTCAATAGTCCCATGGTTCATGTGTGCAGTACAGAGATTATATAGAAAGGTTTCTGAATGTTCATTACAATCCAGGTGTTTAAGCTTCTTCAGTTACAAACAGCAGAAATAAGGAATTTGTGGGTCTTTTAAAGGGTAAACAAATATTCACAAATGTACTTCTATAACCCTACACAAAAATAAGATCTAGTACATTCAGTTGGGCTTGCAGTCTCTGTAAAAGTTACAAATTCTACTTGAATAATTATATTATTTAAAAAAATCTTAAATGAGAAAAAATAAATAAATAAATAAATAAAATGATTGCTGCAAACTTTCAGTTTTCATAACCTTATATTAAAAGTATATTATTTGGAGCAACTACCTGACTGCTCTACTTTTAACCGAGCAGGGCACATGTATGAAGACAGATGCTTTGTATCTAGCTGTTTTCTGCAGGCATTGTCAGATACTGCTTATCATCACCAGATTTTGTAAAAACTTTCACAATTCCCTAAGTTCCATCAATTCTGGTTTGGTCTACAGTGCTATTTCACCTCAAAGACTGTGCCTTCAGTCAATCAATGTCTCAGTGAGACAGTCTGTGTCACTTTCTACAATGCAGTGCAAAATAGCACATAGAACCAGGTAGATTGTGGATAAATTTTGCCCTTTGGCTTCTTGTGCAACGGGCCAAAAAGCTTTGAATAAAGCTTGCTGCACAGTCTTGCCTTGTTGATGTTTTTTTATTCACAACCTCTCCTTGTGTTCTTCTCAGTCTCCTTCTTTTCTCAGATCTTCTGCTCACCCTCAGAGTCACCTCACTCATATACAAAACATCTTCCTCAGAATTATTTATGGAAGCTCTTCAAGGACAGTGAACTACAGCTTGCTCTATGCAACTTGCTCTATGCAAGTTGTAGGCAACCAAATTTTACCTGCTTAAATAAAATGAACATGAGTTCACCAATTGAGAGAACCATCCAAGTGTCCATTCTAGCATGAACAGCAGTGCTCTGCTCCGTACTCTGAATTTAGCAGTAAGTAATGCGCTAACCTGTTTGAGGGGTTACTCTGAACAACGGTACTGTTCTTCTCAACACATTAAAGTGTTTTCTACAATGTGAAATATAAATAAACAAATAAATATTACATGACATTGTAGTGGCACTACCTCTGAAGAATATAGCTAAAGATTACCTTGCAGTTTGCTCTAACTTAGAGGGTTAGAAGTGTAGACACAACTGTTTGTGACATATATTGATAGTTCATTTATTCAGTTTTGAATCTGCCTTTCTCTGAAGTGCTGTTGTTATGTGTCTTCAACTTGAATCCAGTTTATGACAAACCTGTAACAGTTTCCTTCACAAAATTTATTCAGAGGAGCTCCATCATTGCTTCCTTCTCATGCTGAGAGAATCCGACTTGGCCAAGATCAGACAGTGGATTCATGGCAGAATAGGAATTTGAACCCTGGTTTCCCAGAGTCCTAGTCCAATCTCAGACTACTATATGACACTGTCTTTCTTTCTTCCAATACCTAGATTCAGAGTGGCTGATGAAATGATTAAACATCACATATAATTAAAACCACAATGTTAAACTGTAAAACATAAATGGATTATCATAGACGAGCAATTAAAATTAAAAGAAATACTTAAGTAAAACAGTTTTTAAGAGGCATAGCAATGTACACAGTCCAGCTAAAAGCTCCCATCTCAATAGCTGGTTAACATGCTCTTACCTACATTGAGGGAGAAAAATGTTGGAAGGAAAATAGGAATGGGGCCAACATAGGCATTCTTGGAAGGAGCAGCCTCTCTTGAGCCTTCAACAAATGTACCTATGATATGGTAGGCTTAAGAAAAGTATCTCCCTTGAAAATCTCAGAATCTAGGCAGACTTAGATTAGAGAACACAGATAGCCTGGACCCACCACATATAGATCAATGATACTCAAAGTGATGAGAACAGACTAGTTTTAGTCAGTGAAATGTCAACCACTGATCTGTGCTGAGTTCTCCCATTCCCCAAAGAAAAATCGAATAGATGCAAATATGACAATAGTCCCTAACACATTGGGGAAAGAATGTTGATCCACCACATCAAATAGATAGTGATGATTGGTCACGATCAGCACTTTGGGTTACACCTGGAAATGGGCTGGTAGCCAATGAAGCTTTTGCATTGAGGAACCAGTATGCTCCCTGTAAGCACTCCGAGTCAATAGACTAGTCATACTATTTTGGACCTGTTGAAAATTGTGAATACTTTCTAAAGGCAGCTTCACAAATAGCTCATTACAGTAAACCAAATGGGATGCAACTTAGACATTCATGGCCAAATCAGGCATCTCCAGCTGTACTTGGTAAAGTAGCTTCAACTATCCAAGCACACTCCTAACCACTGCCAAAACCAGGCTCAGGGCTTAATCCAGGAATATATTTAAGATGTGAAACTAAGGCCATTTCCGCATGGGGTATTTGAAAGGGTACAGTCTGTCCTCCAGGGAGGACGTCTGCACCTGGGAGCGGACTGGGTCCGGACTATTTAACGTAGATCCACACCTCAGCCCGCTCCGGAACGACCCCAAGTGGTCATCCAGCATGCTTTTGAAAAACCTGTTTCTTTCAGTCTTTCAAAAGCACGGAGTGCACCAGTGCGAACTTGCTCCCTTGTGCAGAATTGCAGGCTCGCACCAATGCGAAACTGCTATCTGCCGGGGGCGGGCTTTAGGTTAGTGAGCTTCAGCGATAGGTTGAGACCCATTTTCAACACTGGAGCGATGAGCACGCGCTGCTCCGGAGCAGCCTGGACTGGACCGGGGAGTCATAAAACCCGGTAAGTACTGGCACGGGGCGATTCCCTCGCCCCGTGTGGAAATGGTCTATGTCTTCCCAGAAAATGTAATATCACTGAGGTACAGCTCTTTCTTGCTTGGACCATTTAATATTAAAATTGTAATATCTCTGGTTTGGAACCAAAACAGCTTCCTTGGATTTAGATGGAAAAGACTGGGGCAGAGGGCATCCGTACGGACATTTAAAAAAAACAACCCCTGGATATCCTGGGTTTCCAATAATAGTTTGGAGATTGATACAATCTTTTGTTCCTTTCAGAGTACTTCCTGCAGCCTCCAGTATGACCAGCGACATCTTGATCCCACTCCCCAGGTCAATTTATTTTAACCCAGTATTTTCTGGAATAAAATAGATCAGTTGACCACCTGTTTCTGCTCCACTTTGAGGCAGCCCCTCTCAGTGAAATTGCAATGGGGGGGGGATCTTTCCCAATGTGGCTTCCTAGTCACCATCTTTTCTTTGCTTAGTACACTTCCTGTTATCCTTGCATGGGCCAATTCAAAAATGCAGCGGGGGGGGGGGTCAGTTTCAAAACTGGAATGAAATAGAGAACACAGGGAAGGATGGTTGAGCAGAGAGGGGAGGAGGGGGAATTGTAAGAGCTGAAGCTGCACAACAGAGTGGTAAGGCAGGAAGAAAGCATTCCCAAGCTGCCCTAGGCTTCCTCTTTTACATGTGGGAGTGAGGGCTGACCTTCATTGAAGGAGGGTGAAAGAGACAGTTCTGCATACCGGTGGCCATTCTTCCAGACAGGTTGGAAGGAAAAGTTTATTTCACCTTTCAAGGTTAAAACAGTCCTTCTGCAGTATGCTCCAGTGGTGCTGACTGCTTGCAGTTACAAAACATATTTGATGATAAAATACACATTGTGAAACACATTTGGTATTGTTTTGAGCTGACGATTGTACTGTGAAAATCTCAAAAGTTTGAAATCTGCCTTTTTTTTTCCTTCTGGAGTTAAGGGGTGTGGTTTCCCGTAGCAACCTTATTTCCTAGCTGGACCAGCAAAACAAGAAAGATTAACTAGATAATGTGGCAGCCAGTAAAAGTGAAAGCAAATAAGCATAGGTATTGTTTGCAGGCAGTTGTGTAGGGACGTGGGGGTGGGAGTGGGGTGATTCACCCCAGGCGGCAATGTTTCTGGGGCGTCCCAGCCTGTAGCCATGCCCCCACACACTCTGGCCATGCCCCCACATGCCCTGGCCACACCCCTCGTGTTGTAGCCCCCCCTTCCACCCCTCCTCCACATGCTTCAAGTTCTGCCACTCTTTGCAGGACAGAAAATCTAGAGAAATCAAGGGAAAGAGGAACATTAGCACTGAGCTGAAATTATCCTAATGTTTTACTAGTATAGCATTGCTAATCCACTAAGCACAACTACTATTTATAACTTCAGATTAAAAACCCATCTCAGTAGAAACTGATGACAATTAATTTCCAAAAATTGCATAAGAGCAGATTTGGCATGTGAATAAAGGTAATGGGAAAGATTTAAGGGAGAGAGGAACAGGATTATTGGGAGCATGTAGTATGGGGATCAAGGAAAATATGGCCATAGAGAAATAACCACATCCCTCAAAAAAGAAGATAGAGGTGTGAATGAAAAAATACACATCTATGAGGATCTCAGTTACTGGGGGGGGGGGAGGGGAGGATGCCACTATCAGACAGAAAACCTGAGATATCTCAAGAAACATTTGGATATGGGAAAAGTGAAGACCCATGAATATTCAACAAAGTTGAAACAAACAAAGAAACAAAAAGTCCTGGAAGCTGTCGGAACTTTCAGCCAGTCCGGTATTGCCTAGAGTTGGGTGCCATGAGCAATACTGATGACAATAAAGTCCACAGTCTGGACTACTTCAGTTTGTATTTTCCTATATGAGCCTGCCCACACTCCAAGGTAATCAGAGCAAGCCTGTTTGGTGGGAAACAGGGTGTGATTTCTATGTGCCTTAATCCAATTTTTACAGAATTCTAGAATCATAGAGTTAGAAGGGGCTGCAAGGGTTTTCTAATCCAATCCCCTGCTATACGGGAATATACGATTTAAAGCACTCTTGAAAGATGGTCCTCCAACCTCTGTTTAAAGACCTCTAAAGATGGAGAGTGTACAATCCACTACACTCCTAGATAATCCATTTCACTGTCAAACAGAATTTATAGTAAAAAGTTCTTTCTAATGTTTGGGTGGAATCTCTTTTCTTGTAATTTCCACCTATTGGATCATCTTCTAGTCTATGGAGCAGCAGAAAACAAGCCCCTTCCATCTTCTCCATGAACTGACTTTTTTATATAAGCTGCTTGGAATCTCAGTTTGGGGAAAAGTGAATTAAATAATAAATATTTCAATGCATATGTAAAATAGCATGGAGGACAAGACAGGTTTCTGATACTGAAGCATTTTTTTCTTTTCTGTTCCTATTACGCTAGGTTTTTTTTTTTTTTTTTAAAAAAACCAAAATAAATGCAATATGCAGCTGTTACATGATAATGATTTTTTCTTGCTTAAGGAAAAAAAAAACAGCAACAAAACTTTCCATACCATCACATTATCCCCCTGGAAACTGTAATTTGATTTGGTACCACTTTTACAATTCAGGCAATTTTAGACAAATCTGCATACTCATTCGAAATGCTTATATAATTACATAGCAATCAATGGCAGTTTGATGAAAAAATGTTAACAATGGAGAACAATGTGTGCCTACAATACTCTTATCTTTGGATACTCTGTCTGCTAACCGCATATGCACAAATTCTGTTCGGTATTCCAATCCAGAGGAAGAACATCTAAGGAAAGTTGATTGAAATGTTGGTGATCAGGTTGAGATAGACACATTTCTGTGCCAAACAAGGTAGCTATGAAATTTGGCACCATCATTCTTTCTTAATGTCCATCACTTCATTATGAGCTTGTATGATAGGCAAAAATAGAAACAAACATGTGGAAATCCCACTTTCAACCATATCTCAGATAACCCCATCAATGTCCTATAACTCAATGACCTGTTGTGTCTGGGCTGCAGCAAAGGACCCAAAAAAACTCTCACTCTTGGTGTTATAGCCTTTCTCCAAATCCCACATACGTTACTATCCCTTCTTTGTTCACAGCTGTTCATAAAACTTTTCTTTGTTTAGATTCTACTTGAAAATCTGTATGCATTTCCCACATACAATTATACATTTATGCCTTTCTCCTAACACATGTATTTTGTACATGTTTTATCCATTACTGAAGTATTTTTATGAATATTTTTTAACTGACACATTTCAGTTGCTCACATTTTCAAAAGGCACACATGACTGTGTGTATATAAAACACACTGTAGGCTTTGCAAAATTATGAATTTCTGAGGCAAAAGGTGCTTTATCTCGCAACTTGGATGGTGCAAGATGAGTAGCTTAGGCAATAATCTTGAAATCGCAACATTCCTTTTCATCTCTACTGGTGGTTCACATATTCCAGCTGTGTGGGCAGTCTGGACACTTTGAAGTTAGTACTCTACTTAGCTTCTTCTAAGTCTCTCCCCCTGGCCCCTGTTAAGATAATTTTACAGACAGATTACCCTTCCATCCACTAAACAGTATGTGTTTGAGGTAGCACTTCAAGAATCAATCTGTTTCTAGTCTGGGTCATCTTCTCATGAGTTCATTCATTTTTCTCTTCTGTCTTAGTTCTTTTATTGTGCTACATCTTCAATTTTGAAATCTACAAAAGCCATTTTAAAACATACATTGATGAAAGTGTTCCTACAAATATGCATTAGAATACAAGCCACACATTTCTAAACATATTTGATAGTAAAACATTCATTTTAAAATGCGTTTTGTACTGTTTTGATCTGAGAACTGTACCATGCAAATTACAGAAGTGTGAAATCTGAAGGATAATTACAGTGTGATCAACAAATTAGTCTAGGAGTTGTAGATCAGGGCATTCGACATGAAATTTAAAGAGGCTCAATTCTCCGAACATGGTAGCCTTGTGTGGACTTTGATGCCCTGCACTACAGGCAGGGCTACCTAAGAGTCAGCACACTCAGACAGATGTTGAAGTTACTGTGAGGAATCCATCAGAACCACATCTTGTAGTTACTCCTTTCTGCTATTGCCATTAATCCAACTGCTTAGTTGGAATGGTGTTGGCAGGATGGAGCAGCACTGCTGCCTAGCCAGTCACCCTGTCAGAGAATAGTCAGTAGTGTACTAACTGTTCCTCTCATTTGTTGCCATCACTTGCTGTTGCACATTCACAGCTACCTGGTAAAAGAATGGTCAGAAGGAAAAGAGGCAAAGAAGAACCCACAACAATACTATATCCTTTGCAGGGATGCTTCAAAACCTGGAGCAGGTTAGACATCCTTAAAAGACCCCTCAAGTGCACTAAAACTGAAGGCCTATATTTTAAAACCATGGCCATTTCCACTATTATTCCCCTTTACACATCCTGTGGAATTCTGGGATTTGTAGTTTACTGAGGCCAAAGAGCATTCTAGCTGAGAATTCTAAAGGTTCCTCCCTAAACTACAAACCCCATGATTCCATAGGATGTTGAAAGTGGAATAGTAACTCTATAAAAAATGTAGTGCAGAAATGGCTCATGATTTAAATTTTTCGGTCATTGTTTGCTGTGACGACGGTGATGATGATGATGATGATGATGATGATGATGATGATGATGATGTTTTTGTATAGATAATGATAATTTCTGTACAGGTTACTTTTTGTTTGAATAGTCTGCATAAAGTTTTGACTTGATCTGGGTAGCCATTACACTTTAGTAGGATCATGTTGTGAAATCTTAATTCTTATACTGCACTAAGGAGGAGGGGGGTGCAGTGACTTTTTGTTGAACTTAAAAGGAAAATAATTTAGTTCCTCTGCAAATGCCTTTTCCCTTAATCACTTAGAAATCCATGGGCTGATTATGTCAAATTTCTTGTTTAAGGCAGGAATGGAAATAATTCAGAATGGCATCCTTTTTTTTATTTATGCTACTTCACATATTCAAATACAGCACCTTCCAAACAGAATCAAGAAAATAAGCTGTTGTGATGAATTGTGCTTGAAAACTATATACATGAAACTTATTTTGCATTCTGTTTTTCTAAACACACTTTGACACACTCCTACCAAACTATTCATTCCAGAGAGAGAAATATGTTAAACATATTTGTTCTCCACATGTTAAATTCTGTTGACAAAAATGCAGCTAAAATACCAATTAGTTCATCCTGATTCTCTGGAGGCAAAGAGGGGAAAATGTCGCAGTATCGCTCCCTACAGACCAGTTCAACGGAAATCTAAAGCTACATTCTCCTGGAAAAGCAATTCTGATATGACAGCAAAGGGTAATCTGTGCCTTCCAGTTGTGGCTAGCCTTCAGCCTTCATTATGTGTTACCACTAGTCATCCTGACTGGGGTTGAGGGACTTCAGCACTGGTGGGAAGGGGAGCGAAGGCGAATTAGATATCCCTAGCAAAAATTGCTGTGCTAGCGAGGAAGGCTTGGCAAACGTTTCGTCCTACAAGTGGACCAACAGTGGACATCTTCTGTCAGCATTGGCTAAGCTGGGTAGATCTGATGTCTTTGCAGACACTATAAACGTCCAGAAGGCGACACAGTCCCTCGCTCAAGTTGGGTTACTTATCAACTGAAGTAATAATGCAATAGTTTCAGTTATAACCTGTGTGTTTCTTTTCTGTTTCTCTGGGTTCTTCATGCCTCTCAAGATGCAGAAGACTGCCCTCATTCTTAGGGTGATGAAGCTAAGCAACAGGACTGCCATTTGATGATAATTAGAACCACTTCCCAGATTAAGTGAGCACTAGATGAAACAGCACATGCTAGATCGTATTGGACTATAACTCATTATCTTTGACCACTTCATGTAATTTATTGATACCTGCATACAAATGGACAGAGATGCACATTAGAGAATTTACAAGGGAAACAACTGACAAAGTAAATGGACAATAGGAATGATATGTGTTATATGTTGAATTATCCTCCTATTTATGAAAGGAAAACAGTTTGCTAAGAGTGAGCCTGATTTCTAATGTGCCCCATTTAACATACCCCCATTTTACCCAAGACAGTTTCCTCCTGTTTTTCTATGACCATTCAGTTCCCCCCACTTGAATTACTATGGTGACAATACAAACATGCAAGAGGAGGGGAAATACTCTGGGAAATGGAATTTTGAAGTGTCCAAGAGAGCAGAAAGGAAAAATCCCCCTTCCTCTGCCACAGCCTGATTACCCCATTGCTGCAGGTTGTTTATTATATTCCTCTGTTTTCCTTCTGTTTCTTGTCTACCCATTTTCTATCCCAGTGTCCAATCCAATGTCCCAATATGGTAATTTAGATTAAAGAATTTGCAGGAACAGTGAAATGTCAGTGAAAAGGCCACTCACTGGTAGATGTGAGATGTGAAAATGCTGAGTGGGAAGGATATAAGAAGGTATTTTAATCCACTAAATAGGAATCCCAGAGGGTATCACAATGCTAGACTCCTTTTAATGGAATGGCTAAACAGGAAGGAGAAGCAGAAGTAAAGGAAGAGAGGGAAAGATGACTGAGGTATGCATTCAACACCATAGAATCATAGAATCATAGAAATGTAGAGTTGGAAGAGACTACACGGGCCATCCAGTCCAACCCCCTGCCATGCAGGAACACCCTCAAAGCACTCCCGACAGATGGCCATCCAGCCTCTGCTTAAAAACCTCCAAAGAAGGAGACTCCACCACACTCCGAGGCAGCATATTCCACTGCTGGACAGCCCTGGAATCTCCTTTCCTGCAGCTTGAATCCATTGCTCCTTGTCCTGGTCTCTGGAGCAGCAGAAAACAAACCCACTCCCTCCTCTACATGGCATCCCTTCAAATGCTTAAACATGGCTATCATGTCCCCTCTTAACCTTCTCTTCTGCAGACTAAACATACCCAGCTCTCTAAGTCTATCCTCATAAGGCATGGCTTCCAGGCCCCTCACCATTTTGGTCGCCCTCCTCTGGACCTGCTCCAGCCTGACCATGTCCTTCTTGAATTGGGGTGCCCAGAACTGGACACAGTATTCAAGATGAGGTCTAACCAAAGCAGAGTAGAGTGGTACCAGTACCTCCCTCCATCTAGACACCATACTCCTATTGATGCAGCCGAGAGTTGCGTTGGCTTTCTTGGCTGCCATCACACTGTTGACTCATGTTCAGCTTGTGATCTATTAAAACTCCTAGATCCCTTTCACACGTACTGCCATCCAGCCACGTGTCCCCCATCCTATATTTCTGTATTCCATTTTTTCTACCTAAGCGTAGGACCTTACACTTCTCTCTGTTGAATTTCATTTTGTTAGCTTTGGCCCAGCTCTCCAATCTATCCAGGTCATTTTGAATTTTGATCCTGTCCTCTGGCATATTAGCAACCCCTCCCAATTTGGTGTCATCTGCAAATTTGATGAGCATGCCCTCTATTCCTTCATCCAAGTCATTGATGAAGATATTGAACAGCACTGGGCCCAGGACAGAACCCTGTGGCATCCCGCCAAATTGACTACAATAAATTGTTATTTTTAGAAAACATTAAAAAATAGCTTACATGCATATGAACCATACCCTGCCCTCAATGGGAAACATATATGAGAAGACACTGAAGAAGAACAGAGTCTTTCAAAATATGTGCTTGAAGAAAAAAGGCTGAATTAGGTACCATGAAATGGCAAACTTTGTTCTTCTGTATCTTTCTTTCCTTAGCAGGACACAGACTCAACAGGTGAAGAAGTGAAAGAGGTGAGCCAAGATGACAAGATGACATAACCAGTTAGAGCCCAAGAAAAATGGCAGCCCTTCCTGGGAAATATTGGAAGTGGAGCCTGGACCATCTGATGTAAACCTTAAAACTTATCAAAAGCAAGAGTCTGATACTCATCCCATGACATCTAACACTAAAGAGTCAGTTGCAAAAGAGCAGGAATAGCTTTTTGCTCACTTTTTAAGAAGCAGGCTCACATAATTAGACTAACTATAGTGATTTTCTGTTTCTATTACCTATTCTTACTTAGTTTCTAGATTCAGGTTTTGTTTCAAAATGACCAAATGTAACCATTACTGTCACGGGCAGTCAAAAGGGAGAACAGCTATCACTATTCTTAGAAGCGTTATGTCTCCCTCCCTTTACAGGAGTCCACCACAATGTTTTGTTACCAGTCACTCTTGCATGAATAACTAGTGTCTAGTTGACTCAACAGTAGGAAAGAGGAAGCTGGCAATACCAAAGAGGCCAAGATTACAGGGAGATATTCCCAACCTGACATCATATTTACTAGTTTATCTTATTCATACCCTGTCTTTCTTTCAGTATGGAGTCCAAGGTAGCACCTGCTACTCTTTTGACAAGCACAGCCTTGTCAAGTTTAACTAGTTATTGTTGGGGTAGCTTATGATTTTGTCTCTTTTTCTTATCATGATCTACCATTTCTAATGCTTCTGTTTAATTTAGGTATAAATTTATCATTTTCAGGCACAGACAGCAATAGAGGAGTGTAGCATCAGCTTCTTCAGCTGACAGGCATATAAATCCACAGGATTGCTTATCTTGATCAGTTACAAACTGCCCAGGGGTCAACCCAATAGTGGTTGGTGCTGCATACCTCAACTCAACCTTCAACTTCAGTTTCAGTAGCTTTGTACTCAAGCTCTTTCAGCCTAGATTCAAATACATCATGTGTGAACCACTGCCAAGCACATCACTAAAGTAACAAGAAAGACAGGGCAATGTTATAAAGGAAGGGGGAATGCATGGAACTGATATAGCCTGGGGAACCAGTGTGGTACAGTGATTTGAGTGTTCGACTGAATACCAAGATTCAAATCCCCACTTGGCCATGAAACCTGCTGAGTGACATTGGGCAAGTCACATTCTTGTAGCCTCAGAGGAAGAGAAAGACCCCCCCCAAAAAAAACAATCTTGCCAAAAAAACCTGTGGCGAGTTCACTTGAGGGACACCATAAGTTAGAAATGATCTGAAGGCACCCAGAAACAACAGCCTGCTTCTCATTCATTTTCAGCACTTTGCTCAATGGCATCAAAACATAGTGGATTGTAGCCTCTAGCACTATGCTACAATGTCTATACATTAACATCACATATGAGCAACAATTATTAAACAACCCAGCATATGAAAAGTTCAAGTATCTTTTAAAATTATACTCAAGTCCCTTTGGAGGAGAATCTTTTGGATTAATCCACAGAGTTGCCTATAAATGAAAAGTTTTTGTAAGAGCTTTCCAGTTCTATTTTAAATAAAGAAACTAAGGAGCTTCCCACCCAGAACAGGTATCTGGTGTCTGCATGATGAGCAGCTTGAAATATCCCTTTTGTATAAATGTATAAATAGTATATTTAATTAGATATGGAGATTTCAAAAATCCAAGGAAAAATCTTTAAAGTCCTGTGAGATAAATATTTAATTGCTGATGCTAAAGAAGCAGAAAATAGTTTCTGAGGGAAAAGGCTAAGAGTGAAACAGTTCTCTCGTGTGTGTGTGTGTGTGTGTGTGTGTGTGTGTATATATATAAATATTTAAAAAATGGATTTCCAAACTAACCCCATTCATAAAAAAAATGGATTTCCAAACTAACCCCATTTCAGGGGAAATCTTCACTAATGCAAGGAAGATAAAATTCCAGTGTGTGTTTCTCCTATTGCACCCCAGGCTGAATAGCTGGAAATTCCTGAGCAGACGAGTGTATGTTAAAAATAAGTATAGAAATGGTTCTGGGCTTTTTTAAATCTCAGTAGAAACCCAAATCTCTTTCAGCAATTTACTGACATCTCCAGAATCTTCTTTCCATCGATCTTTTCCCATCCCCAGGATTTTCCTCTTCTTGTTATCTAAGTACCAACTCTCATGGGGTGTCCTGGGCTTACATTTCATCTACCCTAGATTTCATCTGTGTGCCTCTCCCATTATGGATCAAGCTAATGTTTGCTTTCTGTCTTTTCCTAACTCATTATAAAAGCAGTATTTCTAGGTACTTGAACACTCTCAGCTGGAATACAGCATTCAGTCCTAAGAGCTGAGTTTGAGAAAAGAAAAAAAAAAGTGCATTTCAAATTTCTGAATCAAATTTCTGACAGGAGCCTTGTACAGGCATTATAAGCTTGAAAGAAGGGTGAGGGAAGAGAGTGTTTATTCTGTCTCTGCATCTGCTTTTGGCCTTGCCAGGTTGACAGGGGAGCTCTGAAGCCAGACTGTAGTGTAACCATGTTTGTCAGAACACAACTAGAGTACTCCGTCCAGTTGGAAACTCAGCACAATCAGAGTTTGCACTCACACAGAGTACAATAACCACATTTAGCCAAAAGTGGTCACGATCACTTTTCAGACCTTCTCTGTCATATGGTGAGGTCAGTTGTGTAAGGTACAGAGTATGTTTCGACTTTTTTTTCCCTTTGGATTATTAAAGAAATAGAAAGTTCTTTTTCTGGACTTCAACATCCAGAATCCCTCAACCAGCATGGTTGGTGCCTATACCAGAAGAAGGATTCTGAAAGTTGTAGCCTGAAAGTATATTTCCCAAATTCCAGAATAAGGTTACAGCATTTGCAAGAACCAAAGATTTTCAAGCTTGAGTATAATGAGAGTGAATATTGCAATATGGAGTTCTGGAGACTAGGATTCAATTCATCTCTTGGCCATGGAAACCCAATGGGGATTTGAGGGGCATCACACACTTTCAACCCTAGAAAATCCCATGACAAGTTCACCTTAGGGTCTCCATAAGTTGGAAATGACTTGAAGGAACACAACGATTGCAATAGACTTCTGGAATAATTATGTGATAATCTGTAATAAGGGTCAAGAACTCTTTGAAAACATGCTTTATTTTCTTCCCTCTTTCCCAAGTCCTTTTGGAAATTGGTCTCATGGGAGACCCAGGGAATTCCTACTTTGCTTGCAACTGTTTTCAAATATTTATTAGGAACTCAATGATGGATGTAATTGGGATACATCTTTTTGTTATTGTGTGCTTTCAAGTAATTTCTGACTTATGGTGGCCCTGAGGTGAATCTATCACGGGGTTTTTTGACACAATTTGTTCAGAGTGGGTTTGTCCTTCCCTTTCTCTGAGGCTGAGAGATTGTAACCTGCCCAAGGTCACCCAGTGGGCCATGGCCAAGCAGGGATTCAAATCCTGGTCTTCCAGTTTCCTTGACCAACACACAAACTACTACACTAAGACAGCTTGCTGATACAACTGTTAACTTTATCCAGACCATGTTGTAGAATGACTGCCTAAAAGCCACAAGGTTTTCCAGCAGGGAGGGGAAAGGAGGTAAATAGTGTTTAGAATTTTTTCTTGTCAAAAAAAGCAGCAGATAGCAGACACTGTTTTCCATCCACAAGGAAACATGGTGATCAAAACTGCAGTCCCAAATCAAAGGTGCTAACAATCATCTGAGCAGATTAGTGTTGCTAGAGAAATTTTTGGGGAAAAAATGTAGATACTTCCCAAATCTGTAACCACTGTTGTTTTAAACATGCCAGTCTGTAACTCTTTTCATAGTGAGATACCACTTCTTGGAAACGTTATCCTTTCACAGTTAATTTTAGATGCACCATAATGTCGTGATGTCTTCAACTGCATCCACTTTCCTTGCAAGAAGCAGTGAAATCCACAGTGCAGTGTAACTTACAACATGAATTGCTATGTTTACCTATTTATTTGATGTGGGTAATAATAATAATAAAGCATGAAACACCAAATTAAAATATAATATTTTTGTGGTTTACAATATAGATGGTAAGCTGAATTGTACAGGGAAGTCTTCCACTTACAGGCACAAAAGATATGACTGTAATAGTAGTGGGACAATTGGAAAGCCCTCTTCTAAAGATCTTAAGACTTAGGCAGTTTGTTATAGCCTTTCAGATAGTATGGACCTAACCTTTATAGGTCAAAACCAGGAGTCAGTGATATTGTTTCAACATTGGATGTGTTTTGGTGCCCCCCCCCACCAAAAAAATTACCCCAAGTCAGCATTCTGGCATCAATGTTTTGCTGCAATTTCCAAACACTTTCCAAAGGCTAACTCACATAGTATACATTACAATAGATTGAATATGATGTAAACAAGGCATCTGTTGCCATAGCCAGATCTGTAGCTGGCAAGCTAGTCTTAACTGGGCAAATACACACTCTTGGCCACCACTGAAACCTTAGTGCAAATCTGAGTTCAGGACAAGTTATGAACCTGTGATTTCAGGGGCAATATAAACCTTTCTGCCACAGGTTAAATCACTATGTCCTGAGTTTCAGTTGAAAAGCCCAGGAGCACCTCTGTTCTGTTTGGACTGAGCTCAATTTGTTCACCTTCACCCAGTATGTTACTAATAGCAGACACTGATTTAGTACTGAAACTGCTTCCTTGGAAATGGATGGAAAGAAGAGATGGTTGTCATCAGCATATGAGTGACACAAAATCCCCAAATTATCTTACAGGTCCCACAAATACGTTGATCAGTACATATCATGTGACAAACTTCTTCAGAGCAGGCTATGAAGTACTCTCCATTATTTTTTGCCAGTGTAGAGCGTAAAAGGCCCTAGCCACTCAATATAATCTTGCTGGACATCACTGTGCAGATGGAAGTGTGTCAGAGAAGTATAATTTCCTTGTTGCTACTATATAGGCTTTCCAGAGGGGTCTAGTTCTCTACTGGGGGATGTCTTTGGAAACTGTTCAAAAATTTCAGCAGGTCCAAAATGTTGTGGCGAGGTTGCTGACTGTGGCTGGTTACATATACAGTTCCTTGTTGAAACAGCTTCACTAGCTACCTATTCATTTCCAGGCAAATTCAAAGTGGTGCTTATGACCTTTAAAGCTCTTCACAGTGTGGGTCCAGACTGTCTGAAAGACTATTGCTCCCTATATGACCCTGTCTGAATTTTAGGCTTTCTCCCTGTCTCACCACCATCAAGTATGTCTGGTGAGGGCACAGGAGAGAGCCTTCTCTGGTTGTTCCCAGGCTGAGGAATTCCCTCCCACAGGAGATTAGGTTTGCTCTCTCCCTGCTCTCTTTCTGCTGGCAGATAAAGATCACTTTATTTACACAGGACTTTGGCTCATAACTCATGTGGTAGAGAGTTCTGTTCAAGTGTTGGGTTATGCTTTTTATCTTTTCAGTTATATTCCAAATCGTTTTAATGTTGTGCTTTTAATATTATTATTTCTTTAATTGTTTATACAAGTTTGCACACCAAGATTTTAACTGCACTTTATTTTAATTTGTTGTAAGCTACTTGTGGTGCCATGTTGGAAGAAATACAGGATATACATACTTGGGACAGACCCATGGTTGTCATAGGGGACAAGAATCCTGAGCCTCTTTTGACCAGGACAACCAGAGCATAAATGTTGAACTGCCCACACTAATGAGCCAAGAGGACACCAACACTTCTGGTGAAACCAACTCAGTTAGTTCAGGAAGGGAGACTATTGAGTGGGGAGGGATGCCAACAGAATCCTTATTCAGTCCTAGCTATCCACTTTCAAATGCATACTCCTAGATCTAGCAGACTGTGGGACAGGACACCTAGTGAGAAAGATGAAGTTCTGATAGACCACTCCAGGTCCATCACCTTGCCCCCTATGCCTGACCTACTGCTTCATGGAGAATCCAAGTGGACACACCTGAGAGAGGTTAATCACCCACAACCTGAACCAACTGCCAACTTAATCTAACCAGTGTCTGTAACACAAACCAAGGTGTCATGATAATCAAAGATCAGGTAGATCAAGGCTGTTCTGTTGTTCCCTGATCTGACATTAAACAGCAGCATTGATGTCAAGGCTCCACAGATTATTTGAAGCAGATGACAGTTTGAGGGCAACCAATATCTTGTGGATCTCTCCTCTCTCATAGTAATAGCAATGTCTTCCTATGCCATTATGTTGTAATGGCTGTTCCATACTCCATGAAAAAGTATTCCACATAATGGCTTCCAGTGCTAAATTTCCTACTTCGAATGATGGCAGATCAGACTTCAAGAGTACTAAGTCTCAAGTGGGGATGTACAAAGCCAACCTGAAAAATTCTTCTTACTGCCACTCTACTGTCTTCCCTTGAAATTCATTGAATCAGAGCTGGCCCAGAAGGTCGTGCTAAGTGGCAAATAGTGCCAGTGTTTCCTCTTTTCCCACTCCAAGATGCATAATAGTCAAGACCCAAATTATTTCAGCAAGCTGGTGGGAGCAGGAATAGAAAAACTGTTCCTGGAAGTAAAATTAGAAGAAGAAAAAAATAACTAGCACAGTGGTATCCTCCACGACACCCAAAATCTGTAGCTTGAGACAGCAACTTTGCTCTGCACAATAGGAGGTTATATTCTCCCTTGGATGCTCCTCCAAAGAAGGAAAGAAACTAGAGAAAAATCATTCCTTTAGGGTTTTTTTGTTTTTAAAGGCAAAATTCTATGCATCTCTTCCCCTAAATTGTTATCAACTCTGCCAGTTGACAAATTGTTATCAACTCTTTGGGAGTATGTTTCCCATTGTATGGGTATTTTGGCTGCTGTACAGCCAAACAATAGGTTTTCCAACATCTGAACTGTGCCTACTGCTTAGTGAGTACAGTGGTGATACTGTGTGGGAGTTACTGTTGTACTGGTATTGGTTCCACTGAAAAAAACAAAGCATACATTTTAATGTTTTTTTTAAAAAATGTCTGCACTAGAAAAGGGTTCTATCCTTTTTTCCACAAGTGAGATATCCATTCCAGGACACAGATAGGCTCACATTCCCTGAGGTGTTCATTTTGCCAGTTCCATAAGCTAAGGAGGCTTTGACAAATCAAGTTTTGCTTGTTGCTACCAAGACTAAAACAACAACAGAAAGCAAAGCAGTTGGGAGCTTGAACTCCTTGCACCAAGCAGCAAATTACTTTATGAGGAAATTATAGTCATTTGCATTCTCACAGAGCAGTGCTGCTAATTGAAATGAATTAGCAGGAAATTAAAGTAGGTTCCACTGAGAGTCTTCCTGTGACGCATTGCTCTCCTTTCAGCTTTCCACAGACAAAAGGTTGAACATTCCACTCTTGAACTATTGCTAGGCTTAGCAGTTGTCAAATTCTCCCAGTAGAGGAGTCTCTGAAATTAACTGGCACTTCTCTTAAGGACAGCATGGCATTTAGTAAACCTGTTTCTAATGAACATTAGTACAGAACAAAACAAAGCCTGTCTTCCCGTATGCATGCTTAACTGCATATAGTTGTGAACAGTAAGTAAAGTCAAAGGACCTGGTTCTTCACTGAAAACCGCTGGTGCACTTTGGAATACAAATTAAAATTAGTTGCCACTATAGTAAGGTGGGGGGGCAGGGAGGATCACTCAAATACTTTTAGAAAAGTGGACTAATGTTACCTTGACTTCTGGGGGGTTCCTGAGGAACACCAGGATTTGCTTCAAAAATACAAAGGTTGGGGAAAATAAGCAGAGCACTGCTCAGCAAAACAGAGGGCAGGACAACGCAGCGAGATCTTCTATCCTATGTCTATGGGGTCAGACTGCATGAGAAAGGAAGAAGTCAAATGTCCTTTTAAATGGTCTTTTATTTGGTAGAATTGGCAAGATTTCCTCACACTCACACAAAGCATAGACTCACAAAAGCACACAAGGACTACAGAGTTTGGAAGTCTTAAGAACAGGAAAAGTTGAAGAGAAAAAGGGGAATATACACCTGATCTTGAATATGCACCTGATCTTGAAGATTGCAGTTTCAGGAAAACACGGAGACAGATCAGCAGACAAAGAAAGAAAGAGAAAGAGAGCACTAGCCAGCCAGCAACAGAAAGAGAGAGAGCGCAAGCCCCAAAAGGGAACTCAATTATATTGCAAAACATGCCTGGGGTGGCAGACCCTTTCCTGGGAAAGGACAGCAACTGAGTTAGGCAAATGGACCTCATCTTTGTATTTCCTGCAAGATTGCAATCAATAACTTCATCCAGAGACACTGAGTCTCTGAAGGTGTTAACGGCCCATTTGATGTGTGTGTACCTGCCTTCCTGAGGTTCCTCTTGGGTACATGACTGGAGGCATGTTGGTCTGACCTCTCTAAAATGCTTCATTTTATAGACCCAGATGTCTATATTCCTGTCCAGTAAACTCTGGCTTAATAACTATATAGATAGCAAATAATTCTCTTCCCCGAGATAGGGTCTGTCAGCAGGGGTTACACTAGAGCAAACAGGCTCAAAACAAAAGCAAAACTAAAGACATTTGGGTTAAAATCCTGTGCACAATTACCAGTTAACTTTTGAGTAGACGAGTATAGGATTGTACCATTTGACATAAATACATGCAATACAGTTCATTTTATTAAGAATCACTAACTGCATTTTTATTTCTCAGCACACCCCTGTTTTACTCCTAACATTGCAGGCTGGTATGCAGGGTTGTGCAGTGAAGGAAGAAAACTTAAGGAAGCTTTAGTGAAACAATATCATTGTGATATCACAAATTAATAAAAAACAAAGAAATGGGTAAATAAATGGAGTCGTCCTTCTTTCTACACAGTTTAAATAAGTGAGAGAAACTAGAAATATCCAATAAAATGTAATGTAAAGGGAAGATAGGTTTTATTTCAAGAATTAGTCCAACACATTTCAGTTGTGAAATATTTGTACAGACTTTTGTCTGTTAAAAAAGAGAGAACACATACATTAATAATTCTGAGTAAAACATCCACTAAAATAGAAGTGCTGCAGGTACACACATGATTCAGATCAACTCACACATGATGTAGGCCCTTTCTGCACCTTACCGTTTTCTGGCGCTGGGGTGTGGGGATTGCGCGAGCAGCCTCCAGCGAGAGGCTCTCACGTCCGGGGTCCTTTGGCTCTGCACGAGCTGCCTGCTCATGCAAGAGCCCTGCCTCTTCCTTCTGCAGTGCAGCCTGGGAGTTTCCCAGGCTGTGCTGGGGCAGGAAGCACAACCGGCATGGCTCCAGGGGCTCCTCACAGCAGGTAAATGCACACCCGACCTGGGAGCAATGCGCGATCACGCACCATTTTCGGCTTCTAGCCAAAAATGAAAAGGTGTGCAATCAGCATCTGCTGGCCCTTGGGATTGTGAGTGCATCGTGCAGATTGCTCCTCACAATCATGCGATGCTCCAGGCTCTCTTTCTCATGGAAAATGCCATGCGAAAAGGGCCGTAGACTCTGAACAAAGTGTTAGAGCAACAAAAATATTTGTTGTTGTTGTTGTGTATCTTCACATTGTTTCTGACTTATAGCAAACCTAAGGTGAATCTATCACTGGGTCTTCTTGGCAAGATTTGTTTCGAGGGGGCTTGTTTTTGCCTTCCTCTGAGGTTGAGAGAGTGTTGCCTTGCCTAAAGTCACCCAATAGGCTTCTACCCTAAGCGGAGAAAGCAGAGAGTACTCAAAACACTATATCAACCCAGCTCCTCCATATCTACATTTTTTTAAAAAGGAATTTCTATATGATTAAGTATGAATTCAATGTGAATTAAGTTTTTTACTGTGAACTACTCTATTGTTTGTTATTTTCTTAAAATCTTCACCTGCAAATTAAGTGATTTTTTAAAAAATCCTCAAAATATAAAGATTATTTGTCACAAAACTTTTTGTTCTTTTCCCTTCCCTTGATTCCTTAAGAAGAGAATTTACCCCCAGCCAAAAATCTTTTCCCACAGCTTCTTGGTCCTTCATAGAAACTGCCCTGTTAATGAGAAGGTTTAAAAAAAGGTGTGCTAAAGATCTGTAGAGCTGTGGATCCATTCCCAGGATTAAAACTAAGATAAAGGGAAAACCAGTTGCATTTTATCACTCAGTACACCCTTCCAAGGGTTACTTTGGCCTATTTGGAAATGTTCAAGGAGCTCAACATCATGTATAATTTGCTATAAAGCAGCTTCATATATTAATATGGTCTGTAAGGAATTCAGCATTTCATCATCTAATGTTGCTGATTTAATGAAATTGGCACCAATACTAATTTTAACCTTTGCTGAGAACTGCATTTGTGTGTAGTCCCCCCCCGACTCTCTCTCCAGTATTGCATTTTCTGAATAATAAGTAGAGATATTATTGTTCCTAAGAGCTGTATGCTTACTTTTCTTATTGCATTAAAAGTTTTAAGACTGTATCAGCTCAACTGTACTCAACACTGATGGCATTAATGGACACCAAATGAACAAACTCATCTCCTGTTTCATTAAAGCGTTAACTTTTCCAATTAAAGTTCAGGTTTTTTAAAAGTCAATTTACATAGACATCATCCTAAAACAAATAGAAATGCAATTTATCACCATTACAGCTTTCTGAAACATTATCATGATGAGCTTATCCACTGTCATAGTTACTGAAGTAGAACTTGGATAAAGAACTTGATTAGATATATTTAAAAAAGAGAAAAGAAGGTCAACATTTTACATAATTTGTATAATGGGAATACTGCTACAAAGGTGTTATTATGCTGGTGAGATTCATCTCTTAGTGAGGCATCATGTCAAAATAAGCCTCCCAGTACCTGTAGTGATTGCCAATTCCCAAAGACACTATGGGCAGCTGCACTTAAAAATCCCATATCCAGCCTTTTACCATACTGAAAAAGAGAAGAGCCCATACATTTTTATCCTCAAAGTGGCATTGTGTTGCATTTATATTTTGAAGGAGAAATAAGCAACTCTGTATCCCAGGTTTTATCTTTATTTGGGTATGGCTGTTGTTGCTTACAGATGGAAAACAGGAAAGCTGTTCTTCACTTGGAAGACCCTCCTCGAAAACACACACACATGCATTAACAGAGATCTGTAAATGTGGAACCCTCAGCTTTACTTGGACCTGCCATCTTTGGACTGAATGCAGAAGACAGTGGTACAACACAGCATTCCCTGTATATTATTACAGCATGCATAGAATCCTATAGGCACTTTAATCTGTAGCTTTGACTCTGATATTGAATCACGCATAAGAATATGTACACATCTGGAATAAACCTAGAACATGAATATGTGAGAGTATCTGTGTATTTAAGGTGGGGGGGGGTAACTCTACTGGCAGAGAAGCCCTTTCTCCCTTCATGGCCCTGCTATATTGAGCCAGATAACATGATGGTATTCATCAAGTGGAGCTTGTCCAGAAATGGACCACAGAGTGAGCAACTCTATTCTAGGTATCAGAGTAGCCATGGGACATCAAAATTTTTCCAACAAAAAAAAAGCAAAAATGAGAGATAAATATTATAAGTGTTGAAAGGCCCGCCATCCATCCAAACTGCCACTACTGTGGCCTTGGAGGGAGAGAAGCTCATCTGCTAGACTTAATCTCCTCCCCCACTATCATTACCCCTTTCTCCTGTGTTGTGTCTTATCTAGATTTTAAGCCTGAAGGCAGGGAACTGTCAAATTAATAATTTGTAAGGAGCTCTGGGAGCCTTTCTGACTGAAGTGTGGGGTATAAATACTCTAAAATAAATGAATAAAGCAGTTTATATGCCTCTTACTTTTTTTGCATGTTACCTAGTGAATACTATTTCAAAAAGGGAAGAGAAAGGCTGAAGCTGAGTGGTAGAGCACAAGACATGCAGAATGTTCCAGGTTCATGTGGCATCTCTAGACAGAACTAGAAAATACAGTTGGTCCTCCACTTTCCTGTGAGTTGGGGGTGCAGGACCCTCATCAATGTGGAAAAAAAATGAATAAGATTTTAAAAACCCATTCACGTCCTGGGATGAAGCATCTGGGAGCCATAGCATCCTTTCCTTCTACCCCCCTCTCTCACACCCTCCAACAACAAGTCCACTACCTTCTCTTACTTCACACCCCATAATCCACCTATAAGTCCCACTTTGCCCCTGTCTCATTCTCCAACAGCATCTCTTCTGTCTTCTTACTTCACACACTGTGATCCACTCTCAGCCCCACCTCCCCTGTCTGCCATCCTCTAAGAGCACCAGCCTTTAGCTTCTCCCCTCTCACACCCTGTGAAAAGGAGAGGGTGAGGGAGGAGCCACAAACTTATGAATAATCAAATTTACAAAAGGGAAATCCATGAAAGTAGAGGGTCAACTGTAATTTTGCCTAAAACTCTGCATTACTATTTCCTCTTAGTACTAGTACCAGTAATTTTGTGACCAGAGTGCAAAAGCAGGAAACAGAATAGAGATTTGGTCTAGGATCAAGGAATGAAGCAGTAAAGTGGCTGATTGAATTTTGTGAAACGAATAGTTTGTTCATGAACAAACACATTCTTCAGGCAACCAGAGAGGCAACTGTATACATGGCTAGCAAAGCGATGTTCATAATCCAATGCTCGAACCACTAAACCATGCTGTGTCTACAGATTACAGATGGATAGATTCAGTCAAGGAAGCCAGTCTGCAAGACCTGAGAAAGCCTGTTGATGATAGGGTGAAAGACGTCTCTCATTCATAGGGTTGAAGTAGACTTGATAGTAGTTTGCAATGATAAACTAACAATACTAGGCTAGATGGACTAGTTGTCAGACTCGGTATAAGCCAGTTTCCTTTGTTCCTGTTACACTTCCCAGTAGACTTCTGCTGACTAGCAAAAACTTCAAGGAAATGCTTTCAGAGAAGATAAGGCTATCAGTGGTTAGTGCTCCATAACAGCTATATATTATTTTGAATATTAGACAAATCATTCCTCATGATATCATTGTTACTGAGAAAGGTGGATGGGATTGCACTCATGCCTTGCTTGTAATCTGCCCATAGGCATTCATTTGTTCATGCTGAAAACTGGAACAGATGGGTATTTGTTCTGATTCAGCAGGATTCATCTTTCCTCCTTTACAAATGGAGGAGGAGGTGGGGGTGGAGGTGAAGAGAGAGAACAAGAGACAGAAAAATGGGGAAATCATAGACTTTATTCCTTATGATCTGTCTGAAAACACATCAAAAGATGTGGGAATAGGAATCTTAACATTACGGTGAACCATAACTGAGACAGGAAAAAGAACCATTTCTCAGTTAAAGCAAAGTGTTACTGGGCACAGGAGTAAGGAGAGTGCAAGGCTGGATATCAGAAACCTTAGGTCTCAGACTCAGACAGGATAAACTCATGCCAGAAGTCACATTCAGTTTATGGGTCCAAAATGAATTTTAATCTTAAAACATTATTTTCAGATTGAGAGCTGAATTGGCCTTGCATCAGGACATTGTAGTGGCATCCCAACAGAATATAAGGTCACTGTCCAAAGTGTACAAGGCCACTGCCCTGCTACATGCGCTGTCACACCTGGTCACAAACATCTTCTTCATTCACACTCACACATGCACACCTATCTAACAAAAGACATGTATGTAATCTGCATCATTCTCTGTACACACATGCACAACATTGCACACAAAAGCACAACATGCACACAAACTTCCTACCTTTCCTTGTGGATGCAGAACATCTGAGGAGAGGATATTTTACAGTTTTGCTTGTCAGTGATGAACGCAGAAATTAGGGATCAGTAGTGGATTATCAAGGCAAACCAGGCTACTGAATAAGCAGGACTGAGGCCTGGGGAAGAGGGGCCAGATGAGAAGCCCATGAGCTCAAAGTTCCTCATGGCCCCCAACTAGGGTGGCAATGTAAAGGAAGATTTCCAAGTGCATAAAGGGAGAAAGGATCAGTGACTATCATTACGGATAATGGGGGGATTACTTGACAGCAGATAGATGGTTTGGATAATGATTAGAAACTCAGCAAAGAAGTAAATGGCTGATTAATAATGGGGCAGTTGTATATTAGTACTGATTTAAAAAAATGATATGGGGTAAAAAATCTCATTATAGTTGGCTTTTTGGTGTTGCAAGTTATGAGCAGCTTGGTTACCATGGTGCTGAATAGGTTGAATATGTTGCTGAAATCTTGCTTTCCATTTTACTCGGTTTTACAATCATAAATTCATTTCATCCAAAATTTGTGTTTTTCTTAAAGTTTAGATTAAAAACTTTTACATATGTGCACACATTTTTGTAAATACAAAGATTTTTGTAGTCCTTTTTATGTACTAATAGTCACATTTTTGTAAGATGTTTTCCCAATATATTTTGAACATTATGTCAGTCAAATATTTTCCCTGTGCATTTTTTTCAAATATACACATGATTCTGTCCATGTTTTCATCTGAGAACTTCATCAAATTTTTTTGAGAAGTACAAATTTCAAAGGATAACTCTGGCCCTTTTCACATGGCATTTGCCATGCTAAAGGGCCTCCGGAGCATGACGCGATTGTGAGGAGCGTTTGAGAAGACGTCCTCACAATTGCGTGATGCTGCTGGGGCCAGCAGGCGCTGATCACACATTATTTCATTTTCGGCTTGTAGCCGTAAATAGTGTGTGGTCACACATAGCTCCAGGGCCCTACGTGCACTTACCATGCATCCGGAGCCTCCGGAGCCATGGCGCTCATACTTCCTCCCCCAGCGCAGCCTGGGAAAATGCCCGGCTGTGCTGAGGAAGGAAGAAGTGGAGCCCTCATGTTGTCTGCTGGCTGGCAGGCAGCAGCTACGGAGCTGAAGCAGCAGGGACATGAGAGCCTCTCACAAGAGGCTGCTCACGTGATCCCCGCACCCCAGCACCTAGAAAAGGTAAGTTGCAGAAAGGGCCTCTGTTTCAAGCCATATGGTGGTTTGAAAATGCAAAATTAGGTAAATTTGGATTAAAATGAGAACAAAATGATTTTCTCTCTTATCCCTAACAGCTGCCTCCCTATATAACATCACCTTTCTTGATATTCGTTTCTCTGCTACAATTACAGCTAAAGTTGCAGCAGTTATCTGCTACTGTCATAGCCTACCTTTTCTTAGAGAAAAATAGGGCACCAGCCTTATGATGTAGGTTAAGGTAATTGATATTGATTTAGGCTCAACGTGACCCAGCTTTTAATCCTATTTCCTCAATGTTCTCATCTGCACCATATCTTTCCCACCCTAGGTCCTTGGAGAGACAGGAATTAAATTGGATTAAATTGGAAGTTTTACATATTCTGACTTTTAGAAACCACAGGTGTAAATCTCACACAGATTGGAAAACATGAACAAATACAGATGTTGGCCATTCCTGTCCATCAGCATGCATATTTCTCAACTTAAACTCCACAGCTGGCTTTTTGTATAGACTTGCTTATCTAGTTGCAAATTTCCTGTTCCTAACAGACCTTCATTCAGACAGAAAATTAAGTATGGGATAATGCTGCTTTCATGTTGTTCCAAAACTGAACCTTCAACATTCCTATAACATATTGATTTTGACCCTAAATGATACAAAACTTTGAAGGAACACTCCAGCTCAGGATTTTCTTTTTTTTTCTGAATGTTTGCTTTTTATCAAAGTATTGAGATCTTTTGAGAGTAAATTTGAGGCCTTTTAATTAAGCCAGAAATTTGGTGGCTAGAGTATTGCTTTAACTTTACAGTTGCATTTCCTGTTTTTATGTTGTTATTTTTAAAGTAAGCCACCCCAGGTTCAATACAGGGCAGGTGATAAATATGACAAAAGTAGCATCACTATGTTGAGAAAATCCTTTCCAAGCTGTCACCACAACATATGTCACACTGTGAGGGAGGCTAAATGTGTAACTGTAAATGTTTGTGTTCATAATTCTTTGCTGCTCTGTGTGAAAGCACTAGCCAGTAGCATGAAAGGTGCCCATAATCCTCCAGTTCTTTGAGACTCACTACCTACTGCTAAGCCCTTTGAAGTTGCCATCTCAGATGCAAAACATGATGCCTGAATGGCAGGCATCCCTCCTCCTGAGTCTCAATGGCTTGTCAACTTGTGCAAAGCTCCTTCCTTGATGACTCACAGCACACCTCTGGCTGCCTCTGCAGTTCAGTCACCTACCCTGCATACAAATTTCCTCACAGATTGGATTTGGCAGCCTGCTTAAAGCTCTACCTTTGTTCACTCAGTGGATCTAATCCAGGCATGCACTATGACTAAAAGAAGCCACAGTAGCTTTTAAGTAAGTCAGCCTCAGCATGATGAACACAGCAGACCATTCTCCATGCGTAATTTAGTGTATTTTCTACCCTTAGAATGCTCAAGGTTGCAGCGGTCATTCTGCTATTGTGCATAAAGTCAAAGAGTTGGGTTTATCTCCTAATGCTTTAGCCTTACTACCCTAACTTCACATGTGCAGCTATGTTGTGAGGTGAGTTTTGTTTTTTAAAAATAAATTAACAGCCTGAGTTGACTATAAAACTAATAAAAGACTAATGTGCATCTGCTAACAAATTAATCCTAATACTCATTTACATTATTATGCATTATTATTTATTTACCATTAGATATTTTTGTACCACTATTCAATTCTATTCCCAAGCCACTTTACCAAAGGAATAGAACAATTAAAAGTGTGTGTGTGGGGGGGAGGAGAGTAAGCTAAAAGCATTTTTTTTAAAAAAAAATAATCAGAAGGCTTAAAATTTCATTTAAAAATGCAGGAGAAACAGCAAGGTATTTACCTGGTGATGACAGGACAATAATGTAGATGACAGGTTAACATGTGGTCTAGAAAATAATTGGCCCTTGTTCATATGGGAATTTATTTATTTATTTCTGCAAAACTCAGCTGAATGACTGTGCAGATTTAACAGTGTAAGGAAAGAATAACTTCTTTGCCATTAGCGTGGCCTTTGTCACAGGCTAAGCCTTCAGAAAGACTCTGGAAGGCATTGAATCAGTCCAAATTTTCTGCAAACATTATTTTAGTCACTATCTACTTTGTTTTATTTCTGTCAGCTCCCTAGTCTGACTCCATTCTGTGAGAAAGTACACTTAGCACTGATTGCATCTACTACCTGGACCATTTTGCCTTCTCAGAGGTCTACCAGAGTTTCAAATTGCTTGACAAACTGACAGGAAACTTCAACTATCAGAAAAATATATAGATCCATCAGTCCTGGAAGGCAATCTATCTTAACCAGCACTACATCCCTGCTGGGTGGTCATGGTATCTGAGTTGAATTTAAACAGTTCAGTGATCCACATATACTAAAGGGGTTGCTCAGTTATTCCAAACTGACAAATCCATAATATCTCTAAGCACAGAAAACCAGATTCAGATTTTGTGGAGAACATCCTGAGACACCTAACCTGGAAGTCTCAGCATGGGCACTGAAGTTTCACAGGGAAACAAACTGAGGAGACTTGATCACTATCCCCGAAACTATTTTGGCTAGCTCAGGAAAACTGTTGTGCAGCAGAGTGGTAGTGTTCCCAGTGAATTCCTGTTTTGTCCTGGGCACTCATATCTGGCAGACCACCTGCTGAGGGGGATGAAATCATGATAGATCCTCGGACCCTCACCTCCCCACTCACCAGATCTCACTTGATGCTGCACAGAAAACCCAGGAGGAGAGCGCTGTAAGATACTAAAAGGCTTCTCCCTAAACTGCAAACCCCAGAACTCCACAGGATGTTGAAAGTGGAATAATAGCACTATAATAGTCTAATGTGGAAATGGCCAGAGCGGCACATTCATCCTGGATCAAGTCTTGGATGACTCACCCTGTTATAATGCACCACTGACGGCCCAAAAACAAAGCAATATTAGATAAAGATACATGAAATATTGAAGGAAATATTCAAGGTTTCATTTCCTATGTTACCTGAATTATATCCACTAAACATGACGCATATGTTGGACAAAAATCTTGGGCAACAAAACAAACAGATAATACTGTATTTAATAACTTCGGCTAGAATGACATTTGCTCAAGTTTGGAAAATGCCCTTTGTTCCTGACATAGGACAATGTATGACAAAAATAGTAGAAATGAAACAGTTCGATATACTGTCTCATTATTTAAAAGGGAAAAAAACTGACGTATTGGAGAAGCAATGGCAATTGGTAATGACATATGTAAGTGAAGAAGGTGTGAACAGTGCTTAAATGTGAGTTTGGATGTGAAGAAAATGGAAGGTATGTAAAAGAGGAGGGGAACGTATATGAATTATGGAATAGAGAGAAGTATCTTGACAATGACAAATATAGATAATCTTTACACATTAGTAAATTAAGTATTGTTAACATACATCTTTGGAAAAGATATTAAAGGAAATGAGTATTCAAACAGTAAAAAATGAGAAGATAAACTAAGTAAAGGGAATTACTTAAGAAGAAGTAGCGGCAAAGGAAGCCAAGGTGAATGTAACGAAATTTCCCATATAAACTTATAAGAAACAGATGATAATTTGTATAAATATATATATATATACCTGAAAATATTGAAAAGGAACGATATGTAAAGTCACCATTTATTTTAATTCTGTGATTGTATTTTATATAAAAATAAAATTAAAAAAAATAATACACCACTGACCTGGTGTTCAGCAGCAGCAGCAACAGCAGCAGTTTACATACCTGTGGTTAAATCTGATGAGGATACTTTAATTTTTAAGTCACTTAATTTTTAAGTCACTATTTCCCCATTCAATCTTTCTTCATCTCTGCCTGCTAGAACACTAGTCAGTATATGTCTGCTGCCCTTCATCAATGTTTATCTTTTGGGAACTTCACTCCACCAGCAGATAATAATGCCAGCTATAGTGTGAACAAAAATAAAGAAGATCAGGTATATAAATTTTATGCACCTCCCTGACTGACCACGATAACAGCCTTCCCCAATGCAAAACACCAACTTTATTTAGTGTCAGTCCCTTTAGCAGCTATCCTTCACATTCAGCACTTTAGCTTTTCTTGTAATTCCTCATGACACTCATGCGATTACGCAATGGGGAAAAGTGAAGTTTCATGGTTGCAAAAAATGGTAACTACCTAGAGTGGATCTAATCTGGCTACAAATGCTTCTGTGGGTTGGGGTGTTCCAAGAGAACAGCTGGTAGAATCAAACAGTGAGCTAGATTTATTTAATTTATATATGACCTTTTTCTCAGTATACAACCTAAGGCAGCTCAGAACAAAATACAGTTAAGACAGCCGTATTAACAAGCTAAAAATAATTATACAGGTAAGGACAGCAAAAAAATAATTATAATAAAAATTTTAAAACAAATAAGCTATCTTAGTGAAAACAACACTAATTTAAAACACTTAGAGCATTAAAAAAGATAACATGAACAAGAAAAAGTCCATTGGCCCCAATTGAAAAAAAAATATTCATGCAAGAACTAGTTAAGAGCCAAAGAAAAAGATCTTTGTCCGCCAGCAGAAAGAGAACAGAGAAGAAGCCAACCCTGTTGCAACAGTCTGGCAGCTGCCACAAAAAAGGCCTTCTCAGATGTCCATACCACTGTTATAGGTGCCTGTGAAAATAATATGACTGAGAGGAAGTCCTTCCCAACAGCTCACATTGCTAAAGATTATCTGGACCCCAGCCATATAGTCCAGCAATACATATACACAAATACCTTTTTTATTCCTCAGACTTTTTTTCTAGATTGCCCTTCTTGCCTCTTTCCATCAGTGATAATAGAAACTTCAAGCTTTTAGAAGGTAACAGGACTGAAAGGGAGATCTGCAGCATCAGTTAAGAACAGCTAAAATTTTAAAAAGAGAGAGAGAGAGAGAGAGAGACAAAGCCGGGGTAGAGAAGGACATCAACCTCACCCTTTTTTATTGATGAGATAACATGGAATCTCTAAGTATATGATGACTAGAACCATTGGTTGCTGCTTTAGTCAGCCTATACACAAATTACAAAACAGTGGCAGTGGATTAAAACTTACTGTAAAATCCCACTTTATAGTCTGTACAACCAGTACAGCACCTGAAAGACCCATTAGTCAGCAACTTGTTCCAACAAGGTCTGGAGTTCAGCTGAAGCCTTTTATTCCTTTGGGTTAGAAATATTCTTTGGAGGTTCCACATCTTCCCTGCCAGGGCTGGAATGTCTTTCATCAGAGGAGCCTCTTTTACCAAAGAAATACTACCCACAGTACAGAGATCCCACTAGTGAAATATCAGGCAGAAGCAAAATACTAGATGAGAAACTTTCCTTCTCTTTAATTAAGAGATCTTCTGGTGGTACTCTTTCTTTCCAAGAGGTGCTGAGAAGGCATGTAAAGAATATTCATTTGCTATTCATTTCTCTGCTGAGAAACAAAAATACAGGAAGCCACAACGCTATTGTGAGATTCCTTCTACTCCAGGAAGTATTTGTCTCTGCAGAAAGATAAAGTTTTTCCTGTGTAAAAATGTGTTATCTCCAAGGAAAAATCAAGTGTATTTCTTCACAGAAGGTGCAGTTCTGTGTATACTGCTGGAAACATGAATGATGATTTGACAGTGTGCAGAAACATTCATGCTCTCATTCAGTGGGGAAAAAACTGTAGGAATCATCTATTCTTGCCTGCAATGACATTTGCTTTCTATTTATTTTATTTTTATTTTATTTATTTAAGGATAAATTTATTCAAAGATGAAGAAGATCAAGATGTACATCCCTAATGCTGGGTCCTTTCTGTGTAAAAGAAAACCTGTGAAGGTTGAGCTTGGAAAAGCTAATCCTTTTAGATAGAAATTTTCCTCAGACTTGACTGTACAGTGACTAGACAAAAGTCAACGGGAACGTAACTGTACGGACAAAAGAGACCAACTCTCTACAACCAGTTATTTAAAGGATGCACACACATGCACAAAGCAAAGAAAGTTGCTACTGATCCTTAGGCAGTCTTCCTCCACAACATGTTTTTCTGCTGCCCAGAGTTTACAGGATCAGAAGTGTTCCACCAAAAGTTAGGCCCACTTGAGTATGTGTGTGCGTGTGTGTGCGCGCGTGTGTGTAGGATGGGTTAGAAAAACACAAATTTCACCCTGTATTTGTTATTTTCCATTGAAACAGCATGGTGTTACCCTGTGTACTGGGGGTCCCGGGGAGGGACACCAAAATGTGCTCAATCAAAGGTGGGGAAAATTAGCTCAGAGGACTTCTTAGTGTTACAAGAAGCAGGGTAACGTAGCGAGATCTTGAAACCTATGTCTACAGGGTCAGGTGGAGTCAAGGAGCACACAAAAGTTGAAACAATAAATGATGTTTTATTAAACACAAGCAAAACAGTGTATGTGACACATTCACACAAGATAACTAACGAAATAAAGGTTGGAGTGATACAGAGGAAGTTTTAGAGGAATTGCTGGTTTGGGTGATACTTCACCTGTCCTGAAGCCCGGAAAAATAGAGGGTGAGGCTGGGGTGCGAGGTAGCTCAGCACGTGGAGCTGAGGGAAGGCTCGCCGAGCAAAGCGGCAGCAAGGCGGGATGAAACTTGGGAGCGATCCGAGGAAGGTCTCGGAATCAAGGGTTTTTATAAGGAGAATTGTGACTGCAGGCTATGCAATACTTGGGGGAAAACAATACATTTGGAGTTGGAGACAAAGCCCCCGACAGGTCAGAATCTAAATGATTGAGTTATCGCAGAGGTTCTCAATAGAGTAGCCAGTATGCAAATGCAGAGTACTTGGGTATTGTATAGGTTACCCATCAAGCTGCCAGCGCGGGGCAGAGGCTCTTTTGTAGGTTGCATGCATACCTAATTAGAGTACTTACCTGGAGGTCTCCTAAAGCAGCGAGTCAACTATTTTCTGGCCTGCCTGTATTGTCCAGGAATATTAGGGCAATTAATGGCCGAGCTTGTATGCGTGCTTGTCTGGTGGCCTCGCAAGCACGTGGAGGGGAATAGAGAAGTGAAGCCAAATTGTGATATCAAAAGGATATCTTTTAATACTCCCAAAGCTCGGGCTAGCCAGGGTAGTAACAATGGTTATGGGGCAAAACTGCGCCATCAAGTTAACACAGAGGAAAATATTATCTGTAAATATTAAAATTCCAGATCACACCTTCCACCCCTGAAAAAGAACATTCTGAGGTCAAATCTGTGCAGTTCAGGACTCTGAGGTAGAGCATGTGTGTGTTTAATACAAAGTGGAATTTTCTGCACAGAGATTTTTACTTTCGTCCATTAATTTTCTTGTGCAGAAACATGATTTTCTGCACAAAAAACCAACATCTATGCCCAGAAAATTCTGTTTTCTGCACAACCAAAACCACTTGCAGATTTTTCATGGAATAATCATAAACTTTCCATGGTACAGTATTTGGGGAATTCTCACAGCAGGGGATAAAAATGTTAAATTATTTTGTGCTTTCCAATAAGAACAAAATTAAAAAAAATACAATCAAAATCCAAGTGCTTAATATGATTAAATAAAGCAATTGCCAAAAGAAAGTGAAAAAGAACTTCTCCATTGTTTTTCTTTGTGAGAGATTACATGGAAAGCTGTCATCAGCTATGACATAGGCCCTTTCCACATGGCATTTGCCATGCGAAAGGTCACCTGGAGCATCGCGCAATTGTGAGGAGTGATCTGCATGATGCACTTACAATTGCGCAATGCTCCAGAGGCCGGCAGGGGCCGATCGCGCACCTTTTCATTTTCGGCTGGAAGCTGAAAATGGTGCGTGAACGTGCATTGCTCCTGGGCCCCACGCTCACTTACCTGGCATGCGAAGCCAGTCACGCTTCCTGCCCCAGCGCAGCCTGGGAAACTCCCAGGCTGCATTGCAGAAGGAAGAGGAGGGGCTCTTGCATGAGCAGGCAGCTTGTGTGGAACTGAAGCAGCAGCGACACAAAAGCCTCTCACCGGAGGCTGCTCGCACAATCCCCGTACCCCAGCGATGGAAAAAGGTACGGTGCGGAAAGGGCCATACAGTGCTTAGTGTCACATGAAACAAGTGAAAGTACATAAGGCAATTGATCAATAATATCAGTACAGTGATGTAGAAGGTAGTCAAATACACAAAGGTATTTATATAGCTATATATCTAGTCACAGATACAGAAATCAATTTATATCAACTGATTTCTATGATTTCAATACTGTACCACTTCTTTTCTCTGAAAATACTTTGAAAATAAAAAAGTGATTGATGAGTCTCAGTATTCAATGTGTTTTATGATTCTATACTGTTTCTACATGTTTCAATTTTTACATATTAAACAAATATTAACCTTTAAAATTGTGAAGATATATATATGTGTGTGTGTGTATATATATGTATATATACACATACAGAGAGAGAGAGAGGGAGGGGAGGGGAAGAAACGGTCCCACAGTTTCTTAAGCAAAATTCCAGCTTTACCAATTCTTAACACCTCCCTTTTCTTGTTTTATGATTTATTACAGACGTCAGTAAGGTATAATTCTACAGCCTTTGGCATATGATTAATTTAGGCCCAGGATCCCAAAAAGCTGTTGGGATAAAAACCAAGTAAACAAAAATGTAACTTTCTCAAGGGAAAAACACTTCAGACTATATTCCAGCAGGCAAATAAATGATAAAATAAACATTTTCCAAAGAAATGTCAAAGACTTCAGTGAAAAATGGCACCACTTGGTGGTATGATTTTATTCTAGCAACTATATAAGCACTGGCAGTACATTACCCCTTACAGCAAGGCAAGAAGTTGAAATGGACAAAACATTATGAAGAGGACATAGATGTGCATATAATGTGCACATGCTAATTTGTATGTATAGATGCAAAGCCACAGTTCATAGACAGGAATACAAAGCCTCTTACAGCGGTGTGTAAGATTATGACCAGGTGCCCTATATGCCTGGGGAGGCTGCTGTTCAGGTGCTAACACCTAATGGACAATTTTAAGATGGCTTCAGACAGAAGACTATCTTTTGGTACCCCTTCAAACAGAGAATGATTTTATATAACGATTACTTGTCATCACTTATCCATGACTCTAAGGGCATTTCTACACTACACTGTTCTAGTGCTATTATTCCACATTCAACATCCCATGGAATCCTGGAGTTTGCAGTTTAGCAAGGGGCATTTAGAATTCTCAGCCGCAGAGTTCTTTGGCCTCAGTAAACGACAAACCCCAGAATTCCACAGGATGTGGAAAGTGGAATAATAGCACTAGAACATGTAGTGCAGAAATGGCCTAAATAAAGGAATATATTTTAAAAATGGTCTTGGTATAGAAATTCTAGGTTTGTATGGTTACAAAAAATGTAAAAGAAACCCTGTCAGTTATCTTGTACATTCAATAAGATACAAAGAATTGGAATCACTATTCTTAAACTATAAATTTAATTAAAATTATCTTTCTCCCAAAGTCTCTTTTATTTTTTTATTTTTGCATCTCCCATTCTCCCACCAGAAATTGCTGACAATAAAAGAAATATTTGGTACAGCACTATTCTGATTTCTAGGGGAAAATTCTATATATGGCACCACCTCAGACATAATGCTTTTCTAGTGATGTCAATTCATTAAAGGTCAAGGATGAGGGAAAACTTACTCTGGTGAACTGACAGTATTTCAGTGAAGGGCCTGGTTGCCCTTTTACCAGCATGAACTGGTATATTATTTCAGAAATTCTAAGGGTAATTAATAGGAAAGAGTCCATCCTACTCAGTCCTGTTGAATTCAGCAAGGCTTGTGAATACTGCTGCTTCTCCTTAAATTGGACTGAGATAATGGTATAGATAAAGACAGAAAGATACACATGTGCACATGCACATACACACACAAACACTTTCATGCAGGATGACAAATAAAGGGGATTTCTGTACTTTTAATACTGTGCTGAGGACATCTCTGGAGGTTAAGCCGTTCTTACCCTATGACCAGATGCACCTTCTAATATCTGCTCTTCTACATAAGTTTTAAGGTGCACAAGTCTTATGCTTTCACAGATCTGACTATTCTGCTAAGCTTTTCACCCTCAAGAGAAGCTTTCCACCCTCAAGAGAAGTAAAACAAGGACATTTATTTCTATTTATTTAGTAAGGATCTACTCCATTCTGTTTACTTATTTTTATTTATATATTCAATGTATACCCCACCTTTTTCTCACCAAAGAAAACATCTAAAATAAAAGTTTAACTAAAAATGTACAATTACAGATTTAAAAATTAATAAATAAAATAAACCTCAGTTCTGTTAAAAACACTTAGGTAAGAACAAATTAAAATAGATTTTAAAATGCTCTTAAAATATAATTAAGAACATTAAGTAAAAACAGAGCACACTATTTTGAATAGCTTTCTGCCACATGATTAAAATCAGTCAAAAGCCTCCCTAAATTCTAACCAGAGTTATGCATTTTAAGCCCCACTGATTTCAGTGGGAAAACTACACTTGGTTTGGCCGCATTCTGCTCTATGCTCTCAATTAGTATGGCAGATATTATTAGTGTGCAGTTGCTATTTTAGAAATGCTGAGATCTCGAAGGAATTTACATGCCATTATTTAGCATGTCCCACATATCTCATCATTATTGCAAAGCCTCATGCTTGATTAAGCTCAGGCAGCTGCTGTGCAGGGGGCACATTTTGCCGATCTCATACGCTGCAGGTGCTGACATAATTGTCCCCTACTCGGTAGTTGGAAGAAAGAATGTATTGCAACACGTTGCTCATCTCTGTTCCTCTGATTAAATTGTGGGTCTCATTTTACTTGACAAAATGGAATCCCATGTACTGAAAGTTTTTATAAAAAATGACAATGACCCTAAATCACAAGAACTCTGCTGGATAAGGTTGTGTGAACTTCCTCAAGGAAACCGAACCAAACCGAACCAAACCGAACAGAACCAAACCAAAACAGGCCTTAGATATTTCCATCATCAGGTCATTAATTTTTTTTTAAAAAAACATACAATTTAGCTATACAGCCCAAGTGATTATTACACAGTATGCATATTATTATTCAGATTCAGAATATGAATGTCATGCTTCCCATTCAAAAACACTGAGAGCTCCCTAAGCAGTGTAGTCTAGGTCTGAAGAACTGCTGCATAATATTATGATATTATCTGACATTGATTTAACTGGGGAAAATTTTTCTCATTCTAAAGTACAGAAATCTTCTAAGTGGTATTATATAGAGCTGAACAATTGTTGCATACCACATGCATATTGTTACCTGCAATTAGCAGAATTGTGCATCAACTGACAAGTCAGACCTCCATCACTTTTTATAAACACATCTGATGATAATAGTCATTGCCCTGTTCATGTTGTGATCACTGTAATCTCTCCTCCCTCCCTCCCTCCCTCCTTTCCTTCCTTCCTTTATACAAACAACTTTATAGTGGGGGGATTGTGTGGCAAATATTTTTGGCTATCATCATAGGACAACATCAATGACAGATTTTTCACAACATGTGTCATCATACCATGGAGACAGAGGACCTAGACCATCCTAGAGGACCTAGACCATCAAGGTGGATACAGAGAGAACACAGCAACACCAGTGGAAAAAACAAAGTCAGAACATGATTAATTCCAGTAAGATAAGCTTGACTCGGCACAAAAAGACCATATATAGAAATCAGATAACTTGTCTGTTATCTGATAAGCCCAACCCCCAGCTCACCTGCTGGGAACAACCATGAAGTGACAAAGAAACTCCAGCTCCCACCACACACAGCCTGACATAGCAAAATAGTTTGGAAGTAACTTGTTTCTAGTAATAGTCCCAGTAAATCCTCTGCCATCCCTTTTGTTGACTGCTTTTAAAACATCTCAGTTTCCCTCTGTTCCTCACAGCTTCCTCCTTCACTCTTGGCTTACTTCAATAGCTGCAAACTGAGTTCAAAGTACAAATGTAGTTTGCATGCAATTAACACAGGAGCAAGCAGACTTTTGCCCTTCTTAGGATTTCTCCACTTAAATTAGTAATTGTATGTGTCCATCCTTCTCATACCTTCTGCAGTATTGTTGCTTGGCCACACTCTTTTCATCACATTCTCACATGACCCAGCCATGTGTCCCAGTTTTTGTCTGTTAAATGTTGGAGAGCATGTGAGTTATTTGTTATTAATTCACTTTTGTAGCAACTAAGGCACAAGTAAGCTGCATTATGACCATAAGGTGATGACAGATAACCTCACTCCCCTCTGAGTGAAACTGTCACTTTTAATTATTTTTATAGTTACAAGCTATATTTGAGCTCACTACTCAGGCATATTTTTGTACCACTGAGCAGTATGCTGATGGTGGTAAGATTACTTGCTCCTGTGAGGGAAGAGGCTATACTGATGGTAGTAGTGCTGCTGGTAGGGTCTCCCATGTCAGACATGCTTTTGCTGAGAGATCATATTAAATGTGCCAAACAGCTACTGGCAGCAGCAATAGTGGGGCTGACACTCACAGAGGATGTCTAAAAAGCAACAGCAGTGGCACTGCAGCTAGCACTTGTTATTACTGCACAGAAGGAAGAATGGTAAACCTCTTTTGAATGTCTTTTAGCATTAAAAAAAATCTATCATGATTCAGTCCAAAAGGAAACAAGAGATAGTGCCAAAAAATGAAGCTCCCAGTTTGAAAAGTACTCAACAAGCTACTGGGATACAGCAGAGGAGAGTTATAAGTTCTGCTGTGGCTATTGATGCAACTGGATTCCAGCTGAAAGGATTTTCAGAGGTGAAAGGAAAGTGCAAATCTGTATGACATATATTATAGGAACATGGAAGGCAAGAAGCATAAATCAGGGGAAACTAGACATTAGTAAAACTAGAAATGGAATGTAAAGTACAAATGAAAGAATGCTGGAGTCCAGGAGTGATGGAGTCCAGAAGGAAACTGACTTGTTGATTATAGGGACTTGTTAATTATAGGAAACTGGAATGCACAGTAGGAAAGTGAGTAGAATCAAGGATATAGGAAAATTAGGCCTGGGATCAAGAAAAGAAACAGGAGAGTAACTGATTGGATTTTGCCAGGCAAACAGTTTGTATATCATGAACACATTTTTCAAGCAACCAAAGAGATGACTGCATTCATGGACATTACTTGATGACTAATATAGAAATCAAACAGATTGCATAATTGGAAGCAGAAGATGTTGAAGCTCCATTCTCTCTAAAAAAAAAAAAGAAAGAGAGAAAGGGAAGAGAAGAGGTAAAAGAGAGTGAGCGAGTGAGCCCAGAAACAGATTGTGGTACAGATCATGAAGTGTTGATATCAAAAGTTAGAATAAAAAAAAGAAGAACACTAAACCAACCATTGTGCTAAAATACAGCCCAGATAATATTCTTGTAGAATTTAAAGATGATGCAAAAACAAAACAAAAAAAGATTCGTACTATTATGCCTTATTGACTAGGAACCAGAAGAACTCTGGACTGAAACCAGGGACATTGTCAAGGAGGAATGCAAAAAGACACTATCCACAATGAAAAAGAAAGACAAGTTTCAGTGAATGACAGATGAAACTTTTCAAGAAGTTAAGGACAGAAGAGTAGCAAAACCAAAATGTAACAGAAATAGCTAGGATCCTAAATGCAACTGTTCAACAACTTGTGCACAGGGAGAAAGAGAACTACTATAATAATCAATGCAGAGAAAGAGAAGATGAAAACAAACAAACAAATAAAAAAAGCAGCACAAGAGACTTCTTCCACAAGATCTGTGAAATCAAAGGGAAATTTGAAGAGTAGGGATGCAATGTGACCAACAGGGGAATACACTGCATTGAAAACATTGAAGACATTGAAATAGTTCAAGATTTTCCATACCTTTACTCAATCATTAATCAGAATGGAAACTGCAGTCAATTAATAAGAAGAAGAGTAGGACTTGGAAGGGCAGCTATTAAGGAACTAGACAAGATCCTGAAATGTAAAGATGCATAATTTACTAAAGTTAGAATTGTCCGTGCCATTGTATTTCCTATTTTTATGTATGGTTTGACAGCTGGACAGTGAAGAAAACTGATAGGCAGAAAATCAACTCCTTTGCAATGTGATGATGGACAAGAGTTCTATAGATACCATGAACAGCTAAAAAGATAAATAAATGGTTCCTAGGGCAAAGCAAGTCTGGACTCTCCCTAAAAGCCAAGGTGACTTAATTGAGACTGTCATACTTTGGACATATTATGAGAAGACAAGACTCATTTGACAAGAAAATGATGTTTGGTAAGATGGAAGGCAGTAGGAAAAGAAGAAGATTTTATTGCAGATGGATTGACTCAATCAAGGAAGCCATGTCCCTGAGTCTGCAAGACCTGAACAGGACTGTTGAAGATATGGTAAGAAAATGTTGCTTATCTGTAACTGTGGTTCTTTCAGTCGTCATCTGTGCCATCATGCAATTGTTTTTCATGCCTGTGCAGAGACCCCACCAGAATGTTTCAGAGCTGAGTAGCTTGGTAAGAACTCCGCCTTCTCCAGCCTGACAACCTATCATCTCCTCAGTTTCAACATCCACTGAACAATAAGAACCTGAAAGAGGAGAGGTAGGGCAAATTTGTGTGAGGGCACAGATGACTATTCGAAGAAACACAGTTACAGGTATACAAGTTGTTCTTCTTCATGGTCTCAGTGCCTCACACAATGGGTGATTGCAAAGCTTACCAGAGGAAACAGAGTCAGGTCACTGTAGTATCGAAGACAAAACTACCTTACCAAAGCAGGCATTCCTCCTGGCTCTACAGTCAAGTCTGTAACGACAAATAAAAGTAGAGGGTTGAGACCATGTAGTGGCCCTGCACAATTCCAGAAAGGGAATCCCCCACAGCACAGCTGAGGAACAAGAAACAGCCCTATAGAGTGTATTCTTAAAGAAAAAGGTGACAGCTATTTAGCAAGCTTATGGGAGGAGTCAATAGTTTCAACAACCCATTTTGAAAGTCTTTGGGACAACAACTTATCACCTTTATACCTTCCATCATAGCAGATGAAGATGCTATTAGACCAGCAGAACAATGAAGTTATTTGTATATACAAGGCCAATGCACAACACATGTCTAGTATTGTGGTACATTAATGATAAGATCTTGTATAAGTGTAAGATCTTGTGATAGATGAAATTCAGAAATCACCTTAGAGGGAAAGGAGATATCAGGACGAAGGGCTACTTTGTCACAATGAAATGTCAGGAAAGGTTCATCATAATGTAATGCAGCCAGTTCACCAGATCACTGAGCTGAAGTCACCATAACCAGAAAGTCTTGAGAGTCAGAAGACACTCATCCACAGTTGCCAAGGGTTCAAAGGAATGCTGTACAAACTGCTACGAGATCAAGGACAATGATCAGGTGGCAAAAGAAGGGAGACTGGTGGATAGAGAGAGTGGTGGATAGAGATGAGCCAATCCTTTCAAAAATCTCTAAACAACTGGGTCTTAGAAAAAATGTGTGTGCAGATCTGTCAAGCAGTTGCTAAGCAACCACCACTACTAGATGAGAAAGATAATCCTTGCTTTTTTAGAGATAGAAGAAAGTAGAGTATTATTGAGGTCCTAGTAGGCAACAAGTGCTGTGATCATGCATTTGCAAACTCACAAAATTTTCTCCACTTATAAATGTAAGATCTCTTAGCGGAGGCCTTATGTGAAGTTTGTAGAACCACTTGCAATCTAGAAGAGTCCAGTGAACTATTCTCTAGGCAGACAGGCAAAGCAATTGGATGTCCAGTGGAGAACATGGCTGTTGGAATGGGACAGAGCGTCCCTCCTGCAAGTGAGCGGTATGTGGTGACCACAGGAAGTGGTCACCAGAAGTGGTTCAAAACATTGTTGTCTGGGCCAAAAGGGAATGATTACAATGGCATCTGAGAGATCCCTTGTGAGCATGGCTATCATCTCTGCTCAGAAGAGAAAAGGGTGGCAAAAAGTAAATGAGACAACCCATCCATAGGCAAAAAAAAACACATCCCCTAGAAAGCCTTTGGCAATCCCTGTCATGCCCTTTTTCCAGGGCATGGACTCTGACTCAGAGTCTGAAACAGGGGACATGCCAGGATCTGCTGTACAGGAAGAGGTTGCAGTGCCACAAACAGAATATGGGGCAATGTCAGCTCCAATAGAGAGTTCAGCCTCTTCAGAAACAGAAAACAACTTACCTATACCAACCTGTGCTGACTGTACACAGCAAAGAGAATCTGCACTGTTCTCAAAGATAGCAATAAGTTAGGCAATAGCTACATTAAGCTCCTGACATATATAGGAACTGGTCTTCCCCTCCAGGAGTTGTCAGAGCTTATCTGACCTTTCTGGCTGCTGGTTATATTCCTGAACTCCATGCCTGACCGTGGATTGTACTGAGTAATTTTGGACTCATCTGCTTTGCCTTGGACTCTGCTAATTCTTTTTATGACCTTGTACTTACTGAATAAAAGTAAATAGTGAGCCGTGAGCTATTTGGTCTGTTTGTTTGAGTTACCAGCTGTGCTGCTCTGACATAGATAGGACAGTCCCTGCTCTGGAGCAGAACTGTCAACACTTGCAGCTGATCTCTGTTGTGAACAGGTCTATCTGAGGGCACCCCCAACAAGCTGTCAAATAAACTAGGTGAGTCAGTGAAACTTGTGCTTGAGAGCCATGCTGCAGCTGAGGTCATTTGTGAGAATAGTGTCCATTCCAATGAGATGAATGGCTAGTTGATATATTGACTTCACTGCACACCAAACCCACAGGTGACTAGCAAGATCTATAAGGGTAGTGGAATGAGTGCCCCAGATGGTATAATGGTGGGATAAGTTTGGGACCCCGGTGTCATTAGTGCTGCCGAGATGGAAAGCCAGCAAGGGTGGTGACTTGCAAGACAAGTCATAATCGAGAGTTTGTGGTAGATGATGATTTTTTAGAGGACTGCTGGTGGTGTTGCTTGAAAGAATGGTGAGTGGAAGAAGACAGTAGCAAATAAGGATGAGATGGTCTAGATGGAGACTTAAAGTGAAATGAAGTAGAAGAGGGTCCCCACTGTGATGAATGAGAGGAGCTGCTTCATTGCTGGAAGTGTTGCTGGTGAAAGCCCACCTTTTTAGTGGTGATCCTTGCTTTGGGAAGATGTTCCACAGACTTGTCTGTGGGAGAGTAGAACAACTCTTGGCCATCAAAAGAGAGATCCTCTATCCTCTTCCTAGTATTCTCCATAAAACCTGCTGAGCATAGCCAAGCATAGCACCTAAGTGCAATTGCCCTCTCACCATAATTTTCACCACACACTTTACAGAGTGTCAAGATGACTGGTTTTGCAGAGAAGCAAGTGTCACCCAGTAAACGAAGGATGAATTACTATATTTTATCCCACAAGAACCTAGGTAAGCTGCCATATTGGCAACTGTAGCAGAAAGTGCCATTTCAGAATAAAATCTTCTGTTGAAGATATCTAAGCACTTGCCCTCCCTACCTGGCTCAAAGTAGGTCTCAATACCAATGGATCAGCAGCAGTCAATACCTAGCTCAAAGCAGTTCTTGGTACCAAGAAGTTAGCAGGATTCAATGGCCCAGACATAACTTTAACTTCAGGTACCAAGGGTAGCGAGGTGCAGCCAGAACAGACATTGGAGACAGTACAGTTGTAACAGCAGACAATAGCAATAGAGTTGAAGCAGATGCTAAGGAAGTTGTGGGAAGATTGATGTGCTTTGCCTTCTTTTTCTTCTTCAGCTTAGAATGAGTATCTGTGGGTGCAGATCCTCACTGGAATGCCTCTTTTTTGCAGATTTTCTCTTTAAGTTAGAAGAGGTTTCAGCTGCCACTGAAGATACCAAATGTTGCCAGGTGGCAGAAGGTCTAGCAGTCAGCATCAAAGGTGGTGAAATTGTTTTTTATACTGATGGAAGCTGACTCATGACTGACTTCATTGATACAGTGGTTAGTACTGAACACTTTCTGGTACTATCTCTGAACCTTGATACCATGGTAGAAGTGGTGAACAGGAACATATCCTCTGTGGTTTGTTCTCCCATTCTCCCAACAGTATGACTTGAGCCTGGAGGCTTGATTCTTGAGAGTCTCAGATGTAAATTGTCTGCAGATCTTGCATTACCCAATGTTGTGTTCCTCTCTCAGACAGTATAGACACTTGTTATGAGTGTCAGACAAAGAAACTTTCCTGTTGCACAAGGATCAGCGTTTGAATAATGAAGTAGAGGCCATTAGAGACAAGGGGAGCAGGGAAGAGAGGAAAGATATAACTAAAGAAGTAGGGGGTTTTTTATGTAAAGAGAGGGAATAATAGAAAGAGCAATGAAAAACAGAGGAAAAGAAGGAAAATATACTACTCAACACAGGAAAATATTGGATAGGAGGAACTTGATTGGTGGACAGAAAGAAATGGGGGAAATGATAGCTTCAGTTCGGGAACATGACAGTGGGGTCTCTGCACAGGTGTGAAAAACCATTCTGTGAGGCACAGATGCAATGAAGAAAAACTTGGAGGTGTCTATTAATAGAGTCATCATAAGTCAAAGTAAACTTGATGGAAGTTAACAACAACAACAACAATAGAATAATGTATATATAATTATTGTGTACTACACAGATACACATCTGGGTTTGGTACTGGATGCATATATCCATTAAACAGCTAAAGCCTTTCCTGGCTCTATGGCAAGGTGTCTTACATGATTTGAAAATTTTTTTTACTTCCATTTTTGTCTTTAGCACACACTTAAATCATCTTAGGTGAGCAGCTGCAATGTAATGTTACATATCCTGCCAATAGCTAAGAACAATGCTATGCTCTTTAAATTTAGGCAAGGGCAAAATGATAATTCTTTATCTGGGTCATACAAGTCAGCCATTTTAATTAAGAGAGTGAAAGTTTAAAGAGAGGTTCTTAGCCAGGTTCCTCTTATTTTTATGAAAAAGGTAGATATTCAGCCTTTGTTTAATGATCATATAAGCAGAAAACAATTATCTAGTTATTTCCCTTCTAATTTGAAAGCCTTATTACAGGATCTAAAGCCTTGTTACAAGGTAATTGCTTTTGAACTACTTGGTAACTTCATATATAATTACTAAATAATTTGCAAAATGTGTAATTATTCAACAGGCCATATGTTGTTCCATCTTGTGTGTCACTAAATGGGAAAGAGTGCCTCAAGACTTGTTTCCAGTCTTTGAATAGTTGCAATACTTTGAAATAAGATTTCTCCATTTTCCCACTCTTATTTTCCTGTTCTTTCTGTTGCAACTCCAATTAATGGAAGGGAAGGCAACATTTATTCATGTGTTTCCTACTCATTCCTTATGCAGATAAATTGGGATGGGTTTGTAACAGGCTGCTGTGTGGACAAAGGCCACTCTCAGTGCCAGGAGAACTCTTCTGGAGTTGTGTTCCTGTATATCTTATGAAAAGAGAACCAGCCTGATGTAGTGGCTTGAATGTTAGACAGTGACCCTGGAGACCAGAGTTCAATTTCCCGCCTGGCCATGGAAACCCACTAGGTGACCTTTGGCACATCACATATACTTAGCCCCTGAAAAGCCTGTGATAGGTTGCTGTAAGTCGGAAGTGACTTCAAGGTAGACAACAACAACAATATATCTTACAAAAATCAATGTTCTACTAGAAAAGTCTTTTGGTAATTGGAAACTAGGGGTCAATGTGGTTGGATGGTGTGTTCTCTTATTGTTGCCAAAAGACTTGTACTCTAAGGATGAGAAGATAAACATTCTCCATCTATTGTTCAATGATCAGAAAAAGTGACTGCTTCTGCTTCAGGTGCCCATGAACACGTACTTTACAGATGCCATTTTTAAAAAAATGTTCCTAGAAATATGTTCAGCTTATGCCTAGCCCACATTCATATCCAGTTTAGTCCCATACATCCTCATTTTTTTTATTTCTGCTTTTTCTTTTCTTTCTTTGTCATACAACTTTTAAAAATCCAATTAAAAGTGATGCTCTCTTATCCTTTTTCTCCCAAATCATGAGTAAAGTGAAAATCTATTTTATTTTTTATTGGGTGTGTGAGAAATTGAACTCTTCAGAAACTAGACAAGAGGGAGTCTGAGGACTTTGGCATATGCCAAAGCAGTAAGACTATCAGAAGACCCCAGCTGAATCAAACTAAAGATCTCTCAAGGCCACCTTTCTGTTTTGACATTACCACTCCATCTTCTGTAGTAAAGATACATGGAATTAACTCATTAGGCTTCTTAACATCTTTCTTTAATAAATTTGGTCTCTTAAAACAGACTTTCATAACTTGTGCTTAAGGATGCTGGTAAAATTAGCCATAAAAGCAGATTTCCCTGTTCCAAAAGCATGTTTATTACTGTTGCATGCCTTCATGTCATTTCTAACTTAATGGGAACCATAAAATGAATTTATCATGGGGTTTTATTGGAAAGATTTATTCAGAGGCGATTTGCCTTTGCCTTCCTCTGAAGCAGAGAGAGTGTGAGGTGGCCAAGGTGTGTAGGCAAGTTGAGTCTTGTTCTCCAGGCCACTACAGCATGTTGGCTTTCCCAAAAGGGTGTGGCCAAATGCAATCATTCTGATGCCCAACTGAGTGTTCTCTGAATCTGAGTAGCAGAGATGTAATTCATCCCTAATTTCTTCCTGAAGGAAGGAATGAATTTTTTCAGTAATTTTTCTTGTGCTGTATTCACTGAAAGTCTTTGAAAACCATGCAGTTTTGAAGCCCAGTCACAATTCAAGACCTATTCTGCACAGAATTTGTAAATGGTTGACTTGCACAGAAAAAGCATTTTTGCACAAAAATATTTCCAGACAGGAGATTTGTGTGTGTGTGTGTGTGTGTGTGCGCTTGTGCAGAAAAAATCATTTCCTGCACAGAAAATCCTTTCTATGAAAATCAACCATATTGGATTTTGTACACAATAAATCCCCAACTACATCATTTTCTGCACAGGATACAGCTTTTTCTGCATTGAAAATTATCAGTTTGGGTATAAATATTTTCTGCACAAAAATTCCTGTTTCCTATGCAGCAAATTTTGTTTTCTGGATAAAATAACCACACACACATTTTGCATAGAGGAAATCCCAAACCACACAGATTCATATCCATCCCTGATTCCTCTGATCAGGGTTTCTCAGCACTCAAAAAACACATTTTTGACCTTTTTTTTTTTGTGGGGAGGGGGGTATTTTCAAATATTCTTTACATCCCTACTGGGTAGAAAGGATCAGCAGCCCTTGATATTTACACAGATATTTATGCATATTTCTGTGGCAAATATTGCACTACTTTTGAAAATTCCTGTACATGGGGCGGGGGGCTTGTTTGTGCTGCCCGCCAGCAACTCCTACTACAAAACTATCTATCCTCACTTGTTTTCATCACATATTTCTCTTTTCCTGCAATGTAGGCCTTTTTCCCATCTTTAAGGCCATTTCTTACTACACTGTTATAGTGTCATTATTCAACTTTCAATACTCTGTGGAATTCTGGGGTTTGTAGTTTATTGAGGCCAAAGAGCTCTCTGGTCGAGAATTCTGAAGGTCCCTCTCTAAACTGCAAACTCCAGGATTCCATAGGACGTTGAAAGTGGAATAATAGCACTATAACACTGTAGTGCGGAAATAGCCTTAGGCCCTTTTCACACAGCATTTCTCATGTGAAAGGCCCTCTGGAGCATCTTGCGATTGCGAAGACCATTTCACATGATGTCCTCGCAATCGCGTGACCTTGCTGGGACCAGTAGGCACTAATTGTGCAATATATCATTTTTGGCTTCTTGCCAAAAATGATGCATGATTGTGCATTGCTCTGGGGCACACACACTTACCTTGAGTGCGGAGCCTCCGGAGATGCAGCCCTTGCGCTTCCTCCCCCAGCGCAGCCTGGGAAAGTACCCAGTTGTACTGCAAAAGGAAGAGGCAGAGCCCTCATGCTGCCTGCCAGCCAGCAGGCAGCTGCTGAGAAGAAGAAGCAGAGGGGACGCGAGTACCTCTCACAAGAGGCTGCTTGTGTGATCCCCGCGCACCCAAGCCGGAATCAGGTAAGCTGCAGAAAGGTCTTCTCGTCTTCAATCCAGCTGCCAAAACCCTATCCAATCATCATTTTGTATGTGTAGTCTTTAATAATTGCTTTCACTTCCTATATTAAAAATTTCACCCACAAACTCTTTTGCAAAGTGTTTCATTTTGTCTGCTGCATTTTTCCCATAGCCCATTGGTGCTACCTTAGGCCCTTTTCACATGTCGGGGGGGAAACGGGCAAAAACGCCCAAAAACGGAGCTTACCTCCAGCTGGGTAAGTCCGTCGCCCCGTGGAGCAGTGCGAGCTCGCTGTTCCACACTCCTCCGGCATTGCAGATGGCAGCTTCCAGTTGGTGGAGGTTCTCCACCAACCGGAGAAGCTCGCCAACCGGAAGCCCGCCCCCAGCAGATCTGCAGGCACGCACTTGCGCGCGCCTGCTGATCCACTTTAGAGCCGGGTGACGGAGCGGCATGGGGCTGCACATTCCGTGCTTTTTAAAAACCTCTAAAAAGAGGTTTTTAAAAAACACGCAGCCCAGCCAGTTCCGGCCACTCCTGAGTAGATTCTGGTGTGAAGCTACTAAAAGTAGTCCACGCCAGTCCACTCTACGGTGTAGATGACCTCCGTGAGAGGTCGCTCTACACCATTCCCCCCCCCACATGTGAAAAGGGCCTTAGATAGTGATGATTGACACCATTTATTGTTTTCCATGCATTTTCTTGTACCTTATTTTCCCAAGAACGATCCACTTTTTCCTTGGAGGCAGTGACGATGATGCAAAATCATGAGGGAACTATAGATAAAAGGAAAGTGAGAACATTAAGAAACACATTTCAGCATATTGAAAACGTTTAAGTAGAAATGTGTGTGTGTGGATGGATGGATGGATGGATGGATAGATAGATAGATAGATAGATAGATAGATAGATAGATAGATAGATGATGTATTACTACTTGTGAGCTAAACTGCTGGAGAAAAATCTGGAATGATCACTCTGCAAATAACAGAGCAGCTCAGTATACCTGACCTGACAAATATATGAGGGATAGATTACGTGGAATTTGTGTCTCCTTACTTATATCTCAGCAAGCTTAGCCCAAAACACTTTCTATAAGTTTTGGTCTGGTAAATGCTTCATAATTTGCATTTTTTGCAATCTCATAGAGTTAGTAAAAGCAGAACCTTTATCAGATACCTAGAAAAACAGTATGATGAGCTGCATTCCAGAGCAATTCTAGTGCAATATATGGGCTATTGCTACTGCTAGTATGAGGAAGAAAAATACTTAGTCAGTACTATTTTCTCCTCTTTCAGCAAAATCATCATCACTTGTTGTATGTCTTCAAGTTGTTTTAGACTTACGGCCTTAAAGCAAACCTATCATGGAGTTTTTTTGTCACGATTTGCTCATAGGGATTTTGCCTTTTCCTCCTTCTGAGGCTGAAAGAGCATGACTTGAAGTCACCAACTGGGTTTCCATGGTCAGACAGGGATTTGAACTCTGATCTCCAGAGTAAAAGATCAGTGCTGAAATTACTACACCACACTGGCTTTCTTACAATCAGTACTTTAAATAACTCTTTAGTAAAGATTAGAAACAAGATCTTATATGTGTTTGTTTAATTTAAATATGCCCTTTTCTTCATACAACACCTTGGGTAAAATTGCTAACGCCTTATCTAAATGCTTGTAATGTGGTATGTGTCAGTTAAATATCCAAAGATAAACTTCCAGATGACCATATAGTATTGTGGGTACACATAGGGTGTACCATCCCTGCTGCTTTTGGATGGCTTGCTATCAAAATATTTGGAAAACCCCTTCCATTTCAAAAGTGTTCTGCCACAGCTTGCAATGCATCCATGCTGAGTAGAAATGAAGTTCCCAACCTTACCTGGACACAAGGACTAGCATAGTTCTTGATCCTTCCCATAAAATGTAAACAAGTAACAGTATGACCTTATGTTTGCTTACTTAGAATTAAGTTCCAGTACTCAATACCCTTCATTCTAGATATATGAATAAGATTTCCACATTCATTTAATAATTTTCTGTTTGTACTGCAGTACTCTTAGGCCATTTCCACATAAGAGGGGAGGAGCAGTTCACTGCATGTCAAGAGCAGTGTTTTTAATACAGCGAGTCCCCTCCATTACCCCACTCCCTCAATCACTGATAGGTCTGTTTTTTAAACACACACACACACACACACATTTTTAACACATTTCTGTGTTGCTACGTTTGTGCATAGGAATGTACATTTGTTGATACATGGAAAAAAAACACATTTTAACAGTCCATTACCAGATCCACTCTCTTCCTGATGTCCGTTTAACACAGGAAGACAATAGTGACAGCAGCCTGTCCTTTGATGGGCGGAGAGAGATAGGGATGAAAATGACAGAAACCACAGCTTGGCAACGCCCATAGCCTGCCATTTCTGCAATGTGAATTGATGCTGCACCTCTGCATGTAGGCAAAAACCGAAGCACAACCAGTTTGGGAGATTTACATTGGCGTTTTTCCGGTTTTCACATACAGTGGTTTCGCATTGCAGTGAACCATTCTAGGAGCTGAAAATGAGCAGAACGATGAGGAAAACTACAAAGCTAAAATGGTACAATGTACAGACTGGAGGGTGAGAATTTGATGCTGCTACGATGTATCAACCTCACGCGGAAACATCCTTAGTCTCTATTAAATAAGCATAAAGGAAGCCCTGGAGCTAATCCTACTACAGCCAGGCACATTTTAGCATGCACTTACCTAAGAAGTTACCAGTGGCCATACAGCCACTATGAAGCCTTCTGGTTGACATTTCAGCAGGTGAGGTGTTCTCATCCACTCTGTTTGATGTATATTTTTCTACAAGACATACTAATAGAAAGTGAATTGTACACATTTCTACTTGAAAAAAAATGGTTTCCCCCCTTCCTTCTCTTTTAATTGCATCTCTTTCATTATTGTTCATCATTTTAAAATAGAAAACAGCATTTTCCACAGACAGATATGTAAATATCCACGTACACTCAGAGAATAGGATATTATTCACACTCAGCTAGAGAATCCAATGAGACCAAGCAATCTGGCATCATGAAAATGTTGCACCTGTAGAACAGCAACATCCAGTACCTGGAAATTCTGTGGCAGAATTCACTGGTTTCCCTTCCGGTAGGTGACAGTGTCTGAGTGGGTGATTTCCTCCTTAATTCGCTATAAGAAAACATATTGATCAATTCTGTTCAGGTACTCCAGCATGTTGAAGACCATGCCTGTGAAAATTCACATCTTTTGTGAGATCTCTTTTTTCTCTTTATTTCTCCTCCTACCAAAATTTAAATTTCAAGGTTTCTGAGAAATGACTTGACTGGAGATGAAAGGAGTTATGATACTCTGCAAATACCTAAATAAATTGGTATATTCATTATGTTTAGTAGTAGTAATACTAGCAGCAGCAGAAGCAATAATATCAATGACATAAGAAGCTGTCTAATGCTGAATCAGTCGACTGTATATTCACATTAGAGTTTATGACATTTTCTATAGTACCTCCCTACACTTTTGGCCTCCTGATACTACCCTGAGAAGAATGCAACAGCTGATTTCCTCTGTTCCTTCCATTTTGTGCTGCCAGCATGAGAAAATCCAGGCCTCATGCTAAAAATACAAGATGTGTGTTCTTCTCATTCTAGCATTCTTCTCTTCCAAGAACTAGAACAGTGGTGGGCAAAGTATTGTTGCAGATGCTGGCTGTCCATGCCAGGCAACAGAGTTCAAGGTCATCAGGAGGCCATTCACAGTCAACCAGAGACACTAATAGTCAGTATAGCTTGCCTGTTCATGGTGGGAAGAAACGTTGTCCAGAAACAATCCGAAGATTCAGGATTCCAGCAGGCAACATGGTCAGACAGTCTGGGGTCAGAAAATCAAGGCAGGCAATGAGCAGGGAGTCCAGAGAACACAAGACAGGAGCAGACAACATATGAGTTGTTTCTGGTATCAAGCTACTGCCCTGTGCCTGCCTTAAGAAGGCTGGAGCCAGATGGCTCTCATCCTGGCCTGAATAGCTCCTGGTGCACTTGTATGTCCTCCTTTGAGTCTGCTGTTCACCTGGAGAAGCCCAATCCTGGCCCATGACAAGTACGTCCTGCATGATTCATGTATGTGCCTAGCCTAAGGGTCAAAAATTCATGCTTTGCCCCTAAAATGCCTTCTAACAGCATGACAGTCTTTTCACAAATATTTTTGAATGCCTGTCCAGACCCTGTTAGGCCTAGTAGACCCCTTTTTAAAACATGAAGTAAACAGGAAGTAACTTATTTCTTGTGTGTAAAGTCTCTGAGACTGCAGTAGGCCGTGGGCCAGAGTTTCCTCATTACTTATTCTAAAAAGTTACAAGAATTTGGATTTTGACTGGGTAGTGCTAGCACCCATACTAGTCTAATTGTTGTGGCTTCCACCTGGTGAATCCTCAGGAATGTAGTTTATTTCATTTTCCCATTTTCCTAGCTTACAGCTCATAGATTTTTATGGAGAGTAAACTCCATTGGCTTTGATGGCCAGTTTTCAAAATAAAATTTCTTCATGATTCATCTTTTTCATATTTTTCCCCTTTGGAAGAGTTCATGGAGGAAAGACAGCAAGTGATTGATGAACTTATGAAAGGAGATGATACAAAGAGATGTGTTGGGGGCTGTTCAGCTGGACCCACTGGTGATGAATTATACAACCTTATGTGGTTTAGCTTGAGGATATGTGAAAGGTCATATCTCTCTTTATGAGCCCCTCAGAGCTCTGAGGTCTTTAGGAGAAGGCCTTCACTCTGTCCTATAACCTTCTCAGTAACATTTGGTGGGAACAAGGGAGAATATCTTTCTCAGCGGCTGCTTCCAGACTTTGGATCTTTGGACAGGAGGCCCTGTCCTTGTTCCCATTCCATCAGCAAGTTAAAACATATTTATACGGTCAGGATTTTTTTTTTTTTTAACTGACTGGAAGTGGGCTTTTCATGCTGTGTCATGCTGTTTTTAAAGTTTCTGTGTAATCTTTTAATAAATGCTAACTTTTTTTTTTAATAATTTTATAAAACTCCGAAGGACAATACAAAGTAAAAAAGGTACAGAGACAATGCAAAGTGAAAAAAAGGTACAACAAAAATCACTCCCATGGAATGCTCAACCAGAGTTCTGATCTGCATGGTGAGAGCCCCAGTATACGTATGGTGTATCATTCATAAAATCAACGAAAGGGTGCCATATTTTTTCAAAGTTATCCTGTATAGTACAACCTTTTGTTACCCTTCCATTATGCCCCAGCTTTTCCAACAGCCATGTATCCCAGATTCTTCCCCACCATCTGTTGATAGAGAAATTGCCTACTTTCCAATTGGAGGCAATTTCCAATCTAGCATTTATAAGAAAGAAATTAATCAGGTCCTTGTGGTTCAATTGTTTAGATTGGGAGTCATATATTGAAAACAGTAGGAGGGTAGGACAAGCAATTACTGTTTGCTTTGTTATCATACTAACAATTTTCAAAACCTCCGACCAAAAACGGGCAACAACAGGGCAAGATATCCACATATGGAGGTAAGTACCCTTAGAACCACAGCCCCTCGAACAGTTAGATGATGCTGTTTTCATGATGTAACTCAGTTGTACAGGTGTAAGATACCACTTATGGACCAATTTAAGAGTACATTCTTTAAATTTGGTTGTGGAAGATTTGTATGGGTGCGATGTCCAAACTTTCAACCAGTTTGCATCCAATATCTGAGTATCGAGTTCAGCTTCCCATCCTGATTTACTCAAAAGACTTCGACCATAGGTCTCGTCGATTAACCATTTATTAATTTTTGATGCCAACCCTTTCAAAGAGAGATCTTTTGACACACATATATTCTCAAATAGGGACAAACTACGTGGAAGTTCCCCTGTGTGGGTCAGTCTGGTAATGAAACTAAGTATTTGATACAGGGGGAACCATGTAGGAGGATCAGGGGATAACATCTGTATCAGTTCATCTCTTGATTTTGGTTTGGAGTTGTGAAATAGATCATGAACTGTAAACAGCGCTTTGTCTTTCCAATCTCTGAATTGACAAAATTTGTAATTGTAGTAGAAATTTGGGTGGAGAAGGAAAGACCTGATTGGTGATGGATAAGGTGCAAGAACACGTTGCCATTTTTTCCATATCAGCAATGTGGTTTGTAAACATGGGTTTGAGACCTTTTTAACATCTCTATTAGTAAACTTGGAGAATATAATTCTCAATCCTTCAGAAAGATCATGTTCTAATTCTAATGCTACCCATTTAGTAGACTGATCATTTCTAATTAGTTGAACAAGTTGACTAATCTGGAAAGCTTCAAAATATAGCTGTACATTTGGAACAGCAAGACCACCGTTCTGAGATTGTGAGTATTTAACTGTCTGTGGAAACCGAGGCCTCTTATTATCAAAAATAAAGTTATTAATCAAGTTTTGCCATTTTATGAAATATGAGGACAAAGGAGTTAATGGGATGGCTTGGAAGAAAAAAAAAGCTTTGGAACAAGGAACATTTTAACTATAGCGATTTTGCCTAGTAAGGAGAGGGTAAATGTTTTCCAATGGTTAATTTTGGCCTTAATCCATTTGGTTAATGGTTTATAATTTCTATACAACATTTGGGGTATTTGTTTTGTTAGTAAAACTCTGAGATACTGAAAACCCGATGGACATAACTGTAAATTCATTATTTTCTGCCATCTCCATTGAGTAGTTAAGGAAGTATTGAAACAAAGCATCTTAGATTTGTGAAAATTTATTTTGAAGCCTGAGAATTTGCCAAAAAGGCTGAGGAGGTTAGAAATAGCTGGAAGAGAAAGATCTGGTTCTACAAGAAAGAGGAGAATATCATCAGCATATAAATTTATTTTGTGCTCCTGATGATGGATGGTGGGGCCTCTAATCTTAGTATGGTGTCTAATTGCTTCAGCCAGTGGTTCTATTGCAATAGCAAAGAGGATAGGTGATAGGGGAAAACATTGCTTTGTGCCACTCTGCAATGGTATAGGATTGGAATCTTTCTTATTAATGCTAATTATAGCTTCTGACTGTGCATATGTATTTTTCAGGAAATCAATGAAAGTGTCCCCAAAATTCATTTCTTCTAATACCTTAAAAAGATATTGTCATTCCACTCTATTGAAAACCTTTAAAGTATCTAATGAAAGCATCACCAAGGGAATATGAGATTCAGTAGAATGGTGTATGATGTTGACTGCTCTTCGAATAGGATCTGCAAGCTTACGGCCAGGCATGAATCCTGTCTGATCAGTATTTATGTATTCAGTGATAAAAGAGCTCAGTCGATTAGCCATAATGGAAGGTAACAACTTAACGTCTTGATTAATGAGGGCAATTGGTCTAAATGCTTGAACTGATGGGTTCTCTTCAGATGTCTTAGGAATGGGTATGATACGAGAAGTTCTCCAACTCCCAGGTGGGGGATTTTTACCTAATACTTCATTAAATAAGTGTGTTATATGAGGGGTCATTTCTGTTATCAAAAGTTTATAGAATTCCCCTGAGAAACCATCCAGACCAGGTGATTTCCCGGAATTCAACTTTTGGATGGCTATTTTGACCTCAGATTCCTCAATTGGTCTGTTTAAAGCTGCTTTATGTTGTTCACTCAATTTCTTAAATTTGAATATTTGGGCAAGTCCATCTATATTGAGATCTGGTGGTAATTCAGATGAATATAGATTGGTGTAGAATTTTTCAAATTCTAAAGAAATAAATTTTGGTTGTGATGTAATGATATTATTCCCTGTAGTGACGCTTGCAATCCATCTTTTTTCTGCTTTCCTTTTCACTAATCTAGATAGTAACTTAGAATTGTTATTGTTATGTTCATAATAGTATGCCTTAGTGTACATAAGCGATGTTTGGATTTTCCTCAAATCTAATTCTTCCAGTTCAGCTTTTTTCTTTAATAAGATCTTAAAAGTGGACATGTCGGACGTAGATTTATGAGCATGGGTTATGTGAGCTATCTCCGACATAAGGACCCTTCTTTTATGTTCTCTGATTTTTTTCTGTTTTGTTCCTTCTTGCATGAGATGTCCTCTAAGTATTGCTTTCAAAGTATCCCACAGAAGGGCTTCAGATATATTTTTGGTCCTATTCTCTTGATAAAAAGATTTAATTATACTATGAAGTTGAGATTTAAAGTGATCATTTAGAAGAAGTGCTGAGTTAAATCTCCAAATTTTAGAGGGCGGAGATGCAGTGTTACTAATCCAATCTAAAATTAGGGGGGAATGATCAGAGTATAGTATTGGTTCAATAGAAACATTTTGTATAAAGGGAAGAAATGATTTATAAACGAAAAAGTGATCAATCCTTGAATAAGAATTGTGAACTGGAGAATAAAATGTGTAATCTTTATCAGTCGGGTGGATAGTTCTCCATGGGTCCAATAGACCCTTATCTGTTGTTATCTCGGTTAGCCTAGAAGACTGGGATAATTTATCCTTCTCAGAGGGAGCTGACCTATCTAGAGACCGATTGAGAACTGAATTTGAATCGCCCCCCAAAATTACTTCACCCACTTGCATATCCACTAATATTTGAAGAAACGATGACATGAATGTATCGGGGTCAAGGTTAGGAGCAACAAATGTTAATATTTTTACTTCATTTTTATTTTCATTTATTTTCATTTTTAACTTTATAAACTGTTTAATTGGTTTTTTAATGTAGTTTTTATATTTATATTTTTGGAAGTTTTTTTTTACAGTTTTAATCTGTATTGTTTTTTAAATATGCTGTTAGCTGCCTTGAGTTTCATTATTGAGAGAATGTTAAGATGGAAATAAATAAAATATATGCATTCTTCTGGGCCTAAAATGGCCTAGGGTTACCCTAAAACCTGGCAAAAAGTCCCATGCTTGTTAGAAGGCATTGTAGCCATTTGGGGATAAAAATAGTCTCTCTCTCTTTCTCAACCTCTCTCTCTATCTCTCTCTCTTTTTTTAATGCATCCAAGCACTCAATGCATCCAAGATTTTTGAAAGCCCTGAGTGGAAATGTTTATTTAAAGTTCGTGAGGAAATGGAGATGTATGTTTTAACAAGGGGATTATGTTTACTATATACACTGCGTACAGTGCAGCAGTGGAAACAAATTGTGTAGGTTCAGAACCTATTTCAATTCCTGGAGGGGCAAAAACAGAGAGACCCCCCTCAAAAAAAAAAAAAAAAAAAAAAGGCCAGGAAAGAGGAAGGGGCAGCAGGAAAACAATAGCCTTGCAACATACATTTATTTGTTGAGGGGTGTTTAATTTACCCATTAAAGCCAGAGTGCTGTAATAGTTTGAGTGTTGGACTATGACCCTGGAGAACAGGTTTTGATTCCCTGTTCTGCCATGGAAACTTACTGGGTGACTTTGGATACATCATACACTCTCAGGCCTTAAGGTTTCCATAAATCAGAAACAACTGGAAAGCACACAACAACAATAACAACAACAACAACAATAGTCCACTATTTCTGTGCTGTCCTTCCTTTTTTTTCAAAAAGTTGTGCAAAATTAAACGGTCATGGCCAAAGGCAGACCTACAACTGCACAGTTGTTCTTCAGAGTAATAGTTGTTTCTGAATAAAACTGTATTTTTTGAAAATGTGCAGTAATTAAACATAGCAGTGAGCTTTCCATCCTTTATGGAAAAAAACAACAACACCCCAAATATTTTGACACTCTGAGAAAAAATACTTATACTTTTCTTCGGCCTTGTCAGGAAGTGGGAAAAATGAGAATTTCCACCCCTAATAATCACCAACCAGAATATAGAATTGTCTTCCACTTTAGGTCTTATTCCTCTATTTATAGATAATACTGAGTCTCTATCAAATTATGCCTTTAATTAAGTTCTGGTACCTGTTGGTGAAACTGATCATTGCACAAAAATAGAGGATCCAAAATATTTTTTAAAAAATTACATTTCCCAGTGGAAAAGTGAACTCTGCTCCATAGCATTTATAGAAAATCTTATTTCTTAGGTGCACTCTTTAAGAAATGTAGTCAGACATAATCATAATGTTTAGGTGATATAGTACCCTTTTATTCCCTATGCACGCAGAAACCTAGCTGAGTGTCACAGTCCAGTCTGTTTCCCATGTTGATCTTTAGAAGGGTATGATACATTAAATTACACAACTTTGGAATTTAATATAAGGTGCTGCATACTATATATCTCGGAAGAAAAAAAATAAATGTGGTGTTAAATGTGGTGTTAAATGCCATCAGATACTGTTTGTTGAAGTTTGTTCTCTAAGAAAATTATTATTTATTTAAAAAAGATCCTCTTGCTTCTGCTCAGCCATTCAAAATTGTAAGCATGGAGGAGCTGTGGAGACACACCTGCACACCCTCCCCTCTACCACTTACCCATGTTAGTGGAAAGGCCTGAAGGGTGACAGTCACTGTTATTGCCATCTATGGGACTGGTAACCCTGTACAAGCATCACCCCAATAGTAAGATGAGCCAATTGCATTCTGCTGAGTATAATAACAGTGTCCCCACAAGAAGATTAAGAAGTGAATGAGAGATAAGCTCATGTGACCTTGTAGATTTTCCGTGCTCACTGTTTTGAGCAGCCAGATGAGGTTACTGTTGTGGGAAAGACTTCTATCTCCTCCTGGCCTTGTACTGAACTGCATACTACTAAGTTTCTTACATCCAAAAAATGACATCAGGATGGATCATACTGTGCAAGGAAATGAAAATTCAACCACTTTGCAAACCCATTGAGTGAATCTTTTAAAGGACTGAATTATAATATTGTTCCAGACCAAAAGCACAAAGTGTGTTTATGCTTACAAATGTTAAATCTCTTGAAAATTGAGGTCTCCTTGCTTGAGTGACCTTTTCTGTCTATCTGTTAAGTTTCAACCTGATGTATAATTTTTAGCATGGTTTCTCCTCTTAGACCTTGAAAGCAGTGTGATGACGAGGGCATGAGCTGAATTTGATTACAGATCATGCGCCATCAACAGAAGCTTTAATTGAGTTCAACCTGCAAAATCTTTAGTCCTGGTCATATTGAGAAAATAATGAAAAGGTAAACAGTTGTTGACTTCAAGAACAGGCATACAATTGCTGCTCAATGCAAAGAGAAATTTTAAGAATACTAAATTCTGAACTCAGCATACTACCTCCAACTGCAGCAGCCAGGTTGTGGAAGGGAAGCAAGCAATGTAATGAGTTTCCTGTACTACAGAGGTAGGCAATGGTGGCATGACCTTCAATTTTTGCCCTTATACCCTAGTGTGAGTAGCACCAGTTGCAATAGTGAAAGATTATTGTCTAAGACAAGATGTGTGTGTGGATGGGGATACTCTGTAATTTATATTAAAGTTATGCCCCTGAAGGAATAATTCTCCAAGATTTTTAAAAAAATGCCATCAGGGGCCAGAAGAAGCTTGGCCTAATGGATGACCATTGGTGGCTGCATGCGAATCAAGGAAAGCATGACTTCCACCCCTAGTTTGAAACCACAAGGAGCAATTTGTAACTAGTTGAAGTCAATCCCTATGCTAATTTAATAGCAAACACTTACACTGGAAATTGCTTTGAGGAACGGGAAAGAATTTTCTTTGGGAAATTCACAGATAGTACTACATCTATGACAGCCAGCATGATGTAGTAGTTTGGATGACCAGGATCCTGGAAACCAGGATTCAAATCCATACTCAGCCATGGAAACCCACTGGCCCACGTTGGGCAAGTCACACTCTCTCTACTTAAAAAAAGGGCAAATCTTGCCAAGAAAATCCTGTGATAGGTCCACGTTAGGGTCATCATTAAGTCAGAAATGACTTGAAGGCACACAACAACCACAAAGCATATCTATTAAGATTTTTAAGAGAATAGCTACAAAAGGAAGAGATAGAAACATTTGTATGTGTACCACATCATGGGGACCATTTTCTGATAAAAGCGCAATTTGCAGTAAACCCGGATTTGCTGCGATGTAACATGACCTCATTTTTTTTAGTAACCTCCAGTATTGCAGGAGATCTGTAACAGCTGGACAATGACCTATTGCTTTATATGTGCATCAATAAAAATTGGCATAGTTGAAGGAGTGTTGTGCCTTGCATGACAAAATAGAAACAGAAGCAAAAAAAACATTGTTAAGGACAAGAAAACCTGTTTTCAGCTGTTTTGTGGATGGGATTGCTAATGAATGTGCCAAATCATTGTGACTGTTTAATCATGATTTTGATGTTCGGCTCTTTGTAATTCACCTAGGTTCTCTAGGAAGGATGCCCATATCTTCTTCAGAGCTGAAAAATAGAGTGTGAAAAGAATGAGATGCATGAGTAACATATATTTTGCTAATGGAAAAAGAAGAAAAAATACAGGTCTGCTTGAAATAGAGCTGCAGAATCCTAAACAAATTTATATACCTTTGCCATAGTGTAAAATATGTTCAGGCTGGCAATATGTTTTATGTTTCTTAAACGCATTCACTAAGGATGTCACTTTGTGACTAAACCCAGATCTGTTAAATATTTCACTAACTCTGGCAGGCCTCTTGTTCATATCTAAGACTGATCCATGGCATTTTGCTGCCTGAGGTAAAGGAGCAAATAATGTTTCTCCCCTCCAGCACTTAAAGACATCATGACCAAAGCCAGCCAAATTATTTCAGCATATAACATAGAAAATCCCAGAAGAGCCTTTTTCTTTTCCTGGCAGTAAAAATATAACAATACAAACAAATTAAATAAATAACAATTTACTGCCATTTCATGTCACTCCCAATCTGCTGCCTGAGACATCTACCTCATTCTGCTGAATAGTAGAATGGGCTCTCTGTTTCTGTCTCTGTGTTTTAATGAAGCTTTTATTCCAAGAATCACAGGTGAGGAGTCTACACACCTAGCTAAAGGAACATTATGCCACTAAGATTCCTGGAAATAAGCACATCTGAGCTAGGATTCTATCCCAGTACATTGGTATATGTGGAAATGCATTTTGTAGTCTGAAAAAAAAAATTAAAAAAAATAAACAGTGACAATTAAGAGACATGTGTATGGCTGATAGTTTACAAATGTTTCCATAGCATCATGCCCTCAGGCCTTACAGAAAATCTATTTACAGGTTATTCATCAACAGCTTTCCCATTTCTCCTTACTCCAAACATATTTACTAAACAAGAGTCACCTGTGAGTAGCATTTTGCTAAAATCAGATTTAAGGGTAAAGTTAATTATGTCCACAGATGGTGAAGCATAATTGATGGCATTATAGTGATGTAAACGAGAAGTCAGTATTTTTGAAAGTATAACTCCTCAAGTAACAATGCTATAATGATTTTGGCTGCCTAAAAAAATTATGCTATGGTAACTTCTATATGTCATCAACTGCTTTTGTTGATGCAAAGTTCCTTTTTATCAGGGAGTCTGTTTTATATTCTCCATTAAGCAGGAAAAGCATTCCTTTAGGAGAAAAAGCAACTAAAATATTACCTATATATTCTCAGTGGGAGAACGTATATATCACATGAGGATGACACTTCAGAGTAGTGAAAAAAAAATCATAATTCTTTATTTGGGTTCTGAAAATAGTTTCAAATGTTTCTTGCAGGTGTAATTCCAACTGGAACGCCCATTCTTGGATAGCTATTGTCAAAACCAAAGCTACATCTTTGTCACAATAAATCAAACCTTGGATGAGTTCTTTTTGGACTATATCTCCCAGTATACCTCCAGCTAGCATACACTAGTGGCCAATACAGGTGTCATGTCTGTGTTCCAATAAGGTGTCAGATGGCATTACTGGATCTGCAAAAAATAAAAATAAATAAATGAATGAAGCAAGAATGGTCATAGTTTAATTTTGAGAGTTCTTGTGCATCTAACCCAATTGCAAACAACAGTTAATACAGGTCTTCATCGCCAGACACAGTGTCATGGAGTTAAAGAGAATTGCACCTGCAATACATGACTTTGATTCAGAAGTGCAAAGTACAGTGTGCATCTGAATGGAGGCCATGATGAACATTGAAAACAGTATTTCAGAATTGGCATGCAAGAATTATTCAGATCTGTTTTTTGTAAGAATTACATACCCATAAAATCATGGAGTCCAAGGATCACAAAATCCAATGCCCTGACAGTGCTGAACTCTTCCCTATAAATGGCTCTGCTTAAAAATGTACAGAAAGGTTTCCCTCCAACAACAAAAAAAAAGAAGGCAGTCTATGCCAACAGTGTGGGTATATGTTCCAAAAGCATCATAGCTAAACACATATCCAAGGAGGCTGAGATATCCATGACAATAAACAAAACAGTTTTCTCAAACCCATATTTATGCATATCTGAAATTCTCACTACCGCTATTCATTAGACATCCATGAGCATGGATGTAAGCCCTTAAGAAAATTAAAAGAAAATTCCAATATACATTATAGGGAAATGCCCATCAAAGGCAGAAATTATGCATGTGGAATGTGTGTTTGGCAAGGGTGTGTTTACTTGCATGAAATTCTAACAAGTGGTGGATGATCCATAATGTGTCTTGGGCAAAGGGCAGATATTAGCTTTCTTTCAACTTTTTCCTCATGTATAGTGCTTTGATGTATATTCTATATGTAGCTTGCTACACAGATGCCCTTGCAGGAAATTCCTAAAGAACAGGCTTTCTTCTCACAAAATCATGGTCCCCAGTTGTATTACTATTTTTTGTCACTTAGATCAGGAGTGGGCAGCTTGTAGGTGGTGATTGGGCTACATTTGTACCCAAAAAACCTTTGGGGCCCTTCCTTCCTTTTGCTTTAAAACAAGCCACCTGGGGAGCATACAGATTGTTTTGAAGACAAATTGGGAAGCTTGATAAATTGGTTGCCCCAGCAGCAAATTTGGCAGTGGTGGGAGCAAATAAACCTTCAAAAAAAAAAAAAAAATGCGCAAAGGGCACATGCAGTCCACCAACCTCATGACTCAGAGGGAAGATTGTAAAGGCATGCAATTCTTGGCACAACTGAGCTTGTACTGCATCGTTCACCAGACCCTAGTGCCTTCAGCTACTGCGAATCAATTATGTTTCTAAATATTCCACCTTTAGATGCCTTTTTTTGATAACAGAGTCTCACGATGGAGTGTGGCTTAATGCTGGGAACTTCCTTTTGGATAAGGAAGGAGGGAGGGAGCGAGGGGGAGAGAGAAAGAGAGAGAGAGAGAGATCCACCTGCTGAAGATCAAGTGCATAGTGACTGTCAAGACAACTGTAATCCAATAAATCACCTCTGGTAACATTGCAATAAGCTGTCGACAGAAAATGTGCTTCAGAGAACAAAATTGCCACATTTCTGGCATCTGGTGTGACCGTTGCATTAACTATTTATTTTCTTTTAATATATACTGTCCTCAGAAGAAGCAACATGAGACTTTCTGAAATAGTTACACCAAACAGTCATGCTGAAATATGCTGAAGTGAAATAAGTCAAGTGAACAAGACAGTTTGCCACTTCAAGTATCATGGAACAAGAACTTCCATCTCAGAAGCTTAGACAGCATGTAAGTACAAAGACAGGTGTTCCATCAAATAGCAAGCAACTAAAAAAAAAAAAAGGATGGAAAGTGTGCAGTATAGAATTTCTTTCTGAACAGAGTGTCCAAAATATTCGGTAGTGATTCATAAATATCCCAGCTGCTTCTCCAAATATGTGTAAATACTCTTATTAAATTGGATTTGTTATGGGGGGTGGCCTATCACATTAAATTTAGTCTAGGTCCATGATATGGTTGAGTATTTTTGGTGGGGATTTTAGTGGAGTCTCAGCTGATATATTCATCTGATCCATGCATGATTCTCTCTAATAATTCCTAAGCCTATACTAAGTATCTGTGCTGAGTGCTGCTGCTGATTGTATGATTAGTGCTGAAAAGCAACAAAGATCCAGAGCTTTCTTGCCCCCTCCACCCCTTGAAAGCTGGCAGCCGAATCAAAAAGTGACAGAGGGAGGTCTGGAAAAGAAGAGGGATTTAGATTGCCAAGGAGTGCTCATTTGCTCTTTCACACAGTTGGGTGTGCGGGCAAAATCAATGAATGAATCTGCTAACTAATCTGTTCCTGAATGCCAGACCAGCAGACATGATCTATGGGTATAGCTTAAGCTGAATGTAACCTTGCTGCAAGTATATCCTCCGAAACTTGAATAAATACATAAAACATATTGTGCATTCTGAAGTGGTGAAAAATATGATAAAAATAATATGTCTACGAATCAGTATTTTTCATTTATGTATAAAAATATCAGTACTGTCTTTGATCAAGCGAGAATTCTGTGGCTACCTTACTTAACAAGACAGTAAGATTTTCATATTCTTTAGGTGAATTGGGAGGGTATACTAGTTCCTTTTTCCCACACCATTAAACACTTAAATGGTTAAAAATGTCAGTAGGTACTAATTTTTAACTGTGGGTGAATGATGTTATGAATGGTTTTATGATTAGCAATCTGCAATCATCCATCTTGAAATGAAATATTCAGATACCTGTGTATGTATGTGTATATATGTGTGTGTGTGTATATGTATGTGTGTGTGTGTGTGTGTATATGTATGTGTGTGTGTGTATGTGTGTGTACATACATATAATTCTTTAAAAGTTTGCAGGGTGTGTGTATGTGTGTGTGTGTGTGTGTGTGTATTTTAAAGAAAGTATTCTGTTAGTCTAATATTCTACAGCCAACTCTGCTGTTGATTTTTCAATATTTCATCATTAGACTGTCAGACCTGGATGTATGCAAATTAGAGTTGTCACTGAGTTTCTCCTAGAGAAAAATGTTCAGGGAAATTTAGAAGGTGATCAGAGGAATTTTGAGGAAAGCAAAAAGGCTTTGGATAAATATTGGAAAATTTGTAATTTTTGTCACTATTGCTACATTGCAGAACAGCTTTGCAAAGACCTGTTTGTTGAAAAATATGGGGTGTAGCTGGTGGGTATTACAGCAAAACCAGAAAGCAACCTATGACATCTTAACTTCTTTGAGCATAAGCTTTCATGGACTCCACTCCACTTCACTCAAAACCATTCTGAAGAAAATCACCTGTTGCCTTTCCCTTCTCATTCCTTCCCCCTTCCCTTATTGTGGCATGTGCACTATCCATGAACTCAGGCTATAATCTGTATATTTGATAAAGTGAGCTGGTGTTTGCAAAAGCTTATTCTGAACAAAACTTCTTGGTCTTTAAGGTGTCACTAAACTCTTTGTTACATTTATTGAGGGCCATTTATGCAGCTGGATCCATTTCTTCAAAGCAGATGGTACTGACTTCAGCCTTTCTATGGAGGGGGGCTTGGGCTAGATACCATGAATGAGGTCACCTCCATGTCACAATACTTGCAACCTTCTCTTTCTGTGTTTATAGGCAGCCAACTTGTCCATGCACTCCATGACTTCTGCTTCTGTTGCCTTCTGTTGCAGGGCAGCTGCTGTGCATATCCCTTCAGTCGTCTCATTTTGGTATAGGCAGTTGGAGCAAACTTCTCTCCCTTTTTGCCAAGAAGGGCCTTGAAGAACCAGACAGGATGCAGGACACTTGTGTGGTGAATATGGATGATGCTTATAGCCAATCAGTTTTCTCCCTTCTTTTATGAAAAACCCCCATGAGTGAAAGCATGCTGTAGAATGAAGAAGCAATCTCTGTGTGATGGCACTCAGGCGAATAAAAGAAGGAACAGTGTGCTTTTCCAGGTTGGTCTAATGAACTATGGCCTCTCACAGTATATATCCTTGAGTTTCGCTTGGTTTTTCCTGTTATTGTCACATCTCTCTCCACTTGTTCTATTCTTTTGGGTGTCTGTTTGTAGTGATTTCTTGGATCTGCACTAGAAGACTTCCTAGGTTTGCTGAGATGATCCTCCAGTTTGAAGGGCAAATTTTCTCTTCTCTGTTATTTGTTTCAGAGTTTTAGTGCTACAGTGCAAAATAGTCATTTCACGGGGAGAGAGAGAGAGAGAGAGAGAGAGAGACAGAGAGAGAGAGAGAGAGAGAGAGGAGTGGACACTTTTTTGTTGCAATATGTCCTGGAATTAAAAAGAAACCCACTCAGGGATGGAAAAAAAATCTGTCACCAGGAATTGTTGCCCCTAAATAGTCAGGGGCGACAAAAATCTTATTTGGTGGTTGCTGTTGTCATTAAGAAAAATAAGAACTATACCAACAAATACTGTAACCTTCTGACACATTGACCCTTTCTGCACCTTACCTTCTTCCAGCCCTGGGGTGCGGGGATAGCACGAGCAGCCTTCAGCGAGAGGCTCTTGCATCCGGGGTCCTTCGGCTCTGCACGAGCTGTCTGCTCACATGAGAGCCTCTCCTCTTCCTTCCACAGTGCAGCCTGGGAGTTTCCCAGGCTGCGCTGGGGCAGGAAGCATGACTGGAGCAGCTCTGGAGGCTCCGCACACCAGGTAAGTGCACTTGGGACCCGGGAGCAATGCGCAATCGCGCACCATTTTCGGCTTCTAGCCACAAATGAAAAGGTGCGTGATCGGTGCCTGCTGGCCTCTGGAGCATTGCGCAATTTTGAGTGCATCGTACAGATAGCTCCTCACAATCACGCGACACTCCAGGCGCCCTTTCGCATGGAAAATGTTGTGCAGAAAGGGCCATTGTTTCATTTGGAAGATCTCTGTAAGATTGGCACTTATTGTGTTGTAGTTGTTTTCTCAGAACTAGGACCAAAAGTTAACAAGGGAAATTTGTAAAGAAGAGGGAGAGTGAACCAAGGATGACTGTGGAGGGATTTTGTTTCCCACATGGGAAGGAAAAATTGTTGGATTTTTGTGTGACAGGGAGAAAGGTAAGGAGAATGAGAAGCTGCTGTATATTTGTGCATGCCAGTAGATCAAATATCCTTCCTGCCATGTCTTTTTTCATTCCTGATCTCAGGTGCATGAAGGCTGTGGGGAAGTAGCTGTGGGGAGGGATCTTTTCCACTGTGTTAGAGTGAACCAGGATAGGCAGAAGAATGAGGAAGCAAGACTTTTGTTTAAATAAAAATACCCAGTGCCCTCTTATAACTTCCTAATTAGAAATATATTCCAGTATAGAATTGGAGAATTGCAGTTGTTTTCCTTCACCTCCTCCTTCCTTTTTAGGTGATGTCTGTTTTTGTTTTTTTTTAAATAAGGTAGTTATAAATCAATGAAATTTGAGAAAAGGAATGACTTCTTTCCTTTGGCTTGCTGGCTCCTCCCTTTATTTTATTTCTGAAGTGTGCACAGAAAGTTGTAAGCTAATCTCCACACTGTTTGCTTGGTTCTTTGTTCCCCTCCCCACCCTGACTGTTCCTCAGAGGGAAAGGGGAAGCCATCACCTCTCATTTAATGAATGTATCTCACTCTATGCTGGAAGAGTTCCCTTTGATTTGTTCTCTCTCCAAACTCTGACAGCCATGAATCCCCTACCTGTCTGTCTGTTTCTTTTTCTTCCCTTGAGTCTGTAGATACCAGAGACAGATCTCTGAGATCTACCTTGTAGAAGTGTGAAATTCAACTGGCAGATAAAGGTCTGATGTTCATACTACTCCAATGAGTGTAAACTGGGTCATTATGCATCAGCATTCATATAGACTAAATTCTTCAAGCAACCCAGTTTTAGGAATCCATTTGCAAAGAATTTCCGCTATTTTTCCCAAAGAGATGGCAAACAAAAGGAAAGGATATAGCAGACAGGGGTATCTATGCCCATCTGTTGGACTCAGTTGTGAAGGGCTGGCATATCTGTGTTCATTGTGAGCTCTTTTTACTTGATTTCATTTGTAAAGAGAGGGCAACAGGAGGTGGGATGCAGCCTGAAGGCACCTGCCCAGCCTACCTTGGAGCTGACCATTAATTGTTCCAAACCTTGAAAGTTAATCTCGTTCTCACAACAGTGGATCATTTTGTGACTTTTATGGAGGAGTGATGGCTTTATAGATTAATCCATCTGATTTTACTTGGATTTGGGAGTTGTGCCTTGAAAATTACCACTTGTTGAGAGAGAAAATAAAACTCTGTGCTATTGAATCCTTCCACAGAGAATCTCCATACAATATATGGAAGAAATAATAGAGAAGGCTTGCTGTTTAAAGTCTTTTACACAAACTAGTAATATCCTATCAAAGAAAAAAGCATGAATTGCACAGTTTATATGATGTGTGGCCTGGAGGCCATTTACTTGTTTGTGCATCCAAAGCAAAGTGGCCAGCATTTTTGAACCAATTGTTCCATCTTATTTTCTTGGCAGATACTATTCTGTCTTATTTTACGGTTCATCTATTAATGTTCTATTCTGAGCTCATGTCTGTCTTTAATGTTTGATACAAAAACTAATTGTTCTTTCAAGCTGCTTCTCTCCCTTTTTAAAAAACCTTTATGTTTCATAAACTGAGCTGCAAATTAAAAGAAAGATAAATGATGCTTTTTTTTTTTTAAAAAAACCAGCTCTTTTTATCTTCTGGGAACAAATGTGCAGGGTTTTTTTTAAAGATACCATCTATGATATTCATACCTCTATTATTCTAGAAATAGCTCACCATTTCAATGGCTCTTAAAAAAAAACAACTATGTGAAATATATAATGAACTTGTTCCAGTTAGGTTATAATATATACACAGCCAATCCAGTTATTAAGTGTAATGTAGTCAGTCCTACAGATCAAGAGGGTGAGCACTAAGAAAAGTAAATCTCACTATGGAAACATAAGCAGAAAGAGGAAAATACACGTAGATAAAATTTGATAAACTCTCGTCTATAAGTGTCTGCAATCACTTTCTAGAAAGCTCAACTTTTACACATACAAGAAGAAATTCTGGTCCGAATGCACCTGGAGCTATATCACAAACCTGTACAGGTTGACTTAAAAGAAATTTTTATGGTTGATCATGGATTATTATGGTTTATACTGATTTTTTTTTTAAAAAAAATCCCTGTAACCCACCCTTTAACTATGAATAAAGTATGAGATAGAAACATTGAAAGAAAAAAGTAAATAATCCAATTGAATTCCATGGCTTATTACCAGATAAGGGGGTATAGGATCACAACCTTACTTTTGTGCACATTCTGGTTGATAATCATCAAATGACAGTAACTATACCATATTTCTTTGGAAATTTAACTTATGTACTCATATTTGCTATTTTCCACAAGAGGAATATCTATTGACCATATAAAACTGAAGTGCCTTTAGTCTAGCTTGCATAGTGATATAAGATAGGTATCTGGGTTTTACCTCTTCAAATAGTTGGTTCTCACCTAATCAAATGTTCCTTCATAACAATAAAAAAAAAAAAGTTATCTGCACCAAGAAGAAGGCTGAATTGTCTCTTCTCTTCTGATACTTTTACATGCCTAACCTTCAGGACATAAGAATGAGCAAAACTCAGGCTTTCCAATTTCCATCTCAAAGCTCATTAATACACAATGGATTGCCTGTGGTTGTTTTTTTTTTTCTCAAATGGAAATATGGTATGAATTCGGTACACATTTTTTATTCTAAATGCACACATTTTGGTAAATTTCTTTACCACTGACTAAAGCATACATGTGTATTTCTGATACATACACAATTATTTTGAATGTATACATTCATTGAACATTTTTTCTACAGAAATGGGATCGGAAGTTTGTAAGCATATCTTTTTTTAATTTGCAAACTTTGGATCCATATTTAGTGGCACAAGGTGTAAAGTAGGTAAAGTATTATCAGAAATGAAATGAACCAAATTCTTCCCACTTTTCTACTACAAGTGTGATGGAGCATCCCATCCTGTGCACTTCATATGTAGTATAAAATAGCACATGTGAGATATAGCATCACCATTTCATTGATAAATCAACCTTACCAAGATTTTGAAGGGAGACAGTGGTGGAGATAGAAGATGGCACAGGTAGCTTTCTGCAAGCACATTGGTGCTAGGAGGATTTTCCACCCTGTTCATGGCAGAAGTTCTATGTATATGTATAATATTGGGTGCAGCTTCCCACTTCTCCATCACCAGCTTCTAATTTCTAAAATTCACAGCAAGGCAGCCCTCCCGTTATTGTTGCACAGCCTTCAATTTCCTCCAGTAAGCTACCCCATATAGCTCTTCACACTAAGACTCTGCATATTGGCTCATGACATATTAGTTCCCCAATTAACTGCACCAGTGAAGGTACAAACAGCAATACTAGGCAAGTGAAACAAACACTGAATAGTTAGAAAAAATAGTGAACCTTTTATTTCCTATAAGTAAGGAGTCAGTTCTATGAAACAATACTCCAAACTGTATTCAGTCTTTTAGAGCTGGCCATTTATATAAATTATATATGTGCTTTGGGGAATCTGGAGTTGTTAAAATTTAATTTAAAGACTGGAAAAATCTACTTGGTAGTTGACTTTTAAAATATCATTAAGCAAAGTAATTGCAGCAATTCAAAATATTTAAACATACCACTAATATAGAGTTTATAATGCTTTAAAGATTGGTGTGCATCTGAAATGTTAGGAACTGTAGAAACAGCCTGTGGTAATTCCACTAATACCCAGAAGAATTGGTGGTAAGAACTCTTATTAGAGGTGAGGTTTCTTCTGTGATTTGGATGCAACCAATAATAACAAAATGGAAAATAAAACTAAACTAAAGGAAATGATTTCTCCCTACACAGATGAAAGATCAAAATTGCAAAATTGTATAATTAGGTGACATCCCCAAATTCTGAAATACCAACAATGTATTCCTTCATAATAATAAATTACAGTGAAATTGGTTTTTATTTCTATTATTTCTTTCTTTCTTCTTCTTCTTCTTCTTCTTCTTCTTCTTCTTCTTCTTCTTCTTCTTCTTCTTCTTCTTCTTTAATGGAAACTAAGAGCACAGTTTTCTTGAAATGTTTCCTGTTTTGAGATACTCCAGACTTAAGTTATGCATTGCTTTTGTGCATCAGTTTAAGTGAAAGAAAAAAAGAAAGAGGAGGGATTTGCAAAACGTATGTGAAATAGGAAACATCTGGTATTTATTTTCTTGGGGCATTCAGAAAAGAAAATCCCAGAGGATTGTGCCCATGAATACATCATTATTATAGAAAGCAGACGTCTTAAAAAAGACTGTTTTTGTGTGTTTTACAGTGTATGTAAATATACATGTCATATGAAATATTAGCTCTTTTTGTTCTGTTATGTCCAGTGAAGAGAAATTTGAAGGAAAAAAAAGATAAATGTTATTATTAGTTCATGCTTCTAATTTGCTCAGGGCATGTACAAGCAGTTTAATACACACACACACACACACACACACACACACACATTTAACACCACAATTAAATAGTGGGAAGGAATCTCTTTTTAGCACCCTTCACTATCTTACACTGATTCACTAAGCACAGTGGTGCTCAGACTCATCATGAGTCTTACATAAAGAGTCTTATATAATGCTATCCTTCAGAGAGCCTTCCAATATCATATCTAGCTATTGAGCACAACCTTCCAGCAACAGATGCAAGTAACAAATAGGTATAAGTTCCATCACAGAATGGTCTGTCTAGTAATACAACAAGATTCATAGGCTCTATGACAAGGACAAGGTATTGTCCTTTGGTAGTCCTAGGTATTCCACTTTCCTCATCTGGATTTGAACTTCGTAAACGAAGACGATTTCCATGCTACAGTGTTTCAGTGCTATTATTCCCTTTCAACATCCTGTGGAATTCTGGGATTTGCAATTTAAGCATGACACACCTGTACACTATTGTATTTTTGATCTATAATGCTTAAAAATATATTTTTAAAAAATGAAGAAGTTTTAATTCAAAGGATAAATTTAAAATAAACATGGAAAGGTGATAGATTTCAAAGTTAGCATGCCATGGGAGTAGCTGAGGGAGGGACAAGTTGGGCATGCCGACACCCTGCCCACTCCTGGATCCAGGAGGACAGGAACTGCTATCAAGCATTGTTATGTTACAGCACGGAGCTGGCTTCTATGATTGAAACACTAAAGGAGGCTCTCACCAGATTTTTTTCTGGAAATGGTATAAGGCAGTTTTGCAATGTTTTGGGCCAGGATAGCAGCTGGATAGCAACAATGTCATGCGGTAGTACAATTCCTGGACTGGAAACAACTCACTGCTGTTGCGGGATAGTGACATCATTCAAAAATGGTCTGAGTTTTCAGAGAGGCTGTAATCTCATCTTGCACAGGCTGTATCTCTATTATCTGATATACCTCTCAACTGACCAGGAACACCTCTGTCTTGTCTGGATTGAGCTTCAATTTGTTTGCCCTCATCTAATCCAGCACTGATGTCAGAACTGCTTTAGAACATAAATAGCTTTTCTGTTGGTGAGAATGAGAAATAGAGTTGAGTGACAGCAGCATACCTCAAAACTCCAGATGGCTTCTACTAGTGGAATAGCAAGGGGCACAGAACAGACTCCACAGACCAATGTCTAAGGACTCAAACAGGAGTCCACCAGCACTACCTTCTGGGGTTGCCTCTCTAGGAAAGAATGAAGCCCTTTAAAACACTCTGTCCAAGTCCCATGCCAGCAAGGGGCCCCAGCAGGATACCATGAGTTGATGGTGTTGAAAGCTGATGAGAAGTCCAACAGAACCAATGGAGAAACACTTCCTCATCTAGTTTCCAGTCTTCCACCAATGCAACCAAAGCTGTTCCTGTCCTATAACCAGACCTGAAATCAGATGGACATTGATCAAGATAACTAGTTACATCCAATAATCTCTGGACCTGGGAGAGAACCAAGGATTTTATTGTCGTGCTAAAAAATGGAATATTGAACCCTGGCTGCTAGTTATCCATTACAGAGTAATCTGGACATGGGTTTTTCAACCATTACAATTGTTACAATTGCCTCCAATTGGCTTACAGTTGCCTCCTTTAGGCATGTTAGGAACCTAGCTTGTTGTAATGAGGCATTGACTACTCCCTTTACTCACTTTGCCATTCCCTTCTGACTTAATGAGCCAGAAAGGCAAGGACATGTGTTAGCTCCCACATTTCCAAGGTTCCTGCTAACATCCATAGGCTGTACAAATTGAAAATAATCCATTATTATGGGATAAGTAGAGACCAAGGTTACATCTACTCAGACTGTACAGGCTATGGAACCCAACCTAGAATAGATCTCAGCAACTTTTCCTGCAAAGTGCTGCACAAATTCTTCAAAGTGTTCAAAATTCTTCAAAGGCTGTCAAGTGGTCTGAATTTTCTTCTTGGGGACCAGAATGTTGATTACTTTGATTACTAATTACTTTGAGCAGCTTTGGTGGGTGGCTTTTTGCAGATACAATGGTACAGTGCCATGGAATAGTAGGCTCTGGCCCTTGTTGAATCAGACTCGCTCTGAGGCTTCTGCCAACATCATTCTGGTCTCTCACTTGTTTCATCACAGTCAGATCCATGCAAAACCAGGGAGCTGGTTTGACTGAACTCTATGAGATGTGACACTCAGAAGCGATTACGTCTACTGTCCTGGCCATTTCCACACTCCGGAAGTTAGCTAGATCTTTAACAGAATCACCTGGTGAACTGACAGGAAAATCCCCAGGATTCATGAGGAATCCACCAGTTCCATAAGCTTTCAGAGGTGGACATCTTAATTTATCCTCCACCATTGCAGAAATTCTGAATCCTAGTGAGTCCAAGCCCAAGTAAGTAATAATCTGTCCACAACAACAGAACTGTAAAAAGTTCCTTCATGCTAAGATCACTGTTACCACATCCTGCAAAAACAAAGGCCAGAGTATCATTTACTTACCTGGCATTGGTCGGCAGCATTTTCAACCCAGGAGAACTATTACCAAGACTGTTTAGGCTATTTGACCAGGAAAACAGTCAATGCCATGGCATTGATGATACTGGTTATGAACACAATAATAACTCATGTACAGAAAAGAAGAAAACCTAGGGAGAAGGAAAGAGAGAACTGTGTCTATAGCAAAGCAAAGAATAAAGCAAAGTAAAGCAAATTATAAATTGTCTTCTACAGATTAGATCTCTACTGTCTACGGAATATTGTATTTGAGAAAGACAAGAAAGAATAGAGAGGAAAGAAAAAAGAGATTAGACAGTTACATGCAATTTTCCAGGTTTTATTCCTTATTATCAAACAGCAATCCCTAGTCCTCAAAAGAGGTACTTGATGGACAAGGCCTTATATTTAACGGGGTGATTAACACTTTAAAAAATTATTAGGTCATTAAAAAGGGATGAATTGCTATGTCTTTTCTTCCCGCCCCTTTTTGCTGCAGTCTTTCATTTTTAGTATCTTTGCTTCCTTATTGAAAAAGTGATATGTGAAAAAATACTACAGATTAGAGATGGAAAGTTTTTTTAAAAAATAAATAAATCTCAAATTATAGAAAAGTGTGTTTTTCAGGTGTCAAGAAATGAACATGGTGACCAAAAAAAAATAAATCCTGGACTAATGAAAATATCTACAGTTTGGAACTTATTCTGTGCAAAATTGACAAGTGGTTATTTTGTATGGAAAACAGCATTTTCTGTGCATGGAACAGCATTTTCAGTGTGGAAAATAATACTTCAACACAGAAATATTAAGTTCTGGGCAGAAAATGTCACTTTATTCACAGAAAAAAGCTGTAACTGGGGATCAGATCTATGTAAAATTCACACATGGTTGATCTGCATAGAAAACAGCATTTTCTGTGCAAGGGTTAATTTTTTTTATTGATATTTTGTTTTCCGTGCAAAAATGCTCTTTTCTAATGCAGAAACGCTGTTTTCTATGCAAATCAACCAAGTGTGAATTTTACACATATCAAATTCCCTATTACAGCTTTTTCTCTGTGATTTTCTCTGCAAGGGTTAATATTTCTATATTGAAATCGTAATTTCCGCACAGAAAATGTTGTTTCCTGTGCAGAAAATGATGTTTTCTGCACAAAACAACCACATGTGAATTTTGTGCAGAACAAGTCATGAATTTCAAACAGGCTCCAAAAACTATATGGTTTTCAAAGTTTTTCTCGTAGCAGGAAGAAATTTGCTGGAATTACTCATTGCTATCTTGGAGAAGAAACTTAATGAATAATTGTATCCTTACTAGAGACATTAAGCTTTAATTGTGTGCAGTAACTATTAAATGTTATGTGTTGATCGGACTAGTCCCTCACATTAAGCAAAAGCTAGAGCAACCAGTTGAATAGCCAATTCTGTGGCTATTTTGAAGACTAAGATTTCATTTTTACTGAGAAGATTTTTTTTTTTACAGTGACACTAATTTCCCTGAAGTAACAAAGATGCATTACATGAGCGAACAACAGTCTGGCCATTTATTCTCAATAATAATAGTAATAAAAATGCAGAATATACCTAAGCAGTGAGGACTACAAAATCAGGTTGAAATCATATGCAAAATTAAAGACTGGAATGACTTTGTTTTAAAAAAGCAAAACCAATAGCTTCTTCTTTTATACTTCTCTCCTGCAAACTAAGCTTAACTATTCAGGACTTCCAAATCAGAAAACAATCCCAGTTGTCCTCCATGGTCACACTCCATTTATGACTTCTGGTGTTCAGTATATGGTTAACCTGGGCATGTCAGTAGAGGAAGCAGTATAGTTTCATAAATGTTGTTTTCTTTATACAGAGATTTAGAGTTTAAAAAAGAGACAATGAACCAGAACCCTGAAAATTTCATTTTTCTGACTATGTGGAGCAGCTTCACATGGAAAGAACTTTCTTTATATGGAGAGAATGATAATTGGTGAGGGAAGCAGTAGGGTAGCCTGTTCTGTTGTCTCACCTGTGATCAGATTAATTCTATTGTCTATGCCTCAATAGGGTTCAATTCTTTCTAAACATGTGACACCATGAACTGGATACATTGTACTGGGTCTGGCTTCACAGAATAGTCCAGCCACTTTTAAAGTACTGTGGTACTCTCACTCCAAAATGTGGCTGACCTGTGATGCCAGCACCTCCATGCAAATGGTGTGTGTGTGGGTATTATTAACTCAATTTAGGAGGCATGAGAGAGGGGAGTAACCTAACGAGATATTTGACACCAATGTTTAAAGGGTCCCCTGCAGGGAAGAAACAGCCAGAGATTCAAAAGTAAGCTAAAATGTGTTTTATTGAGGGAAATTCAATTAGTCACACACAAGATCCAAACAGTCACACATGCACACAAGGCTAACCAAGGGGAAAGGGAGGAAAGTTTGATAGAGAGACTTCAGGGAGTGGGCAATATTTACCAATCCTGAAGAGCAGTGAGTGGTGATGTGGCTTAGACATGAGCCGAAGGGCAGTACACAATCAGGAATCAGAGTGGCAGGATGGTGACCAGCAATCAATGTACTGTGAGCTAGCTGTGCAGCTGCCTATTATATCTGAAGTTTCCTGGTCATTTCCTGACTATTACCTCACCACACCTAGGAGGTGTTTTCTGGCCTAATTTGCAGTGTGCATGTTCGACCAGTCTTTTTTTCTTGGCCAGCTTGGCTATACAGCCATAGCAAGTTATGTTTTGTTTCAAAGTGAATGAATGTATTTTGCCAATTAAATCATCTTTCACCAATTAAACCAATTAAATCATAACAAATGTGTGGCCTTGTAACCGTGCTGCAGTTTAGGAAGAGAAGGAAGGCAGAAAGAATCCCAGAAATGTGCACCCATTATTAGAAAAAAATATTTAAATTTTGCCTCCTTCTGCGGTAGGGATGTGTCCCTAGGGCCATTTTGCGTTCACAAGAGCATCCAGAAAGGAAGGAAGGAAGGAGGGAGGGAAGGAAGGAAGGAAAGAAGGAAGGAAGGAAGGAAGGAAGGAAGATCACAAAGTATGCCTGCAAGGGATTATGAGTGCAATTATCACCACATTTTTGTTGCTCTGGGCTGTTTTAGGCTAAGGAAAAGACATTTTTCCAACAGGAAGTCTCCCAAGAAATTCATTTCTTGTTTGAAAAAAACCGATCTCCTAGGCATAACATCACCCAGAAATATCCAAAAAAGTAACAAAATTGACATGTAAATTAGGGTACAAAAATAAAACACTGTGGGGTGGTGGTAGAGGACAATGGATATCTCCAGCAGTGTAGTTCTGCCAGCCAAATGTCAATAATTGTCCCAGAAGAATTGAGAATGCCCATGGATTGATTAATCTGTCTGTTTTGCTTTCTGTACCTTTCACATTTTTTCCAAACACAAATTCACTCCGTCCCAGTTCTACATCATGACTAAAAATGACTTCTTAAAAATTAAAATTTTTTATCTGTATTTGCATGTATTTTTGTGTGCAATGAGCACATTCTGTTGAAAACATTAAAGAATTACACTGCAAGCTTCAGAATAGTGTGGAAACAGAAAGGACAATGGAATCCCAGGAACATACACTAGGTTGTACTAAAATACAAACCAAATTAATGTTTTCCTCTTTATTAACAAAGACTAATGTAAGAACTGCCCACATTATCAGCAATTTCATTTTCTATGGGATTATCAGTAATAATTACTGAGTGAGTGAGTAATCACCATAGAGAGTGCCCGCCATACAGATCAGTTAGCATGTAGCTGTAGACCATCCCTGATAATGTGGATAAAAGAAATACTAAATAAAATGAAAGGTGTTTGCTTTTTGTTCTTGATGTGCCAGAATATTTTTTCTGAAGTGCTAAGAATGAACACTTGCTTCATCTTTTTCTGTCATCTCTTTCACGATAGCAGCATCTCTTAGCAGAAAATAAAGAGGAGATACTCCTTCAATTATAATGTGGAAAAAGGAAGTAGGGGGAAGATGCTTTGTTTTGTAACTTGTCCTCCTGTGCTGGAAGGATGCTTTGGCAAAGCCACTCATCTCATATTAGTAGTCCTGTAGCTAGAACCCAATTTACCAGCCATCCCACTGAGAATATATTGTAAAGCACTTCTGATATAAAATTACTTCACTGTCCTCACAGCATTCTTGTCCTTCTTATCTTCTGAGAGGTGAGGATAGAATGAGAGGCATATGACAGAACCCTTTTTTTGCTAAAGTATTACTTATTCTTGGAAAGTCTTTGTTGGTTTCAAACATACCACTATATTCGGTGTCAGAAAATGAACTTTAGGATGTCTGAAACAATAAATACTTGTGCTGTCATTTTAAAAATGTATATATTAAAATTGTCACCCTGACTCTTTCAGTTTTGTAGAACATTCTCCTACAATAGTACAGAGCAACTGAGATCAGAACAGTCCTATTTAAGGATGGGAAAATCTGTCAATTTTGTATTCCCCCATATTTGAATTTCATGAATTTCCATAGTTCTGGTCCCGCAAAAAACTGAATCATAGCCAGGATCTTAATCACTTTTAATGTTGTGGACGTATATATCAATTATTCTAGTTCCCATAACTGCACAACTAGTTGCACAAACAAGCACCAAAACCTTGAACTCACCCATTTCCAACAGTCAATGAGTCAAAACCAAGAGCGAAGCCTGTCTGAATGTCACAGGACGATTGACTGGAGACCACATGGACACAACATCTGAGAAAGCACAACTACTTCATTCACTGTTTTTGTGCTGGTTTTGTGCAGGATTCTGGTCCAAATGCTCACCCATGTTGCAAGGAGGGCAAAGTTGTCAGTTCTGCTTTTTTATACACTCAAATGTTGCAGATTTTGGTAAGGGGACCATCCCAAGGAAAAATCCTTTGTTACTGCCCTGGCTAGCCCGAGCTTGGGGGATATAAAAAGATATCTTTTGATATCAACAATTCGGTCTCACATACCCATTCCCCTCCACGTGCTTGCGAGGCCCCCGGACAAGCACGCATACAGGTTCGGCCAATAATAGCCGTAATATTCCAACACAATATAGGCAGGCCAGAAATAGCCAACTCGCAGCTTCAGGAGACCTCAAGGCAAGTACCTCAATTATGTATGCACGGAGCTTTCAGAAGATCCTCCGCCCCACGCTGGCAGCTTGATGATCTAACTATACAATGCTCAAGCACTCCACATTTGCATACTGGCTATCCTACTGACAATTTGGCTATAATTCAATCATTCAAATTCTGACCTTTCGGAGGCTTTGTCTCCAGCCCCAAATCTATTGTTTTCCCCAAGTATGAACTAGCCTGTGGTCACAATTCTCCTTATAAAAACCCCTGACTTCGAGCACTTCCTTGGATCGCTCTTGGCTTCCATCCCGCCTTGCTGTCTCTTTGTCCAGCAAGCCTTCCCCTCAGCTCCACGTGCTGAGATCCACACTCCCCAGCTTCTTCGCTTCCAACCGGGCATCAGGACAGGTGAAGTATCACCCAAACCAACAACTCCTCTAAAAATCCCTCTATCGCACTCCAACCTTTATTTCCTTAGTTATCTGCGTGAGCGTGCTGCATACACTGTTTTTTTGTGTTTTAATAAAAGATCATTTATTATTTCAACTTCTGTGTGCTCCTTGACTCGGTCTGACCCCGTAAACATAGGGTTCAAGATCTCGCTACGTTACCCTGCCTCTTGTATTGCTAGGCTGTGCTCCTGACTAATTTCTCCAACTTATATAATTGACAGCTCATTTAGGTGTCCCTCCCGGGACCCCCAGGAATCAGGGTAACACCTTCACTCCATTCTTTATCCTTCTTGCAGATATAAAGTGTTACTGGCCATTTCTGCACTAGACTGTTATAGCACTATTATTCCACTTTCAACATCCTATGGAATCCTGGGGTTTACAGTTTAGGGAGGGGCCAGCTGGCTGGCCCCTTGCTAAACTGGAAACCCCACGATTCAATAGGATATTGAAAGTGGAATAATAGTGCTAAAACAGTCGTGTGTGGAAATGGCCACTGTCTTCAGGCAGGTTCTTAAATTGTCTAATCATCATGGTCATACCTTTATGTGGCTGTTCCCGTCTCCACCATAACCAGTTCCTTGTGCATGTCATAACTTGCCCACTGGGGTCAGAAGATTCAGACACAGATAGCCAGGAATCTACGACTTCAGACAATGGTGGTTTCTCTGAGTTTAAACAGCTGGGAAGTGAGGCAGAGGGACCTTATTCCCAGAAGAAGATGGCAGATATTGAGGACATGTTACCATTGTTTCCAGAGCAAGAAAGAGACAAACAGAGATAATACAGACACTAGTGGAAGTTAAATAGGAGATGTTGACTAATTAGGCATCTAGTGTCTTGCGACAGCTGCCTACAAAAGTTCCAGCAGCTCCCTGGCAGCTTTGTTGTTTACAACTATTTATCTTGGTGACTGGAGTACTCCTCAGCATTCATGTTTTCTTGACCTTGGTTTGACTATAATTTGTGAGTCTGTTTTGCTCCTTGCTGGGTTTGTTTATTTGCACTACTGACTTGCTGTGTGACTTCTGGACTGGTTGATGACCTTTTTTTTTTTTTTTTGCTTCTCCCTTCATCCTACTGTATAATCTGTGACTGACCTGGAGTGGATTAACCACCCAATAGCTCTTGTATTCTTGCCACATGCTTCCCAGTAAACCTGCTGACTGGAGCTTAATATATTGAAGTTTAATGTTGATCTTTATGGCTCAGCATCGTATACATCCAGATGCAGATATTTATGCTGCAAGATTGAGGGATTACAGCTATAGCCTTATAACTATTATTAAGGTTCTGATAACCTGCTGTTTCAGTTATTGCAATGGGTTATACATGTTGGAATGACTTTCAAACTGGTTGAAATATTTTCATTAATCTGAAACAGGTAGCTGAAATGAAAAATAGGACTGGAACATTCAATCATAGTATGCCAGCACTTTACCAGCTCCTCTGGATGCCAGGGCCAATTCACAGTACTATAGGGCCCAATTCAAAGTACTCACCATTCTGAAGCCAGGTTTTACATGAAGGATAATCTACTCCTATATGTACCTATAAAGCCCCTATGATCTAAGGCCTTCTCCCTGGTGTACCCACCAAATGAGTCAAGAACACTGGTCATCCAAGAGAAGGTATTTTAAAGGTGACATCTTGCCTTCATGATGCCCTCTCCAGAGAAGTCTACCTAAATTACAGTCTTATTTATGCCAGGTAAAAACTTCTTTATTCTTCTACACAATTATATGAACTGTTTTAGGAGCACACTAATTTCATTCCTACTTTTACATTGGCTTTCTATGCTCTGCATTTTATTCTTTGCTGTTGGTTTTACCTTAGTTTCATTATGTGATGTCTTTAATTCTTGTTTTGTGGTGTGTATTTTATATTCTTTAATATCACCCAGAGAACTCTGGATATTAGGGAGTCTAAAAGTGAAATCAAACCATCCAGCCATCCAGTGTACCAGGGATGGATCCAAAACATTGAAAGCTATTATTTACTGTTTCAGGAATCAAGTTTGGGCTGTGATCTGGACTATAAATACAAGCACTAGTAATGCAATGATACAGTGTCTATCATCCAGAAAAAGGCAGTTTGCTGCATCAAGTAAAAAGGATTAGAACTAGAGAAGTTTCTCGATTGATAACCTGTGAATCTATGAAGCTTAGTAAATTGATGTCAGTTAATATAAAACATATTAATTCCTAAGTGGTTACTCAGAGCTGATGTACAGAAAAGTGTGTTTGCTGCCTTCCATTTGTTTATCTTCATCTTTATCTTAATCCAGCAAAGGTAAGTAACTGATATCCATCCATTTTTTTTAAAAAAATCTGTCTATTATCTATCTATCTATCTATCTATCTATCTATCTATCTATCTATCTATCTATCTATCTATCCATCCATCCATCCATCCATCCATCCATCCATCCATCTATTAAATATATAACCCAGCTTTCTTCCACGATGGGATTCAAGATGGCTTACAATAAAACTTATTTTGCAAAAGTAGTTAAAAATTAAATAACATTTTATTTTAAAAAAAGACATGATTGAAACAGTTAACTCACATTTAAAATGTAATTTCTGATAAAAGATTAAAAATACAGCACACCACTTCACACACAGAGAGACTACTGCTTCATCATTAAAATTCAAAGGCCTGCTTGAATAAAAATGTCTTCACCTGCTGACAGAAAGATAGCAGGGAGGGGGCAACTGGACTTCCCAGGAAAGTGAGGTCCACAGTCTAGGAGTAGCCACAAAGAAGGCTTTCTCTCAAGTCTTCATCAAATGCTCCTGCAAAGGTAGTGAGAATGAGAGAAAGCCCTTCCCTGCAGATTTTAAAGCTAGCACTGAGTAGTATTAGGAGAAATCTACTTCCAGGAGTGTGAATTGAAGATGGGAAAAATGGTAACTGTATAAGATTTCAAGCTGAGGAATCAGGGTTTATGAGTCCTTATAGAAGTCATCATGGTTTCATTAGAAATCCCAGATGATAATCCTGTGCAAAGAAATAAATACAACTTTATTTGTAATAAATGAAGGAAGATTAAATACAAAATATTGCCTGTCATTTTAAAGTTGATCTTAAAAAAAAGTTGCACAAGGGCTTTTTAAAAAAATGGTTTCACATTTAATAGGATACTTGTGTTTTGACATTGAAGTTTGTTTTATTACTTTCTGAGACTGTGAGGACCGACTCCCTGCTAAGAAAACTGGAAGGTAGACATCATTCTTCATATACACATAAATCTGGAACCATGTCAAAAGTCAGCACCGAAGACTTCATTTAAATTTTGATTTATAAACTAGACAATCTGGCTTAGTAAATAGCTTAATAAACTGTAACAAAAGAGTTCTTATCATTGGACTGCTTCAGATATTAACAAGTCCCAAAGCTCAAACTCAACAGATTGTGGAATGTTTGATGCCTTCAAAGTGGTCCAAATCAGAATCAGAAGACTTCTGAAAATTCATTAGCAATATTAGTAGGGCAGAGTAGAAGCAGAAAAAGGAAGAACAAGAGAGTTCTTCTACAAGATCCGAGAAATCAAAGGGAAATTTAAACCAAGAGTAGAGATGTTCTACAACCAGCAGGGGAACACATTACATAACCAAGTAGAAACAAAAAGACAATGGAAACAATATATGGAAAAATGATACAAAATTGATGAAAGGTTGACGGATTCATTCAAGGAAGAACCATATGAAGACAAACCACCAATTTTAGAAATCGAAGTGAAAGCTACACTCAGAGCACTTGGGAGAAATAGATCACCATGAACACATGGCTACCAATAGAGTTGCTTCCGTCTACAGAGACAGGACCTAATTAAAATCTGTCAACAAACACAGAAAACAGAAGAACAGCTCACAGATTGGAAAAGCTCAATATACAGTCCATACTGCAAGAAAGGGGACACCAGGGATTGCAGTAACCACAGGACCATTGCATTAATCTCCCATACAAGCAAAGCCATGCTCAAAATTCTACAGCAAAGTCTTCTATCATATATGAAACAAGAAATATCAGATGTCCATGCTGGATACAGGAAAAGTAAGAGGTACTTGGGATCATACTGCAAACATATGTTGGATGATGGAGCAAGTCTGTGCTTTCTTGATTATAGTAAAGACTTTGACTGTGTATATCATTAGAAACTATGGATCACTCTTTAAAAATGGGTGTGCCACTGTTGCCCTGCTCACTGGTGGTCCCTTAGGGGGATTTCCAACGCCTGTCAAAATTATCACTTATGGAGAAAATTAGCTATGAACACTGCTTTAGCAATGCAAAGAGGGCAGGGTAATTAGAGATCTTGAGCCCAGCTTTTACGGAGTTGGATCACAAAGAGTCAGGCTAACTGTTCAAATTTAAGTATTTTATTGAAATAGATGTTAAAATCCATACAATCACTCAGCTGCACTCACTCCAACAAGCATACAAGACTATAAAAATTTAGAAAGAAGTGAAAATTAAGAGAGGGAGAGAAACATAAGGGTTTTGGGGTAATACTGTACCAATCCAGAAGTCTTCAGCTGGGAGAAAATGAGCAAAAAGCTGATCTCAGCCACGCCTTTTGAGGCTGAGGGGAGCTTACCAGCATCATGGTTTGCGGGTCTGGGAGAACTCTGAAAAAAAAGGAGAAAATGGAGGCTAGTTATAGAGCTGAAACATGTCCTGGGGAACAGATGGCTGCAGTTTTATGAAGATGGATTTCAGCTTTGTAGTTCAAAGAAAATGCAGCCAAACATCCCTGTAGTTGCCTGCAAGATGAGTTTCTCATCCAGGGATGCATACCTCCAAGGTGTCACATCTCTGGTTGTTTGACATGTTAATTTGATCCCAGAGACCACCTGTCTCCTGTCAGCGCCATCACTGCTGAAAATCAATTCAAATGGCCTATATGAACCATTTGCAAGATTCACCTAGGATGCGTGACAGAAAACAAGCTACTCTTTTGATCTATCTCCATAGTTCCACTGCCTATGTGTCCTTCCAGTAGATCTCTATGGCTCACTATGTTTGATATAAAATAATTATGATCCTCAGGACATAGCATGTAGGAGAGGTAAGTGAGGTAACACCACAACATCTGCTTGTCCAGATATATGCACATGTAGGACAACATATAAAGAAATGGAAAGATTTCCAGTTGGCAAGGAGGTCAGGTAAGACTTCATTTTATTGTCCTATCTGTTTAACTTGTATGCTGAACATACAGGTTAACATGCAAGATTAGAGTTGAAGGAAGGAGGCATGATCATTGCAGGAAAGAACATAAACAATTTAAGAGATACAGATGACACCATACTACAAACAGAAAACAGCAAAGACTTGGAATGATTATTGAGGAAAGTGAAAAAAGTGAAAAGTGAAAAGGCATGTTTGCAGCTGAATATTAAAAAAAAAACAAAAATAATCACTACAGATGATTTATACGAAGGTGTTGCAATAGTTCATGATTTACCATACCTTGGCTCAGTCATTAATCAGAGTGGACACTGTGATCAAGAAATCAGAAAAAGACTAGGATTTGGAAGAGTTGCTAGGAAGGAATTAGACAAGATCCTAAGGTGCAGAGATCGAATACTAAAGTTAGGATTGCCCATCCCATCATATTTCCAACTTCTATGTATGCTTGTGAAAGCTGGTTGATCAAGTAATCTGATAGGAAGAAAATCAGCTCATTTGCAATGTCCTGCTGGAGAAGAGTTCTGCAGATACCCTGGACTGCTAAAAAGACAGATGAATGGGTCCTAGAGCAAATCAATCCTGAACTCGCACTAAAAGCAAAGATGACTAAATTGAGGCTATTGTACTTTGGACATATCATGAGAAAACATGACTCACTAGAAAAAGATAATAATCCTCTGTAAGGTAGGAAGGAGTAGGAAAATAGGAAAGCCACATTAAAGATGGATAGACACAATAAGGAAAGACAAGTCCATGAACCTGCAAGACCTGAGCAGGGCAGTTGATGAGGGAGTGATGTGGAGGTCTCTCGTGTATAGGGTTGCCATAAGTCAAAGTTGACTTGATGACAGCTAACAACAACAACCGGAATAGAATCAATATTGATTTGGAAGGATAGAGTGTATACAATATAAAGTAATGTATATCTCCTTGAAATTGATCCATTTCTGTCCAAGCTCTCCATATAGGGAAAATCCCAGGGTGTGAAGATAAAGAAAGATGAGGAGCATAGCTTTGTAAGTGGCAGCTGTAACTTGTAATTACATCAGTGATTTTGTTATTCTTCGAAGCAGAATGTTGAAGGACTGCTGCTACATTCAGTATTCTTTGGTAGTTCACTTTCCAAAAAGCAGGAATGTTAAAAGGATTTTGACAGAGTCCATGAGACCCAGGTGGTTGAAGCACTGCGTGCAGCATTTGTTCCTGGAGATGTCTGATCTGGCCTTAGTAACATGTTCTTCAGTTACATCATATTTGGATTACTGTAATGCACTTACAGTAGGCTGACTTTTAAGACTGTGTGAAAATGCCACTTGGCTCAAAGCAGTTGTAACCATACTATTAACTGGGGCTGGTTACACAGAGTTCACAACTCCATTGTTACAAGCTTCATTGGCTGTCGGTCTATTTCTGTTTCTGTGTGCAATTCAGAGTATTGGCTATGATTTATAAATGTCTGTATGATTTGGACACAGTCTCTCCAAAGCACTCTATCTTCCCATAATAACCCATCAGAGTTTTAAGACTTTTGGAAGAAACCTTTCTTTTTGTCCCTCACCCTTAGGGGCACAACTGGTGGGCAGAAAGTACCTTCTCAGTCCCAACTTCCTTTCTAGAAACATTATGGTTGTCTACCTCCTTACTGTTTTTCTGTTAGCATATGAAAAAGTTTCTATTTCAACAAGCTTCGAGAAATTATTTCATCATTAGGAAATAGCTTTTAACAGGTACTATACCTTTTTTTTTTTGCTTTTGTAATAGATATGTTAAATAGTTTTAATTCTGAAAATGATCGCTCTGTGTGTGTGTTTACATATATGCTTTATCCTTATTTGTTTTAATTTTTTAAAGCTGTCTTGAATCCCAGTTCTGCAGATAAAATGGGTTATTAATTAATTAAGAATTAATTTTGTATCCATTCAAGATAGTTTTTTTTTCCAGCTTTTCTGCTTCTCCCATTTGTCTGCTGTTTTGCAAGACCTGATGGGCAGTTCTAAATGTCTTGGATGTTTTGTTTTTTTTTAAAAAAATGCTTGCTTTTCAGATATGTTTATGAGTATATTGTGTGTGTGTGTGTGTGTGTGTGGTGGCCCAGTTATCATATGTGGACCACACCATTAAGAGTCTTCTTGTTTTAAATATTTTCCCACATTCATTTCTTAGCACACTGTTTTTTAAAACACACCTTTCTTTTAAAAACTGTGCTAATATAGTTAACCCAAAATGTGTTGGGAAATCCAGGAAGCATGAAAGACCATGGGCTCCCATTCCACATTAGCTTGAGCAGAACATACTTGATCATTTCAAATCAGAGTTCAGGAAAAACAAAATGAATTTTAAAACCATTTTTTAGCTGAAAGCTCACCTTTTTTTTTAATGAGGCTTTTGGCTTATACTGTTAATCTTGATGCCTACCTCTAATAACATTATTAGAGGTATGCTGTCCCCTCCCCCCATTGTGTGTTTGTACACTTCTGGAACAGGGAGCTGGCTATTCCTGTCTGTGACATTCTGTAAGCAACCATGTACACACACCGATGATGCATTATGAATAATAGATAAAAACAATGGAAACTGAATATTGTATATTTTTTTCTTCATTTGTTCACTTTTGAATATCAACTTTTCATAAATAATTAACCTTAGTGCTGGATATTCTGAGGTTTTGATTTCTACCATGTTTACTCCTCCCTACATACAGATGTAACTAAAAATATTCCTATAAGGATTCCTTTTCATCCTATAGTTACTGATCCGTACTCTCAACCTCAGCTTCTGCCTAATGAATATTTTTGTCTGAGAATTTCCGTAGGGCATTAAAATGAAATCTTAATATAATTTTCTTCAAATATAACCTCTCCAAGAGTGGAAAGAAGATTCAGCTATATGGAAATTCTGAAGAGGTGCTTATGTGACCTTTTTAGCTAAAGGGGTTTCTATTTTCTTTTTTTAAGTGCTATACCCAAATTTCAAGAAGGATTACCTCTTGCTCATAACTTATCACAGCAGTCTGGTATATTTCCACATTACTTTTGGCCAAATTCCATGTTCAGATAATAATCAGGAAAAATATTTTTAAAGTATGTTGGAAAAAATAGATAGGCTTTATTCTTAATGTCTGTGGCTCTCCTTAATGTCTGTGGTTCTCCATATAAGTGTGTCTACTATAAATACAAGATAAGTCACAGACTTGGTTATGGGGGGGGGGGATAGGTATAATCGAATATATAGAAGTCAAAGTCTGTGTGTTTGTCTGTGTCAGGTGAAGACCTCATATGATTGGCTGCCTCAGAAGATTATATGGAATCCTTGGATTTGCAGTTTAGGGGAGGGCCTTTAGAATTTGTGGTCAGAGAGCTCTTGGGCCTGTTTGGTTGCTATGGAGATGGGGCCTAGCAGCAAGGAGAGCAGTGTATTCCCTCAGGAAACCAACCTGTGCATGTTAATAACCCTGAATACAGATTGAATTGGGAAATATGGGGAAAAGTTACAGCTAATACACAAGACAGTTTGGGCAATTAGAGATATAGGATCTGAAATATTTCTAACAAGTGTTACCTATGAGAAAATAAAATCCTGGGCAACGGTGGGTATATACACTAGTTTCACATAAAATTTATCTGTTGATGTTATTCAATGACACCAGGTAGATCCAATGAATCAACACTGGGTTTTGGTCTGAAAGGTGTTGAACTCTACTAATAGGTTCGGTACCACGGATAGCTCTTTGGAGTTAAACTGACAGCTGGAACCAACAGCTGCTACTGTCCACATCAAAATGAAAGAAAGCTTCACAGGATCAACATTGTCAACTGACCTGAAAGAAAGTGAGGCGCATCAGTGTTTAGATGGTTTAAGGCAGCTGAGTCTATCCCCTGGACTGTTTCAATAGCAGTTAAATGCATGTACTTTATTAAAGCTGCAGTCCTATGGTCCATGGGAGGGGGTGATACAATAGGATAGCTTTGAATTCCCATTCTGAGGTGAGAATGAAGACTTCCCATATGAGGGGATACTTGACATTGGATTCAGTTTTCCAGTGCTCCCCCTCTCCAGATGTTTCACATAACCTACATTCTTTGTGCAGGACGGGGCTGATGTGGGGACAAGCAGAAAGGAAGATGAACAAGATAGTGATGAGGGTGGACTGAGGATAGATTCGGATATGCAAGATACCAATCTCTCTTATCCCTCATTATGGTTCCAGCATTAGGAAATGTTGATGCCAGTCCTAGAGCTGTCAGAAGTAATCTCCTATTGCTTATAATGGGAGGGAAATCATTCTAAAACAGAAAGTGGAAGAGAAAAGAAAAGAAAAGAAGTGCTGTCTCCCTCAGTTGTGTTCTGCTAGTATGAACCTAGTAAACATTTGGAGCCTAGCAAACTTCTTAGAATCTCTAAAATGAAAGCTTTCTGAGATCATTTCCTGTACCATATATTTTGTCAGAACCCTAGCGGAGAACACTATTATGAGTATATATGTATAAACTCTTCTTTCTATCACCTGAAATGTTTGTGTGTGTGTGACTGTGAGTGTGTGTGCATGTATATGTACATGTTCACTGTGAACCAGTGATCACAACTCTATAACAAGACCAAAAAAAATAAAAAAATAAAAATCTATGTTGAAATGTTTGTACAAATGGAAAGCTAAAAATGGGGGAAATGCATGAACAAGATCCTAAGCTTTATCAGTCCAGGAAGTATAGAACTTTACAATATAAGGTACATTCTGTTGTTTTCTCTGGAAGACACAAAGGGGGCATTTAGATTAAATTCTAAGAAAGATATATATCCTAGCATATGACTAGTACGTAATGCTGGTCAAGCAGTCTGTAAGTAATGGTACAGGATAATACCAAGAGATAAGTTTAGAATTTTCCAGAACTACAGTATATGAATTAAGTGGAAAAAAATTCACAATCCTGGTTTAGGTGCCATAGATAGACAGACAGACAGACAGAGTTATGTGAGCCACCATTATTTTCAATGTATATGCAGACCTCAGTTGTGTATTTCATGCATATGCATTACAAAGCAAAGTTGATGAATTAGCCCCAGCTCACCATTTCATATGTTACTATGTGATCAGAGAATATGTATGTTTTCTTCATAAGTATGTCCCATAGCACTACTAAGCCAGGAGATTTCACTTCATATTAGTACTCACACATTTCAGACCACTACATCTGCTATTACTGAAGTAAGACAAATCCTTTCACTATTAGCTCTGTTTCCTTTTTCAGCTTCTGCCCTTGACTGGCTCATATCTCCAGCCCCCATGTAATACTGCTACAACAAAGTTACTGTTAAAGACAAGTGTTTTTGTACACTCATATTCATTGCTGTAAGACTGATCAGGACAACTTCCAGAGGACTGTGGCACTGGTTTTAAATCTAAAATTTATCAATTTCTGTCTAGATAGCAAACAAAAATCTTCAACTTTGAGTCTTAAGTATAAATTAAATGAGGACAGGCAGAAACAATTAAGCTTCATGGAAAGAAGATTAAAATGGTGTAGGCTGAGAGTTTTTGAGTAGTTTAAAGAAACTTGGAGAGAACAGGAGGAAGAGTTGTTTACAAAGTTCATCAAAGAACAGGAGAGTAAGCAATGGTTTTAAAACTACAGTGAGGTTCATTTGGCTTATGGAAAAAGACTACGTAGAGGCTGTGTGCCTTCTACCAAAATCAGGAATCTGTATTACATTCTTTTTCTTACTATGGTACTATGAAATATGATTTATCATCATTCTCCTTTCCCTGCCCCTGCTTGACTTCACTACCTGACACTTCTGAGGTTGAGGACAGTTCATGATAAAATAAGCCAGTTAGTCTTTAAAATGTAAATAGATTCCTTTTTCCATCCCCTCTTTGCTTTTGCTTTTTTTTTGGGGGGGGGGTGAATGCACTGTATTTGCCCCTTTAAATATCTGTCTGTCTGTCTGTCTGTCTGTCTGTCTGTCTGTCTGTCTATCTATCATCTCTCTCTCTCATCTATCTCAGGATATATTAAGGAAGTTTTGACCAAAGCACCCCCATACCTTGAAACAACATGTGACAGATCATTGAATGCTGCAGCCATGTTCATTATTATGGTTGGCTGTAGGAAAAATGCCTCTTTGTTTTTGTTTTTGTTGTGTGCCTTTAAGTCATTTCCAACTGTTGGTGACTCTAAAGTGGACCTGTAATATGATTTTCTGGGGCTGAGAGAGTGTATGACACGCCCAAGGTCACTCAATATCTGTTTCCATGGCCAAGCAGGGAATCAAATCCGTGTCACCAGAGTAATAGTCAGGCACTCAAACCACTACACTATCCTGGCTCCTCTTTGCCATGCACAATTTTAAAGACATCAGTGGTGGGGCTGATGGCTTTCATGTAAGCTTGGTGATGAAGGCACTCAAAGGTAGTAGCTCATATTTTAAAGGATCTATCCCTAGTGCTGAATTCTAACACCAAAATAAACCCTACTCCTTGAAATTCAAATTGAAAGTTCAGATTAGGTCCCAGACTGGGTGCACTGTCCTATTGATGTGGAAGTCACCAGCTGCCATAGAATATCAGTGATTAAGAAGATCTATATTGGAACCTGAAGAACGTAATACTGCTATTTTTTATCCTCCACTAGAATGCCTACATTAATGTTCTTTTTCAAGTTCTGGATAATCCTGTTTGGGCCATTTAGGCATGTAATTCAATGAATGACACACTATCAGAAGCCCTGTGCTTTTGTGATCTGCTTTCCTCCACAGCCTCACTGTGGAATCATGGATTGCTGCACTCATACTTTAACACTATGTCTTTGAATAATGTTCAATGAAAACTATTTCTCTTTCTTTCTCTCCCTCTCCCTTGCTCTCTCTTCCTTTTGTTCATTAGCAATAGCAATAGCATGTATATTTCTATACTACTTATCAGCTAAGTGCTCTCTAAGCGGTTTACAATGTGTTAGCTAATTGCCCCTAACAAGCTGGGTACTCATTTTACCAACCTGCAGAAGGATGGAAGACTGAGTCAACCTGGAGCCCAGTAGGATCGAACAGTCCGTTACTGATACCAAGTCTTACACATTCATTGTAGAATACATAATACTCATCTACATGATATTTTCGTATCTGAGGAACTGTTAATAGTGTTCCAGAATCTCTTGTCCAAAAAGTTGGCAGTGAGGAGCTCACAAAGAGTTAAATACAGTGAGAAGTATTTCATCATGTTCTAACAGGTGTAGTTCTGTTGCTGTTGTTTTTTTAATGTAGTTCTATAATTTATTCTTGAATCATTGTCACCTTAGACCTCATGCCATTCCAGGTTAATGAATGTGTAATGTCAGAAAGAAAATCAGAAATGTAAACACTGTATGATGGCTACCATGGTTACTTTGTAAAGAGGTGTAAATTATCTGTCATGGAATTATGCTAATAATGATACTATGTTGAAGATAAAATGATTGGGTCAACAGGTGCATCTTCAATGTAATTAAACACTTGCCTACCAATAGGTGACCTCTCTTAATCAAATGTTTCATACATCATGAGTTTGTCAAGACAAAGAACATCTTGCCAAAATCTGAAGGGAAAGTGCAGCATATATGAAAGAGCTGTTAACACCACCCTTCCCACTCCTGGGTCACTCAGTGGCAACTTACATTATAGTGGGGAAAGTACAATAAAATGTTGTTTTAGCTCTTTCTTTTTAAAGGAAGCATGGTAGACGCATAACTTACAGAAATTTGGTATCTTAACCATTTTCAGTTCAGCACAAATGTAGGATGAAGAAGAAGCTGACCACAGATTTAAGAATTATAGAAAAGTCTTCAGAGTATGGACTTTGTTAAAAGACTATTGTACTATGAATTGAAACATCACCAGAAATAAAAGGAACTAACAACCCCCCTTTCCTCTATTTACTAGTACCACTGAATGCTAGAGATAAAAGAAATATTAGATTTAATAGGTAATCAATATTGGTTTCAATAAAATGGTATATATAATACTTTACAGGAAATAATATCTATAAAAGATTGCCAAAATCCATTAGAAGAAATATTGAAGAAAAAATAGGAAGGCAGAAAAGCGTTAGGTAGCAAGATATATAGGATGTTATTGAATAATCAATATAAACTTATAGAAAGTTTGTTAGGAGTTTGGGGTAAGGACATCCAGCTCAATAAGAAAGAAATGGAACAATGGCTACAAGAAATTAAAATTATCAAAAATAATAAGGTTAGAGAACAACAGGTGAAAATTATAGCAAGATAGTATAGAACACCACCACAATTATCATATATTCGGAAAAATGTATCACCTGCCTGTTGGCATGGGTGTGGGGGTAAAGGAATATATATTCATATGTGGTGGGAGTGTACCAAGATGCAAAGTTTTTGGAAGGAAATAGAACAAGAAATACATAAAATAATAGGGGCGAAATTCAATTAAATAAATGTGTATAACTTGTAATGCTAGGAATATTGGACTAAAGAAGGAACAAAAATATTTAATTAAAGAATTGATTATAGCAGCACAAGCAGTAATAGTATATGGGTAGAAAGAAAAGGGAAGATGGAATTGTAATGGATGGGTGCAGTACATATCAGAATATATGATGTTTGATTATGTAATGGAAAAAAGAAGGGTCTGTTCTGGTCAAAGGAAAGAGGAGGTCTGGTTTAGTAATTGGAGATTAATGATTGAGTTTGTTCAGGAAAGGAAGGGGCATGAGAAAATAAAGGAAACAGTTAAAATGATTTTCCACATGAAAAAAGAAAAGGAAATTAATAAGGTACACCATTCCCTGGGAGGGTGGGAGGAGGGGAGGGGGCAAAAAGAATGAAATATTGTATGTATATGAATGGTTAGTTAAGTGTTGTGTGTATAACTTTTGTTTTGTAAGATATATTAATAAACTCATATATATTTTTTAAAAAAACCAGTACTACTGAGTGCTTGGCATAAATAAAACATATATAGATAGGGACTTAAAAATTAAAATTATGTTCCCAGATAGAGCAACTCTCAATTTATAACAGGCTAGTAGAATTGGCCCTTTCTGCACCAGGCAATTAGAACGGGGCAGTGTGTCCTCACAGGGAGGTCGTCTGCACCTTGGAGCGGACTAGGAGCGGACTACTTACCGGAGATCCACACTTCAGTCCTCTCCAAGACGACCCCAAGTGGTCCTCCAGCATGTTTTTGAAAGACCAGAAAAAACAGGTTTTTATTTTCCTGGAACGCACCATTGCGTTCCTGCTCCCTTGTGCAGATTCGCGGGCTCGCACCAATGTGAGCCTGCGATCTGCGAAGGGCTGGCTTTAGGTGTGGCAAGCTTCAGTGGTTGGTCAGGACCCACGACCAACCAGAAGCCACCATTTTGGAAGCTTGAAGCCTCCATTTTGAAAATCGGAGCAGTGTGGATCTACAGACCTCGCACTGCTCCGATTCACCCTGGACCAAGGAGGAGCCCTGCAGAAGGGCTTCAGGGACAGTTCGCATTGCTTTGAACCCCAGAAGAAGTGGTAGGTAACGGCACGGAGCAATTCCCTCGCCTTGTGCAAAAAGGGTCATTGTGAAGAGTCTTCTTCCTAAGTGTTCTATTGGACTGATGGAACCAGAGCAGTCCATTTAACTGGTTGACATCTTATGAAGATGTATATGTATTCTTTTGCTTGCAGTGTCCACATTATAGCTTTGTCTGATCCTGGAACTATGCATCAACTCCCTAACTCCCCAAACAACTGAACAACCTCCTGCCTTCTCATATGGAGAAACTCTTATCATGTGCACCTGAATGCAAAGACACCTCCTTTCCACAAAACCTGGTGGACACTCATCAAGGGAAGGGAGATCTGACATCTGGTTTTGGTTCTGAACGGGGTTAGCATGCACAACTGCATTCCAGGTATTCATTAACCACATGGAACACTTAGGAACTTAAATCAGAGGAGGGGTGAGATAGACAACTATTGTGCAGGGTCAGCTGGAACAAGATTTAGTTTGGCTTCTATGATCCCAGAATGACCTTTCTCAGTGAACATTCTACCTGGTCATTATCATAGTTATGTAAATTTTGGTAAGGAATGGTATTTGAGTCTCTCTGTTTTGCAATCGCATCCCTTCTTTCTTTTTCATTTTGTGTATCCTCCATGAAGTCCTACTCCAATACCTACCCATTTAATTTTTCTTTTGTACTTTTCTACATCTTTTGCAGAGTCCTGCTGTGTCACCTTGCTGTAGTATAGAGGTGACCCTGGATTCTCAAAAACTATGTCAGTAATGAATAAATTGTTCTGACAGACCCCCTAATGGTCTTTGTTTTCTGTCCTCCAAAATCTAGTCTAGTTGTTGTTGTTCTGCTGCTGCTATTGCTGTTGTGTGGCTTCAAATCATATCTGAATTATGCTGACCCTATCATGGGGTTTTGTGGGGCTGAGAGTGTGTGATGTGTCTAAGGTCATCCAGTGGGTTTTCATGGCCAAGCAGGGAATTGAACCCTGGGCTCTTGGGTCATAATCTAACGCTCAAACCATACACTACACTGGCTCTAAAAGCATGAACTCACACACTGTACACACTCACACTCACTTCATAGTCTTCATACCCTGCAAACATCCCCTCTTACTTCTGCAATTCATGTGGATTCCAGATGCAGTTGAGTTGAAATACCTGTCTAGCCTGAGGGACTCTGGGAACCACAAAATGGTCCTGAGGGCCACATGAGGCCTGTTGAATGTCCTTTGTCCACACCTGCTTTAAAGCCTCCAAAACCCAGAGGGAAATTCATTTCCAGTATTTCTGCATTTACACCAACCCTTGATATCCCAAGAATATCTCCCTGACAGCCCCTGACCCATAAAACAAATATTTCATCCTTTTCTTTCATTCCTTTCCTTTCCTTCCAATTCCTGCCCTGCCCTGTCCTGCCAGGTGGAAAGAACATTAAGGGCGTTTCTGCCCTATACTGTTACAGTGCTTTATTCTACTTTCAACATCCTGTGGAATCCTGGAATTTGTAGTTTAGGGAGGGATATTTAAAAGGAGCCAGAGAGCTCTTTGGCCTCAGTAAACTACAAACCCCAGCATTCCAAGGATGTTGAAAGTGGAATAACAGCACTAAAACAGTGTAGTGCGGAAAGGCCCTTAAAGAAGATGGCGAGTTTTCCTTTTAATATCTGCTGTTCCATCAATGTGGATCCTCCTGCAACGTTGTACGGTGTAGTCCTTCCAGACCTGTAAAATATCATTGAATGCAACTAAAAGCAAATTATTGTTCACAGTCTCATTTTCCAGATATACTGAAAGGAGCATGAAAGGAGAGACTTCTATCCAATTTTCAATATGGCAGATAGTCCAGTGAGGTGTAGCGGTTTGAGCTCTGGAAGCAATTCCAGAGACCAGGATTTGAATCCCCAATCAACCATGGAAACTCATTGGGTGAGCTTGAGCAAGTCACACTCTCTCAGCCTCAGAGGATGGCAAAGGTAAACTCCTTCTCAACAAATCTTGCCAAGAAAACCCTACAATTGGTTCACCTTAGGGTCACCATAAACTGGAAACTATTTGAGGGCACAACAAGAAGATATTCCTTGCATATTAACCTTCTAAAATCCACAAAATCTTCTGGTTTAGGCCTCAAAATATGATCCTCTCCCACACAGTCCTGCCCAGTTATTGTATTATTGAAAGTTCTTCTTTGTTTCCTCCCATCTTCTGAGGTTGTGGCTTCCTATTTTGGGAGAGTTCTCCTTTTAGCTTCAGATGAAATGCTTTTTGATTTTGATTTTATTATACAGTTACTTTTTAAAATATCCATGAATTACCTGAGGAATTCTTTGGAACAGGAGAGAGGAATGAGAAATCTGCCAAATAAATAAAAATATACATTTTTACTGTCTTAGAAGGTTGCCCGTCACATAGTGGTATTGGTCCTACTCATAGTTATTCCATATATAATTGTTCCTATAATTTCTCATAATTGTTATGGTTTCTTTTCTATATCATGTTTTATTTAATTCTTTCTTTCTTTTCTTTTTAACGATCTTCAGGAATAATGCATAGATGAGGATGATGCATGTCATTCAACAGAAATTACATCCTGTCCTTAATCTCTGAGCTTTCCCAATGACATTCCTAGGTTATGTTTCTATTTTTAAGCACAGTAGTAAGCATTCTCCAAAAATTTTAGAATCAAGGATAGAAGGTTTCCCACTAATTCGGGTTGTGATTACATCTTTTCATAACTTAGACAATGCTGTATTGTTCCTCTTCCCTCTCTTTTAGTGCTGCCACTTTTATTTAAATATATGATTGCAAGATCCTCCCGTCAGGCAAACAAAACCAAATTCATTCCTTTAATAACAATCTTCCCATATGGCCCTGTTGTTTATACAATCCAAGAGCCTTTAATAGTTTGTTTGTAATTCTTGTGATCTTCCAAGAAGCCCAGACTCATCTTGTTTCTTTTCTTAATCTATGGCAATTGAATTTCAGATAAGGAGGAGACGATCTCTGTGTGACCCACATTCATCGGAGATAAATGTGTTTCATACAAACATGGAACTCCCCCATTGTTGCACCTGCTTCCTGGTGCCATCTTTTGTTCCCACTAAATAGGAAAGTTCCCTTTTTCTCTTCTCATCCCAATCATATGCAAATAATTTGTCAGATTCCTTTCTCTTTTCATAGTACATTTGTTCATTAGGCATTAACACACTGTCTATGTCTTTTTTTCTTTTTTTTTATCACAAAGCATTCTGTTTCCCTCTGTTTAATCAAAAGTCGGAGGGTCCTAGGGTACCTGCTTTTTATGTTGCCTTTTCAATGTCATTAACTTCCTTTTTTTCTAATTTACAATGGTGCTCAAGATATACTTTTGTGTACTGCAGCAGCAGCAGCAAGCTAAGGGAATTATACTACCCCTTATGACCATTTTGGCAGCTACCCATTAAGCACCTCAGCTGGTTTCTTGGATTTATTATTAATTTACTTTCAAATAGTCTTCATCTGTTGCACAAATGCTATGGTTTTAATCAGAGAGTTGTTAAATCTCCATACTTCAGATCTTCTCTAATTTAGTGCACCATCCAAAAGACTTCTAAGAGACACACAATGCCAGAAAATCATCAGGTAAAAGTAGATTTAAAATACCAGATGGTATTTCATTTACTATGCAGCCGCATACATATACCATAGGAAAGAAACAAAAAAAAAATCACAGTTTTTCTATCTATAAACATAGTGGAACCAAAGTACAAAGGAGAACTTGGTAACCTATTTGGGGGAGGTGTTGTGGATGAGTGAGAATTTTTTAAAAAAATCCTGTGGTGCTGTTTGCTGAATTCATTGTCTCTTTGTTTTGCTAACAAAGGCAGTATTTAATATATGTCTCAGCTTAAAGGATACCTAAAAACCTTCCTCAGCTGCCAAAATTCCCAAGGACATCTGCTGTTCACTAAGAAGGGAGACATCAAGAAAGGAATTTGACTGCCAGATTTGCAGTTGTAAAAGGGTTATCTGCTATAATCCCTTGAATAATTCTCTTTTTCTCATCACTGCGCTGATCAAAAGAGGGAAAAAGCCACCCACTCACCCGCAAACCCCATCTTCATGCTAAAACTGCCGCTTCACAAAGCACAGAACTACATGGGAGACAAAAAATGGCAATAGGCACAGATTTAAACTCACTTTGATTAGAAATTATGAGAAATATTTGTTGGTTGTACGTTACAACTACATTTCCATTTTGATATTTTTTCTCGTTTATTAAACTATTTCCTTCCACTCTATGCGGGGAAGGCTACAAGTAAGAAAATTGCTGAAAAGCATATCAAAACGGGATGAATAGCCATGTGCTCAAAAAGTAATAATCTCTTTTCATGGTAAACATATACACAAAGCACTGGGCTAAGAGTGCCTTATGGATGGCTGTAGGCTCCCCAGCACATGGACTGTCTTCAAACCTGATCTAGCAAAGTTCACCATAACTATTTATCTATCTTCAGGAAGTAAGTCTGAAGTACATGTTGAACCTGAGGAATGATAGGCAGGGATTCAGATTGCAGTTCTCTGCCAAGCTCAAGGAAAAACAGAACAAACTTTGTTAGTGACAGTAGGCCAGCAACCACCAACAAAACCTCGGCAGGCAAGAGCTTCGGGGGGTCCTCTCACACTATGCAATTATAGCACTAAGGTTCCACTTTAACTGCCATGCTATGATTCCATCCAATCAAAATCCTAGAATTTATAATTGAGGGAGAAGCATTTAGAATACACAGTCAGAAAGCTCTAATGTTTCACCAAACTCTATATCCCAGGATTCCATAGGTTTTAGCCATGACAGTTTAAGTGGAATGATAATACTATTAAGTGTGTAGTGGGAAGGGCCTTGGGCTAGGTAGGTAATACTTGCTTGAACAACAAAATTGTCCTTAGCATTTCAAATGCCCTGAACCACATCTCCAGCCTGTGCTCTGTCTTCTCTTTTTGTTTCAAGGTCTGCATCAAAAATTCATGTAGGAATTCTCTATATTGGGTATAAGCACATTTAATCAAATATTTCCAGTAAATTGTCTAACAGGTTGTGGGTTTGAGAACAGGATGGAAAAAGCAAGCATTATCAGAAAAAAAACCCCATAGTTCATTCTGGTGGATGAAGGCAGTAAGGGTCTATGGAGAAAGTAAGGGCCAAGTTTGTTGTTTCCACCAACAATGTCAAAATATTGAACTGAACATTTAAAACTGGATTCTGAGTGGCAGCCACCATTCTTCATTCCATCTATGGAAGACAAAGTCAGTAAAAGAACAATTTCACCGAATACTGTCAGCAAAATTATTTCCTAAGAGATCTCAGCCCCTATTTTGCACAGAATTCCATCCCACCATCAATTTTGCAAGTATTGACCCAGGGACATTTTCACATCACATTATTATATCAATAAGATTCTACTTTAACCTCCATGGTTGCTTCTTGTGGAATCCTAGGGTTTGGAATTTGTGGGGAGGCACTAGAGGGGCTCTCTGGGTGAGAATTCTAAATTGTTGTTGTGTACATTCAAGTTGTTTCTGACCTATGTCAGCTCTAAGGTGGGGGAGTTTCTGGGGCTAACGGTGTATCACCCAGTGGATTTCCATGCCCAAGTGGGAATCAAACCCTGGTCTCCAGGGTTGTAGTCCAGTGCTCAAACCACTACACTACAGTGGATCCTTGAATTCTAAATACTTCTCTCCAAACCACGAAACCCAGGATTCCATAAGACGCAGCCACAACAGTTCAAGTGGAATCTCAATGCTGTAATTGTGTAGTGGGAAATGTACCCTGGATGTTGGTTGTGGGAGTTTTTGTCCAACCACAACCTTTGCTGGCATGATCAAGGGCATGAATAGGGAACTTTCAAAACTGTGAGCTACTGTGGAAAGACAAAGGACAGTATCATTTCTTCCATGTTCATACAGAACTTTGCCCTCCCATTACCTACTGTTCCGTCTTGTCTCCACCAGGCTATACATTTTTGTATATTAAGGCTAGGTATTTACAAGGGCTGGACAGAACTATCAGTATCACTGAATTTGGAAACAGGTGAAAAAAAGATAGAAAGCCTGCATTAGTTTTAATACATCTGTCGATCTGCAGTAACAAGACAAAAATGTTCATGCTGAAAGACATTCCTGTCTTCATGTAGTCATTGTTATGGGTACTGGAGTATTTTCTAACTTATGGTGACCCTAAGGCGAATCTATCATGTGATTTTCCTCACAGAGTTTGTTCAGAGGGGGTTTGTGTTTGCCTTCCTCTGAGGTTGAGAGTGAGTGACTTGCCCAATGTCGCCAACTCGTTTCCATGGCTGAGCAGGGATTCAAACCCTGGTCTCCCAGCATCCTAATCCAACAGTGAAATCAGCTGTAATGGGTTATCCAGCCTCTCCTCTTTCTCTAGAGGGGTTTGACTTCTATTTTTCCACTTCTGCCTCTGCAGAGACTTTTCTTCCTGCTCCTACAGGAGATGAGAATCTGATACGCATGTACGTTTACAGATCAGGCAACAGCACATGAAGAGAAAGAAGGAAAGACAGGATCTATAAAGGAAAGCTTTTATTTGAAGCAAGCCATCTTACATTAGCAATGTGGTACTTGCCTTGAGGTCTCCTGAAGCTGCATTCAGCAATGACTGGCCTTCCTAGACTGGGATTTGAATGGTTCAGCTATTGTCGGCTGTGCCTGCGTGTGTGCTTGTCTGGGGGCCTTGCAAGCACATGGAGAGGAATGGGTACAGAAGGCCAAATTATTGATATCAAATGATATCTTAATATCCCACAAGCTCAGGCTAGAAACAGCGGTAACAAAGATGTCCTTCCAACCTCTGTTTAAAGACTCTTTAGAAGTAGAGTCCACCACTCCCTGAAGCAATCTATTCCGCTGTTGAACAGTTCTTACATTAAAGAAGTTCTTCCTATGGTTAGGTGGAATCTTTGAATGTTTAGGTGGAATCACTTTTCTTGTTATTTGAATCCATTGGTTCATGTCCTAGTCTCTGAAGCATCAGAAAACAAGTTCACAAGCTCAAGTTCAGAAAACAAGTTCCAGATATTTTAAGGATCCCTTTCACACGTTCTTGTTTAACATTATTCCACTGCATGTTCTATAAGATGTTCCCTCTTGCACTAAGGAGTGAGACAGTCATTGTGTACCATGTAGGCATGTCAAGAAAAATGCTGTGGCTATGATTTTTTTATTATTATTATTTTTATGTATTTTATTTTACTGTTCAATACTATCTTGACATGGCAAGGCAGTTTGTTGAGGATTCTCCATTCTGCATGAGAGATCTTGACTCCAATGTGAAAGCAAAGTACCAACCATGAACTGACTCTGTAGGTAAGCAGAGACAAAAAAAGTACAAGATGAAAGCCTGATTTATTCAGAAAACACAAATAAACAACCTTTCTGATGCTTCTATTTTCAATAGTCTATGCAAAAATACAACAATCATTTCATTGTTCAGTTTTGCTCATTTCATAAAAATGTGCAAAAAAAGTCTGAGCAGAAATAAATCTTTCAGATACTGATTAAAAATACTTACTGTGTTGTGAAAAAGAAAGGTGTGTGTATGTGTATTGTTCTGTTACACATGTCATGAAGTCAAGATTTCCAGTATTGCCCTGTTTATTATGTGAAGAAATCAGGACTTAGTGGAACAAATGTTGAAACTGAAACATCAAGTTCCTTTTCTCTCTTTACTTCTGCATCTGGACTGGAAGCCATTTCTTCACTCTTCTAGGCTAGACAGGCATTTCAAGCCAACTGCATCTGGAATTCAATACAAGTTGCAGAAGTAAGAGGGGATATTTGCATGGTATGAAAGGATATGGAGCATATGCCTGCTGTACAGTGTGAGTGTGAGCCAGTGTGGTGGTTTGAGCATTGGACTATGCCCCTCGAGACTAGAGTTGGATTCCCTGCTCACCCATGGAAACCTACTAGGTGAGCTTGGGCCTGTTACACATTCTCAAACCTGGAAAATCCTGTGATAGTTTCACCTTAGGGTTGTTAGGAAAGGTTGGACAGAACCTAAGTCCAAATAAAATATATGATGTACATTAAGATTTGAACCTGGGGAAGACAGTGGATGATGCAATCCCATGTAATACCTGCATGAGTCAGTGGGTTGTGTAACCAGGGAAGAAGGTTGCATCATACATGGGATCTAGCAATGTTGACTGGATTGAATTGCACCAGAAATGTATGTATTTAAGGAGGTATGTTCTAGCCAACTGAGCCCTCTCGATGTCTGATAGAGCGGCCAGAAGCTATGTTGGATACATATCTTCGCATGTGCTGAAACTCCGATGGAGGACTATATATATTTGTATGTATCGTAACTGGAAAGTAAAAGCCTCCTGTTGGAAGATAACATTGCATAGGAGTATTTTTTTCTTCCTGGCTTCAGGGCTTTGCTGCTTCTCTGCTGGGATGCTTCTAGCTGTGTGAGTAAACTCTGCTTCAGGGTGATTTTTCAAACACTTGACTCTGGTAAATTGTTTTACCAGAGCTCAGTGCTGGAGGGAGGTGCTACCAAGGTTTTTGTGTAACTCCCATCATCCACCATCCCTCTGACAAGGGTTGCCATCAGTTGAGGGTGGACATGTTTTTCTTTTTTTTTTTTTTTTGGGAAACTCACTGAATGACAATAAATCTATTCTCATACAACAGGAGGTGAGACTGAATGTTTTGTAGGCTGTAACAACATGCAGTGCCTGGACCAAAGTGTCAGGGTCAGAGACCCGGGCAGCGAGACAGCCCAGAGAAGGGAGTGGGAGAGCTAGCAGAGTCCTGCTGGGAGGAGTCAAGGAAGCACTTACTCAAGGGAAGTCCATTTACCTAAGCCAGAGTGACAAGCAAAAGCCATAGTCAGAGTTCCAAAAGCCAGGGGTCTGGAGCCAAGAGATCAATCCAAGGTATCAGGAGCTGGGTGCTGGAAGCAAGGAACAGGCAAGGGAAGGGCTTGTAGAAAGTTTACCACAAGCAAAGGAAAGCTTCCAGGTAGGCAGTTATATAGCCCAAGACACAGGTGTGGCTAGTCACTTCTTCTTGAACTTAATCAAGGAAGCCTCCCTTTGCTCAGCTCTCTTGAGTCTCCACCTTGTTTGTGGGCTGATTGACACAGGCTCCAAAGCATCTTCAGAATCAGATCCCTGTTGCCCTAAAGGAGCAAGCAGAGGAACGTCCAAGCCTGCTTGGTCCATGGCAGCAGGGGGAGCTCTTGAGCTGCAGGACTCATCTCCAGCCAGAGCCACAGGGACCAACAGCTGCTGCTTGTCATCAGCAGCTCTGACAGGGGCTTCCGTTATCACACAAAGAAAGCACATTCAGTTTATGTTAAGGAACATTCTCTTTTCCCTGGCAGTTTTCAGTGAAGAGATTCAGCCCATGTGCATATGTAGGAGGAAAAGAAGTTGCTGTTTGGGCATAGAGGAATAATTCCCAGGATTCACTTTCCAAAAAACTGTGACAAAAAGATGGTGTATGTATTTGTGTGTGTGTGTGAGAGAGAGAGAGATCAGGCAGCAGATGAACCTTCACTTTTGCATGCTTTATGGCTTATAGTAACAACATTTCCCATTAAAAAAAAATGTTTTGAGCACTGAAAAATATTGTGAAATATTACTTCATGTTCACAACTCTCAGGTCCTTTCCACACCTTACCTTGTTCCAGCACTGGGGTGTGGGGATCATGTGAGCAGTCTCTGCCAAAAGGCTTTCCCTTCCCTGCTGCTTCAGCTCTGCATGAGCTGCCTGCTCACAGGAGAGCCCCACCTCTTCCTTCCGCAGTGCAGTCTGGGACCTTCCCAGGCTGCACTGGGGCAGGAAGCATGACCAGCCTGGCTCCAGAGGCTCCACATGCCAGGTAAGTGCACGCGGGGCCCGGGAGCAATGTGCAATCATGCTCTTTTCAGCTTCAAGCCGAAAATGAAAAGGTGAGCAATTGTCCCCTGCTGGCCCCTGGAGTGTCATGCAATTGTGACTGCGTCATGCAGATCACTTCTCACAATCGCACAACACTCCAGGCCCTCTTTCACATGGAAAATGCCATGCAAAAAGGGCCTAAGATGGCAAATGAGAAAGCCAAAAGGCAATTTGTGATCAGCTTGAGAATTTGACCCAAAATTTTCTGCTGTCTTCTTGGCTGTATGCAGCCACATTGACACGGAATTATTCACTGTAAAAAGAACAGAAATCTGCTTGAATAGGAGATAACACGGAGGGTAAGCAAAGAAGTATAGTGTGTAAAATGTAAAAGTCATCTTGAAAACTTTGATTCATAAAGACAAGACCTAGAGTTTTTTTTCTTCTTCCCTTTTTTTAAATGGAGGCTTTGCTCTCAAATTGCCTCTTCTTTGGCATGTCAGAGTGACATTTTGATGCTTTGTAGAATTTTGCTAACAAGTGCCAGAATAATTTCCATGGCCTTTCAAACGTTTTTTACTTGTCAGTGCAGAAATACACGTTTTGTCTGCTTATGTATTAAATTGCTCATAGTCATTTTGTCACCAAAACTATACCCAAATTGGTTGGGCTCCTTCCACAAAACAGCTGACAGTATCAAAAAAGACTTCAGATAAGAGTAGCAATGGAACTTTTCTTGGAGATTCTGCACACCCACTGTAGGTGCAAGGGCTGAAATCCTTTTCAAGTCTAGAAGAGTAGAAAGGCCGATTGCTGCCAAAGTTCTTGCAGACCAACACTGCTTTTCAGTGCCTGACTGAAAGTGATCCTTGGAACCAAGACACTACAGGAAGGATTAAGAGGAAAATCACCTATGTTTAAAGCACAGGAGATTTTTGAAGCCTACTGAAAGCCAGATACTGTTTAATGAAAAGACGAAATCATGGAGAACCAGATTTAGGTAGGAGAGATACAACAAGTGCCCATTTCCATCATGTGCAGTACCTTCTGGGGACATATGAATGTGGTTGATAGCTGGTGTTACCTGCAGCCATTCCTCACTGCCACTGCTCATCATAGCTTTCCCCTATTCACCTCCCTGACCTTGTTCTAGAGTGAAGGTAGGGTTGATAGTGGTGATATTTTCTCTTCATGGTCACCGTCAGGGGCCTCCTGCCTTTGCCACTATCTCCTCCTGTTGACAGGGGATGGGCAAATGCTTCATTCTCCTGCAGGTTTCTGCTTGAGCAGGTCCATGGATACATTGGTGAACAAATATCAAGGCCATCAAATCATCACTCACACTACAGTCTGTTGTGCTTGCAATTTGACACCATAACACACTGGCCCAAGTATTGTTGGAAGCAGAATTTTGTAGAAAGAGAAAAAAAACCTTGCAATAAATGGAATTTTGAAATAACTAGTGAAATTTTTCAGACAGAAATTTCCCACACAAGCTAACTCATGTGTGCGTCTGCACTGAAATTGGTTTATATCTGACAAATACCTGAAATTGACAAATACGTGTAATTCAAAATAACTGCAATTCAGAATCCATTGTTCTTTCATGTGTCAATGATAGTACCTATAAAATTGCTATACTCAGTGGTTTTATGCCATCTGCATAATTTTATGCCTTTTCTAGTCAATACTTTTGTTTCTACCTTAAAATATGCTATATTTTGGTATGTTTAAAGCAAGATTTAGTTTGCAATATATTTGTACATATTTTATTGCCAACATTCTTGAGATTATACCTGATTGATATGATTTATGTTACTGAAGAAGAGAGAAAAAACATGAGTTACTTTAATGGCAGATGGTGATAATTGAAGAAATCTTATGCAATTTTTACATAAGGAAATAAGGATGATATTTTATCCAGCTAAGGAAAATGTAGAATGCTGCATCAAAGAGAAGCAAATAGGAATACATATGGATAATCCCAATAATGTATGTATCGATATAGATATTTTATTTGTTTTTTTAAAGAAATCTAAGCAATTTTGAATAATAAGGCAATAAACCTTTCTAACTATTAAACTAAAAACAATTTCAAAATAGTGAATAGCATCACAAATTACTTCAAGAACCAAAACATTTATCTAAGCACCAACCCAAAATATTCCAAAACAAGGGCCACTTCCTCACTACACTGTTACAGTGCTATTATTCCAATTTCAACATCCTGTGGAATCCTGAGGTTTGCAGTTTATAGAGGGGCTTCAAAGGCCACTCCCTAAACTGCAAACCCCAGGATTCCATAGGATGTTAAAGGTGGAATAATAGCACTATAACAGTCTAGTGCAGAAATGGTCAAGAACTGCAAACCAAATTTAAACGGAAATAAAAATGTATTCAGATCCTGCCCCGCAAGCACAAGGAAATATTAGGAAAGGGGGTCAGCTATTGGATCAGGACGGCTTCTGCTGAAAAGTTTCTTTCTCACATTGTCTCAAAGTGAAGCATACATACTGGCAGAACTACAAGCATAGCCTCCACGGCTAATCTCAGGGCTTGGGAAGATGTGCATTGGCATAAGTGATCCATCAAGTATTCTGGTCCCAAATCATTCAGGGTTTTAAAAGCAGGTTCACAGATTCAGCCCTGCACCTGGAGGTCCAGGTTTCTGCAGTGACCAGGACTGCATTTGCACATTTCAAGCTAGTGAGCCAATTGTGCCCATTCCTGGAGAAGTCTGATCTGACTATGGCAACACATGTTGTGAGTACATCCCATTTAGACTATTGTAATGTACTCTATGCTCTTGAAAACTGTTCAAAAAGTTAAATTAACCCAAAGATCTGAAGCCAGATGGTTAATCAGGGCTGCCTTCAAGGAGCACAAAATCTACCTGTAGAGTCCCAGTGGCTGCCAGTCTATTTCCAGGCACAACTCAAAGTGCTGGTGATGTCCTATAAAGCCTTTTACGGTGTGGGTCCAGGCTATTTGAAGAACTGTTTAGATAATGATGAAGATGAGGATGATTTAAAACTCCAGCACTTCATATTGGCCTTAGAGATAGGATAGGTAGGTAGCATAACTCATATAATACTAAATTGTTCCTAATGTCACCACTCCAGAATGATATGTTCTTAAGGCCACCAAATTGGCTAAAGAGACACTAATACATGGCCATGATGTGCATTTTATACATAACATGGGGAACGGAATAGTGTCACTTCATGAGTCCTCCATGACCATGGGCAGAATGATTTTCATGAGCAATGCATATATCCTAGAAAGCAAAAGAAGTACAGAGATAATAAGTGCAAAGATAAAAAAAATCATTTTAAAAAAAATCATTCAAAAACACATTTTCTATCCCAGAAACAATCAACAGTTTCACCAAAGCAAATAATTGTAATGTCCAGTATTATGATAGCATAGAATAACAGAACCCCAAGGCCAACATCCAATAATGTCAAAGAACGCACATAATGGGCCATTTCATGAGTGTTTTGACATTTTTGTCATACACATAGAAAGGTACGCACGATCTCCCTTTACAAGGAAAGAGCAGCAGCAGTAGGTGGCTCTGGCCATCCATGCCACTCACATTTTGGCAGCAGAGGAACAGGCAGCCAGTCATCACTTTGTAGAGTAACTGAACTCTTTTATATCTGGCTGTCAGGAATTCTCTAAGCCAAAGCACTGTGAAAGAGGTAGTATGGGAATTTGATTGTACCTTTTGACAGGTGATTTCCCAAACAACTACTCCTAAGCTAAAATAGTGTCTTGGTTCCAAGGATCACTAAAAGCCATGCTCCACAGAACACAACTTTTCTGGAAAGAGTCTAGTACATCAATGACAATAGTACATTCTGCTATTTCAGAACATAATAAGTTCATGAAGATAGAATCATGGAACTGTAGAGTTGGAATATACCAAAAGTTCATCTAGCCCACTCACTAAGAGTATTAAACAAACTGGCAAAAGTAATCTTAGACTCCTGATAACAATCTTTGAGAACTGCTAGAAAATAGGAGCATTCTGTCATGTCAGGGCAGAGCTCACTCACAAGACAAAAGCAGGGGGATGTCCAAACAGAGTTCAGGTTCTAGAGTTAACAAGTCAAAAGGGCAAATCTAAGTCATTGTCAAACAGTCAGAGGTTCAAGGTAGTCCAGATGCAAAAGACCACATCACAGGACTTCAATGACCAGAAAGATCAGTTGCTGACCCTGGAAGGAAAGGGCCAGCTGAAAACCTTTTATCAACTGATGCTGTCACTGATGCTGTTCCTTTATTAGGGTTTGTCTGTTACTTAAAAGCATTGAGTAACACAGCCCTTCTTTCTGACATCTTCTCTCTAGCATGGTAAGAGTCTGTGTTACCTCATCCTCTGATATTTTTTCCCCTTGCTCAGGTCCCTGCTGTTGTTTGTTATCTTCTTCTGACCAAGCTTCTGGGGCAACTCCTGCCTCGGATTCAGAATCCTCCTCCTCACTGCCAGGGCCTGCAAGGCAGGGCATGACAAATTCCTGGAGAATGGGAGAAGTTCCAGCAGACTGGAGGAGGGCAAATATTGTCCCCATCTTCAAAAAAGAAAAAAAAGGTGGGGGTAAACAATTGCCAACTGGTCAGTTTGACATTAGTACTGGGAAAGATTCTAGAACAGATCATTAACAAGACTGTCCATAAGCACTTAGAAAGGAATACCATAATTGCTAAGAGTCAACATGGCTTTCTCAAAAACAAGTCATGCCCGACTAATCTTATCTCTTTTATAGCTTGGTAGATGAGGGGAATGCTGTGGACATAGTATATCTTGACTTCAGTAAGGCCTTTGCCAAAGTCCCCCATGATATTCTTGCAAACAAGCTAGTAAAATGCGGGCTAAGCAATGCTACTGTTAGGTGGATTTGTAACTGATTGATCAGCCAAACCCAAAAGGTGCTCATCAATGGCTCCTCTTCATCCTGGAGAGAAGTGACTAGTGGGTTGCCACAGAGTTGCGTTTTGGGCCCAGTGCTATTCAACTTCTTTATCAATGATTTGGATGGGGGAATAAAGAACATTCTTATCAAATTTGCAGACACCAAATTAGGAGGGGTAGCTAACACCCCAGAGGACAGAGGCTTGACTACAGTACATGTGAAAAGAATCTAGGAGTCTTAATAGAGCACAAGTTGAACATGAACATGTGATGCAGAAGCTAAAAAATCGATGTGATTCTGGGCTGCATTAATAGGAGTATAGTGTCTAGGTCAAGGAAAGAAGAGTTACTACTTGATTCGGCTTTCGTCAGACCCCACCAGGAATATTGTGTCCAGTTCTGGACACCACAGTTCAAGATGAATATTGACAAGCTGTAATGTGTCCAAAGGAGGCCTGGATACCATACCCTATGAGGAGTGTCTAAGGGAGCAGCGTATATTTAGCATGAAGAAGAGAAGGTTATGAGACAACACAATAGCTATGTCTAAATATTTGAAGGGGTGTCATATGGAAGATGGAGGAAGCCTCTTTTCTGCTGCTGCAGAGACTATGACATAGAGCAATAGCTTCAAACTTCAGGAAAAGAAATCCACCTAAATATTATGAAGAACTTCCTGAAGTTAAGAGCAGTTCAACAAAGGAATATGCTTTCTTGAAGTGTTATGGAATCTCTTACTTTGAAGTTTTTAAGCAGAGGTTGGATAGTCCTCTGTCAGGAATGCTTTGATGGCATAATCCTGCATGGCAGATGGTTGGACTCAATGACCCTTGTGGTCTCTTCCAATTCTATGATTCTAAGACTTCCAATCCTGATACAGGCATGGCAAAGGCTTTCTACCTTTATTTGCAAACCTCTATTGAACCACTGAGCTTAAAGGCAATTCATTCCACTCTTGAATTGTTCTAACCATCAAGGTGTTCTTCCTAATGTTTAACCAAGCTCTCTTTTCTTGTAGTTTGAAACCACTTTAATAAAATATGCCAGCTTTTGAGGTCCTTTATCTGATTACTCACTCTTTTGATGTTTCCAAACTAAGGACAACTTCCATTCTTTCAATGGAGGTTCTGGTCTTTCATCATTTCTTCGTCTTGCCCATGTTGGCTCATTGGAACCACTTGCATGTGCATTGTGCTTGCAAAGTGAGTGGAAAAAGGCACTATGCCAGTTAAGACGCTTTGCAAGCAGCCTGCACACAGTGAGCCTCCATAAATCCTTCACGCTCCCTATGGTATAGTACATGGGTTTCTCTTTTCATCCAATTCCTTTTTTTAGTTTTTTTGACAATGCTCTGGTCCCTGACCTGTCAGATAAATGGGGGAAGGCTTTATATTCAAATGAAAAGTGACTAAAAACTACACTGGAAAAGGAGTAATGATACACTTTGCTATACTAATACTGCAATCTAACTTTGTTTATATTTTATTTATTCAGAAAGTAGTGAATACATAACTAGTTAATCGTAACTAGTTTCTTTTACCTTCATGGTCCTGCCTTATAAGGTCACATATTTTAGTACAGACCAAAATTTCCTTTGGGACCGCACATTTGGAGAACGATTGACTATGGTAGTGGGCAAAATGTCTTTTGGGAAGCTTGTACACTAATCTACTCACAGGTAAAAATGGTGAAACTATGACTGGGTTCTGAGGAATTCCAGTGTCAGCAGCATGAAAGTCACTGCACAAAGTTTAATGATTTTTATCCCTAGTGCTTATTCATTAGCTTGCATAGGAAATCTTGGAACTGGGCCACTAGATGTTAATCACATTGACCTACAGCCTAAACCTCATGCAGTAACTTGCAAAAGTGTCACTTAAGGATGCTGTATTTCATGAACCAATCTGCCATGGATAATTTAGGAGCTGGAACAAATGTTCAGAGAAGTGCGAGTTTAATTAATTTCATGAACTTGCACAATTCTAAGTATTTGTACAAGAAAACAAATATTAGAATATATTTCACACATTTGAAAACTCTTCCACTTAGCTCCAATTAATTGGTTCGGTAGGAGCAATTTGGTTTCCATTTTATTGAGAGTTTGCTCATTCCCTCATACTATGAATGTAATAGTTTCAAAATTGCTGGGAATAAGATGGGGAATTCTTAATCCCTAAAATGTTTGTTTTCCCATTGGGCTTCTATTGATTTTTTCATTCAAGAAGGTGTCAACCACTTAAATTAGCCCATATCTGCAGGGCAAACCTCCAGTTCTCTCTATTTGCCTGAAGCCTGTGGATTTCTTCTGTTTAATGTTTCAAGCTAACCTGGGTTTTTTTAAGTCACACACATGTCATGCATGTCAGTAGGTTTAAAATATTTTCACAAGTTTAGATTTAAATGAGCTGAACTTTAGACCTCATTCTCATTAAAGCCTAATAAATACTGAAAAACAGATTGGTTGCCATGTGATTCTGTGCTATTCCAGACAAAAACAAATTAATCCCTGCACATAGAAAACTGGTTTTTCAGGAAGAAGGAAAGAAACAATTTTAAAAATAGTCTTTGTAAGAATTGCTTCTTGATCAGCTTATCCCATCCATTGTGTGTATCAGGTAAGTTGGACTGTATTCACAAGACAGATTATGCTGATGGTATCAGTCATGTTTCAGTCATGTGCACCCAATTCAGACATCTTATGCATGTACATATTGATCATGTATATGCTTAAAATGTGATGAAATGCTTTGCATTGCTTGGAGATGGGATATAGTTTGAGGAGTGGGTGCACTGATCTCTAACGAAGAAAAGTTGTAGACCTTGTTTTAGGAAGTAAAATGTTTAGAAAATGCATATTTTGAGATATTATGTTTTACAATATATTTTAATTATAATAATATTTATATGATTATCTAACAGCTTTATCTGTTCATCTATTGCATAGATGAATAATGATATTTATATGTTTTGTAGAAGTCAAAGAAACAGAGAAATAGGAGGGAACATGTTTATGAACACACATATGTGGCACAAAAAGATCAATTTGCCCATTACTGGTAGTAATGAGGAATCTTTAAAAGGTTGGCAAGAGCTGTTTGGCATAAGCTTTCATGGACTGCAATCCACTTCACATCATGTGCTTGGTGAACATCAACCTAAAGTAGGCTACGGTCCCTGAAAATTTATACCAAATAAAAGACCAGTGTGTGAGATAGTGAATAGGTGCTTTTCGCCATTCTTTGTGCACTGGTCAACACTCCACTCTACCTTATCAAACATAATTTCATAAAGCCAAATATGTAATTATAATTCATATGGACAGCAAATTCTTAAACATGAATTCACAGTTAGATGCCAGATGGTAAAGCAACTTAAGCAGAGCAGCAACTTCTGACAGGAATGTCAACAGACTTCTTTTCCTCAAGACATTAACAGTTTTAAGTCTATATGCAACCCTGTTTATAGATCTTAGTTCTACGGAATCTCAAATTTTTTTAAAAAAAATTGTACAAACTGTGGACCGTCTGTGATTCTCAGAGTCTCAGCTTTAATTTAAGTAAACTAAGCAATTCTTTATTTTAATCCTTATAAGAGATGGCTGAGAATTTTGTTCATTTCATTTTTGATACATCTACATGAAAATTCATGAATTTCTTATTGAGTGGGATGGAAACAACCTGAGATTTAAGAAATTTGAATGTAGGAGAAAGTAAAACTGTCTAGTTAAAAATCCTTGTGTACTCAGGTTTGTACAAATATGTGCCCAAATGGACTCCAGACATTTCTTTTGACATGATGGAAACACCATGTCCATTTTTTTTAAAGTTTTTTTAAAGTTTTTTAAAGTTTTTTTTTTAAAAAAATGTAATTCATTGCATTAGTGGTCTGAAACAGCAAACCAAATTCATAATGTTACTCATTTATGTGAACCCATGAGCAATATTATGTTGCACTTTACATCACCTGTTAGCTGGATCTGGTGGGGTGAATGTTGCCTGTTAATTAATACCTTCTTCCCTTAATTATATGACTGGTTATGTAGAAAGTGTAATCTATTTCCTCTTAACATGGTTATTACATTGCAAAGATCATTCTGCTTCTTTCCATTCCATCCAAACCAAAGTAGATTAACACGATGGCATAATGTCAGAGGAGGTGTTGTCAATGTCAGGCACTCCAAGAAGCAGTGCTAGCAAATCTTCCATTCTATCATGTCATGTCACGCTCTTTGAGGAGACAGAATGGTGGAAGTAAGGGTGAGGAGCCAAATCCTATTGTTACCCTGATTTCTGGGGTCCCTTGGGGGACACTTCAATGTGCTCCACATGATGGGGAATAGAAACTAGCCAGAGCACAAGCAATAGCAATTCGAGAGGCAGGGTAACCTAGCGGGGTCTTTTACCCAGTTTTTACGGGGTCAGGCAAAGCCAAAAACCAAACAAGAATGTCCAATAAATGATTTTATTGAATGGAAGTCTCACGCACCAAAGCAATCACACACACACGCACCAAAGAGCTATTAAGAAACAAAAGAGAGAAAATTGGATAGGGAAGTATTGGAGGGGTACAGCTGGGGTAATATTGCACCTTTTCCTGAAGTCCTGGGTCCGGGAAGGCAGCAGAGAAATGGGGCTCAGCACGGAGAGGGCTGAGGGGATCACTCAATGGACGGAGCAACAGTCTGCTGGGGTGACCAGGAGTGATCCAAAGAACCACTCAAAAACTGGGGCTATTTGTAGGGGAAAAAGTACCTGGAGGACTAATCCTTTCCCAGGGAGAACAATGGGTGTTGGAGCAATAATGAAGCTCCACCATGGTAATTTCCTTTGTGTAATGCGATTGTATGGTGTTGCCAAAGTCTCAGGATCTTTGGCTGTGTTAGTTTGTGGTTTGAGTTCATGAAAATTGTCCTCACCTGATGGAATATTTGCTCAACTTGGGGCAAACACTCTAATCCCCTCAAGTCAGCGTCTCGGGGCTGAGGACCCTTTGTTTATTGTGGGTTTACACATCTTGAGGTCTCCTGGGGCTACGTGACTGGGGATTTTACTGGCCTGACCTGGTTTTCGATCTTTGACCATTGCTGCCTACGTGCCCATCTGGGTGACCTCTCAGGCACATTGAATCATATTTTAAAATCAAAATTGTAGACCTCAGGATAGGGTTTTTCCAGTGGAGTAACACTGTGCTGATGTGAGTAGCACAGAATCAATGCTTAAAGTAAAAAAGGGATACTCTCCACCTGACCTTCTCATATAGTTAAGAGAACAAGAGCTCCTACAGTAGGATTCCCCCTACAGCCCAAATAATAGCATGCCTAAAAAGCTTTACTTGTTCATCTTTAATGGCTGGATGCCACTGCATACTTCTGGACCTCATTAGTAGTGAAAGTAATATGTTGAAGGTCATACAATTATTTGTAATGCACTACTTCTACGCTACATGTGGAGCTGCCCTGTTCTGACTTTACTCCAGTCCCTGATAGTAGAGCTCAGCTGCCTAGAGACAAACGAAATCAAGCAACTGTTCTACAGAAGCCAAGGAATTACTCAGGTGTTGAAACGTGGAGATATGAAGAGCATAGGCTAAAAGCTGTCCAATGTCAAGTTCCAGGTAATCAATCAACATTTGAATTTCCAAGAGCTGCAGCAACAAATGAGGTCATAAAACAATGCAGGACATAAACAGAAGGTTCAATCCAGAGATCAAGAAGAAAGCACCCTGACAAAAAGCATTGCTCCAAGCAGAAATCAAAATGACTAGAAGGCTTATAAAGCTGAAGACTTTTTGCCCTCCTCAGTTTCCAGATGAATCCAGACAAGGCCTTTGAGCTGCTCTTCTTCTGCTATGTGCCTGAGTGAAGCCAAATACCATTTCTGAAAGGAAGGACATGGGCCAATCTCTTTTTTCAAGTATCTCTCTGGGCATCTTAACACTCCACACACTATGCATTTTACTCATACTTCCTTCTCAATGAAATCTTCTTCTTGGTAATCTCTCCCATTTGCAGATAGGAAATGGATATGGGATATTTTGATAATTCAAGATTTACATCAGGGATATGGCTACCATTAGCAACGGTAGCAAGTCTGCTCCGTTTTTTAAATTTTGATTTTTATAATACCTGAGGCAAAGATATTACAGGACAAGTGGAGTCTCATTCTGGAGGAAAAATGGCTGCTATCCTCTCTAAACTCACATATTAAAATGAAATTTTGATTTTTAGGCTCCCTTGAAGTAGAAGATGGGATAAATGTAAAATGAAATAAAACACATACAGTAATCAGGACAGCTATATCATATTAGCTATAGGAGTATATTGAAGTAATACACAAGGAAAACAAACTCTTGTTGGTTTGTTTTTAGGATCAAAGTACTAATTGTCAAAAAATCAGTAGGCTGACCAACAAAATCCACCACCAGTACTTGATTCTATACTCTAGCTGCATCATTGTTAATCTCTGGGCTCCAATTCAGATCCAGAGGGCTCTTCCGCCTTAGACCTACTTCTAAGGGTTGGCAGCCATACATAGGCCTGAGCCTAAATTTTCAAAGAATGGTACAATGTCCTTCTTTGGAATGTTGTTCTATTGTTGTGATGCACCTTCAGGTTGACTCTTATTTATGGCAGCTGTCTCACAGGCTTTTCTCAGTGAAATTTATTCCTAGGAGGTTGATTATTGAAGTTCTTTAAGCTAAGAGAATGAGTGATCTACCCAAATCACCCTATTGGTTTTCGTGGTATTCAAATATGGCCCCCTGGAGTCCTAGTCTAAGTGTTTCACATATATTATCTAGGGATATAATTCTTCTCTAAATTTCTTCTTGAAGGTAGGAACTAGTAGTTTCATCAATTTTCTTCCTGCTATGAGAAAATTTTGGAGGATATTAGCAATTTGGATCTTATTCTGCACAATATCCACATGTGGATGTTTTGTACAGAAACCAGTATTTTCTGTGCAGGAACAGCTTTTACTGCATGGAAAATAATATCTGAATGCAGAAATATTAGTTCCTCTGGAAAAAAAATATTATTTTCTGCACATAAAATATTGTAATGGGGATTTATTCTGTGTAAAATTCAAACATGGTTGAATTGCATAAAACAAGAGCATTTTCTGCACATAAAGCAGCATTTTCTGCACAGGAATTAATACTTCTTCATTGAAAAAAACATTTTCTTATGACGAATAAGCTGTTTCCTGCACAGGAAATATTGATTTCTGATCAAAACATCCACATGTGAATTTTGTGGAGAATAAGTCCTGAACTGTAAAAATTCTTGTCAGCCAACAGTCCTTTTGTCATAGTTTCTTAACATTCAAAAAGTGTGTTTTTGATCATTTTCAGGTACTTTTGATTATTTTTTCCACTTCTAATAGTAATCCTCATAACAATCAGTCTAAAGTAGAAGGATAATCCTTCTCTATAAAACAGGGAAGCAGTAACTAAGGTTGAGGAAACAATGTGCCTGATATGACTTTTGATCTGAGAACTTCTCTGGTCACAAATCACAGTAATAATTTTTATCAGTTTCTTTATTACTGCAAGAAAGTCTTCAACAACTGCAGTTTTTAATGCTATTTGGTACATTTTGCAAAATTTATATATGCACACCATTTTCTGTGTAGGTAACCACATTTTCTATACAGATTTCTAGACATTTTCTGTCTAGAAAATGCTCTCTACTGTACAGATTTTTTTTCTGTGCAAAATAACCATGTGCAAAATTCATACAGAGTAAATTCCCAACTATAGCATTATCTGCACAGAAAAAAAAATAGTTTGTGTGAAGAGAATAATCTTTCTGGACATAAATATCATTTTCTATGAAGAGAATGCTGCTTTCTCCAGAAAACAACCACATGTGAATTTTTTGTAGAATAAGACCTGTCTTATTCTACAAAATAAGTCCTGTCTTATTCTTCCTGTCAGTGTTTCTCAACATTCAGAATATTGAATAGTTTGAATGTTTTCAAATATTCTTCCCATCACTAGTCATAGCAATTCCAGGAAAGCAGCAACAATAGCATGAAGGGATTAAAGTTGTCAGTTATTGCTCCTCTGGAATTGTCAAAATGAAGTAAATTCAGTAAATTAAATAATGCATATTCCAGATTAATTGGGTTGAAGTCTGCATCTTTAACCTTTCCTCCTCACTCTTTTGTCATTGCCATTAGAAACCCTGTGTTGTATTCCAGATCAGCATGTAATATGAAACAGAAACTATCATTTTATTTTTTTTTTGGCCCCCTTTCTGTGCTCAGATCATCCATCCATCTAAAGGTTTCCCCTTGCCTCAGAAGCTTCTCCTAAGTGCACTCTCTGACATTTGGGGACTGCTGGCAGGAAATGTTCAGTTTATGCCTGACATTTTGACAAATAACACTCTATGTTTGGCCTGTACGTTACCTCACTTGCGCTGTGATCCTTCTCCTGACTCATGAGCCATTATGGGAATAAAGGCACCCTATTGCTACCCATTAGTCTTTGCAGCCAGTATAACACATCACTTTACTTATGCTTTATACGATGGTGCCCAGGCTGTACCACATTCATTTTCTCCCTCTCTGATCCTGCTGATGGAAAGGGATGAGAAGCAACAAAGGACAGACCCCTATGTTGTTTCTTTCTTCCTGCCCTTTCCCAATTGAATTTCAGCTTTAACAGCCTCTTATGAGTTTATATTAAGTATTTGTGAACATGGTTCCATAATGTCACTAATCCAACTATTAAGGTGAGAAGATGCCAATAACATTTTGTAGTTATTCATTTATTTATGCTTGACCTTGATGTCTCTCCAGTAAGCTCAGAGTCATTCCCATGAGTTTCCAGACAGTCTTTTATAGTTTTACTTTGCTGTTGGATTTGAACAAAGGCACTTATCTAGCTTCAGTATGTCTACTGGGGCCAGTGGCGTACCGAGGTGGGGTTACCGGGGGCAGGGTGTCCCAGGCGGCATGTTTTTGGGGGTGGCGCTGAGCCACCCTCCACATGCTGGCAGATGCCCAGTGACTAGATGGGTAGTGGAGCCTCCCAGAGAGATCTGCTGGAGGGGGATGCCACCCTGGGAAAGGGACCTGTCCTTTCCCCCATCTCCTACCCTCCCTCCCTCCTCCCAATCTGGAGTCAAGCCTGTTTCCAGCCAAAGCAGCAGCAGCAGCAGCAGCAACACCAGCTGACCTCTAGGTTGGGCAGAGAAAGTGGTAGGGAGAAAAGGAGGAGAGGAGAGGAGAGGAGAGGAAGAGTCCCCAGGAGGTGGAGAGAGGCACCAGCCTTCCCCCTCCACCCCCACCTCCAAGACCAGGATGAGCCCAGCCCAGCCGACTCTCCGAAGAGAGAAAGGGTGCTCGCCCCTGTAGGAATGCTAGCATATCTCTGGGCATGTACAGAGTGCCCTCCTGAGTGTGAATGCCCAGAACCCAATCACCCAATGCCAATTAAGCAGTTTTTATTTGGTATTTTGGATAGGTCCTCCCTCCCCTGAGAAGGGTGGCAAACTCTGTGACCTCCCTGGGTGGCAAAAGCTCTAGCTATGCCACTGACTGGGGCTTCATGTTTGAGCAGGTGGGTCCTGAGACCTAAGGGATATTGCTTAGATCTGAGGTACAGCCTGGCATAATAGGAATGGATCATAGTGGTACATGCTGGGGACAGAGGAAAAAATGCAGAGAGGCTGTTGCTGACTTCAACTACATTTAATCACTGTTTACATGCAGCTCTGCAAATAGTGTTTAAATCTTACCATGTGAGAGGCAGCATGGTGTAGTGGTTTGAGCATTGGACTACAGCTCTGGAGATCAGAGTTTGAATCCTCACTTGGCCATGGAAACCCACTGGGTAACCTTGGGCAAGTCATACTCTCTGAGCCTCAGAGGGAAGCAAAAGCAAACCTCTCTCTGAACAAATCTTGCCAAGAAAACCCGATCACAGATTTGCTTTAGGGTTGTCATAAGTTGAAAATGACTTGAAGGCACACAATAACAGCAAGCACCCCCACCAATTCCCCCTTTTTGTTGCTGTTCTGAGGTATTGAGAATGAATCTGTGTCTTGGTGTAGTGCTTAAACATTGTGATGGTAGTCTTCATCTTTGATGTAAATAGTGCTGATGTCATGTCTTTCCCTCAGGGATTCAGCATCAGCTAAGGAAAAGGACCCATCCTACAGGGATGTAAAAGGAGAGGTTCAGCAATCGCCTAGACAAGCCACAAAGAAACAACCAGATACCTCTTCTGTTCTACCTTTCCTGATGAGGTTCCTAGTTCAGAATCAAAGCAGGAGGATGAGCAACATGAGGTCAACTGTTTAGACTTAAATCATGAATTTGGACGTGCTGAATGAATTACTCAGTTAAGTGCTCCAGGTATCAAATTACACCTATTACCTGTACAGACACAATAGCTGCTATCTACCCTGTGAAATTGCAAAGCCCAGCTATAACCAGATGCTCTCTGTTGTCCTGGTTGAAGACAGGGAAACAGGTTCTGGGATAGGAAGGAAACAAACCTAGACACACCTGACTAGGGATGTATAATGCCAGGGTTTTTTTATTTATTTTTTCCTCCTCACCTGAAAAGATTAACAATTTGACAAGTTTTTTCCCTCCTGAGTGAGATTACAAAGGCTTTTGCATATTGTGAATCACTTTTTCATGTTAGGATTTATGTGTGTATGTGCAAAAAATCATTTAGGGATAAAAAACAGGATTTTTCACCAGAAACATTTTTGCATAGAAAACACTTTTCTGTTCAAAACATTTTTTTAACAAAAGGTCTCATGAGTGGTTTTCTTTTCCCCCCAGGGTGATAACTCAATGTGTTGAGAAAACCTTCAGAAGATGGATATTCTTTACCTCTCTACACTCTTACATTAAGCAAGACTTGCAAAGAGGAGGGGTAGCTAAAATAAATGGAGCAGAGTATACAGTGGATAGATGAACAGGGGCAGGTTGAAAGAATGGATGCAATGATTTGAAGAAACAGTTCTAATTTGGTATAAGGTAGAATAGTTATCTGATGGAAATGCACAGAAAAATCTGCTTTGGGAAAAAAGTATATTGTGCTCTCGGGTATATTCAATTAATTTATTTTTCATTGAACATTACTATGTCCTGACACAGGATTATCTAAATAGATACTGAAATATGCAATGGTAAAATGTAGTTGCTTAGCTGTGTTTACGTTTTAATTGCTCCCTCCCCCATGTTTATACCATACTCTATATTTCAAGAGTTCTGGAGATACAGAAATAAAAGAAAATTGAAAAAAAAAATAAAATAATGCAATGGAAACAATTTAATGGAAAGAAATCCACAACCCAGTATGTCGGATTCAAGCCAAGGTCACTAAGCCCCAGAACTGTGTTCTACCACAGAATTATGTCCATCTTCTGAAAAGATGATGTGAGATGAATAAAAAATTTCAAAAACTGGAAGAACTGAACTTACAGTGGAGGGTCTACTGAGACTTTTCTAATTGGATGCACAGAGCCAGGAGCAGTGTCTTGGGGCTGAAAGTCCCACCAATATTTATGTTTAGGATTAAATAATTCAAAAGGAGATAATGACTTTGGCTGTCTGCCCTCATGCAATAACTTGAAAGGACAATCTCTTGTGAGCATAGGAAAGGTGGCTTAAAAAAAAAAGATCTAATAGTGAAATACATGTGGAGGTACTCTATGATTATGATTACAAACACATTTCTTTCTTTTCTTTAGTTCTTGAGTCCATCTTGCACTCAAATGAGAGAGACAAAAATTGGTGTGGCATTTTTGGTTTTTGCAATAGCAGCTGGCAAAAAGCCCTCACAGGTGTTATTTGAAACTAAAGAAATGAGTGCCTCAGTGAGATCCCAGCCAAGTAGGGAAAGCAATTGTGGTTAAGTGACTGAATTATGAATTAGCACTGTCTCAGCTGGATATTGTCTTTGCCACAAACGCACTAGGTAGCCTAAGGCAACCATGTCCAAATCATACTCATAATCACCACAATGCATTGCCTTTTTTTTCTATTGTTTTATGCACACATGTGTGAACACAGACACGCTCACATACTTACTTCATGGTCTGTATATAGGCCTATGAAACTGACAGGAACACAGTTTCATTGATACAGTTTTTCATTGCAAAAATGTATTACCTCAGTCCCTGACAATCGTGGAAGTTTCATGCTTTCATAACTTTTGGAAATTATAAGAAAGCATATATGTGTGTATGCATGTCCGTGTGTGCATGCATATATACCATATTTGACGGCATATAAGACACTTTTTTTTAACTGAAAAATAACATTTAAAAATAGGGTGTATCTTATAGACTGGTTGGTATTATAAGCTAGCAAAAACCACCCCTTTTCTTATGCATTTTGCCACTGTGCAAGTTCTCAGCACAGAGGCAAAATGCACTGGAAAGGAAGGGGAAGCTCTAGAAGGGGAAAGGAACCCTCACACAAGACTCCCCCCCCTTTTCCTTCCACTTTGCATGGGAAGGACAGAGAGGTAGCTCTGGAAGGGGGAAAAGAAAGTTTGTGCAGCTTTCTTCTTGCCTCTCTGGAGAACCCTCCTTTCTCTTCCTCTGCAAAATGGGGGGGATGGGAGGAGGGCAGGAGAAGCCATGCTATGTTTAAAAAACTAGTGTTTTTTTTCCCCAGAAAATAACATTTTAATATGGGGTGCATCTTATACACTGGCACATCTTATACGCTGGCAAATACGGTGTGTGTATGTGTATGTATATGCATGTGTATGTATATACACACGTTATCTTTGTCTACTTGGAAAACCGCCTCATTTCTTAATAACATCTCCTCCTCTGATGTCTTTACATGGTTTTTATTCTCCCATTATTCTTAACATGTTGCTGAAGCATCTTTTCCACCTGATAAACTGCCCTGCAACAATCCATACTATACTGGCTTCTAAAGCTTACATGCTCATAAATAGACCATGACATTTTCCTTTTTTTAAAAATAATAAAAATAATAAACTTTCTTTCTTAAAGTAACTATGGTTGTACTTAGAGAATAAAATCATGCAGCAAACATTTACTAGATATAATTAGTGGGAGGACCAAATGAACTTTTCAGTCATGGACTAGTGTTCAGTGTGAGGAAGTTAATCTCTGTATTGCTGTGCTTCAAACTGATGAACAGTGTCATGGCAGGAGACATGATTTGAAATAGACGTATAAACTAAGGTTTTTGGTATAATTTGGCATGTTGGCAAGCCAGAGTTTTAGCCACTTGTCTATCTTTAGCAGCCACTGCACACAGGTCAAATGTAATATGCTGTTAATTACACAATGCAATGATTTCACACTTTTTAAAAAGAAATGAGAACAGCAGTTGGAAGGAGGCCCAAGCAGCAGAGGAAATTCATGAGCAGAAAAGGAGAGATTCATGCTTTCTTCTCTTTCTTTTCCTAACAATAAATTCCACACAGCCACCATCAGCAGTAGGAAGAAACATGAATGCATGGTGCCTTTTATCTGAGAGTGAAGTAAGATGAATCCAAACCAATAAATGAGTCACAATGGTCTTCACCAACTTTATTGCATTTCTCCAAAAAGCACAATAGCCAACTGACTATGGGACATACATTCATTCTAACTGGTGCACATCCCCGTTAAACGTTAAGACCAGTTAGCAACTCATTCCTACAATCTACCTAGTACTCATGATAGTTCTCAGCACATCTGAATTTCTGGCTGATTTGTCTAATTAACACTCTTTGTTACATTCCACTCTCCCACAAGGACTTCAGGTACACGGATCTTCTCCCCTTTTTATGTTCCCTATAACCCAATAAGGTAGATTAGTCTCAGAGATGTTGACTAGAGCTTGAAAGCATTGGTTATTGGACTGTAACTTCCAGAATCCTTAGGCCAGGCCAGCATGACAATTGTCCATTATTGTTTAATAAGAAGAAGGAGAAAGAGGAGAAAGAGAAAATCAAAAACACAAAAGTTTTTTTTTCTAAGTTCTGAAACTGCCTGGCCCAAGGCACCAAGTGAGCTTTATGAATAAATGAAGATGCGATTTCAGATGTACACAGCCCTGTCCCAACACTATAACCCACTATGCTGCACTGGCTCACTCATGGGAAGAAAACAGCCATTCCCAAATATTGTGTTCTATGGTCAATGAAGGCTCTATCATATAACCTATAAGTCTCTGAAAAGTCTCTGCACAGAGTCAGTGTTGCTCCCTTATCTGATATTGAAAATAGAATGTGGAGTGCAGGTGGTGAAGAAAAAGACTGTGGAGTGTATTTATACAGCTTTATCAATAGTTCCAGGAACACTGAGTGCTTACCTAGATTACTTCCATCCTCATGGAGCAATGAAACAGTGTTTTCTTACACAGAAGAGAAAATGTGTGCCTTCCACCCTACCAGTGGTCTTCAAGCTGTCACTGAACTATGAGTCTAACCCTCTGATTTTAATTTTTGACAGTTAATTAAAATTGGGAATCGGGCTTTTCTTCCTTCCCAGATTGGAATAAAACAACTGTTGATTTGGCCTTGTCATGTGTTTTGTTATTGTTCCATATAATTTCTCTTGGCTAGTTTTTAGCATCATATTTTCTCACCTAATGGAGCAAATGCAACATTTGCAAAAGGCAAATACTAAAAAAAAATGAGGAACTGGGCTTACAGGGGGTAAGATTTGTAATATGTGAATTTTTAAATACAGTCAGTTTAATAAATCAATTATGCCCCATAGATCAAAAGGAATGTCAAATGGAAATGCTAACACATGCTGTCATCACTGACGTTCAAGGCAGAATGGTATTCTGTGTCTGTGAGCAAACTGGAATTACACCACATTTTCTATCCTTTGTGGGCATATGGCAACAACAGCTGAATGGCTGCAGCCTGCTGATTTTGGACTGCTGTGTGCAAGGAGGTAGAACAAAATGCCAATGTCCTTTTTTTGTATACATGACAGACAGTAAAGTGGGATGAAAAGCAGATTTCAATTTTAAAAAAAAAACAACAACCCACACTCTTCCAACACTTTTTTTTTTTTAACCATACAATATTTACCTGATGGTTGTCAGTGAGCTTGTATTAACCAAAAGTCTAAGCAAGACAGATGGCCTTGTTTCTAGCAGCTTAATCCTGTAAACCTGTTGGAAGAACTACAGTTCAGATCTCATGATCTTTTTTAGCAGCTGAGGGGCATACCACTTTTACCAGTGGAAAACATCCAGGAATGTGGGAAGATAACAGTACAGCTGAATTTAGAGGACAGAAGCTCTCGTTCTAGTTGATGTGACTGTCAAAAAGATCAGGGCCTAACACATGCTGCTGCATTCCAGATATATTCCCTAAAAGCCATGTTGGGCACAACCTAATTCATCCAGAAGTTTGTCACGGTCTGTTTAGCCTGAGAGGACAGGAACCCAAATCAAACTAAATGTTTCTGGTATGCAGATGATGCTAGGTTACACTGGTCTTTAAATTTAAAACTGATTGTTGATTCCCGTACAGGTTACACAATTTACTTACAGGCTTCACCAAGATTTTTTACTGAGGGAGGTAGAAGAAGACCCTTCTAATGTAAGTAGAAGCTCTATGATTCCTCTGTGGAAGGATGATACTTTCAATATATTTCCCCCCATTTTTACCTCACCTCCATTTTTCTAGTTCGGTGGAAAGTCTTAGAATGTTCTGTAGAATTCTGTGCAATTTTCAGTTTCTTCTTATTGTCTGTGCGGCAAAATGGCAGTTATATATATTTTTTTTAAAAAAATCATAAGATCTCCCCTCCACAATCAAGCTTGGGTTAATTGGTTTAGAGATATGTAAGTTTTGTGAAAGAAAATCATAGAGAGGGCTACCAACTTTTTAAATGGCCCCAATTATTTGATAGCCTCGTGAAAGGAACAGTTTCTTTGTCATTTCATTTGTATCCCAGGAAAAGCTTGTTGTGCTGCTATTAAATGTATAGAAAGAGCACTAGCAAAGTACTCACATCTTTCTTCTACACCAAGGATGCAGAATCTCCATACTGTGGTTGTAATCTGATTAGGGATTACTGCTGTCTTATATGCACATCACATACTCTCTAAGGTGAGTCCTGAGGTTTTAGCTGGCTCCTCAGACATGCCAACTGCATGAACTTTGCTCATTCCACCAACGCTTCATGTGGTTGGAGCAGAAGGGTGGTGAAAACATTGATTCACTCAAGACAGTTCTTCAAAGAGTTGTGTCTACTACATTACTACTCTGCCTTCTCCAGACATAAATGCAGAGGAAAAGAAAATCAGGTTCCCAGATGAAATGCCGTCTGGTGAAGTTCCAGCTGGCACGTTGACACTGAGATGTCAAGGAACATGATTATGTTATTGAGATTAGGGGTGTTGCCTTGTTTCATGTAGAGAAAGATCAAGGTATATCAAACTGTGCTCCCAAAGAAGCTTCTGTCCTACTCTACAACTAAGCCTGAAGGAGATGAGAAGTTGCTGAGATGACAATGAAAAAAGCATTCAGGCTTTCTCCTCAGACTTGGCTTTGTATCAAGATTTGCATAAAAGGACAAAAGTATCTGCTATAATAGCAAGTTAGTCCCAGATAGTCTGTTGATGTGGTCAAGCAATAAAACCCATTAATCATACACCCTGTTGAAGCATACTTGTCTTGGTCTGTGTGTTTTTTTTCCCCTTCATAGGGAGCAGGAAAGAAGATATTACATTAGAGGCAATAAGCATTCAAATGTCCTTTTAACTGTTATATTGTGAAAGGTGGACAATGAAGAAAACTGACAGCAGGGAGATCGACTCATTTGAAATATGACTCTGGAGGAAAGTTGTACAAAAAGGATGGACTGCCAAAAAGATGAGTCCTGGAGCAAATCACGCCTGAACTTTTACTAAAAACAACTAAACTGAAGCTATTGTACTTCGGGCACATAATGAAATGATGCAACACACTGGAAAAGACAATAGCGTTCTGTAAAGTTGAAGGCAATAGGAGAAGTCTGCAATACTGAATTGGAAACTACACTACCTAGTTGGGGCCTGCCAAGCCAAATCAGCACCTACCAGGGCCTGCACAGTCTATTCAGGATTGGAATATGGAATTCAGACAGTGCCTACCTGGCTTGATTGGGTCTTAATAGAGGACATTTCTGTACTACACTTTTATAGTTCTATTATTCTACTTTCAACATCCCGTGGAATTCTAGAGTTTGTAGTTTATTGAGGCCAAAGAGCTCCCTGCCTGAGAATTCTAAAGGCCCCTCCCTGAACTGCAAACCCCAGGATTCCATAGGATGTTGAAAGTGGAATAATAGAGCTATAACAGTGTAGTGTGGAAATGGCCAGAGCCTACACAGCTAATCAGTTTGACCAGCTTACTGAGGCCCAATGGGGCCTATTTGAAAACCCGAAGGGCCTCCAAAGATTAGGCTCAAAAGACCTAATCAGACTACCAGAGTGCTCATAGCCTAACAGTCCCCTAAATGTCTATAGGAATGATTCCCTACTTCATCCTATTCCTGCCAACCAAATTAAAATATAGCTGAATTAAATTAAAACTGAATTAATATACTGCGGACTAAAAAAAAAGTGACATAAAATAAAATTGATTTAAAATATAACTGAATTAAAACAAAACTGACTTAAAATTCAACCAACTTAAAACTGAATTAAAACAAAACCAAGTTAAAATTCAGCTGATTAAAAAAAACTGACATAAATTCAACTGATTTTTAAAAAAACTGTATTAAAATGAAAACACAACTGGCTACATCACACAGCAGATGACTCAAAAAGTGCTCTGCCATCACTCATTCAAACCTGTGCTGCCAAACATCACAAAACTCACATTTTGAGTTTAGCCACCAAAATATTTACTTGTTTATTAAATTTAAGTATTGTTATCCTTTCCACCATACTGGCCAGGATAGCTATTGTGCTGTTGCCATGTTCTTTTAACAGAGAGGGTGGTTCATTTCATCTCAGATATGAGTTATGCTGACATATTCTCTATGGATTTAAATTTGGTATTTTGTAATATGCCTCCTTACTCTGTACTTGAAATGTTTGTTAAGCAAAAATGTTTTTGGTTATCTAATTCCTTTCTGAATCTGGGCCAAACTGTTTTTTTCTCTTAATACGGGGGGGAAAAAAGCCTTCTGAATTGCAGGAGCTTTGGTGCTAGTGATTTTGGGGTGTCCCTATTAGGGCCAATTTATTCTCACCCATGTGAGTAGGGATCTCCACTCCTGCAGTGATTGTGCTTCTGGTGAGATAGACTGGTTCCAGTTGTGCATGGAAGAGATGAGAGTAAATTCTCCTCCAGTGTGCTACATTTCCTGTAAGCACAGCGAACATCAATCCGGGCAAGGGGAAAAATCAAAATGTAATTGTATTCTACATATCTAGAAATAATTTAATTTTCCCTTTATTTTAGAAATTTGCTCAAGCCTATTTCAGCAGTTCACTGAACAGAACAAGAGTCTCTTTGCCTCTGCTCAAGTTTGTGAAAGCTCTGTATGGGCTGGACTTGATTTGAAGATTTAGGGACTGGCATATTTTAAAGTTTTTTTCTTAGTGATTGTTACTGACTAGCCTCAGGAACTGTTACTAGCAGGCCTTTTGCCCATAGACTTCTTAGTTTGCAATAAAGAGGCAAGCCTTGAGAGTTCTAAGAAGTAAAGAGAAATAAAAAGAAAAAGAAAAGGTGAAGTCTGTCCATTAATGCTAACCATCAGAGTAAACTAAAACAACGTGGTTTTTATATGAAAGTAGATAGAGAGCGAGAGGTAAAAAATGAGCTCCTCAGTTAAAGTGTGAGGTTTTCGAAGTACCACAAATGTGTGCCTGACTACATAAGAGAACACACACAGTTCTCTCTCAGCTGGTTCAAGCACCTACTGTGCCTATGGCTTAAAGTTTAAAAAAAATAAAGAAAACTTTCTGAAAGATTATATTAGCCAACAAAGTATGAAAGAGAGAAAGTGAGAGAAGACTTCTATCACAGTGCAATATATTAAATGCCAATGCATGAAGAATGTACTATGTTCATAGTCTGAACCTTATTGACATCCAGTGTTCTGCTTGGCATACAAAATATGAAATTATCATGAAGAACAAGAGCTGGCGCTTGCTCAGTTTTTGTTTTCTTTTGATTTCTCTTTTAGATATGACTTCATCTACTGTCTTGTTTCTCAACAAGGTATTTAGAGGCATGGCTTAAAAATGTTTCATGCTATCAGGGTCTCTACTTTCTTCTGTTCAGCAGAAATTCCAAACAAATGAGCAGCATATTTTGTTTTCTGTTTCAGGTGACTTGGAAGTAAATTCAGTTTTGGGGCCCTGCAGAAGAATCTGTAATGATTTTAGGATCCAGCAGCAATCTCTCAGTGGGATGTTATGTGTCTCTATGTGTTCCAGCCATCTATTTCCAACTATGACCTACTCCAAGAGTGGCCAGTGTGGTCTCTGAGAAAATTCCAGAACAACAGAGCACAACGTAAATACAACAGTCTTTTATCACTTGTCACCAACATCTGATATTTAGAGGTACACTGACTTTTACTCATGGAGATTCAATTCAGTTTTCACGCTTAATAGGCACAAAACTTATATTGGCCAATAGTTCAACAGACTCTGTAATGTAGGAGAATTTCAATACAAAGTAAGGGAAATATTGGAACCCTGTTAAGTCAATGTGTTTATAGTGATTATGTATTGTATGAACAATTTTTAAACCAATTATTAGTCTGAATTCAAAGAGACCCACACTATATGAGACTGCAGCTACAACCTTTTGCTTAAATGGGAGAATTTAAGAGCAATTCAATCATATAATAGTGTAAATAAATAAATACGGAGGGAAGAAAGGTACTGTAGTGACTGCATTCCTAAATGTATATTTGAAACACTTTTATATTGGGAACAACTTTTGTATGAGAAATTAGAAAACACAAATAATTTAGTCTTTTATAAGCCAGCCTTTGTGCTCGTGTTATTTTGTTAAAGACAGCTTCTCATCCTGGGCAAAGCCTGTCTGAGCTCTACATACTGGCGGGCATTACTGTCAAATCTGGAGATTATCTGTATTGTAATAGGCTAAAGGGTTTTATGGCCACTGTAGTGAAGACTTTGATACAGATGTGGTGAACAGCTGTGATGTCATGGAATGATCATAGGGATTACACCTCCTAAAGGAATGAGCCTCTAAGTAACAGAAAGTTCACAAAAAGAGCAGCCTTTGCCTGATTCCACCATTGATCTCCTTTCTCCAAGACTATCTCCAAAGAGATGGGGTAGCTGAGTTAGTAAGTTGCAAGAGAGAGGGGGAAAAAAATAAACCTGTGTACCTTGAAAACTAAGAATGTATTATAGTACAAATTTATTATGTTTTTTGTGGACTACAGCACACAACATCATGTGGAGGGCATTATGGAGAACATCAGACATATGCACAGTTTTGATTGCATTTTAGGCAGCTGATAGGAGCTGTAGTCCATATTATTTCTTACGCTATGCTTGTCAGTTGTCATGGTACTACTGCACACTTGGTTGCCTTTATTTTTTTCTGGAATTTTCATCATTTCTTTAGTTAATTGTGAATCTATTTTTTGTCATCATCAGCCCATCAAATTGCATTTCTTCTCCTGCATTTTTTACAGCACTATTGCACAGGAAAATCCTCTACGCAAGAAGAATGCTCTACAAGACAATTGGTGTTAACTTTGGTGATGTCCTACCTTTCTTTGCCTAGAATTTGTGTGGCAGTGCCATTGCACCTCCTCTTAGTGGGACTCTTTACTCATAGCTGGAGTATTATTTTCTTTGGATGTTAATCCCATTTCTTTTTTGTATTAGAAAGCAATTGTATATTTTTAATATATTGTTCTCCATGATCAAGATGTACAACAGCACTGATAGGTAGCCAATGACGGAAGTACTTTATGGAACAAATAGCAGAGGGCAAATGTATGCTAGAGATTCTTGAGAAAAGTGAGAATTACAGGTCTTGATTCTAACAAATTTTTACCTATAGCCTCAAAGACAGTGCACAATGGGAAGAACAATTTTGTCCTCTCTACACTAGGTTTGCATGATGTTTTTTGTGCATTTTAGTTGGCCCAATAAAGATATTACTGTTTTGTGTATTTTGAATTCTGTTGTAGTTTGCATTAGTGTTGTAATTATTCACTAATTTTGAACATTAATTTGGCAATTTTCTTCCTGCCATAAAAACTCAGGTTGTGCCAGAATCACCCATGAGTCATCAGCAAGTCTCAAAGTCTGCATGCAGGAAACTCAGATGGTATAATATTTACAAAATTAATCCTTGTGACACAAGACATATATTTGAACAAAAGTGATTACGAAATAAGACTGTTTCCTTTTCATTGGCAAGATACTGTTAGATTGAGGTTCTGACTCTCTGTGAAAGGGATTGCCTTGGCACCAGTGATCAGAATGAGTCCTTTGAGTATATAATTGAATTAAAGATGTGCATTAAAGATATTTATTTAATTCTATAGAAGGAGAAAATGAAATATGAATTAAATTAATAATCAGATGAGCCCAATACATCCCTAAGTGGGATATTTTTGAATGGTTTTGGTACTGTCTTAGTTGAAGCAGGATTTCCTTAGAACTAAGGGAATGAGATGACAGCCATCACTTCATGTGGACTTTGGTTTATAGAAAGGATGGAGAAAATAACAGTTACAGTTTTTAATGGTTGATAGATTTACTGTTGGGATTTCCAAATTTCAACTTGGGTCCAGGACAGGCTCTTAATTGTTTCAACTTAAAGTGTTCTGTTTTCCAAAGTACAAAAATAGGATTCAAACCAAATGCTGTGGCTGCTAGCCTCCTAAATTATATATGTTTTCCTTTTACAAGATACATGTACTTGTAGTCCAAAATATGTGGACAGGATCTGAACGGTTGGGGAGGTTAGTCATGACAAATATATCCCATTGATTTCAGTGGGTAAGCTCTGCATGTGACTAAGGTCATTTCCACAGAATGTTGAAAGTGGAATAATAGCACTATAACAGTATAGTGCAGAAATGGCCTGTGTCTGGGTCCTACCCACTATAGGTATGTTCAATATCTGGCATGCTACCAGATGTAGAGAGACCAATAGATCTGAATTCTGCCATCTGATCACTAACTGCAGTTACAAGCTGCAATAATGGTACTTATGGAGCTCACAAAAATTAATTGCAGTAAATAAATACATGAATAAATAAAAAGATAATGATCACTAGGATATTATGAATTATTAATATAGGTGGAGTTTCCACATCTTGCATTACTTTATCAACCAGATTTTTTCATTGTGGCAGTGCATACATTCAGCAACCAGTTAACACAGCATACTTAACACTTGTAAAGTCCCTCACTAGTACCAGCAGCCACCAATGCTATGGATCTGTGAACTAGTCTTCACAGTTTTAATACTACTGGGAGGGGGAAGCACACTTTTCTTTAGTACATAATATTTTAGTTGGATATTTTCAGCTGCTGCCAGTCATCAAGTACAAAGTTGTCATGTGGATTGATGGGATGCATTTGTAATCAAATTGCTTTAACTATATTAAAAAAAAAACCCGAAAAGCTTTGCTTTATTGTTTTAGACAAGAATTGTTGACTTTTTCTATGAATGGATGGATTCATGATCCACATCACTTCCACATAGGATTACCTAAAAGCCCAGTCCATCTTATTTCTGCAATTATCTGTTTTTTTAAATGGAAAAACAAACACTTAATGAATTATTACATTTAAATATATCTTTTCAACCAAGTTTCTTTCAAAATAAGGATTTCCAATCTCAACCACACATTTTTAATACCATTTTGATCATTCCTTTGAACAATGTGGAGTGTTGGAACATTCAAGGAACTGCAAAAACTCACTGATAAATTATCACACATTAGTCTGGGAGGTATGGCAGATTTTGTAGGAGAATTCACAAAGAACGAAGTCCTTGAATAGTCCCAGTTTCAGCATTTGCTTTATTGTCCTTTGTTAAACTATGTGGGGTTTTTTTTTCAGCTAACAGATTATAAGGGAGGACTTACATTTACTAAGTACATTAATAAAAATAATAAATAGACTAACTAAGTACCATACAGATCTAAGTGTTAATATAACATGGAAGAAGAACTTGAGGAAAAATAAACATTTCTTAGATTCCAACTCCGAGTATCTCCCAGCCAAAGTGACAATTTACTTCCTTATATGGGATACTGGAAATTACAGTTCCAAAGGCATTTTGTCCAGGCTCTGTGTATGAGATAATAGAGCTCAGGGCAAAACTATGCACAGCATGAAATTCTCCTTGTGGACTTCATTTTACTGAAAAATAACTATGGGGAGGTTGACTGAAGTTGAGGCTTTACAGCAGAGGAGATCTGACATGTACAGAGCAGCTTCCTATGTTCCCATGAACACAGAGTGTGATTGTGAAAAGGAATGTATGGTTTTCAAATCATGAACTTACTTAACTATAATAGCAAGCATTCTGCAAATTGCTTTTCTAAGGGGACACGTATGATTTATTTATTTGTTTAATTTGTCTCCTACCTCTGAATGAGGATACTCTGTCAGAAGATGTGAGAGATATTAGTAAATATCTTAAGCAGAGTAATCTAACTGGAAGTGCAGAAGCAGAACAATATCCAACATCCTATACTCATCCAAACACATAAAAAGTAAGAATCAAGTTCAGTCTTCATGGTAAAATATAAAAAGTACATATAAATTACAGATTAGGAGAAAGAGAAAAAAGTGCATGTAAGTTTGAATAATGCAGGAAGAGAGAAGATGTGGTAAAATGTAACAAACAAGAACTTTCTATAATGTTGTGTCTACATTAGAAAGTGAAATGCAAGCTAACTTGCAGCTTCCAAAAGTTTCCCTTGAAATTTTCCAATTAAGATATTTATCAGAACCAAGTTTATTGATTATTTAATACTCCACCTTTCTCCCACCACACACCACAAGTTGACAAAGTTTGAGCAAAGGTTCTATATCATATGGATACCTATAATATAGAAAGAAAGCAGAATATAGCTATGTAAGATCTTGAAGTGTGTGATTCTAAAAATGTGAATGAAGAGAATGAAAGAATAAAATGAAATATGTAATAAAAAGAGAGAAGTATTTCTTCATGTGCCCATTTATTAGTTTTCCTGGATATGCTGTACAAATAACTACAGATAAAACACACAAAGAGTACATTTATAACTCTATCAGCTCAATATGATGGCTGTATGTCTCTTAGCCCTAGTATATAAGAGGATCAAGGTAAGCTATATAATATCTGTGATGGATGTATGTCTGTTATAGATGAGAAAAAAATACAATCTAACTTTTGAAAAGAAACTAAATAACTAAAAACACAATTTTTCCTTGGAATTTTCCATCAAAAATCATTGTGCTTGTGTATAAAACATCAGATGATAATGACTGTCCCCAAACACATATGTGCAAAGATTCACATTGATTCCTGGGCATAGCAGAAGGAGAGATGAAAGCAGGAGCAGGGAGGTTCCATTTCCAAATATTGTAAATCAGACTTGGATTGAAGTGAGGGTTTTCAGTATATTGATTTTGGAGACATCTACATGGAGTGGACTAGTGTAAAAAAGAAGAAGAAAAAGAGAGGATGTTAGCTTGACTCTCAGCATTTCAGTTTTATCAGTGTATCTATTTTACTTAGGTCAGCTTTGGCTAAGAATGTAAATCTTCATAAATTTAATTCTTACAGGCAAGAATGAATAATTTTAGCGTTTTTCTCCTTCTGTCAGAAAGTACCCCAAAATGCATAATTTTTGAACAGTAGTCACAGGACTTATTTGGTGCAAATATTACGTGCCTCTTCTTCTTAATGGAAACCAAGTTTCCTGTGCAGAAGATCAAATTTCTGTCCAGAAGACAGCTTTACTGTTCAGAAAATGTTGTTTTCTGTCCTGTAAATGTGTTTTCTGTGTGGAAATGGTATTTTTACAAAAAAGAAAATCAAAACAGTTTCCAATTATTTCTTTTCAACCCTAGCTTTGACTTCTTTGAAACCATATGGTGTTAGATGGTAATTACCATATCAAAATGCTGAGAATCAACGTAACATGCCTTAATATCTTGATGTTAAACCTGATCCATGTTAATCCTGAAATTTTTGGAATAGAATCCTCCTATATTCTCTCTCCGTCATCTTCCTCATCTTCATTCTTGTCCTCTTCCTTCTCCTCCTCCTTGCTAGTCTGCTTCACAAAGTTGTTACCCTGATTTCTGGGGGTCCCGGGAGGGACACCTAAATGTGCTCAAACAATGGGGAGGGAATTAGCACAGAGCACCAGTTGGGAATGCAAGAGGCAGGGTAACGTAGCGAGATCTTGAACTCTATGTCTACGGGGTCAGGCCGAGTCAAGGATGAGACAGATGTTGAAATTAATAATAATTGTTTTATTAAATCACAACCAAACAAGTGTATGCAACTCAGTCACACAAGAAACTATAGAAGTAAAGGGAGGAATGGATAGAGGGATTTTTAAAGGAGGTTTGGTATGGGAAACAGTATACCTGTCCTGAAGCCTGGTAAAAGCAAAGAAGCTGGGGAGCGTGGATCTCAGCACGTGGAGCTGAGAGGAAGGCTCACTGGACAAAGCGACAGCAAGGCGGGATGGAAGCCAAGAGCGATCCGAGGAAGCGCTCAAAGTCAGGGGTTCTTATAGGGAAAATTGTGACAGCAGGCTAGTTCGTACTTGGGGAAAACAATGAGTTTGTGGCTGGAGATGAAGCCTCTGAAAGGTCAGTATTTGAATGATTGAGTTATAGCCAAATTGTCAATAGAGTAGCCAGTATGCAAACACGGAGTGCTTGAGAGTTGTATCGTCCACTCATCAAGCTGCCTGCGCGGGGCAGGGAATCTTTTGTAAGTTTCGTGCATACATAATTGAGTACTTGCCTTGAGGTCTCCTGAAGCTGTGAGTCGGCTATTTCTGGCCTGCCTGTATTTGTTTGGAATATTACAGCAATTATCAGCCGAGCCTGCGTGCGTGCTTGTCTGGGGGCCTCGCAAGCAGGTGGAAAGGAATGGGTACAGGCGGCTGAATTATTGATATCAAAATGATATCTTAATATCCCACTAGCTCGGGCTAGCAACGGTGGTAACAAAGTGATCTTCCAAAACAGTGTGGCAGTGTATCAGTGTTCCGAACCTTGATATCTGCACATTAACACAAATACCTGCTTTGTTATTTAGAATGGAATCCCTCCTCCCCAGGATACACAACACTGAGGGGAAATTCAGCTTCAAAACTAAAGTACATCTTGGTGAAGTATTTCACTTTTAATTTGATATGTAATCTGCACAGCTTTCTCAACATCTGTTCTGTTTCCTGCCTAGTTTGCTATAAAAAGAAAGGAAAAGAAAAGAAGTGAGATGAGCTTTTTGTTGTTGTTGTTTGTTGTTGGTTTGTTTGTTTTTCCTCTTAACTTTGGTGGGAAATTTATGAGAAAGTTTTCTTCCTTCCCACTAAATGTTCCCAAGCTGTCAGAACACAGATTTCAGCTGCTGGTGGGAAATTGATGAGTATTCATTAAATTCCTACAACCTATCATGTCTCAAAAACTCTTCTTGGCCCTTAGTAATTCCACCAAGTGCTTTTTCTATATTTTCTTAGTCTAGTGAAAGTACTAACACATGTAATGGGATTTAGAGGCAGGTGGAGAAAAGAAAAAAGGAGGCCTAGCATTTGAATCTCTGAAATACAGTATGCACACGTGTGCAATTAGTAAACCAAGACAGTTAAATTCATTTTTTTAAAAAGTCTGTTGTGCATATGAATGTGATTTTTAAAGCAGAATCCCTTTGCCTTGTTGATGCGTTTAAGTTACAAGGCAAGAGTTCATATTCAGGAGCCATCATTGCTGATTTATATAACGACATCAACATGAATGCTGCTTTACAAAATCTCTGATACCCACCGAACTTCTAAACTTCTATTTTTTTTAAGGAAAAGCAGGGAAAACAAACAAACAGACAGCGCTCTCCTCACTCCTATTCTCCCACAATTTATAGGAAAAACACGGCTGTTATTGGATAAGGTAACACACTTTTGTTAAATAGAACAACCTTGATGAAAACAACTGTGACAGGGCCTACTTCTTTCTCCCTCAGACCGGCATGGCAGCTCCCCAATCTGATACGGTGCCCTGTCACTCCACATACAACTCTGCCTTCTCCCTTATAACGCCATCTTTGGGTGAGACCTTTCAACGGTTATTTAGAACCCCTTTAAAGTCCTATGGTAGTGTGTTTTCTGTGAGTCTTTAAATACTGTATACCACTCAGCCAACTCAGTATGTGTGTGTGTGTGTGTGTACATATATATTTTAAAAAAGCTGTAATATTGATAAAAATACCATACAGAATAAAGTATTGGAGTTCAGAGGCATGTCAAAGCTAATGCTGTTCTTCAGACTTCTTTTAGACAGTTTCCTCATATCTTCAAACTCTCATATAATAACAAATTTCATAAACAGCCCTTTGGCTATACTCTAACCAACAGCTAAATCCCCAATCTTGGTCCCACTTTCAGACCAGATTCTGTAATGATTTAGTTACTCTTTTGCTTCTCTCTCGGCTTCCCTGAGAATGAATCCCCTTCAACTCAGACGCCCTACCTAGCTGACTGAGGAACTTTATTCCTTTATTCTCTGGTTGAAGGACTGATCAAAAATACAATCAGTGTTAGGCTTTTTATATCTTTTTCCTTTCTGCCACCAGCGCCTTCCTCATGCTAATGGGCTGGGTTTCTCTCCTGAAGAGCTATTCTAGTTGTTTGGCAATCTGTTGCTAGCGTGCTATGGCGTTCAGGATAATCACACACCCCAGAACTCTGTCATCTCCTGAGATTTGTGAAGAAATCCTCATCTCCCGTTAAACATCACGTATTTTTGAGATGTTGCCAAGAAAAAAAGGCAAAAAACAGTGTGTATATTCAAACATTTTAAAATTCAAATGGGTGCATGGCTAAAAAACCCCACAATTTTTAGAGACACACTTTACCCAATGAGAGAAAAATATATAAATTAGGTAAACCACTTAAAGAAATACTGAAGCTCAGGAAAATGCATTAAAATTGTTCATATTTCAGTAGGGGAAGAAAACAAAATCTTGAAACTGAGTAAAAAAAAAAAAGAGAAGAAGAAAATGCTGTTGAAATTTAGAGAAGCTCATTGAAATCAAGACAGAGGAACCAATTTGAAAATATTTATTATTTTTCGGCAAAAAAACCCTATACACTGTGCTTTAGGCACTCTGGATTTCTGATTGAACCAACTTTTCTAGAGGTAAAAACTCAAACCACTAATTATTCTGATTCTAATATTCTAATATTATTTTTATAATATAATTATAAAAAAACCAATATTATTCTGTAAAACAGAATATTTTCCCTTCCATAAACAAATCAGAAAGAGTCTCAAACAAAAACAAGGATTTTACTAAATTAATCAAGCACAGTTCCCCTCACCCATCATCCTTACAACCTCCAGTTGTAATTATTTTTTTTCCTGAAGCCTGATAATTCCATGCAGATTTCTGTTGATTTATTATGATCTTGCAAGCACAGCAATTCAAAGCAAGAAATGGAAAGGAAAAAAAATGCTCTAATGCATAGTCTCAATTAAGGTAAGATGGGAAAAGAGAAGAAGTCAGAGTTTAGCAAATCTAAACCATTTCAGACCTGGATGAGATTCAAAGTAATTACATAGCCCTAAATGCCATTGCCTCTAGCCTTCTCTGTGTCCTTCCACTAATGGTTATTCTATTCCCAAGGCAGAAAAGAGAGTTCATACCATTAAAAACCATTGTTAGATCCCAAACCATCCATCAAGTTCATCAGGCAAAACCTATTCATTCCAGCATGGACCCACAAATTCATAACGATGATTTCAATTTAGTAGTTATTTTATATTTGTTATTTTGTGGAACATAGCTTGCTTAATAAAAACATTTATATCATATTTTTCTCTGCCCTCCTCTTTTCTTTTTTTTTTAATGAAAAGCCGAGAAGGACTCAAATGAATGCCAGTAGAGCTGGCTCCATATTTCCTCACTTTATTTTTGTTTACATGGCAACCTGATGCCTGCAAAATGGGCACAGTGATACAGGAATGTCAAGAAAAATCAGATTTATGAATAAACGGAAAAACTCTCTAGCTTATTTTTCCCCAAAGTAAAAATAAAGAGTATTTGGCAGACTGAAACTTTTTATGCTTTTGTTGTTACATACCTGTAAGGCAGGCCAGCAGTTAACCTTGCATGTTCAAAGGAATGAAAGAGCAACAGTCAGGCGGCTGATCCATTCTGTCAAAATGCCAGATGGTTATAAGCTTTTGCTTCTGTCTGCTAATAAAACTTGCTCCAAGGCACCTCTCTCTCTCTCTCTCTCTCTCTCTCTTGCTGTCCCTCACATGCTGATTCTATTTTCACATCCATACATTTTGTGTTTTTATTTGGTTAACAATAATCTATTATTGAAAGAGCAGAGTGCTCACATTATCTAAGACGTTTAAGAAATATTTGTATCTTAAAGTGTGCTTATCTGATTTGAACTTCCAAAACCTGTAGGAACACAGCTTGGGTTTGTGTTTGTATGGAGAAATTTCTGAGAGAACCCAACACAAAGTTAAGACAAAATTGATTGAAATAAGCACATTGAACACTGTGTTTGCTGTTCACCAAGATGTGAGAAGCATTTTTAATGCTCTTAAGCACTATATGCTGTTAATACTAATGAGGAGTACTACAGTGATTAGAGAAACAATTAATACCAGTGTGTTCCAATGACAGAATCATATAATTGTAAATGAAAATTTAAAAGGGTATGTAAAAAGAATGAAATAGACTCAATCTGTAGTTCCAACAGAGAGGGAAGCAAACTTCAATGTAGATGTCTGTCTTCTTCCTTTTTTGTTGCTGTTCTTGTTATCGTTATGTATATAGTCATTATTTTGTTTTTCTTTATTTGTCCTAATTATTTGTTATATGTGGTATTGCAATCTTATTGTTATTTTGTCATTGTTTTTGGATGTTTGTGTGTCCATCTTAACAATTCAATGGAAATTAACAAAAATAATTTTAAAAAATACTGATAAGAAGTACTACAATGCACTCTATGCATTGCTGACTTTGAGGACAATTTGCACACTGATGCAGAATGCAGTTACCTGTTTGCATGTGTGGGACAGACAGTTGGAATATCCCACGACAAATCAGCACCATTTACACTGCGTGCCAGTGCATTTCTGGGATCAAGTCAAAGTGCTGGTCATTCTTTATGAGGCCCTATATTGCTTGAGACCAGATTATGTGGAGGACCATATCTGCCTCTATGAACCTACCAAGCATAATGACTGATTATGAAGGCCCTGCTCCACAGCCAATCCTTAGGTGGCAAAAGAGAAGGGGTCTGTTCATTTTTCACTGTGGAATACCCTCTGTTAGGAAATCCACCTAATTTCCTGACTGACTCCTTTAAATTGGGATGTGATTGTTTATATCAGGTTTGAATGGAAACTGCTGGTCTGTTGTTGATGAATTCTAATGTTAATGATTAGCTTCTTATCTCTTTTTTCCTCTTCTTTTCCACCACAATTTCAAGCTGTATGCCCTCTTGTTTTCTTCTGTCCCTCTGCCCTTCTCCTTCTCATCCGATAGTTCTATTCATTTTCTCCTCTAATACCCCTCTTTCTCTTATCGTTTTTCTCCTTCAACCTCTACCAATCTTCTAGCTTTGTTGTGTATCCTCAAGTCACTTCTGACTGAGGGTGACCCTAAGACAAACCTACCACAGGGTGTTCTTGTCAAGATTTGTTTAGAGTATGACTTGCCCAAGCTGACATAGTATGTTTCCACGGCCAAGTGCAGATTTAAACTGTGGTCTCCAGAGTTGTAGTGCAATGCTCAAACTACGCCATACTGTATTCTAGCTATTTTTGCTTTATCCCTCCTTCCTTATTCTTCTCTCTTCTTCTACAGCCATTTCTCCTACCCATCATTTTCCTTCTCTTTCCACTCCCCCATCCAGTGAACTAGTTTTCTTTTGTCCTCCAGAAGAAACATTTTGAAGCCGTTAACTGAGACATCTTAGATTTTTTAGGAATTTTAAGTTTGAAAGTCCCATTAAACTCAATAGGTCTTGCTTCTGGGTAGGGATGTAGAGAAGAGAGAAAGTCTCAGGATACTGAAAAAGATTTTTTTTTTCCCTTTACAAATAGCCCAGTACATTTTAGCTTAGAAATATTTATGACCATATTTAGGGAATCTTAAAAGACAAAGGAAAGAAAATGGACAATACATAAACAGCAAAAATTATAACAGGAGACCAACTACAATTTGCAGTTTCAAGTTTGTATATATATATCCTGCACCAAGTTCCATGTTTAATGTCTTCGTTTTGAAAACACCTATTAACCTAAATAAACTTATTCAAGTACAAAATATTACTTAAAACACAGGTTTAAAGCAACACAGCTTTAAAGCAAAGCTTCCAAAAAGAGTGTCTCCAAAATTATGCCTGGCAGGTGATAGTTTGAGAAGTAGGAGACCAACATTTTTTTCATCATGTGTCAAGGACTTCCTTATAAAAACAATTCTATAGCAGAGTGAAAAGTTAGGGGATATGTGAAAAGTTGAATTTTAAAGTAGATGGATATACTCTGAGACCACAATTAGACCATGGGAGACTTAAGGCCCTTACCACACTATGCCACGATCCTGCATTGTCCGATCACGATCCCAGCAATGCTGTTGCTGGGATGGGATCGGGACCCGAATGCTCCATGCCATACTGGTTGGCTGCATTCGTGATATGCTTCTTCCTTTCACAGTGCAGCCGGCCTCTTCCTGCGCTGTACTAAGGAAGGAAGTGCTTGTCAGCACTTCTGTTCTTCCCACACACCCACAGCTAATGGGATCTTTTCATGAAGAGAGGCCATTACCAAAGTTTTTCTGATAATGCTATACAGTGTGATCATGACAGCTGGTGATGCAACAACAGTGGGGCCGCAACAACATCATTTGATTCTGCACTTTGTGTACTGGTAGTAATGCATCCCTATGCTGGCATAGCACCATCGTGCAATAAAGGCCTAATCCATTTCTATTTGAAGCAGGATCTTCTCATTTTGGGGGGAAAGTTTCTGAAGCACCCAGAAGTGCATACCCTTGGAGAAGTGATCATCTTCCAGAAAATGATCAACCAAAGGATCATCTGATCTTCTGTTCTGATATTGCTGACATGTTCCCCTATACAGATTGTTAAAGTTTTTCTTATATACAATTTATTGCAGAGACACCTGATAACAAAAATCACATATGGAGTGCTACAGTCTGAAAATTGTTTTAGCACATTTTTTTTATTATGATTCACAAACTCTGTTATCTTATATGTGCACTTACCATACATATAATGTTAACTTGGCCTATGGTTTCTAGGGGCTGTTGCTGATGGTAAAGTGTTGGGATGAGCGTGCTGTTGTGTTCTGAAATAACTTATTATGCCAAAAATGCTATGAGTTCTTTTAAAACAAAGAAGGGGCTTTTCCTGGCACCCATGTATATCCCACAAGATGTGCCAAAATTTTCTGTTAGTACTCTGCAGTTTTGGGGCTATAGTATCATATGTCAAACTGCAGTTGATTCTGTAATTAATTTTCTTTCCCTTCCCTTTTTTCCCCCCAAAGATCAAAGCATATTACTTGTGCAGCCCTGCTGAAACTGTTGCTAATGACAGATTTTGGACAGCCTCTGTCCTTCAGTTGGCAGCTGATTGACCTTCATCCATTTAAAAAGTCTTCTCTGCTTATACTGTTTCTTTTAATTCTCAAGAACTAACTACATAGTATATTATTTCTCAAAAATTTAGAGTGTGGACTTTCAAACCTTGGATAAGTATTTTAAGTATTTTAGTAGGGTTTTGTTTTGTTTTTGTTTGTTTTTTTGTTTTTTTGTTCCTGACCTTCATTTTGATTTATTTTATTGCTTGCAGCATGTGTAAGCCACTATGCTGTGGTTTGATCAACTGCATCACAGCCAGCTCAAAAAGAGGATGTGAATCCAGATTCCTTGGACATTGGGTTGCACCTGGGTAAAAGGAAGAGCGGAAGAGCAAAATGATCAGCTGATCTGCAGTGAGATGATAAACCTGAAATCCAGACATTGTCAGGATGAGAGCTGGCTCATATGCTTCATATTACTTTTTCTGGGACCAACCAGATGCTGCATTGTGACTTTCCAAATCACACTATTGCTCCAGGAATATCCTTGAGGCATCATTAAAAATACTCTATTAAAAGGAATAGTATATGCAGGGCATGGGAGTAGAAAGACTCGGAGGCACTTTTTGGACATTCTGAAAATATATGGCATAAATTTAAGACTTAAATATATCTGAATTTTCAGGTGATATCTGGGAAAGCCTAAAACTGTACTACTACTACTACTATACTACTACTACTACTACTACTACTACTATATCATCATCATCATCATTGGTGTTTAAATATTTTACCTCTTTAATAGTACAACAAACATGCCTCAAAATTCATTGGTTTTGTAGGTCTCTGAAGAAACAGGAACTATGATTAATAAAGACATGTGAAACCTGCCTAATGAATTTCTTGGGACAATATGTCTGCTGTTTTTCTTTTCAAGAACAACATTATTATATTCCTGAAATTTGCCAAATTGTGACACATCCTATTATAACTGTGCAACACTCCCTTGCAAGAAGAAATTGCCATCTGGTATAAGATTTGATCCTGACCCCACTTCTGTTATTCTTAAAAAAGCTCAAGTTTGCTTGGACACGTTTGCTGTGTTGGACATCATACTTTTGAATTCAGAGGTCTAGGATCTTCAAAAAAGAATTAACCTTAGAAAAAGCAATGTTATTCTATAACCTCCTCTTTCATAACTAGGATAAATGTAAAAGTTTGGGGTAGAAGGAGAGTTGTCAGATTTGAAGGGTGGAAATGGGGCTTACCTTGGCAATTTGCACAAAAAAAGAAGCATATAATAGATTTGCCCCATAGTCAAAAAGCCTGAAAAAAATTATACTAAGGAAATAAGAAAATGATCAGCAGTCTCCGTTGGTTGCTTTGTTTTCTTAAGTGGCAACAAAATTCAATGGATATGGTAGATGTTGGAAGTAGAGTATTAGTGGCAGAGGCAGAAGAGCCCAGAAACTTATGTTTTCCATGCAGACAACCAATGTGGATACTATGAAAAACATTGTTAGCATTGTCTTAGAAGAAAGAACTACCAAAAAGTACTGAACATGGATTTAGTCCAACATTATGTTATCTTAACCTTTCTTTAATTCTATCTCTAAAGTCAACAGGTTGGACATGACAAAGCCCTTAATGATGAGAAATTAGTTGCAACACCAGTTTTTTTAAAAAATACAGCTCTTCCCCTCACTTTCTCTTCATCCTGTGTTTTCCATAGATGGAGAGCTTGGAAAGAAATGTGTTATTTTTATTGTATTGTGTTGTATTTTTTGAAATATACTCTCTTTGCTGACTTTGGTTAATTTTGACAAGCAGTTTCCCAAATCATCCTTCTGATAGGGCGTTGACTCAGAGGACTGACTAGCCCAAGACATTTTAGATTCAGGTGAATTTCAATTGATCCAGTATCTGCTGTGAAGTGTATGCTGGTTGTCTACCTCTTTTGACAGTGGCATGAAAGTGCAACAGGTAGCTGAAGGCTGGCCACCTATCACCCTGCTGCCACTGCCACATCAGTCAATACTTATGCAAGGAGGACTTGGATATCTCCCTCTGTAAATGACAAGAATATCACACTGTTCAGGAACAGTTCATTATGTGACCAGTTTCACCCTTTAATGACTGTGGACTGTGAAAAATTTCAAATAAATCTGCAGGACTGCTCAGTTTCATATGTGGGCCATCACAGACAAGTCCCAGTTTGATTTGAGCATCTTACATATCTGCCCGCATTTGGATGATCTGATTCTTCTGAGTTGATTCTCCTTCCAAAATAGATATTTAGATATGTGATAGACAGGTAGATAGCTAGCTAGCTAGCTAGCTAGCTAGCTAGCTAGCTAGATAGACAGATAGTAGATAGACTCCTACATGTCAGCCTGCTATAGTGTATGAGGCAGGGCTAGTATTGATGCTCCCATTGCTTAAAATGCTGTTTGATATCATTATGCAAGATACTATTGTCATTGCTGACCTGTGCCTCAGAACTGTAAGCTTTCTCATATTCTTCTTAGGGTGGATGGGTCAGACTTGCTAAGATCTCCATCATAGGACACATCATAAAGTTCTGCCATGGTGAAACTATTAAACCTCTTCCATCCTGCAGGGCTTTCCTTCCGAGTCCCCCATTCCATGACCCTACAGAGAGCACGGGATGGTTGAGAAGCTTCTAGCTACCTGTTGTTATGTGTCTTCATGTCATTTTTGACTTATGATGACACTAATGGTTTGTCCTTGCCTTCTTTTGAGATGGAATATACCCAAGGACACCTAGCGGATTTCCACAGATGGTTGGAGATATGAACTCTTGTCTCCCAGTCCAGGACTTGAACCCCTACACCATGCTGGCTTAGCTAAGTGACTACAGCTGAACATATAACAACAATGTCATCTTGCAGGATTTCCAGAGGACTTACTTCAAGAGGTTCCAGAGGATGAACTCACTGACACCCATATGTCAACTATGGTCATTAACCTGATGTTTCTCAGCCATCTCTCACTTTCCACTGGCCACTACATAACCATGGAGAGTAAAAGAGGAAGATAGATTTTCAGACAATTTTTGTCACTGCATCAAGGAAGAAGGGAATTCCAATCTCTGCAATGACCAACACACACACACACACACACACACACACACACAAGAAAGAAAAAACAAAAAACAAAAAAAAGAAAAGAAAAGAAAAGAAAAAAGAAAGAAAAGAGAAGACAAAAGACATAAATTATATCACCAATTATATCACCAATAAAATGTGAGTCAGACTATTTTTGCTCCATGTCTATCCATTTATTTTTGTTCACAACTTTACCTAATATGCATATTTTATGCTAATTAGGTCATTTTAAACATAGTCCAAACAAGGTAACTCCTTCAGCTTCTCATCTCTTAATAACCTAGCTTGACTAAGAATCATATTATCCCAACAAAGTCAAAATCACCAATCTACATTTCACAACAGCTTTGAATATGGAATACTTAGTTTAGAATCAAACGCACAAATATTCATTTAATTCTGATGCACTTGCTACTGCATTTCCTGACAGACCAGAAGCAAGAATTATTTGGTGAAATTTAGGACCGTATGTGGATCAGAATTTTGTTTGCCAATATTCATACACTTGTCCATGTTGAAGCTAGAAAGAACTTGAGATTTTAAAAATTAAAATTGGGGGAAAATCAAAACTGACAATTTTGTCTTGTCTACCTAGGACTACTGTATACAGATAACTTTTCTATGTAAGACTCACAGCTTGAACTAATTTTTTAGGAATCTTGTGTTCAATTATATCATCTGTAATAATATATTTCACAGAGATGTTTTTCAGCACTTGGGCATATATGGACAGAGATATTATTTGTCATGCAATGACCTACATGTTAGGTTCATGCTGGATTTTGCATGTCAGTAACTTCTTCATAAGAAATTGACAGGAATTCTTCCTGTAGGTAATCATGTGTGATGAAGGAAAGGTTGCCTTGTGTGAATCAGCTCTTAGACTCTTGAGACTTCTCACTCAATATCTTAGCAGTTTTGCATAAGTTCTTGTAAGTTAGAGAAGTTTTAAAGATTTCTTTTCCCAGTAAAGCCTCCGAGCAAGAATCAAACCTCATCCTTCTAATTAATTTAAATGCAATCCCATCGCTTCTTTCAATGAAAAACTGCAGATTCCTATTATCCGGGACTGCATGCTGCATTAAGTACCTTTCCTTTGTGCAGGATAGAATTTAAGTAATCAAAAGGATAAATGCCTCTAAAAATCACTTTGAATGCTTATACAAATGAAAAGTAATATGCCTCAGATTTTAAGCAGACTATAATTCTATAAGCACTGCTTATAAACCTTGTAAAAATTGTTGACTTAAAATATATACCACACATTTTTCTTGTAGTTGTGAAGCAAGAGATGAGAATGCCACCTGTGACAAATACGTAGTGGCTGGAATATGAATTATTGTTGAATAATTATTTATTATTTACTTGTAATCTTTTTTTAATTTCCAGCATGAGTTTGTTCTTTTGCTTTTACTTAAAAACTCCTCAAAAAAACTGGATTCAGATTTACTCATGCTTGCAATATACCTACTGAATTCAGTGAACACTTTCCTAGTTTGTGTCACTAACAAACAGTTTAGTAAACAGCAGCAGCAGCACCAACAATACATGTAAAAAATTAATCTATTGAATATACTCTGCTTAAACAGTAAGTATCTATTAGCTTCAACTGTAATAGTGACTAGAAAAAAATGGATGATCAGTTTCATGCTACAAGAAGCTCACACAAACAGTAACTCGAGCAGTAAACACTAGGTTAATATCAGTAACAATATTTGGTATGTATTTAGTTCCTTTCCTAGGCCCAGTAAATATCATTGTCATGGTTCCCTGTGGGTCAGTACCAAAGCAATTATACAATCCAAGGTAGAAAGAGAGCGGAGAGAAGATGCAGGCACACAGCTCTAAGCTCCTTGGAAGAAAGCAAAATAGGTGCCTAGTCAGGTGACTTAGACTGCTTGGGATCTTAAGGATGTAATTTTTCACTGATTTCATTTTTGAAGGAAAACAAAGGCCCTTTCTGCACCTTACTGTCTTCTGGCGCTGGGGTGTGGGGATTGTGCAAGCAGCCTCTGGTGAGAAGCTTTTGCATCCAGGGTCCTTCAGCTCCGTACAAGCTGCCTGCTCACACGAGAGCCCTGCCTCTTCCTTCTGCAGCACAGCCTGGGAGTTTCCCAGGCTGCTCTGAGGCAGGAAGCATGCCTGGTGCAGCTCCGGAGACTCCACATGCCAGGTAAGTGCGTGCGGGGCCCGGGAGCAATGCGCAATCGCGTACCATTTTCGGCTTCTAGCCAAAAATGAAAAGATGTGCGATCGGTGCCTGCTGACCCCTGGAGGGTCACGCGATTGTGAGTGCATCGTGCAGATCACTCCTCACAATCGCGCGACACTCCAGGCCCTCTTTCGCATGGAAAATGCCATGCAAAAAGGGCCAAAGAGTGATATTAGCAGTTTTCTACTTGCTGCAAAAAAAGAACTTTATGCACAACATAAGGAAGCAGCAGTTTGTGGACAAAAATAGTATCTCTGCACAGAGTTATTATTTCCTTTCAGAAAATGCTTTTTTTTTTCTGTGCATAAAATGATTTTTTTTTAATGCAAAAACACCACATGTGAATTTTGCACAGAATAAGTCCCAAACTGTGACGATTCTCATCAGTCCAGGATTAACCCCATCAGAGTTTCCCAATACTTTAAAAACAAACAAACAAGTTTTTCTATAATTTTTCAATTATTTCCAAACAATATTTCCATTGGGTAGTATCTCAGAATGACACAGTTCAGTGAACTGTTATTTCGATTCACATTACTAAAGTGGAGGCTGGAAGTAAGGTGATGTTGCCTGGCTCCTGCTTTTAAATTCCTGGTGTGTGCATTATTTTGATAATCCCCAGGCTTGATATTATCACCCATGCTAAACATGGTGGAGTGTCGTTGAGAGGGTAGTTTGCTAAAAACTGTTTACTATATGCCTGCTGTGGTGGTGTTTGTATAAAGACTTTCCAACTTCACAGCTAATTTTCCATTTTGCTACCTGAGGAATAGTGAGAATGCTGTGCCCCAAACAAGTCAAGAAACATAGTACCCAAGCCAGTCAAGATATTCTGACTCTTGAGAGAGAAAATGCACACAACATCTCCAGCTCACAGGAATGTCATAAATAGACTTGACAATAAATAATAACAGAAGCCTATAGCCCTTCTGGACAGTAAAAAATAAAATACTAAACTAATAACAATTTGCTGCCCATTAACAATAACTCAAATCTGAGGTGACTGCCTTACTATGCCTAATGGAGCATTGGTCCAAGTTACCATTTCCATACCTTAATCTGTGGAGTGGAACTTATTTAGTTAATGGTTTTCACAGTTTGTCATTAGTTACTAGTTCAGAAACATGTCACAATAAAATAAGAAGTTTTCCTTTCAATTTGTTCTTAAAATTATAAATGCTATTGTGAAAGGAAATGTGCATTTACATGTAAATCTTTGTTAATTATTTTTGTTTCAGTCATAGATGACTGCAAAATAGATGAACATATCAGCACATGCAAAAGTGACACAGATCATAAACAATTTCCAATTGGGTAACTATGCTAGCTTGTTCATCAAAAGTAAAAAATTTCTGTGGCACTTTGAAGATCAACAAATAAATATATTATAGTGTGAGCTTCTGTGGACTATAGCCTACTGATTACCTACCTTAAATTTCTCTGCAGGAAAAAACAAAACAAAACAGTGAATTGCATGTGCAATTTTGAACAGTAGCTGAAGTAATTATAAAGAAAACACAGTTGCCAAGTGGTCTATAAGATATTTGGCCATGCTCCTAAAAACACTTGGACAGACAGGGCTACATTATTAACATGGCAAGTTCCAATGATAAAATCACAGCATCTGCTAGGCTTCAGAGAGCCTGAAGATTACTGCATGGGAGAAATAGCTTTTTCTAAGCTTTTGCCTCTCCATACATGCAGTAAAGACTGGGGCCAGTGCCTATAATTTACACTGGGGGACTCCCATTTGTTCTACTGGGGGCTTTTATACCATGCAGACTGAATACATAGGAGGACTGTTCTAGCACAGTATCAGAGCAGATCAAAAGATCTAAAGCTCTCTGGCCTTTCACCAGGGTTCTATTCTGAATCAACCTATCTGTAGTGAATGGCTGGAATTCATGATCACAATTATGAATCCCTAACCTACAGTTAAACATTAATGACTGGTTTGAATTAACAATCCCTACAAATTTCAATGACAGGCATCTTCTGTCCTGTCAGTAGGTATGCCACAGACTGATGTTTCCACCACCCACCTGCAAGCCATGTCCAGTTCAAGGTGGAATTATGCCAGGGATTCCTTTCCTGTCTGTTGTAGCTCACAGCATCTGCTCCCCAGTGAGTCCAGATTTGTGGATGAGGGGTTGGGTCAGGAGATGCTACTCAGTTACATAGGTAAGGTAGTTACGTAGCTACATAGCACATCTAGAATTATCATCATATTTTCTCAAAGCAAGAATCATTAATTAAATCTGGAGTAGACAAAGTTCTGATCTCCTCAAATTGCTAGACTGCAACTCCCAGCATTTACCATCATTGGCTATGCTAGACAAAGCAGATAAGAGTTGCAGTATAGTCACCTCTATATTAAATCTGGATTGAGCTTTGCTTGCAATAGTTTTGTGAAAAGTAATAGGACTTATATTAGTTATCAAGTCTGACTTAAGTCTGCTCCATTTCAAGGCATCTACTTTTAAGCGTAATTAAATTTATATTTTGTACTGTAGGATTAATACTATACAGAGATTGGCCTTACTGTTTCTGTTTTTATAAATAATCTTTTTCATTTTTTCCCCAGTCCTGTTCCTTAGCACCATGTGGTACTGTACAATTTAGACACGCTAAATTTGTCCTAATAGCTTTCTAACTTAAATCCATGTGTGCACTTTCTTTTTTAAAATCCTGGCTGAATATTAAAGGTGGTATAGAATTATGGCCCCCTTGCCCACTTACTTAAGTTTATTGATATACCATATGCGGCCTTGATATGTCTCATTAGTGGCTAATTTACATGAACAAGAGACAGAATGCCAGCATCATTCAGAAAATCCTCCCTTGGAATTCTTGTAGTTAGAGACTCTCAGGGACCAATTGTATTAACCAGGGAGCCTTTTGTATGGCATAGATACCTCCCAGAATAGCTAGGGAATTGCCAGCTGGCAAGACGCTAATGAGGTTAATAGCTACTAAAAGATATTTCATGAGAACAGTTTAGGTATCTGGTCTCGGCTAAACTTAATTACATGGCTGATTGCATGAAACTTCAAGTGCTGAAGGCTAATGCATGAATTCGCAAAACGTGAAGGACAACATGTACAGAAGAGTGTCAAATGAAATGGAATAATTTTCTCTATAAAAAGGCTACCTAATCCACTTTGCATTAAACCTAGATACCTCTTAAAAGCTGCACTACCATGAATAGAAAGGAGGAGAGAACCAAGGGAAGACAAATATGGGGTTTTATTATGAGATTCTGATAGGCAGAAATGACCCCTGGATTAAAAAATGCCAAAAAGGTTTGTACGGAAATATGAACACAAATGACCTAATTTACCCTTTGCAAACTAATCTGCAAACCAGAATTCAGTGCTCCTGTGTCTTTGTACTTTTTCACATTTTGATCCAGCTTTCCTATAAAAATTACATAAGATAGGGATAATTTCCTGAAAAAGACATATATCAGGTAACAACGTAATTCTTCACTGATTTCATTCTTAACAGAAGCACAAGACGTCACAAGATGGATGTGAGTGTCTTTATTCCTGCTGCAAGAAAGTCTTCGAAAACTGTAGAAGTGTTGAAGACCATTTGCAGTTCAGGACTGATTCTATGCAAAACAGAAACCAGCATTTTCTTCCCAGAGATATTACTGTCTATGCAGTGCTGTAGTCAGAGACTTATTCTGTTCAAAATTCGCATATGGCTAAACAATATTACCTGTAACATTATTATCTGTGAACAATAGTATCTGTGCAGAAAATAGCTTTTCTGTGTGCAAATATTATTTTCTGCACTTAAAATGCTGTTTTTTTGCACAAAATTTTGCTAAGTTCGTGCAGAATAATTCTTGTACTTAGAAGATTCTTGTCAGTCCAAGAGTCTCCTCTTCAGGGTTTCTCAACAGTGGAAAAACACTCAAATAACACTCTGTCCTCTCGCATGTTGTGCTCTGGTGCCAAGCACCAGCCGCAGAAAACCCTGGTCTCTGCCATGGGAGGGTACTGCCAAAGAAGTACCCTCCTCCACAGCATCTCACAACACTTGAATCCAGGTACATAGGTGCAGCATAAAGAAAACAATTTCTTAGCAGGTCAGATATTTAAATCAGGCTTCTCCCATATGCTTGCTTAAATGTTAGTGTAACATTACAGAAGTCCATTCTCATAAATTATTTCATTTTTCTATCCAATGTTGTTATGTAAGTAAACTGTCCTTTTTCTTTTCTTCTTCCCAGTTCACAGTCACAAATTAGTTCAGAGGTTTAAACAGAAATACTTCCTTTTAGTCAGATCTCTTTAGTGGAGTCAGCAGCTTAGAAGTCTCCTTTCACTCAATGCTCCCTGAAGATTCACAGCTTTCTTTACTCAACTGATATAGTTGACAGGTCTGGTTTCAGCATTCTTGTAGGACTTCCATTGAAGTTTCTTTCTCCCTGCAGATACTCTCAGTTGTAGTCTGTCTTATTTCAGCTCTCCGTTATTCTCATTTTTTCCTTCTTATCTTCTTCTGGATGGTAGCTTCCCATTTCTACTCTGTGGTCCCCATTGACCTCTTACTGGTCTCTGCTCTGACATTTGCTCCAGCTTCTTCACTTCTCTGGGACTACTTCCCCCATCAACCCTTTGTGACTTGATTACAACATCATTGTGCCAGGATTTTTATTCCCTACAGCCAGAACTCCACATCCAGTCACATCTTATATTCTAGAAGACAGACAGTCTGCTCTACAACTAAGAACCAACAAGTGGAGACAAATTCCACTCTGGAGTGTCTGCCTTCAACTACCTTCTTTATTCTTCTGTTCAGTAACAGCTTTAAATATCACAGTAACATAACTGTAAAACACCCAGCTTTCATTCAGCACTGCTGTTTTTTTGACAGCCTGCCAACAAAATCTCATATAAGCACTATATTTTCATTTCTCCACCTAGAACAAATTTGCCAACTTTTTAAAAACTTCATCATGTTAACCAGCTGCATTTCAAATGATTCTGTGTCACAGAAAACATCTCCTCTTGACATCAAGCAGGAGCCATTCCACCAGCCCACCTGAACAATAATAGCATCCTGGTTAATTGTTACTGTAACTCTAAGTAGTATATGACTTTACTTTTTCATCCCTCTTGATGTATCTTTCCTTTTATGTTGTATCTTTTATACTGTTCATGATCTTATTTAATATATAGTCTATTTTTAAAGCCTCATTCTTTTATGATTTCCATATGTACCATTCCCCATATTAATTTCACAATACCTGGTACAAAAATATTTTGTGCATTTAAAACACAGAGGTGGAGGATTCTTATAAGCAATAACAATCCAGATGTACTTGGTCCCAGTGTCTTAGAGGAACAGCAGAAGTCTTCTGTTCTGAATATAGCTGAGCAAACATTGCACATGAAAACCACAGCAACCATTCCCATGTTAATCAGCTGTACCGTGTTCAATACCGCTTATGTCAAAGTAAGTGTACAGATGATTGCAGTCAACATCTCAGCCTACATCTTGTTTACTTCTTTCTGTTACCCACTGCTGCTGTCCAAAATGGTTGTTAGCTATACTATATTTTGCTTTCTTTGATTTTTATGAAGATGTACAGCGTAATGATGCTTCTTTTTATTTGTTAATATTCAAGGAAAACAGAAGAACATATCTGAGGTTCGTTTTACTACCACCTTTTTATTACTTCTGTCAAAATGGTTTTATGGCTATATCAAAAGAGTGATCACAATAAGTTGACAAAATTACTTGATGAAATCTCTTGCTGTTAACATCATACTATTTAAAAGAATTATATGTTTATCGACATTATTAGCTTAATAAACAATGAAGCAGCTCAGGCAATAGCATAAGAGCAGTCTCCAAATGTTGCATTCACATAACCAAGCTCAAAACCTTTGATTTCTGATGGTGGGAAAGACCTAGTAAACTTCAGTGTGCCCATCTAATAAAACCCAGCACCAGCTGCAGTGACTGTGTTTAGAGTATGGTGACAGCACAATCATTTGGATGCCAGTTCCACTCTATCTCAGACAATATCGGAAGACTACTGATAGGTACATGGAAAAAAAATGATCAAATTTTTTCCAGGTGACTTTTCTGAACCCAAGATTGCTGCTTCATCCTCATCTTTATGGTTTTGAGTAACTGAAACCACTGTGTATGCTGTCAACATTTTTCTCTGTTCTAATAGTGAGTGAGATAAGAGGGATTAGGTTCTTTTTCCAGGAAGGTTGATAAGGATTGTGATAGTTCTAGGAGAGCTTCTAAGTCATTTTTGCCCCAGAAACAGAAAAAAAGGCAGTTTTTTTTTTTAAAAAAAAATACAACCAAAACTGTTGAAACTATACTTTTTTTCAGAACATCATCAATCTTTTTCTAGAGTAGATATGTTTTGGATTACTACGAAAATGGCTAACTTAGTAAAGGATATGGATATCTTATCATTTTTGTTTGTTTGTTTGTTTCTTTGGGATCATGATTCTATTAGGATGTCCCTGAACATGGAGCAAATGCATTTCACATGGAGATTTAGTGAATATTTATTTCAGAAGACAGAAATATTACAACAAGGTAACCAAGATTTGAGAAACTGAATTGAAATAAAGGCATACAGCCCACAATAGTTTGGTGTGCAAGAAAAGTTTATATGAGGGGAAAAATTTATTAAATATGGTTCAAGATTGAAAAAAAGAAAAAGAAAAAGAAAAGCTAAAAAGATGGAATTTATAGATGAATCACAGAATCTGGAGGAAGAACTTAAGAAAAATGTAAAAATGAAGAGTTTTCATTATTTACAGTTCAAGAAATGAATGTCATACTATTATACCTTAGGCAAAAGAATTTTGAATTTGCACACAAACCAGGGAAGTAGTTTTCCTATAGGTTACAACAGAAAATAATGAAGAAAAATGTCACAAAATTCAGAAACAGAGATCAGATTGTAAAAGAAATGTGAAAATATTAAAAACATTTGAGAAATATTATAGAGGTTTTTATGTCAAGGGCAATGATAACATCATAGATATGGAAGATTACTTGGATAAATTCCAACTGGGCAAATTATGCTTGAAATAAAAAAAAATCTGAATGGGCCTGTGACAACTGTGGAATTTACAGAAGCAATGTGAAAAGATTAAACCTGGAAGAGTGCCAGGCCCTGATGGATTACATGCAGCCTATTATAAGAAATTTGAAGATGAATTATTTTAAGCATTAAAAATGGTGTGTGATAAGTTATTAGAAAAAGTGCAGATGCCAAATTCTTGGAGAAATGCCTATATTACAGTGGTTCGTAAAGAAAATACAGTTGAAACTTTAACAAAGAATTATAGACCTATCTCTTTACTAAATAACAACTAATATTTACCACTCTTTTGACAAGCAGATAGAGGAAAGATGTATCTCAGACTATTCAAGAGGATCAGAATTTCTGTTATTGTTGCTGTTGTTGCCAGAAAGACAACTAAGGAATATTTTAAAAAACTGTTCTTAATATGATTGAATTCTTGGAACATCGTAACGACAAAAAAGATGCTTTATTTTATTTTATTTAGCTGCAGAGAAAGTAGTTGATAATATTTGTTCAGATTACTTATTTCAAGTATTGGAGAAAACGCACTTTGATGAAAATTTTAATTAGGCAATGAAGGCAATTTGCTTAGTTTAAAGGACCCAGATCTTAGCAGATCACAATGCTACAAACGTGAACAAAATACAAAAGGGAGAAAGCAAGATTGTCTCTGTTCACCTTTATTGTTTATTTTTGCTCTGGAGACCTTATTGAGAGATATCAAACAAGACAGCAGAATGTATGGAGTGAGGCTAAAAAATGAACAATATAAGCTGGATGCTTAAGTGGATGATTTTGTGACAATGACACAAAACCCACTGGTTTCAATGAAGCTGCTTCTGAAAAAAAAAAGCTGTTTGGGACATACTCTAGGTTTGAAATAATTTGTGATAAACCAAAATGGCTGACTAAAAATATGACTTCAGAAAAGGACAATGAAATAACTGCTCCTTAAAAATTGAATTAGAAAAAAGGGGATTAAATAGCTGAGAGTTGCAATTATGAAGAACAGCAGCTTATTATTTACAAAAAAAAAAAAAAAAGATCAAAAAGTACAGAAAGAAATTAAAAAAGATATTGAAAATGAGGAAATTTAAATTTATCTCTTTTTGGTAGAACTGCAGTAATAAAACAACTGGAAGTTTAAACTAAGAGTGATGATTCTTAAGGAAGGCAAAAATCTTAATTGGTTTACTTAAATGCATCTTTTAAAAAGGATTTGATCAAGATAAGAGAAATGCAACCATAGATGCTAAAGAAAATGAATTTTATTCAAAGTTGTGCAAAGATAACAACCATGTAATTTGAAAAGTGTATAAACGCCTTTTTGAAACTGGAGACAGAAGATGATCATGTGAAAGAGAATATGATAAGATGTGCTTAAAATTTGGGCATGATGTCCATATGGTTGTATGGGAAAAATGTGGTCCAAATGTTACACCCCAGAGTAACCCTAAGAGAGGGCTCCTAAATTGGCATGACTTCCCCCATATTGGATATTGACTAGCAATGGTCGGTTGCAAGTAAAATTGGTTTTGAACTAAATTCTCAAGACCAACAATGCCTTTGCTGCTGTATGGGAACGTAGACAATGTCTTTTAGGCTAAAAGACAATGACCTATTATTCCCAGTCAAGTGTCTCTAGGCAGCCACAATAGACTCTCTCCTTGATTAATAAAAAGGTTGCCTCAGCCCCAAGCCACGCTGATGAACTTTGCGAGGATAGGCAATCAAAGTCTATCAATTTGGAATGATAATCCTATCATGTACCCGGACTTTCCCGGGAGAAACAACACCGGAGAGGTTGTGATATTTGCCTAACATTATATTCCGCAATCATCGCCCATTAACGCCACTTTGCTAGCCTATACACAGCCTGAGGACAGAAATTGGCTATAAAAACCCTCACCTTTTTGAGCCTCTTCAGACAGCCTCCCAGACCAGACAAGGGCCCGTTTCATTGCTATCGAGGTGTCCCACTTAAGGCTCTCAGAATCTGCTGAGAGCTAAACACGACTCGCGTATCTGACTCGCCGTGAAACCCCGCTGCTTCCAGCCTTCCAGCCCCAGGATCCAGCCTCCCCTTGGTGCTTTACACAGAGCCTTCACTAATCTTCTGCTTTCCAGGACGCCTAGACTAAGGTCCGTATGCCCTCTCTCCCAACTGTCTCTTGTTTCCAACTTCATTCCTGTAGCCCTTGTGTGATTGTAGGATTATTTGTTAAAGTGTGTTGTGACCTTCTTTGTTAAGTTTTAATGAATTTATTTTAGACTGTTCCTCTGACTCTTGCGTGGTTCTGACCCCGTAGACATAGGGTTAAAGATCCCTTGCCCTGACTTCTCACAAGTTTTGAGTGTCTCTGTTAATTCCCTTGATTTGAAGTCCGTTTGGGTGTCCTCGAGATACCCCCAATTTTCAGGGTAACACAAAGACATAAAATTTACTTTATGTACTATTTTTTTTAAAAAAAAATGCTATGTAAGATGATGCACAGATAGTATTTAACCTCAAGCAAGCTGTCAAAAATGTCCTAGAAAGTTTCAGATCAATGTCAGGGATGTGAATAAAATGAGGACTCTTTTTTCATATGTAGTGGACTTGTAAGAAGATGAAAAGTTTATCTGAGATTTATATGTTAATCCAGAAAAAAAAAAGGTACATATACATTTGCTGCCTTTATCCCAAAATGAGACCCAAGGTGGTTTCCAACAATAAATTAGCCACTAATTGGATATTAAATGTGGTTTTCTTCTTGGAATACATAATACATGCCAACAGCAGCAAGCATATTGTTTGTTCAAACTTGGAAATAGTCTGAAGTACTGACAACAGAAGTGTGGTTTAACTTGATCCAGACTGCCAAATTAACATGAAGTCTGAAGGATAAAGAAATTGGAGATTTTTTGAAAGACTGTAAACTGTCTATGGATTTTTTGAGCAATAAGAAATCTAACAATGTAATAATCTGTGGTAAAGGTTCTTAGTAATTTTTTGTAAGATTATTTAACTGGATCTGTAATGGTAGAATTTTTTGTCTTTTTTCTTTTTCTTTTCATTACAGAAAGAGGGCCAACTTAACCTCCCGTAAGAGGGAGTTGCATAGCCTTGGAGCAGCTACCAAGAAAGCTGTATGTCATGTCCTCACCAAATGTGAGAATAGGAAATAGGAAGAGAAAGCCATCCTTCAATGTGAGAATAGGAAGAGGAAGCCACATAAGCTGGCTCATATGGAGTCTTACTCCCTATAGTAGCTTTGTTGTTTGTCTTTCCTCTTGACTCCCATTGATGACTTTTGAATAAAAAACCTTAGATTGGGACTTCTTGCTGTGAAATGTGAATGGAATGTTAATGCTAAATTACATCTTTCCCATCTTTCACCAGAAGATTGAATTAGCATAACAGCTTCTTCTATGTTATATGTGTTAATTCACTTGTCTAATGCCAGGATCTGTATGTCATCAGCAGGTATTTTGTGAATGGCTAGTGCTGATACAGTAATCAATACTGTCAGTACTTTCTATATTTACTTTCTCTCTAACCTTACATTCTACAACCCCAGATTCATGGCATAGTAACTCTGTTAGTCTTTAAGATGCCACAGGACTCCCTGTTGCTTTTGCTGCAACAGACTCATACCTACAGCAAACTAGTGTAGTTATCTTTCAGGAAACTGTACTTAAGACATACTCACAAGTTGTTCCTTGGACTAATATGGTATATTTGAGATCCTGTATCCTTACCCAGAGAGGATAGCTGATCGTAGGAAATGGACATGATGTTCACCATGAAAAATAAGAATGAAAATAACAATACAGTCTTCTTTAAACTAATTCATTTAAGGAAACACAACTCCCATGATTCCTGACAATCAGTCATGCTGATTGGAGCTTAAGGCAGTTGCTATTCTAAATGATGTCAAGGGTACCAGATTGTCTTCCCCAATCTTCATTAAACTGTCACAAATTACTTACTTATCTCAATCAAGTGTGTATCACTTTTAACAAAAATAATAATGAATAGAGGCAAACAATGTAATGTCTATCATTCTTCACCCTCTAATTTGTATGATCTCTTAGTGTTGATAGGCATACAATTTTGTTTCAAATTGTAAAGAATTGGAGTTTAACAGCTGGAGTTTGCCACTGGAACCTACTAACATATTGGCTGCAGTTGGTGATTTGTAAGACAAGTCATCTATATAACCTGATAAGGTCATTTGGTAAGCTTACCCATATACTCTTGAATGTTTCTTTGCAATCCTATATTTTTTATTTATAAAATAAATAATTTACTTAGGGAAATATTTTATGTTGTGAATACTATATTGTTGGTCTTCTGTGCTGTAGAATCAGAGACATAACTCTTGCTGTTTTAGCTGAATTTTGATATGGCAAATCAAAGACTTAAATAATAAATAAGACTAAAAATGTTTGAATTATTATTCTATACTATAGTTTAATTAATGTGTGATAGTTATGCTTAGTGAATTGATATTTCACATTCCAAGCTTCATAAAAGCCATCCATTTCAGGTCTAATATATAAACATGTCGTGTTCTATGAATATTTAACTGTGTATAATTATATTAATGTTTTTATGTTATAAATTAATTTTCAAAGCATATGTTATTGTATCAGCACTTTAATGTTCATATTAAGTATTTGCTTTACTGGGAACTTCAGTGCAATTAATAACTTGTATGACAATGTAAGTCGAATTTGAAGGAGTGTTAGCAAAACATAGAAAAAGAGGGAAGGCTATAAGAGGTGATTTTTTTTTTCTTTCCACTGAAAATCATTGTGGTATCTCCACCAACTTGACTCAGTGAAGTGGTACTGTTAGCTTTGCTAGTGGAGTGTGTCCATTTACCAATTTCACTCTCCTGTTTTGACCAGGTTTTCATGTTAATCTACTACTATATAAAAGTCAATGTTTGTTTGTCTGTGTCAGACAGGAAAAGACCTCATATGGTTGGCTGCCTAAGAAGATTTTATGGAATCCTGGGGTTTGCAGTTTAGGGAGGGACCTTTAGAATTCTCAGCCAGAGAGCTCTTGGGCCTGGCCAGTTGCTATGGAGATGAGGCCTATCAGCAAGAAGGAGGGCAGTGTATTCCCTCAGGAACCCAACTTGTGTATGTTAATAACTCTGAATACAGACTGGGTTGGGGAATATGGGGAAAAGTTACAGGTACTGGACAAGAGAGTTTGGGGAATTAAAGACACAGGATCTCAAATCTTTCTAACAAGTATTACCTATGAGAAAATAAAATCCCGGGCAACGCCAAGTATATATGCTAGTGTTTCATAAAAATGACACTCTTACTCTCTGATAGGAACCAACCACTTTGAATCAAGCATAAGTATTTTTTTCTAACTAAAGTGAATTGAGATATCAACAGGAATTTTTTATCCAGCATTAAGTGAGAATTAATCAAATGAGTTAAGGAACCTACAAAGTCTCCGTTACACAATTGGTTCTTTAATAAAAGCCTAGTTGTCTTGCATTTTTGCAAAAAGATGTTTCTTGCTTTTTGACAACGCCCTAGCATTGAGTGAAAAGTGGAAAGATTTGCTGTAAGTCACAAAACTAAGTAATTTAATCAAGAGTAGTTTTTTGGGGGGATGAACTGGGTTAAGGCTCTTTTGACTTAGCAATTTTAGTAACTAATCCTCTCCAACCTGATTTCCAAAAATAATAAAGGATCCATGTTGCTGAAAGCAGACATTGATTTATATGTATAATGGGAAGTACTTCAGAACATTGTAGAGACACTTGAAATCCATGTGAAATAAAGGGCCAAAGAGAAAAAAAAACCATAATAATGTAATTCTAGGCAACTATTATTTTTTTTCTTTTCTTTTTCTTTTTTTCTTTACTGTTGGTTTAGCATAATTATGCTAAAAGTCCTGAAATTATTTAAAATATGCATCTCTCTAATAGTGGAGCATATGTGTTTTTGTTTTGTTTCTTTAGTTTAAAAAAACCTTCCAATTTTCTGATAGGAAATTCAGAAGCAAAGGACAAGGAAGCTGAAAAAGGGAAGGGAAGGTAGAGAGAATGAGGAGGAAGAGATCAGGAAGGGTGCTTCCATCTTGCCATTCCAAAGGAAAAAAAAAAGGCTACATTCAACAAATTCCCCACATAGTGTTTGGAAGCAGATGGGAAAACAAATAGAAATGCTTGTCAAATAGTTCATAACCTCATTCAAAGCATGATCAGTCTGTACCTATAGCGCAGAAATCAAGATGGGAGCATGTCCAGAGTCTTTTGATGGAGTGTTGAATGTGTGTGACAGATGTATATTGGTTTCTACTAGGTATCATATAGGTTTGAAGCTACGCTAAGAAGAAACAGTTACTTGATAATTGATTTCCCCATTTTTGAAAATGTAAAATCCTCTTGTCCCTTAGATTTGTCTTCAGCCTTGCACTTTAAAATGAATTATACCCATCTGCAAAACAAATTGGAATGAATGCAAAAGAACATAAGAACAGTTCCCCCACCCCCACCCCACCAATAGCATTAAATGTGATGGCTGATCAAGGAGGCAGCTGTCAATCTCATAGTGCAATGGATTCCCACAAGTATAAGACAATGAATTCATCTCATTTTCTGCAAGTGCTCGTTCCCATCTGTCTTTACATTTTCATTGCACTAATTGTTTTCTTAAATAGGCAAACCGTAACACAAGACCTGCAAATGATATAGTTTCTAACAAAGAGAGGCAGAGTTTGGAATGCAGCTGCCCACACTGAGGATTTAGAACCCTCTTCATTTATATATGAGAAAGGTTCCATGAAAATCAGAATACAGTGCCTCCTCCCATTGTACAGGGCAATCTCTATGTTTACAGAAACTCTTTCATGACAACTACACAAATGGGACAGAAATGAAGAGAAAAGAATCTATCAATGCATCTGAAAATGCTGAATTGCACAAAATGCATGTGTTGAATTGGAGGAAGAGGCCAGGGCATGACAGTCTTGAGGCAATGTGTTGTCTGCTCACTATTGCCCTTTATCATGCCTCTTAAAATTAAGATGATCTGCTTATGATATATCCTGTTTTGCTGTTTTTATTATCTATGGTTGCTGGATAATGTTGTTGTCATGCTATAAACATGGACAGTCATTATATGTATTATCCAGATGACTTGCTGTTACTATTAGACAATGATTGGGACAGAGAAATATATTTGCTATTTGAAATTGGCTACCATGATGATCACATCACACTCTTCATTTAGTCCCATCTATTAATTTAAAGGTGTTACATGCAGGCTTTCCATGGAGAACCATGATTCTTTAGTGCCATTTTTATCATATCAGCCATCTTCTGACATGAAGTAGACTGGGAAATAAGGGCACTGACCATTGACCATTGACCTTCGTGGGTATGAATATTCAAGGATTTTTCTCTCCATTCCTATTCTGCCACACCAATTTAATCTTGTCCAGTCTTGGATCCCCAGAGGTTGTTGAATTATGACTCACGTTATCCCTGTTGTCAGCCATGTTATCTGGGGATAATGGGATTTGTAACCTAGCCAAAAGCAGAGGATGAAAGCCTATTAAAGGCTGATAATCATTTCGTCACAGTAACTGTTTGTTACAAGACCTTCCCATTTAAAGTGAGGATGGGTTTTTATACAAAATTCCCAAAGATAAGTGTGACATTAAAATGTGACATATTTGATTTCTTAACACTGGAAAACATTTTACTCATATTTTCATGAATCTAACCCTAAGCAAAATTCCTCACTCTCTCAGTAGGATTTTGGAAACAGTATAAAATCACTTTGGAGGCTAAATCCATCCTGCAGCCACCAATTGGACATCCCTGGTTCAAGACAAAGAAATACTAAAACACGGTAGAGATCCAGAAAGGAGATTTGGGCATTTGAAAAGTGATTAATTATTTTAAGGACATTTGAAGAAAAAAAACCAAGAACAACTCTGCTTAGTTTTTGTGGACCTTGATGGGGGGCCCTCTAAATGAGTTTGTTTACAATACCAAAAGTACAAGTAAATAAAATTTTTGAAGATAAAAGATATGAAGAGAGTCACCCAACATCTTGAGGGAAAGAAGTTGGGAGAAAGGAAGGGTTGTTAGGAATAAATAAACAGAAGCTGTTACAGTAAATTCTTATTACATGATCAGGGGCGACTGGTGCAGCACAGAACACAAAGACACAGCAATGTATGGATGAACAAGGCCACAACTTTATTGGTTTCAGAGCATACAGGGTTGGCGTACACGTGGGTAGAGATCTGGGCATCGGCCAACCCACCTGTTGGTTGATGAGCCCATTTGTCCAGCCCAGTGGTGGAGAAGACCCCTCCGGACATGCATGCTACTTGCCCACCCAAGCCGGGCAATTTGACACTCACTACACCCCCTGACCTCCATGTGGCAAAGGCACCAACTATCCCGGATCCCTTGGCCATGCGACAACCACAAAGGCAGGCGGGATGTCCCCGCCTGCCTACCATCAAACCTAGATGTTCCCAGCCAACAAAGTACCACTGGACTTACACTCCAATCCCACGGCCGCAGCCGCCATGCCACCTGCACCTGCAAAACACTATACCTCGCCGTGCCCAAGGGCCAGGTGAATGTACCCAGCATACGCTCTGGATTTCCACCTCCCAATTCTCTTTATGTCCTCTGCGTTCAAGCCACATGCCACTGCCTCGGTGGCCACCCCAATACAGAAGGAGTGGCTCTCAAAGTAAGCAGCTGGGAGCCGGAGCTTCCCCAGTGCCTTTCACATGATGGCCATGAACTGGAACCTGGAAAGCAGAGACCCATTGCTGTGCATGAGCAGGGGACCTGGGTCCAGAGGCCGCTTATTCAAGAACCTGTGAAGAATTCTGACCAGGCACAAGTCTTCACTTGGCAGTGGGTGGAGGTGGATAGTGGCACCCTTACCCAGCTGGTCACACTTGGAACTCTGCAACCGGATGTCTGCCGCTCCTCCCAAGAAGGATATGTCCTCCACACGAAGGACCTTGCTAGGATAGGTCCTTGGAGGAATCCACAACCAGCTCCCTGATCAGCAGTGCTCTGAAGAAAGCTACCACGAATGTGTACTTGGCCTCGTACCTGGAACAGCATATGACCTGGAGTTGGCTAACCGGTTTTTTCAATATCCTGTAGGATACCAACCTTCTGCTGTCCTTGTCCCTCAGCCACAGACACCTCCAGTCTTCGACTGCTTTCCTGATGAGGAAGCCAGTGCAAGGGTCTGGGAGGCCCCTGACCTTGCTAGAAAAGGTGATATCTGGCAAGTGGACCGACTGGAACAGGGGGAAAACCCCAGGTCCCGCAGGTGTGCAATGAACTGGAATATCTGGGACTGGGGGACAAGCCAATCTTGCTGCAGTCCTGACATAGAGCGGAATTCCTAGAACTTGCCCAAAGCCCTGGAGTATGCCTTGAAGGTTGCCGGTGCCACGGAATGCACGACTCCTAGGATTATGGAATGCTTCCAAGCTGCCACAGGTTCTCTGGGAGAAAGGAGTTGGCAAGGGTTCCGCATCCGGTGCCAGCGAGCCAAACCTGTCCCACTGGAATCGAGATAAAGAGTCTGCAATTCCATTATTCAAGCCTGGTACAAAACAGGCTGAGAAAGAGATGTTAGTATACAAGCACTCCAGAACAAAATGCCTGACAAGGTGCATGAGCCGGCTCGATTTGGAAGACTGATGGTTGATGACAGCCACTACCCCCTGGTTGTTGCACCAGAAACAGACCCTCCTGTCACGAAACTGGTCTGCCCACAGCACAGCTGAAACCAGGATGGGAAAGAACTCCAAGAATGTGAGGTCCCTCAGTATCCCACTCTGCTCCCATTGTTGTGGCCACCTGGCCATGCACCAATGCCCCTGAAAGTACACACTGAACCCCAGGCTACCCGCTGCATCGAATGGACCTGGAGGTCTGCACTGGGTACAAACACATCATGCCAAACAGTAACCCCACTGAACCTCTCCAGGAAGCAGAGCCACACCCTCAAGTCATCTTTTATACCCCTAGAGATGTGGATATGATGGTGAGGAGCCCGAACCCCCAGAGTGACCCTGGCCAGGCGAGCACAGAAGGCCCGACCTGGAGAAACCACCCTGCAAGCAAAGTTAAGGAGGCCCAGTACTGACTGGACCTCCTTAAGCGTGGCCTTCTTACAGCCTAACATCGTGAACAGCTGTTCTTTGAGGTTTTTTAATTTATCTGCTGGTAAACAAGATACCCCTTGCACAGAGTCAATTAATATCCCTAGGTAAACTAAGGATGTGGAGGGGCCCTCCATCTTGTCCTGCACTAGAGGTATGCCCAGTTCCAGAGCAAGGGCCTAGAACTGGCACAGCTGGTGGTGGTCATCTGTCCCAGCCCCACCTATCATGAGGAAATCATCCAAGTAATGAGTGATGAAGGATGACCCGGACCTAAACCTGACAGCCCACTCAATAAAAGTACTGAATGTCTTAAAAGCTGTACAGCTCACAGAGCATCCCATGGGCATGGCTTTGTCGTAATACCAGGCCCCATTGAACTTGAACCTGAGCAAGCAGTGGTCGTTAGGATAAATGGGGAGGAGTCAACTGAATGTCACACTTGGCCACTAGGGCTCCTCTCCCAGACCCTTACCAACCCAACTGCATGATTGAAGGAGGCATAGCGGACAGATGAGAGCTCACGAGGGATGGCGTCATTCACATATGCTGCTCTTGGATATGACAGGTGGTGGATAAGGTGGAATTTGCCTGGGGTCTTTTTTGGCATCACCCCAAGAGGAGAGACCCTGAGGTTGGGAAAGGGGGGTTCTGCAAAGGGGCCCACCATCCTGCCTGTCTGGCATTCCTTGCTTATCTTGTCCACCAACACCCCGGGCAGCTCACGAGTGGACTTAAGATTCCTGGATTTGAACGGCAGCCTGGGACCCACCATTGGAATCCTGAAACCCCCTGCAAATCCATTGCAAATGAAGTTGGAGGCCTGCCTGTCCGGGTAAACCTCCAATAGGGGAAGGAGAGCAGACAGGCAGACAGGAGTGCAGGCCAGCAAAACGTCATTGCCTCGCAACCCCTGTGTCAAGGTCATACACCTGGGTGGCGAGCCAGCGGGGAGAAGGGAGAGGGAGAGATAGCAGAGTCCCACCAGGAGGAGTCAAAGTAAGCAATTACTCATAGGCAGTCCATTTACCTAAGCCTGAGCAACAAGCAAAAGCCATAGTCAGAGTCCAAAATCCAGGGGTCAGAAGCCAGGAGATCAATCCAAAGTATCAGGAGCCAGCTGCTGGAAGCAAGGAACAGGCAGGGAGAGGGCTTGTAGAAAGTTTGCCACAAGCAAAGGAAAGCTTCCAAGCAGGCAGTTATATAGCCCAGACACAGGTGTGGCCAGTCACCGCTTCTTGAACTTAATCAAGGAAGCCTCCCTTTGCTCAGCTCTCTTGAGTCTCCGCCTTGTTTGTGGGCTGATTGATGCAGGCTCCAGGGTATCCTCAGGATCACATCTGGATCCCTTTTACCCTAAAGGAGCAGGCAGAGGAACGTCCAAGCCTGCTTGGTCCATGGCAGCAGGGGGAGCTCTTGAGCTGCAGGACTCACCTCCATCCAGAGATGACCAACAGCTGCCGCTCATCATCAGCAGCTCTGACAGGGGCTTCAGTTATCACACTGTTACCCTGTTTTCTGGGGGGTCCCGGGAGGGACACCAAATTGCTATCAAAATTATAGAAGTTGGGGAAATCAGTTCAAAGCACAAGTTGGCAAAACGAGAGGCAGGATAACATAGCAGGATCTTGCAACCCAGTGTCTACGGCGTCATGCCAAGTCAAGAAGCAAACCGGTTGGAAAATAATGAGTAGTCTTTATTAAATACAGGCACACAATGTATGCAACACAGACACACAGATAACTAAGGAAAATAAAGGTGTGAGTAAGATAGCAGGATTTTTAGAGGGATAGTTGGTTCGGGTGATACTAAACCTGCCCTGAAGTTCGGAGGAAAGTGGAAAGCGAAGCTGGGGTTCGATGCATCTCAGCACGTGGAGCTGAGGGGAAGCTCGCCAAGCAAAGCAGCAGCAAGGCAGTCCGGAACTCGGGGGCGATCTGAGGAAGGTCTCGGAATCAAGGATTTTTATAAGCAGAATTGTGACTGCAGGCTAGGTCAGACTTAGGGGAAAACAATAGATTTGGAGTTGGAGACAAAGCCTCCGAAAGGTTAGAATTTGAATGATTGAATTACAGCCGAATTTATCAATAGAGTAGCCGGTATGCAAACACGGAATACTTGAGCGTTGTATAGCCTGATCATCAAGTTGCCAGCGTGGGGCAGAGATTCCTTTGTAGGTTGCATGCATACCTAATGGAGTACTTGCCTTGAGGTCTCCTAAAGCGGTGAGTCAGCTATTTTCTGGCCTGCCTGTATTGTCTAGGAATATTATGGCGATTATCGGCCGAACCTGTATGTGTGCTTGTCCGGGGGCCTCACAAGCACATGGAAGGGATATGTGAAGCCGAATCTGAGATATCAAAGGATATCTTTTTATATCCCCAAAACTCGGGCTAGCCAGGGCAGTAACAACACCGCGTGCCACCATTTCCACCCTCACACTTTCCCCCAGCAGAAATGGAGGCCCTCCTGGATTGGGTACCCTGCTGTCCCATGCTCGGCCATGGGCAAGAGAGTCTGGGGTGAGCCCCGAGGCAAGATTCACAGGAGTGGTCAAACCTGTAGCAGACTCTCTGGCACTGACTGTGGTTAAATTCCCAAGAGATCAACTTGCGAGTGCCCTTTTTCCCTGCCCAGCGAAAGGGCCGTGGCTTGTCAGGCCTGGCCTTGATATGCGGCCTCACTAGCACAAGCCAGAGTTTGTCATTTATGAGGTTCCAGCAAGAGTACTCATTATGGCAAGCCCTCTTGCGGAAGATGGCATTGTACTCAATGGCCACCAAGTTGCCCTTCAAGGCCCAAGCTCAGAGCACATTCCCCAGGTGGTTGGAGAGGTGCTAACCTCTATCGGGATAAGCCACTTGCACCACCCCCATGAACACTGCATAGCCATCCAACCATTTGTGGAAGGTGCGCTCGACATTGGCTGCCCTGTCCTCCTTCCTTGACTTGCAAGCAGATTTGTTGATGCATCTGTCCTCCTCGACTGGCCTAAGTAAGAAAAGAAACATCCACAAAAAAACAGTCAAGGATGCGTTCCCTGGTTTTTCTATCCAAGTGAATGCCACGTGGGTCCTCATGGTCACCATATGCAGCCTGGACCATGAGGTCCCCCCTCGCCCTTGACTTGCCCACATGTTGCTGGGAGTAATGGAACCAGACAGACGCCTGCTTCACCTCCTTACAGCCCACGCAGGGAGCCCAGAGATGTGACCAGCCACTAACCAGTAGTCTTTGTCCTGCTGCCTGTTGCTCCCTGACTCACCTATGGTTCCCTTGCTGTCTGACACCTCTCTGCTCTGCCTCCTTCGCCTTTTGTTCCTGGCCCTTCTGTCCTTGGCCTTCCAGTTCTTCATGCAGGCACTGACCTCAGACTCAGAAAAGCTGGAGGTGCTGCTCCTGGATGAGGAAGGTGCCCTTCTTCTCCGCCAAGTGCTGCCCACTGCTGAGGAGCCCCACCTGCATCTTCCTGCACTGAGGCTTCTGCTCTGGATTCCAGGCATCCCATCCTCTCACCCAACATCTCGGGCATGTAAGCAATACCAGCGAGGGCCACATTGCCATTAGGCTCCTGTGCCTACTCGGGTCCTCCGGCAGCAGCCCTGTTAGACCTGCTGTGGCTGCTTGCAGTGCCCAGAGCTGCCCAGAATTTTTGAGGCCGCCCAGCCTGGCTTCTTGTGCTTAGCAGCAGCCCTCAAGGAGCTGGAGCTTCCTTCTTGGTTGGTATGGGAGGTCCAGAGCAAGTGCAGGTAGCAAGGGAGGGTTGGAGAACAGCCTAACCACTCTCTTGCTGGCCTGGCTGGGCAGACAAGGGCCGGCTCTGATCAGCACGCTCACACTGGTGATTTCAGCCATTAGCCCTGAAAAGGGCTGTTAAAGTGACCAGCCTGTAGCTCTGCCACCGCCAAAAGAACTCCACAGATCACTGCCACCGTCGCCTGTTGCTACCCTCACCGGCCACTGCCTATGGCCACTGCTGACTCCCACCACTGCTGCCTTCAACCGCCACCATCAATTGTCTCCGTGAAGAGTGCTCACCGACAAGAGACTGGCCGGCCACCGCACCAGCTCCAGGTAAATACCTCCAGAGCAGACCTGAGTGAAGTCCGTGTACCTTCACTCACATGGTCTGGCAGCCAATGAGCCAATGAGGTGAGGTACCTTGACCTCATTGGCTGGGCGCATGTCCAGAGATCCGTACATTAGCAGTTGTGCAATCCCAGCTGAAAACATGGCCGCCACCATGTGATGGAGCCCCGTCACAAGGAGCTGCAGCCAAGTGCCCGCTTCGCAAAGGAGCTGAGAGGCAAGTCTCTCCGTGCAATATTATTTATTGTAATTGTATATTTTATACACACACACACATCTGTCTATCTATCTTTCTATCTATCTATCAAGGGAGTATTGCAATAAGTTCAATTCACTTTTATTTTCTTCTTTAAATGAGTCATGTTTATTGAATTACTGATTATATTGTTTGAACAATGGTTCATTAATGTAATAATTTTTTTGGTATTTTTAATAATACGTATTTTTTGAAAATGAGTTTGACTGAAGGTGACTATCCCTCAGCTGGGTATGCTCACTGGGTATAGGCTACACTGTTACCCTGATGATCATTCCACTTTTCCACCCATCATTACATCCTGCTATTTAAAAGTAAGATTGGACATTCCTTTCTCTCTTTTACTGCCTCGCAGTATCTGCCACAGTTCTATCTAAAGCACTACCTCACTGGCTGCTATTGAATCACTGTTATGTTCACAATTCTTGAGGAAAGAAGTGGCAGATTATCAGATCACATTTTACCAAGTTCTAGGAAACTTTCTTACCCCAGCAGCTAACAGAATAAGCAAAGGTGGGACTTTATGTTTTTGTTCTCTTTTTTTTATTACAGACTGTACTGGCTGTCTCTCTCATCTGTAATTTCATGGGCCCTTTTAGGATTGAGGGAAACAAAAGAAAAGAGAGACAGAAAAAAAAAACTTTCTCTCAGATTTGCCAGTATGTTGTGAAAACTCCATTAGCTGTCATTAAGTTTGGTGGGATTCCAGACCTAGGTTTGATACAGGAATTCATAGATTTACATTTAGCAGTACATTTAGCTAACCTCAAAATGAGTCCCATTGCATAAGAGTGCTGTTAGTTACACTAGAGTTATTTTTAACAAACTGTGTACACGTCAGTCTGGATTATAACATTTGTTCGGTTCTAACTTGGAAAAAAAATCCTTGAAATACTCAAGTTCTTTGATTGTTGTCTTGTTATATACTGAGATGATTCTATAATTCAAAATTCTCTTCTTATCTGGCTACAGATCTCATCTGAACTAATTAGGTTTAATTAAAGCTCAACTAATTAAGACACACAACTTGCATCTCCTCTTCAGCATGAAGGTGGGAATCATATGATTAAGTGTTGCTCTGTACAAAAACTCATTGGAGTGATGAGTTTTAGACTACCCATTTTTCTGATATGAATTTTTTTACATATAGTTTTCCCCAGAGTTTGTCTACCAATATCCCTCCAAACATGTCTGTCTGTCTATCTACAGTCTGGTGATGCAATCCTTTCTTAAGTTTACAGCACTCCAGTGGAAACTAAGTATGTATGTTAATGGTTGTCAGATATTATATCTGTTTGTTAGCTGTTCAGTTTTTTAAGGCAAACAGACATATTCAGATGAAAATTAAAAAATGGAAAAAAGAGGTTGGGAATAAGAAGAAAACAAAGAGCATAAAAAGAAATTATCCAAGAATAAATGTCTTTAGGGACCATGGATCATGTTATTGTGTCCTTCAAAAACCTCAGTATGATTTATGCCTTTAGATATTTTCAATAATACATTGAACATGAGCTATACCTTTAGATATATCTGCAATAATTCATTGAACAAGCTCTTGTAATCTCTTGCTTCTAAACATGCGTTGTTGTGAGCCTCAGCACCATGTGTAATTGTAACTTCCTTCAGATGTGCAGAAGGTATTCATCATTCACAAAGAGACAGGAGTCTGACAGACTGTGGGTACAATTATTGCTTTTAGTCAGATTTTAACTATTAATTGAGAGTGGGGTTTTTGCTTGGGAGGTCAGGCAAGGATTGCTTTATTTTTAGCTCTCCTTTTCTAACGAAGTAGCACAAATCGTACATAATTTGAAGCAAAAGGAATGTGCCTTCTGGGACGAGAGAAGACATGAACTGAGGATGCCAGACAATAACAGGCCCATTAAAGAGATTGCAAACTGCCCTCTTCTGTAGATTAGAAGTGAAACTATTATTTATGGGTGACAGTCACCTAGAACAGAAAGTTGAATACAATTTTCACTTGAATGCATTCACCACCAATCTAGATCTGAGTAAGCACTAGAGAGAGAAATGCATTTTGAGATGTTCTGTGTGAACAGCACTGTGTGATTGCAAGAGGGATGGGGAGAGAAAATGCTAGCATTTACTTTTAGTGTTTACATTATCTGATTTGTGAATACGGGCTGAAAAATTTACTTTGGGGGATACAGCTATCAGAATCCTCCAGTCAATGTAACCAGTGGCAGCAGATCTGAAGTCCAAAGGAGTAACTTTTTCAAGATTTTTATGTGACACTGTTAATGGCATAACCCAGATCCATTCTAAAAAGTCATAGCAGCACCAATTTAATTGTGGTGGTTGATGTCAAAGCAGAGTGATGTGAGCCAGAGAACCTTTTCACATTGTTCTTGTTTCAGCCTGGATGCTGATCAGGGCTCAGTCCAGTGCTATCTGTACAGAAAATCATGTTTTATATACAGAATATGTGGGTGGGGAAGATGCATAGAAAAGCATGTCTTCTGCATAAAAATTAAGTTTCCTGGGCATAAAGCAATGTCCTTGGTGGCAAAAACGAACAAACAAAAAACTGTTTTGCACAAACCCCACATTTTTCTTGGTTGAAACAAGGTTTCCTGTTCAGACAACATGCTTCTATGAACAGGAAGCAAGTTCCTTATGGAGAAAATGATGCGTTCCTAGCAAAAATGGATCAAATAAAAAAAATAAGAATCCTGTGAAGAAAAAGGTCTGACCCCCAACAAAACACTCATTCAGAAAAGTCCTGAATTCCGAAGAGTCTTCAAAAGTTCATCAGAACTGTTGTAATCATTTGTCCGCATGAGAAAGAACAAAATAAAGATGATTTTGTTATTAATTCACTACCCCTCTTCATCTTCTAGTCTTTAGCAATGTTTGGAGGGAGAAACCCAGTGCCTCCGGACCAGGGTCCTACACATAGCACAGAGAAGTCTTTGAGACACCAAGCTTTTCATCTTATTCTTTCCATTTTTGATACAATAATTTGTTGAGTTCCACTTTCCGTAACCTGATGGACAGCTCAATTGTTCTTGAGGAATTTTTTCTCATTGCCTTATTGGTTGAAACAGATCACCATCCCCTGTCACATTTCAGTACACTTATTGACAGAATTTTAAAATCCATCTAATATTTCTCTAACTCTTTCTTTTTCATGATGTTTTTTAAAAGCCTCACTTTGGAATTATTTAATGGGTAGATGTCAGTGAATGAAACAGGGGAAGATTCTAAGATTCACCTTAGAAAACAGTAAATGTTTGAGGGTGGAGGAAGATGCCAATAATGAACATATTTGGTAATTGCCTTTCAGCTTTCCAATATTAAATTTCAGATGTTGAGAGATTGGGCTTCATTCCTCCTCAGAACTACCTAGAAGCTTCTTTTTGCCATACTGTTGTACTGCTGAAATTCAGTCGTGCAGCAACAATTTTGGTGACAGATGTCGCAAGAACCACAAAAAAGGGTAAAGGGGTAAATTTTGCCCTTTAGGTTCATATTGCCTACTCCTGTTACAGAGAGGGGACTTGCCCATTGTAATCAGCATACACTGCTCTACAGCTAGCAGAAGACAATGAAAGAGGTCTTCTTACTGCTTTACAAAAGCCCTAAGAAGACCTTTTTCATGGTCTTCTGCTAGCTTCCAAATTAAACAAAACAAAACAACTTAAAATATTTTAAACATTTAAAATAAATATAAAAAGTTGAAATATTTCTTGAGTGTTAGGAAACCTTGACAAGGAGAAACAATAGACTGCAATAATCTTTACAGTTTGGAACTTATTCTGCATAAAATTCACACATGATATCTTTTGCAGAGAAAACAGCATTTTGAAGAGAAAATGGGTATTTTCTATGAAAAAATCCCATGTACAAATTTGTTGCAACATAATTTTCTGTGAAGGAAACAAAATTTTCCATACATAAAATAATATTTCTGGACAGACACATTATTTTCTACACAGAAAGCCCTGGTTTGTTTGTTCTTTCTTTCTTTCTTTCTTTCTTTCTTTCTTTCTTTCTTTCTTTCTTTCTTTCTTTCTCTCTCTCTCTCTCTCTCTCTCTCTCTCTCTCTCTTAAGAATTATAAAGAATTCTGGACCACTTAAGTATAAATCCTGTCACTACCAGTTGGGCTTATCATAGGTCAGAATGTTTGAAATATTCAGAACAGTGATTGAAAAATATTTTTCAGGTGTCGATAAACCTCAATGAGACAATCCTGGACTTTGTAGTCCAGGACGTATTTCATCTAGAACTCTCAGATTCCTGTTTTGTGCAGAAAACAGCATATACTGAGCATAAAATCTGCACAGCAATATTATTTTCTGCACAGATTATGTTGTTTCTTCCACAGAAAATGGTATTTTCTGTGCAAAACAACTGCATGCAAATTGCAGAATAAATCCTGAAATGGTGATAGGCTTAGAAAACTTTGTGGTTTTCAAATATTTTCTCACAGCAGCAAGAAAATTGCTGAAATTATACATTGCTTCCTTCAAGAAGAAGATGTGTGAAACATTGCATTCCTATAATAGAGAAACACTTGCCTTCCAAATAAGAGCTAGTAAAACATATAGGGTTAAATAGAAAACTACCTGCAAACTTCAAATAATAGCACACAAGTCAAACTGTTAAATGACCATATGCTAGCAAAACAACACACAACAAATTAGTGATCTGGAGCCACTGCCTAAACATCAAACAACTCTTTCAGAGGATTTAAATTCTGCTTCCTTCTCATCAGTTTAACACTGTATTGTATAGAGCACCATCATGTCCAAGGAATATTAAAAGGAAAAATAGCACATTTTGCATTTATAGATTCTAGATTGATCAAGATTGCTGTGTCCTGTAGATAATAGAGAAAAGAAGATTTAAAATCAAATCTGTTTACAAGTTTTCTTTTGTATGAAAAACCCAATCCATCCACCCCTCCCCAAAAACTATGCCACATTCCTTTGAAATCACCCGTCCTGAATAACCTTGAAATTATGGATCCCTGAGTTTCCCTGAAAGACTGTTGCTGATGATGTGGGAAGCTAAAATGTTAAACTAAGGAATGGTATCTCTGTTTGGCTGTTCACTTCTTTCTAGAAATTATAATGGTGTTTAACAGGGTTTAAAAGTATCCTTCCAAACTCTAGAGTCTGCTTCTTTGCAGCATTATTTGGTTTCATTTAAAATATATGTAACATACGCTGTAAAAAGATGTGGATTATCACTTCTTTATATAAAAGTATTCCGGATGGTACGAAGCAAATGAGAACATGTGAAACTATTTTTTTCCCTTTAGATATAAAAAGATACTAGAGAGAGAAATGAAATTAACAATTAATAATTGAAAAGCCTGTGTACTTTGGGGAAGAGAAAATCTATCTCCACATATTAAATGTTAATAAAAGCAGTTTATTCTAAAGCTGAGAATAAGATAAATGATGATGTATTTTAAGATAAATAGATTCAAGATCAGGAAATAAAAATATATGTTTCTCTTCTAGTCAGCACTATACAACCAACTTTGATATTTTATTTTGACCAAAGTTAAATTCTAATGTGTCCTTGCCCTTATCTTAATTGTTTGGAATGCCTATAATTAATCTCCCACAAGTTATTGCATTTAAAAGCATTTTTATATGAGATAGAGAAGAAGGAGAGCAATATTTAGCATTTATTTGGTATTATTTACAGCACAAATTCAGAGACACCAAACCACATAATGACTCCCTTGCAAAGAATGACCAGTGATTAGAATCAATAGGACAGATATAAGACTAACACAACAAGCTAATTACTCAGTTCTTAAAATGACGGCACTGGGCTGAGGGCCTAGCATCCAGTGGGAAATATATGCCTCTTCAGATGTTTTTGACCAACAACTCCCATCATCCTCCACTTTTGGTTAGCCTGAGGTGATCAAGAAGATCTGAAGAACTACATATTCTCCACCTTACTATAGGTTCTGGCATAAAAAGAGACTCTTTTCCTTTTTACAGTGCCACCACAATTTAGAGGTTCTTTGGGTTATTACATACACATAATTGAGAGTTACACATTTTTGTGAGTGGTTCATACTCACAATCCCTGCATATCTCCTTGTTTAGCAGATATATAGAGGCCGTGAAAGTCCCTCAACCCCCACTTAGCAGTCAGCAGCCACTCCATTCATTGTGTGGGGGTGTTCTCTTTATTCAGGACGTGTATGTCTGATTTTCCCATCCTTCCTCCTGTGAGTGATAATAAGAAATATGTTATATGCCCTATTTCCACATTAGTCAGACACTTCCTGAGGAACAGAGGAACAGTGGCTGCTGTCTGGTAAGTAAGGATGGGCGACCTGGGGCAGGAGTCAGTCCATTACATCCTAACTATTTTGGTTACATAGGAACATGATGTAGGATTCTAGATGTTATTTTTAAATAAGACTAACAAATTTTGTAAAGGGGTTTACACCTTCCTAATTCTGCCAATGCTCCATTATCAACATTGGCTTCCTGCTCTCTTTCACGCATAACTCCAGGACCTAGTTTGTTAACATTAAGAGTTGATTAATTTAGGTACAAAACCTCTTTGACATTTGTCAGCTACTCTGAGTCCCATTATGATACCTACAATCGGCTAAAATCACTCCTTAAAAACATCATCTGTGCCTTGACAGCCGGTATGGTTTATTGATTGAAGTGTCAGACTAAGTGCAGAAAGACTGAAACTCAAATCATTCAGCCGTATAGCTCACAAGATGACTCTAGGCCAGTCACTGTCTTTCAGTTTAGCCACTTCACATTGCTATTCTGAGGATAAAAAGGGAAGGGAGAGAGCCATGTAGGCTTCCTTGAATTCAGTAATGGAAGCATGGGCAATATTACTCCCAAAGGACAAGAAACATGACATGGCTGCTCTTTCTTCTCTACTTGTGGAGTTCCTCATTACTGGAGTCTAGAAAAAAATAATACAGCCAGACGATAGAAATGGTACCAGTGTCCACCAGGCAAAAGAGAACTGGGAAAGAGAACAAATGATGTCCAGTGACAAACTGGCTGGGAGCAGGGAGCCAATGGGGAATTTATACCCCAGAACCTGGTCAGAGGAAAAGCTGCCCATCTAGGGAGCTCTGGTGTGGCCCTAGCTCTGCCAGCCAATGAATTCAAACCACAGGTTTAAATTTATTGGCTGTTGGTGTTCCCCCTTCCGAGGAGGCTGTGCAGCTGTGCTCAGCCTTCTGGGAAGGACAAACATATTGTCAGTATGGCCAGTATACTGCTGCTATTCTACCCTGATCCACAATCTAAGGAGCCAGGTAAGTCTGACAGTCGCTTTCTCTATAGTCCGACACTTATCAATGGATTTATACAAATGTTAGCTTACCATTCACCATCTATTTCATTGGGTTTATTCCGGTTAGATTTCGGCCACGGGTGTTTGCTACATTCTTATCACTACATGGGCAACATCATCATGACTGGAAGCTTTGTTTCCACCATGAGCTGCATCAGTTCCAAAAATGCAGGGTGTGGACTCAAAATCAAAACTACAAGTGATCCAAATGCCACTTTCAGTTTGGATTTTTGAGTTTGAAGTGAGGGAGGCTTTAGCATGTATACCTGTGCACCAAAAACAAAACAAACAAACAAAAAACACAGTTTCTGGTGGTATTCAAGAGTGACAAATGGCCTTGTCCCTAAAAACAATTTCTAGAGACTTGTAGGAAGTAGTGATATGAGGGAAGAGCCCGGAAATGGCTGGGGGAGCCACTTGTCCGTACTTGCTTTAGATGCAGATCTAAACATTTAATGTGTGACATAGCCCTAATATATTATACAGTGATGCTTAACTATTAAAGTATCAGGCTAATCTCATTCCTCTATCCATATATTTGGATATTCACTTACAGTCTATTAGTGAAAGGCAACTTTCTGCAACATGGCATAAGCCACAAACAGGGTGTAATATAAATTCTTATTACGCTGTTAATAACAGGAGAACACTAAATGAAATTGCAGCATTCCCTGTTGCTCTCTGAATGTTAGCATCTCATCTTTCCCAGGAAGCCTAATGTGTGTCATAAATGGTCACTGAGGCACGACTTAGCATAAAAACTATAGTTCAATTAAAATGTATCTAAAACTGAAACAAGAATCCTGTTCAAATGTGCATAGAAATTATGCTGATGCTGAGTTTCTTAGCTCATCTGGCTTCTGATAAATTCTCCAACTCCAGGCTTAATTTACCCTTGCAATTTTCATCAGTTTTTATATTGCAGTTTTGCAACCTTCCTCCTTGTTGTGAGGTTGTTTAACAAATGGTTATAAACTCTGCATAGTGGAATTATTTTCTGTTAAAGAGAAACACTTATATTCAGTTTATCTAATATTAAGTTTACTTAAATTTGCATATAACCCACACTGATTGGAAATTTGAGGGTAATGTTTCATTTCGTTTCTCATGATAAAATGTGGCATTTAGACTTTTTTCCATTTTCTAATGGAAATCAGGAAGGAAGATTTTTTTTTCCAATTATAATCACAACCAGACTGTGATATAATTTAGCCTGGAAGGCAATCAGAGGTCCAAAATCACCCAACGAGTGTCATTCTTAACAAGTTAGCTTTGATAAAAAACATACACCTTGCTGATATTGGTTTTCGTGATCTTTTGACATCTTATACAATAAGGATAATAGTATTAGTAACAGCACAGGTGAAGCTCACAGTTAAGAAAAGTGAAGTTGTATCCTTGGCTTGCATACTTCATATATTCATGACAGATCAACTTTGTTGTTTTATCCTGCCTGGAATAAAGAAATAAGACACTTCTTTAGGGGTAGAAAAGAAATTCACCATTACTGGTCTTCAGGCCAAAAAGTGAGTACCAGAATCCTATATGAATTGTTATATAATGTAACTTTATGTATGCCTATCTACATAGCTGAGACTCTAAGAAACCTCAAGCAGGAACAAATACTGGAAAGTATGCACATGAATCAGCAAAGGAGAAGGAGACTTGGACCATTTCCACAGTAGACTGTTATAGTGCTATTATTCCACTTTTAACATCCTATGAAATCCTGCGTTTGCAGTTTAGGGAGGTGCCTCAAAGGAATCAAAGAATGTTGAAAGTGGAATAATATCACTGTAACAGTCTAGTGCAGAAATGGCCTTGGTCCATGTGCTTATAGATGGACCAAATTTTATTCTTTAAAAAAAACCTAATGTGTAAGATTTGTTATGTGTAAGATTTGTTATGTGTATAACCTTCTGCTATTTGAACTTGTTGGATTTTATATATGTGTGTTTTTCTTTTATATAATATTGACAATAATGTATTTGTTTTTAATACAGCCCCTGAAGAAGGCTAAACATTTTATAAAAGGTCCAATACGTGTCGGTCTTTTTTAAAAAATAAAATTTGGTCCATCTATAAGCATGTGGAGCCTAGCCTCTACGAAACCTCGTCTATTTCTGCACTATACACCATTAGCATGTTGTACCATTACAATCCCAGCATTGCCACTTGCATGATGCCATCGGGTTAGGAACGCTCTTTTTTGCACCTTTCCTCCTTAAACAGATGAGTAATGATATTGTCAGTGGTGTTCCTTCCACACTACAGTGTCCTTGGCTACTCCCTTTCCCCAGCTTCACCCCACTCCACCATCTCTGATTGGTCAGATTTTTTTGTTTTCCTTTGGAAGTCATACAATGTTTTAACAGCATGAGAACCCAGTACACTGTTGCATTTTCACACTATAATGCTCAGAGAAAAAAAAAATATTCTTAACTCTTTGGACATTTCGCTTAATGGAAAAATTATCTTTTAATGTTATTGAATGAAGATATGCATAAATAGAATATGGATTTTATAACATCTGGTCTCTATAAATTATGTCAAACGTAGCACCAGTACTGTGCTTACCACAGAAGAGCATAATGATCTACACAAAGGTGTTATCTCTTATGACATTCAAGCACAGAGATACTTACAGAATAAATCAGTGAGATCTGTCCCATTCTGTCCCATTCTGTTCATTAGTTAACAAGTCCACTGGTACATTTTGCCCCTTTCTATGCTTTCTAATTATTCCAGAAGAGTAAAGGAAGTGTTGATCTAGCCAGGATGATGTTTATAGAACTTTTAATTCTACCCATCTAACTCTTGAAGACATACATCAAATTCAGTGGGGAGATTGATATGCTGTAGTCTTCTTCCATAGCTGGCTTATCCTAGAAGGATCAGGGTGAAAGTGTGAATCCAGCCTTCGGCTGGATTTTCCCTCCGTCCCTCCCTCTGTCTTTGAATTAGTGTGAAGTCCCATGAATAGCAGCAAAGTCAAACATATTGCTGATGCTAAGGAGAACTGGAATATTGCTGGGGGGAAAAGACAAGCCTCAGAAGCAAAGCAATTTGATGTATTAAAATCTGCAACACCACTGATAAAAGATTTTGTGTGCTAGACAGTATTTAGAATTAAACTGAGGAGGAGGGAAGACTGACTTCTAATGGTATCTATCACCTTTTGGGTTTGCAACTGAGAACTTACTTTTTTGACTTACCTTGTATATCTTAATTTATGTCCGTGGTTCACCTAACTGCTTTGTTAATAGCAAGAAGAAAATGATAAAGCAGAGCCAGTGCCAATGCACGGAGAACACTCAAAAGCTATTTTATACAGCAGGAAATTGTTAGTTAGTTAGTTATTGTAGCTATTAAGGCAAATGCCTTTCTCTTTTATTCACAGCTTCCTTCCTTCCTTCCTTCCTTCCTTCCTTCCTTCCATCCATTCCACCCAATGCTTATGCTTACTCAAGGCAATTTACAATAAAAGAATTAACCTAATAAAACACAAATAGAAAAAACAGATGAAACAAACTATATAGAAAAGAAAAGAAAACATGGAAGCCTTATAAAAACAACCTTAAGCAGACAAAGCTAAGTGGAAGAGTATCATCTAAAGGCTAGTAACAAAGAAATCTGCCTGACCTACCTGGAGAGGCTCAGAGTTGGAGAGTGCCCCCCTCTTCTCTGTATATTTTCGATTTGTGTCCTGTGAATTTTCTTAGTGACATAGTTGTTATTCCTTCCATCTGCCTCTAGTGATAGAGAGACATGTCTTGTGCTCCTGCTGGCAAACAATCTTGAGTGTTTTCAAGCTCTGTTCTCTTGAAATTCCTCAGATATTCTTCCTGAACAAGAATGTTGAAAATCTGCTGTAGGCAAAATTTAGTGGTAGCTTTAATATTAAACGTTCTCTTGACTAACTATAAGATTTGATGCCTGGTTCTTTCCAGAGAAGTAATCATGCACTTCTGCTATAACAAAAAAAGATTTGCTGGCACTTTAAAGACTGATGATCTATTACAGTGTAAATAAACATTTGTGGCCCAGAGTCCATTCCATCAAATGTAAGAAGAGTCTGCCTAAATTGGTAATTATTATATACATGTTAGGAGGGAAGGCAATGTAAACAAAGATGTCAAGGGGAAATGAACTGTGAAAATTGCACTGTGAATTACATGTGCATTTTAAATTCATGGATAAGGTTTATAGTGACCATCAATAGAGCGGTACTGCTGATAACACAAGCATCCTGCCATTAGTAAGCTAATTAGAACATATAGCAGTGTTAAATCTTTTATCTAGATTAAGACCAAGGGTGACAAATTATTCAACAATTTCAAATTGGAGTCCCTCTGAAATTGGATAATTTAAAGTCAGTGACCATATCTCAGCAGGCAGAGATTTGTTTTGTTTTTTTTTACTGGTTGCTCTTTCTGATGTTAGACTTGTGTCAGTTTATATGTTCCTTTGCAGTGGCTGTTTGTCCTATATAGAGTGAAGAAAGGCATTCCTGACAGACAATATGTATAACTGGAGCTAAATTTACTCTTGCTATTTGAGTTGGCATCGTTAGATCTTTTCTTAGTGCTGCTTGAGTAGATATGGAGACAGTGGTAGCATCTGTGATTACTGACATATTTCAATTAACCAAGCGTCTGACAAAGAAACTGTTTGTTTACAATGTCTTTTTCTGCTCACCCAGCCCCTCCTTTTTTCCTCTTTTTAGCTGAATTTTTCTTTTTTTTTCCATTATTTTTATTCCATGAATAAGTTAAAAAAATGACAAAAACAAAACAAAACATGGAAATATAAATATCATTAAGAGAAAAGAACAAAAAAGAAAAATGATATACATATATATGATATCAAAGTGTAAACATAGAATTATTTACAAATATAGTAATTTTTTTTCAAAAAAATTATTTCATATCTGCTAGGTATATTTTACTATCTTTTTATCTAAGAATTATACTTTATTAAATTACCATCACTGTATAACTTGTACAAGTTCCTCCTTTGTCTTGATTTCCCTGTTTACCTTTAACCATAAACCATTAACTAATAACTCCTTTTCATCATTTACAAGATATTTATCAAATGTATTTCCTGCCTTCCTTTTCTCACATTTAGCTCTGAGTCCATGAAAAATACAGATATCTCTGTGTACATCATAATTATTTTGTATAATTTCTTTATGTATTATATGTAAACACTTTGTTTGTCTACCTATTTATTGTTTTACAATTTTCCTATTCCCCCATTTATACTAGGAGTATTGTTATTAATAAATGTGTTCTGCTTCTGTGAAAATCAAGGATTGGTGTCAGTTCATTTTTGTTTGTTTGTATTATTTGTTTATTTGTTTTAAAATGTAATTATATCTCTGAATTTCCATTTTAAATAAACTGTTATTGGGTCCCATTGTGATTCGTTTCCTTCTCTTACATTTCTGTTGAGAGCTTTAGTCAATTTATCACATTCTTTCATCTCCATAAGCTTTAAAAGCCATTCATCAACTTCAGGTATTTGATCAGTCTTCCAGTATCTCGCATGAAGAATCCAAGCTGTGGTGGTCATATACAGAACTATTCGCCATAATTTTTTCTTATTAAATTCTTCAGTGTTAGGAACAATGTTTAATAAGAAAAATTCCAGTGTCATCAGGATATTGATTCTTGGTATATTTGTCCTAAGTCGTTAATGTTCTTCCAAAATGTTTTTACTTTCAGGTATGTCCACCACATATGAAAAAAATGATCCTTCTTCTTTCTTGCATTTCCAGCAATTCTTTTGGCCCATTTTACACATCTTGTTCAGTTTAGAGAGGCTTAAATACCACCTGTAGAACAATTTTAAATAATTCTCTTTTCAATTTTATGATAAAGTTTTGTGTCCTTCTCCAGCTTTTTTCCCAGTCTTCTAGTTGTATATTTTTGCCAATATTCTGTGTCCATTTGACCATCACATCTTTAATTGTTTCTGTTTCAAATTCTAAAATCAGCATGAATTTATAAATCTGTGATGTCAGATGGGTTTGTTTGCCAAAGACGGCTATTTCAAATTTATTTTTTCTCTGCTTTGCTTAAGAATCCTTCCAATTTTAAATCCATTTTAAATCTTTCTTCAATTTGCATGTATAGAAACCTCTGACTGAGGAACCTTTCTTCTTCCAGTTCACTCCTTGTTTTTAATCTGAACTTACTTTCCTCTAATTTTATGTCTTTTTAGCAAATCCATCTTTCCTGTGTAGCTTTCCATCTACCAAAGAGAACTTCATGCGGGGAGATCCGTTGTGGAATTTTCTTGTAGATTTTTCTTTTGAATTTTTGCCAGAAGTTTATCAGAGATTTTCTTAAATAGTCATTTTGGAATTCTTTATCTACTTTTTCTTTGCCATACCAAATCTTATGTCCAGGCTTTCTAGCTTTTAGGTTTGTTCATTTTCTAAGGTTATCCAGTCTGTGATCCATGTCAAGACATTAGCGTAATAGTATAATTTCAGATCTGGAAGGCCGCAACCTCCTTTTTCTTTCCTTTTGGTTAGTAATTTCCATTTAATTCTTGGTTTCTTTCCTTCCCATACAAATTTAGAGGGATCTTTTTGTCACAGTTTGAAGAATTTGTCATTTATAATGATTGGGAGGTTCTAGAAAAGAAAATTTATCTTTGGAAGAACATTCATTTTAATGGTTGTGATTCATCCTAAAAGTGATAGTTTCAGTTTACTCCAATTCTAAATTTCTTTCTTGATCTCTTTCCAAATTTTCATATAGTTATTTTTGTAAAGTTCTGTATTATGTTTTGTTATCCAAATTCCCAGATATTTGATTTTCTTCTCTGATTTAAAACCAGATAATTCTAGTAGCTCTCTTTCTTCTTTTTCTCCAAGATTTTTCATGATAACATTTTTCTTTTCTTTGTTTATTTTTAGGCCAGCAACTTCTCCAAATGTTTTTCATTTTTCCATTAGTTTACCAATACTCTGTTTAGGATCTTCCAAAAAAACAACCAGGTCATCTGCGTAAGCTTTGAGCTTGTATTCTTGTCCATTAATTTTCACTCCTCTTATCTGTGAATCTTCTCTAATTTCTTTGGCTAATATTTCTAAAATCAACATGAATAGTACAGGGGAAATAGGACACCGTTGTCTTGTCCCTTTTTTTATTCTGAAAGGTTTTGTTTTTTCCCCATTTATAATCAAACATGCACTTTGTTCTTTATAAATCTCTTGAATCCACCCAATAAATTTCCACCTGCTGTCCATCCTTTGCAGTGTTTCAAACATAAAATCCCGATTTACGTTGTCAAATGCCTTTTCAAAATCTATAAAAATCATCACCAATTTTTTTCATTATGTGTTTCAAAATGTTCTACCATATTTATAACAGATCTAATATTGTTTCTGAATAATCTCTTTGGCAGAAATCCATTTTGATCATCATGAATAAGGGATTGTAAAACTTTTTTTAACCTTTCAGCTATAATTCCAGTAAATATTTTGTGGTCAATATTTAATAATGAGATAGGTCTGTAGCTTCCTGGGGTTTTTAGATCTCTCCCTTCTTTAGGAATTAAGGTAATATTAGCTTCATTCCATGACTGAGGTTTCTATTTATTATTATTTCATTGAATGTTGCTTGCAAAGGCAGTAGCAATTCTTCTTTGAAGAGTTTGTAACATATTGCTGAGAAACCATCTGGGCCTGGGGCTTTCATAGTTTTAAGCTTTTGTATCATGGATGAAATTTCCTTTACTGTGAAGGGTGAATTTAAAATGTTCCTCTAGTCTTCAGAAAGCTTTAACATATCTTGTCTGTGCAGGTAGTCTTTTATAAGTTCTGTTCTATTCTGTAGGATATTTTGCAAATCAAATAGTTTAGTATAGTATGCTTTAAATATCTTATTTATAGAAACCTGATCAATAAATGTTTTCTCTCCTTTCTTTACTTCAGTTATATGTCTTTTTTTTTGGTCTCTTTCCTTAGTTTATAAGACAACCATCTTCCTGGTTTATTTGTTCTTTTAAATTGATTTTGTTTTATCCTTTTAAGCTTTCTCTCTAATTGTGAAGCATTCTCTAATTTAAGTTGTTCTTGTAATTTTTTTTTTTTTTGCATTGTTTCATTTGCGGTATCGTTTCTTAATGCTTCTTCTTTGGTTTTCAGTTGGTTCTGGATTTCTTGGAGTTTTTGTTGTTGTTTTTTCTTCCATTCAGATGCCCATTTTATAAAATATCCTCTGATAACAGCTTTACTAGTGTCCCATATAGTCTTCATCAATATACCTGGTGTATTGTTTTCTTTAAAGTAATGTTTTAAAATATCTTTAGCTTGTTGTACATATTCGCTTTTCTGAAGTAAGGAATCATTCAATTTCCAATTCCAGCTCGTCTTTTTTGTGTGCAACTCTAACTGTGGCCCTTTCCACACCAGGCAATTAGAACAGGGCAGTGTGTCCTCGCACAGAGGTTGTCTGCACCTTCAAGTGGACTAGGAGCAGACTACTTACCAGAGATCTGCACCTCAGTCCACTCCAAGCTGACCCCAAGTGGTCCCCCAGCATGTTTTTGAAAGACTGGAAAAAACAGGTCTTTATTTTCCTGGAACGCGCCATTGCATTCTTGCTCCCTTGTGCAGATCCACAGGCTCGCACCAATGTGAGCCTGCCATCTGCAGAGGGGGGGCTTTAGGCGTGACAAGCTTCAGAAGTTGGTTAGTGTCAATGTCAGGTGGTGGCTTGAACAGAAAACAGAGGCAGGAGCTGAAGGGTATGGCTTTTAGTAATAAGTAGTAAAATAAACAAGAGGTTACATCACCTAAACGAAAAGAGACAGCAAACTCAGTGGCTAGGGCTGGAACAGAAAATACAGGGTGCAGATTCTCTGGAGGGAAGACAATTGTTGCCCCATGCCCAACTGCCCCCAGTGTCTGACTTAAATACATAGTCCTTAACCCAGCTGGGCTGATCAAGCGTCCGTTGGCTCAGCTCACAGCTGTAGGGCCTCAGACTTCAGATGCTTCTCCTGCAAGCGTTTTGATCTGCGAACCACCTCCTTCTCTCGCCGCCTCTGGAGGAATGTGAGCGGAGGGTCTGCAGCAAACTCCAGGCTGAAGTCAGGAACAGCAGCTTCTGTCGAGCCCGAAGCACTGGTCTCCTCTGCTGCAGACACTGGCTCGGGGACCGCTGTGGGGTCACTGGCAGGCCCCTCCCTTGCCTCTGCAGGAGCCCCCTCTCCCTCCCAGGGATCCACCGCCTCCTGGGGTTCCCCGTCTAGCTCAGAGTCCCCGTCTGAGTCAGCAGCATGCTCAGCCAGGCTCATGACAGTTAGGACCATGACCAACTGGCAGCTGCCATTTTGGAAGCCAGAGGCCACCATTTTGGAAGCCAGAAGCCACCATTTTGGAAGCTGGAAGCTGCCATTTTGGAAGCTGGAGGAGTGTGGATCTACAGACCTTGCATTGCTCCGATTTGCCCTGGACCAAGGAGGAGCCCTGCAGAAGGGCTTCAGGGACAGTCCGAGTTGCTTCGGACACCAGAAGAAGCGGTGAGTAATGACACGGAGTGATTCCCTCGCCTCGTGCAGAAAGGGCCTGTGTTGGATTGTGGTCAGATAGAAATCTTGGCAGAATTTCCATTTATTTAATAGACATATATAGGTGTTTTGAGATTAGAAACATGTCTATTCTAGACATAGTCTTGTGTGCTTCTGAATAAAATGTAAACCCCTTAGAGTTTCCATTTTTATGACTCCAGATGTCCAGTAGTGTAAGATTCTTGATTAAGTCAAAGAAACTCTTTGGGAATTTGCCTTGATTTTTTTTTAAGGGTTTTTGAGAAAATCTGTCAGTAGTTGGGTTTATATCTCCATTGATATCTCCTAAAAAAAAGTATATTTTGTTGATGTTTTTCTTGGGCATATTTCATGAGTTATGCTTTTAGTATTCTGAAAAAATTATCCTTATTTTAAATAGGGATGTATTTTCAATAGGGGTTTCTTTTAATAGCATTGGCATTGGTAGAGAGGTTCAGACTTTCAGTTGTTGGATTGCAACTTTTTTTGCAGTAAAGAATGTGATAAAGTTTGAACTCATAAAGAATGGGATACTCCTCAGCTGATCTTGCTCTAATTGGGTGTGCCTGTCTCCAACAGGCAAAATAACAGCAGCTTCCTCTGGACAACTTCACTGAGCATGTGTGCACAGCAAAACAGGGAGAAGAGCAGTAAGTGAATTAGATATATATGTGTGTGTGTGTGTACTTGCACATGTGTAAGTTTGGTCACCAAATTGCAACAAAGGAAGAAGTTGCTGAAAGAAAGAAAAATCATCTCTGAACACATTTTGGAAGATGCTTTCAAGCAGTCCTTGGAAGGTTTGACATATTTTTATTTACTTATCCAAGGCTTATCTGATCTGCTTGTTTCATTTGACATGTGCTTGCTGTTAGTTTTAATAATAATGTTGGTGAAACGTGCTGAAGTAATCTTCTCTTTTGTGCTCTTTGCGCTATCTCTATTCTTTGCCTGTTATTTCTATCCCTAGTTCCAAATTTTCTGTTAAAGAGGTAATGCCCAGGAATTTATCTACTTTATTAACTGAGGTATACCTGTATTTCTCTATTATATGATCTTGTGAGTGGACAGCTATTTTAAGTTGTGGATTGTTACAGCCCTACACATTCTCCAAGACTGATATGGTTTAATTGACAAATATTGTTTAATTGGCACTACATTAATTGGCATTTGATCTAAAATGGAACCTGAGGTGACTGGAAGGTCCAGCTGGAAAGAGGAAAATTACTGACTGTAAATGTGAGATTGCAAGGAAGGTCAGGCCACACCCCCCCTAAGAACAATCAAAGTCATTGTCAGGCAGATTACAGGGCAACCCTGGGGACAATAGGCTTATGTTAAAACTGGACATCTGTGAGCAGAAAAGTTTCCACCAAATTGTGATTTGTGATTTACCCAAAATTTTGGGGTAACAAGATTATGTACAAACTTTGGTTTTTATCCAAAGTATTTGTGTGGGGCATTCTTAGATGGGATGTAGATCATTGATACTATAGCAGAAGAGTTCTAAAATGGTTCTCTTAAGGGCTGGGTTTGAGAGGCAGTCTGGAGGCAGTCGAAGTCTGGAGGTGGATGCATGGTCTGAAAAGTGATGATGAAAAATGATAAATCAGAATGATGCACGAAACAGTAATCACTAAGAAGGAACAAGTTGGGTTTTTTTTAAAAAAAAGAAAATATGCATACTAAGAAATAATATGGGAATCAAAATTAAACTAAAAGCTATACCCATTCTAACCTAATGACAATAGCCAATGTAAATAAATCAGAATCTTATGTGTATAATTGATATTGCTGTTAAGAAATAGTCCTACCAACAAAAATAACCTTTTTTGATAAGTCAGAAATATTTTACAGAAACTGACAGTTTAACTGTTACCCCAAAAGGTAGGTGACTCAGAGGTCTACCCATGACACCAGTGCCTCATGAAACAGTGGGGAATATTAGCTCAAATGGGAGGTCTGCAAGTTGGACGGTAACCTTACAGGAACTTTTATACCTATGTATACTGGTACTAATGCAGGGACACCAGTTGGAAATTAAAAGTATGCTTTATTGGGGGATATCACTATCATACACAAGATCCAAGCAGTCTCACAACCACACAAGACTAACTGAAGGAAAAGAGATTAAAATTGGATAGTGAGAAGTTAGGGTAAAGTGAGAGATATTTACCTATCCTGCAGACAAGAGATGAAGCTATGTGCTTAAGACTAAGGGCCTGAGAGTGGTACAAGAACAGGAATCAGAGCAGCAGAGTCCTGGCCTATGTCCAGAATACTATGAGTTATTTAGCTCAGAGCCAGGGTCTGAATAGCTTGTTTCTGCCCTGAGAGGGAAGGTGTTGATGGCTCTCTGACAGAACAGACAATGTCGTCCAGAATGAGCTAGTGACTTCAGCATTGGGTGACATAGCACTGATGGGAATAGTGATAACTCCTTAATGGTTAGGCAGGCAAAGAAACAAAGGATAATTTCAGTGGGAAGTGGAAGTGGATTGAAGACAATCAATTACTCTGTTGAAGCAATTTTGAGTGCTATTGTTTCTGAAGATTGAGTCATTGAGGAGACATTTGCAAGTTCATTAATACCAGGACTTTCTTGACTATGACCTGGCCATACCCTGAGGTCCCATGTGACCTACTTTCACACATGTTCAGCCAATCCCCTTTTCTAGAATGGCTTTTCAGCCATACCAGTATATAATTTAAATTTCATGCCAATTAAATGATACTTGCCGATTATATCATATCATAGAGTGGGGGTTTATGGCATGGTAACATAACCATTACACTTTTTCATATCTTCTGCTTTCTGGGGTGGCCTCACTCTGCGTTTGTTCCATTCTTCTTCTTTGTCCCTTTTTTCTCCAGTGACCTCTACAATCTCCATTTCAGTCTGAAAGACCCCCCACCTCCGAAAAAGGCGCAAAACATTCTCAAGAGTTCCAGCCCATAGTTTTAGATGATACAGATGTCTTCAATGTATCTCAATAGAACAGATATTTTGTGGGGTGAGAAAAGTTGAAAAAGCACTGTTTTAAGCCAGCCATATACTTATGGTCATACAAAGCAACACAATTCATCACTTTCACTGGAGAGCTTTCCCAAGAAGCAGGATGAAAGATTAGTTACATACACACACATAAGGTACAAGCAGTGTTATTATACAGTAACACTTTTAGTTTTTCATATTTCTCAATGCATAATTATCTTGTACTGCATTTTCAGAAATAATCAAGAGAAATCAGCATTGCTGATTGCCTCAGGCACTATGCATTTTGCCATCAGCTGCCTCCATAACTGGAACTCTTCACTGAAACTACTGTCACATGGAAACTTACATAGAATCAGATTCTTGTCACTATTGCCAGTTTGGTGCTTTTGTTCCTTCTTGCTTTTCTAAATTTCCAACTGCGTGGGTTTAGAAACTACACTGACATATTTACTAATTGTGTTCTGATAATTCCATGTATTAAAGCTGCTCTGTAATGTATTATGATCCTCTTTGTAGTGTATAAAGGAAGCAAAGCCACAATAAGAAAAACCTCTCAGCTGAATATATAACAATTGCACTTGCTTTTGTATATTTTGTCATTTTCAGTTGTACCAAATGCTGAGGTATATCATCTTGGTTTTCAAGAGTACCCTGTTCAAGGTGAAAATAATCTAATGCAAATGTGCAAATCCCTGTGCAGTTTTATGAAAGCATACGTTGTGCCTGTCTGATAAGTGCTAGTTCTGTACTCCCCAGTAAACACTGGGTGTTCACACCTTTATCAAAGCATGTGGACTTACCACAACACTGTCTAATGAAAAAGCTGCTGATACCCAAAGCTTCTGACAGAACGAGCCTCTGCTTGCCTCATATCTCATTCTTTGCAAGATCCAGATAGGAGACCTGATTATCTGATACAGCACGATTGCTTTCAGCATGCAGCTGTGTGACTAGAAAATTGCTCTCTTCTGACAAAGGATATTCTCAGAGAAGGCTGGTAGATTCTCTGGCCTGTTCCTAATAAACAGTTACATTAACAAAGCCACAACTCTGTATGTTATTTAGGAATGGGTGGACTCCAGTCTTCCTCACAGATATTTTTCTGGGCTAATCAAAGGGCTTTTTGCTTTCCTTCAAACTCCTTTGATATTTCTCCTGAATACCTAATTTTGCTGAGAACATTTTTCCCTATAAATATGCTTTAACATTTTGCTTCAAGATGAAAGTAAATGGCAACTCTCATCCCAAGTTCTATTAGCTTTGCTCATTGGATAGGTCGTTCCGTTGTCCGCCCTGGATGTCAATGGAGTTTCTCAATAAGCAAACAACACAGCTTGATAAAGAATCTTCTTTTGTGTTTTCTGTGAATCCTAGGGACAAGGCACCTCATAACAAAGGCAAATTTTGCTAGTTTTAGGGCATTTACTTTTTGACTGCCTTCCATTAAGGAAGTTCATTCTGGGTGGGTTCCTATCCAACCTGTTCTTAACTTCAGTGTCATGTAACTTCAGGCTATATCCTACAACTTTATTGAAATTTTTCATTCTCTTGAAAGTTCCTGTGATGTTTCATTCAGTCAGAACTTCTCAAATGTCTTCTGTTAATGTTGCTTTTGCATAAAGTTCTCAATCTCTCTCTCTCCCTCTCCAACCCCCCCCCTCACCACCACCATGTGTGTTTTTCTGCATGAACACATGTGAATATATGTCTGTGGAGGCCATCATTAAACTTTTGTTCATATGTTATTCAAATGGTTGCTGAAAACTTTTTGGTATCTAAGGCAGTAAATGCAAGTGGCAACCGTGACAGTAAAAACTAGGGCTGGTGTTCTATATTACAGTTACAGTTTCATTACCTAGAGTTATAGATTCTTAACTGCTCTGTATTCAGGAAGACTAAATGAATTATCTGTTCCAAGCCCACTTTACCAGCTAGGACCCACAACAGGTAAAGGAATTCCGTTCAGCTACTGATTGGAGTACAAAGCAGATGAAGTTTGTGCTTTTCACTGGTGTCTCAAAAACACAAGTATAAGAGTCAATTGAATTTTTTTGATAGAAAGAAATTACATAATTGGAGTGCCATAACAGCATCTCTTTCATATTACACATTTATAGTACTTCGATACCATTTAAACAGCCATAGCATCATCCTATAGAATCCTGGGATACGTAGTTTGGTGAGTTACTTTGAATGCTATATTAGCTTGAATGCCTCACTAAACTGAAAAACCCAAGAATTCACAGGATGCAACAATGGCAGTTAAAGCAATATTAAAGTGCTACAATTGTCTATCACGAAAGTCCTCCCATGTGTACTAACTATATGGGCCACAATACCTATGGCACCATAAGCACAGCCTCCTCAACTCGTCCTGTTGATTTCAGTGGGAACAAAGTTAATTGAATTTAGTTTCCTTTGAAATCAATTGGATATAAGGTCATGATGATTTGTTTGATCAAAGAAGTCTAGGATCTAGAAGGGCAGCTATGAGGGAACTAGACAAAATCCTGAAGCATAAAGATATACCATTGAAAACTTAAGTTAGAATTGCCCATACCATTGTATTTCCAGCTCCTATGTATGGTTGTGAAAGCTAGACAGTGAAGAAAGCTGATAGGAAGAAAATCAACTTCTTTGAAATGTGGTGTTGGAGAAGAGTTCTTGGACATATGATGAGAAGAAATGACTCTGTAGAAAAGGCAATAATGCTTGGTAAGGTAGAAGGCACTGGGAGAAGAAGAAGAAGACCACATTACGGATGGATAGTCTCAATCAAGAAAGCCATGTGCCTGAATCTGCAAGACCTGAGCAGGACTAGGTGACTTGGGGGGTCTCCTATTTATAGGCCTCTCATGAATTCAAGTTGACTTCATCAGTTAACAATGCTTGCTCATGGACCTTGTGTATGGGTATGGGGTGGGGATCACTTATTCTTATCCAGGCAGTGTGTCACTTGCTAACTGGTTTGTGTATTTAACAGCAAAGATAGACCAGACATCTGTATTTCTTGCTGAAATTTTAGATCAGGATAAAGTGAATGACAATAAACATAATTATGAGCATGTAGGCCACCAGCATAATTAAACAAAAATGATTAGGATAGCAAAAAGGATGCTTCTTTGGCCAAATCATTTACCAACTGATTTTAACTAGATTTGTTTAAGAAGCAGCTGGAAAAATGTGAAACGTTATAATATTAATAGTACACATTTTTCCAAGTCACTGAACAAGAAGATTGTAGGTTTTAAACAGGTGATCCTGAATTATGGATGACAGAAATAGTTCAAATGATAAACAATAATACCTTCAGTACATCTAAGGAAGTGAGTTGATATCCATGTAAGCTCATGCCGTGGCAAAAATTTATTTCCTTCTCTCTCCTCTTCCTTTCTACTATTATAATTGTTTGATAAAATTTGAGTATATTAAAGTTAATAGAAATTTAAGAAGCCTGGAAAACATCTTGGATAAATGACGAATTATTCTTAATGGTGCAGGAAACAAGCCACCAAGCAAGTCTCCCGAAGGAGCTCCGTCAAAACAAATACTCAGCAGTACTGTTGATCAGCTCTCATTTATTTCAACAGGGCTTATGCAAGAATATATCTGGATGGGTTGTACCTGCAAGATCTTGCAAAGGAACAAAGAAAGAAGTTTGGAACTTTTGGATAAATATACTACAGTATCTTTCCAGAAGCAGATATGCACTTGGCATCTGAAAGAGGTTACAGATGAATCATTTTCTATTAGCCCCAGGTGTACTCCTGCCTCAGCACAAAATTCAAACACACTTAAGTCAAGATCAACTTGATGGCAGTTAACAACAACAACAAACTTTTCAATGGTGACTCTATTATAGTGTTTTGTTTTGCTTTTGAAAACTGAGTCCTGCATTCATTTTTAGCATCACTGGTTTTAACAAGCATGCCTAAACATTTGTTGAGAGGTAAGATTGGAATCTCTTTCCATTTTAAAGAAGGATGAAAATTGCCTCAAGCAACCACCTGCACTCAGCAAATATCAAAGTGGTCTTCTCTTATACTCTGGCAATCATGGTATTTATTGTCTTGCCAATGTGGTATCACTGAACTGATGAACACTGAACAGAATTAAATGTTAACGTAATTCAGCTCTAAATCTCAGATGTTAAATGGTGCATGAGTCTGTGAGAGAGGGGAAGGTGAGAAAGAATTCTGTTGTGTTTCCTTTGTGTGTGATAACTCAGTCTCTTTTTTCCGTAGAAGTGTTAGAAAGAAATGAAAAACAAAACAAAACAAAAACCCTACAAACAACCATAGTGTGAAAAGTTACTTTTAAAATAAATTAGTCATAGTAACAAGACCTTAAAGTATTTGCCATCCCAGTACACAATCTGTAAAAGTAGCTCTTCACTTCTTAATCATTTTAGTTGCTTTAAAAGACATATGAATGTTATAAGTCACTGGTGTGTGGTATAAAATAGTATTTTCTCTCATCTACCTCATTATCACCTTAACATCCACTGCAGATCACAAGGCAGCAGCACAAGCAGTATCATTGGTCAACACTTGAATTTTGTAGTATCTTTCATTCTATTTTTATAGGTCTCCTCATAACTAAAAAGAAAAAGGAAATGAAAATTAGAAGTATACCATAAAATAAGTAATTGTGTTCTTCATGAAAAGTCATACTGTGATGAAAAGGAGGGGAAAATAATTATTTACAACTACTTATTTGTAACTAGTCACTTCTATGCTACAAATAACACAAAATCTGAGCATCATGGGTCAAAGAGAGCTACACATGCCATGACAGCTATAAGTGTGGTACTCCCAGAATCTTTTTCTTAAAATATCAGCTAGAGAACTCTGTCCATTACCTCACAACTTTGCTGTCCCATGATGGAGATGCGTTGCTATTGGTCTGCAAGCTGTGCTTTCATATGACGTTGCAGTCCTGTCACCAATGCATCCCCACTCATTGAAAAAAATCCACCAAATTGTGTGACGCTTTCATCACCAGCACCTGTGTAGAAATGGTGAAAGTGCAATCTACACTCTTCCTTCCCTAGTGCTGCACAGGAAGCGGCTGGCTGCACTGCGGAAGAAAGGCATGTGTCATTTGCACTACCCTTCCATAGGCAGCTGATCAGGTGCAGAGGGAAGCATTTACGTTACATTCCCATCTCAGCAGTGGCACTGCCAAGATCATGATGGGATGACAATGTAGACGGGTAAGGTGCAAAAATGCCCCTGATTTGATCTGGGTCTATGGAATGTTGGAAGTGGGGAAAGCAAACTCTTTCTTCCAGTTTTCTGATCCTACCCTCAATATGTCATAGTTATTGACTGTGGAAAGACAGAGTACTTCCGTAAGTTCCATTACATCCTGAAGTCTCTGAGTGTTCCTTTCTGTGGCAAACAAAATGTCTGAGGGGGGAAGTAATTTGGATCTGGGCAGTAGCAGAAGGAGAAAAGACCACAATCAAAATTTCAGAAGCAAGATCTTTTGTGTTGTTCTTGTACTTATTTGCCTTTGAGTTGGCTTCAGAATATGGTAATCCCATGAACCCTAGTTATCAGCAGACCTGTTCAGGCCTTACAAATTCAAGCCCATGTCTTCTTTGATTGCATCTATTCATCTGTAATATTCTAACTTCATTAAATACATTGGGAGTTCTAAAGCACTGAACTCCCAAATGTAGACTGAATATTTGGGTAATCAAATGCAAGGGAGGACAAGCTCTCAGACCATTTCTGCACTAGACTGTTATAGTGCTATTATTCCACTTTCAACATTCTGTGGAATCCTGAGGTTTGCAGTTTAGGGAGGGGCCTCAGTCTAGTGTGAAAATTGCCTTAGATGCAGAAAAAAGACTTTCAGAAGATACCACTTACTAAAATTCTTGTAAAACCATAGCATGGTAAGTTGCAATGCCAAAAACAGACATGTTTGCTATACAACTATAAAGTTACAGGAGCCTTAATCATTCTTGTATCTCACCAGACTGCTTGCACTCCAGCTCTTGTCTTTCCTCAGAAGGTTTTATCTGGTCCTCTAGTACTTTTCATGCAACCCATCATGTGTAATTGTATGGCTCATTGTTGTTGTCGTATACCTTCAAGTAATTTTTGTTCAGAAGGGGTTTGCCTTTGACTTCTTCTGAGGGTGAGAGAAGGTGATTTGCCCAAGATCACCCAGTCAGTTTCCATGGTGATGCAGGGATTTGAACTCTGGTCTCTAGAGTTGTAGTCCAACACTCAAATTACTATATCACACTGGCTCCCAAGTGGATCATAGACATGTAAAAATTTATTAGCTTTGCTTTGTGTCACATCCATAGCTTAAAACTTTTTTTGAATCTTAAGTTTTTTCCATTGAATATATGAAGCAGTTTGAAAATTTTGGTATTTTCTTATTTAAAAAAGAGCCAAAACAAGTTCTTAGCCTCTGCATAGCCACATCCAACAGACAAAGCTATTCCCAGTATGTTACACTTGCTGGATAAATGAGTAGGATGAAGAGCCTATGAAGGGAAAAAAAATTGCAACCTTAGTGCACATACACATGCACACGCACACAGGTATACACACACAAATAAACATACATCCAAAAATAGTTGAGGAATCAGGATTCAAAATTAGGTGTCTGTCTATCTATCTATCTATCTATCTATCTATCTATCTATCTACCTACCTACCTATCTATCTATCTATCTATCTATCTATCTATCTATCTATCTAATTTACATCCCACCTTTCTCCTAATGAGACTCAAGATGGCTCATAGATGAGAAAGCAAAGAACATGAATTAAAATTAATAGTAAAAGAATTTAAACACAATTAAATAATCCTTACCTTGTTGAATCTTATGGTTTCTCATTAAAACATCAATACTTTAAAACAATGTAAAATCACTTAAAATGATAAGAATAATGAAAAAAACAATGCACTCCATTGAAGACATTCACCAAATGCTTCTTCAAATAAATAAAAGTCTTTACTTGCCTGTGGAAGGACACCAAAGGAAGGGGCCAGCTTGGTTTCACACAGCAAAGACTTGCAGCCACTGAGAAGGGTCTCTCCTGTGTCCTCAACAAATATGCCAGTGAAGATGGTGATACCAAGACAAAGACTACTGTCAGGGATCTTAAAATTTAGGCAAGTACATATAATGAGATAACATTTTTTTCAGATGGTCTGGATCCAAGTCTTGTGAACAGGAAGCCTTCAAGTTATGTTTTGGGACTTTGAGTTGGATTTTTTTTTTCATGGCCAAGAAGGGGTAATACCAGATGATATGTCATGATCACCATGCTCCCCCAAATACACATGTGAAGTGCAAGTACCTGCCAAAGCAAGGCACAGGTGCTTGCAGAAGTGGAAGATGGATCATGCTGAATTTTTACATGTGAGCAGCTGTTCACATGTAGCTTCCTCTCTGCAGATGTCAGTGTGAGGATATCAGGGACCATGGCCGCATGGGGTCCGGGCTGGGTCCAGGCAGTCTGTAAGAAGCATTAGTGGTCCCTCACTGTAAGACCCATTGTTGTCCTAGCTCAGAAGAAAGGGAGAGAGAAAGAGAGAGAGATGGAATGCTTTTATTGCCACTCTTCAAACTGCCGAATATTCAGTGGGGCCAAATTTCGGCCTTACTTTGTATGCAGGAGATAAAGGATTCAGTCCAAGTAATTCCTGTCTGAAACCCCCCACAACTGTTCCTATTTTGTGCAGGAAGTATTAAACAAGACACACCATTGGACTATTGGCATAAAGCAGCTTCCTATTTTTCTGTGCCTCTGGAGTCACACATGGATTACAATCAATGTCTTGAAAATGCTTTAAGCCAAAAGCAATGTATTTAAACGTTCTGGTACTGTCTTTATCATGCAGTAAAAATTATGAAGTATGAACCCCGGTGGATTCAAACTTTGCAGAACAGTACAGGGTAATAATAACATTCATATTCAGCTCCTTTCCACCTTTCAAAAGGGTAATGTGCTAACTGCCAGGAATTCATTTTTCTTACATTATTATCTTTTACATTTGCAATTGGATAAAGATACAAGTGTTGCTGCCAGAGTCCCATTAACTGATGGAAGACCTGTGACACAACATTCTAGTTTCCGTATTGAAAACCAGTACTGAATAGAACTAAGTGTTTAATTTTTTTTTTAAAGATACTGTATTAATTTTAATACAAAGCTCTTGGTCAATAAAAAGCTATTATGAGTAGTTTTGTATGCATTCTCCTTCAGTTTTGTCCTTACAATTTCAGCTTTCAATGAACATTCTTCTATGTTAAAGATCTAGATGCATTTCAGTCATGGGAACCTGAAGCTGGAATCTTGCTGGGCTGAATCCATGACAACAAAATGCTTGTTAATTTTGTTTGACACCTTTACTGATTTTTGTTATGGATTTTTTTTTTCAGTTGTGGATATAAATAGCCTTTTCAATTATGGAGTAAAAAACAAACAAAGGGGAAATAGGAGGAATTGAGGAGCGATACAAGACTCCTAAGCAGTAACGATGGGTTAGGTATATACACTAATACAGGTTGACCATATGTAAAAAAAAATGTCTGCAGAATATACACTCGTATAAAGATAAAGCAAAAAGATCCTCTCTCCACTTGATAATAGGAAGTGAATACTTGTCTTTCCATTCTTGTTCTTCTTGCTTTGCTTGCTTGGATGAGAAGTAATCGCATTACTTTGAGTGAATTAAGATGCCATAGGATGCTTGTTTGATTAGAGATAGGTGACCTCTACTGGCCTTGGTATAGAGATTGTTAATTTTATTGAGTTAATTTAATTTTGGTCATTTATGAACAACTTCTTCAAAAATGTTTGGAGCCATGCATAAATAACTGTAATCAAAATACAAATAAAAACCATCCAATGAAAAGCAATCATCAGTCAAGGCAACACTAAAATCAATAATATCAAACACACATAAAGGGTTATCATAGCAACACATCAGTATAAAATATGATAGCAGCAGTAACAGTAGTTTGCAACTTAAGTAGTGTCCATAAAAGTAATTTCAAGATCAAAAGGTTGGAGAGGCAGAGAACATTTAACAATCTTTTCTGAAGGAAGTAGTTTTACAGAAGGCCATAGGGCAAAAGGTCATTGCTTTTGTAGATCTCCTGTGTCTGTAAATGAGCTTGACCTTTTCTTGTTTTTCTTCCTAGAACTCTAGATTTTGATGAGGTTTCTTGTTCTCTTCCTTTTTCAGAAACACATATTTGACACTGAAACTTATCTTTTACTGAAGTCCAAACTTAAAAGTGTATCTATTGCATAGTTACAGATGTGCATACTCCTATAACTGTCATGGTTCCATCCTAAGCAGTTTTAGAATTTATAGTGTTTTTTAAAAAAATATATTTATAGAATTGTATTACACTCCCAAGCTACAGCACAAAATTTGTAATCAGGGAAGAAATGATATTTAGACCTTTCTTCTCAAGATGAACCAGATGGCTATATTAAATCAAAGAGCTTGATAGGTCTAGCTTTCTGCTGTTTTGCAGAAAAGACTTAGGTACTCAACCCATCCATCGTTACTACTTTTAAACTGCATATTAGCAAGAAAAAATATTTCATTTACTTAGTACTAACATGCCCCTAGGGCTCTGTACAATGTAGAAGCTGGGATTATAACCAACAGTCTGTAGTTCTGAAAATCTTGCCATATTATATTATGTTTCAGGATCAGTCCTGCTATCCTTGTTCTCCCTGAAGGTATCGTTGTGCATATATGCACAGTGCTCCAGTAGGCGTACTCATTCAGGACACTCAGCTTTACCTTACAGTACTGTGCCTGTTACTTCATATAGGATTAAAAGAGTTGCCATCCTGCAAGTAATGGATAGCTGCACAGGTATTTTAGTTGAAGGAGCTATTTTTTCCTTAAGCAAAACAGAGGCTTTAGGTTGAAGGAAGGTCTAATTTGTTTCTTTGCTCAGCACTCCCCCCTTCCTTTTCCCTAATACACATACATGGTACCAATCCACACACATGAAGGAAGGAAGGAAGGAAGGAAGGAAGGAAGGAAGGAAGGAAGGAAGGAAGGAAGGAAGGAAGGAAACACTTATCATTTACTTCTCCAATCAGGGAAAGTAATGTGTAGATTATTTTCCATTCAAGAAATAGCAAAATGGTTTCTTATTCTCCACTTCACCTGTTCTTCACCCAAATTGAAGTCAACTGCAGATGTTTTACATGAAATGACAAACCACTTCAAGAAGAAGAAAAGCAGAGCTATGCACAGCTTGGATACTGCACTTTTCTGAGTGGCTGAGGATCAGCTAGGGATGGGAAGGATATTAGAAAATATTCTAAAATTGGTTAAAAATTATTTCTTCAGTGAAAAGAAACCCAGATAAGAAGAATCTTGGACTGAATCAATTCTGGACAGAATTCTTGGACTGAATTCAAGATTTATTCTATGAAAAATTGATATGTACTTGTTTTGGGTAGAAAGGATCATTTTTCTATGTTGATATGTGTGTAAGGATATGAAGTTTTGATGTCCTTTTTTTAGTTCTCACAGTTAAAGTTGGAACATCATGCTATGGCTGTATCAAGAAATATAAGAGCGTGCCATGATGATCCATGCAGTGACTTTGAAATCGCTTTTGAAAACTTCAGGTGGCCACTGTGCTGCTGGCAGAGGTTCAGCAGGAAGCATGTGACCCTAATATTATGTAAATTGCACAGTAATCAGCATGTTTTTGGGGTGGGATTTAATTTGAAGTGCTGGGTTAGACCTTTGCCCAAATAATTCAGGACCAGCTGTCTGTACACATATGAACCTGCAGCTATATGAACCATATTGAGTCAGCATGCAGATTAATCTGCTGTACACAAACAGACATATGTGTATGTTTCTGCGTGTCATGTGTGTTTCTGACAATTGTTGATGTTTAGAATTTGGAGGTGGCATATGAGATCCTCACATGCTCCATTGTGTAAAATTTACAGTGTAAATAATCTCAGCCTCTGTGTGTGTGTGTGTGTGTGTGTGTGAAGTCTATATATGTATGGATCTCTTGACTAAAGTCACTTTTAAAGGAGGAGTTCCATCCATATTTTAAGGTTAATATCTATTTCCTACCTATTTTACTTTCCAATCTATTCTACATGAGTCAACTAGACTGAGTGATAAAGTAAATTGCCAATAATGACACAGTCTATCTGAATTCGGGGTCACTAACTGCCAATGTGTAAGGAATTTAACCTTCAGGGCTTTTTTTTCCTGTGTATCATTACATTTATAAAGTGATACTGCACAGAATAAATTAAAGCAAGTCTTTGCAAGTTATAAAAGATGATTCATTTTGGGCTTCTTTCCAGTAAGTCTCAGTAGTATTATATCAACTAATTTTTTAATACTAGTGCCAGAATGAAGATTAATTGTTAGGTAAGTTATTTGAGTTGCATACACTTTTATTAGCCATCTGTTTAAATTTGAGGAAAAAAAGAAAATGTATGGTTTTATTTAAAATGGTTTGATTTAAAGGGGAGGTTTCTTCACCTTTGTTTAACAAACAGCTTTGGTTTTTAGTCATTATCTTCAGAGATATATACTTCAAGACTTGCTTAGTTTTCCAGCATTGTTCGTATCCAGTTTTGTTGTAGGAAAAAATCACAGGAGACCATGTCTAATCTGGGATTACACTGCATGCTCTCAGAATTTGGCAAGAGAGTTTTAAAATTTTAGAGATCCAAGACAATAAATTTGAAGTTGAATAAACCATAATCCTTGAATAAAATCAATATAAGACCTAAGTTTCAGACACAAATCATATACATTATATTTTGCACACAAAATATGCCAAAAGGAATGACTGGAATACACAAATAAACCCAAATCCAGAGTGTCTGCAAACATCTGGCTTATTTTCTGTCCGAGATGTTACATCCTATTTTTTTCATAGTACTGTGTACAGCACCATCCAAGATACCATGTTTTGCTTAAAGGCTTGTTACCCTGATTTCTGGGGGTCCCGCGAGGGACACCTAAATGCGCTCTCAATTATATAAGTTGGGGAAATTAGCCAAGAGCACAGCCTAGCGATACGAGAGGCAGGGTAACATAGCAAGATCTTGAACCCTATGTTTAAGGGGTCAGGCTGAGTCAAGGAGCACACAGAAGTTGAAACAATAAATGATGTTTTATTAAAACACAATCAAACAGTGTATGCAGCACACTCACACACATAACTAAGGAAATAAAGGTTGGAGTGGGATAGAGGGATTTTTAGAGGAGTTGTTGGTTTGGGTGATACTTCACCTGTCCTGAAGCCCAGTTAGAAGCGGAGAAGCTGGGGAACATGGATCTCAGCACGTGGGGCTGAGGGGAAGGCTCGCTGGACAAAGCGACAGCAAGGTGGGATGGAAGCCAAGAGCGATCCAAGGAAGCGCTCAAAGTCAGGGGTTTTTATAAGGAGAATTGTGACCGCAGGCTAGTTCGTACTTGGGGAAAACAATAGATTTGGGGCTGGAGACAAAACCTCCAAAAGGTCATAATTTGAATGATTGAATTATAGCCAAATTGTCAATAGGGTAGCCAGTATGCAAACGCGGAATACTTGAGCGTTGTATAGCTCGATCATCAAGTTGCCAGCGCGGGGCAGAGAATCCTTTGTAGGTTGCGTGCATACCTAATGGAGTACTTGCCTTGAGGTCTCCTAAAGCGGCGAGTCAGCTATTTTCTGGCCTGCCTGTATTGTCTAGGAATGTTACGGCGATTATCGGCCGAGCCTGTATGCGTGCTTGTCCGGGGGCCTCGCGAGCACGTGGAGGGGAATGGGTATGTGTGGCCCAATTGTTGATATCTAGAGATATCTTTTTATATCCCCCAAGCTCGGGCTAGCCAGGGCAGTAACAGGCTTTTCATTCTCCCCCCCCCCCACGACATCCCGAGAATCCCCAGTTCAAAGTGGAAGGCACTCCAGTAGTGTACACAGTAAAGCCTGAGTACTCTTCACTCCAGTTTCTTCTACTGTGGGAGGCAGTTACTTTGCATACAGTGCAAATAAATGATTCAACAAGACAGAATTGCACAGAGTCTTTACAATGTATGTGGACACCTATCAACATGTGACCTCAAAAGGTCTTTCCTGAAGCCACTGGTGACCAAGATGTCTTTTTCCAAATTCCAGAACCTCTGGCTGCTTCTGCATCTCTATATTTGTAGCTCTGTAATCTGGGATCTAAAACAGAGGGTCCCCCCTCCAAAGCTCACTGTGTGTTATGATTTTTCTCTAACACAGATGATATTCATGGACTATCTCAAGAACAACTGTCACAAGAATAACAGTTAGACAATAACTTTATTAGAGTCGTCCTAAATGCCACAGAAGTGCAGTTTTTTTAAGTTTCCCAGAACTCTTCACCAAGCTAGACAGTAGAAAAGAATAAGGCATGGGGAAGAAACAAAACATGCTAAAAAAATTGGGCCCAGCACCAGCAGGAACCTGGGCAGCCTGTGTATATATATGTTTACATGAAAGACAATGGCTGAAATCCTACATCCATTGGATGGAGAAAATGTATATGTATGTGGGTGCATTTAGTGGCCACAGAAAGATGAAAAGTATCTGGGCAATGCTTAGCTTCTTTTCTGCAGCTGGGAGGAAACAATAGCTGTTACCCTCTTGAGTATGCCAGATATGATAGGAGGGAATTTTTCTCCCAACAGCATCCAACTGCTTGCTAGTTGACTGGCCACTTATTGGACATCTCCACCATCACCTGGGTATGAGGGAGCACACACCTACCCTTCGAACTGGATTATATGAAGTTAAGGAATTGTTCAGGAATGTACTGGACCCTCCTTGCCCCATGAACCTTGAAAGACATACTGCCCCATGAGGCACATATATGTCATATACAGGAGCACTATGCATGTTTGTATACGTTGGTAGGTGCAATTTCAAGTCTCATCCTCACCTACAACTCTCCCTTGCCATATGCGTTCTGGCATACCAGCAACTATATGAGGCTTTCGGAGTCAAAATGATTGCTCAGCCCTATTTAATAGCTTCTTTTCTGAGGAAAAATGCTTCTTTTCTGAGGAAACCTTTCCCTTCAGCAGCTTCAATCAGGCCACTCAGACCTTTAAAAACCCACCTTCAGTCCTCTTCCTCCTCCACCAGCACTGCCTGAACAGCTAAGGACAGCTCATAGCCTGATTTCTCACCACCACAAACCCTTTCCCAATGTCACACACATACTCAAGAAAAGAGATGGATAAGAGAGAGGAAGTATAAGGTCACCATGCTGACCCATCCCCTTTTCCTCTCCTTTCCCCAACCTGGTTTAGACCCTCGATCACCAGTCCTCCCACAATTCTTTGGCCCCTTTAAATAGATGCACACATTCATTTTGATATTTGCATTTCTTCCGACCTTTGTAAGGAACCTGTGCTGCTAACATTAGCAAACATGGAGGGCCAACTCTGTGTGTGTGTGTGTGTATGCACACACATACACATACAAATTGACCCCACAATTAGGTATGGCAAGGGCATTTTTCTAAATAGGACTGGTAAAACATGACAAAATAATTGTAGGAGCTAGGGTCAGTAGAAAGATTTCCATGTCTGGGAGCAATATACTGTCCATGAGAGGGGAAGATCCCTTGGGTCATTGACTCAAGACATCTTACATCACAGATCACTATCTTTGAACAATTCTGGTAATTCTTTCCACCCTGTAATTTTTCTGTGTGAGTCAAGTGATTTAACACCTCTCAAATTAAACATCCATTCTTTTAAAAATACAAGTTATATTTAATCTCTTTCAAACTCAGATGTTTCCCAGACAAATACTGCAGACAGTAATACTCTGGATTTTGCTTATTCTTCCTCACTGTGTTGCCTTGAACATGGATAGCGACCAAGTGAGGAATGTCGTTTCAAAATGACTTGCAAAAATAGAGGCGACAGCTCAAGCAGTTTGCTTCAGTCTGAACCACTAGACAATTTAGCCCTATGACCTGGAGAGCAATCATTGAACAGAAATGCATCATATGGGTCAATTTCTTTTCTGCTGTGGTTTACAGTATTGACATATGTAAGAATATTTACTCGAATAAAAATAAGAAAAGGGAACATATGATGGAGGTGAGGGAGGAAGTTGGATGTTCAAATAGATGTTTCCAGTCAGTGGGTAGATACTGTTTCATAGAAGCCTAAAGCAGATACACAGCAACCTAATTCAGACATAAACTTTTAAGTGTGCCAAACTCCACACAGAGTTGTGGCATATATCCATGTGCTTGCTTTCTAGTGTTCACCCACACCCATTCTTAAGCATTGGATGCAATTCTACTTATTCCAAACACATCAAAACACACACACACACACACATACACACACACAGTAATTTTTTTGGGGGGGGATTATGTTTTTCAGGGAGTTCTGTATCTTCCTATATTATCTCTGGATTTTGTATTTAAAATATTAATATCTCATTTGAAAATTTGTGCTTTTGAAAAAGGCTATCAAAATTTCTGAATTGATGAGTTAGCTCACATTGTATGCACATATCCAAGCAGAGCAAGATGTTTCAGTAAAGCTGGTGGTTCTTTCATGGATGCATTCCTAGCTTAGACACATTGTCTGCATTTACATTATGGCATGTATATGATCTGAGATTGTGGCTCTGGCATTGACCTAGAGTGATCATCTAAAAGAATAGCAGATTGAAATTTTTCTGGCTTAAATCTGGAAAATTCTAATCAGACATGGATTCCATTATGTGTGATAAACAGATGCCCAGTTCATTCAAAGGAAGAATCTTTGGAAAGAAGCCCCAAGGATGCCTATCTTTCAGTCTCAGTTGTGTGCAAAGCCCTGCTGGACTTTTGCTACAAGGGAAGCTCTGGAATTGGTCTATGTGGTTGGTCTATGTTAAATATGAGGACACACTGGACATGTGGTTGAGGGCTGTAGGTTTACTAGATCTACATCTTGTTACTCCATGCCCAGGAGCACGTCTTTAGCACACCCATTTACAAAGGCTTCAAAACTGTTTCTCTGTGGTAGTTGTGGAGGACCAACATGCAGGCTCTAAGTTCAGATTTCACTCTTTTAGGTCAGAACTTTATCTAAGACCTCAGAGGGGAATTTCTTCTCCTTTGCTATGGTTCTGAGAACATATAATTGACGATAAGCAAATGTACTAAAACTACCCCCCAAAAATAATGTTTTTAAAAGCATAGTTAGTCATTTCTAGAATCGTTTCTGTTTTTTCCATCACATACTTTATGGACTGCATAAAGATTCCCACATAGGTTTACAGATTATAGCCGTACAGCTACATTTTCTTCTCTCTGGGGATTTCCCTACATAGAGAAGTTAGAATGTTGTAAGGAAGTCAGGTATTGTAAATGGCTTTGATAAAATAGAAACAAACCTTTAGGTTGTACTATTTTTAGTTCAGCTTCATGCAATTTGTCTCCTGCCCTAAGCCTATATTCTGAGCTACACTAACCACCTGCAAAGATATATGTAACTCTGCCAGGTCCTGGGCAAAACAATTAATTTAAATGAGCACTGAGCTGTATCTCCTCTTGAATACCTGAAAATTCACTCTTCCACTTCTGTGAAAGTTGGGGACACTTTTCTTCCACTTGAGGTGATCTGTTTGTGGTATATTCAAGCAGGTAGTTGGTCATCTGGTGCTTACATTATGAATATAACTTTATTGGGGTGACAGTGTTATTTCCTTGTTCTCCTTCTGTTGAGTTTAAACATTAAAAACAAATGACTGACGTGTCTCTGATATCTGCTTCAGTGTAGCTTCCTCAAATGCTCGTGGCAAAGATATTACAACATAAAATTCTCCCATGGACCTTCCAGGAAGCCTTTGGAGTACTGAATTGCACGAAGGGTTTCATTGTTGCAGTAATTAAAATTTTATTGAAATGTTTTTGGTCTTCTACAGAAACAAACAATCTTCATTTCCACTCTCCATCAGTCACCATCCATTAACCTTCCTCCATTCCTCTCCCTCTTTCTGTCCAAACACATACACACTTATGAATATCCGTATATACCCCCACACAATATGAAATATATTATCAAATCAAATAAATACATTTTAGAAGACAAAAATACATCCGGTGAAATACTGCCGGGGTAGAGCTAGGAACTGTAGAAATGACACTGTTCTCTGGCATACTCCAACTGCAATTTAGTCTGTGTGTGTCTCTAATAATCCAAAGTTTTCCACATTTTCTTGCCTCATACATGTGTAGCAACATATTTTAAACAACTGGCACTAGTATTTTTTTCAACACATCTTTCAGGAATCAGCAGAAATGTATCCTTCTAGTGTCTGAGGATTATATGTTCACAACCCACTCCCATTCAAACTTTAAAAAACAAACAAAATACCCAAAGAATTGCGGTACTGAGACAGTTGCAAGTCTTATAATCCTGCAGAGTCACCAGAAAGTGACACACATCTTTTTATTTTAAATTTAAATGAAGAAATTATCTCAAACCTCATTAAGGTAACTTAAATGCCAAGTATTCAACCCCAGTTCTCCACACAAGTTCACTACAATTCTCTTCCTTTCTCTTCTATCAGGGGCTATTTCTGACTTAACACAAATTCCACCACACCGTAAATGGCCAAAAATAACAGTGCAGTAGGAATCAGCCCAGGTCTAATTCCATCCAACTTCATAGTGAGCAGAGGAGTGGAACATTATATTTGAAAAAGATTATCTGCTTCACTTGAAATGTTCTCTTGCTATATTTACATTATAATACTGAAAGCACTTTTTTTTATTATTATTCAGACTTTTTTTTTAAGAAAAAAAAAGAGGCATGTTGAAAATAGCAGACCACAAAGTAGAATGAAAAGCATGGACACAGTGTGATCAATAGGCACTGGATGCACATCCTCAGATGTGAAGTTTCTTGCTTGCTTCACCATCTGAGTCTCTACAATATTTTTAAAACACAACTGTCCACACCTGATCTAGGCTGGCAGCCAGGAGAAGCTGGTAATACAGGTCAAGAAGCTGGGGTAGTTAAGCAATTAGTCAGTTTACTTTAGGAAGAAAGCAACCTTACAAAGAGAAGCAAACAATGATCCCAGCAATGTTCATAAATCAATGGCAGACAATATAAACACAGGTCAAAATGATAGAATAAAAGGCAAGGGGAGCAAACAGAAGCATGCATGGGAGAAATGGTGAGTTGACTGCTGACAAAAGCTAGAGGCAAGAGGCTCAGTCCTTATAGGTTCCAAGGTCAGCACAGCTGGTGCCTGGTTAATTGGTGCTTGGCATAAATTCGTTATGAGTGATGCAGGAGACTCCTTTGGTGTCTACGCTGGCTGAAGGTACATATGGATAGATCATTCTCTATGTCAGAATGAGCAGGGCTCACCGCTGGGGCCGACACTTTTGTCCCTGGAGTGGGTGGTGGTACTGTCTGCTCTGCAGGTTCTGCTGTAGCAGTCTCTGTGCCAGGGCTCAGAGCAGGTTCTGCTGCCTCAGACTCTGAGTCTAAGTCTAGGTCCTGGAAGCCCATGACAACAACAGTCAGCATCTTGTTGTTAACATATACACCCTTTACATCTCTGTATGTTCTTTTCTGAACAGAATGGAAGGGGCTACTCTCTAGCTTCTTGCAGCACATCCAAAACTATCTCTCCCTCCACCCCACTCCCATGAAGCTACAAAGACCTCTGTGGCCACTTCTACAATATTGGAAGGGAAGAAGGATACCAGGCAGCAGGGATAAGTTCACCAAAGAAGAGACTGTTATTCCATTTCCTCTCTGTAACAAACTGCTATAGGGATGAGAGTCAGGTCTCGAGTCTTCCCTCACAATGGGGCTTGACAGTTTCCTCAGGGAGACCTGTGCAGTTATGTGTATGTGCATGACATCTAGAATCATGGCTCATTGAGAATATATGGTGATGTCATATATGAAGTCAAAATTTGGGCCCATCTGCTGCAGTGTTGTCTGCTCTGATGGGCATTTGCACTTCAGCGTTTCATCTAGCCGATTTTTGACATCACCTACTCCTTCTTGTTTCATCTAGTGCAATATGTTTTTCTATTTCTGCTAGTGGTTCTCCAGGGCCTCAGATAGTGATATTTTCTAATCCTATAGATCGGACTAAACCTGGAATTTTCTGCAGAAAAGCTATATTATTTTGTTGTGGCTCCTCCCCATTTGTTATAGTGAACTTGTGAGGATTTCAGAGGTTTTGGTTCTGATATTATGTTCCACTATGTGGTGTATCTTTCCCTCTTCCTTTCTCAAAATGGATGCAGGCATCAAAGAGCTGTTAGAATTTCTATGAAAGAATTGCAGTGGAAGTAAATCAAGTTACAATAAAAATATTAGTTTCATTTTAAATATTACCAGGAAATATTTGTGTCATCTTTTTTGACCAATGCCACTCCAAAATGGCTTGGGTAAAGCTAGTGTTTAGGACTCAGATTTTGAACTATGTGTTAAAATGTGCTCTCCCTAAGGAACTCAAATTGCTTTACTACTGTTTGAGGTACAGCTGTTATATCTTGACTTTAGAAATGTCCGCTTACCCCAAGTAAGGTAGAACAAGTAAACTATGCAGATAGATTTACCAATAAAGCAGATTATATCAGTTACCTTTCTTTGGGGAAAAAACAAGAAATGCTGGCCGCAGACATTTTGCAAATCATACGCTTACACTCCAACTCCCATCATACATGCAGAAGACAAACTGGCAGCAATACTTAGTGACAAGACAGCATTCTCTACTGCATCTAAGTGGAGCAGATGACTTGGTTTGATTTTTCGTTTCCTTTGTTTCCTTTATTTTCCACTTTTTGTCAAGTAAACTCAAGTGGTAGTATTCATGGCCCTCTGCTTCCTAATTCATGTGAGGTAGGTTATCTGAAATAGACGGGGGGCGGGGGGAGAGGTCTAAATCCTGGTCTAACCTTCCACCTACTACACCAAATAGATCCCTCCACAGTATGTGTCACAGTAGCTAAATTAGCACTTCTTTCTCCACAGTAGCACTTCTTTCTCCAACCCCTTGCTATCAGTCCTCACCTTGCAGCATCTTCCCCTTGAGGTGGTTGCCTCACTGTTCCTAATGAAGGACCCACCCTGAACATGAGAGGTGGGATTCCTACTTTAACTGTCATGGTTTGCTGTGGAATCTGGGGATTTGCCAATTAGCGGCTATTAACAACTGTCATCTAGAAAGCAACTCCTCCCCAAATTGCAGTATCCAGGATTCTACAAACTCCACAGGAGGCAACAATAGGAGTTACAGTGAAATCATAATGCTATAAATTGTGTAGTGTGAAGGAGCCAGTATTAGGGATGGGATGAATCCAGAATTTCCTGAATCCAAATCGAGATCTGAATCCTTGGAAGGTTCTCGGAATCCATGCATCTCACGAATCTTGAATCTTTCGAATCTTTTTTTTTTAAAAAAGGGTTTATAAAGCAACTTTTTTTTTAAAAAAATAACTTTTTAAAACTTTTTTTAAACAGAACTTTAAAAGAAACTATTTTTTGGTTGGTGGATTTGAAAGTTCTGGTTTGCCTGTTTTTGCACAGGGATTTGGATTCATGAATCTTGAATCCTTGCTGAGGATTTGGTTGGCCCATCCCTAGTCACTATAGTATGCCTACCTTTGGGGGTTTTCCTTTTTGTGCTGAGAAAGCTTCCTGACATCCTTTCAATTTATTTTATTTATTATTTCCTTATTGAATGTGTATCCCACCTTTCTTTCAAATAGAGTTAATAAGAATGTAGCAAGAGCTTTGCTGAATCAGACCAAAGGATTCCCTAGTTTGACTTTCCCTAGGACAATACTCCTCTCATACCTTTCTTTCAAATAATTTTTGATCTTTAACATTGGTGGGATTTCTAGAGCCCCTTGAAAAATTGCACATTTATGGTCATAAAGAAGTCTAATGTTCAGGATTTTAAAGCACATATTATTTATTCAGAAGATCATAACAAATAAATCAACATTAAAAAATGAGCCATGAATTATCAGACTGCTAATGCTGCATTTATAAAAAGCCCATACCTACAGAGATAAAAACTCAATTCAATATTTATGAAGCTCTCATTATTATTATTTTTTAAAAAATCTCCAAATTAATTAGCAGGGTTTCTATAAAAAAACAAATTTAATAACTTCTCATTATTTACCTTCTTTGGTGTGAAATAATCACAGATGGAAATATCATTGACACTGAGGAATATAGAACTAAAATATTTGCCAATGCTTTTGATGAGTTTCACATGCTATGCAAAGTTTTTAATTATTTCGGTGAGCAACTGGCACACTGGAGGCTGAACTTGGCCCCTAGCATAGTCACTGACCACAAGAATTTTGATTTTGTTATGCTAACTCATGCCTAATTTTGCTTGTATCCATGAAAGCGAAGCTATAAACAACAATTTCTTGTCATACGATTTTTCCACACTGAGTTTGCTTCAAGAAAATCAGCTAAGGTGAGGCTCAAAACCTGGATTAAGAGAAATCCTCTGATAGCAGAAGTTCTATCAACCTCCATGACTCCTCTTGTGATGTCTTCTTTTTTTCTTAAGAGCTATGGAAGTGTCATAGTTCAGTGCAGTCGAACACAGGTAGAATCTTATCTGTTAGCACTGGTATCTTCATACTAGTTTCCTGGTGCTGGTAATCATGATGATAATCACAATCAGAGCATGGGAAAGAAAATAAAGAAGAAAAGTGAGCAAATTTTGCACAGATGAGTCCTGAATTGCAAAGAGGCTTTAAAAATCACATGGCTTTCTCACAGAAAAAAAAAACTGATAAAACTACTCGTTGCTTCCTTTGAGAACAAATGAGGGGGAAGGGGGACTTTAACCTGCACATATTATTACCACATGAAGTAGAACTGACTTCATGCAACTGCATCTACTATTGCCTTTACTACTACTACTACTACTTCTTCTTCTTCTTCTTCTTCTTCTTCTTCTTCTTCTTCTTCTTCTTCTTCTTCTTCTTCTTTTGGCATCAAGTCAGTTTCAACTTATTGCAACCCTATGAATGTTGGAACTTTTAAAGACCTGTTATTATCAGCTTTGTTCAGGTCTTGCAAACTCAGGGTAATGCCTTCCTTGATTGACTAGAACCATCTGTAATTCAATTTCCTCTTTTCAGACTATCTTCTATTTTTTTTCCCCAGTGCTATTGTCTTTTCATGTGTCATGTTTTCTCATGATATATCCAAAGTATGGTAGCTGGAATCTGTATAAATGTTCTTCCAGCTCCATAGTTCTAATGAGTCTGTATTTTCCTGTCAGCTTTTGTCACTATGCAGCATTCATATCCATACATAGAAATTGGAAATACCACGGTTTTATGTACATCAATATATTTTTACCCCTGAGGTAAAAGAATCTAGAAATGTAGAATTATAGAACTGTGAGGGACTGAAAGGCCCATATAGCCCAATTCCTTACTATGTAGGAATATACAACTAAAGCAATCCTCAGAGACAACCACTCTGTTCAAAGATGTCGAAAGAAAGATAGATAGATAGATAGAAAGAAAGAAAGAAAGAAAGAAAGAAAGAAAGAAAGAAAGAAAGAGGAGATTTCTCCATCATTTGAGGCAATCTGTTGCACTGTTGAACAACATTTGCCATTAGGAAGTTCTTTCTAATATTCTGCTGGAAACTCTTTTATGGTAATTTGAATCCACTGGTTTGTGTACAAGTTTTTGGAGAACACAAGTGGAGTGGGAACATCAGTCAGTTGTTTCCTGATCAACTGGCGAACAAACCCCTGTAACTTGCAGCAGCTGCTGCCAAAAAAGTGGAGATTGAGAGGCTGGACTAGGAGATACTATGTAGCTATATAACTATGAGTGTCAAACATTCATGATTGTCTTAGTGATTTCCAGCCTACAACTCTAGGACCATTTCCATCCTACACTGTTGTAATGCTATTATTCCACTTCCAACATTCTATGGAATTTTGGGATTTGTAGTTTACTGAGCCCATAGAACTCTCCAGCTGAGAATTCTAAATGCCATTCCCTAAACTGCAAACCCCAGGATTCCACAGGATGTTGAAAGTGGAATAATAGCACTATAACAGTGTAGTGTGGAAACTGCCTAGGATGGAACATCCAGTGTATCTCCCCACCTTCCATTTGTACTTGTAAACCAAAGCTGGAAGAAAAATCCAGGTGTAAAAGCCTCTTTCTATGTTCAGTGTCACTTGCTGGATCAATAAAGCAACACAGATATTCTCCCCGATGCTGTGGATGAAAGCTATGGATGGATTTATAGTGTAAAGAAATAGAGCATGGGCTTAAAATCAATAGGATCTACTTTATTGCTATTTGCAGTCATAGCTGTGAAGTACAGAGAGGACAGGTTAATTAATCCAGGTATGTCTCCATACTCTGCATTTATATTAGGATTTTCAACATTAAGCTGCAAGTTGAGTTGTTTATAAAGCTCAGAGAAGTGTAATATACAGATATCAATATTTCAAAACTGGAACAGCAACAGAGAAGTCGATTTCTGTTCCCTAGAAATATTTCTTAAATGACGATTAGGAAATTCTGAAGATGTCATTTGCACTGAACAATGTACATAGTGAGGGATCTAGCACACAGTTTTTGTCCCTTTAATTTGGATCAGCTTGTAGCTGATCAGACTTGGACTGCAATTCAGTGTAGTATAAATATCCATATGCAGCTTTGCCAGCACTACACAACCTCCATGCAGAACAGCAAAACTATGAAACATATGGCAATGATGGATGCCACTGTGCAATATGCAGTGCACAACTGTAACGTGATACGCACATTGCATCTGCAATAGGCAATGTGTAACCACAATGCAGTGTTGTTCTGCTTCTGCCTCTGTCAGAATATGTTGTTGTGCTATGGCGAATAAGTCATCTTGCTTGCATAGTACAACTTACACATGCATATATCACTAAAAGGATCTCAGACAAAGCTTGATGAATCAGATGTTCCCCCCTATGCTTTGCTAACTGTACCATATTTTCAACACAGTACATACATGCCAAATGTATTTAGATCCCAGAAAAGGAATATAGCAAATATTACTTTAGTGCAGAAGCAGGCAAAGTGTGCCCTCTATATGTAACTCCCATGAGGCATTATCACTGGCTGTACTGGGAGTTGAAGTCCATTGATATGTGAAAGACTGTTACCCTATTATGAATGACTGTCATTAATTCATACTGGAGAGTAATCCAGTGCATATACACTCATAGGAAAGTCTTGTTAAGTTCAGTTGGGCTTTCTTCTGAGTTGGTGTAGGTAGCTTTCTGTTTCTAAAAATATACAGACCAGTCCATCTTCAAGTGGATTCAGGGCTACAAGCATTCCTTATGCACACATGCACATGAACAGTTTTAGTTTCTGCCTTTTCACCACAACCTATGACATCAACCAGCTAAAAAGAAAGTGACATGAGGAAGGCAGCTGAGTACTCAGAAATGTTCTTGTCTTTGGTGGGAAACAATGTGCTGAAATCTCTCAGCATCATGTCCTCCCCCACTAAAAAAAAGTCAAGCACCACAAAATATTTCACATTGCAATTTTAGATGCAGGAAGGGTTTTTTTTGTTTTTTGTTTTTGTTTTGGCATCAGGAAGTGATCCAGGGGCTCATTCTTGTTCACTTGCATTTAATTAAAACATTCTCAGGGCTCCAAACGTGACAACCTCTCTCTCTGATCCCTAGAGGTCATTGGGCCTTTTGCAGGCATTTGTGACCTTGGAGGTGGTGGACACATAAAATAGCCCTCGGGGACCACATTTGGCAGTTTGCCCACCTCTGCTATATCAGCACTGAAGGGTATCATGAAGTCCAGGAGATCACGTTACCTATCCCTCATTTATTTCCTCTTGCATTGCCTTACTTGCCTCAGTTGTGCAGGTACAGCAGCTATGAGTCTTTGTTCCTGATACAGTGTTATCTTGACTGATTGAACAGAACCTTGGCCTTGGGAGAACTTTTAGTTTAGTTTAGTTTATCAAAATATTTACGCCCCACCCTATGTCAAAGATCTCAGGGCAGATTACAAAAACATTAAAGCAGTTTACACAAATTAAAGCAATAAAATAATTAAATAAATCAAAAACATATTGAATGGCAGTAACAAATTAAAAACAGATTTAAAAGATTTTCAAAGTTTAGGGCTTTATATGTTACCATAAGCACTTTGAATTCAGTCTGGGAACATATTAGCATCCAGTGCAACTCTTTTAAGACTGATATGATATGCTTTCTATATGATACTCCAATCAGCAGTCAAGCAGCTTCATTTTCCACTAGCTGCAGCTTCCACGTTTACTTCAAGGGCAGCTCCACATAGAGCACGTTATAATAGTCTAGCTTGGAATTTACCAGTGCATAGAGCACTGTGGCTAGTTTGTCTTCATTCAGGAAAGCTGGAGTTTGTCTTCATCCAGGAAAGCTCATAGCTGGTGCATCAGTTGAAGCTGGCACCAAGCACTCTGTGCCACAGACTCCACTTGAGGTTCCAGTGAAAAGGATTTATCTAGGAACACTCTCAAGCTACATACCTACTCCTCCAGGAAATAGATAATTTCCAGACCTGAGAAGCACTGATCTACAGAGCTTCCATCTTATCAGGATTCAGTTTCAGTTTATTGGTCCTCATTCAGGCCCTTACAACATCCAGGCACTGGTCCTGCACCTGCACAGCCCCAGCTGACTCCAATGATAGGGAGAAATAGTGCTGAGTGTCATAAGCATACTGATGACACCCTACTCCAAACTCCCACCTCCTCTAGCAGCTTTATGTAAATATTAAACAACATTGGTGATAAGATGAACCCTAAGTCACCCCACAGCTTAACAGCTGTATGGTTGAATAGGAATCCCCCAACCCTACTATCTGGAACTTGCCTTCTAGGCAGGAACAGAACCACTGGAAAACAGTACCTTCTACTCCTGTCCCACAGAACTGGTTGAGTAAGATACCATGATAATATTGAACTATTGAGAGATCCAGAAAAATCAACCAGGCATTACTCTTCCTGTATTTTCCTCAGAACAGGTTATTAATTAGACCAACTAAGGCTGACTCAATACCATACCCTGGCCTGAAACCAGACTGAAATGGGTCAAGATAATCTGTTTCCTCCAAGAATGCCTGAACTTGCCCAAACCTCCACATGCTTGTACTTCTTTTCTAGAAAGGAGATATATGCAGTTGATTGGTAGTACTCATACACTGCTAGGTCCAGGGAAGTTCTCTTCAGGAGAGGGTGCACCACTGCCTCCTTCAAGGTAGCAACTATCTCCTCCCTACATAACAAGGTATTTACCATTCCTGGACCCAACTGGTCAGTCCAACCCTGCAAGATTTTATCAGCCAAGATGGACAAGGTGGTAGGCCAAACTGCTTCAAAGGCTTGTTCACATCATCAGGTCTCATTAACTGAAACTGAGCCCATGAACACCGACTGACTGTGTACTGCATACCTCCTTAGGCTTTGTAACAAGTGTGGTGTCAGCTCCTCAGCAAATGTGAGCAACTTCTTCTTTGAAGTACCTGGCAAATTTTCCATGGCAGGTGGCTTGGGTTGCATACCTGAACTCTCCAGGCCTGTACCAAAAAGGCTTCTCACCACTTGAAATAATCCTACTGGGAGGGACGTTGAGGATACAATCCTAACAGTGTAGTGTGATTTTTTGGGTTCTTTCACTGCTGTTACAATGAAAAAGTCTTGATTGATTTCTGATCACATTTGTTTGAAATCCTATACCATCTGCACTCCAGCTGTTGTGCAGACTGCTACATTGCTTGCAGATCTCCTGAAAACCAAAGTGAATTCCAGGTTTGACAACAATGGACTGAGTGCTTTGGAGTGATTGTATATCTAGTCCTTTCCATTTCTCTGTTCCATAGTGAAACTAAGGCCTCGATAGAATTACTAGCCCTGTCAGCCTGAAAATCCCCAAGAGAATTCAGGAATCCTTTATTCCATAAGTCTCCAGGGGTGGACCATCTTAATAGGTCTCTCAGTTCTGCAAGCGGGGGGTGGTATCCTACTATCAAACCAAACTTCTCATGGAAATGATCTGACTATGACAACAAGGTTGTCTTCTTATTCTTTTGATGTCATGTTTATTATACTTTTCTCATAGTTTATGATTTAATTTATAATTGATTATTATGCTTTTCTCATATTTATTTTTCCTGGTTAATTCACCATTTATTTAGGTTGAGATCTTATTGGGCACTAGTGGAATATAAAACTATCCAGTATATTTATGCTGGATGTCTGGGAAACAGAAGGTTGATTCTTTCTCCCTGGCTCTGCAGTGGCAATCAAATGGTACCTGGGCACAATCTCATGGGAAACTGGTGATTATTTGGGTTAGGATGGACCCATTCCTAGGTGTGATCTAGCTGTCATTGGACAGCCAGGGAAAAACTATTATGCAAGTAGGTACTAGATGATACCTTATACAACATTAAACAAATACAATATGTATGCCAGCCTAGGTCACCAGGAAGATTCTGGCCATATACAGTCCTCCATCCACGTTTACGGGTTTGACTTTCACAAGTCTGATTATTCATGGGGTTGCATGTGTGCCTCTCCCACCATTCTCCTCCCCTCATTATTTGGAGGTTTTTAAGCAGAGCTGGATGGTCATCTGTTGGAAATGCTTTGATGTGTGTTCCTGCATGGCAGGGGGTTGGACTGGATGGCCCCTGGGGTCTCTTCCAACACTATGATTCTATGATTCTATGGCTCATTCTCTTCTGTTTTGCCAGGTGTGAAGAAGGAAGGCAAGTGTCCCACTTCCTTGTGTTACCCTAATTTCGGGGGTCCCTGGGAGGACACCTCACTGTGCTCCACTTGATGGAGAATGGAAATTAGCCAGAGCACAAGTTATAGCACGGTAAGAGGCAGGGTAACCTAGCGGGGTCTTTTTGCCCAGTTTTTTATGGGGTCAGGCCAAGCCAAAAACCAAACAAAACGTCTAATAAATGATTTTATTAAATGTAAGTCTCACGCACCAACGCACTCTCGCACACACGCACCCAAGAACTATTAAGAAGAAAAAGAGAGGAAATTGGACAGAGGGAGTATTGAAGGGGTGTTGTTGGAGTAATACTGCACCTTGTCCTGAAGCCTGGGTCTGAGAAAGCAGCCAAGAAGTGGGACTCAGCATGGAAAGAGCTGAGGGGATTGCTCAATGAACGGAGCGACAGTTGGGTGGGATGACCAGGAGCGATCCAAAAAACCGCTCAAAAGCTGGGACTATTTATAGGGGAAAAAGTACCTGGAGGGCTAATCCTTTCCCAGGGAGAACAATGGGAGTTGCAGTAGACACAAATTGGTAATTTCCTTTGAGTTATAGGATTATTAGATGTTGCCAAAGTCTCTGAATTTTTGGACGTTTTGTGGTGTGAATTCTGGTCCCCACCTGATGGAATATTTGCTCAGCTTGAGGCACACACGTTAATCCTCTCAAGTTAGTGTCTCGGGGCTGAGGACCTTCTGTTTATTGTGGGTTTGTTTTTCTTGAGGCTTTCCTGGGGCTACGTGATGGTAATTTTACTGGTCTGACCCTGTTGTTGGTCTTTCGGCTGTGCCTGCCTACGTACCCTTTCGGGGGACCTCTCTGGCATACAAAGCTATATTTTAATATTAAAATTGTAGACCCTGGGATAGGGCTTCTCTCTCACAGTAACACTTGCCTCTGCCCTGGTGCTGAGAAGGAAGGTTTATGCACCATGGCAAAAGGCAAGGGAATGAGAGGGGGGAGCTCTGAAAGGGAATGGGAGGGAATCATGGAGAGGGAGTTATTCACAGCTTTTCCTCTTTTCTGAGGATTCTGTACCCCTAAACCTCATGAAAGTGGAGGGGTCACTGTAGTCCATACTTCCAGAAAACATAGTACAAAATTTTGCAATAATCCTGCACCTTTATTTTCTCCATCACCCATGGGGAGAAGTGGATGAGAAAATTGTTGTTATTGTTGTTGTTAAAAGAAGCTTTGCAACATCTCTGATATAATATCCAGTGAAATGGTAACAGTGGCTTTGATTCTTTATTGCAGTTACAGATTATTAACTTAAAGTTAGGAATCTATAACTCCTCTGTATTCAGAAGCTCTACATAGTCATGTTTGTGGCAATATTGCCACAATTATAAGTGCCCTCACAAATGTTACCAGGCAGCAGCCTGATCAAGAAATGGAAATCTGGTCCTGCTTCTGCAATCAGGGTACAGAAGCAGGACCTCTGACACAATTCCTCATTGTAGCCTCACTCATTGGTAAGAGGGGAGTGGAAATGTCATCTTCCTGTGCCTCAATCAACAGCAGAACAGATATCCATCTCTCAGAAAAGCTACTGCCTGGTAAAGTATGTAGAAGGAGTGCCAGGGCAAGACACATTACTTCAGTATACATAAGTAGGCAATGTAGAGTGTGGGCCAACATTTTCAAGAGCACTGCACACTATTTGAAATGAATTGTAAACATTTATAACAAATGCAATATTTGTGTGTGTGTTCTATGACACAGTTTGAAATTATTCAGATGGTTCATTTAATTGCTGAAGCAAACCAAGTAATGTGAATTTCCCTTAATATACTTCTAAAAATAGAACAAGCACACTGTTACCCTGTAAACTGGGGGTCCTGGGAGGGACACCAAAATGTGCTCAACTAAAGGTGGGGAAAATTAGCTCAGAGCACTGCTTAGCGTTACGAGAGGCAGGGTAACGTAGCGAGATCTTGAACCCTATGTCTACGGGGTCGGGTCGAGTCAAGGAGCACACAGAAGTTGAAACAATAATGATGTTTTATCACAAACACAAGCAAAACAGTGTGTGCAACACATTCACACAAGATAACTAAGGAAAATAAAGGTTGGAGTGGTATAGAGGGATTTTTAGAGGAGTTGCTGGTTTGGGTGATACTTCACCTGTCCTGAAGCCTGGAAAAATGGAGAGCAAGGCCGGGGCGCGATGTAACTCAGCACGTGGAGCTGAGGGGAAGCTCGCCAAGCAAAGCGGCAGCAAGGCAGGATGAAACTCGGGAGCGTTCCGAGGAAGGTCTCGGAATCAAGGGTTTTTATAAGGGGAATTGTGACTGCAGGCTATGCCGTACTTGGGGGAAAACAATAGATTTGGAGTTGGAGACAAAGCCTCCGAAAGGTCAGAATCTGAATGATTGAGTTATCATAGAGATTCTCAATAGAGTAGCCAGTATGCAAATGCAGAGTACTTGGGTATTGTATAGTTAACCCATCAAGCTACCATAGCGGGGCAGAGGCTCTTTTCTAGGTTGCGTGCATACCTAATTAGAGTACTTGCCTGGAGGTCTCCTAAAGCAGCGAGTCAGCTATTTTCTGGCCTGCCTGTATTGTCTAGGAATATTACGGCAATTAACGGCCGAGCTTGTTTACGTGCTTGTCCAGTGGCCTCGCAAGCACGTGGAAAGGAATACAGAAGTGCAGCCGAATTGTGATATCAAGAGGATATCTTTTAATATCCCCAAAGCTCGGACTAACCAGGGCAGTAACAGCACAACTTATTGATTGACTGATTGAAAAGTTATACTCTGTGTAATGTTTGCTTGTATTTATTGTGTGTTGCCCTTTTTTTATTTTCATTACGATTCATTTCACCATAGTCTAGAATTCTTTGTGTGCCCAACTTTTAACTTTTATTGTACTTAATAGAAAACCTAATAGAATTGTCTTTTAAAAAACATAATGTAAAGAGTTTCAAATAAAATATCTAATTAGAAACTCCCATTTTAAACATAGTTTCCTTGAAGGATAACTACAACAATAATTTTAATGGGCCAATACATTTAACTCCCTCGTTTTCCAATTATTGTCTTTCCAAGATGGCTCTTGGACATTGCAAAAACAGTAATGGTACATGAACTTTGCAGGCTGAGGAGTTCAAAAGCTGATGAAGGCTTGTGATTGAAACAGAGATTGAAACAGAGAGAAATAATTGGACCTCTGTTCACTCCTGCTTTTGTTCACATCTGAGTGTCTTTATTAATCAAGGAGTAAAGGCAGAATCTTGTTTTGTCATAAGATAGTATAAGAAGCAGTGAATTAGTTAGCAATAAAATACATTATGTAAGAACTTTATCAATGAGTTATAGGAGAAGTCAGTTGATCTTTTACTTTGCTCCAGGTCATCAAAAATATAAACTCTAGAAAGAGACTTTTTAGATTCCATTACCATGAGAAAATTGGTTAAATTAAGACAAAACAAGAAATTTGGGGGTGTTTCCTGGAAACTGGAGCAATGATGGTATAGGAAAGGCCCAGAGCATGAGGCTTTCCAGCTGCTTTACCTTGGAGGTTGCTTCACTGTGTGAATGTAACTGTGACTTATGCAGGTCTTCCTTTTTTACTCCCTATTGACTAGCAGTGTCCACGTGATGCTGGATCCTTCATTTCAGCTTCCAAGAGTATAAAGCAAATCTGATCCCTCTCTAAGACAAAGTGTGATTTGAACAAAACTTAAGCAAAGATCAGAATTACTTTAAATCCAAATACCACAAACTGATTATATATGTCAGATCTTGGAAATACTATTTTTTGGCTTACACATTTCAAATCACCCAGCTAATTTTGGTGGCTATTCTGGATGGGGTATGCTGGGGGCTGTAGTCCAAAAACTACAAATGTAGCCACAAAACTTTTTGAGAGCTTTAGTATGGTTTATGTTGCACATAACCCCTTTGTATGATCAGAAGTGGTGACTGATATGTAATACTTTCTTTGAGAATGCAGAAAAAGCGTTCTGTTGCTCTTACCATGATGGCCCCTGAGAGCTATAGCTATGAATGTAAAATATAAAAAGGAATGAGAAGAGCTATGATTTATTGTTGGCTGTTTATGTAAGGGTTTTCTTCATACTTAAGAGATTTGGGTTTTAAGCTACAGCAGATAGTAATTCAATATGATAGATAAAATCTTCCGTATCCAAGAAGCTATTATGGTGTCCAGCTTGCCAAAGGCTGAGGCTTTTAATAACTAACGAGTGTCATAATCACTGTAGCAATAGCCTGAACAAAATGCTGCAGGAGGAGAGCCAGGCTACCTGTGTGAAAGAATAAGAATGACTAGCTATGCTGGAAAAAATCTATCTTCTGGAAAATCAAAATGCTCACCTTTAAATTACAACATTTGATGCTCATACTGATGACAACAACGACAGTGATGACTTTGGTTTTGGCAGCTGTGTTTTCTGACTTACAGTGACTCTAAGATGAACCTATCAGGTGTGTGTGTGACACACCCAAGGTGACCCGGTGGTTTTCCATGGCTGAGCAGGGAATCTGTTCTATATCCCATATTCTCCTGAGATGGGACCAAGACAGCTTATAGCAAAGTTAAAACAGGATGGAGCTAAGAAATAACATGCATTTAACTTGTTTAGATAATTTAAATATTGTGTATTGTTTTATATATTTTAGTCTGGGTTTTATTATCTTAAATTTATTTTAAACATTTTGATTTTTTTAAAACTTGTATTCCAGTGCAGGATCCCACTATATACAATGGTATAGAAATGTTTTAATAGATAAAATAAGTAAATAAACACTTATTCTATGTATTTTTTTGTCTGATATATTTTATTATTTTTGTACACCACTTAGAAATCTTTATAAATCCTTGCAAAACATTTAAAAGGTAATAAGAAGCAAGGCCAAAAAAGAAATAAGATAGAAGTCTGTCTTATCAAGTTTTTAGGACTAGAGATAGGAAAAAAATACATTAGGTTCAACAGTCTCAATGAAAACAATGTTTTTATACCTCCTAAGACTTATTCCAAGAAAAATTGTGCACCTTTACTCAAGCATTCACACATTTTTCATGGTTTCCAGTGTATTTCTAAAGAAAGAAGTGCATAAAAATGTAAATAAAAATGTGAATGGCTGATCATCTCAGTGGCCATATTCCTTCAGTTACCTAGACCTCAAACTATTTAGGCCTTTCAAAGTTGTTCTCTCTTAGACTGAACTGGACATAGAAGAAAACGGAGAAGAAACACAAAAAAGCAAGGAAAGCAGAAGATTATTTCTATGTTCGTTTCATTTTGGAAATTAGCAGTCTGAAGACTTCATATCAAATTTTGCTGGAACAATCTTTTTTCTTTCTTTCCTCAAAGAACTCAGGTATTTCTCCCCCAGAAAAAGAACACTCCAAATTCGTTATCACTTTGTGGAAAATTCAGGGTCAATCACCCTCCCACTGGGCAGAAGGAATGTTCTTTGTCTTTCATCAATGTTACTGAAACTCCTCATTTTTCTAGTTATTCACTGATATCCAAATTCCCCTTGAATTTTGCCTCAGCTGCATTTTGTTTATAACTCTGTTTAGAATAGCTTGGCTGTGAAGGAAATTGATTAAACTGAGCCTATTCACTGACTTCTAAGAGGCGGGAGGAAATGTGTGCCACCATTATGTCTTGAAATGCTAAAAAATGCATTAAAAAAGATAACGAACAATATGAAATAGTTAGGCCTTCTGCTCAATATAGACTTAATGAAAGACAATATTTACCCCATTGAACAATTGCTTTACAGTGATATAATAAATCAGAACAAGATACAGTTCACTAGGTGGGACCAGAGAGGAAATCATGAGATTGATTGCACTTACTCCCAGACATAATTATTTCTTCAGTAGGTTGCCCTTCTAGAGGCAAAACTAGTACAAGCCATAATTAAAACATGTTTTGCATAGTAAGGTAAATCATCAGCTTTAAAGCAAACTGGACTTTTTAACATCTGAAAGCTGCCAATGATTTTTTTTAAAAGGAAATTAATTTCTATGTTGTGATGGCCAAAGTTCCTTTTTCTTTTTTAAAAAAGATATCTTTCAGAAATTAAAAGAGGAAATTCATTATGATTCCTTTCTATTAATTTGTGCCAAGAGTCACATAAGGCTAAACAAAGGAAACAAGGTTGCAACCGGTAACTTAGAAATTGGAAGGCAAGAAAGTTGCCTGGCAGATGGTATCTGCTGCTTTAGTGACACAGTTAAAAAGGCTCTGTACTGGCAGTCAAACATCTCAGTTTTAAAGATGGGTGTTCTTGGAGAGGGCATTTGGTTGAATAAATAGGAAGTACATAATGCTTTTTTGTGAACACCATAATAAGTATGAAGCAAGACAAGCATGGAAGGAAAAGAAGGCTAAGCTGCTTCAACAAGGCACAAGGCAAAAAGAGGGAAACACAATAGTATAGATAAGTGAAGCAAGGGAAGGCATGGCAAGGTAGAAGGGATGTAAAGAGGTGAGGCAGCAGTGCCAGATGCTCTTCAGGAGGGCAAAATCCATCGATCCCAGCACTCCACACCTGAGGCAGTTGCCTCTGTCTGCTTAGTGGAAAACTATATCTGTTACATTCCTCAAAACCATCTTGTTATTTACTGCTAAGTAGTCTGGTGTATACTCTGTAAAAAAGGGGAACAGAAGGCAGATCTCTAGATGTACTGGGCCTCATTTCTCATCACACCCCACTGACATGTCTATTGGTGAGTTTTTATAGAAAGTTAAGCCCAAAACATCTGGCGATCTACCATTTGACCACCCTGCTATATAGAACACATCTCATCCCACAGTAACAATAGGCAGTTCAATTAAGTAGCATTCTGTCTGATCCCAGACCGGAACTCACCGTGTCTACAAGACTATGACTATCTTTTGGATTAAAGGTAAAAAACGTTGTTAAGAGAAATGTGTATTCTCTGTTTTCCTTCTAAGAACAAGATTTCCTTAGAGGTACATGCCTCATGACTGGCGAATTAAGAATGTGGTCTAAATTCTATTGGTTAGTCCCAACTGGAGTAGATCAGTCAAATCAGTTGTTGAATGGTGAGTCAAATGTTGTAAAAATCCCATTGATTTCACTCCACTCTAATCTACTCTTGCTGCAACTCCTGATGGTATCCAGACCTGTGTTTACTTCCCAATGACTAATCAAAAAACAAAGGATGTTAAATGGAAACTGTGAAGGAAGAGCATCTGCTATCAGAGAAAGCTTTTGATATTTGGGAATAACTTCTTCTAAATAGCATTGTGTATTATAAAGCTTAGCCTTAAGAGCTTTGTTGCTAGTGCAGTAGCTCAGTTGCAAAATGCTTGATTTGAATACATCACAGTTCTAATGCCTGACCTTTCTAGCTGTAGGATGTCAGGGATAAGAAGGACTTCTGCCTCTGAGAATCTGAAGTGTTTCTACTTGTCAGAGCAGAATGCTGGACAAGTAAAACCAATGACCTGACTCAGCATGAAAAAGCTTCATAAATAAGGCTGTAAAATATAATAGGCTAGTGTCTAATTATTTAAACCATCTTCTCCTCTCAAAATCTTTCTTAATGATATCTAATGTTCAGAGAACATTAAATGAGGGCCACTTGGGCTTTATTATGTTGATGATTTTTTTTTTTAAATCAGTGCCTCACAGTGTAAGACAAAGTGCAGAGGTTTCTAATTATAAAATACTAATTAACACTCATATGGTTTTAACACCTGCGTTATTTTTTTTCATAGGTGTGAAACACTTGAACCATTTTCCATCCAATCTTCATCCCAAATGCCCTATTTGGAGAAGAGTGGTCTTCTTCATTTAGCTAATGTTAAATAATGTACAAGGAAAAAGGAAGGAAAATGATTGAAATGGTTTCACCAGATACCTTATTCACCTCCATTATACATGGGTGTGTTGAGGGGAAGTTACAGTTTAGGAGAAAAAAATAAAGATTATTTTGATTTTTTTAAAAAAACTGAATGTTTTTAGAGCATTATCAAATCCTAGAAATAAAGCTTTTAACTAAAACCCCCATAATTTGCTTGCTTGTTTGTTGAATTTATATCTCACCTTTCTCTTAAGATGAGACTTAAAGAGGCTTTATTGAATACCTCTTAAACCTAGGATATTATTCATCCCTGAACCAAGTACCCAAGACTGTGGTTTTTATAGAGATTTCCTCCTTTTGCCATCATAGTAGGCAAAGCTCAGGAAAATTATACCCAGGAGAGAAAGAGAAATTGATGGTGGTACATGAATGTCTCCCATTTCTGACACTAGTACATTGAACTTAAGTGACTTTGACTCAGTCAAGAAATTTGGACGAGTAGATATTTGGAAAGCCTACATAGGCATTCTATTTCTATCAATGGCAAAGTGTTGTGGTGTATGAATCACCACAACATGAACACAAGAGTGATGGAGAGAATGGCACGTAGCTACTAAGCCCCATGCTGATCTTTCCATACCTGTGGTGGGATGGACTGGTTCTTAAATGAAGTTTTAGATGGTACCTATCTTTATTTGCACTAGATTACATACATTTTTTTCTCAGTGTCTTCAATATGTAATTGTTGATTTGGGGATATTAACATTTTTTCTAAATGTTTTGAGAAAAGCCTGTCTTGTTGATTCACATGGCCTGTATTGGGTGGCCTGAATGCATGCTTGCTTTTCATTTTTTTTCTAGTTCCTGCATGGCCTTAATAGCAAACTTGAAACTTTGTAGTGGGTTCGCACACACACACATACACACATCTCTGTTACTTTGTCTCTTCAAGAAAAAATAGGTCCTTTCTGTACCCCACCTTCTTGTGATGTCCTCCCATGGGGATCCCAGCAATAGCTCTGGTGGAGGGGAGTGCAGCAGGAGTGCTCCCCTCCATACTGGCTGCCTCTGAAAATGAAGGAAGTGCCCTGCCTCTTCCTTCCACAGTGCAGCCGGATACTTTCCAAGGCTGGGCTGGGGAAGGAAGCACAGTTATTGCACTTCCGGACCCTCTGCAGACCAGGTAAGTTAGCGATGGTGGTGTGATCAAGGGTCATTGACAGGGAAAACCCATCAATGATTAACTCCATGGTTGCACTGCCTGGGGAGAAGAGAAGGACAGGACCACAACAACATCATGCATAGCTATCATTGTGGCCCTGTTCTTCTCCCATCCCCATGTTGGGACAACAACATCCTGAGGAAAGAGCCTGAGCTGCAAGTATCTTGGAGGTTTTTGGAGCTTGAGTAAGTGAGGACTGGCAAACAATGCAACAGGACTGAAGCCAATGAATTGTAAAGACACTGGGAACAACACACTAAACCTGCCGACACTCTTGCCTGCTCCTAGGTTTGTGCATATAATGCGACTACTTCAAATATCCTTAAGTGAAAAACTCACTTGAAAACCCCCTAGCCTCTTTAGACTTCATTTGTCTGAACAGTTTCTTTAATATCTCACTCTTGAGAAATCACAGAGAAAGGTTCCTTTCTCACTCTCCATTTCCTTCCTTTTTCTGTGTTAAATATCAGCCTGCAATCTACTATATGGAAATTAATGGAATTAGATGACTATTGAAATTTCTTTCACTGGGTTAAATGAGCTGAGCCTGGGATGAAAGCTTCTTTGCTTTTGAATGCAGCACCGCCCTGGAAGCTCTGGCTATCTTTTCCTGGTTGTATAGTTAGATGTCCTCATTGTGTTTCATATTGTCACAATCTGAGGTACCTGTACTCAAAAAAGTCCTTATATCACGAAGAGCAGGTTAACATTATACTGCAGGGTGGGGGGGCTGGTGTGAGCCAGTATGCTATTTGAGATTCTACGAGACTTAGCTGCATTATTCAGTCCAATGTGTGCAGCTGGAAGTCTCTGATTTTTCACCTTTTCTTTACATTAGTCTGTGTGCCTGATCTGAACACAGTTCTCTTATGTCTTCATCTGACAAGCCTGCTTTTTATCCCTCTGATATGATCTGGTGCAGGTAGTCACTGTCCAACAGCAGTGTTACATAATTCATCTTTCAGAACTCCTACAAGCCTTTTGAATATATGAAAGAATTCATTAATGCATTTCTACAATGAGACTTTATTGTTAATCTACTTTTTTAAAAATGAAGGTTTAAAAAGGATAAAAAAATGGAGCGGAAATTGTTATACAAGCATTAGATACACATTTTCTCTTGAGAGCCAGTGTGCTGTAGTGGTTTGAACATTGGATTATGACCATGAACACCAGGGTTTGATTCCCTGGTTGGCCATGGAAAGCCACTGGGTGACATTGGATGTGTCATACACTCTCAGTCCCAGAAAACCCCAGATAAGTTTGCCTAATGGCACCATGAGTTGGAAATGACTTGAAGGCACACAACAAGAAGATATTTTCTCACTTTCAATGACCTTGCTTTTGGTGTGTACTTCACATTGTTCTGTTAGATGTTTGCATTAACTCTTGAAAAAAGCCGAGAGATGAAAAACACGGGGGAAAATGGCGGAGCGAACGGCTACCTAGGACGAACGCGGTCTCTAGGTTGTCGCCACGAGGGGTTTATCTAGGCGAAAAACGGGACAGCTGTTATGAACTTGCAGCTCGCGATCGGGGGAAGATCGCAAGTTTGTGGGTTCCGAAGAGCCTAGGCAAGTACTCCCCCGGTAAAGGGAGTCCAGAGGGAGTTCGAGGGGGATCCAGAAGACCGCCAGACCGCTTATCCGAGGTGGATGCACCGAAGGCAGGCGGACAAAGGCGGAGGATCGTAGAACGTCCACGACCGCTCGTTGTGTCTGAAGAGTCAAAACTTCAATTAAGCAACGCCAAGACCCTTTTTAGAGACTGAGTGAGTACAAACAGTATTGAATTGGACTAAGAAGTGTAGATCTCTGACTTAAGAAAATAATTTCGTCATAACAGAGTGGGTACGCTGCGAAGAAAAGAAGCGACAGAGGAGGACTTCTCCATAGTGTGGGAAAGCAGTTTTACAAGAGACGTTTTGATATTTCGGGAACAAGCAACTGGATTAAGACACGGACTGGACTGAGTAGCTTTATTCAAATATAAAAAAGTAACTACATAGTTACGAGAGACATTTGCTAAGGTTAAGACTTTTTTTTTTTTTTTTTTGCCATATATATGGGGATTTAAATATTAAGAACTGTGGGGAAGGTTGGAAGCTTTCATTTCTACGGACTTTTGGTATGTGTATGGATGAATAGAATCAAGGACTGATCCGGTGATTTTCTTCTTTGCACGGACTGGACTTTTTGGTAAAGGACAAATTGGAAATAAATGAAGATAGCGAAGAGTTAAATAAATACCCACTGAAGTCTGCTTATTAATTAAGACATAAATAAATTGGACGTTTAGATATTTGGACAGTTAAGAGCATCGGGGAAGATAAATCTACTAAGCTGAGAGACGGAGGAGCGGAGAAAGAGGGCAGATAATTGGCATGGTTAAGCGACGGGGACAGTGAAGACGACAGTCGGGAAAAGAAGAAGAAAGGAGACGAAGGAGATCAACAATTAATGATTAAGACTGGAAGTATTATAGTTATGATAAATATAGATATAAGTTGAGAGTATAATATTTAAAAGGGGGAATAAATAGTAAATATATAAAGATTTATAGAACATATAAATATAAACATAAAAGAATATAATTTATACATGTGTATAAGAGAATGTTAAAATTTTGAAGTAGGACAAAGCTTGAATTTAAGGTAAAAAAAAAAGCCAGAAGGAATATATATATGTATATTTATAGTAAATTACAGTAAGTGGGGGAAGTGTGATTATCTAAAAATAGTAAGATTTATATTTGAAAAGGGGGGAAAAAAAAAAAGGAGAAGAAGAGAGAGCCAATTGTTTATCATACAGTTATATATATTAATAATTGCGAAATTAGAATCTGTATTTTCTTTTTCGGACTGTTTTTCTTCTCTGTGACCAAATGTTATGGTTACTGGCGCATAAGTGACCTTGAAGTAAGCATACCTGAAATTTAGATAACTTAATAAGCTGCAGCTGTTTCACTGGTTGAAAACATAAGTTAATAAGAGGACAGTCGTGATCAGTTTCACAAATTTGAGGACGAAAGATTTGATATTACAAAAAAGCTATCAGGAGAAACTGATCATTGATTCACAGGAAGTAAAAATCTATAAAGATATTCCCACGCAAGTCCTGAAGAAAAGGCAGGAATATAGATTCTTGACGCAACTGCTGTTGAAAAACGGTGTAACTTATACATGGAATAGAACTGAGGGGATATTCTTTACCTTTCAACAAAAAAGATATAGAATAAACAATACGGGGAAAGCTAAAGAAGTTGCGGAGAATCTAAGAAAGCTCTTTGGGAATATAAAGGAAAAACAGGGAAGGAATGGTCGAAGAGAGGATGAGATGGGAAAACAAGACGAGGCTCTTGGAGCGATAGGAGGAGAACAACAATCAGAAGAGGAGGAAAGATCAGCAGAAGAGGAAGAATTTGAAAAAAGTACTGAAAAAGAAGAAGAGGAATATCAGGAAAGTGAAATAGAGATCCAAGAAGACAATTAAAATAAAGAGACGGAGAATATTTATAATAACTGAAAAATGGATCTAAAAGTTTTATCATGGAACACGAAAAGACTAAACTCTCAATATAAACGTCGACACATATTTCATTATTTAGAGAGAGCCAAACTGGATATTATATGTCTACAAGAAACCCACATAACGGATAAAGATATGAAGTATTTGAAAAATCCCAAGTTGGGGCAGTGCTTTGCAGCGTCATGGGAGAAAAAGAAGAGAGGAGTTGTAATGTACATCAGTAATAAGTTAGAAGCACAAGAAATATTTGTAGATACGGCTGGGCACTACTTGGGAGTAGAAGTTAATATGGAGGGAGCTCCAATGTTATGTGTGGGAATATACTCTCCAATAGAAAACAAAGACAGATTTTATGCAAAAATTAACAAATTAGTAACGGAGTACGCTAACGAAAGACATCAAGAAAACATATTAATTTTAGGGGACATGAATGGAGTATTGAATCCAATGGAGGATAGACAATCATCCAAACAAATAAAGAAAAAACAGGGAAAACTTCCGCAAGTTTTCTTTAAAATGATGGATGAACTGGCTTTGATTGACGTTTGGACCTTCAAGCATGGAGCGGAAAAAGGGTATACATTTTATTCTGATCGTCACAACTCCATGTCCAGGATAGATATGTTTTTGATATCGAAGACACTTCATAAATGTATCTGGGACATGGAGATATTACCTAAAATAGCATCAGATCATAATCCAATTCTTTTAAAATATATTCAAGGAAAGAAAAAAGAATATAACTGGAGACTTAACGATAATTTATTGAGGGACGAATCAGATATTAAAGAGGTAAAAGAAAATATTCAAAGATATTTTGAAGAAAACATGAACAATGAGGTCCAAATGAAAACAGTTTGGGACGCGGGAAAGGCAGTAATAAGAGGACAGTTGATTAAAATTGGAGCGATAAAGAAAAAGAAAAAAGAGCAACATTTACAGAATCTACTGGAGAGATTAAAAGAAAGAGAAAAAGAATTTAGAAATGACATCGAGAATGTAAAATTGAAGATGGAAATAAAATTGTTGCAAGATCAAGTGGCAGCTACTAGCATGGATCAGGTTGAAAGGAAGATGAAATATTGCAGAATGAAGTATTTTGAACATTCAAATAAGCCGGGAAAGTGGTTGGCCTATAAACTCAGGAAAGAAAGAGAGAAAAGAAGAATATTAAAAATTAGGAAAGGCCAAACAGAAATAACAGACCAACAACAAATCAAAAAAATTTTCGCTAAATATTATAAATCTCTGTATGGAAGAGATTTAATAGAAGAAGTGGAGAGAAAGAAGGCCAGAGAGTATTTGGATGTGCAAAAAATTGTGAGCTTATCGGAAGAACAGGAAGAATTGTTAAATGCAACAATTACGGTTGCAGAGGTTACAGAAGCTATCAGGAAATTAAAGATTGGCAAAGCGCCGGGACCAGATGGATATACCGCTAAGTATTATAAAATCTTTGTTGCAGAATTGGCGGAACCACTGGCAAAGACAATGAATCAAATTGGACAAAATGGACTACCAGAAACATGGAGGCATGCTAACATAACATTGTTGCTGAAGGAAGGGAAAGATCAAACACAGCCGGAAAATTATAGACCTATCTCACTGTTGAATACGGATTATAAAATTTTTGCGTCAATTTTGGCTGAAAGACTAAAGAAGATATTACAACAAATGATTCATGTAGACCAAAATGGATTTTTGCCCAACCGACAACTGAGAAATAATACAAGGATTTTATTAAACATCATAGAACTCTTTGAAAAAAGAAGCGACAAGAAATTAGCTATATTATTTACAGATTTAGAAAAAGCATTTGATAAAGTTCGATGGTCCTTCATTACGGAAACTCTAAAAAAAAATGAATTGTGGTCAAAATTTTGTAAAATGGATAGAGGAAATTTATAAAGATCAAAAAGCCAAATTATTAATAAATGGGGAATTGACAAATTTCATAAATATCAATAAAGGAACCAGACAAGGTTGCCCATTATCGCCACTTTTATTTATATTAATTTTAGAAATATTAAATAATAAAGTTCGGGAGGACACCAGGATAAAAGGAGTCAAAATTAAGAAACATGAATATAAATTGCGCGCCTTTGCGGATGATATAGTGTTTTTCCTAGAAGATCCATTGGAAGGTGTAGAACATTTAACAAAAGAACTTCAGAAATTTGGAGAAGCGGCTGGATTAAAAATAAACTACGACAAATCAAGCATGTTAACTAAAAATATGAGACACTTCGAAAAAGAAGAGTTAATAAAATTAACAGGAGTCAAAGTGGAGAAAAAAGTCAAATACTTGGGAATTTGGTTTTCGGATAGTAATAAGGAACTTTTTGACAACAATTACAATAAAACTTGGAAAGAAATAGTGGGAGATCTGAAGAAATGGTCAAATTTAAACCTGTCTTTGTTGGGACGAATAGCGGTAGTTAAAATGAATATTCTACCAAAATTGATCTTCATATTTCAAAATTTACCGATAGTAACAAATGATAAGCCTTTTCAACAATGGAAGAAAGACTTAACCAAATTTATATGGAGAGGTAAGAAGCCAAGGATCAGATGGAAATTGCTAACAGACCAGAAGATGAAAGGAGGATGTGATCTACCAGATATAAAAAGTTATTATCAAGCAAGCGTAATGGTGTGGCTTCAGGATTGGATAACGTTAAAAGACACCAGAATACTAGAGATCGAAGGGGCAGATTTGAGATTTGGCTTTCATGCATACCTTTGGTATGGAAAAGAAAAAATAGATAAAGAATTTAATAACCATTATTTAAGGAAAGCATTGTTGAAAGTCTGGCTTACCATTAAGAGAAACACATACAACAGAATACCATTATGGATCTCACCGCAGGAAGCCTTATTCGGAAGATGGGCAGACCACAAAGATAACTGGATAAGATATGAAAATTTAATAGAGCTGGGAAAGAATGTAACATTTAAAACGAGAGAAGAACTTGCCCAACAAGGAATTGTATTAAATTGGTTCCCTTATCAGCAATTAAAGGAAAGATTTAAAATTGATTTGAAATTAGAAGGATTTGTTATTCAAAGAAAATACAACGAATTAGAAACTATAGTCTTTACTAAAACTAAGCAGAAGATATCTTTGTACTATAAATATTTTTTACAGAGGCAATTGGCGGATGAGACAATAAAAGAAACAATGATAAAATGGGCAAAAAATGTCCAACACGAGATTCCGTTAGATCATTGGGAGGTAGCATGGAAGGAGACAAGTGAATTCACATGTGCACAGGATTTGAAAGAAAACTATATAAAGATGATGTATAGGTACCATTTATCTCCAGAACGTATAGATAAAATTTACCATTCAGGAAATAACAAGTGTTGGAAGTGTAAGGAGAAAGTGGGATCCTATTATCATATATGGTGGACTTGTGAAAAAGTGAAATTATATTGGAAGAAAATATATGAAAGCATAAGAGAAATGTTTGGTGTAACATTCCCAATGATACCGGAGTTTTTTCTTTTAAATATGACATTTGCACTTGAAAAAAATTTTACTAAGAAAAATAACAGAGTACTATTGAACTTGGTAACAGCGGCTAGGATAATTTTTGCAAAAATGTGGAAAAGTCCGGAAATACCCAATTTAGATCAATGGTACCTGAAAGTCTTAGAATACAAAGATTTTGATATATTTTCTCATTATGTAAAAGGTAAATCAATTAAAGAAATAGAGAAGGATTGGGAACCAGTTACTAAGTTCATTTCGGGCAGATGGAAAGTAAAATTTGAAAATAACATATAAAGTATGGAAAATCCAGAAGTGGTAACTATATGTATTTAGGGAATCTAAGAATGGAGAAATTAATGTAGGAAAAAATATATAAATGGACAGAAAAAAGCCGAGAGATGACTTAAACCCAGTCTAACAATAGTAGAGGCAAACAGTGTGTTGGCAGAGATTCACTATTATCTCCAGTTGTATAATCATAGAATCATAGAATCATAGAAATGTAGAGTTGGAAGAGACCACATGGGCCATCCAGTCCAACCCCCTGCCATGCAGGAACACCCTCAAAGCACTCCCGACAGATGGCCATCCAGCCTCTGCTTAAAAACCTCCAAAGAAGGAGACTCCACCACATTCCGAGGCACCATATTCCACTGCCGGACAGCCCTGACTGTCAGGAAGTTTTTCCTGACGTTCAGATGGAATCTTCTTTCCTGCAGCTTGAATCCATTGCTCCTTGTTCTGGTCTCTGGAGCGGCAGAAAACAAGTCCTCTCCTTCTTCTACATGGCATCCCATCAAATATTTAAACGTGGCTATCATGTCCCCTCTTAACTTTCTCTTCTGCAGACTAAACATACCCAGCTCTCTAAGTCTATCCTCATAGGGCATGGCTTCCAGGCCTCTCACCATTTTGGTTGCCCTCCTCTCGACCTGCTCCAGCCTGACCATGTCCTTCTTGAATTGGGGTGCCCAGAACTGCAATAGCACATGTTTTCCTTGAGTTACTAGGAATGCTACCAGTTGTACAAGTGGTTCTGTATCCAGTTCTGCAGTTGATTGTAAAAAAGCTTGTACAACCAATTCATTAGATGACTCTGAAAATGGAATGTGCATTGGATTTTGTGCCCGTATATAGTGCATAGCTAGGTGTCTGATACACATCCCATCACTGGTGCTAGTAAAGTGACATGGGTCAATGTGTCTGACAAATTATGTCTTCCCAAATGTTACAATAAAATTATAGAACAGTGAACATGTAAATAAGCTATAAAATCACTGTATTAAGAATGGTTTGTTGAATTTTTCTTTCCTCTGATAAAACAAGCAGGTATTTTCCTAGCTGCAACTGCAAACTGGGCCACTGAATAGGTAACCTTTGCATGTGTGGCTGCAAGAAGCTCTACCATGATATTCTGAGGAGAGCAGGCCCAGGAAGTTTGAATTAATAGTAACACAAATCTTTGATGAGGCTTGGAGTAAAGCAGGCAGTATAGCAGGTAATGAATTATATCCTCTATCTGGTTGTAGTCAAAACCACATTTCCTCTCTGCAATGGGGATATGTAGGTATCTCCCTTTGAGATATACAGAGGGCATCTGCTGAAATCTTAATTCTGTAAATGCCCTTTGGAGCTGCACAAATGTCAGGTCTTCGAAGTATTGTGGCATTGTGTGGTTGACCTGAATATAAGCATACCAAATTGAAAATCATGCTCCGATTATCTCTACTTTATCTTGGTTTGCGTCATAGTTGAAAATCCAGTTCTAGAGGTCCCTGTTACTAAGTTTTAAATAATTCTCTACGTTAAGATGGTAACTCATTAATTTGTTGTGGCACCGTTTTGCCCAACCTCCAGCCCTTAATTCCTCCAACCAACAGAGTTTTCTGAGAGAGCTGTCTTCAAGCTCATTTAACCTGCACCAGAATCTTAAGAAGGCCAAATCTATCTTAGCTGCTAATGATGGAATACCAAGTTCTGTCCTCAAATGCTGCTGGAACCCCAGGTGAGAGACCCAAAATCTGCCTCATAAATTGATTTTGCATTATTTCGAGCACAGATTTAGCATTTTCCCCCAAATTTCAGCTCCGTACAGCATTTGAAGAATGATTTTAGCTATAAAAACCTTTATTACAGGTTTTATTAATTGACCTTCTCTTGAATAAAAATTTTTTTTCAGTGACCCAATAGATCTAGCACCGAGAAGTTTAGTGGCTTCCAGGTGTTGCCTCCGTGTAAGTTTTGTGTCAAGGTGGAGCCCTAGGTATTTAAATGAATGAACTTATTCTAGTGGATGGTCATCCAGAGATCATGTACCCTTGAGAGGTTTCTTTCCAAAAACCATGATTTTGGTTTTATTGTAATTGACAAGCATTTTTTCTTCTTGGCACCACTTCCCAAATTTGACTAACATCCTTTTAAGGCCAATTTTATTTCGTGATAATAAAACTAGATCATCAGCATGTAGCAGAATTGGGATCATACAGTTGCCAATGGCTGGGCTGGGGGGGGGGGAATGAAGAGTCAGTCATTTCTGGGATCAAATTGTTAATATAAAAATTAAATAAAAAAGGAGCCAAAATACACCCCTGTCTTACACCTCAAGATATGTCGACTGGTTGAATAAGTGATCCATTTAAACCTGTTCTCACCTGTAGATAGTTGTCTTGACGCAATAATGAGACTGACTACCTACCACCTTCATAGGCATGTCTGTTGAGGGCATTAAGAAAGGCCTTTTAGGCAGGTAGTTTGTGCGTGTGCAGGCATGCATGTGCATGCAGTTAAACACAAAATATGCAGTTGGTAAAAATATGTAGTTGGAAAAAATATAAGTTGTAAAGGTCAGATCGAAATGTGTTAGCCTTATTAGTGTTTATTAATTTCTTAAATGACAGGGCCAGTATGTACACAAATTTGCACTTAGTTTCAAATCAGACTGCCCAACCTGTGTTAAAATATGATCCTCTTTTTGGCTGGAATATCCTCCTTTTACTTTTATCTGTGAGCTGATCCTTGTACTTGTCTTTAAAGGGTCTTCTTTTTCTGCTTCAGGGCACCTTGCAATATTTTTTCTTTTTCTGGGTGGGGGTGGGGGGGAGGGTGTTAGATGGAAAATTATAAAAGATCACCTTGAAGCCTGTCAAATAAACCACAACATGGGCAGTACAGAAAGAATGGAGAAGGAAAAAATGAATAAAAGGAACATTTTACACAAGGAAGCAATGGACAAAAGAAACAACAGAATTTATATTTGTGGCTCAACGGCAGCCACTTCATGCAAATGAAACTACTGCAGATATTGAAAAAAAATAAATAAGGAAAATGAATGTCATCTATGTAAAGAAAATAATAAAAGTATCTTATTAAATAAAACCTTATTTATTCATGTATCAAGACTGCTCAGACTAAATAAGAAACTCAATGATAAAATGAATGTATAGTACACTGGAATCTGTGTAGAGTATAATTTACTATCAGGAAAAATGAGTGGGGAAAAAATGGAAAAACATTGAAAACGGTGATGTAAAAGTCTTGTGGACACTGCCAGACTGTTAGAATTTAACATAGCAGGCTCAATTGTGGCTAAGAATGAGAAACTCTGAATTATAAATCTGGCAATACCTGCAGGTAGGAGAGACAAAGACAGAGAGGGATTCAGTGCCTTTGGGAATAGAAAATAATCATGGTTCCAGTAGCAATAGGTGCTCTGGGAACAAGTCCTGGAGTGCATTGCCATTGCTCCAGGGATAGAATGCCCAAATTGCAGTAGCAAGCTATTCATCTTTATAACCTTTTCAGGTTAACCTTCAGTGTCTTTAATATTAGTGACAGAATATGTAGTAAAAATATTAGTTCCAGTATCATGGAAATCACTGGATTGAAAAGGTATACAATGCAATGGAAAGATCTACTTCAGACATTGCCAGTAGACATATCACACAATTTTTTTCCACAGATGGAACACACTTCCCACATCATATCACATCATCTGCTCTTAAAGTAAGTTACTCTAATTGTATTTTGCTTTAACCTATCATATAAGTTACCTTGACTCCCATATTGGGAGAAAGGTGAGACAGACGAAAGAAAGGAAGGAAGGAAGGAAGGAAGGAAGGAAGGAAGGAAGGAAGGAAGGAAGGAAGGAAGGAAGGAAGGAAGGAAGGAAGCTCTTCTCCCCTTAAAGAATTTGCCATGCTACTTATGTTCAAGGAAAAAAAAATGCCTCGTTGCACATTTATTTGAATCCCAGCATAAAGTTCATAAAGGGCATTAATTATTTGATAAATGTTGAGCAATTTGATTAGCAACAAAAGGAAAAGAAATGAAAGGAAAAGAGAACAGAAAACTCTGTACTATTCCGCCAGCCTAATTTTCATGCTCTGTTTCCTGGGATCTCATCCATCAGGAAGTTAACCTGTGGGAAGGCCTGTTGAAACGATTTGGAGCTGCAGAGCTCATTCTCTTCACAGGGTCTTTCACAGGAGAAGACCCTGATGAATTAATTGTACCCCCTGGTGTTTTTAAAGAAGTCTGTCATAAGGTCCAGATACCAGCTGCATCCATCTCAGCTGTTCCAGATTTTCTAAAGTGACCCATATTTTTTCCTGTTGTCTGAACAAAATCTGTGGCTCCAATAGCAAAAAGATGCCCTCTTTGGTACCAGGGAATACACAGTACTAGTGCCAGTGGCAGTAGCATCTAAATATTCCTTATCAACTCTGATTGATCCAAGCTGACATTTTAGTGCCTTACCACATTTACTCTTTGGTGTTACACAGAGCAAAATGAAACAGGGAGGCATGTGCTAATCCCAACTCATGCCAGGAAATTGTGGCTCTCCAAGTTGTGTCAATCATGTCTACATACTTGAATGTACTGATAATATCAGGTGCTTTCATTGCAGAAGAACGACAGACATGCTTTATTTTAAGTGTCACATTTTCAGAAGGAGAAAATAGAAGTCTTTCAGGCTTTGGGGTTTGTTTAATTGCTTTGTTTTCCAAGCAAATCTAGTTAATCTTACAAGCCTTAGAGATTTGTTTAAAGTGGATTTTACAGACTTCCTTGCTGGCTTATGAAGCCTGAGGCAAGTAAGGGTCATAACTCACTGTGGGCTTAATTATCATTGTTATATTGGTGACACTTGGATTTATTGCAACACTGACAATTCTTTTTTATTTACACAAGTTCCACAAGGTTGTCTGGTAGTCCAAAAATGGATGGTTTTTCATTATCTTTCTTTGAACGGTAATAAAAAAGAATTATTAGATGTTGTCCCTCCATCTACCTTTAAGAAGATTTGTAGCTGTACCTTTTTTACTAGGTCTTTTCACCTAATACTGAAGACAGGTAAAGTCAAGTTTCTTAAAGAATCTATTTTGCCCACCTTTTCCACATCATATTTTATGCAGTTTGGAGCTTTGCCTTTTAAAAGAAATCTGAAACAATCTATTGGAATGTATCCCTTCATATGGAGCAAAGGTACAGTTTTGCGTAGGAAGAGGATACTTCGCCAACAAGATTTTTAAAATCAAAGTTCAGCAATGTCCTTTCTTCCTAGTGTATTTCCATAGGACACCTGCCACTGTGCTATATTGAAAACGTAATAAGACAAACCCTGACAACATTGCTTGAACTGTGGAAAAAAAGGTTATTTTCAGTTTTCGTAGAGGTTCTGAAATGTGGCAATTAAGTTATTTGTGGAACAGAAGCTCAACATCCTCTCAGTTCTTATTAATCAGTCCAGCAATATTTTTGTTTTGATTTGATTTGATTTTAAGGAGCAAGCAACTGTTGCCAAGAGAATTGTGATGATTCCACCCTTTCCTGAAGACATAGACCTTTTCACACTGGTCCATTCTCTTGTAATATCCAGATTGGCTTACAGTGATGCACTCAGTGTTTCATTCATCCATCATTTTATTCATATCCCACTTTCTATCAAGTTGGGACTCAATGCAGCCTACAAAAAGGCAGAATACATTAAACACATATAGTTAAAAGGATATAAAATCAAGATTAAAACAATATTAAATAACAACAGAATTAAAACCAATAAAAATCTTATTTTAAAACAGATTTAAAATGGTACAGTACTATAACAGCCATATTTGTAAAAATCAGTTTCCAAAAGCTTGCTGGAAAATAAAGGTTATATCCTGTCACCAAAAGAAAAACAAAAGAAAAACCACACTAGTTTCCCTAGGGAAGGGTTCCAAAGTCTGGGAGCAACCATAGACAAGGGCTTTTCCTATGTATGCAGCAGCCATGTCAATAAAGGTAGTGAGATGGATAGAAGGGTCTCTCTTGCAGATCTTAGAGCTTAGGCATGCTTGTATTGGAAGATATGGTCCTCCAAATAGCCTGGCCCTGAGCTGTATAAGGCTTTATAAGTCACAGCCAGTACTTTGAATTTATTCTAGAAAAAGACTGGCAGCCAATGGAGCTGTTTCAACAAAGGAGTTGTGTGTTTCCTATAACCAGAACCCATTAATAATCTGGTTGCAGCTTTTTGCACCAATTGAATTTGTCAAACACTTTTCAAAGGCAAACCCATGTAGAATGCATTACATTAATCCAATCCAGACGTAACTAAGGCATGTGTCACCACAGCCAAATTAGAAGTTCCACAGAATGGGTGCAGTTGGTGAACTAGCTTTAACTGTGTAAATGCACTCTTGGCCATCACAGAAACTAGGGTTATGGTTGAATCCAAAAGTATGTCCAAACTGTGGATCTATATCTTCAGGTAGAGTGTAATCCCATCTGTGATAACTGAAGCCCCTGTCAGATGTTACTGCCCTGGCTAGTCCGACCTTTGGGGATATTAAAAGATATCCTCTTGATATCATAATTCGGCTTCACTTCTGTATTCCCTTCCACGTGCTTGAGAGGCCCCTGGACAAGCACGCATACAGGTTCAGCCGATTATCGCCGTAATATTCCTAGACAATACAGGCAGGCCAGAAAATAGCCAATTCGCCGCTTTAGGAGACCTCCAGGCAAGTACTCTAATTAGGTATGCACGCAACCTACAAAAGCACGCAGCCTCTGCCCCATGATAGCAGCTTGATGGGTAACCTATACAATGCCCAAGTACTCTGCATTTGCATACTGGCTACTCTATTGAGAACCGCTACGATAACTCAGTCATTCAGATTCTGACCTTTCGGAGGCTTTGTCTCCAACTCCAAATCTATTGTTTTCCCCCAAGTACGGCATAGCCTGCAGTCACAATTCTCCTTATAAAAACCCTGATTCTGAGACCTTCCTTGGATCACTCCCGAGTTTCTTCCCGCCTTGCTGCCGCTTTGCTTGGAGAGCCTCCCCTCAGCTCCATGTGCTGAGCTACATCGCACCCCAGCCTCGCTCTCTGTTTTTCCGGGCTTCAGGACAGGTGAAGTATCACCCAAACCAGCAATTCCTCTAAAAATCCCTCTATACCACTCCAACCTTTATTTCTTTAGTTATTTTGTGTGAGTGTGTCGCATACACTCTTTTGCTTGTGTTTGTAATAAAACATCATTATTGTTTCAACTTCTGTGTGCTCCTTGACTCGACCCAACCCCGTAGACATAGGGTTCAAGATCTCGCTACATTGCCCTGCCTCTCATAATGCTAAGCAGTGCTTCTGAGCTGATTTTCCCCACCTTTAGTTGAGCACATTTTGGTGTCCCTCCCGGGACCCCCAGTACACAGGGTAGCACAGAGCTGCTGGTGACGAGCAGCAGCTGTTGGTCCCTGTTGCTCAGGGTGGAGATGAGTCCTGCAGCTCAAGAGCTCCCCCTGCTGCCATGGACCAAGCAGGCTCGGACGTTCCTCTGCTTGCTCCTTTAGGGCAACAGGGATCCGATTCTGAAGATGGTTTGGAGCCTGTGCCAATCAGGCCACAAACAAGGTGGAGACTCAAGAGAGCTGAGCAAAGGGAGGCTTCCTTGATTATGTTCAAGAAGCGGTGACTAGCCACGCCTGTGTCTTGCGCTATATAACTGCCTGCCTGGAAGCTTTCCTTTGCTTGTGGCAAACTTCTTTCAAGCCCTCCTCTTGCCTGTTCCTTGCACTTGGTTCCTTTTACCTTGAATTGATCTCTGGACTCCTGACTCTTGGCTTTTGGAACTCTGACTATGGCTTTCGCTTGATACTTTGGTAAATGAACTCCCTTGTGTAAAGTGCTTGCTTGTCTCCTCCTGGCTGGACTTTGCTGACACTCACAATCCCTTCTCTGGGCTGGCTCGTCACCCAGGTCTCTGACCTTGACACCATCCAAGAATGTTGCCTACCATAGAAACTTTAGTTACTGCAAAATGCTGTTGCATGCTTCTTAGTAAATAAACAACACATTTAAGATGGTAATAAAAGGCTGTTGCATGCTTTCTAATGAATATTGTGCTGCACAGGTGAGTGGGAGATCCAGTGGGGTGTAGTGGTTTAAGCATTGGACTGTAGCCATTTCCACACCAGACTGTTATAGTATTATTATTCCACTTTCAACATCTTATGGAATCCTGGGGTTTGCAGTTTAGGGAGGGGCCTTTGAGTTGCAAACCACAGGATTCCATAGGATGTTGAAAGTGGAATAATAGCACCATAACAGTCTATTGTGGAAATGGCCTATGATTCTGGAGACCAGGGCCCTTTCCACATGGTGTTTTTAAAGCGCATTAGGTACGGTCCTTCCCCTCCTCAGGAGCCGCCATACCGCATAATGTTCCTGCGGTTAGCTGGGTGCTATCCCAGCTGCAGGCAGTGCTAATGTTGCTTTTTTTTTCATTTTTGCCTGAAAGGTGAAAATAACCTCCCTTTCACGCATCAATTGCACAAGCTGAGGACATGCAGAGCCGTCATCCGGTGTGTTTCTGGGAATGACCCGGGAGTGGGTGGGGTGTGGGGAGTCCCTGCTGCCTCTCCCTCACACAGCAGCTCCCAGGGGAAGCTCCGCCCAGCAGCAGGGCAGCCGCCGCCCCCATTGCAGCAGGAAACACTTCAGGACATGTTGCCGTGCGAGGCCACCCTGGGGCTGATGTCACTACTCACACTCGAGACAACAGCAGCCCCCAGGGTCCGGCCAACTGACATTTATTTAAAAAAATATTTGGTGCTATTGTTAGCACGTTAGCAGGTTAGCACTGTAGCACAAAGCAGTGTGCCCTAAGGGCTGATGGCCAGCCTAGTTCTCACAGTGGAATCGGCGAGGAGCTCCCAAAGCAAAAACCTCCCCACCCCGCCATTCCCATGGCCGTCACCCAAACAGCCAAACACCTCCAACCTTGCTAAACATGGTGGACACATCAGGGAGTCCAGCCAACACGCCCAACACATACGTCCCCAACGAGAAATGCAGTGACCCACATTTCAGCAGGAAGAATGAACTGCACACACATAGGGTGGGTAACACCTGGCTGGGAAACACGCCATGTGAAAGGCACCCCAGGGACTTATCAGTCCATAGGGTGGAAGGAACACCATACTGCGTGGGATGCGACAACTGAAAAGGCCACTGTGAGTCTGGGAATCTGGCCAGGACCCACGCGACCGTACCATACACACCTAGGAATGTAGTGGTACCACTTCATTCTACCGTGGGGACATCTCAGAGGGATATCATGTTCAGTTTGGGGGCACCAGAAAGCACGAACGATAGTGTACACACCGGAACGTGCCCAGAGCTGGGATACAGAAAGGATGAAAGGCCTGGAAAACCATGGACCCCTGCGAGGAAAGCCTCAGGAAGCCAGGGGCGTCTAGCCCTATGGAAACCAGGTCGACAGCAGACAGGAGAGCCATGCTGTCAGATTTCAGGGGACATCACGGTGTACATGGAGCTAACACTTTTCTTGCTGCTGCAGAGACCTGGACTTGGCACAATAGAGCCAAATGTCAGGCAAACAGATTGTGACCAAAGCTCAGGGAGAATCCCCAGGGGGAACACCCTTCTGACGATGCAATGTGCTGCCTGCCAATATGGTGAGCTCACCTCCATCTTCCAGAGCAGCACAAACAGAGCCTGGATGGTTCCCCAGCAGGAGTTGTCATGCACGGCAGGAGGTTGCACTCTATGGCCAGTGTGCACCCTCTCAGCTGTAGGATGCAAAATCCTATGACCCTAGGAGCACAGCCCATGCTCCCCAGCACAGCAGACAGCAGCTGTGCATTGGAAAAATAAGAAGCATTCCCCCTCCCCTCATCCTGTTCTTAGAGCAAGTGGGCATAGCTAGCATAGGGCTCCCTTACTCCTTTGCATGCCAAAGCTCCACCATTTGCCATTCTGTCATTCCCTCATATGAGCACCACTTCTTTTGGTATTCAGATGAGTAGATCATGTGCCCCAAGACACTTGCTTGGGCCATAGGTGTTAGAAGTAAAAGAGACCCCTCCTCAGCTCTCTCTTCTTCTCCTCCATTGTTGCCTCCACCTTCCTCCTCTCTGACCATGCTTCGCATGTGCATCAGAAGATGGTGAGTGAAGAACGAAGCTACCACTATTGAGTAGCTAGTTAGGATGTAGACTCCTGAACACCCTGGAGCTGCCTGCATTTGTTGCTCTGCTTCACACAGTTTGAGGGCACAAAAGCCATACCCAAATTTAGACATGCCTTTCCTGCCACTCCGCTACAGGGAGGCTGAATCTTTACGGTTCCATCTCCCATAGGATTTCTCTACGGGGCCAACACCATGGAGAACTCTAATGTCCCACACTGTCCCACCTCCCACCCCAAATAACTCCTCCCCTGCCCCACACAAGGAACCACAGACTGCTACAAAACAAGAATGATTTATTACACAGACAGATAAAGACATGGCAGACGACACATGGCAGACAACAAGGAGTTATTCAAGACAAAAAAACATACAAGATCAAAGAACAGTAAATCACACAAACAAACAGTTGGGCAGAAAACTATGTACAAGGGCAGCTTTGCCGCCTCCAGTGAAGCCCTGTGAACTGCTCCTTCCACTGGAGCAGCTGCGCCATGTTCCGCTCCAGTGCACCCAGGCGATGTGGTACCGTCACCTCCAGGTACCCCATCCACTGGGCCAGAGCCTTCGCCATGGCCTCCATAGACCTCAGGAGGGTTTCATCTGCAGGGGAAAGACAGGTGGGAACAAGGTGTCAGTCCAGGTCATGAGAAGCCAGGCAGAAGCCCCAAGGTCGTGCCCCAAGGGGTGGTTCGGCAGTACCGGCCGGTACCAGCCAGACACTCACATTCCCTCCTGTTGTGCTCCTCTAACGCGGCCAGCTGCTCCTCCAGCTGCCGCACCCGCAGCAGCAAGTCCGGCACGGTAGGAAGCGCTGGCCTTTGGGTGACCCCAGCTGCACCTGTTGGGAGAGAAGTTCACCACTGAGTGACCATGGGTGTGCAGGAGTTAGCTTGGTAGCCACAGTCAGCTACCGTCACTGTGGATGGGCCTGGGACAGGAGCACATCCTGGAAGTGCACTGCTCTTGGAGCACCACTCTTCCTGCACTCACCTTCCTTGCCAGCTGCCACCAGTGGAGAGACTGCATGCCCCATAGCTGCCTTGAGGGGCCCCATGCCAGCCATCCCCTGCTGGAGGAGAACAGGTCTCTCTCCTGTCAGGGATGACAAAACAGCACAGACTCAGGGAGTAATACTCCTCGATCTTTGGTGTGCAGGGAAGATGGGAAAGATGACCACACATGGCTGTCTGTGCAGCAGCAGACCCAGTACTGCCCCCGACTCACCTTGCACAGGGCTCCTCCCTGCCTGGCCCCATTGTCTGCCATGTCGATGTCCTCCTCCGATGTGGTGGACAGTCCCTGGGGTGTGGCTCCAGATGAGCTTGGGGTCCAAAGTAAACAAGATCAGGCACAGTTGCAGCTGCCCGGCCCTCTTTCCTGGAAAGGAATGGTGAGCCCAGGCAGAATTCCCTGTCAACTGCACGAATGCAGTGTGACTGCCAAGCACAGTGGGGATGGGGGGACCAGCAGCGGACAGCCCTGCTGCTCATGGGGACCGCATAGCATGATGGAGGTACTCACCTGTACTGGTGACTTCACTCACCATGGGTGCAGGGGGACTGGCCAGGCGCAACCCCGCTGATGTCCCCTCCCGCTCTGAGGACTTGGAGGACTCCAGCAGGGGCCTCGTCCTGCAGCAAGTTGTAGGGCGGAGAACAAAGTGGATCTCACCTGGGTGGCCAGGGTGGAGTCCACTGCATGGGGAGTGCTGGAGGCCATGGCAGCACTCCTGAAGAGAGGCGTTGCCAGTTTCCCTGCATGGCCAGACCCATGGGCAGGGTGGCCCGGGGACACCTGCCTCCTCATCATGTCCCAGGCTGCCCCGCAGCAGGTTTTGGCACGTGGACCGACCATCTCCGGGCACCTGCAGAAACATCAGAAGAGAAGGGACAGCAGTGAGGTGTCTGACCTTCCACGGTTGTTCCCGTGGGCAGCCCTGTTGGATGCCCACCCACCCCTGACTCCAGCAATGTGGCTGGGTGGCACATGAAGGGAAGTGGAACAGTGGCCAGGAGTTCCATGGGTCGGTTGTTGGGGTGCCCCCACCCACAGGGCCATGGTGGCATGGGAGAAGGCACAACACGTGACATCTGTCCCGCCACTTACTGTGCTTGTGGTACTTGGCCCACCTGGGCTTCCCCGCCGCCTTCCATATCCAGAACATAGGGGTGAAGAACTTCAGCTGGGCATGAGGGGGCGGATGGCCATCAAACACGCCCCCTCCCTCTGCTGACGGTGACCACGGATGACACCGGGAGCATGAGCATGCTCTGGTTATGCCAATGAGGGTCCACACACAGTTCATGGGGCAACATGTGCTTCACTTTATTCACCAATACAAAGGAATATGCATTCAGAATACATGTTGTGGTTTTGGGTTTGGGTACCGGATCCCCTCAGGGGAGCATGCATGACTGCTGGCTTTGGGAGCATAGGGAGGCAGAGGGCACAGTGTCATTGCAGCTGCAGCTGGGAGCGGGGATGGCGGGTCAGCCAGCGATCATCCTTCCAATGGCATCCCTGACCTTCTAGCCCTCCCTGAGCTTCCTGTTATTGTGTGCAGTATAGACATAGGCACCCGGGGGGATGGTGACAGGTGCGGGTGGGCAGACGCTGGGATGCAGTGCATGGCCCTTGGTTTCACGGATGTTGTGCAGGACCATGCAGGCAGTGATGACCAGCAGGAAATTTGGCTTGAAGACAGTCAGTGGAGCTGACAGGCAGCCCCATCTGGCCTTCAGCCTACCAAAGGCATGCTCTACGACATTGCAGCAGTGATTGAAGACCCTGTTGTAGGTCATCTTCCAGGGGTCCAGCTGACCTCTGTAGGGCTTCATGAACCAACAGCCCAAGGATTAGGCTCCATCTGCCAGGATGATGAGCCCAACCTGCATGCCATGGATGGTGACAGTCGGGTTGCTGGGAACGAATTGCCTGGCCTCTATGGCCTGCCACAGGGCTGAGTGAGGGAAGACATGGGCATCATGGGTGTGACCTGTATACCCCAACTCAATGTCCAGATACTGTACCAAATGATCTGTCAGGCCTTGCAGCAGGATAGAGAAGGCGTCCTTCCTGTTGAGGAACTCCTGCACCTGTCCTTTCGGGGGCCGTACACGGACATGGGTACCATCCAGGGCGCTGATACACTGTGGAATCCCATGGCCTCGAAGCCTTCCATGATCTAAGGGTTGGAAGGGAAAGTGGCATCAACAGAGACATCTGTGCACTGGGGGCATCAGTGACACACATGGGACATTGGGTAGGTTGCGGAGGGTATGGTATGTCTGGCGGGTTACACCGCTGCCCCTCTGAATGGTGTTGCCCACCTATCTGCCCTGTCTATGCGTTCCTCACACCAGTGTGCCATCTCGGCTGTGGGGGGGGGGCTGCCCTACAGCTGTGTGTGGCATGGCTGTCGCCAGACGGCCATGCTTCCCATAGCACAGCTGCTACTGCAAAGTGGACTCACTGTGCAGTGGTTCCACAAGTGGACAATGGTGCCTAGCAGGATGCGTTCAATGGCAAAGCAGACTTCTACTGCAATCTCTGCCACCATCGAGATACTGAGTCCAAAGGTGTTGGCAGCCTTCCCATAGATTAAGGTAGTAGTGAGCCACCAGACTGTGATGGTGACCCTCTCCTCTTCAGAGATGGGCACCCTCATGACGGTGGCGGTGCACTGCATGTGTGGGTGCAGATGTTCCATGATCTCGAAGAGGGTGGCCTGGGTAATTTTGAAGTAGTAAAGCCACATTTCATCATCCCAGGTCGCCAACGCTTCTCTGATTCACCAGTCCCATTGGACACGGGTCCTGACCCACCATCTCCGGGGCATGCACAGTGACATGGGGATCGGCTGTACCTTCACTGTCGGTTGCTATGGTGGCAGCGGTGGTGGCAGCTGCTTGGACGTAGATGGTGGTGGCCACTACTGGGATAGCTCTCCTGCCCCATCGCCACTGTTGTGCCCTCCAGGCCCGGAGGGCAGTGATGTTGTGCATATAGTGCTGTATGGTCAGTGTCCCGAGGAGCTCCATCTGGTCAGGTTCCATCGTGGGTCATGGGGGTGGTGGAGAGAGCTCCAGCTCCAGATGGGTCACTGCTGCAATGTGTCCTGCCAGTCCCCACCTTTTCCGGAGCAGGCTGTTACGGGGGAGGGGGGCTTTTGCTACCAGTCTGCCCTTGGGGCTGCTGCAATCGCCGGTTGGAAGGATCCATTGATCAAATGTTACCACGATGGCCAGCAAAAAAATTTAAAAAATACCACCGACCAATCAGGGGCTGTGGGGCAGGGAGAGGGTGGGACCTGGGCATGGCCCAGGATGCCAATATGTAGAAAAGGCACTGGGCAGGAGCCTGTGCTCTCTCGCGAATGCCCTGGTGCATGAGGAATGCAATAGGCTCTATACTGGGCCTCTTGCGATATTAGCAATACCACGATGGCACCAGTTTGTCGAGCTATTAAGCTAAGGTGCGGAAAGGGCCCAGGTCTGAATCCCCACTCAGCAATGGAAACCTGTTGGATGACCTTGGGCAAATGACACTCTCTTAGCCACAGAGGAAGGCAAAGGCAAACTTCAATCCATTGGATCAAAAGTAGGATATAAATGTATTAAATGCATGTGAAATGAAACATTAGGTATACATAAATATATTAATACCTACCTCCAGGTGCTCATTGTTATCACAGTGGTGGTACCGTGATTATAGAATGCCCTCCCAGACATTTCTGCTTGGTACATTCTATATTAATATTTAGACATCAGTCTCCTTATTAATTCAAGTCTTTTTGAATGCTGTGTGTGAATATATATGTACGTGTGTGTGTGTGTGTGTGTGTTGCTAACAGTGAACTTGTTTTCATTGTAAAATCTGTGGGTTACTCTGCACAGACTATTTACTGCCTTAATTTAATTGCTGATACCACTTTCATTTTCAGCCTGCTGTTATATGAGTTGCTTTTATTTGATCATTATTAGGTACTTGGAGTGGAGGGAAAGGATGCTTAAAATAGAACATGGAATGCAATTTTTTAAGTCAGTAATAATAAATGCACACATGCATCTGATGGATTCTCTGCTTCTACATTCTTCAGGCCAAATTTTGTTTCAGAGGCCATAACTGGGTGAGATAACTAAGGTTGCCATGCAAAGTAGAGCTTTCCCACCAATGCCATTGAGGTGAGAGATTGCTTTTCCATATCTGCTCCAGGAAGGTTTTGTTTAGATTGGACCTGACTGTTAGATTGGTATCACATGTTCTGTCTTAATATTGGGCAACAGAACTTGTGTAATATAGGTACTATTTATTTGTTAAAAATATTATATCCTAATGTCCCTCTTTGCACTTTTTCTACTTTTTCTTTGGGCAGTTGAAGACTAAGGCCATTTCCGCACGGGGTATTTGAAACGGTGCAGTCTGTCCTCCAGGGAGGACGTCTGCACCTGGGAGCGGACTGGGTCCAGACTATGTAACATAGATCCGCACCCCAGCCCGCTCCGGAACAACCCCAAGTGGTCGTCCAGCGTGCTTTTGAAAAACCTGTTTCTTTCAGTCTTTCAAAAGCATGGAGCACCCCAGTGCGAGCCTGCTCCCTTGTGCAGATTTGCAGGCTTGCACCAATGCGAGCCTGCGATCTGCCAGAGGCGGGCTTTAGGCTGGCGAGCTTCAGTGGTTGGTCGAGACCCTTGACCAATCGGAAGCCACCATTTTCGACGCCGGAGCAGTGCGGAGCAATGAGCACGTACTGCTCTGGAGCAGCCTGGACCGGGCCGGGGAGCCATAAGATCCAGTAAGTAGCGGCACGGGGCGATTCCCTCGCCCCGTGAGGAAATGGCCTAAGACTACACTCCTATAGCTGCATAGCATGGAGAGCTTATCTTTCAGTGAACTGAGTGAAATTTATTTTAAACATGCATAGAACTAAGCTGAGAGACTATCAATCAAGACATCCCAATTAGACTCTTAACTAGTTACGGAATAATTTGTCAGTTTTGCTTTCTCACTTAAAATTTATGAAGAAAGCTGCAGGTTTTTTGAAAGTCCTTACAAATCACAAACCATATGAAATTCTCACAAATTTAGTGAAGGCTTCTCTCTCTGCTCCCTGTCTGCACTATGTGCATGGTGAATAGAGAGTTGATGTTGTTAGAAGTGTAACAACGCTTAGCATTGAAGAACCCACAATGCCTCACAGTAGGATAGTAGTAACAGAGGTAGTTAATTAGGGTGACCCAAAGTGTCCTCCCTCTTGGCTCTACATATCCTGACCCCTCTGTGATATAAGCTGATACTCTTAGGAATTTTTCTGCCTCTTCTCTTTGACCCCTTCCTCCTTCTTCCCAGTCTTCCCTGAGAATACAGCTGGACGAGATAGCCTCAGTAACTTTCCTATCTTAGTATGGAGTTCCTATAATCAAGCTTTAGTTTATTTTTCCTTTGAATCATGTGTCTTGCTTGTTAATCAGCTCCATGGCTCCTCTGCAAATAGGTACTCTCTGACAGATGAAAGAAATACAGGCCCTTTTTGCATGCCACTCCTGTTGCAAAATGGCCTTGGGAGCGCTGCCGGATTGCGAGGACCATTCCACATGACGTCCTCGCAATCGCACAATGGTTCCGAGGCCATTCCACAGTGATCATGCAGTATATCATTTTTGGCTCATTGCCAAAAATGATGTGCGATCGAGTGTCCCCCCATGCCCCACCCGCACTTACCTTGTTTGTGGAGCCTTCAGACTTCAGCCATCGCACTTCCTCCCCCAGCGCAGCCTGGGAAAGTACTCGGTTGTGCTACAGAAGGAAAGGGTGGAACCCTCACACTTCCTTCCACCCAGCACGGAGCTGGTGCGGAGGGGAAGCAGAGAGGACACAAGTGCTTCTTGGAAGAGGCTTCTCGCGTGATCCCCTCACAATGACACCAGAATGAGGTAAGGTTTGAAAAGGGCCACAGTTGTATATACACACATACACACACACATATGCATACACAAACACACATTCAGAAAGACTACGTAGATCTTAATTATTATCATTATTAATGGAGTTTGGGCAGAGCTTGAAAAAAGAATTGAAGACCTTGTTTTAGTTAATTAGCTTTAATGAATTATTTGCTCCTTTATTATATTTAGATCTAAGAGTGTCCTGAGAATATGTAGTAAGTGTGACCTTGGGCATCCATTTTAAATCAATGAATAGAATAAATGAATGAATGAATGAATGAATGAATGACAATTGTTTTCCAATTTGCTATATATGAAGAAACTTTTTTTAAATACATACACATGCACACATACACACACACTAATTTCCTGTCAGTGAACCTCTAAGAGTATAGGAAGCTTCTTCATACCAGTTCTGAACTTTGATACACCTAGATCATTGTTTTATAGTGATTATCTACAGTTCCCAATGATCTCAGAGGGGAATATTCTGTCTCCTAACCTAGATGCTTTATTGCAGAAATCTCTGGGAAAGCATTAAGAGTATAGAGATGTTCCATCTTGAGATTTTACTCAGCTAACTGTGTCTCACCAACATTCTGGGTAAACTGAGATGGTATCCTATAATGTAACCAACAGATATTTCAGGACCAGCTGAGCAATGAGTGAGCAGACGTTCTTTCAGCCCATCCTATCTCATATTACACAAATTCTTGGTAAGGGGAGATTCACCAAGGTTCCAAAAAATCCTAACATTTTTCTAGAACATGGGAAGGGAGATCAAGATACACTGAATGCTCCTCACAATTTTGGAAGAATAAAGGTTGGAATTCTGCAGTGACATGCATACATGCATGCATGTTTATCTCTAGTGGAACACACAATGACATCCAGTAGTTCTTTTTGCAACATCCAAAACCTCCCCCGAGGTGTCAAGCCCTGAGAGGGGCTACTGGAGCTTACTGTTACAGGAGGAGGAAGGGGAAGGCAGCTCAGATGATGTAGCTCTGAAGGGGAAGGTTTAGAAAGATGCACGCCATCTGTGGGCACACTCACATTTATGAACCAATATGAAATGACTTTTCATTGTCTGATTCCCCCTATTCACTCCTTCCCTTCCAAATGGTAAGCAGCAGCAGCTCCTCCCAAGATTTGATATATTTATGGGGGAGATTTTGGATGTTCCACAAAGAGTCAGAGGATGGCCCCTTTCACCTCATCCAAAAAACAAATATGTAGGGAATGGATACAGAACCGTGCAGGAAGAGTATTGGGGTCTATCTGCTTGAGGAAGAGTCTCAGCTAAATATTTCTATAAATGTGTTGGTGATTTTGGGGTATGGGCACATTTTGAGAATATTAGGGGTTATATGGATGTGAACATGTATTAGGGAAGATTTATCTGCAATATTTCTCCAAGTGGAGTGAGAAAGAAAAGAAGCAGGCTTATATGAAAGAAGGCAGAGACTTAGGAAAAGTTGAATGGTAAATAAGAATTTATTAATTCAGATATGGATAGATGAGTTGTTTCGGGGGGGGGGGTTAAATAAGATCTTTCCCAAATTTGCTTAATTCTTAATAAATGCAATGCAAACTCAAGATTTTTTTAAACTGAATATTGGAGAAAGTGAAACTTAGCAGTTATCCTTTGGAACAGAGGTCTGTAAGTGAGTGCTTAGTTCCTAATATTCTGCCTTTGAATTCCTGCATATACAGCCATGGCTGAGATGTTGAATTAGGGTTCCCAGTTTTTGGTTTAGGTTTTTTAATTTTTTCTGGCATACTCTTCATCTTTAAAAGAGTTTTTTCCAGATTGGTTGAAAGAGATCTGAGCTCTCATAGCGTAATTCCTTCATTTTTGTTGGGTGATGCCAGCAGTTGCACCTTCAGGTCCAACTGTCCCCTGTCAGTGGAATTTTTTCTGTTTGTCAATGGACACAATGATTTCTTCGATCACCACGAGAAAGTTTAAAAAAAAAACAGCCTAGGAAGATGTTTTTCTTAGCTTTTCCTAGGTGCATTCCTATTTTTTTTCTGGGGGGAGGATGTTATTATTCTTAAAAGTTGTAGTGCATCTATGCACCAGTGAGATAGTGAAAAGACATTTCAGGGTAAAAGTGTTATTTGACTATCAACTAATAAACTATCATTCTATAACTCTAAAAAATAAGAAGTGGAAGAGTGAGAAAAGGATGAAAAAAAATGCATTTATCTTTATCATTCCCAATAATGAAACTGTCCAGATGCAAACACAGCAGCATCCTTCAATATACACATCACTGGGGGGAGTAGCCAGCAAACATGAAGCAGAACAACTGATGCACATATGTCCCTCAGGATTTTTTTGATCTAATTTGACTTGGATTTTTAAAACAAAACAAAACAATCAGTGGCTGGAAATAAAAAGTTGCAGCAGCTGCTGAGAATTGTCAACAAATAGTCCAACGTAACAAAAATTTTGTTGGGACATTTTAAAAATCCCGAAAGAATGACAGGCACAAATACTGGAACCTCAAGCTATCTTTGTCCTGTTTTCTCCCAAGTACAACATGGTCCTCTCTTCTACATATTGTGTATAGCTACACCTTTGGAATTTAGCTGTTTTGGATAGTTAAGAAATGTGTTTAGTTCATTTTTTGCTGAAGTTCGTAAGTTACTTTTTAAACAGGGTGGAAAGTACTTTTTTGAAAAAAAGGAAATACTAATTTAAAATGAATACTGTTAAATATTAACAGAAAGTGAAACTGACAGATTCATCCATCCCTCAATTAAAGCATAATGCATAGCTTTTTATAACACCAAGTTCTCACTCTGGGTCACTATTTAATATACAGTGGCATGACTGATCGCTTTTCTCCAGAGATGAACAGAGCTTTCTCATGTAGCATAGATTGCTGAAGATGAGCTATGGCAGACTAAAGCTCCAAATCCAATCTGCCTGGAAAATACTGTTTTTCTGCTGTGCACTTTGACCATAATCCTTAGATCAAGTGATCACATTGTTGGCATGTTTGTTTTGCTTGGATAAAACTCTGTCTATGATAAGGAATGGGCTGTATTCCAGGAGGTGAAGACTGACAGATGCACTAAAGACAGAGCCCTGGGGTTATAGAAAGTGCATATTAGCATATTAAAATTACACCCAGAGGAGGAGACTTATAAAAGTTAGTAGCACCCAACTGAGTATTATGGGATGTTGGTACCCAACAATGCTAGTGCACAGGTAAGTGTTATGTGATCTGTTAATGACGATGTAATTATGGCCATTTATGCACAAGGTTGATACATCGTAGCAGCATTGAATTCTTACCCTCCGATCTGCACATTGTACTGTTTTAGCATGGTAGTTTTCCTCTTGGTTCTGCATGTTTTTAGCTCCTAGAATGGTTCACTGTGGTTCAGTGTGATGCGATACCATTGTACGTGAAAATCGGAAAAACTCTGATGTAAATCTCCCAAACTGGTTCTGCTTCGGTTTTTGCCTATAATGAGAAGCATAGCATCAATTCACATTGCAGAAGTGGCTGGCTATGGGCGTTCTCAGGCTGTTCCTTCCATCATTTCCATCCCTATCTCTCTCCGCCCATCAAAGGACAGGCTACCTTCATTATTGTTTTCCTGTGTTAAACGAACAGCGAGAAGAGAATGGATCTGGTAATGGACCGTTAAAACGTGTTTTTTCCACATATCAACTAACATACATTCCTACGAACAAACATAACAACACGGAAATGTGTTAGAAATGTGTGTGGGTGTTTTAAAAAACAGACCAAACAGGTATGGGGGGGGGAGTGATGGAGGAGAATGGGAGTGGCCAGGGACTTGCTGCTGTGGGTGCATCAACTGCTGTTCTTCACAATAGTATGATGTAAATGGTGGGTTGGGGATCGGTTCAGATAGCACAGTTTCTTAATTTCTGAATTCAGTTTCTGAATCGGAGTATAAAAACATCACTCTTGACACTATTCCTCCCCTCACATGCAGAAATGGCCCATGACTTTGTCTGCTAACTTGCTCAGTGTCGAGTATATTAACCCACTGATCTGGCTCACAAGCAAAATACACCTTTGCACCTTTCCATGTGCAGTGAAATAAATACCTGTTGGAACCCCATCCTGGTGTGCTCTTTCACTGGGCACAAAGTGCACCAGGCAACTAAACCAGAACATGTGACAGGGAAACACGTCATTATCTCACTAGACAAACACATGATATGTTCCTGAAGAAACAAACTGCGCTTTCACCTGTAAGGCATTTGAAAGGGCCAGAAGTTGCCTAATTTAATTGTACAATAGTTTGTTAAAAATATGTGTTGATTTTAAAGTGGAAATAGTAAGTATTTCATTTAAAAGCTTTTCAGTCAATGTTACAAAATAGTGGTAAATTTATGTGCAATACAGAATCCTGATCAAGAAAAAAGGGGAAATGATATAGCGACATTTGGAACTGGACTTGTAAATTTAACCCAAACAATATATAATCTGTGCATTTAGGGAATATTTTTATACATTCTTATTTAGAAGGCATTTAGCATCCTTCAGATTCACCAAGATGTGTGTGTGTGTGTGTGTGTGTGTGTGTGTGTGTTTGTGTGCCTTCAAGTCATTTGTTGACTTAAGGCAACAAATATAGCCTGCAGCACCTAGTGTTTATTGGTGATCTCCCATCCAATTACTAACCAGGGCTGACTTGGCTTAGGTTCTAAAACCAGACAGGATCTAGTGCCTTCAGAGTATTTAGGCCAGTTTCACCAAGCCGTACACTAAGAGTAAGGCTAAAATTATTTTCATCTTATTTATTGCAGGCATCATCAAAGTTCACTATTGTAGACTCACCCTACAAGAGTAAACTTTGGAGATGCCTGCAATAAATGAGATGAAAATAATTTTAGATTATGAGCTTCTGCTATAGATGCACTGGTATTTCTTGCCAGCTATTTGAAGGGTATCATTGCAAAAGATGATATAAAATCATGATTCATCTATTGACAGCTGCTTGCTATTAATTTTAGATTAATTATCTTCCAATCAATCCACCAGCAACTGATGAGTGATATGCAAAGATTAGCATATGCCCTTGACTGTGAATAAAATTTAGATTTAAGGAACGAAAACTAATGAAAGATCAATTTACAGAAAAGAAGAGTCTCTTTATCTTGTATTGAAAGGAAAAAGTTCCAAGGAGCACTCCAGACATGTTTGTCTTTTGTAATACAGTCAACATCAGGTTGCTTAAAATGCAATGTCTCCTCCTCTTTCTCCATCTTCTTTTTGTTATAACAGTCTTTCTGTTATCTGTTTATCCAAACCTGGGGTGGAGAGGAACTGTTATTTAATAAATAATATTTGCAAGTTTGTTTGTTTGTTAAAAGAGTTAAAAGAGAACGTGGGCTTCTGGCAAGGGATGGCCTGCACCTCACAAAACTCGGCAGGAATGTTTTTGCAAACAATCTCGCAAGGTGGAATCAGAGGTCTTTAAACTAAGTTCTGCTGGGGAGGGAGACAATATTATTCAAGGCCAGGACTCGGCGAGCGCAGGGGGAAAAGGCCCGAATGATATTGGACAAGTAGTGTCATGACCCGAGATTTTTGGTCCTTTTTATATCCAGAGAGAAATTCAGCCACCCCAGACTGTAGGATTCCCAACAAAAGGCACATAGGAAACCAGATCTGGGTTTAAGCACTATTCATGTAACATTTATTAAGACATAAAACATAAAATCACATTTGTATCAAGAGCTCTTGCACACACACATTCGCACGACATACTCACAAACAGTCCTTTCGCCGAACGTTGATCAGTCGTCCTCGAAGGGGTGGATGACTCCTTGCCGGTATCAGAGCCATCCAGAGCTGAAAAATCTTCCACTCTTTATAGCCATGTTTCTCCCTTCTTGGGGGGGGGGGGACATGTTCTGAAGGTTGCCAGAGTTCCAGGACTTTCATTGCGTATGGTAATCAAGCAATTAAAAGACCAGTTCATATCATTTTGTACCATACTTATAAAAGGTTGCTTGCAGAAGAAGTGGTCATGTCGTCAGGAAATGTAGGAGTACACTCTGTTTGTACCAAGTTCTTATCGTGTTTGCAAACTATCTTCTCCGGCCAAGTCAGCATTCCTGGAATTCTCCCGTCACAGCTCAAGGAATCCTCGCTCCACAGTTTCAACTTTCTTTGGCTCAGGACTGTACTTTTCAACCGGAACCCATTCGTTCATCACATACACCCCCTCTTGATACTTAATCAATTCACAATTGAGTATCACAAATGTAAAGATTAAATATGATTGAAAATAAGATTACATGAACAGATTATTTAGAGACTAATACAAATCTAAAGCAGCAAATTACTATACCAATCATGATCCATTCCAATCAACAAAGGTCAATCAACCATAAGTCATTTTATCATTTTAATTCTCAAAGTTTTGATACCTCATCTTTTAATTTCTCAAAGTCCCTTTGGAATCTTTTCACTCGCCTAATTAAATATAATAACCATATGATTATACATATCATAGTCAATATTAACCATACAATTGGGTGAATCATTACATGTAAAAACGCAGTTGCTTTTGGAGAATATCCTTTAAATATACCATATCAATGGTGTTCAGTCAATTTACTTTCTTCATCTGCAATCCTTTGAAATTCTCCGTTCTCATATTGTATCCTTACAAACTCTTTTTTGGAGTTCTATGCATGTTCCTGTAAATGCTTCCTAATTTGTTTATTATATTTCAATAATTGATCTAACTTTTTCCAATCTATCCCTATGTGCACTCTATATTTAATATCATTCATAGCTAAAGTAACCTCAGTGTTTCTAGTTTCCATAGCATATACTAATTTTCCCATATTCACACTTTGTATGTACGTGACATTACATTTGCATCTCATTTCCCCATCTTCTTGATACTCCCCGTCTGACCAAAGCAGAGGTGTAGGTGATATCCCACACAAGCACCCCAGTCCGTTATCAAAAATCAATGTTCTCTTAGGCATTCTCTGTAATCTACATATTCCATCGGATAGTTCAAAAGCACAGGGTTCAATTTGTTTTATTTCTTGTGGACATACATATCCAATTTCCCACTTTTCACATCAGTCTAAATCTACCGTTTCATTTACTCTTATTATATTTGAATTCATATAGATTGCATGGTTTGACAACAAATAGGGTTTCCAATAATTTTCTCCCATATTAAATGGTAAGGATTGAATAGCACAAATCCAATTCTCCTCAGTCTTTTGGGCCTTTTCTAATGTCATCAATTTTATCTGCCACATTGATTCTTTTATTTTATAATCCAAAATTTTATACCATGACGGAAAATCTGTATGAATCCACGGTTCTAGTCTTCCTATTTTTACAAACAGGTGTCCATGATTCCCATTTAGAGCTGATAACATTTGATCCCTCCAACCCGACAAAGTGGTCTGTATTATTAAACAGGACAAAACATCGGAGACAGCTTTCAAAGTTTGACTGCCAGTCCCCTTAAGGGCATATAGTGTCTCGTTTAAATGTTCAAAAGTCTCTAATTGTAAACTAGCAGCTATGTCATGCTGCCTAAAAGTTGATACTAAATCGTTCCCAGCCATGTGTATGTGATACACCAACTCCTGTTCCTATTCCACCCAATATGGTGTCTAACAAATCTCTTTTATTTCGTTTCCACAATTTTTCTTTTTTCTCGGCAAATTCCAAATAAGGATTCACATATTTACTGCATTCTGGTCTCAATTTTGTTACATTAAACATAGTAACATTTAACCTAATATTCCATTGGTGTAAATTTGGTCCAATTACAACAGGAGTGGGTGTATGCCATTGTTTCATTATGGTGGTTATATTGAATTGGCCTCAAGTTTACATGTTTTTCGTTGAAAAACAAAGGAAAGTCTTTAAATACATGAAAAAGCAGTTTTATAATACATACATATACATATAATACATTATGTATAATTACATGTCTCCGTCTTGTTAAACCAAAGAGGTCCTTTATATACGTCCAAAGGTTTATTCCACATGATTGACAATCTGACATCCCCTATATAATGACCCCCATGATGCCACAACACAGTCTCCTTACCTACAAGAGTATTATTGGTACAATTTTTCACAATATAAAAACCTGTTATTGAATATTTCCCCAAATATCGGTTTTTTCTCCCAAAGAGTTTGCTTCTCTGCTCTCGGTTCAATTGTTCCTAAAAGAATACTAACAATGACAAACCGTATCCGCCACCCCCTCATTTTCTTGGATGTCTCCAGCTAATCTGCAGCTTCCCTCTACTTCCTGGGGGATCCCTAACCCAACGCAACTTGAACAAGTTTGAATTCTGTGGGTCCCAATTAATATACCACTTCAAATTCTTCCCTTCAATTATATATATAAAAACAGGATACACCTTAGCTAACACAGCAGCCTGTAAAATGTAATCATATCGATTAGATCCTGGAGGGGCCATATCCGACTTCCCTCGTGGTGGTTTTCCCATCCGTTTGTCCTAAAGAAAAATAAACATATTGCAAAGCAAATCCATTATTCATCAACGTTGTACAGTTTAATTTGGTTATGGTGAACCAATTTTGATTTTCCTCCCTTTTCAATCAAATAGCTGGTGGGCCATATGAGGTCCATTTTAACATATGGTCCTTTCCATTTAGGCCTCAGAGCATGTTCTTTCATTCCCAAACAGAGACACAACACTTGAGTTCCAATCGGTATCATATCTTTTTCTGTTTTAGTAGGAATTTCCATACTATTTTTCATATCTTGTTGTATGGACCATCTTATGTCTTCCCTATCTTTTAAAGATTGTAACCATTCCAAGTCATCCTCATTTTCCTCCTCTTTTTACTGGAAATGTTAAGTACACCTATTATTATTATTATTATTATTATTATTATTATTATTATTATTATTATTGCTACTACTACTGCTGCTGCTGCTGCTGCTGCTGCTGGTCGGGCAAGGCTCACAGGAACCGAATCCGCTGTATTCTTTATCATCCCAAAAGAAAACCTAAACCTCCTCGCTTCTCATGCTGCTTTAACTCACCTTGAAGCAGCCCCCCACCTTTTTTTTTTAACACTTTTCTTTCCCACATTCTACTTACACAGACCTTCTTCAACATGCCAAAAACCATGTTTACTTTTTCCGTAACTTTAATCTCAATAATCAACATTCTTTGACTTTTCTGACTTTCCTTGTCCTTTCTTTCCATAATATCCCCTCATTCTATTAACCCTTCACTGATCACATCTCTTCAAAAACTCGAAATGCATAAACATCCACAAACAAAGGTTAGGTTTCTCTCTCTTTTTCTTTTACTTCTTCTGAGGTGGGAGGGGGAAGTCCCCTCTCTTTGAAGAAGCACAAAATCTGTGGCAATAATGGAAAAGCAACGGAAAAGTAAATATGCAGCCCGCAACCTGGAAAGTTATATTCTATGGGCCTGTCCAAAATAAAGTCAGTTTGGTTATAAAGATCTGCTTAAAAACAACTGTTGTTCTGATTTATACCATTTCCCATTCCCTGTTATAGGAAACAATTAGCTTCACTTCCTTCATGCAGGATTGATTTTAGCTGAGTACTGAGTGACTGCAAAACCCACTTTGGCCAGCTTCATTACTTCTTGGTCTGGGAACATTATTCTCAAGAGAATTACAACTAGCCATCCCACAAAATACAGTTTGCTATATACAAGTCTCAAAGGCTCCAAAAAGGATACAGATTATTTCAAAGGCTAGCTGGTGCGCAAGTCCTCATTTCTCAAAACGTATATGCAATCAAAACATGCGAAACACACAGTCAGGGGCTGAATCTTGCATACTTTCTAAACCAGGGCCAACTTGGCCTTTCACACAGACTGATCTGCAATCATTTCCTGATGTCTATCAATTCTTACTGTATTGAGAGGGTTAAGAGAGATAAAAGAAGTGCCTATCCATATTCCATACTATAACAAATTCATAAGCATATATGAGATACCAAAACTTGTGACTGGGATCTGCGACTAACACATCACTTGTTCTATTTAAACATAGGTTCCAGTATCCCAAAGCACGTGTGCAACCCACATAGCATTTTCAGAGTGGTCCATAAGGTCAGGGATATGTTTCACCCTGGACTCTGGCATTGACATCCAATTGCTAATCATTTTAACAAGCCCTACATAGTCTGTTACTTGCAAATGCTTAACTCTCTTTATGATTTCCATCCATGATACATCTAGAGATGAAACTATTTCCTCTGGGTCAACATTAAATATTCTTTCCATCCCCAGAGCCCAGATCAGAATTATTACAAGTTAATTTCAGGGTCCCCCTTGGGGGACTGTGTCCTACATTGCTCTATTAGACCCAGCCTCTCAGTTGCTGGATTAGTTGGCACAGTGATGGCAAGTTTAATCTGAACGAGTAAGAGAAAACTACTTTCGTACACTCACTTATCACGATCCCCCATCATTACAACTTAATCGCCTGATGCCTAGGTCACATTTCTTACACACAGTCTCAAAGGGGGTTAACTCAGTCCTTCAGTTTCAAATAGCATCAGCAAAAAACAGAAACAAGGAACAGGACATTTACAGACAGTGGAGTCCTGAGTCACCAGACAGTAAAACAGAGTAGCAGTTCTTTTTGCATACACTCATACTGAAAGACTTACATCACAAATGAAAGAGAAAATGCACACATGCATACCCTCACCAGTTTCAGGCACCTGCTTCTCCAGTCTCTCTCTCTGGCAGGGTCTATTTATTTATTCTCCAATTTATATTTTTGGTTAAAAGAGCATACTGTGGCATGTAAGATCTAACAAAGCCAAAAGCTCCCAACAACTTTGCAATTTTATTCTCCAATCCCCTGCCTTATCTCCACAATCTTCATTTAAAGGGGCTTTCAGTACATTCCCCTCCACAGAGCAGAAAGGGTTTCCATAAACGAGTCCATTCCTCCTCGTTTCCCTTTCTGTTCTTTCTTTTTGCAAAAAGAGCCATATTTCCTTCTGACCCTTTATGCCTTATCTCCACAATCTTCATTTAAAGGGGCTTTCAGTACATTCCCCTCCTCAGAGCAGAAAGGGTTTTCCTAAACGAGTCCATTCCTCCTTGTTTCCCTTTCTTTTCTTTTTACCAAAAAGAGTCATATTTCCTTCTGACCCTTTACAACCAGTTATTCAGAAGCGTCCCTCTGTTCCCACTCTCGAACCTTAACCCCGCCAAAATGCTCCAAAGATCTCCACACTCTTTCCAACTATGTCCTTCATTGGAGAGTGTTAGTTGAAGATTTCAGAACAAGTGACAAGCAAAAAGGCAGGAGAGACCAAATTTGGTTTTCAAGTCGTATGAGTTTTCAATTCATACTTAATTCCCAGTGTCTCTACTGAGTCATCCTTCACCAGGGTGAGACCAAACTCTCCTGGATATCCTGCCGACTACGCCAATTATGTCATGACCTCAGATTTTTGGTCCTTTTTATATCCAGAGAGAAATTCAGCCACCCCAGACTATAGGATTCCCAACAAAAGGCACATAGGAAACCAGATCTGGGTTTAAGCACTATTTATGTAACATTTATTAAGACATAAAACATAAAATCACATTTGTATCAAGAGCTCTTGCACACACACATTCGCACGACATACTCACAAACAGTCCTTTCGCCGAACGTTGATCAGTTGTCCTCGAAGGGGTGGATGACTCCTTGCCGGTATCAGAGCCATCCAGAGCTGAAAAATCTTCCACTCTTTATAGCCATGTTTCTCCCTTCTTGGGGGGGGGGGGGACATGTTCTGAAGGTTGCCAGAGTTCCAGGACTTTCATTGCGTATGGCAATCAAGCAATTAAAAGACCAGTTCATATCATTTTGTACCATACTGATAAAAGGTTGCTTGCAGAAGAAGTGGTCATGTCGTCAGGAAATGTAGGAGTACACTCTGTTTGTACCAAGTTCTTATCGTGTTTGCAAACTATCTTCTCCGGCCAAGTCAGCATTCCTGGAATTCTCCCGTCACAGCTCAAGGAATCCTCGCTCCACAGTTTCAACTTTCTTTGGCTCAGGACTGTACTTTTCAACCGGAACCCATTCGTTCACCACAGTAGTACAAGCGGCCAGTGGCGGGAGGAGTAGAAACTATAGTACAGGACTTGCAAGAAGGGCCCGGGGACTTAAGTGTCTCTACACTAATGCACAGAGTATGGGAAACAAGCAAGATGAACTTGAACTCCTAGTACAACAAAATAAATATGATTTGATAGGTATCACTGAGACCTGGTGGGATGAGTCTCAGGATTGGAATGTAGGAATAGAGGGTTATAACCTATTTTGTAAAAATAGACCAAACAAGAAAGGAGGAGGAGTAGCCTTGTTTGTCAAGGATGTTTTCACCTGTGAAGAGATCCGTGACTTAAACCCAGAAAGCCAGGTCGAGAAGATCTGGGTAAGAATTAAGGGAGCAAGAAACAATAGGGATATTCTGGTGGGGGTTTACTACAGACCTCCAACCCAGACTGAGGACCTTGATGACGCCTTCCTCAACCAAATGACTGCACATTCAAAAAGGAGAGATACAGTAATAATAGGAGATTTCAATTACCCGGATATATGTTGGCAATCAAACTCTGCCAAGACAGCAAGGTCCAGCAAGTTTCTTGCTTGTCTTGTAGACAATTTCATGCTCCAGAAGGTGGAAGAAGCCACAAGGGGATCAAATATTCTAGATCTGATCCTGACCAACAGGGATGACCTTGGTAATGAGGTAGAAGTGGTTGGATCTTTAGGGGGGAGTGACCATGCCCTATTGGAATTTGGCATTCAGTGGGAAGGAGAAGATCAGTGTAGCCAGACACTCATCTGAGATTTTAAAAAAGCGGACTTCTGTAAACTTAGGGAGCTGCTGGATGAAATTCAGTGATCAAGAATAGTGAAAGGAAAAGTTGTTCAGGAGACATGGGAGTTCCTGAAAAGGGAGATACTGAAGGCACAGTCTAAAACTGTGCCAGTAAGGAGGAAAAATGGAAGGCATCTGAAGAAACCAGAATGGTTGACTAAAGAACTCTCAGCTGAGCTAAGTGTTAACAGAAACATGTACAGGAAATGGAAGAAGGGGAAAACCACCAAAGAAGAATTTAAGCAAGTAGCCAGGAGATGTAGGGAGGAGGTCAGAAAGGCTAAAGCACAGAATGAACTTAGGCTGGCCAGAGACATCAAAAACAATAAAAATGGCTTTTTTAAATATGTCCGCAGCAAAAGGAAAAAGAAGGAGATGATAGGGTCGCTACTCAGAGAAGATGGCAAATTACTAATAGGGGGAATAGAAAAGGCAGAACTACTTAACACCTTCTTTGCCTCCGTTTTTTCCCAGAAGGATACAAGCACTCAAACTGGCGGTTGCGGAGCAGGGGAGGAAGCAGGGGAAATATGGCACATAATAGGTAGAGAGGTGGTACAGGAATACCTGGCCACATTGGATGAATTCAAGTCTCCAGGGCCAGATGAATTGCATCCTAGTATATTAAAAGAACTGGCAGAGGTCATTTCAGAACCGCTTGCTATAATCTTTGAGAAATCTTGGAGGACAGGAGAAGTTCCAGCAGACTGGAAGAGGGCAAATGTTGTCCCCATCTTCAAGAAGGGAAAAAAAGAGGACCCAAATAATTATCACCCAGTCAGCCTAACATCAGTACCCGGAAAGATTCTGGAGCAGATCATTAAGCAGTCAGTTTCTAATCACTTAGAAAGCAACGCGGTAATCATGAGAAGTCAACATGGATTTCTCAAAAATAAGTCATGCCAGACTAATCTTATCTCTTTTTATGATAGAGTTACTAGCTTGATAGATGAAGGGAATGCTGTGGATGTAGCATTTCTCGATTTCAGTAAGGCCTTTGACAAATTTCCACATGACACTCTTGCAAAGAAGCTAGTAAAATGTGGGCTGTACAGGGCTACTGTTAGTTGGATTTGTAATTCATTGACCGACCGAACCCAAAGGGTGATCACGAATGGCTGCTTTTCATCCTGGAGAGAAGTGACTAGCAGGGTGCCACAGGGTTCTGTCCTGGGCCCAGTGCTGTTCAATATCTTCATCAACGACTTAGATGAAGGAATAGAGGGCATGCTCATCAAATTTGCAGATGACACCAAATTGGGAGGGGTTTCTAATAACCCAGAGGACAGGATCAAAATTCAAAATGACCTGGATAGATTGGAGAGCTGGACCAAAGCTAACAAAATGAAATTCAACAGAGAGAAGTGTAAGGTCCTACACTTAGGTAGAAAAAATGTAATACAGAAATATAGGATGGGGGACACGTGGCTGGATAGCAGTACATGTGAAAGGGATCTAGGAGTTTTAATAGACCACAAGCTGAACATGAGTCAGCAGTGTGATGCAGCAGCCAAGAAAGCCAATGCAATTCTCGGCTGCATCAATAGGAGTATGGTGTCTTGATCAAGGGAGGTACTGGTACCACTCTACTCTGCTTTGGTTAGACCTCATCTTGAATCCTGTGTCCAGTTCTGGGCACCCCAATTCAAGAAGGACATGGTCAGGCTGGAGCAGGTCCAGAGGAGGGCAACCAAAATGGTGAGAGGTCTGGAAGCCATGCCCTATGAGGAGAGACTTAGAGAGTTGGGTATGTTTAGTCTGCAGAAGAGAAGGTTAAGAGGGGACATGATAGCCATGTTTAAATATTTGAAGGGATACCATGTAGAGGAAGGAGAGGGTTTGTTTTCTTCTGCTCCAGAGACCAGGACAAGGAACAATGGATTCAAGCTGCAGGAAAGGAGATTCCACCTGAACCTCAGGAAGAACTTCCTGACAGTCAGGGCTGTCTGGCAGTGGAATATGCTGCCTCGGAGTGTGGTGGAGTCTCCTTCTTTGGAGGTTTTTAAGCAGAGGCTGGATGACCATCTGTCAGGAGTGCTTTGAGAGTGTTCCTGCATGGCAGGGGGTTGGACTGGATGGCCCATGTGGTATCTTCCAACTCTGCATTTCTAAGAATTGATTACCTTGCTAGGAGGAAATGTGTAGGTCTATTTACCTACCAAAACAGAACAGACTGTGACAGATCTGTAGTAGTAATTTCTATAACTTTAGGATCTTTTAAAAACAAACAAACAATTATCCCTTCTGCAGAGTTTTTTCCTCCCTTTCTTCTTACAATACCACGGAGAAAATGAAACATTAAAAGAAAACAAGTGTGACAACTTCAAAAGAAATTCAGTGGTGATTGTGCTTTGTCCTGAATACCAAATTTTATTAGAATTCTATCACATTCATTGCTGTATTTGCATCTTCTTAAATTCCCGAGAACTCATCATGATTAATGCTAATACAAGCAGCACTAAAGGGAAAGCATGATGATTTGTATTACTTATAATGTCTTGCTGTAAAGGATGCTTTAAAAATACATGAAAATAAGTAACCTACTCACTAGATTACAATAGAACTTTGATATAAAAGCTCAATTTCTTTCATGCCTAGTGTAATAATATTCATTATCATAAGCATGTTTTGAATTAGTAAAGATATATGCATTTCCACAACATCTGAACATTAATTAAATTACTACAATTGTGCATTTTTGTTAATGTAATAAAAATTAGTGATGCTTCTTTCTTTCTTTTCCTTCCTTCCTTCCTTCCTTCCTTCCTTCCTTCCTTCCTTCCTTCCTTCCTTCCTTCCTTCCTTCCTTCCTTCCTTCCTTCCTTCCTTCCTTCCTTTCTTCTTCTTCTTCTTCTTCTTCTTCTTCTTCTTCTTCTTCTTCTTCTTCTTCTTTCTTTCTTTCTTTCTTTCTTTCTTTCTTTCTTTCTTTCTTTCTTTCTTTCTTTTTTGTAATGCCAACAATTTGGTTAGAAGTCCAGGGAAGAGTGCGAACCACTAAAAGATAAAGAGAATAGTGCAGAGATGGGAAGATTTATCATTTAGATTCCTTCTGTATTCATTTAAGAAAACTCTCACTTTTCTCTTCAAAATGCAAAGAAATCTTCAAATTCTCATGAATGGTTAGAAGTGAAACCCTCTTTTCAGCACTGGCCAAATTCAATGAGTCCAGCAGTTTCTAGGGTAGAAAGTAACAATGTGGTGTTACAATGGGCAAGGGATGGGGGAGGAGTATTGAAGATCAGAAGATTTTTCCAGAACCATGTTGACAACCTAATTCACACCAAAAAAGGATGAATACGCAGATATTAAAAGCTAGACTTTAAAGAATTAAACATTCATAGAACTGGGCCTGGATGGATGAATTAGTCAATTTCACTTCCTTCAACTTTCAGGGGTTTTCTTTTTTCTTTTTGGTAATATCAATTTATCTCTATTCTGACACCCACCCTAAAAAAAAATTGCAATAGTTTGTACGTTTGTGTCAAAACCAAACTGTAACAGAATTCTATCCTGAGAGGGAAGATTTGCTTTCCTTTTCTTTGTTATAATAACAAGAGATTGAAGGATCAAGTTGAGATATAGAGATGTGCAATAGCTGTCTGCGGGGAGGTTCTGTTGGCCCATGGGTTTTCTAACCCATGTGGTTACTCACCAGACAGTAACAAAGATTGAGATAGGTTATCTGGAACAGTAGCACACGGGAATTGATTTCAGATATGGACATCACATATCCTCAGGATTGGAATGTTCCATATGGAATGTTTGGGATGTTTGAATGCTCCCAACCCAAGGAAGAAGGAGGGAGAGAAAAAGACTGATGGGCCAGGGGAAGGAGCAAAGGGGAAGATAATGACAGGTATGGTTCCACAAGGTAGACCTGGACAAGGATTATACCAATTAGGAGAACAGTGTACTCTAAAGAATTAGGGCAGTACCCTCAAGGAGCCTGGAGGAATAAAACCATGAGCATGGAAAAGAAAAAGTTACCACAGCCAGCCTACTATGAGAAGAGAGAACTTTTCTGGTCTGTGAGGGGTGAGTCTTCAGCCAACCTGCCCTTTCTGTTTGTCCTAGATTGGAGACTGGGGATTCGTAGAGAAGAGCATGGGCTTCCAGCATTTGGCTGCCTGATGGCTATATTTAAGAGTGATGCCACTCTGAGTTTTAGCTGAGACCTTAAAAGATACATTCATGGTACTGAACTCAATTCCCAAAATAGATTCAGTACCTTAGATATCTCTTCTAAAGTCCCATTTGGACTATGAAAATTACTACTACTACTACTACTACTACTACTACTACTACTACTACTACTACTACTACTTCTTCTTCTTCTTCTTCTTCTTCTTCTTCTTCTTCTTCTTCTTCTTCTTCTTCTTCTTCTTCTTCTTCTCCTTCTTTTCTTCCTCCATCATCACATTTTAAGTATTTCATAAGTAATAAATAAACATGAAAAACAAGAAGGTTCCCACTAAGAAGCCCATCCAACTGTCCCCAGTTTCTTGTTCCTTATCATCCTAGGATTGCCAGTTATTTGTAACATGTCAGAAACATAGAAACTACTAGTGATAAAGTTTGCTTCTATATAATTGTCAAAGGTATCATGTTCTAAGAACATGGCACATATCTGACCTTGTGCCCTGCCAGAAAACCTTCTTACTACAGTTGTATACTTTTGCACATGCTCTCTATTACAGCCTTTCTTCACTTGTTTCTCTCCTCTGCGCTTTCAATTAATTGTCCATTCTGTTCATCTATCCTTCATTTCAGTTAGTTGTCTGTCCTATTCATGCTACTCTTCCTCAATATACTGGGGAATTTCTTTAACCTGTCTTGACACCAATGATTTTATTTTCATCCATCTCCCAGCCACTACTATAAAATTAGAGGACTCCCCCCACCCCCAGTGGGATCACATTCAATCAGATCTCAAATAGCTGGTCCTTCTCTGATGTTTTGGCATCTTTTTCTTCCACAAAACCAAATATTATTGCAAAAATTATTGTCCAAAGAATTCCTTTATATCACCTTTTCATATATATACACAAATTTTACTTGCAATCTTCCCCCTGCCCCCTTTTCAATGTGACTATATTCTTTCTCTTCCTTCTCTCCCTCATCTGCATTTAAAGTATGAATTAAAATGCCACAGCCACCATGTCTAAGTCTGCAGAATACATTTTTCCCATGTCAGGTAAATATTTCATACATCTGAAGTCATACCTTGGATAGTTTATCCGCTGCTGCTTTAAAACCTAGACATAATCATAGAGACTAAATGAACATGGTCTTTTTGCAAATGCTGCTCGCATCTGACCTTGAAATACTTCATTGACAGTGGCTCTCATTGTTATAGCTAGACTTCAACATAGCAATCAGACAAAAAAGAGACAAGGCAGACCTTCTAGGGTGTCACATATGGGAGCAGTAGATGTGATACCACAGAATATAAGTGGTCCAAGAAAAGTGGTCTTAGCATATAATATAGAAAGTTAGGTGATATATGGTCCTGATGGTACCTGTCCATTTAATCCGGAGTTTGGCACACATATGTTATTTTAAATTCATTCACAAAGAGGTATCTAGCATGTCCCTGCACAATGTCTCCCTTCAGTGCAAGCGGGCTTCAAAAGACAAGCATATGCTCCTTCAGCCATTTAGTGCCTGGGGGAAGGCATATGGCTTAAGGTTAGCATCCACCTCTAGCTAGGGAGAAAGCACAGCTATCATCCTGATACTCAGTGGAGATCTGGGAAGGAAATAGCTGCAATATCTCTCAGCTGCAGAACTGTAGCGAGTCACTGCTTGGACACCCTACACTCACCTCAGAGAATAGATGTGTTGTACATCCTTAAAAAGTTGTTTTCAAGTAATCTGGTGGAACTGCATTATGGTTTGGCTGCATAAGTCAGATCTCACCTAATGTACAGAATGTGGAGTTTGTGGAGGTAGGCTATGGAACAGAAGTGGTTCTTTGTTAAGTCTGAACAAAGCTAAGCATGTATGTAGCATGCTACATGGTAGCCAACCAAGGTCAGCATTTACCTAGACCTGTAAGTGATGGTGCTGGAATGAGCTGGGCATTGAAAGGCTGCCTATCCATCTCCCTTCTACTACAGTATTTCGTACTAGTGGGACACAACAAATAAAGAATGAGATCCTGCTTGAAGAATGCATAGTTTGGATGTACTCTGTTATTTATTCATATGTACTGGATGTTACCCTTGAATAGCACATAATATGGACTAGCACATTGGTTATTCCAGTCTGGAAGGAGGTGCAACACAGACAACATGGAAAATGGGTGCTGCACATGCAAGAACCCTACTTCTGGCTGTACTCACAGCATCAGATATTAAATGAGTGGTACATTTTTGGCATGAAATGGGGAAAAAAATTGGCACCATTTTTCATACCTATGTTGCTCTTAAATTATCTCTCACTGTCCCCTCTGCTTTAAGGAGATCTGAAGGCAGTCTGTTTTATCTCACCAGTTTGTTTGTCACTACATCTCCTTTGCCCCATACGACCCTTAATGGGAAAGACAAATATTCAATGAACTTAAGGGTACTGGGAAAGCTAGGTGTAGAAGCTGATTAGAATCATGACGTGATACAAGGATTAGGCCTGTGATGTGTTTCTCAACAAACTAAGTGTCAAGTAGATTACATCAGCCACAGGCAGAGTTGAAAAGGCAGAGCATGTTCATCTGCATTAGCCATTAGATTTTTTGCCACTTAGTCAATGAGGTTCATGAACCACAGAAAACAGATATGAGCTGATATCCTGCCACTCTATATTGGGGCTGTCATCTCAGTATATAGCCCTTTACAATTCTTTGCTTTTGTTTTGCACCAGTTAAATAACTTTGTTGCATTTATAGAAGTACAGCTGGGTCTTTTTTTCCCAAGAACATGTACAAAATGCTAAAACATTGATATAAGGACTGAGATAGGCAAAATGGCCAAAATCCAATTGCTAGTCTCAACTAGAGAAAATTCATTAAATCTATTGTTGAAAGGTAAATTAATATTTTTGTAAACCCCATTGATTCAGTGAGTCTACTCTAATTGGGACTAGTAATTAGATTTAGGGCCATATAGAAAATATCTTTGTAAAAAAAATTCTCATGGAGAAGAGTTAATAATTTAACCATTCTTCTCCCTAGCTGTGAAAGAGTCTTAAAAAACTATACAGTCCAAAATTTACTCTGAAAAATTAACATGTGGGTTATTTGGGGGGGGGGGTGCGCGTGTGTGCAGAAAAAAGCTTTTCTCTGCAGAAATATATTTTCCTGTGCCATAATTTTGTTTTTTGCACAGAAAAGAATATTTCTGTGTGGAAAATGCCATTTTTCTATGCAAAGCACCCATACAAGTTTTTAAGGCTGACTTAAGTACTGAACTGCAAATATTTTTGGACCAGATTTTCCTCATTGGGATTTCCCAAACTCGGAATCCCTCCCGTTCCCCCTGCCTTATTTACAGGGGGTCAAAGAAATTATTTGGAAATTATTTACTGCCCTTAGACTCTCCTGGACTTATGCAAATTGACAAAACTTGCCACGAACTGGGAAAGAGTGGGGTTTACTTCTGAGTCTTATTTTTGTGCTTTGAGGTTTAACAGTGCCAGAAGTTCCTGCAACCTGTTTTAAAAGTATATTGCTGCTCCTGAAGGCATCCAGGAACAGGAATTCACACACAAACACACACACACACATTTTAAAAGGAAAAGGGTGGTTTGAAGAGACTGGAAGGGTCTAAGACTGCAAACTCAGCCCTGTGAGATGCACACGTTGATCCAGGATGCATTTTACCCTTTCCTGGCATAGATTGTCAGTCTTAACTTGTGATGTGTCTGCTTTCATGTCTCGAGTGCCAGGGGCACGTGGAGGCATGGGAAATCAAGGACAGATTTTCCTCAATTGACATGAGGATATGTGATCTCGTCCAACCTGTTATTGGGAAAAACACATTATATTACAGGTAGCACAAGACTGCTGTATATTGTTACATTGCTGAAAAATGGTGCCTGAGAACATTTTTGTTATATGGGTGCCTTGTATAGTTGACTAAGAATTCTTGTTGTCTGTAGTACATTTCATTGTAAAGCCAGATTTGTTTCCCTGTCATTGATGACCGGACCTTTAGCATTGTTGCTCCTGCATTGTTGTTGACGCCATTGTTGTTGGGTTTTGTTTTGCACAGAAATTCTTTGTTTTATTGGAGAAAGATCCATTAGTTTCCCCCACTCTTCTTGCTGTAGTGATGCCACTTATTGTGACTGCCATTTATTTTTTAGTGATTTGGAATTGCAATTTTGCAATTATGCATTTGAGGGCTACTGAGAGGGGAAAATACCAGCTATCAATTACAGACCTCCCACAGATCTGTAGCAATGTTTATGAAGCAGCATCTGCTCCAAATTTTTAAAACAATCTACTATGACATTTTCAATATCTTTACCAGCTTCCAGTCATTGCAGAATACCTCCATCTTATTTTTCCTCCTTTTTATTAAGAAAACAATTTGACATTTATCCTTTATTTTATTCAATACTTCAATACATATTAAAAAAATATTTTTTCAGGACTTAGATGACCCACATGACAAGATTTTTTTTTTTAAATCTTTCTTGCTCTCATTTAGGGGAAAGCAAGATTTATATGACTTGTTAAACACGTAGAATAAACACCCTCTGCCTATTAATAGACATAGGAAAAGACAGCTTATTTACACTTCTATAGAAAGTATTGTGATCACTTGAATGTGCTTTTTACTCCTGAAATGTCATATCAAATGTTAGTCAGAAATCTATCTATCATTAATCCCTTTATTTTGCCCAAGTGATCCAACTCCACATATTATATTGCATTTCTAAGTCCATCCCATCATAATTTTAAAGCCATTTAAAAATAGTATGCACAGTCCTTTTTTTTTTTTATGTATCCACAAGCCACTTGTAACAGACTTACAGTTTACTAAGACAGAGACAAAAGGTAGCAGGGGTGGGGAGGGAAAGAATAGGAAGAAGTTAAACTGATGCTGAGAGAAGACAGAAATGAGAAAGAAATAGAAGCTTCTTTTAACAATTTTATAAACAATGACACTCTTGGAAAGCAATAGGTAAAATGACAATTCTTAAAGTTTTAAAATAAGACAAAGGGTGTGCTAAAGGGAAGAGAGTTGCTTATGTAAGCCATGGCAAACCAGAAAGAGACAAAAGAAGAATCCTAAACTGTATACAAGATTATAATGTGAGCCATTGAAGAAATAATTAAGATATTTTTTGTCTCTCTGTGTATGACAGTATGTTGGTGGGGGTGAGATGACTTATCCATGCAGGGAAGAACAGAACTAAGATTAAAGGAACAAGATGAAGAGCAAGAAGACTAATATAAGGGTTCTTAGAGCACTCACAGAGGTCCATGTAGGGTTGCCATTCATCCTGGAAAATGGGGAAAATCCAGATTTAAAGGATTAAAAATGCCCTGGCCAGTTATGGTTGGTTGATGCAGCATGTCTCGGATTCCGAAAAGGGAGTAGTGATGATGGCATTGGCAGTGGCAATGATGCACTGGTGAGTGTTTCATCGTATACTGGAGGCTTCAGACACTATTGCACAGGTGCACCAGAGAGCCCTGAAGGTGGGAAGGTGAGAAGAGAGCCCAGAAAACTGGGAAATTGCCCTGACCAGGCCTTGAGTGGTGAGTGTGGCAACACTACTTGAGCCCAGGGCCAGCCAGTGTGGCAAAGTTTTGCTTCCAAGCAGCCACAAGAATAGAAGAGAGCTCCTTTACTCTTGTGGCTGCTTGGAAGTGAAGTGGCGAGAGTCTCAGTGCTCCTCTGGGGAAAAGCACAAAAGAAACACAGTTTCTCTCTGAAGAAATACTGAGCTAGTAGAGAAGGTAGGTGTTTTCAAAATAAATACTTACCCTCTCTACTCTCTTGCTGTCCTTTCAGAGGAAACGGAATTTCTTTTGCACTTTCCTCCAAAACAGCACCAAGACCCTTACTTTCCAGAGCCCTTTCTTTATGATTCTATAGCAGTTAAAATGGAATCGCCACACTATGACTGTATAGTGGGAAAAGCTACCTAAAGACAGCCACTGATATCCTACATCAAAGATGTAGTGACGAAGGTATACCTATGCTTGTCTCCCATCCCAGCTCTCCAAAGCTTCCTTAACAGTCAGGACAGTCTGTTCTGCAACAAGGATGTTACTACCCTGGGTAGTCCAAGCTTTGGGGATATTAAAAGATATCCTCTTGATATCATAATTAGGCTTCATTTCTCTATTTCCTTCCACGTGCTTACGAGGCCACCGGACAAGCAAGCGAATAAGCTCGGCCGTTAATTGCCATAATGTTCAAACAACAATACAGGCAGGCCAGAAATAGCTGACTCACTGTTTTAGGAGACCTCCAGGCAAGTACTCTAATTAGGTATGCACGCAACCTACGAAAGAGCCTCTGCCCCGCGATGGCAGCTTGATGGGTTAACTATACAATATCCAAGTACTCTGCGTTTGCATACTGGCTACTCTATTGAGAATCTCTATGATAACTCAATCATTCAGATTCTGACCTTTCGGAGGCTTTGTCTCCAACTCCAAATCTATTGTTTTCCCCCAAGTACGGCATAGCCTGCAGTCACAATTCTCCTTATAAAAACCCTTGATTCTGAGACCTTCCTCGGAACGCTCCCGACTTTCATCCCGCCTTGCTGCCGCTTTGCTTGGCGAGCCTCCCCTCAGCTCCACCTGCTGAGCTACATTGCACCCCAGCCTCGCTCTCTGTTTTTCCGGGCTTCAGGACAGGTGAAGTATCATCCAAACCAGCAATCCCTCTAAAAGTCCCTCTATACCACTCCAACCTTTATTTTCTTTAGTTTTCTTGTGTGAATGTGTAGGATACACTGTTTTGCTTGTGTTTAATAAAACACCATTTATTGTTTCAACTTCTGTGCACTCCTTGACTTGACCCGACCCTGTAGCCATAGGGTTCAAGATCTCACTACGTTACCCTGCTTCTCGTAATGCTAAGTAGTGCTCTAAGCTAATTTTCCCCACCTTTAGTTGAGCACATTTTGGTGTCCCTCCCGGGACCCCCAGTACACAGGGTAACAAGGAGTTGTGACAGGGATCCTGCTTTTGATTGTCACACCACAGGTTGATGGTAGGATGGGGGGGTAGAAATATCATCCTGCTGAATCCCAATCACCTGTGCCCATTGATGTGGCTGCTAGCTGTTAAGGGACATTTGAGATTGTGGAAATAGTGCTCTGATCATGAATATGAAGTAATAATTGATATGGAGCAGTTGCAGATCAATAACTCTACATTACAAATCCCTTCCAGTAATGTATGATGGCAGCAAGTGACATGAATCCTGTTGTAGTCCCAGGTAGAGTAGACTCCTTGGATTAGTTCAGAAATGATTGGGTCATTGCTTATGTAAATACCATTGATTCAATGTAACTACACTGTTCGGCATTACCAATAGGATTTGGGTCAGACTGAATGAATTTCTAACATATGTGTCAGGAGATATATATCAGTGAAATGAAGTTATCCAAATCTGTTTCATGTAACCAAATATATAGGGAGGTAACGGTGACGAATAAGATCAGATTTACTAGCAACAAACTGACAGTTAGCAGCTTAAGTTTTGCAAATGGCAAAGAAGAGAGATCAAGTTATCATGGCATAAAGTAACAGCAGGGGAGCTCAGATTTTGAGGGATGCCTCCATTCCAGTTTAAAAGTAAAAAAGATAAAAAGAGAATGCATCAGAAAACAATCAAAGAAGTAAGGATGAACAGATCTTTTACAATGTCTCTGAGAAGAGATATGAGGTAAAAGATTTTTGATGTGGCAGTGTTCTTATCCAAAGCAGAACTTGGAAGTAACTAGTTACAAATAGCTTGTCATTAGTAATTAATTATGATTGTAATGTAATGAGAGATAACTTCATTCCATTCCTTGTCTAACTATAACTTTAAAAGCTTTAAAAACTTTAAAAGAAAAATGGATACACTGATGTTATATGCTCCTGATGCATGTTCTTTTGTAATTGTTGAGACAATGAGATGAACAGGAGGATTTTCAGTTATGTTTCACAGGCCCTTGGCTTGTAACAATCAGATTTTGAAAGTAACTAAAAATAGAATTATGGTCTTTTAGAAAAATTAAAAAGTTAAGTTTTTTAAAATGTTATAACTATAACAGTAACTGATCACAGGAGTCCCCTTGGAACTGTAATTGCAAACAATAGTTTCAAATAATCATCTCCTAAACTTTCCATAGGCTAAGGGTATACACTGCACCATAAAAAAGAGAGTGGAGATGAAGCCCTTCATTATGTAAGTGTGTGGTGGCCTCTTTCACCAATTCGTTGGATTTAAACTCTTTTTTCTCTCAAGAAATGGTATTCACAGTGGCTAATGATGATAAAATCAAATAAAACAAAGGCAGTTAAGATGAAAAAGATATCTTATTACATAGGTAATTGCTCAAATGCACAGGATTATCCTACAGCCATTCCTCAATGAAGCGGCCTTCAGACATTTTGTGCCACTACTCAAATCATCATCAAACATTGGTCATGTTGAGTGAGGCTGAAGGGAGTTGTAGCCCTGTATTTCTAGAGGGTTATATATGAGAAAAGGCTGTCCCTGTATCATTTTTTTAAAGCCTTCTACTGTTCAAATATTAGTGTGAAAGAACAAGGTTGAGTCCCTGCACTCCTGCTCTGGGTTGCAAAAGGTCAGGTGTGCAGAGACTAAGGATGAAAATAATATATGAAAATATTTGAAAAATACTTGAAAAACATTTTTCTCATCCCTGACAAGACAAATCCTGCCTTATCTTTAATCCTTAATCCTTGCAGTTTGAGATTTATTCTATGCAAAATTTGTACATCATCATCCTGTGCAGAAAAGAGCACTTTTTGTGCAGGAAATATAATTTTCTGGGCAGAAAATAATGTTTCTGTGCAAAAGGTGTGCACTTTGCCCCTCCACACTACACAGTGACAGCATTACGATTCCTCTTTGGCTGCAATGGCGATATCCTAGGCTATCCTAGGATTTGCAGCTTAGAGAGGGGCATTTAGAATTCTCAGACAGAGAGCTCTTCTGCTACATGAACAAACTACAAACCCAGGATTTCATAGGATGCAGCCATCACAGTTCAAATGGTCTTAACGGGTTTAGTATTTGGGTGGAAGACATGAAAATACCATACAAGCCACCTTAAGCTTGATGTAAACTGGATATAAATATACAAAATATGTTGTTGAACAACAATAACAACAAAGATTAATAATAATATACTAGCAGAGACAATGGTGTCAGTAAAGCTCTTCATGGATATGAATCATCTGTAATAATATATTTAAATGTCAATGAGTAAGAAAGAAATCAGAAGAAAAAAACATTCAGTGTTCTTTCCATTCCACAAAACCATTCTCTCTACCACATGTGACAAAATATTTTTGCATGCTGTTAAGAAGCTATTCCCTGAAGAACCAAAGATAGTAAAACTACTAGAGAAACATCAAAGACATTAAAAGTAATTTTATCATCACATAGACATTGAAGGAAAGAGTAATAGTTGAGGCTTCCCATGCTACCTTCATCTCTCAAATAATAAACAATGTATTCTCTTCTGAGGAGCACAATCTCCAGAGATGAAAGCTTAAAAATAACACCTTTCCTGCTGACAGAACTATTTTTTGTACAAAGATCTATTCTATCACACCAAAAGAAGAAAAAGCACAAATTATATTTCCGATGAATTATGCAGATTTCACCTTCATGTACACAGCAAGTTACTCAGAGGGAGGAAAAAAAGGAAAGAAAGAAATCTACTGCTAAAGAGAAATAATGGCAGGCAGACGATGTTACACCTGAACCTCACCACCTTGAGCTCTTGTGTCTATTTCTATCATTTCCATGTTCTCCTTGGTCACATTAAAGATACCAAAAAATGAGATCATTCATAAAGACTAAAATAAACATTACTTTAAAGACGTAAACGGCAGCTATGTCTTTCTCCATCCCATTTTAAACTGAAGTATCCACCCATCAGTCAGTATTTATCATGATCATATGATGAACCAGATTAAAACAGAAAAAAAGAGAAGACATTTAGGAAACAGAAATTACAGGGAAGATGCCTCTGATGTTGATCAGGACCTCAGTAGAGATTAATGGGCTAAAACTTCTTTTTTCTCTCCATTCTAGATACCAGTCCAGATCTGGTTCCCCCATGATTACACTGGAGTAAAGTAAGTGAGAAAGCAATTACTATTCACTAGTAGTAATCACTAATTGCATCTTTAAAATAATTTGTACTTTGATCCATAAACATACCCCCCACACCTTTGGCAAAGACACCAGATTCCCCAGATCTTGGCCCTTCAGAATCCAGTCCAGTTCTAAACTGATTCATTTTTTTTCCCTAGAAGGCACCTGAAGAATGTCTCCATTCTTCAAACATTGTTGTGATGGAGAGTGTTTGATGGAACAAAGCCGCACTCATAGCAGGCAGAAAAAACTGCTTATTGCTGCTTGAAGTTGGATGTCAGCTTCTGATTGAAAAAAAGAAATGGGAATGGTAATACCTGACTTTGGCCATTTCTGCACTACGCTGTTGTAGTGCTCTTATTCCACTCTCAACATCCTGTGGAATTCTGGGGTTTGTAGTTTCCTGAGGACCAAGAGCTCTCTGGTTGAGAATTCTAAAGGCCCCTCTCTAAACTGTCAACCCCAGAATTACATAGGATATTGAAAGTGGAATAATAACACTGTAACAACGTAGTGCAGAAAAGGTCTTTCTCTCAGCCAAAGCAGAATTCATGAATGTTTCTGACTACAGCAGAAATGTAAAGGTGGTGGGTGTGAGAGTTAGAAAGACTTCAGCTAATTTAAGCTGGTTTTTGTTGTTTATCATAAAAACTATGCAAAGAGAGAAGTAATCCTCCACATAGTCTGAGTGTTTATGTCCTTGTGTGTACGTATGTCATTTCTCAATAATGAAATTTCATGTATTTCCATGGAGTGAAGATTATTTCCAGTGACAACCATAACTAAATGCTGCAGATCAGTGATACACCTGATCTTCCACATAAAATCAGTGAACAATCATTCTGACTATTTAAAAAGCCCATCATCCAGGGTAGACTTTAAGATTTGATTGTTTATTTGTATAAAAATGAAATACATTTTAGTACATCTTTCTCTGGATAGTTTGTACTTTAGTGAATCAAATGTATATGTGGATAGAAAACTTTCTTTAGTAAATGCATTAATGGCAAAAAAATTATTATATTATACTTTGGCATGGAGAAGATATTTTTTAAGACCACATGAATTCTGGTAAAATTGCTTTTTCCCTGCTTGCATACCTTCCTCAAAAGTATTTCTAAAACAATACACAATGGATTTTCTATGCTAAGTAATGTGAGGAAAATTCAAAGATCTGGATGTCAATTCAAAATTTAATTTTGGAGATGCAAATAAGGCAAGTCCATTAATTAAAAAGCTTAATTAAACAAGAACAAGTGACCAAAGAAGCGGACATAGGAGATGAACAGAAATGTGATATCAAAATGCAAGCATTAGCAATAACGCTACTTGTTAATTTAGTTTCACATATGCTCACTCTAAGTCTTCCACTCCTGTTTCCATTCTCTGCTGTGGTTTTTAAAATATGCAGAAACATTTGGATTTAATTTTGCACTTAAATGCATTTTCTACAGATGCATTTCTACAGGTTGGGATCAGATTTTGGTAGCAGATCTGGGTGATTCCCTTCACAGCTTCACTCACAAAGATACATTGAAAAACAGAGAGAGAGAGAGAAAGGCCATTTCCACACTAGACTGTTATAGTGCTATTATTCCACTTGCAACATCCTATGAAATCTTGGGGTTTGCCATTTAGGGAGGGGCCTTTAGAATTCTCAGCCAGAGAGCTCTTTGGCCTTAGTAAACTACAAACTCAAGAATTCCACAGGATGTTGAAAGTAGAATAATAGCACTATAACAGTCTAGTGCAGAAATGGGCAAAGTTGGGTATTACAGTTCCCATTTCTTTTCTTTTTTTTTCTAAAAGAAAAAACTGAAACTGAAGCTCTAACAAGTCAGCATCTCAGTGTACATTTGACAATGTTAATCATTGTCAAATTGAGATGCCTCTGTGCCTTGGGAAACACTCAAAACACTTCAAAGATGCCTGTTTCTGCTCAGACTTGTGGAGCTGCCAACCTGATTTGTGTTTTGCTTATGGCTTTCCACGCAGCTTGCCAAAGGATGGTATTGCAATTTCTCATTAAGTGTGAGTCAATTGACACAGCGAAGCCAACGGGATTAGGCCTTACCCTATAGAGCCTTTAGGCCAGGCAGATGAATCTTGGGAACGCAGCCACCCTGCTTCCATGCTGTCCTATATGGTATGATCTGTGCTTGCTTTACTTCAGACAACAGAATCAGTCCCTGAACTGGGACCCTATTACTTTGGAGCTGTCAATCTTAGTCTAATCTACCTCACATTTTTGGTTAAGTTAAAAGAGGATGGAGGAAGGACATATCTGCTTTCCTCAGAGGAAAGGTGCATCAAAACAGTAAACTGGGGGTATGCTAAAATGCTATCTGCCCCAGATTTTCAGAAATACAACTATTTGGGTAACAAAACAAAAATTAGTAGGAAAAGCTAAGTATTTCCTAGTGAATTTACTTGCTGAGTCCCTTATTAAGTTTCATAGGGCTTGCTTCTCAGCAGACATGTATAGTATTGTGTGCTGAAGACAGTAGATAATTTGACGATGAGCACCAGAAGTTTTCAGCAAACTGTGTCTTCTGTTTCATGTAGACACTGTCTGATTATCAGCATAAAAGAGTAGCTGAAGTAAGAAAGAGGGTGCCAAAAATTAGTAGGGAAAGAAACCCCCCACACACACACACATCAGCTCAATAGAAAACTGGGCAAATTATTGAAATAAAGCTGTCCTCGTGGAAAACAAAGCCACTAAACAGCTATTTTCACACAAATTTGGAAGCTTTGCTGAAAGTTTTTAGCATTATGACTTCCAATAAAGTTGAAAGGCTTACGCAACTCTGAAGCATATATATATATATACACACACACATACACACACACATATACACACATACCCAAACACACACACACAATAATGGGGGAACAAAGACAGCCTTTCTTTTAATGGGGTTTCAAGATAAGAAGCAGTGGAGAATAATACGTCTTAGTAATCTCTGAGTCTTTAATGTTTGTATCTTTAGTCTGCGGAGTATATATTCCCAAGGTGAAATATTGGGAGAATAGGTGAACAGTGGGAGAACCACAGAGGGGATGATTTTATGGGTTGTCAGTGAATGATATCAAAGAGAACTTCAACACTTGACAAGGATAAAGAGAGAGAGAGAAAGACAGAGAGAAAAACAAAATATCAATGTGCATGCTCTGCACACCTTGAAATTCTCATGGTCTCCATCAAGCTTTTTTTTTTTCTGATTCAACAGCTCTGTTCACAAAGCTTATTGAGTTCCATTAATGAGAAGCTAAATAAATTTAGAATAAGCTCTTAAAGGGAACATTGTTAGTTGTCAAATTAATAGGAACAAGCACCTTCTTTTTGCTTCTTTCTTTTTTCTTTTTGCATCTTTTTGCTTCTAAAGATGCTTTGTGGTAATGTCTCTGTTTTAATTTGCTCTTTCATTGTCATGATACCTTTAAGCAGATGGGGTTTTCAAAGGGATGCTCAGCCACTTTCAGCTACCCTGGCAAGCACTGGAACTCCAGGCAGATGTCCATAGCATCAAATATTGGTTTCATTGTTAAAACTTCAGAGCCACACATACTATACATCCAATGCTCCTGAACACTATATTATGTTTTCCCAATGGTATCAACAGAGGATTCCCAAAAAGTAACTACTAGGTTCAGAAGAGGAATTTTCCTCGGGACTATAGTAATAGATGAAAAGGTTCCACTTTCAATTCACATTAATCATTATTTTCTCAGCTGATGCTATTTGGTTTTTTGTTTTGTTTTTTTCAAGTAGCAGTACTATGTACAAATAGCAGATGTAAAGATTAATTTAATACCAAGTGCAGCTTGGTCTTTGTTCTAAATGTATGCACACAGGATAGCCACAATTTTGGCAAATGCAAAATTGGGCTGAGTATCTTCTAAATATATTTGCTGATCAACTCATGAAACAAGAAAACAAAGATTGGGTTGAAATATCGGCTATTTTATTTAAACTATCACCTATATAACTTTTATCCCCTGAGATATGCAAAAACAGGGAGAGACCAAGGACATTTCCACACCTCACTGGTTGCCACCTACATCCTGTCATGATCCCAGCAGTGCCTTTGCCAAGATGGGAGTGCGATGGAAATAGTTCCCTCTGCAGCTGTGCGATTCTCTGTGGAAGAGAGTGTGAGCAGCATATACTTTCCTTCCACAGTGCAGCTGGCCTCTTTCTGATGCTGCGCTAGGGAAGGAAGCATGTGATCATGTTCCCTTGAACTATGACCTGGCCATGCCTTGAGGTCCCATCTAACCTATTTTCACATGTGTTCAGCCAGTTCTCTTTGCAAGCATGGTTTTTCAACCATAACAGTGTATGAGTTATATTTTATTCCAATTAAATAATTTTCATTGACAATTGTATCTTAGAGTGGGGGTGTATGGCATGGTAACAATACCTGATGACAGAAAGATATCAAGGCCAACCAGACCGCCTGGGTAAAGGAGTTCCACTATTGGAAAGCAAGCATCAAGAAGGCTGTCTGCTGTGTCCTCACTAAATATGCCTAGGGTAGTGGTGGAACTGAGAGAAACCCTTACTCTTCAGATCTTAGAGCACAGAGAGGCAAAGATAAGGAGAATAATGAATAAACAGTGAATTTTGACATATTTTACTGTATCTGTTAAAATACAAGGCACCAGCCTCTCATAAGTAGGGAAATGACACATTATGAACAACATTATTTTTAATGTGTATCTTCTAGGCTCTGGGATGATAACTACAGCAGACTCCAGTAGGGTTGGAAATAGCATATTATAATATTTCTTAAAAATGGTCAATTTTTTTTTAAATTATGGTTGATTGATTGATTGATTGTTGAGAAACCATGATGAGAATGAACTTGGAATGAAAAGATATTTTTCAGTTCAGGACTTATTTTATACAGAATTCACACATGGTTTTTTTTTTTTTAATTCAGAAAACAAGTTTCTTCACAGGCAACAATATTTTCTATTCAAAACTATTATTTTATGCACAGAAAATGCTGCTGTCTGAATATAAAATGCTATTTCTTTATTTTTATTTCTTTATTTTGAAAAATACCGTGCATAGATTTTGTGGAGAATGAGTTCTAAACTGCAAGCAACCTTCAAAAACTACAGTAGTTTTCAAAAAGAGTTTCTTGCAGTGGGAAGAGAATTGCTAGAATTACTTGTTGCTTCCTTTGATAGGAAAGTTAGCAAGGAATTATATCTTCCTATTTCTGGTGAACCAGAGGTAACCAGGAAGAAAGGTCACTGGAATTAGCACAGACTTTGGTTGCAACAAGTGGAGGGTAAAATTCACCCTTCCCACTGTAGTTAAAATACTGAAGTCCTAAGAATTTGGCTGACAGATTAAGTTTGGGGCTCAGTTTTGAATAAGGAATATGAATTTCCTTATGTGTGAATGTTCATTTCATAATCCAGAAGACTATGATCATAGAATAGAATAGAATAGAATAGAAGAGAAGAGAAGAGAAGAGAAGAGAAGAGAAGAGAAGAGAAGAGAAGAGAAGAGAAAATAGATGAAAGCTGAGAATGATCTGCATTAGGCAATATAGTTAGAGGCTGCGTTTGAGCGCACATTCTTTTTCATTCATCCAAATAGTTCAGGACTCAACAACCAAAGCCAAATATGGATGTTCCTTTTATATAAATGCATTTGCTTTGCTTGATGAATCATAGAGGTTTCCCTCTGCTTTATCAGTAGTTCACAGAATACTGTAAATCAAGTTACAGTTTTTACCTCCATTCAGTCAATACATGTTAATACTGTTTTTCCAGGGTTGAGGTTGATCCAAATGATCTCTCAAATATCCCCCTAAAATCTGTGAACAAAGATTGTAAAAACAGATTTTGCCATACACATTGAATGAGTATGACTTCTGGAGGTAATTGTAGTGGTTGAGAAATGTGAATGTCTGAGTATCAAAGTGTTCTTTTGCAAAAGAGACCACTCTCTAATGAGAGTCTTCTGGGATAAGGGAATTTTTCAGGAACTAGCTGTGGGATATGCTATTGCTGTCTATGTAAAAAGAAAACAGGTTTGTTAATTGTAGCTGTGATTGGATAGAGAAAAGAACAGGGCACTAAGTTGTTCTCTAGGGATTCCATCGGTGCTGGCAGTTCTTCCAGAAAACTGAGAGGAAGTGAGTTCTGAGGACTTCTGTTGGAATGTTTAACAATGAAACTCTGTCTCTGACCAACAACTAATATGTTTGGAAATAAAAGTCCTACGATCCTATTCAAAGGAAACCAATCCCAGGGTGAGTACTGAAACCATGAAACTTTACCACTTGGAGAAAGTCAATGCTTATATTACTCCTTCACTAGGGCTATTTTCATAATCCAATTTGGGAAAGAAGAGAGGGAGAGTCATATTAAAATTTAAATGTAGGGTGATCCAAGTAAAAGTCTACATTTTTGGCTTTCATCAGCATGGTCTCTGGTGTTCGAATCAGGAAATTTTGTGAACTGCGACTTGGACTTGGTTTAGTGAGCTTGTTGGGTCTCATGTCTTCAGCAACAAAACTTTTGATTGACAGGTGACATGAAGTCTCTGAAGTGACAAAGTCTGATATAAATACCAGATGTCGACATTTCTAGTCTCATTGATCAATGGAAGCATATCTTCTTGCTGCACATCAGGTTAACAGTGATCCTGTTGGTCATGCCAGGATCTCATGATTATTGATCTATTCCTGGAAAAATGTGCTGTATATTATTCAGTGGGCTATGGAATTCAGTTCTGCTACATGGTAGAGCCCTACAGAATCCTGTAGTGGATTGAACTTGTTGGAATGATGGCTCTTAGCAGGTGTACATGGCCCAGATTATCTTGCTGATAGACAAGAGATGGAAAGAATGTTAGTTCAAAATTCAAAAAATGGCATTCCCTCATGTTTCACAAGTGTTGAGAAACCCAGACATGAAGAATCCTGGACTGATAAGCATCTTCTCAGCCTGGAACTTATTCTGTGCAAACTTCACATGTAGTTATTCGCACAGAAAACCACACTTTCTGCACAGGAAACAGCATTTTTTTGTGGGGAAAAAAATTCAATGCCAAATTCCTGCCCAGAAATCACCATTTTTGATGCAGAAGATGTTGTAATTAGGGCTTTTATTTATGTAAAATTTACACATGGTTGATCTGCATAGAAAATAACATTTTCTGCATAAGAAACAACATTTTCTGTGCAGGAATGAATATTTCTGCGTTGTAATATTATTTATCATGCAAAAAATGCTGTTTCCTGCACAGAAATGCAAAATGTGTACAGAATAAGTCCCAAATTGTGAATAGGTTTCAAAAACTGTGTGGGTATTTGTTGCTGTTGCTGTTGTTGCTGTTGTTATTATTATTATTTTCTCACAACAGAAAAAAAATTGCTGAAATTACTCATTATTACTTTCAAAAAGACATTTAGTGAAGTTACATCACTACTCTGGGCAAGCCCAGCACTGCCCTTATTTTGCCAAGCAGTCTTTAATGTACAGCCTAGTCCTCTTTGGCTTATTTTGATAACAGGTTTCCCAGTCTGAGGATGTGAGTTTTGATTACAACACTATAGCTCACAACTGGTGGGTTCTGCTCAAGACTTGTGAAGTCTACTCCTTCTGACCAACACTCATTGTAATAGCAACAAGGGGCAGGTTTTCCCTGGAATGCAACAAAGCCAATAAGTCACACACTAGTGGGCCCAGGCCAAAAGAAAGAGACATCCAGGGAGATTTCCACAAATCTTTGCCAGAACAAGGAAAGGCATACACATTTATACTTTCTATAAGAGAATAAATTAGTATGCTAAGTTATATCACTTTTACCTAAAATCTGGTGGGCTTCAGGTATTAGAGCATGTGCTTTAGGCCTGTCACATAGTAGTGCCCCAATACATCAGTCACTTAGCACCTATCTGTTTTTCATCCAAAGTGGGTCCTGCTTACATTCTGCACCCTGGGAGCATGGCACTACTGTCTCCTTTGTTATCATTCCATTCCACATGCCTATATGTCAAGTTGTTGCTTCTCAAGGCTGGCATCTTAATTCTCAAGTGTCAGCCTTCACTCCCTATTAATAATGAAGAAGGCTAGTAACTCCAAAAGCATTGGAGAAGGCCTGCAGAGGCCTGCTTAATTGATTTTTTTATACTATCCTATGCTACTTTAAGTCTCATCGTTATCCAGAATCCAAGTTTCTGAAGCAACTTAAAAGATGTGACCATCTTGTGGATTTCTAACAGCTATGCACTGTTAGACTGGCATACAACCTGAGAATGGCCTCATTTTCAAATCTGCAATCTTTCCATGTTCTACTCACACAAGGATGGGCAAACTACAGCATATGGGCTCCCAGGATTCCCCATAATTCTTAAATAATAGTAGTAGTAGTAGTAGTAGTAGTAGTAGTACTAATAATAATAGTAATATGAACAGGAAATTACTTCAAAGTCCCTTTCTGCTTTATAAAAAAAGGGCTTTCCTGGGCCTAACATGGCCCATAGAAAGCAAAAATATGACAACAATGCCCCCTAACGCACCCAAGAAGATATATGGGGCATTTTGAAGCAAATTAATTAATTAATTAATTTATAGTAGTAAAGCGGGGAATATAGCCCTCCTGGTGGCTAATACAGCCATCTCGCTTCTCACAGTTGCCTACCCCACACTAAAATCATCATTGTGACAATAGTAGAGATGAGGTGTCCTTCACAGCCACACCTGAGGACTGGAGCTAGAACAGGCAATATAGACAATGTGTTGGATGCTCATGAATAAAACATCCTCCACACACACAATTATGTGTAATAAAAAAAATTAGAGTCTTGATATCATAGTGCTCTAAGTTTCTCCCCTTGCTGCTGCCTTCCACCTTGAAGTAGGCAGTCTTGTATCAGGCCACTGCACCTTCCTTATGGAAGAGTTTGCCTTTCTTATGCAGGAACTGGGTGTTCCTTTAGCTCATGAAAAGATGGAGGGCACCACTCAGCATTTAATCCTTCTGGGTATAGGAAAAGAAACCCTAAACCACTTAGGAAGATGCCCTCTGCAGAAGGTCCAGGACATATGGCACAAGGTTAAGGATTTTTTTGGATGCCGCAAATTGACACTCAAGGTGTTTGAGGAGCTTATAGGCTATTTGAATTTTGCCTGTAAGGTAGTTGCCCCTCCTTTTATTAGGAGGCTGTGTGATGCCACCTGTTATATTATCAGGCCACACCATAGGATTAGGATTACATAGGGAGTCTAAAATGACCTTCGTGTTCAGTGGGAATTCTTGGCAGATTTTAATGGAGTTTCCCTTTGTAGGGAGGAGCTGAAGGTCAAAGATGCTCTGCAGGTCTCTTCTAACACTGCAGGATCCTTGGGATTTGGTGTCTACTTCAGAGGCTGGTGGTGTGCCCATGAGTGGCTCGGGATTAGTTTGACTCAGGTGTAACTACTGACTCGACGTTCCAGGAGATTTTTCCCATCCTTGTTGCTGTCAAGATTAGGGGCACTGAGCTGTTCAACTCTGTGGTCTGTTTCCGGTGTGACAACATGACCACAGTGTGGGTTATTAGTTCACTGATATCCCAATTGAATAGTGTAATAAGGTTAGTTAGGGAGCTCATGCTACATTGTTTGTGTTACAATATCTTGTTTAGGGTATTCTATGTGGCAGGGGTGGACAATGGCTTAGTTGACACTCCTGTATGCAGATGGCACTGAATGAAGCTGCCATGCTGGACCAGAAGCCAGCAGACCTCTGGAAAATTGCGGGGGTGAGATAGTTAGGGCTATTAGTATATCCCTGGTTCCTAACACCAGGAAAAGCTATATCACAGTTATGCAGGAGTTCACCATATTTAGAAGAGTTGACCTCCTGAGAGATGAATGGCATGTCCCCATGGTTCATTTATGGCGGTTTTGTGTCCCTCTGAGGAGTAAAGGACTTTTTACACCTTCTATTCATAGCAGGCCTTCCACTTTGGCATTCTGGCTGAAGGCACAGGGTCTCCCAGACTCCACCTCAGACTTCAGGTTAGGAAGGCCTTGGAAAGGTAGACTAGGGAACAACCCTTTCCCCAGGAATTATCAAAAGTTTGTCAGGGGTTTGGGGAAGCATTTGTGTTTCTGCATATGAATTTTAATTGTTCCATGCAGCTTCTCTTGCACTGTTCTTTGGCACTTTCCATGTCAGTGAGCTGATATTTATGTCTAAGGGCAACAAGTGTGGAAGGGCACTAGAGCTTAGGGATATATTCCTAGGAGTTCAGCACATCACTGATAAAATTTGCTCTTCTAAAACAGACTAGTTACATAAAGGGGTGGCTGTTACTTTGCAAACCTGTAGTGACCCAGTTCTGTGCTCAGCAAAACTTTAAAGGGATATTTACATGCTAGAGGCACCCATTCTGACCCTTTATTTTCTCATGCAGACTTGTTGCCCCTCACTAAATAGTAGTTCTGGACTGATACCACCAGGACCCTTGTACTATTGGGTCTGAATGGGTTTTGCAATGGAACAGCATCTACTGCAACTGCAATCAGCATTGATCCTAATACTATCCAAATAATAGGTTTCTGGAGGGCTTTGTCATTTAAGAGATATCTTATGCCTTTACAATCCTAACATGTTTGATGGTTGTTTGTTTGTTGTCTTACAGATTCTAGGTTATGGCCAGTGAGACAGTCTGTCCTGATCTGAAGCCATAACTTTGTCTATTGGGCAGAGTGCCAAGCTGGTAATGGCCACTTCAGATCCCATCTGGGTTTAGGCAACATGGCTATGGTTGAGTGGCTTTATAGGAATGCCCCTGTTGTACAGCCTCCTACACCTATTTTTCGAGGAGTGCCGTGGGCCTTCACCACATGTGCTGGTCATCTACCTGGGTGAAAATTACCTGGGTTTGTTAAAAGGCAAGACTTTTATTATTCAAGCTACCCATGACATGAAAGTTATTCAGGCTTCTTGGTCTGGATTGTATCTCCTTTGGTCTGTCATTCCAAGTTTGGCCCAGGAAGAATGATCCAAGGTGTTTTTCACATTGTTCAGCTCGGAATCGACAGAGAAATTCAGAATGCCTGGGCTAAAAGGATGGGCATGTCATGCCTCGTTCTAACATTATTTTTCAGCAGTGCAAGCTCTACAGAGCAGATGAAGTCCATTTATCCATAGAGGGGAATCAGATGTTCCTTAGAGATTTGCAACAGGATGTAGGAGTCCTTTTGGCCAGCTTGGTGGGGGAAAAGGACTAAACAGATGTTTGTCCTTACCTATGGCAGGTAGCACCCATTTGATGAAGGAGAGGCCTCTAGAGCTGTTACTACATGTTGTGAAATGTGAGGTGGGGAAAGAGATTGTCCTTAGGGTTGGCCTGAAGGTTTAGTCCTTGCTTCAAGTTAGTTGACCAGAGGTTGGATCCTTGGGTTGCCCTTCTAGTAGTTGCTGGCCAGGGAGCAGCCCAGTTCTGGGGTTCAGCTGGGGTTGCTCAAGGGAAGATGCAAGGGAATGCTAGGGAAGATCTCTGCCTCAAGTGCTCACACACAATAGGACTCCTCCCCCTTTGTATGTCTCAGAGGATACAACCTAAATACATGATTGTTAAAATAAAGTGGCCCATATGTGTTTTGTCTGTGGTCTTATTATTTCATAGGTTGGTCAGCAAAAGTAACTAAGATTTTCCAAAGTGTAATATGTCTACTTTGAATAGGAACAGTTTGTGGTGGATGTGGGAGAGTGGGAAACGGTCCATGGACCACTCAAAGTTGTCCAATCCTGTTGTAAAATATCTCCAGTGCAGCTTATGTGGCCATGCACTTCTAGTCTAGCTTCTTTCACTTGGTCCTAATGAGCTGAATTAACAATGCTTATACAGTCATCTAAGAAAAATAAACTATTTTCAGTAATATAATAGACTTGCTTGCAAGTGAATAGGCAGCTGAATTGTCACACAGAGTGGAGAAGGCTGACCTCTGACTGGTAAATGTTTTCAGACTTTACTTGTATTTTTTTTCCCCAAAGTACAAGTTTTTAGTCATAATATTAAAGTCACTATTATAAATATACAATAGCTCTTTTGTGCCCTGAGCAAGATGCTCATAACAGCTTATTTAAAAGGAATAAAACAGAGTATTTCTATACTTCAATAGAATGTCTCATACAAAATATAATTGTGGTATTCAGTTGAAGATTTTCATAACTACTTATCCAGAGTCATAGGAGAATATTGTTAGATCACAGTAATACAATTATTTGAAGACTAAATATGACTACTTTAAAAGGAACTTGTACTAGTGCAATCTGGTCAGAGTCTAAGTACACAAAACACATTATTACTCATTCTTCCTACTGGAGCAGTGGGGTTGCTTGAAATCATCTCATATCAGTCTGAGATCTCATACTCACTAATGGCCCATGATCCAAACAGAAGAGGAGTCTCATTCCATTTTAATGAGATAGGGTGTCCTCACTCACTGCTTGTACTATACTAGATGCTCAGATATGTCAAATTTTATCAGTTCTCAAAAGAGATAATGCATAGCTCAAATGAATTTATGTAGTTTGGTTACCATGAATATAGTGACATGCAAATTTTGCAGTTCCTTCAGTATCCCTCCAAGGAAAATACAGTGCAAACAGATAATCCCATAGAAGGGGACAACAAATATTAGCTCGGAATAAGTCCTTAGCAATCATATAGATCTGCTTCCTCTTTGGGACACGACATCAGTGCATCTTCAGTCCTCAAATTTGAAATTACTTGAACAGAATTCTGGGATCTGCTACTTGTTGAGATATCTGTACTTGTGCACTCTAGTGCTGCAGGTTCACAGGGACACACTGGACCTTTCCAGCACAGAAGACAAACTACAAATCTCAGATTTCTATAGGATCCCTGCTGGTTAATGGCATTAATATGAGTGGCGTGGTGAATCTATGGAACTTTGAAGGAGCTATCAAAGTCACTTGAACCCTTTCTCCAAAAGAGGTTTAACATCTTTGATGGCCCCTTTAAATTGCAGACTAAGATCCTTTCTGCAACTCACCCATTTTCAGTGCTGGGGTACAGTGTTCACATGAGCAGCCTCCGAAGAGAGGATCTTGCATCCGGGATCCTTCAGCTCCACACGAGCTTCCTACCCGCATGAGAGCCCCACCTCTTCTTTTTACAGTGCAGCCTGGGACATTCCCAGGCTGCACTGAGACAGGAAGCAAAACCGGCCCAGCTCCCGAAGCTCTGCATGCAAGGTAAGTGCATACAGGGCCCCAGAGCAACGCGTGACCGTGCAGCATTTTTAGCTTCAAGACGAAAATGAAAAAAATGTGTGCGCGGTCCATGTCAGGCCCTGGAGCATCGTGCAAATGTGAGTGTGTCATGTGGACTGCTCTTCACATTTGCGCGATGCTCAAGGGGCCCTTTCTCATCGAAATGCCGTGCGAAAAGGGCCTAAGACTAGAGTGGATTTCTCACTCCACCTACATAGAATCCTCTAGGCAGCACTGAACATGATAGAGCCAATGCATTTAAAGTAGTATTAGACTGTGTAGTGCTAATGCACTCTCTGGCTGAATTCCAACATGAGTGCATAGCACTGAACATGTAGTTTTGCTTCCTTACACAGCTCAGCAGCTATAAAGCTGTATGAAGGATCCTGATTTCTGTCACTTACTGGTAAGGAGGGGAGGAGGAGATGGTAAAGACCATGAAGGTCTGGTTTGATTTTGCTACCTCTGGTCTATGCAGAATAAAAGTTAAGGGATGTCTAATCTCACTAGATTTTGGCTCCCCATGAACCAGAGAGATACTTGTATACCATAGACATTCAGTTTTGTCAGTTTTCACATTCTGGATTGTGAAACCCTTGGTTGACACAAAATGTCTGCCCTAGTGGCAGGGTTGGAAGATCTTAGCAATGAGACAAAATCCAGCATGTCTACAATGCTAGATTGTGCAGCACAGCGGAAAATCTGCTGGGGTGACATGTGCTATAGTATGATGTATGAGCCCTTCTTCTCTCTAAAAAACCACTTGTCTGGCATTCAGCCCTGTGTCAAAATGCCTAGCTGTTTGATAGTCCTATTTGAGCTTATCAACAGGCAGGATGATAGCATCTTTTTTTTTTTTTAAAGGCACTACATGCACAGGCATTGATATGGACACATGAGTACATAAGTTACATCACTTCGTTCCTAATACATTATATGTTGCATCACTACAACACTAGAAACCATAGGATTTCTAACACAAACCCCATTAAGTTAAATTACTAATGTTATTCGCATCCTTATAGTGACTTCATTGTACCCAAGCAAATTGTGTGTATTTATTTATTTATTTAGACAGAAATTGCTTGTTTTGTTACCAAATGCCCTGTTGTATTTATGAGGGGAGAGAAATCAATGACATTTGTATCTGAAAATCAGTGGCTGTTACTTGATACCTTCTGAAGTATCCACTGAGACCAAAACTCATTCCAGCATTACATAAAAAGGCCACATGATACATAATTGTCAAGGACAGGCAAGCTGTTAGCAATAGGCACAAACCGGTATTAGATATACATCAACTTCCTTTTGAAAATCAAGTCTTCAACACAGATGCAATATGAGGGTTCTTTTATGAAAATACTTTTAAAAATAGATTGTGACACAAACAATATTTCTGGTATAATAATCAAATGACATTTAGGAACCCGAACCAGAAACTTGTACTGAAGTGAATTCATTATTTGCACATTTACCCATTAACTTCTATAACAAGTCTAATTAAATTGTTCTTTCAATCTCTCTCTCACACACAGAAATGTCTTCTGCATCACTGGAAACAGCTGCAGTTTTAACAGATCCCTGTTGCTGTTTTGGCTGATTTAACTGTTTCCTCATCTCAAAAATCTGCATCATAAAAAGTAACCAGAGGTACACAGTTTACAGGTACCATGTGAACCCACGACATTTTGGCATATTGAGTTCCCAATGATTAATTTTCAGAAAGACAACATTTGTTCAGAAATCATTAGCACTAAAGCATTTTTGAGCTACTGGAAACCCCCATAATATATAATATGGAATGAAGTGTGATGCATGACCTTCTCTTAATTTGTGGTAGAAGTGAATTTAGGCTGCTTCGGGGTGTTCATATGACTTTCTATAATAGATGAATTTTAGAATAGTCAACCCAACAAAGTTGTGCATCATATTGAGAACATAGTCAATTTACCATTTACCCAAACCTAACCGAATAGACAATTCATAGTAACTAATGTAATGAATAGTGACTCAGGAAGTTCTTACTTAAAAATCCATTTTTGCCAAAAACTACATTTTAAGAAATGTGGCTTATTTATCTATTTTTGCTTCAGGTCTCTATCTACCTTATAGGGATAACAATATTGACATACTTTACAGGGTATTTATAATAAATGGCAAAGAAACACCACAAGTCAAGACCTAGTCCATGAAAAATTTCAACACAGTTCTTTTGCATAGGAACCAGTGTTTTCTTGAATAGAAAATTCAGTTTTCTCCACAAAAGAACCCCATGAGAATTTTGTGTAGAAAATGTCCTGAACTGCAAATTGCCTTTGAGAATTGCACATTTTTTGAAGACTTTCTCTTAGTAGGAAGAAAATTATTGAAATTATTTATTGCTTCTTTAAAAATGAAACTAGTGAAGAATTATGTCCCTAAGTGAATATATATCAGCAGCCTCATTTCCTGTTCTGGACTAGCCATTTCCTTAACATACTTTATATTTTTATTAGCCTTTAAGAAGATCTGTGCTGGATAAGATGAAAAACATATCTTTTTTCTTTTTACACAGTGACTAATCAGATAAGTATCTTGATATACTTCTTCAATAAATGAAAAGGTATTACCCCAAAATGTGGGTAACTCAGAGCTTCACCCACAATGCCAGTACTTCTGTGAAATGGTGGGCATGTTAGCTCAAATAGGTGGCCTGAGAGTGTGGGGTAACCTTATGAGATCTTTTACACCTATGTTTACCAGTTCTAGTGTGGAGAAGAACCAGCCAGAGATCCAAATATAAACTTAATTGTTTTATTGGGGGACTTGCAACCACACATGCAAGATCCAATGAGTCATGCAATCACACACATGCTGAAGGAAAAGGGAGGAAAGTGTTGGATAGTGAGATTTTAGGGTGAAGTAGATGATATTTACCAATCCAAGGCAGCAGCAAAGAAATAGCAATATGGCTTAGATGCAAGTCTAAGGATAGTACACAACCGAGAATCAGAATGACAACCAGCATTCAGAGTGCTACAAGTTGACTGGCCAAAAACTGGTGTTTAAATATTCTATTTCTGCCTGGAGGGCTAAGGTGCTAATGGCTCTCTGGCAAAATAAACAATGGAGTCTGGAGGGTGGACAATGGTCTTTAGTGTTAGAGGACAAAGGAGCAATGGCTTTATTGTTAGGTGACAAAGGGCAAATGGTAGTCCTGATAGGAAAGAATGAGGACAAAAAGGAAGCTTGCTTGATCAGAGGAAGAGGAGTTAAGACAATCGGTCATCTTTTGGGAATCTTCCAGATGCTATTGTCTAAAAGGTTGAGAATTAAGGCTTAACTGCAAACCTATAATCTCAGAAGTTTCTCAGTGATTTCCTGACCATGACTTGGCTATGACTGGAGGTGTCTTTTGAACTAATTCATGAAGTACTTGTTCAGCCAGCCTTTTATCTTATCCAGCCTGGCCATACAGCCATATCAGGGCATGTTTTATATTTGTGTCAGTTAATATATTTTGCCAATAAAACCATATCAATCCATGGGAGTGTATACCCTGGTAACAAAGGAGAATGAATGATCATTGGAACAACAGCATATCCAAAAATAAAGCCAATCTGAAATGCATTGAAATGATAGATGGGATAGTGAAAAGTAAAACAGAAAATAACATACAATATGAATTAGTAGTAAAATTATAGTAGTAACAATACTAGTTACAGAATAACAACTTAAGCAGTCAGAATATGGCTAGCAAATAACACAATGGCTTGCCACAATCATAAAAGGCCATAACAAAGTAATACATGAAATTTTAAAAATCAAAACAAATATTTAAAATTGGAAAAAAATGAACATTAAATTGAAGATTGATCAATTATTCATTATTGTCTAACAAACTAGCATATTAACTTCCCAGCTACTCTTGGAGACTGTTCAGGGCTCTCAGACGGCTGCAACAAAATGTTCTAAAAAGATCTAAAGTGTTTTCAAGGTCTCTAGAGAAAAGATTTCAAAATATTAAAACAACAGCAAATATAACAAAATTTAAAAGAAAAACAACTTTTCTATAAAAATGCGTGCTTGTTTTAGTCTTTAAGAAAAGGTGAAGTAGACCAAAACAAAATAAGAACAGCTAAAAGTGTTTAGAGAACAAGCTCCCTATCTCCATCTTCCATCTTGAAAGAGAGAAGGCCTCAAGCCTCCAGCTAAAACAACTTAAAGCACTAAAAACCTCTTCAGTGATATCACCAACATCCCACTGTCCCAGCAGTCCTTTGTTTCAGTAACAGATATAGTACACTATACTATGCACATTCTGATTAGGTGTCAAGTCACTTGTATTAAAACTACTTCTACATTTATTAATTACTATACCAAAGCTTACAAGATTTCTTTGCTGATGTTCCTTGTTTAATTGTGAAGTATCTGACTTTCATTATGAAAACTGAGAAGGTGTAAATTCTTGTTTTCCAAGACTCTCTGGAATATTCAGCCATGGTGTCATAAACCTGCCACCCACATTTTAGTATCAAAAAATGCACCATTTACAAGTAGACTTTCTAGTGGTTTCTCATATGAGCTAGTGGTAAGAATCAATCTCTATTTTAAGTGCTTCCTGAACTTTCATTGAAGATATTATGTACCTTCAGTTGCATTCATCATTAATTGATTGATTAACTTGTCCCAAGTAGTAATTGTGAGTCTGACCCCTTCCCCTCCTTTCACAGCCTGTATGAGCTCCAACATTAATCTCTGACAATCAGAAGTATACAAGGTATCATATTTCTCAATTTTCAAATGAATGTCAAATGACAAATTATCACCTTTCATATCACACACCAATTTTGTATGCTGCTATTCACCCCAGAACATAATTTTGACAAATTTACTCCCAACGAATTCTCACTTTTGCATACATTGTGGATTTTCCCAGCAGTTCTGTAATACAAATTACTTCTTTGCACTACATAGAGCATAAAGAAATGTTCACATGGCAGTCAAAGTGGTAATGTGGTATTTTTTCCAAGGCTAGTGTTAATTATTTCACATATATTTGCACAGTGTCCATTTATATTTTTCAAGGAATGGGAAGTTTTCACACTGCTGTATTACTTTTTTTAAAAATGTGTAGACAGCGCTCTCTCTCTCTTCAGTACATCTCTCTAGGGAGGGAATAAATTCACAAAAAATTGTAAAGCCACTAATATATTTAGTATCATTGAACCACATCGGAGATGCTAGACAAAATGAATTAGAATAATCTTCAGATTTGTACAAGAGGTCTTCTTTTCTCATGACAGAAGTGCCTTAGAGAAACAGTGTGCATGAAATTCACTTAAACAGAATCTGAAACCGATTACTCCAACAAGGCATTCAGCAAGCTTTGCCATTCTTAAGTGTATTTAGGGATTCCACAAATACTTGTTAGATGTGGATTATAATATAGCTGTGGCCCTCATCAGACATTCAGGAGAGTGTTACATGAACACTAGGAAAGAATGAGGAAGCTAGATCCACCCTCTCCATCATCGCTTTCTTAATGTGGCATCTGAAGACAGGATCCTCTACAAGTAACTGGAAACCATGATCTAGAATCAGGATTCTAGATTGCATCGAAAGTCTCTACACATAGAGAACTCTTTGGAGTATCTCCACATGAAAAGAATATTGTCTGAAGGTGGTGGTCTAGCTTGCTCACTTTCCCCTTGTATCCATGTAGCCCTGCCCTGAACACAGGAATAGGGCTATTGGATGTTCATTTTTTGTGAAAATACAGCAGAACTGAAGATTTTTATTTTATTTTGTTTATTTATTTTGTCAAGAAGAAGAAGAAAAGGAAAAGAAAATAGAAATGCTAGAGAATGTAATCTCTTGTGAATTCCATGGTCCATGGGGGTCCTCTGTTCTCCAAACCACCACCTCCTTTTTCTTTCTGCTGCATCTTACATTATGTTCCATTAGTAATCAAAACTAAGAATGTATATGAACACTGATTTGAGAGGATCAGGTGGAGAGTGAATTTGAATATGGTATACTTCCAGAACCAGTGTGTCTGCATATATAGGGCCACATTCTGAGGCTACTCAGAATGTAGTAGGTAATAGATCACGTGAGGTTGTACCAAGGACTGAGACATGAGCAAAGGCAGTTGTTGAATGTAAACAAAGGGAAATATGACTACACTGCACTCTCAAAAGTTGCAGTCTGGTTAAGGCATTTACAGGTGATGCAATGCTTTGAATAACAAGGGTGTGATCTTGGATTGCTGATTGCTGGTAAAAGATGTTCTGAAAACACCAATCTCTCTTTATATAATAGAAACTGTTGAAAGCAATGATGTACCAATATATATAGGCATCAATACTAAAACCAGCTGCTACATCAGAGGGCCCACTAGTGGCACTCCCTTTCCACAGTGGAGGGATTGCATGCTCCTGTGATGCAAGAAGCTATGCTGATGGCAGTAGTGCTGCTGATGGGGTCTCCCATGTCGAGGTTTTGCTGAGGACCTACACTAAATATGCAAAACAGCTACTGGGAAGCATCAGTAATGGTAGTGGGTGGGTGACACTGGTGGAAGATCTTTCAGAGACAACAGCAGTAGCACCATAGCTAACACTTGTTAGTACTGTGCAGAGGAAGCATGGTAAAACCCTTTTGAATTTCTTTTACCATGAAAACTCTATGATGAGACAATTCAAAATGAAACAAAAGGTAGTGCCAGAAGATGAAACTCCGAGGTCAATAAGCTACTGGACAGTAGTGATGTGGCTAATGATGCACCTGGACGCAAGCCAAAAGGACATGCAACTGTTGAAGTCTCAGAGATGAAAGTCCAAAGTTGCACAACACATATTATAGGAACATGGAATGTGAGAAGCATGAATTAGAGGAAGCTAGACATGGTAAAACAAGAAATTGAAAGTATGGGCTTTGCAATACATGGGATGAGTGAGCTAAAGTGGACAGGAATGGGGCATTTTGAGTTAGGTAATTATGCAGTGTTTTACTCAGGAAATGAAAATGTAAGAAGAAACAGGGTGGCATTAATAGTATGGAGACATGTAGTGAAAACAGTCAAAGTCTATAACGCAAAGTCTGATTGAATCACATCAATATAATCATAATCCAAGTATATGCTCCAATTACAGAGTCAGAAGAAGAAGAAATTGAATGATTCTATGCTGCAGTCCAGGAGAAAATTGACCACACATCAAAACAGAACTTGTTGGTAATAATAAGTGATTGGAAAGCCAAAAGTAGGAAACAGGGCAGAATCAACAATGGTAGAAAAATTTGTCCTAGGATCAAGTCCTAGGATCAAGAAACAAAACAGGAGAGAGACTGATTGAATTTTGTGAGGCTAACATTTGTTCATCACAAAAACAGTCATCAAGATACCAAAGAAGTGACTATATACATGGATATCACCTTATGGCCAAAACAAAAATCAAACAGACTACATAATCGGAAGCAGCAGATGCAGAAGTTCCATTTTCTCTATGGCAAGAAGACCAGAAGCAGATTCTGGTGCATACTGTGAGAAATAAGAGTAAAGAACACCAAAGTAACTATACCAAAATACAACTTGAAGAACTCCCTCCCTCACTAATTTAAAGATAATGTTAAAGGGGGCAGGGACAAAGAGAACTACAATTATAATCAAAGCAGAGAAACAGAAAATGTCAACAACAGCAACAAAAATGAGCAAGAAACCTCTTCCATAGATCTAAGAAATCCAAGGGAAATTTAAACCAAGAGTGTGAATGTTCTATGACCAGTGGAGAATATATATACATGACCAAGTACAAACAAAGATGGAAACAATACATTGAAGGATTATATAAAAGAGAGAAAGGATTATAGATTAATTCAAGGATGAACCATTTGAAGATGAATCTACAATTTAAGAAAGTGAAGTGGCAGCTGGACTCAGAACATTTGTGAGAAATGAGTCACCAGGAACAGATGGCATACAGATAGAACTGCTTCAAGCTACAGAGACAGAATTTACTGACGTTCTAATTAAAATCTGCCAACAAGTATAGAAAGCAAAACAGTGGCCCACAGATTGGCAACACCCAACATACATTCTAACCCTCAGGAAAGGGAACACCAGGGATTGCAACATCCATAAGACCAAGGCATTACTTTCCATGCAAAGAAAGTGTTGCATACAATTCTTCAATAAAGACTTTTAACATAGATGGAGTGAGAAATCCCAGATGCCCAAGTTGAATTCAGGAAAGGAAAAAGTACTAGAGAGCATATTGCAAACATATGTTGGATAATAGAGTGCAGCAAATAATAAAGAAATCAGCCTGTGCTTTATACATTTTAGCAAAGTCTTTGATCGTGTAGAGCATGAAAAAGTTTGGATCATTTGTCAAGAAATGAGTGTGCCACAACATTTGATTGTCCTGATGCATAATCTGTACTTGGGACAAGAGGCTACTGTCAGGACAAGATATAGAGAAATGGAATAGTTTCTAATTGGCAAGGAGGTCAGGCAAGGTTGCATTCTGTCACTTATCTATTTAACCTGTACACTGAAAGTATCATAAGTAAAAGTAGGGTTAGATTCAGAAGAAGGGTGAATGAAACCTGGAGGAAAGAAGATCAACAATTTTTAAGATATATAGCTGTTAACATACTACTAGCAGAAAATAGCAATAGATCACTGAAGAAAGTCAAGGCAAAAAGTGGAAAGGCATGTTTACAGTTGAACATTAAGAACATTACAAATGAACACTAAGAAAACAAAAATAATAACCATATAATCTTAAAGTAGACAATTAAGACATTGAAATATTCAAGATTTTCCAAACCTTGGCTCAGTCATTACTCTGAATGGAGAATGCAGTCAGGAAATCAAAAGAAGGCAAGAACTTGGAAGGGCAGCTATGAGAGAACTAGACAAGATCCTGAAGTGTAAAGATAACATCATTGAATACTAAAGTTAGGGATGCTTGTGCCACCGTATTTCCAGTTTCTATGGTTGTGAAAGTTGAACATTGAAGAAAACTGATGAAAAGAAAATCACCTCCTTTGAGATGTGTTGCTGAAGAAGAGTTCTATTGATACTGTGGATTGCTAAAAAGACAAAAGCGTGGGTCCTACAGCAAATCAAGCCTGAACTCTCCCTAGAAGCCAAAATGACTAAATTGGGATTTTGCCCATATCATGAGAAGACATGACTCACTAGAAAAGGCAATAATGATTAGTAAATAGAAGGTGGTAGGATAATAGGAAGACCGCAATACAGATGGATAGATTCAGTCAAGGAAGCCATCACCCCAAGTCTGCAAGATCTGAGTAGGGCTGTTGATAAAAAAGTGACTTGGGGGTCTTTTATGCATAGGGTCACTGTCGGTCAACTTGGTGGCAGTGAACAACAGCAACAGCAGAGAGTGGAGTTTGTAAGAGGAAGAAGAAGAATGGAAGAGAAGCTTTTCAGAATGTGTAGGAGTTAGGCAAGAAGAGATCTTAAAAGCTGTTCTATAGAAACACATACTGAAAAAAGTACCCTGTGTATAATAAGATAAGAGTGATTCCTTAGTTTGAGAAACGGTTTCACATGAAAGACAAATGAGCTTTGTTGCTAGATATTTCTGTGGTGAGTAGAAACTACATGTCTTCTGGTAAAGTGAATCAGCTCCATTGTCATGGGGAATGGAATATTCATATTAGCATACACTCAGTTGTTCACAAAACCCTCCTCTTGAGGCTTATAATATTCTGATTGTTTTATATCACAAAGAGAGGAATCCAAACTACAGATACCCACCAAAGAAAGCACTTCCATCTAGTTAAGCCTGTATTTTACTTTCTTTTACACATACTGGATTACAAATGATCTGGTCTTTTAAGAAAAAGTCATGGTGATGTTAATCTATTTGTGGATTGAACCTCTTTATTTTTTTTTCTTGAAAAATCTCTGTTATGATCCTTATTTTCAGATTTATATGAGAAATTAATGTTTTCTCCCAGTTATTAAAATTCTATGTTAATTACTACTACATATCGATTATTATTAAGTACTTACTTAGGATGACAGTATCTGGCATGTATTTTGCATTTCCTTACATTCTCATCCTGTTAAGTGAGTCTAGAGGACTGATACTATTTCTTGTTCAACTTCTATTCTCCCATGTTGAGCCAAGTAAGATATTTTATTCACACAACTGGTGTATCTGTGCACGCTTTGCCTGTTTGTATTTCCACCGGCAGCCACAGATACCTATCCAGCTGATATATGCTGGGGTAAGGATGGACATTTGAACTGTTCACATCACAGTACGTTGCCCAATGATACTTATTTATACTTCCCAAGAGATACGCCAGTACCTTGGCATACATCTATGCCAGATCAATGGACAATATTATATGGGTATGGGCCAACTGAATCCTTGAATCCTCGAATTCTGGGTAAAGATTCGAGATTCCCGAATCCGAATCCCTGTGCCAAAATAGGCAAACTGAATCTTTCGAATCTGCCAACTAAATAGATTGTTGGAGACTGGGACGCCTGAAAACCAGGAAGGCTGGGATGCCTGAAAACCTGGGAGACCATACGTACAAGGGAAGATAGTAAGTAGGTGAGGTCTTTCCTTGGAGTAATAATGGCCTTTGCTAACAATTTCAGAAATTACATCTGGGTTTGTATTCTAAGATATTTAAATTGAACATTTCGTATTTAAGTTCAGTACTTGACTGGAAGCTCCAGGCTTGAGATTTCAAGGACAGCTGAAACATTCCTTTGCATAGCTACCTTGCAAACCTCTTTCAGACACAATTTTGGAGTTTGGAGTTTTACAAGGTGTCACAGCCTTCTCTGCCAAAGTGGGCTGGTGCTTTATCAAACTACAAATCCCAGGATGCCAGAAGGAGCTATGCAAAGAAAAGCCAGTTTTGACCTGGATTATCTCTCTACTGTAGTACGTGTCCCTGTTTACACAGGCAGGAAAATGTGGGATTAATCCACATTTTCCTGCCTGTGTAGAAAGGGCCTTCATGTTATTTTCAATCTGGGGAGATCCATAACAATTGTCATGGCCAGATTTCTTCAGAGGGAGGTTTGCCTTTGCCTAGGCTTTTGCTAAGGCTGAGAGAACGTGTCTTGCCCAAGATTATCCTTCTTTCCCTTGCTTTTAAAACTCTTTTTTAAAAAAGGATTCAAAAGATTCAAGATTTGTGAGATTCATGGGTTCCCAGAACCTTCTAGGGATTCAAATTCAGATTCAGAAAATTCTGGATTCGTCCCATCCCTAATGTTATACCATTTGGAGTTATGCTTTCTGGTTTGATTCAAGCAATATCACATACATTTGTGATTTCTCCTGGAGCTGATATTGATATGTGATATGTTTTCCATTGCAAAATGGGAGAAGACTGCAGGTAAATCAGTACCTTGTGCCTTTTATTTGTACTTCCAGAGACTGGCAGAAATGACATACATATGCATAATGATTACTCATATTCTAACATCCACAGTTCTCCACAGAATTTCTCCACAGTTCCAAAAAATTTTGTTCTGAAGTCTTTATTATGACGATTTAGTTAAGTTATTGGATTTAATGGAGATGGACAAATCAACAGATTTGATAAGAAAAAAACAACTATGGAGACTTTTGTGGTTGACTGGGATCTGTTAATACAATTCTTGCAAGGTAAAGAGAACAATGTGTCGACTGTAGGATTTAATAACTATTGTATTTGAAAAAACAGCTGTAGAAATTTTTGAAATAACATATGATTTAGAAGTTTTCACTTTATCAATGATCAAGAGTCTATGTTGGGAAATGGGAACCTTTGTTTGAGCATTTGTATTGCTGGAGGAGTATTCTTTTTAGCTATTACTTGCTTTTTCTACTTTATTATGTGGAATTTTGGTGATTTTTTTTGTGTATTTATGTGTTGTACTTGTGTTTTATATCTGGTTTGTGTTTGGTATGTAGAGTAATGGTGCTGGTGGTTGTTTTGTTTTTTGTTTGTACTTGAGTAATCATGTGGCTGTTATTTGATAAAATAAGGGGGGGGAAGTCAATTTTACGTCATGAATTATATCAGCTGCAGCCCAGAGCAATGTATTTTTTTTAAAATCAAAATATCTTTATCCTACTCTATGTCAAAAATTCTACTTGGCATACAAATTGGCTAAAAGGCATTAATTAAAAGATAGACTTTAACTTGGTACTGAAACAAAGACAATGCTGACTAAGAGGAAGACATTCTCTAGCTGGGATGCTACGGCAGAGACGACTTTAATCCATGAGTGCGCAATGGCAGGGGGACTACGTGTCAATCAGTTAAGCAGAACTTAACTTTAATAAAAAGTTATTGATCTAATGCTGAGGCTACCCCTAACTGAGCAATGGAAGGATGATGCTCTGGGTCTTGAAGAATCATCCTAGTCCCTGCTTAATTCTAGCCAGTTTTTCTGGCTTCGGCCCATCTTTATTTTTATTATTGTTTAAAGTCTTTTGCAAGCTCTGTTTTCTGCAACATTGCCTCACATGCAATGTTTTAAAAAACAAGCAAATAAACAAACTTGTTTTGGTCTCTTCAGGAATTTTAGAGGAAAAAGTCCTGCTCTCCAAACTTATAGTAAAGATACTCAGTGAAAAATGGAACAGCTTGAGGTAGCTGGGTGATCCTGATTGCCATGGCAATCAACAAGTTCTCCAAGTGACATTACTACCAAACTTCACTCATTTGAGAGAAGAAGTCCCTAATCTAAGGGACTGGCAAAAGCAGTTCTATTGCTGAAAAAGCATGTCCAAAGGAATAGCTAAAGAAGCAAGCTGAGAGTCGGGACATGCCCTAGCCTTTTTCATCTTTTCACACTGATTTCCAAGAGTAGTTTTGCAATCAGGACTTTCAACTGTATTTATTTTCATTTATGTTTTTCCTTCCGCTCCCCCCAGCACTTTTGGTTAGCATCATTCAATTTGCAGCTAGTGCTCAACTTTGTGACCTATTTCTGTCAAAAAAAGAGACAACAGATTAAATTCATGCTGAGCATAACTGTGTGAGTAAATCTAAACTCTGGAAAAGTTTCTCAGCAAATTCAACCCATGACATGGTTTTAATGTTTGTGCTTCTAATAACTGTTCCATTATTATCTAATAAAAGGGGTTTTCTGGGTAATCGTTTTTTTTCTTCAAAAAATAGATACAAATGTACTTGTTCTTACTGATTTTTTTTTACCATGAACAATGCTCCTTTTCTTGGAGGTGCTTAATAACTGTCAAAATTTTAGCCATTTGCACATTTTTAAAAGTAGGTTAAAATCAATATAGAAAAGAACAATGTATCAGCACCCATTTTTACAGAATGAAACAGTTGTTCCATTAGAATGAAGTGAGCACACATATATTTATGGTACAGTTGTCCATGCCAACATTTTTTTTTCAGGAGACAGCAGTGCCATTATTAAGAAAAAATGTGCAAAGAGAGAGCATGCAATGAATATTAAAAATGAACACCAACTGAGGGATGGAAAACCTAGCTGTAACTTTTTTCAGTATTTGACCCACCATTTTTGTTGTTGTGTGCCATCAAGTAGTTTCTGATTTATATTGATTCTAAGGCAAACCTATCATAGATTTCTTTTGGTAAAGTATGTTCAGAAGCCTTTGACTTCCTTTGAAGTTGAAAAGTTGAACCCAGTGGGTTTCCGTGACCAAATGAAGATTCAAATCTTTGTTTCCTGACTCATAGTCCAACATTCAAACCAATATACCACACTGGCTCATTCTTCATTAGAACAACAATTTCAATTGTAATCAATAACAACATGAGGCAAATGCCAGTGAGATAACTAGGAGAGCAAGTATATTTATTTTACATCACTTAAATCACATTGCTGTGTAGGATATTAATTGATGCAAGGTTGTAATCCATGAAAGCTTATGCTAAAATAATTTAGTTAGTCTTAAAGGTACCACAGTATACTTTGTAATTAGTACAAGGTCTTCCGTGCTTTGAATTATGATGAGCTATACCCAATCATAAGTTCAACAAAACATAACAACTACTTCTCCACACTGGCCACATTCCTTTAGATTTTCAGTGAGTGTTCTCTGAGTTACTCCCCTCCCAAACTATACCATCCTATGTAGGTAATCCTGGTTTCCACAAACCTAGTTCAAAAGCCTCACAGAAATCTCCTGTCTCCTTGGAACTGCCTCAAGATACCTACCAATGTTCTTACCTGTCTGTTACTTTTCCCATACAGTCCCATCATTGTTCAAATAGCATGCCTAGGTGTTAGTAACTTTCTGATACCCACTGTGGGTTGTTGCTTTTAATTTGCACCAAGTGCAGAATGTAAAATAAGGTGGGGAAAAAAGCAATATAGAGTAGGTGGGAGAACAAAACCCACCTGTCTCCTCATGTCAATCTGGAAGTGATCAGCATAACCAAAAATTCTCCTGTGGCACCAAGTCACCAGCTAAAATCAGTTTAGGAAGATGGGATGTTAACAAAATAAAAGGCCCAGAAGAGACTGTTTATCTTTTAAACCTTTTCTGACTAATTAAAGAGAACAATGTATATTCTTCTTTAACATCTAGGTGTATGAATTGAGTTGACTGCAAATGTGAAACATGATCACAAACATGAATGATAAACAAAGGTTCCTGTAATTTGTTATGGTCCTGAGATCTGGATAACGATATCCTGGAAGGGATGTGAGAAAAGCCTCACAGTCTTTATGGTATACTTCACATTAAGAATAATATAATATTATCTGGTGATGTTGGTAGGAATTCACTAAGTCAGTTATGAATGTGAATCACACATATGTGAGTGTTTCATATTCCCTAGTTTAGGGGATACATAGGGACCACGAAAGTCTAACCCTAACCCAATCCCCATTTACTAAACAGCAGTTACTAGGACTGATAGGGGTCTGTTCACCTGTCATTCAGGAAACAGTCGACTGACAGTACCACTCCCCCTTGTACAAATAAGCTCTAGAACAAGAGGGAACATCATCAGGGAGCATGCTTCTTCCTCTTGCAACAAAGATCACTCATGATTGTAGATAACCAGACTCCTGTCAGTCATAGTGGTTGCCAGCCAGTAAGTGGGGATTGAGGAGGTCAGAGAAGTGTTCATTGTGTAGCTATGTAACTAGCGTGGTTACATCTTTGTAACTAACTACCCTAGTGAATTCTGGGCACCGTTCTTTGTTGATTTCATTCTCAAGTAATGAGTAATTTTAGCAGTTCTTCTCACTGTGAAAAAGTCTTTGAAAACTATACATTGAAAAGACTATTCAAAGCTCAGGACTTGTTCTTCGCAGAATTTGCATGTGATATTTCCTGAAAACAGAATTTTCTGTACAGAAAACATCATTTTCTGCACAGACAATACAATTTCTGCTCAAAACCAATCTTTTTGATGCAGCAAATACTATTTCCTGTGCATAAAATGCTATTGGTAGTGATTTATCCTATGCAAAATTAGAACTTCCTCCCATCAAACAGAATTTTCTGTGCAAGAAAGAGCATTTTCTGCAGATAAAATAGTATATCTGCACTATGCAGAACCCACATGTGAATTTTGCACAGAATAAGTCATGAACTGTGAAGATTCTCATCAATCCCAGATTCTCCTCTTCAGCATTTCCTGAGACTCAAGAAACACATTTGTTGACCATTTACAAGATATTTTTGAATTCTTTCCCCAACCTATAATTAATATTGCAAACTTACGCATGAGTATTCAGAAATAAATCCCATGAAATTTAGCCATGCTTGCTTCCAGCTAAGTATGTATACCCACTTACCCAGAAGTAAACCCCAATGAACTCTGTGGGACTTGCTTCTGAGTAGGCATATATAGAATTGGACTTTTACATACACACACCACTGTTCAGATGCTCGAAATATAAAAACCCTCACTCATAATAAGGAACTGTAATAGCAAAGTGGCCAATCAAAGGAGTCAAACTGGAACAGTTCAATTGAATCGTTTAGAAACTCCTGTCAGACCTTTGTGCTAAACACACAACTATCAGAAGTGAAGTCAGCACATATAGGAACATTAGAGTGACAATTATATGTATACACCTGCCCCCTTCCCCTTATGTCCACATACGTTCAATGAATATAGCTTTAAACTATGAGACTGTCATGAAAAATGAGTATGGGAATGTATTTTTGATTCTTCTTCACAGATCTCCCATTCTTCCTAATATTTACTGCAGGGATGAAAACTCCATTGGAATTTTTTCCTCCCTTTTCTGCTTCACAGACATAGCTGCATATATTGTATTTCTAAATTTGTGATCAAATCCCACTGAAATCAAAGTCTGACACACTGCCAGGTACTGTCAGGCTCTGATTGAAACCAGCTCTGAGCCTTTACAGGGAGAATAAAGCTTCTCAACAGCCTTCACCTTGATCCTAAACTATTTTCAAATCAGCAATGAAACTGAGGTCCAATGGAAAGATACTCCAAGGACAATTTCCTGTGGTTCAAGTTCCAACAAAGATGGCTGAGAGACCTACAGCACATTGATTTCTTTCATAATTAATCAATGTCATCAAACTCAGCAACAAAACTCAACAAAAGAGGAACACACATTTGCTGCATTTTTGGTGACTGTTGTCATAACTCAATGAACCACTCAAATGAGGTGAATCAATGAGCATGAGTGAACTGAACTTAAAGGGGGGGGGAGCTGAAATGCAGCCAATCAATTCATTTTATTTAACTTTCTTAAAAGGTTTTGTATATTATTTCTGTTCTGTTGATGATTACTGACAAATCATTCTTTTCCTTTCATGGATAATAATTGTAGTTCCTCATCTCCAACAGGAAGAAAGGTCAATTGACTACCTACACCTGTTAGTACAAACTAGAGAGATGCACAAAGGGGAGGCACTTTAAAGTCAAATAGAAGGAATTGCTCAGGAATAATTCTCACCCAGCTATCCAATTCATGTTTTAGCTTTTAAAAATCAGGTACTTCAGCATTAACTGTTGTTTTCAACAAATCATGTAGACTATATTCTGAAATTACATTCTGCTAAAAAAATAAATAAAAAAGAATAGTGGAACCCTACTCACATTCTTGTGTTTCAACAGAAGGACAAAAGTGGGATAATTCCATGACATAAAAATGTCTAACAAAAGCTAACTTTCACACTTTACTATGTTATCACAGTAGAACTATGGTGGGAATTTTTTCTTTTCATCCTGAGGGTCATATTGCCTCTTGGATAAACCTCTGTGGCTACATTTCAATGAGGAATGGGACTGAAAAAAGTGGCTGCAACCATATACATACCCTTTTACACTTTTTCTTCTGTGTGCACTCCTATTCATCCGTGTACACACAGCTACACATGTATTATTATTCTCATGTATTATTATTTCTAACCCCCTCTGCACAACAATAACTTTCCAAATTATCCCTTTGTTGCTCATGTGGCAGTGTTTTCAGGTGTTGCAGCATGCAAGGAGAGGCAGAATGAGGACAGGAGTTTTATCAGTTGGAAAGCTCCTGCAAAATGTACCGATTTCACAGGGAATTGTTACCCCACCCCTGGTGGAGGCATCTAAGCATATTATTGTTCATGCATGAGTGATGATTCCCACCAGCCTTAGCTAACACAGACTATAGTGATGAATGCAGCCCAGCAGCATCTGGAGGGACCACCCCTGCCCCAATGCTAGACTGTCTACACATGTTTTAATCTACTAAGTTAAATATGTATTGTTAGCTGGTATGGCAACACATAAGGGATGCAATAAAATTCAGTTCTTGCACAAGAGTGCAGGAATTAGGGTGGTGGTGATCAACAAAGTTATGAAAGTAAGGGATCATGCATTGATTATTTGTGTCTTTTAGCAAATTTTGTAGTTTAGAGGCTGGTCTGATTTCCAGCAGAGAATTGGCTTTGTCCTGTTCTGACATTGAAATGTTGTGTTTCTCTGTCCAATTTGGGTAATGAAACTACTAGAGACCATATTCTGGTGAAGGGGAGAGCATTAAGCAGAGGTGGCTTCTTCTAATGGCAGGTCACCAGTGTGAAATGGAAAGAGCTCTCCTACTAGTCCAAGGGTTATGGGGCTGATATCATAACACCATTTTAGGCCAACTTCAGAGTTTCCATTGGATCCAGTTGTCTGGAATAACTAGGTAGGTCTGCTGTTTCTAAGTTCTGAAATACCTCCATTAGTGACCATCCAACAAAACTTCCCTTTTATTAGGGTATGGTTCTGTTTTTTACTAGGGTATGGTTTTGTTTGAGCATGGTTATGTCAAGAGAACAGTTGGTTAGCATCCTATTGCATCTCCCTTGAACTGCACTTTCTGGTTTGGTTCTACAGTGCACTCACCTATCCATACTTGAGTGCTTAGAAGACAATGATTTCTTTTTGGAGTACTGCAGAAAAATAATCTTAACAGAATTGGACAAATTATAAGATCGAATTATGCATATCTGTCAGGAAAAAAAAGTGAAAAAGGATACAAATGAAGTAGAATGGGGGTTAACTCCTTACTGCCTAATTTTAGGCTTCATTTTAGAAATTCTCCCAAAAGCGGTTAAAATGGTTTTCCTCATATACTTGGCAGTCCCATCTCCTAAGCTGCATATTTGTTGCCCATTTCAACTGCAGTGCACATGTTTGGATGGCACTCCAGAGCTGGAAACCCACTAAGCTATGCAGGGAACCTCCATTCATAGACTGTCAGACATTGCCTCTCCCACAGAAGGAAAGTAGCCAGGACAGATGATGAGTGCATAGCAGAAAGGGCAGGGGCAGCAGTTCTTTGTATTTCTCATAAATGCATGCATGTGCATGTGTATGTGTGTCAGTGTGTGTGTGCGCACATGCACAAACATACACACACACACACACAGAATAAAGGATGGTATACAAAATGTAATGACATTTATAATACTAGTCCTTGAATGGGAGAATGGTGCATTTTTATTCACATTGGTATGTTTAAAATGCTTTTAAACTATTTTGAATTGGTCAAGATTTAGTAGGATAGTTTATTTAATTTATTTTAAAAAAAACAATTTTGGGGGTTTCAGCTGGGTTTTATTTTATCCTGCATTGTAAGCTACCTTGGGTGCCATTCTGGGAGAAAGGTAGCATAATTAAAAAATAAACATATAAACAAACTGACATGGGGGAGACAAAGGCTGCAAAATGAAAATGAAAGAGGGGTAAACCCACACAAATAAATATGACACGATGTGCTCACTTAGCACTGCACTTGGTGTGATGCTATGGCATAATGTCCCCTTTGTACCTACCAGCTCTTCAGAGCTTCTTCTAGAAGCTTCTCCACCACAGAGCTCCCAGCTCTTCCCTCTCAACTCCACTTCAGAATAAGAGCTTTAATTATGCAGGTGATTCAGTTCAGGGTATTAATATGGGCAAAACACTGGGGGGGGGGGTAGAAATCAGTCAGTAGGCAAGCCAGAAAAAAAGAAAAAAATATTTAACAATAGAGACTTAATGGTCTGTCAGAAGGAAAAAATGATAATTACAGTATGCGATTAAAAGATCATGAAAGTGGCAACAGTAAAAGGCAAGAGATATGTAAAATACCCAATTCACAGCACTTAGTTAAAGCTGAACCAAGTTCAAATGCTTGCATATTCAAATAAGTTTCAAGCATTGAAAAGCATACAGCACTGGACAGTAGTAGCTGTACTTGCATGGGAAGGTTTCCCATAATCTACAACATGACCTCCCCAGAAGAGAAAGCATACTGTCTTGTTGTCACACACTGGACCAAGTGTACGTGGAGGAAAGTCTCCCCACCTTCTCTCACCACTCACACAGAGCAGCCTCATACAGACAATCACAATTATAATTGTATGACAGAGGATGCCTGCCCAGATCTCTAGTTACATTAGAATTCAAGAGCAACAGGTTACAGAGCACGATGAATCAAAGGAACACTGAACAAGAGAGGGTCATAAGAAGTATAGATTTTATCAGTCAACCCTCATGTCACCCATTTGTCACATCTCATTATCTCAACAGCTGACATATTTATGGTCATGCTCTACATCTTACAGGAAAAATAAATTACATCTGTTTCTGTAGATATATTCCTGATTAGACTTTTCATGAGTATCAATAGCATATACGAGTTAAAAAAAAAAATCTTAGTTTTTTATTTAAAGGATGTTTCTTATTTCTGAAAAAAGAAAAATTTCAATTTACTAGTATATCTCCATTGGCATTACTGAAATAAGAAATTCCAGCCCACGAAATCATTCCCTAATGGCTCTTTCAAAAATAACTTCATGGCAAAAGAAATCTAAATAATACATAAGCTGTACCGCATCAAATATGTAAAATTATAAAGCTCCATTTAGGGCTCTCTCCAAACTAATTTAGCACAGTTTAGCACAAAGCTGTGAACAGCCTCCAGCTGTAATTTATTGAGACTAGAGTAGTATGAACACAGATTTTTTAAAAAATAAAAAGGCAAAACATGAAGTCTCACAAGGTGAAAAAGCATGTGAGTTGGAGAAACCACTTGTGGATGCTTTCAGTAAAGTATTCTCACTCCCACAAGGGGGAAAAGTTTTATACAATGGAAAACACCAGTACAGCATCAATGGGAGGAGGAGAAGTAAAGCTTGTAAAGTTACTTTTAAAAGTAATCAATTTAGATACACACCTTAATCCAATTGTTAGTCCCAACTAGATGCTTACACATACATGCACCACACAGAGCAAATATTGATTTGATGGAGGTAAAAGAAACCTCTTCAGTGGATTTGTATGACCAAAAACAATCCTCTATAATTCGCCACTGTACTTAGTGGGGTCAATTTGGTAAGTTTAGGACAGAACACCTATCTATACATGTTGAACGATGAACTTCATGTTGCGTGAAAGTATTCACCAGGAGCAGAGTTGTGCATTTACAGGTACACATACATTTCTAAAAGAAGGGTGTAATGGTTAAGGTGGTTGCATACATAAAAGCGTACTGAAAGGTAAGAAATTTTTTACTTCTGGAAGATCCAGCCAATCTTGTATTCATCCTTTGAAACACCAAAGAAAATGTAGCCTGAAGTAACTGAGAAAATTTTACAATATAGGATGCTCCCCACTCATCATTCTATGGAAATTTTTATCAAGGGAAGCCTTCCAGTTTAATGTACATGAAAGTAACACAAGAAACTTCTTGGGAAATCAAAAAGGATTCATTCACACATATAGCATCAAGCAATGGCAGCTTATGAGAGTGTACCATCATAGAGATAAAACACAATTCTGACACATGATTGCGATATTACATATATCAAACATTTTTATCTCTTTATATTATGACACATTCTGCTTTCCAGTTCATGATGCCTAGTTCAAAAAAGAGTCTGGAACATTTCTTTTTAATGACAATTTTCCCTTTTATTTACTGTAGGGTCTAAAAATGTGATTTGCTGTCATTGTTTACTCTAATGTTTGAAAAATAGCTCATTGCACCACATATTACTTTTTGATATTTTTCAGCTACTTCAGAACAACAACAAAAATTTAAGAGCAATAAGACAATGAATTAAAACATGAAAAACTTCACTTTCTATATATATTTCAAAAAGGCTAAAATAATGTCCTTAAGAACAATGTAAAAATTCTGTTCTGAGGCAGAGACGTCTATGAACTTCACCCTCATTATATTAGTTTTGAAATATTTCTTCTTTATATCTCAGTCACTCCTCCTAACCCATGGTAACACTTTATAAGTGTTTGTTTTACTTGTAACTCATTATATTCAACACATTAAGCTGTCAGAAAGCTGAAAACATTGGCTTACATATTCTTACATATTCATAAGTTTAATTTTGCAACTCTAGGTTGCATGGTTTTTGGTGCAGTTAGCTCATGCATCCAGTTGCATGTCATCAAATATAGATTACTGTTAACTTTTTGATAAAAAAGAAAAAAAAGAAAAAACATCAGAATCTTTCCGTCGAAAAAAGTTTGTGCTTGAAAAGGGATAGAGCTGGAAGAGACCACAAGGCCATCCAATCCAACCCCCTGCCATGCAGGAATACACAATATACAAATACACAGCCAAATCACTTCTATCAGATATCCAACCAGCCTCTGTTTAAAAAAATCCAAAGAAGGAAATTCCACCACTCTGAGGCGGTGCATTCCACTGTTGAACTGTTCTTACTACTCTTAGGCCCTTTCCGCACGGCATTTGCCATGCAAAAGGGTGCCTGGAGTGTCGCGCGATTGTGAGGAGTGATCTGCACGATGCACTCACAATCGTGCGATGCTCCAGGGGCTGGCAGGCGCCGATCATGCACCTTTTCATTTTTGGCTTTCAGCCAAAAATGGTGCATGATCATGCATTGCTCCTGGGCCCCGTGTGCACTTAGCTGGTGTGCAGAGCCACCAAAGCCATGCCAGTTGCACTTCCTGCCCCAGTACAGCCTAGGAAACTCCCAGGCTGCGCTGCAGAAGGAAGAGGTGGAGCTCTCGTGCAATCAGCCAGCTCGTGTGGAGCTGAAGCAGCAGCAATGTGAGAACCTCTCACCGGAGGCTGCTCACGTGATCCCTGCACCCCAGCGCTGGAAAAAGGTAAGGTGCTGAAAGTGCCTCAATGTCAGGAAGTTCTTCCTAATGTTTAGGTGGAATCTCTTTTCCTGAAATTTGAAACCATTGTTCTATGTCCTACCCTCCAGAGCAGCAGAAAACAAGCTTCCTACATCCCTTCAAATATTTAAATATGGATATCTTGTCACCTCTTAATCTTCTCTTCTCCAGGCTAAAATTATACAGTTCCCTACTCTTCATAGGACAGAGTTTCCAGGCCTTCTATCTTTTTCTGTTCCAGCTTGTCCATGTCCTTCTTGAGCTGTGGTACCTAGAACTGTGTACAGTATTCCAAGTGAGATCTGACCAAAGCAGAACAGAGTGGTACTATTACTTCCCTTAACTTGTAGACTATACTGCTATTGATCCAGCCTAGAATCATATTGGCTTTTTTTAGCTGCCTCATCACACTGTTGACTCATGTTCATCTTGTGGGTTTACTAAGGCCCTTTTTGCATGGCATTTGCCATGTGAAAGGGCCCCTAGAGCACCACATGAATGTGAGGAGCAGTCCACATGATGCACTCACAATTGCGCAACGCTCTAGGGTCTGGCAGGTGCCACTCACACACTTTTTCATTTTTGGCTTTAAGCCAAAAATGGTGTGCAATCGCGCATCGCTCTGGGGCCCACACACATTTGCTGTGCATGTGGAGCTCCACAGCTGTGGTACTCACACTTCCCGCCCCAGTGCAGCCTGGGAAACTCCCAGGCTGCACTGCAGAAGGAAGAGGCAGGGCTCTCACGTGAGCAGCCTGCAGCTGCGGAGCTGAAGCAACGGGGATGTGAGATCCTCTCGCTGGAGGCTGTTTGCACAATCCCCACACCCCAGTGCCAAGAAAATGTGAGTTACAGAAAGGGCCGAAGACTCCTAGATCTTTTGTACACTACAGTGGTCAAGCCAGGTGTCACACATCCTATATCTGTGCATTTCATTTTTTTCTGTCCAGTGTAGTACCTTACATTTCTCCCTATTGAATTATTATTACTGTTGTTGTAGTTTTGGCCCATCTCTCTGATCTGTTAGAGAAAGAAAAGGTCATTTTGAATTCTGTTCCTGTCCTCTGGGGGATTAGCCACCCTTCCTAACTTGGTGTCATTTGCAAATTTGATTAGAATGTCGTCTATCCCTCATCCAAGTCATTGATAAAGATGTTAAATAGCACTGGGCTCAGGACAGAATCCCATGGCACCCCCCACCAAATCATTTGTCTGTAGCATGAAGAGGATCTATTGGTGAGCACCTTTTGGATTCAGTTGGTCAATCAATTACAAACACACCTAACAGCATTGTCTAGCCCAGATTTTATGAATTTATTTTCAAGAATATCAAGATATGCTATACCCATAGCATTCTCTTCATCCAGCAAGCTTGTAACTCTCTTTCAAAAAGTAAAATTAAATAATTAAAAAAAGAGAGAGATAAGATTATTCTGGCATGAAGTTTTTGAGAAACCCACGTTGACTTTTAGTAATCACAGCATTCCTTTCTAACTACTTACAAACCATGAGCACTTAGAAAAGTTGACATGCCCCAGGAAGCTGAAGCAATGGCTGAGAATCTGTATCATCTTGGTGGCTTGTAAAGCATTGCCAACCATATTTCCATCTCTTTCTTCATGGTGCTCACAGGCTACTTTCCACATATTAGCATAAAACTTACATGAACATTTAGTGACTTGAGGAGGATGAGTCGTCCATGTAACATAGTTGCAGGTATCCAGATGACCTCTGGGAGGTGTAGGAGGATGCCATTTTCTTTCTGTGTCCAGCTGCATAAACGTAGTAGGGTGCTACCTAGCTGTGGAGGGGGGGACAATGCTAGTCACTGACAGGTAAGCTGTGTGCATGGGAGTCTTTCCAAATGAGTATTCACCCTTTTTGATATGACAAGCCTAAACAAATTCTGGTATATCCCATCCCCAGAAGTCATATTAGTAATGGAATGGAATCTACTTGGCAATTGAGTGGAGGCCACTTGTGTGCAATACAATTGCCGCAAGGTCTCAGATTAAATGCACCTGTTTCTGGAAGGACCTAAATGCACAGCATCATGAAACCAAAAAGCTATCAAAACAAATCTGGGATAAAGTTTGGTAGCTAGACCTATGAAGAAACACATTGTGCCTCACCTATCCATTGGCATCACTGAAATGCAATTAAAACAATTCCAAAAGACAGTTAACACTTCCATGAGGTTTAAAAACAAGATCCTTGTTTTCTTAGAATGGCTTAGTCAAAACTAAGATCTCAATCTGAATCCATGGCAAAACTTTCATACTGCTGTTTGCTAATGGTCCCCATCTAAAAGGAATGGTAAAAACTGCATGATCCAGATGTGCAACTCTCATAGAGGATTACACTGTTATAGTGTTATTTTCCCACTTTCAACATCCTGTGGAATTCTGGGGTTTGTAGTTTACTGAGGTCAAAGAGCTCTCTGGCTGAGAATTCTAAATGCCCCTCCCTAAACTGCAAACCTTGGGATTTCAGAGGATGTTGAAAGTGAAATAATAGCACTGTAATAGTGCTGAAACAGCCAAGAAGATCCACAGCTCTAATTGCTCTCAAAAATGCCTCTACTAATTATTGATTTTAGTATGTGTGTGGAGGGAAGGTGCATTTATGCAAGTTGTCTCTATTTTATTTTTTAAAAAATAATTTCGTTGCACAGCAAACATATTTTGCACCTTCACAGTACTGAGTATACTTTGTGCACCAAGTAGTAACAGTGCTGGTTGAATCCATTTGAGTTCCAGGTTGTAACAGAACACAATGTGGAAATGTTAAGCACGTGTGTGAATGCTTTTACAAGGCACTATAAGCACAAAAAATGTTCTACACATAGACTCAAATACTGTGCTCACTTTCAGACTAACCTGAATTTGCACATTAGTTTTCAAAATTAATTCATTAACATTACAACCTGTCTAGCTGTGTTCTCTGGCAGCAGGTTTCTAGAGTTTAGGAGACACCAAGAAAAAGACAACTCAGATCCAGATTTATACAAAAGAAGAAAAATCTTTATTTGAGTAAACTTTCACCACATACTGGTATTTCCCACAATAAAGGTGGATCAAAGAGGCAGATATCCTGCCTGTCAGAATACCGCTAATGAAATATGAAGTAAAGTTTATGGCCTACTTGTTTACAGGCATACATAGACTATTAATAGATGCTGTCATATGTGAAGTACTATATCATGAGTTTCTTGGTTTAAAGTAAAACTATACATCTAAACTTTCTCAGTACGGTACTTTCTTCAGCATGGTACTTTCTCTGGCTTGTCAGAAGAAGTAGTTCTTTTTATAAAAAAGTATCTTTTTTTTCCCCACAAAGTAAGTTCTGAGCTGCCATTGAGTTTCAAAAAATTTATGTTCCTAGATGCTCACCTTTGCTACAAAGAGCACAAATCTAGCAAAGCAGCTAAAGAAAAGAAAAAAAAGAAAAAAAAAGACTCTTTACTCTTGGAAGAAATGGATGAAAACAGCTGTCTCCTAGTTTACATTCCAGGTACTCTTCTGTTAAAGCCCTGCTCCTGAGATATGGAAGAGTGAGATTCCAACCTCAGAGAAAAAGAGACAGGGTGAAGAACTGGAGCAGACTGGAGCCTGGAAAAACATATTCTATAATAGTATGGAAGCTGATTTGTACGAAGTCAGCCACTGATCTATCTAGCTCAATACCATCATCGTTGATGTCAGCAGTGGCTCTCCAAGATTTCAAGCAGGATTCTTTCTTAACCATACCTCTTGATCTCTGGGATAACCTGGTGGTCTTCCCATCCAAGTACAATCCAGGCCTGACTCTACTTTATTTCTGATACTACGTGAGCTTGGTGGTAATGATTACCTAGGTCTAGTGGTTTCCTAGTGCTCTTCCAAATGTGGTGTTCTAACACCTATTTCACTTCTCTTCTCCCAATTTCCAGCACGGACTGCAGAGCAAGATAAAGAGTACTTATATGGATTCCACTGCCTGTTGTTAATTGCTATTTGCCAATTGAACTTTGACTTAAGGGAGCCCTGTGAATGAGACACTTTCCAGACACCCTGTTATTACCAACCCTGTAGAAATCTTGCAGACTTCCACCCAAGGCTTCCTTGATTGAGGCTATCCACCTGTGATGTGGTCTTCACCTTTTCCTACCTGTCTCCTTATCTGCTGTTTCTTTTTTAATAAGCCATTCAGATAACTGATGATTTTCTGAATATCAACTAGTTTCTTCCCAAAGGTATTGTATTTTAGCATTCAGAAGTTTCACTGGATGATGATGAAGGTCTTTCTGTGGACATTGATTCCCAAAGGCTCATCCAGTCATGTAAATCAGCATTTAATGTTGGAATCGTAAAGTGAGGAGCATGCAAAAATAAACAAGCCCTGATTGTTGTTTTAATTAAAGGTAGAAAATCATGCATCTTGTTATGAAGTGTCATGCCCCTTTGTACATTATCTCACTTACATGGACAGTTAAAAGAGCCTTGGGTATTTGAATGATATTTGGTAATTTGCAGACACACCTACAGTTCAATAGTTAAACCTCTCAGTCAGAGCACCTCCATAGCCATGTTTCATGAGCACTGATAAATGTCAATAAATCTCAATTTTTCATACACGCATAAACGGAGCACCATCTTCTCCAGCGTTGTTATAATGAGTAGGCAAATGTGCTGATCAAAGCTGTACTTTGTAAACCCCAAAGGGAAAAGCAGCGTAAATGTTGAGCAGAGGTATGCTTTAATGTTTAAGGAAAATCCACTTACATATTTTAGCTAGTGACAAAATCTTTTTCTTTTTTAATCCTTGTTTGCCTTGTGTAAATAAAACAAAGCTTGCGGTCTTGTGGTTGCAACTCCCTATGTGACTGCCTGAGGATAAATCCCATGGAACTCAATGGAGTGTATTGCCAAATAAACCAACATAAAGCTAGCTTAAATCAAACCTTTTAACTATTTCTATCTATCAGCAACAGCTCTGGCAAATTTTCCCTTGTTTGTCTTTGAGTATGCTTTTAATTATTTTTCAAATGTCAGTTTTCAGAAGGCTTAAACTTCTGAAGCCCCTAAAAGTGGGACATGCATTTAAAAATAAACTTAAAAAAAAAATAAAAAAGTAAAAAGTCAAGGTAACTGCTTTTTCAGTTTATTAATACACCCAACTTCTAGTGTTATCACGACATCCACATAAAATACTGGTGCAGAAGAAACTGTTATAGTGGAAATTAAGGGGAGGCCAAGAAAAACTTTTCACAGTATAAAAAAGTGGAACACGTATGTATGCACATGTACACACACACACACAAATGTAAGCTAAAATATAAAAAGGTAATCTGAGACATATAGTAGAAGTACAGTACTGTCTGGGATAATTTATCCTCACTGTCCAAAAAAAAAAAAAAAAAAAAAAAAAGAGGTAAATGTTACAATTGTCCCATGAAGAAACAATGCCCATGCCTAATACATAATCAGAAATAGGGCTCATGAGGTTGCAGTGTTGCAACTCTCAATGCCAATGAACTCTTAAATTTCTCATTTCTTTTTTGTGGCTATAGGAACATAAGAGAGAGGGCCATTTTTCCAAGGAAATAACAAATTCTTCTGTCATTAGTAGGTAAGATTTAGCTGCTAGCACCTGCAGTAACAATTTGACTTGCTGGCTTGATGGTAGTAATACCAGCAAGCAGAAGCAATGGTTTTCTCAGCCTACCCGTCTTCGTGCCCTCTGTAGTATCTACGATCTAACAACATTCTGTGCCATTGTAGAGAAGCAATGGCAACCACCATAAAAAGACAATTTTAAAAACGTTCAGACAAAATTACTATTAAAATTATTATTATTAATACATTATGGATCTTTTGAAACTACTTTGAAACCTCAAGGCCCAAGTTTAGGTTAACAAATTTATCATATGTTTCACCAGCTGTGTATAAAATTCAGTGCTATAGTCTACAGTAGCTGGTGCATACATGCCAGTATCATGGCCAATCTGTCCTTGATCCTAGTCTGAACCTTTGAAGAGCTATCCAAAGTTCTGAACCTTATCTCTAGAACAGGTTCAACACCATGGATATCTCTTTAAAAGTTTCAACTGAAAACAGAGTAAATGCACTATCCTACCTTTATGGGAGCCACAAGCTTCCACTAGTTAACCAGTCGTTTAAAAATGACTTATGAAAAATCTACAGGATATTTTGTAGATAATTTCCCTAAAGGGGCACAAACCACTACAGATTCAGTCAGTTTTGCACCTGTTCTTAGACTTTTCAATCTAATGTTTTTACTGTTGCATTTGAAAACGTGAAATGGTCATTGCATGCTCAGGAGTGAGCTGTGCTGCTTCTGAAATAAACTCAATTACTCAAAGGCTTTGGAAAGAAACTGGTCACAACTTTATTTGGTTACAGCTGTTACAGGGTTGGCATATGCATGGGTCCAAATCCAGGCATCAGCCAAGCCACCTGTTGACTGATGAGCCCAACCCTCCAGCCCCCATTGCCAGAGCCCGTGTGGTATCTAGTGCAGATTCCACTTGGCCAACAATGAGTGCAGGGAATGTGTGCACCTACCTGCACTGTGTACACCCACTACCAAACCTGCACACCCAGTTTTCAAAGGGTGGATGTCATAATATCCCCTGCCCAAAGACACCAATAACAGCACCCCAGATTGAGGGACAACCACTAACCATACATATGTTGTGACAATGGTGAAATATACAACGCAAAACACCAGAATCAGGGAGGATAGGTGTGATGACACTCCATGAAAAAGTGAGCTCTTGATGGAAGACACTCTCCTTAAATAGTCCTTTTCTGGACCAGAAGGAAAACTTCAACCCAAACTGGCTGGTAAAGGGGCAGCCAATGTGTTTAAACCTGAGATTTCCACTCGTTAGCTATTGTGAAGGAACCAACTTAAGGGTATGTGAGATACGCAGCCTGCTGGGAAGCAGGAAATGACTTCCTCCATCTCTCACCACATGCACTTGCCACTGCCCCAGTCAGTAAAGTTGCTGCCCACTAAGTCAAGCAGCTGCATTATATTTTACTATGGAACATTATCTAATATGCACATTTTTTTTTTCAATGTACATATTTTTCTACATAACATTCACTTAAAATACTACAACTATGGAATGAGGGGGGAAGGGGAAACAAAATGTAAATTTGAGAAATATATATGTACTTTACTTCTTTTTTTTTTCCTTTATACAATCGATTTTACGCTTTTATAAATAAAATGTCTAAAAAAAAACCCTGCATTTTTACATTCAACTTTCCCTAGTATCTGCCATAAAGTTATGCAAAAATGCCTGGGATGGGGCTGAGAAAAACGGGGGAAAAAAATAGAATTTTTGTTAGGCAAAATGCATTTAGAGAAATTTCAGCTCACCTATATGTGTTTATGCTGGGCTCAGATTTGTCCTCCTTTCTGGAAGGTCCGTTTACATGCAAAGATTCATAAATTGTTAGGGCTCATTCTTATGAGAAAATTTGGAGACGTATAACTGTCTCAACTCACAGACACAGTTGAAGATACAGACCAAAGAAAATGTCCCAGCATTCCTGGTGTTTCCTTAAAGAAATAAAATAAGACTGAAGAGAATATATTCTGCTTCCTCCTCCTCCTCCCTTCTTCTTATCACATGCTACTTTACATGCCTCTGTGTTGAGCTGTTTTACAGCTCTTTAAGCTGATTAGATGATATTGAACGATGGCCACTTATCTCTAGATGTCCTCACATGTATTTGAATATATGTCTCAATTTGTCTTTCCTAATATGTTATTTTCAGATCAAGTCATTACATATCGCCAACACTGTTCATAACGTCTATGATGATGAATACTGCAGGTAATGTAGGATGTAGATTTTCTATACAGAAGCTGAAGAAAACAAAACATGTGTTTTAAGTTCTTTGTGCACAGTAATAAATAGTTTTGATTTTTTAAAAAAGTCATTGACTTCAAAGAGAAAATCTGACTGTTAAATTGTGCTTATAATATGCAATTATTACTTACTTATGTGTGAGTGTTATGACATAAGGACCTATTCATTTTTGCTTTCTCTCTCTCCAAAATATAACTAAAACACAATATGTTCCTCACACTTTCTGGCAGTAAATATTTTCTTTTCAATTACATGTGTATGCATATACTTGTATACATGTTTGCATACATGAGTGTATGTGTCTGTGTTTCTGTGTGTTACTCAGAAAGTTGATTGCTACTCATTATACTATTTTATAATTTCTGTGAAAAAAAACTTTATAATAAAAATCTTTATAATAAAAAGCTTTCAATCCTGCAGGCTATTAGCTAGCCCTTGACAGAGTAGAGGAATTTGAGGCAGTACTTCCCCATTGGCTAGAAGATATCCAGGAACCTCACTTACAACACAAGAAAACTTTGTCAATGTAGATATATCACCAGAAACACACTGGCATTGGGTTAGGGTCTGTTTTCCTGATTTGAAGCCCCTTCTTGGCCTACACATCTCACTACAAAAGGCTGCAAAATGATGTTGGTCCCAGGATGATACAATTATTTCTTATTAAGAAATTGGGAGACAAAAAAATAAAGCAAAAGAGGAAAATATGCCTTGCACCACAACTTGTTTTCCTCTATCAATAGTGTGACCCTACAGAAACATCTGATGGAAGTGCCTGTATACTAGTGCTATTCAAATGAACTAGTGCTAACATGTGAGAGATCAGTTATTGGTCTTTAGTGAGTTTCCAGGAAAGAAAGAAACAATTGCAGCCAATGAGTACAAATATGGTACCAGTTCATGGTACACTAGAAAAAAATAATTGCTAGTCACACATCCAGTAGCTCAAGAAACACTGCCCTAGATAAAAGGAGAGAAGAAACAAGAAGCACTGATCACAAGGGGATTTCAACAACAGTTTCTGTTTGGGACTATGTCACTCAAAAAAAGAATAGTTAATTAATTAATTAAATTAGTTGCAGTATTGAAACAACAGCACTATGATTGCACAATAAAGATTCAATTAAAAAAAGATTAAAAATCTCTTAAAATCAGATCAGTTAACTATGCATGAATGCACAAACAGATCTGTCAAGGGATACACTGACTTTTTCTTGGTTTTCCTGTAGCTTCTCCAAATTAAACAAGAGTTCTGCTGGTGCCATTCTTAAGGTTCTGCTTAAATCAGAGAGGCTGCAGGAGAAATGGTCATAAAATCAAAAGCGGATTCACTATTTCTACATGGTAAATTCTCTGGTTGCTCCTAGACTTATACTGGGACAGTATTTGTGACTATATCTCAGTCCCCCCTAGATAACACTAGACCTGTAGAATTCAGAAGGGATGGAACACAAGGAAGAGTAAACCACAGAAGTAATCCAAAAAGTAGAAAGGAAGAGAGTAACTCCCTAAACAGCATCCCTAACTCTGTGTTACATTGAAATCTTCAATGTATCTGTGATGCAAGGAGGGCCAATCCAAGATAGTTTGTTGAAGGAAGCAAAGGATGAAATAGTAATTCTCTACAGTTCATCTATGGTACCTGACAGAACTGATGGTTGAGTCTTGTTACACAGAGGCAATGGGTTCTGATTGTGAATCATGGGTGACAGAAGCAGGTTAGTTGTGGGTTGCAGGAGAGACTTTGTGACATACAGAAAGACAGGAATGGTGAAGGCTCTAGAGGAACAGGTAGGGTAGTACTATTGCTTCCCCAGCATTTGCTACCGAAGGTGGTTGCCTCACTCAAATGGTACAGCTGGTCCTTGATGCAAGAACTAATTTTATTGCACATGTAGGACAGGATGATTGCTGTGCACTTTGGTCAGGATTTCTTCTTCATTAGTGCAATAAATTAGTATGAGTGAGCTCATAAACATCCCTCAGAACATCTGCTCACTTTGGATTTTGTGGAAGTATTCCAGGAGGGTTTTAAAAAGGCTAATTAACTATATAAATGCAATACAGTGCAACCTAAACCAGTATAATGCAATGAAATGGGAAGTATCTTTTTAGATCGATCACCTTTTCTCCCTTTGCTCTTGTTTCCAATTTCTATTGATCTCTTCCCAGTTCCCATCCCACTGTTTTTCAGTGTAGGTTCTTTACATATTCATTACCAAATATTTCACTATACAAGAATTAAGTGTTGAGTCACCCAGTGTTTTCTGTCTCACACACACAAAGCCAAATATATATATCTATATCTGTGTATATATAGATATATCCTATCCCACTGATGATCACATACTCTAGCACAATGGGAACAAACCTACATAAGACTTAGGCTCATAGGCACTTCTTTCCTCTGGCATGACTATAAAGACATCTCAAAATTTTTAGCTTGAGTTTTCAACAAATTATGATCCGTGTTGTTGTCGCTGTAGGAAAACAAGCCAACTTCAAGCAATGGTTACGTACCTGTCTTGTTTCCCTCAATGATCTCTAATATAAATCAGTTTTGGGTGCTTGATTTGAATGCAAAATCACCCAAAGATCAGCTTGAAAAAAAAAAAGTAACCAACATTAGGTGAAAATGGAAGCAAAGGTAACTAAACGTACAGGTCATGTTTCCACGAAACAGCTGATTCTGTACCTTGAACTGATTCCTTCCTTCCTTCCTTCCTTCCTTCCTTCCTTCCTTCCTTCCTTCCTTCCTTCCTTCCTTCCTTCCTTCTTTCCTTGAAATACTTATTGTTTTCTAACTTATGGAAGATTTTTCCAGTAAATACTCCTCCTCCTCCTCCTCCTCCCTGAGCTGTTAAATTCTTGTTTTGCTCAATGTTAATCTTGGACCAAATATAAAAGATAAAGAATAAGGGAAGAAATTATTAATCCATGAAAAAATAGGTTGTGTACAAGAGACAAAAATAGTCAGTTTTGTTAGGTTTATTTTATTTTCAATAACAATTTACTTTTTCCAAACTTTTATAGATGATATCTCAGTGACTCAAGATGGCTTCCAACAAAAAAATCTATGATTCTTTGATTCTATGATTCTAGTATCGCTTCCAGCCACCATTTGAGATAGTCTGTTTATCTGTTTGTTTTGCCCATTTTAATTTTTTTCCAGAAAGGAGGGATTGGGGGCCTGCAGAAGTGGGGAAGATAAGCCACAGTATTTCTCATCAGTTTGTGGTGTTTGGGGCTGAGTTTTGAGTGAAAAATTGCACAAAGATCAACCTGGACAAAAGTTTAAGTGGAGACTGGGGTCTTTTGGGGCTACTCTTTGAAGTCCCAAGGGCTTCATGTGACCCACAAGCTGCATTTTTCCCATCCATGAACCAGACATTCTGCTTTTTGTGACACAGGACAGACTTCAGATGCTATCTAAATGAAGTTTGGCACTTCTAAGTCTCATGGACTTACACAGATAAGTTCAGAAAGAATACAACCAAATGAATTTGACCAGACTCCAGAAAGGTTTGATGGATATTGAAGAAATTACACCATGTATCCTGAGATTAATGAGATGAATTTTTATCTCTATGTTAGGGACATAAGACCATGTCTGCTCCCTAATCCACCCCCAATACTTGCCTGCTTTGAAACCCTAATCCTGAGGTTCTTTCCAAATACTTAATTGGGTGAAACATCAGATTATCTCAACAAAATAATGTCATTTATGAACAATTGTTCTGAGAATATCATTACTATTTGGCATATTTTGATTCAGTTAAATTCCACAAACAAATATTTTTATACCTTTTTTTATTGTTATTTTCCATTAAATTATTGGAACAAACAGATGAACAATGTGTGTCAGTATAGGGACAGCAAATAAGATGTAATACCAGATAGTACCATATATGTTACAGAGGGGAAAAAAACAACAATAGAAAAAAAAAACAAATAATAGTATCATATATAAGTATCACATATGAGTAGCGCTGAGAAAACGAAGACCAACATATACATTAAGATTGACTTCTTTCTCTGTTAGAACCACAGACTGGGTGAATTACAGTCTCGTTAGATACTCTTTTGCATTCTCCTTTTTATTATATATCATTCTGTCATTGGAACACATTGGAATTAGCTATTTATCTGATCATTGAACATAGTTTGTTCATCCATATTTAATTACATAAATCACAGTCTTAACAGAACTTTCCTAGAGTAATAACATACGTATGTTGATACCACTATCACGGGGCATTCTATTTCCACACTATTTATTCCTTGTCTCCCTTAACATAATATACCTGGTTTCTATTTGTACAAATATTGATTTTGGATAGGGCAAGGAAGTAAATGTATCAGCATATGTGTAATCTAGTCCTAAATTATTATTGTATGGTGTACACCACAGAACCCTAGACAGTCAATGTCTAGTTCACACAGCCTATTTCTTTTCTAGACAGTCTAGAATAAAATAGTACCAAAAGAAAAGAACTTAATCCAGTCTGTTGCTGCTGCTCTTGCTCCCAGAATGTTTTCTGCTTTATTATGTCCCCAGTGCACTCTGATTTGTGTAATTGAGTCCCCCCCCCAAAACTTTTTCTTTTCAACATCCTTCCTATGCTATATGTATCAGTCATCACATGCTGAGTGGAAATTGTATTTGGCCGGTTTTGTCTGTTTTGACTTTGATGTAATATTAGTTCAGCTCTATCTTTTAAATATTTGACAGTATGCGTATGGCATGCATGGTACCAGAAGAAGTCTTGTTAATAAACATGTTAATGAAAATAATGTGAAGTCTTTGTAAAGCATGACTTAATACTGCAAACAAAGGAAATGGAAAGCATCTCTCAGGGAGTGTTATTTTTAGCATGCCAGGTGTTGGCCCACTTACAGGGCAGAATAATGCATCAAATATATAGATGAATAACTATTTTATTAGGTGGCATTGTGGTGAAAAAACAAACAAACCTTTGTTTGTATGCCCATCCTTTACACCATGAGGTAACTATAGCTGAAGTTTGCCTCTCTGAGTCAAGAACAGTCTAAGGCAGAAGCAGAGATAGAAGGTGTTGAGAGAAAGTGCCATTATGATGTTTACACTAAAAGCACACAAAAAACCCCACCCCTTTTAATAAATTTTGTTAATTCTGTTGAAAGAGAGTGTTTACTTCAATTAGATTAATTTAAACACACCATCTAAATTTATGTCACACACCTATATTCTATGGTACCTCATTCTTCAACCAAAAAGTAAATGGTGTTGACTTGTCAACAACCTGCTGCTTTTAGTACATGGATGACTATGTTTATTTGTGATTTGTTAGAAATAAATTGTTCTAAATGATAAAAAACAAAAAAACAACTGGTTTCACTTCCAGCAGCAGTTAATTTTTTACACTTAAATCCATTTATTTCTAACAATCACACATAATCATAGTCATCCAGTCACATACTAAAATAAATGAAGATCTCAACAACCGTTTGCACTTATTAAGGTACCTGATACTGAAATCCATAATCAGGTGTACACTCACATGCGTGATTTCTTAATTGGGTTCATAGTATTGTTTAATCCCCATTTGCACAGAGCTAATGGACTATATCTGGAATAATTAATACTGCATTGAAGTCCTCTGTAAACCCCACAAAAAGAACCAACAACTTAATTTAATAATAATCAAACTAGTTTTGTTTCATAGGGAGAACGTGAATTTCTTTTTAAAACTTTCATATTAGGGATATATATCTTTCATTATAAACATACATAAGATTGGATGTCAGTTTCAGGACCCACTCATCCCAAACAGCAGAAAAGGGAGGTCCCAAGTACCTCTTGAAAGTGACCAGGAGTTACAAAAATGCCAATTCTGTTGATTCAGAATGGTGGTTGCTGGCAATCCAAAATGGTGTGGTTCTCTAACGTTGTAAAATAGATGAAAATGATTTAAAGTCTACTATGTTTGGAGTTACAGATGATGCTCATGAGCATAATATATGATAGGAATTTCTTTAACTGTACAACATTCCTAAATCATGCATATGCTGATGGACATGCTTTTGTTGCAATTGGTTTTCAGTGGTATATTTCACAGAAGAGGAAATGAAAAGAGGCAAAATTGAATGAGAAGGATTATTTCACACTTTAATTCTGGAGTTTATTGTAGAAATTATTTCACTTAAATCAGGCTTCAAGAACAGAGCAGAGCAACCTTGCAGAATCAGAATGCAATAGGAAAATCCATTTATCACTATTGAGCAAAGCTAGGTTGTCAACCCATGGGAACAATACAATGTTGGAGAAAAGGAGCATGGACCAAAATAAGTGGCTACAAGTCAGCAAGTCTGCAGTTCAAATTTGTCCATGGGGTAATAGTCTGGTCATTGGACTATGACTTTGGACACCTGGGTTCCAATCACAGGTCATTCATTAGAAACCCACTGGGTGACCTTGAACAAGTCACAACCTATCACTTTCAGAGGAAGTCAAAGGCAACTCCCATCTCAATAAATCTTGCCAAGAGGACAGTGTGATTGGTTTCCCTTAGTATCATTTTGTTGGAAACAACTTGAAGGCACACGACAACGACAACAACAACACCAAATGGATTGGCAGCTCTGAGCCACTCTCCATCCCAGAGATGTTGTGTTTGTATCTATGATTTTTACACTGGAGTTTCTGAGGAACTGTAAACCCACTTTCTAGATGTTCTTCCGGATAAGACAGCTCGGGCAAATTTTTTTCAGAGATTAAGTCTTATGGAAGAGATTGCAAGAGGCCAGATGGTTATTTTCAGCTGCTATCAATGAAGAGTAACATCTTTTGTATGTAAACTGGTTTTGCTGAAGTACTGATAATTGGAAGATCTTGTTATGATGATGAGAAAGATAGCAACAATTCTTTCATATTTGTTTCTCAGTTTTAGCTTATTGCATAGATTTTGTGATGTGTATTTCTTTGGCCACAAATATCATAAAATTATAAAGTTTATTCATGGCTTTTACTGACCCCTTCTATGTTTCAGGCCATGGGAAAGACAATCTCTAACATCCTCTGCTTCTCCAACCCATCTCCATGCCTGACTGGCAACTAGCAATACAATATTACTGATCTGTGCTGCAAGATTGTTGTAAAGATAACAAAATGGGACACACACACACACACACACACATTGCAGTTCATCAAAGAGGACCTGAAAACTAGTGCAGTTTTGTTTTTTTGTTTTTGTTTTTTGAGTGCATCTAGCCACTTATACCAAGCATCTTTAGGCAAATGATACCTGATTTGGCTGTGATAGTTAAGTAGTTAAGTTGGGTCTCATTTGAATTTCCCATTCTGGTGACCAAAAATCCTTTCAAATGAATATACTAGCAACTGACACTGAAGGTCCCTGTATGCAAAGTTTGTGCTTTAGTTATAGTTCTCCAGTCACTTGATCCCATAAAATAAACCACTTAGGTGAGCAGGATTTTTTTTCTTATTATTATGTTGCATAACGAGGTTTTTGCTGTAGCAGGAACATTGGGTCCATTTTTCTGGGGGACAAGGAAATCAAGCCAGAACACTATTTTCTTGCCAGAATCACTACAATTGGTTCATGCCAGCTTTTGTGGCAACTGTTTTACTGCTGGTTTACTTAGCGTAACTGGAGTCTTGTTATTAGGATATACTAAGGCAGTGGCATAGTTTTCTTATGTAGCGTAATCTACATTTTGGGAGACAGAAGAAATGGTGCATGTGGTTCAAAACATATATGGTTATTGTTCTAAATCCTGTATTCGCCTCATCAGCTCTGTGCATCAAAGCTACCGTCCTGCTACTGACTTCCCTGCAACTCAAGAAGACGAGTAGCTTTTTGTAGAATTGTTCATGTATTTGTGTGCACAAAACACTTCCTTCAGCAGTTGTGCATGTATTCTCATCAGTGTTACGTATTCTGTTTTGACAACATTTATATGGTTCTTCAAAGCTTAGCACTGAGAGCTAGAAAAGCATTTTGTACCCATTCCCAAGCCCTACACTGTTTAGAATCCCTCTTGGCTCAGAAAGAGAAATTTAGCCATGGAGGTTGGAGAAAATTAATTTTACTTACACCTGTATAAAGATAATGACCAAGATAGTTTAAAAAGTGAAGAAATACCTTTTGAAACTAGAGACACAGGAGGAAACCATGAAATAGTATATGATAAGGTGGTCCCCAAATTTTGGGCATAATGTTTAAATGGATTTATGGGCAAAATGATATAAAAATGATATAATGATATAAAAGGATATCACATTTACCTTGTGTAGTAATTTAAAAGAAAATATTTATTAGATGATATCTAACCCCAAATAAGGTGTCAAAGATATCTACAGATGTTTCAGATCAATATTGAGAATGTCAAGGCAAGGAGTGCCGCTTTTCCATATGTGGCTATTGGTCTAAGATTTGCATGTTAATCCCACACCTCCACAAAAAAGGCGGATTTTGTAATATCACCAGCAATGTTTTTGTTGTGTACTATGGATAAAGAATTGCATAGTAAATAAGGATTACTTCTTCAATACATGACAATACGAGCAGGAACTTTGTTTGCTGAAACCTGGAAATGGACTGAAGCACTGATGATGGTAGAATGGATTGTTAAAATTGCTGAGCTAGCCCAAATTACCGGACTAATCTGGGGCCCTTTCCTCGCCTTACCTTTTTTCGGTGCTGGGGTGCTGGGATTGCCTCCGGTGAGAGGCTCTCAAGTCCCCGCTGCTTCAGCTCTGCACAAGCTGCCTGCTCCCGAGTAGAGCTGAAGCAGAGGGGAGTTTCCCAGGTTGCGCTGGGGAAAGAAGCGCTACCTCCACGGCTCTGGAGGCTCCGCACGCACAGCAAGTGCACATGGGGCCCTGGAGCAAGTCACAATCAAGCACCATTTTCAGCTGAAAGCCAAAAATGAAAAACTGCGCGAGCGGCACCTGCCCTACTCTGGAGCGTTGCACAATTGTGAGTGCGTCGTGCAGATTGCTCTTCACAATCGTGCGATGCTTGAGGGGCCCTTTCGCATGGCAAATGCCATGCAAAAAGTGCCTGGGTTTTAAAGGATAAGCTAACTGAAGATTTTTTGAAAGACTGGAAACTGTTCATGGACTTTTTGAGCAATAAGAAATCTAATGATGCAATAATCTGTGGTCACAGTGACTAGTAATTCCAGTGGACCTGTAGTGGTAGATTTTTTATTTTCTTTCATTGCAGTTTGACTTGAGATGTCAGAGTCAGAGCCTTTTTGTGTTTTAGTAAGTTAGTATTTTAGTTTAGTTTAGTTTAGTCTTTCAGTTTTATGCTTTAGCTTAATTTAGGGTTTTTGTGTTTTTTGGGGGGGAATTAGATTTGAGTTTGTGTTAAAATTAATAGATAAATATTTTAAATAATTCTTCTTGGGTCAGTTGTGGCTTGAAGTGGTAATCTAGCAGCTGTGACATCATCTAGATAGACATCATTAGGTCCATGACCAGCCAGGGAATGTCCAGGAAGACAAGGTGACACTAGAAATTCAGTGAAGAGTTCAAAAGGGGATGGAGGAATCAGGGCGGGAGGAGGATGTTCCTGCAGGTTCCCAGAGGGAAGTTAAAGGGAGGGAAGTAGTCTGGAAGGCAGACAGACAGATTGACAAGCTGACAGGCAGCAAGCAGGCTACATTTCCATGAAGTGACAATGATGTTATCTCTTCTAATAATTACCCACTGCTTGCCCAATGTGAAACTAAGGACATTTCCTCACTATACTGTTTAGAGTGCTATTATTCCACTTTCAGTATCCTATGGAATCTTGGGGTTTGCAGCTTAGGGAGGAGCACTTAGAATTCTCAGCCAGAGAATTCTTTGGCCTTGGTCAGCTACAAACCCCAGAATTTCACAGGAGGTTGAAAGTGGAATAAAAGCACTATTACAGCCTATTGCGGAAATGGCCTACATCTCAGTGTTGCCATTGAGTATTTCAGATCTTTTGTTGAGTATTTCAGATCTTTTGAAGGATTTGATTGTCTTCTAAGGGAACACACAAAGCTCTGGATTTTGGAACACTGCTTAAATGGTCTTCCAGCCCCGAGTGGGTTCATCTTATCTCAAAGGAATTCTATAGATATAAAATGCGTCCCTATATCGAAAGCCATCAGAACTGCATTGGATTCCTGAAGAATCCTTACATTAAATAAGTTTTCTTATAATTATGACTTTTAAAGAACTGGCACTACATTGTATGATCTTTAATGCCTTTATCAGCATTGCTCTGACATGATTACATCTGACATGATTACATTTTAGATACCAGTTCTAACCTCAGCATATTGCTATGACAGTGATATTATTTTACAGAATCAGAAGAAACTCAATTAAACTTAGTTTTCTGTGCTTGTATAATCTGTGGGGCTATTGAGACTGTGAGAGTGAGTACGCAACATTCTAAGGATATCTTTCAAGACTGGAGTTTTCTTAACACAGAAAATCCTAGAGCCTCATCTATGCGCAAGATCTGGTATTTAATCCTTTCACAAGTGGTCCAGAATATATTAGCAGTACAGCTGAGACCTCTGATATGTATTGAGGTCTACCTTCTTCAGTTTCCTTCTCTTACATTTATGGAAGATATATTTATGAAGAAAGGTGGTTTATCCCTTTGTGCTTATTGGCTTTCCAAATCATTTTCTCAAGGCTCTGCTGTAAGAATCTATTAGGTGTTTCACAACTTAATGTGCCACTTAGTGTCGGCTTAACAGATTTTCTATTATCTTCTTTGTATTGCCAACAGTAACACACATGCTACAGACAAGTGGAGCAGATCATAAAAAGATGTGAAAGGGGCGGGGGAGAAAAAGGTTTCTTTTGCAAGCCCCAGATACTATTCTCCAGGTTACTGGAAATGTCATTTAACTTTCCCTGTTTAATGTGGCAACCACACAGGAGGTTGATAAGCCCAGCAGCTTTGGCAAGCCTTTCTGACAGCTTGTCAAGCCTCAGGCAAAGGAGCACAGTTTCTCCTTCTAATTAATAATTAACTATTCAACATCCATTTTTAATGAATGATTGTTTTGAATTCACTTGTATTTGAAGAAAAAAAATATTTGTATTTTAAACAAAGATGTTTGGGGAGAAAGAGGTATGAGTCACACCTGTCCTTTCAAAATCTACCACCTAAAAAATCAAAGGAGAAACACAAACTGTGATCCCTCCCCAAATAATAAAACTGCAATCCCTGAAAAGTCCCAGAAAATTGCTTACATGCCCACAGATTTATTATGATGGTGTATTATTTAAATGCAAATCCTGATTTTTATAGAAGTACCCAAGGCTTCTGAGAGAAAAATACAACTATGATATTTAAAAAGTTATCCCAAATGCACAAAAAATCAAAATGGTTGAAACAAAAATAAACCAGATATTGCATAACTTCCAAAATTTCAGAGATGAAAACAGGATTGAGCTTACCGAGGATGTGGACAGGACCTTTCAGGAGGTAAGAGCCACCACATACCTACTAGGCCTGCATCTTCCCTGTCTTATAAAAGCAGCTAGAGAAGAACAGGCTGAATGGGTCAGTGGAGTTGTTAATGTTTCATTGCAGCAAGGCAGAACTGTGATGAGGCAATTGCTGGTGGTGGTAGGGAACTCCCTGAACCCAACAATATTATAGAATTGTCAGTCAACTGTAAACATTCCTTTCTTGAGCAAAGTTCTGGAGTGTGTGAACCAGCATGGCGTAGTGGTCTAACTGTTGCACTATGACTCTGGAGGCCAGGGTTTGAATCTCAACTCAGCCATGGAAACCCACTGGGTGACCTTGGGCAAGTCACAGTCTTTCGGCCTCAGAGAAAGATTAAAAACAAGCCCTGTCTGAACATATCTTGCCAAGAATCTTGGTTTATTTGCCACCGTTTTGGCTGCTGCCTTATGCCATTTTTTTTAAAAAAATGTTTTTGCAATTTTAAAGATTATAATTTTATAAAGTTTCATAAGTGTATAAGAATTATTTATATAAGAAATATTTTTATAAGAAATATCTTACAAAAGAAAATGCCATTGTCCCTGGGTATTACATTGTTTACATTTGGGTGCTTTCCACACGCGAGAAAGGAAACGCGCGAAAATGGAACTCACCGGCTTTCTTGAGTGTCCGGGCAAGTCCGTCGGGACAAGGAGCAGTGTGAGCTCGTCGCTCCGCACTGCTCCAGCGTCCAAAATGGCGGCTTCCAGTTGGTGGAGGCTCTCCACCAACCGGAGAAGCTCACCAGCCTAAAGCCCGGCCCCAGCAGATCTGCAGGCATACACTTGTGCATGCCTGCAAATCTGCAGTGGAGTGCGGCGACAGAGTGAAATGGAGTCACGCGCTCCATGCTTTCTAAAAACCTCTTAAAAGAGGTTTTTAAAAAGGACCCTGTGCAACCAGTTCCGGTCACTCCAAACCGGACTGAGGTAAGGAACTACAAAAAGTAGTCCGCCCCAGTCCACTCCACAGTACAGAAGACCTCCATCAGAGGTCGCTCTGCACCATTTTAATAGCCCGGTGTGGAAATGGTCATAGTATCTATTAACAGAGAGAAAATTTAAGGAAAAAATCAAGAACAAAAAAGAACAGAAAACATTTTTAAAAAAGAAGATATCAGAATCAGAAAAGATAGTACAAATGTTAATTAATCAGATAAGTAAATAAATAAATAAATAAAAACGACTCCTTTCCAATGAGCACTTCCTAATAAGTATCTTCTCCTGAAACATAAATAGGCTTACTGATTTTTCTACAGTAAAATAGTTATTTAGTCTTAGCCTCTCTCCACAGCTTACCTTCTTGCAGTGGCATCCAGTGGTGATCTTGGCAGTGGCTCTGCTGGGAAGGGAGCACAAAGGCAGAGCTCCTCTCTGCATGGGACCAGCTTCCTGTGGAAGGGAGCATGATGGACACGCAACTTCCTTCCACAACATATCCAGGCACTTTCCCAGACTGCACTGGGGTGGGAAGTGCTGCCATTGCACTTCCTCCCCTTCCACAGGACAGGTAAGTGCAGGATAGCGTCATGATTGTTAATCTGCAATTGCACCACCTGGGATGGAAGAAGGACAGGAACACAACGATATCATGCAGAAGCGTCATTGTGATCTTATCCTTCTCCTTTCCCCATGGTGGGATGGGAGGGTGCTGCGGAAAGGGCATTAGGTGAAGAACAACTAGGTTTACTTAACTATATTTTGGACCTATTCCTTAAGACTTGCTATTAATAGTTTCCTCCATCTCTTCCTCCATCTGAGAAGAGTTAAAACTTTCCACTCCTGCCTAAATTTTTGAACAGATTTACCAGTTAATAATATCATTAGCTTATTCAACTCTGCCATTTCGCACAGTTTTAAGACTCAGTTGTCAATTGAAGGAATATGAGCATCGTTCCATCTCTGAGCAAAGATTATTCTTGCAGTGTAGATCATATAGAATAAGATTCTACGGTATTTGTTTCTTATTTGAATAATGATTCCATCGAAGACATTGAGTAAAAATATTTCTGACAACATTGAGAAATTAGTTTTGAGAGTTTTTGTTTGCAAACAAAAACTTTGCTTCCAAAAGTTCCTTGCCATGTTACAGTGCCATCATAAATGATAAATACACACACACACACACACACACACACACACACTCTTTTTGTCCACATTTCCAACATTTATTGTTATCAGCATGGCCAGAGGATGGTGACCAAAATGATGAAGGGTCTGAAAGCCATGTCCTATGAGGAGCAGCTTAGGGAGCTGGGTATGTTTAGTCTGCAGAAAAGAAGCTTAAGAGGGGACATGATAGCCATGTTTAAATATTTGAAGGGATGTCATGCCAAGGAGGGAGTGGGCTTGTTTTCCACTGCTCTAGAGACTAGGACAAGGAGCAATGGATTCAAGCTGCAGGAAAGGAGATTCCACCTGAACCTCAGGAAGAACTTCCTGATGGTCAAATCTGTCTAGCAGTGGAATATGCTGCCTCAGAGTGCGGTGGAGTCTCCTTCTTTGGAGGTTTTTAAGCAGAGGCTGGATGGCTATCTGTGATGAGAGTTTTGATGAGTGTTCCTGCATAGCAGGGGGTTGGACATGATGGTCCTTGTGGTCTCTTCCAACTCTATGATTCTATTATTCTATAATCATTTTCTCCAATTTATATATTTGCACTGGTGTTAGGTATCATTTTAAAAAAAACCTTGTAATGATTTTCCCTTAAATTGGAACTTAAATTGTCAATCTCTGATTAACATTGCAGGATTTCTCCCACTGATCTAACTGCATTGGACAATCTATACTTTGTGCCCACTTGATCATATTTTTTAGACTACATCTTCTTCCAATTCATAATTCAATAGTAATTGATAAAACTTCTCAACTAGATGAATTGTTCCTGGTTTAAGTAGTTTATCAAATTCTGTTACCTTTAGTTCTGTCAATTCATTTTTTTTTAATCCATTCTAATATTTTCTGCCAGCTGTCTGTATAAAACCAATGTGTAGGATACCCACATGTAATTAATTCCTCTTTGGTTTTAGTTGAATATTATCTTTCTTTATTTTAACAATATCTTTATATGCAATCGATTTATCAATGTCCAGTTTTTCTAATCTATAAGAAGCTTCACAAGGCAAGAGCCACAGTGGAACTTTGGAATAAAACTTTTTTTCTTCTTCTCTATTTCTTCCAAACTTTTATAAGTGCTTTTCTGACTAAATGATCATAGAATTATTTATTTACACTTTTTTCATAACAGACAAGTGCATGTCATCCATAATTCAGTTTCAATCTCTCTAAGTTTAATAATCTTGTGTTGATTAATAAAATCTATTATGTTATCCAGGAGAGGTGGCAAGCATGACAGTAGAGTTTTAAATCAAGAAGACCAATCCCACCTCTTTCTTTAGTGTCCTTTTAATTCTTCAACTTGATTCTGACCTTTCTGACCCTTCCAAATGAATTTAGATAAATCTTTATTCCCTTGTTTAAAGGATTGGTCATTAAGAATTACTGGGACATTTTGAAATAAAAATATTATTTTGGGTAGCACATTTGTTTGAATTGTAGCAATCCTATCCAATAGGGGTAAATGCAATCTACTTCATCTTCTTGAATTTTTCTTTATTTCATTTCATAATTTCCTATCATTATTATAAAAAAGTTTGAATTATTTTTAGATATTGTTATGCCTAAGTATTTAACTTTTTCTGCTAATTTAAAACCTGATAAATTTGATAATTCCAATTCTTCTAAGCTTGATGTATTCTTTGTTATTAACATTTATTAATCTTAAATCTAATAACTTCTCTAAATTTTTGAAGTGTTTGAAGGATGTTCCTTATGCTGTTTATCTGATTTTCAAGAGCTATTATGTGGTCACCCACAGAAATATCTAAATTTATAACTCTGCCCATGACTCCACTTTTCCTTGAATTGAGCAGTCCTGATGGACTTTTTTTTTTTAATTGAAGACCTCAGTGCAGATTAGAAAGATTAAAAGTGAAAGGGGACAGTCTTGCCTTGTGTATAATCAATTGTTCCTCTTTTTTTCTCCATTTATCAGAATTTGTGCTCTTTGGTCTTTTTTATCACTTTAATCCAATCAATAAATGTGTTCCCGAAATTCCTACTGTTTATTACTTCTATTGTGATTGTCCAATTAACATTGTCAAATGCTTTTTTGGCATCAAGGAAGATAATATTCAGTGATATTCAATACTGTTTTTATATTATTTTTTAAAGTATGGTTTTGGAGAGAGAGACAGGACTGTACTTTCTTTTGTTGAGTGGGTCTCTTCATTATTTTGGAATCAAAATCCTACACCATTTTTAATAGTGACTGCAAGCCTCATGAGACTGTGAGAGACTGCAAATGTGTGCTAAGTCCCTATTTAAAATGGCATAGGGCAATAGCAGAGATGGCAGGTGGGGGAGGCAGGTGAGGATGGACCAGGCAGGAGGCTATTGGGCCAGTCGAGGAAGCAGTAGCAGTGACACACAGGGCCTCCTCCTCCTCCTCCTCCTCCTGCTTGTCCTCCTTCTGAATGCTGTGTGTTTTTCTGTTTTGCCCAGGCAATATCAACAACACCACTGGCTGGGCCATATGGGGCTAAAGTGAAAGCTCTAAGGAACATGATCAGTTTCTTTTGCAGGAACGATGGTAACCCCAGTGAAGTGACTGCAGGATGGTGAGGAGGCGACAGAGCTCTGGAGACATCTCTGTCTGGAGCTATCATGTGTTCAGGAGGGAGAAGAAAAGGCACGAGTGGAGGAAGATGCAGAGGCATAGGTCTTGGCCAGGGTGCAGCAGCAGCTGTGGCAGCCAGACTTCAGTGCATCCCCCCAAAAAAGAGGCCCCAGCAGAATGATGGTGGCCTTTATGGCCTGGTTAGCAGGTGAGAGCAAGTGGTAGGATGCAGATGAAGATGGGAAGATGGGTGGTGGAGGCAGAGAAGAGTGACACAGTCTTTCACTCAATACCACTGCCTGGCCAAGAAAGAACAAGGGAAAGTAAGGTTTGGATGAAGGCAGGCCCTCATGTGTGAGTTGGCACAAAGGCAGCAAGCTTCAGCCTGAGGCCCTTTTCACATGGCATTTCTGAAGTGAAAGGGCCCCTTGAGCGTCGCGTAAATGTGAGGAGTGGTCCATGCGACGCACTCACATTTGCGTGATGCTCAAGGGCCTGACGCGGACCGTTCACACATTTTTTCATTTTTGGCTCAAAGCCAAAAATGCTGCGTGATCACGCATCGCTCCAGGGCCCTGCGCACACTTACCTTGTGTGCAGAGCCTCAGGAGCCGGGCTGGTCACGTATCCTCTGTTCAGTGCAGCCTGGGAGGTCCCAGGCTGCACTGTGAACGGAAGAGGCGGGGCGCTCATGCGACCAGGAAGCAGCTGCAGATCCCAAGCAGGAGGGATGCGAAAGCATTCCTGCACGAGCCCAGCAGCCCAGCACTGGGAAAAGGTAAGGTGCGAAAAGAGCCTCAACAGAAGAGGCACTGGCCTGTGGGGCTGCCACACTTCCGTTGTCATCCCAGTCCCAAAAAGGGCAGAATCATTAGGGAAAAAGGCTGCTACCCAGGAGGCAAGCATCACCAGTCTGTCCTTCCCTTCTAGCATCCACCTGCTGGCATGGCTTGAGCTTGTGAGTAAGCAAACGAAAAGGAAAGATAGCAAGTATTAAATATGGTTTTTTGCGGGGGAGAGGTTAAGATATTCACTTTTTTTTTTTTTACTTTTGTGGGAATCCTGCACCCCTCACCCTTGCAAAAGTTGATGACCAACTGTAACTTCTAAAATAATTTATTTCCTTCCAAAAGAGAAAATATTCCATTGGAATTTTTTCCCTTTAGTTGTTCAGTTTTTCTAAGTTTCCAACTTTTTCCAAGGCTGTTATTTCTCAAACCTTCCCTGCTTCTACTTTTGTACGTGTTTGAGAACAGCTAAGAATATCTTGGAATCGTGTTTGTCAGCAAGGATTTAACGTCTTCCAGGTGCCTTTAATTAATATGCATTGTGAAAGAGTTTTGTCCACCTGCTCTGTTCAACTAATCTGTCAGCTTGCTTGCTTAAGGACAGCACTCCATCAAGTCAAGTGTAATGTGCCAGACATGAGTGGTGACTGATCAATAATTTGAGACAACAGTTTTTGTTACTTAGATAGAGCTTCAAATACAAGGGAATTGTCAAGCTTCTGGCAGGTCACAGTGCGTAGCTGATGGGCTGCACTCAATTTGTTAGGATGCTAATTTTGTATTTCTGAAAATCATGTTTGCCTCTGTCTACAAATAGCCCAGAAACTATCAGGGATGTTCAGAACCAGTACATATTGAATCTGATCCCATTTCTCTTTCTGAGATGTCGTAACACATGTTGGCCTCAATTCTATTGTTACTTCTAAGTTGAGTAGACAATGAGACTTACCAATGTGTTAACTTACCAAATGGGTTTAGAGTCAACAGGCTTGAGAAATCTGTGACCAACCAAGCCAAACATTACTAAGCAACTATGTATTTTGCCAGGCACCTCAGTTTCTTTTTTGGATGAGTTTTTTGTTTGTTTGTTTTTGTTTTAGTGCACATCAAGCAGCAAATGTGAAGAAGACATTAATTGGACCAATAGTACATTGCTGGTAGTGAACACTGCTTTCAACTCAAGGCCCTCTCACACTGCACTGTTGTAGTGCTTTGATTTCCTTCTACCTGCCATGCTTCCCTCCTTTTCAGTTTCATCCGACTGACACCACTAGTAAACTGAAAGTCTTCTCTCTGTATTTCCCAGCATGCCTCCAAATCTGCTCTGAAAGATGAGGAACTCTCCATAGTATATTAGGGAGGCATTGAAAGGTTTGCTGGGAAAGCGACTTACTGGGAAGCAACTTCCAGATTAGAAGTCTGATCATGTAACACTGAATTTAGCCCTGAGTCAAGATCCAACCCATTTCATTTATAAAAAGGAAGACAAAGACAAAACCAAGAATGACAACAATTTTAAAATTGGAGTTATTTTCACAGTTGTTGTTTTACTTGTAATTGACAGATATATTCTTTTTGACTAAAAAATACCCTCTAAAAATCATCCAGTATATATATACATTTCACACATTTGTAAAGAGTAAGTGCAAGTCTGAAATGAACAGCCGGGATTTTGCAGGCCTGGGAAAAAACACATCCCACTTACATCACAGCACTTAGACATTGAATTCTCTCTTCCAATCACAAAAGAAATATTTCTTGCTAGTATGTTAGCTTGGCATAGTCACCAGTAATTTTTGAAAAGTAACTTACAATGATGTCCAGTGATTGTATTTCAACCAGAAATGCTAGGGAGAGGTAGGAAAAAAGTTTGAAGATAAAAGAAAGGCAAGACCAATAGGGCTATTCTATAAAACCTGAACTGATAAAAGTTATTTGTATCCAGCCTCATACTTCAGTTAGCCACAGTGGCATCAGCTGTAATGACAAGATTGTGTTGAATGTTTATTTGAAACAAAACAGTTGAAAGGAATTCCCATCATCTAAACATAACATATGGAAAACAAAACAAAACAAGGATTTCCATAGAGTCATTGCATAAATCATTATAATACCATTATGAAAAAATGATTGTTTTCTGTATTTGTAATACAGGACACAATCCTGAAAATAATGAATTCTCCATAAAACCAGTTAGGCTAGTGGTATTGTGTGATGAATCCCTGTATTATACATTATGTAAAAAATATTTTGTTGCTAGTCATGACTGTTCATCAATTTTATTTGATGGAATCACATAGTAAAAGAATCCGACAGATGGAAGGGGTCCTAAAAGTTATCTACTCCAACCCGAATAAGCTTAAATGCTAGTATTACCAATCCTCTCTTTCTCAATCTCTCACTAATTTGCCTTTCAACCACTGTGCTTTATTTCCCTTCCACTATGCCTATATTCAGTATTTCAGTATTTCTGTTACTGATGCACTTTCATGCTCAATTTTTCCATCTCAATGTTTTTACTATCCACCTCACTGACACCAGTATACTAGATTACTCATCCCTAAATATTTCCTGCCATCATATCTGACCTTTTACTTCCTGCTTGGAAGCTATATAATTTGTCATAATTCTGTTGGCATAAAGAAAGAAGAATGTCTGTGAATGTTACATGATATCAAAGCAATACATCTAATGGCCAGAAAAGAAGTGAGAACAACATCTGGTGTTTTATTTTCCCCTAAAATACAAATAAGATGTAACAGATCCATGGCAGGTCAAGCCTCCATTTTCCTCATCTATTTATAGATTCCAATGGTGATTCAATGGAAACCTAGGTCTTTAAACAACCAGACATAGAACTGGTTCACAATGGTGACATTAACGATTACATATGTAGGGTGTATTTGCCCTGGTTTAAGAGCTGCCACGTACTTATTGATTATGAGCAAGTCATCTAGCATGCAGTTACCAAAATATGGTCAGAGCATCTGAAAATGTAGAAGAAACCAGATTGTATATGTTAAAAAATAAAGAAGGGGGCATAACAAAACAGGGTAGCAATATGCTATGCTGATTAAGAAAGCTGCTGCATAAAGAAATCTTTTTAGTTTCCAAGTCAGAAACAAGAAATTAATTTCTATGAAAATGGTTCATACTTTTTAGTAAACAATTTCTGATCATGATTTTTTCCTCTATGAAATGTCTCACAGGGAATATTTTCATTTTCCACTCTGCTGTGCATGAAAATGACAGCTAAATTTGAAATTAGACTTGTTTGGGAGGGGGAAAATGGAAAAGATGAAAAGATGAAAGGTTGAGGAACCAATTTACCTTTGCAGAGCAATTCTAGATTCTTTCTTCAGCACCAAAATACCTATCAGAGCTATGGACTAAAATGAAATTTCTGAGATTCCAGTTATGTTATTTAATATGCTTCTATTAACAGTATATCCAAACAGTATTTGTGAAGGTCATGAGGTCCTGTAATGATTTCTTTTCTCTGTCATTGCTTTTATACTGCCTAAAAATTCAGAACAAACAGAATATTAAATATCTGCGTAACTGCATCTTCCTCACTACTCCAAAAGGTAAGAAGTTCCAGGTACAGAGCCACATGAATTAGTACTCTCTTCATGAGATGACACCAGAGATGTTTCTATGTAATACCTGTGTGTATTGACAAAAATCACTGAATATTCCTGTTTATTTACACATATAATAACTAAATGAAAGCAAAGAGACTGATAACACATATAGCACAAGTTATCCACTAATCCTCAATGAATTATGCAAGTAACAACTCCACCCCAAACAGTGATGGTTGGCGTCCAGTGGACGTGGTGGAGCTCACCAGAGGCTGAATCAACTGAACACAATTTTTTAATTACACACCTCACTTGCATTGTGTAAGTTGATATGGGTATATGATAAGTCTTCAGATATTTTGGATTTCAGTCTCTGCCAGCTACTACCAAAATGGCTAATGGTAAGGGGTCAGAGAATTGGAATCAAATTGGTTCTGTGCTGAAGAAAAGCTGTATAGCCTCCACAACACCTTTATATCTTGTTACCCTAAATCTCTTATTTTACATCCCTTTGAAGAACCAAATTTAGAAACCCACATTTCCATTCATCTTAAAAGTAGATATTCTGAGGCAAAAAAAAAAAAAAGATAGACAAACATATTCAGCCCTATGTTGGGAAAAAAAGGTGTGAGAACTTACCACCCCTTAGAACCAGGTAAGAGAAAGCAAAGAGTTTGCTCTCAGCACTTTTCATTACACCACAAGTATGCTACGCTACATATGATCCTATGAAAGTACAGCACATTTAATAAAGCTAGTTTTCTGTTTGGGAAAAAATGCACAAGAGTGCAAAACATCCTAGGAAGGAATATGTTTCTAGACCAAAAAAAAAAAAGCCCAAAGGTCAACTGGTCATGCAATGGTGTTCTGGTTGACTTCTGGACACGAAAGAATATGAAACCTTGGTGAGGTAGGAAGACAGAGAAAATGCTGTTACCCTAAGAGGTGGGGGACTTTGAGGGCTCCCTACAAGGTCAGTGTCTCCTTAGAATTTAGGGAATTTTAGCGTAAAGGAGGCCTGCAAGAGGAGGGTAACATCAGGATCTTTTCTCTTGTGTACACCAGTACTATCTGTAGAAAGGATTCCAGTTAAAAGTTAAAATAGTATTTTATTAAAAATTAATAGACACATACAAAAAATCAAGAAATCTCATAAACTATAAAAGGTTATTGAAGAGAGAGGTGAGAAAGGTTGGCTAGAGAGAGATTTTTAGTGGAAGGGGTGATATTTACCAGTCCTGAAGTAGAAGATTGAAGTGTGGTGGCTCAAAGAAGAGTTTGATGGTAACTCGAACAGGAATCTGGAAGACCATGTTCAGTGTAATGCCCAATGTACTACACATTACAGGAACCAGAGTTTTATACCCTATTTCCTGCCCTGAAGGAAGGCGTGAGGACAAATGGCTTTCCCACAAAACTGATAATGGAGTCCGTAATGGACTGATTGTCTTAACTATAGGTGACAAAACATTGACGGGATTCCTGACGATCTCTTAATGTTTTGTCCAGGTAAGGTGAATAGGAATGATTTCTGCAGGATATGCTCACAGTAGGACTCCTGATTGCTTCAAACGGTCAGTTCCACCTGCTATTGATTTTGACAGTGCTCACAATTTGTAGTTCTTGAAAGGAATCTCCCAAGCCCATCAGCCTTGGGTTTTCCTGCCTAATCTTCTCTGAACTTATGACCTGATCATATCTGAAGTCATCCTGATCTGAAATATGCGTACAACCAGTGCACTTTCAAACATGTGTTTCAGCTATGAGATGTGTCCAATTATGAAAAATAGTACATCCCACAGAGTGGGAGTGTATGATGTGGTAACAATGTTTTTGCCTGGGAAAAAGAGGAACTTATCTGACCTAGTGTCCACATTCCCATAGTGTGTACATTCTCACAAACTTGAATAAACCAAAGACTTGAGGTGAAATAAAAACAACTGCCAAACAGAAAAAGAAATAACTTGCAATCATAGTCTCAGTAGCATATCACTGTGTTATCTTTTCATTCGCATTTCTTACTACAGCAGCAATATGTCACAGTTCAAAGTGGAACTGGGGCAAGGACCTCAACTTTAACCACAGGACTGAAAAGCAAAGGGTATGCTGAAAGGTATCTTTGATATATGATAGCCACCAGAGTAGCATTCAGGTGTAAGCACAGACAGGAAGAGCTAAGCATACATGCTACATCTCAGGCACTGCTCTCTGTGGTGCAAAATCATAGTGATTAGCTTGAAAATGAAACCACAAGTACATTCAGTTCCAAAATAAGGCAGGAAGGCATAAAATAATTGGCTCTGTGGAACTTTTCACCCCACAACATTTTCAGCTGTTCCAGTAGGTCATATTGGGAACTTTTAGCTTACCATACATGGCAAATGAATGAGCATTCCTTTCCAGGATAATCAGATTGTTCAATATACTCACATGCAATTTTGTGTCTTAACAAACAGAAACAAAGAAGGAGAAAAAAACTGAATGAATTCAGCCAACACATAGGAGAAATGCAGTAGTGGTCATATCTAGTTCTCTAGTGAATGATTAATTATATAATTTATAGTACTGTTTTTTGCTGGTTGGGAGTATGTGTCTGGGATTTGGGTGTCTTCTGCCATCGGAACCCAAATATGTACATGGCTCCACCCATATAAATGTTTGAGATTTAGCTTATACTAGTTGAACACTGCCTCAAAACACTATTTTGAGAGACAGTACTATTTATGTCTCTCCCTCAAAGCCTGATGGATTTAGCACCCCAAATTTCCAACCTGAGAACTCAAAATAAGTATATACAAGTATGGCCAGATTTTACTTCAAGCATTCATGAGAACAGTCTTTACCAGTAGTACCACTGCCTGAAATGCTTTATTTTTTTCCTTTCCAAGTGGGATTTAAATTTCACATAAGTGAAAAATGTGGTGATGAGAAGATTCATACCATATTTCATGTGGTCTGTTTACATTGTTCTGCACATGACAATTGCTTCCATGATAATCAGTCCTCAACCCTTAATTCCTATTCATCACAGACTAGGAAAAGAAATAGCTGGGGTTAAGGCCACCTTCCTTCACTGAGTGGGAAAAAAGCCTGTGGAAGTTAATGATGACCCCCATCCAACATACACAGACCATCAAACAAACTTGCTACCCCTACCACAAGTATATAATTGTCTTCAAAATCAAATCCTGGGATAATTTTGGACATGTTAGAAGCTTCATCCTGCTGGTGCAATCAGAACAAAAGCCATATTAAATACAGAGGGGAGCTTCAAGCAATCAGACCAACTGACAATTGGACTTAAAAGGAATGGCTTTTCCACTGAATCTCAGAGATTTCTTCATTGCTGTATTCATTTTGCACTTAAATCAACTTTAGAAGAACACTTTGAAGTTGAAGGAGGGGGCAGTGGTCATAAATGTGCTACTTTGTGCTTCCTAATCTGTTTTCTCATATCTATTTCCATCTTTAAGTCCATGCTACTTTAATTGAAGAACAATTGAATTAGGCTATTGTAATATATATAAACTCAGCACTCTCCTTTATCTCAGATGAGATGCTAAATTTATTCTCCAGAACATGTGATTCATATATCCTGAAGACACTGTACCTTGTAGACTAATTATCATATAAATATGCTAAAAAGTTATCTTCTTTTATCAATATCTTTTGACTTTAGATACAATGATGAAAGATTTGGGGTGTATCCACTAAAAACACATTCTTCAAGCAAATTTTCAATTCTTCTTTAAAAGAAGTAGGAAATGTAGGAAATTACATTTCTTACAAAAAATAATTACAAACATTTTGTATCACTTATTGGGTATGATGTTTAGCTCTCTAAAGAAAACCACATGAGGAAATATGGCATAGTTTTTGTAGTGAACAGGGTAGTCATATCCTTTTTTTTTTATTCTCCCTCCGTCTTGTCCACCTTCACACATCCACACAGATGCCTCATGTCACTCAAACTCAGAGTAGAATTGATTTCTTGATATCATTCCTGGATAACATGCCTTACAGAAGGCAATTGAATTAGCATTCATTTAAATATTGGTAAATAACTATGGCAGAAGCATTAAAGCTATAAGTCACAACTCTATAGTAATTCATACTACAAAGTTCATGTTACTCTACTGAACTTTAAAGACACATCCAGATGGATCTCATTTAGGGATCTTGATGTGCCATTGAGGGATGAATGCATGATTTATTATTTGCGATAGGCAGGCTAATGTATGGTGGTCTGACAGAATTTTTTTGGTGAATTTATAGTCCTGCTTTCAACAGAACCAGGGCAGATCAGACTCTATGGCTAAGATCATACACCACTTCAGCAGAGCTGAAATATCCACTAGTGGAATAACATTATGCAACCTTGTGCTGAATAAAAATGTAGCACAAGTTAAGTAGATCAATGGTTAATGTGCCAAGCTGAGAAACCATGGTGCAGTTGCAGTACACAATGTTCAATGGCAAGAAGTAGAAGCAATACACACTCACCCTTCAAGGTACTATTGTATGAGTAGTAATCCCACAGATGAAACTCCACTTACAGGCCATTGGCTGGATTTGACCAACATATTAGAAAAACAAAAATGAAAAGCACTCCACTCACTGTGTGCAGAATGGCTGCTCCATGACCATGCCACCATGGTGCCTGAAAGGATGGTAAGATTTGTGTACCTTCAGAGAATAGGCGTTCTGAGCCTATTACATGAGTATTTCCAGTGCTGCTGATGCAGGTAGTAGAGATGAGGGGCTATCAAAGCCTCAACCACCCAGCCTTGGCCTCCTTTTTCCCTTTGTGTTCAAATCACCTTGTTACCATCCTGGCTGGCCCGAGCTTGTGGGATATAAAGATATCTTTTGATATCAATAATTCGGCCTCACATACCCATTCCCCTCCATGTGCTTGTGAGGTCCCCCGGACAAACTCGCAGACAGGCATGGCTGATAATTGCCGTAATATTCCAACACAATACAGGCAGGCCAGAAATAGCCAACTCGCAGCTTCAGGAGACCTCAAGGCAAGTACCTTAATTATGTATGCATGCAACTTTCAAAAGATCCTCTGCCCCGCACTGGCAGCTTGATGAAACACTCTGCGTTTGCATACTGGCTACCTTATTGACAATTTGGCTATAATTCAATCATTCAAATTCTGACCTTTCGGAGGCTTTTGTCTCCAGCCCCAAATCCATTGTTTTCCCCAAGTACGAACTAGCCTGCGGTCACAATTTTCCCTATAAGAACCCCTGACTTTGAGCGCTTCCTTGGATCGCTCTTGGCTTCCATCCCGCCTTGCTGTCGCTTTGTTCAGTGAACCTTCCCCTCAGCTCCACGTGCTGAGATCCACGCTCCCCAGCTTCTCTGCTTCCAACCGGGCTTCAGGACAGGTGGAGTATTACCCAAACCAACAACTCCTCTAAAAATCCCTCTATCCTACTCCAACCTTTATTTCTTTAGTTATCTGCGTGTGTGTGCTGCACACACTGTTTGATTGTGTTTTTAATAAAACAACTTTTATTATTTCAATTTCAGTGTGCTCCTTGACTCGGCCTGACCCTGTAAACATAGGGTTCAAGATCTCGCTACGTTACCCTGCCTCTCATATTGCTAGGCTGTGCTCTTGGCTAATTTTCCCAACTTATATAATTGACAGCGTATTTAGGTGTCCCTCCCGGAACCCCCAGAAATCAGGGTAACAACCTACCTTCCCTAGGATACATTCTCTGTTTTGGGAACAAGTAGGAATTTGTACTTTACTTAACTGGCAATTTCAAAAAGGTGACAAGGGAATTTTTTCCTACTCTGTACTATATATCTATGGATGCCAGAAAGTTGGTCTGGGTGGTGTCAAAAATCTGATTTGATCACATTGGTAGGATAGTATGGGAAACTGCAATTGATCTGGCATCTTTTGGACATCGTTTAGGTGAAAGAGGGTTCCATGATTTGCACTCCAGGTTGTATGGTGTCCAAGTTCTATGTCATTGACCTTGGCAGGAGACTCTGGCCTAGCAAGGCCTTCCTGATTAAAATGGCCTGCTGGCTTCTGGCTTTATTCAGACATGTAGTCAATAAATCTCTATGGAACTGGAATCCTAGTCTGTGTTTCATTGAGAGATAATAGAGACAGACAGTTATAGCATGGTTCTCCACATGGATGGAAAAAGCAGAGTCACAAGATCTAATCAAAATGAAATGAATATATTAAATGGATCTTGGAAAAATTATTTAGTTGGACTACAGCTCGTTAAATGTTAAAATCAAGTGACACATTAAGTAAGCAGTAGGCAGGTGAAACCCATTCAGACAAGTGCTGAATCCCAAATGAAACTGGTGTATTTCGACATGTTCAGAATTCATCCGAAGAAAAGCAAGGCTTCATGAATCACCCAGAAGCAAACCTGGGTCCTTCCAAAGCTTGGTGAGTGTTTTAAACAGTCAGAAGCAAAAGGGGAATCAATCAATCTGTGTAAAAATAGACTGCAAAATTTGTAAAAACTGCAATGTTTCTCTTTAAACTTTCCATGTAAGGAAAATGTGAGGGCAAAGAAATTGGAGTTATAATTTCGTATCTGACAGGTCAAGCTTCAACCACAATCTGTGTGTGTGTGTGCCAAGAACACACCCCAGTGATTTTCAATTGATAGTCAATAAGAAGGCAAAAAACTTCTGATTTCCTAAGTTTCTTATTCAGACCTGAAAATTGATTAGCCTCTGAAGCAGAGCTGAATTTGGCTTCCTAAATTGTCAAAGGAGGGTCTGAACCAAATCTTGTGATTAGGTAATGCCCCTAGAAAGTTACTTTCAACACAGAGTTCACTTTCAGAAAGTATTTTTTTCTGACATTTGATAACCACTTTATGAATTCTGTATAAGATGGGAGCTCCATGCAGTCACCAGCCTGACCTCAGTGTTACGTAAAAGTAGATACACACACACACACACACACTATAGATCTCACTGAAGGGACATCTGTGCCCATATATGACCATGTGTTGCCTTTATACCTTGGCTAGTGTATGTATATCCAAGGGGTGGGCCAACCGTGTGCAGCATGATATAACTACTGGAATATTATGTGGAGCTTTGCTTGCCTGAATAACACAAAAAGAGGGAATCATGTAAGACCTTGATTTTTTTTTCCGCAGCTGTGTTTTACTTTTAAAATTTGAATATGGACACCCTAAGTTCTTCAGGCACGAAACCTGTGGAGACTAGTGGCTTCCATTCAGTGGGTGGTGAATCCTTTCACTGTGTGTTTTAGTCTGAACTTCTAAGGAGCTATCCTAAGTGTTAAAACCTATGGTCCAAATAGTTTTAGTACCTTGGATACCTCAAACTATAATACAGAGTGAATTCATTCCCCACTGAGATGGAAGTCATGAGCTGCCACTGCACATACAAAATCTTGGAGAAAACTGAATTGGCTTGACACTGCCAGCTGGTACAGTGGTTGATAGGATATAAATCTCAGAACACTGTTAAAAGGTGGTTCTTTATTTCACTTCCAGTGAGATTCAGTTCCTTCCTGCAGGCAGAACCCTCTCACTGTAACATTTAACTTTATAATATATGCCTTCAACCCTACCACTTCTTAAATATAACGTTTAGCTGTGTATTATATGCCTTCAACTCTGCCACTTCTTATCTCTTTAATAGGCTTTTGGAGATAACATATATACAAAACTTTAACTTCTTCCCATTTCAGTTCCTTTTCTATCCCCTTTCCTATCCAACTTCAGGCAACTTAACAAATCTCACTCAGACAAGAAAAGTAAACATAATGGGCTTTTGGTGTGCAATGCATTATTCAAACTCTCTTGTAACTTTGTAATTGTCTGAGTACATGAAAGAGGATGTTATCCACAGCAAGTGGTGTTTAACCTAAAAAATAAAATATTAATTTTCCCCCTCTATTTCAAGACTCAACGGTGAAATAGATGACACTGTGATCACAACTCTGACATAACAGTGATCTCTGTGTAAGGACTACTAATCAATCACATCAGTTGTTTAAGGAAATGTGCCCTCTTGATGACATTTTGCCAATGCTTTTTCATCTATATTGGCTCCTGGTTCATTTTCAGCACCAACTGGGAAGTGTAAGCTTTGAATGTGAAAGCCTTTCGTAAGTTGCTATAAAATACCGAAAAAAATGTCTGTCTCTATATGTTTCTGCCCAGCTTAAATAGAAATCCTAACAATCCAAGGAGTGCTGAAAAATTGTTGAGAGAAGGATCTTCTCAATTGTGCTACCCCAATCATAGAATAGCAACAGCATGTGTATTTCTATACTCCTTATCAGCTAAGTGCTCTCTAAGTGGTTTACAATGTGTTAGCTAATTGCCCCCAACAAGCTGGGTACTCATTTTACCAACCTGTGGAAGGATGGAAGGCTGAGTCAACCTGAAGCCTGGAAGGATCAAACTCACAACCTTGTGGCTGCAGTACCGGTATTTAACCACTGTGCCACCAGGGCTCCTTGGAATCTCCCAATTAGAGAGAAGTGGAGCTTTCTTTAATTACGTTTACTGGATTGGGAACAGAGAAAGCTGGATACAAACAAGATAATTTACAATTTACATACAATTCCAAAGAATTGGATATAATCTAAAAGGTGCTGTTGCTCAATGTTTTGCATGGATGCAATGTATTGACATTCTTCTCGTGTTCAGGAACAATGTCCTGTGCCAATTTTCAAATAAAACAATTAGCAGCCAGTGGGGAGACATCGATATGTGCTGCAGCAAACAAGGGAGACAGAAGTTTTAATGAAGGTGAAAAGGTCTTGGCTTGTTTGAGATCAAACCCATGATGTTGTTGGGTTAGCACTTTAAAACAAGAGTTCTCATACTTTCTGTTTTGAAGGTTTGCTTTGAGAGACCAAGAAATGCATAAGTTCCATTGATTGCAGAATAGCAGTGCAGATGTGGGTCCGGTCACAAAGTGATAGTTGAGGGTGGTAAAATTTGGCATAACCAGCTGGCAATTTCTGAAGTATAATTTTATATTAATATCTAATAGCTTTTTGGAAATTGCTCAGTCCTATATCAGCTTGTATGTGATCTATATATCACAGCACTGAGTTCTAATAATTTAGCTTGTCTCATGAAAATTTCATATTGCTATCTACATTTTAAAAATAAACTTTTTTGCTAGAGTGATTTCTTTGTAATAAAAACTTATTTGATTCGGCTTTCCTCAAGTTAAGTATGGGCATCTACTCTAGAACTATTGTGTCACTATTTCTGGCACGTATATGATGTGGGAAGAGTTACTGAAATCCTTGTAAAGTGAATTTTGTATGAAAAACAATATATTGCTGGTCTTTCTGCAAGAACTGGATTAAGACAAATTTTACAAATAACTGGATCAAAATAGTTAGGGTAAATGAGTAAGTCAAAAATGCAGTACTGTATAACAATGACATCATAAATGAGTTACACCGTTTAAGTAAAATACATGTCCTTTAATTTAAAGACATCTCTTCTTCTCTGGGGATCAGGAGCAATTTCAGAATTCTTCTGAAATCTCTTGTCTTTGAGATAGAGTTGGACTTGTAACCCACAGTCCCTCCAATTTCACTGGTAACCATTCACACTTACTGTCATCCTAGATCCCTCATTATTTGTCTGTGCCCCATAAAATTCATTACATAGGAATGACAAACTGAGCAGATGTGAAACAGAGCTTATGGAGTACATAGGAGAAAATAGGCCTCCAAAATAGTCACATTTTAAATGAAACCACTTAATGCCTCAGACTTAATATTAGTCCACACATATTAATTATCTTCTATCATCTAAAACAATAAACTTTTCCTTAAAGATATTGCATAAACTGAGAAATCAGCCAGAAGACAAATCTTTCCTCAGTAAAATGTATGGATGATAAGCAGACAAATGCCTGTGATGCTGCTGGAAGTGAATCAGCAAAATCTAATTCTTTTGTTAAAAAGTAATTTCTTGGCCTTTCTACTTTAAATAATTACAACCCTTCCTTGAAAGATATTTCCTTCAAGTTTTACATCAGCTCATTGAACCATTTTCTAAGCTCTAGAAGCTACCTACCCTCCTTACCTCATTTCTAGTTATAATGGTGGGATGTGATTCATCTCATGCATTCTTGACCTAGGCGTGGGACTAGGGGTGTGTGGCACCAATGCTATATTAATGAAGGTAATGATACAATAATCTTCTACAAAGCTTCTTTTGTACAAAAAATCATTTTGTTTAAAAAACACTTATTTCCTTTAACTTGAAATGACTGATCTTCATTGCTCTTGATGGAAGAACACAGAGGTTAATAGTGAGAACCGCCTGTACACATGACCTTCATTAACACTATATAATTATACCAAGATTCCTTCAGCTTGACTTGTCAGACAAGATTTTATCTAGATGAATGGTTTTTCCTTGCTTTCAATGCCTGAATGAGTCTCAGAGTCATTTGGCACTTGGCAACTTACATTATGACATGTTATCAGCCAAGTCATGCAAAGAAAAATTAATTATTTCAAAAACAAGTGCATGATATAAATATTTGAGAATGTTACAATAACTGTGTTGGCTCATAGGAAGAAGGGGGGGGTACAAAGCAGAGACAGGTCCAGTGAAGAAGAACATCTTTCTTCATAAAAATTGCAACAAGGTTGCTGATCAGTGAACACCGCCATCAACTATCAGTCCCCTGCTGCAATGTTATTTTGAGAAAGTTTAAAGCAGTTCAGGAAACATTCTCATTGTCCTCCTCTCCATAAATTAACTTAAACATTTTTTGCTGTTATCACTATTGTCCTGAGGCATTTTCTTGACACAGTTTCTATCAAGGGCAGGCAGGAGACAAATTGCATATTGAGATGAAAATACTACTGTGGTGCATTCTGTGACATGCAGAGAACTTTCAGCACTCATTTCAGATTTAACTTGCAAATCGTCTTTCACATATTCCTCTACGGATCCATAAGAACAACTTTTTAAAAAAAGAACCTTCAGAGGTAGATGCATGCCCACGTTCAGCTGGCTTCTGGACTATTTATGGGACGGGTGCTGTTATTATTTTAATTTGCACCGACCACTGCTGTGTTTTATGTTCCACATTGACACTGGGAGCACAAACAGAGCAGGAAGATTCATAATATTAAAAATCACTTTTGCATGTTGTCAACATTTTTATTAGGAGAATTATTTTAGGAGGGTGATTTTAGGTTGTCAATATTTTTATTAGGGGACAATGTGGTTTGAATGTTGGACTATGTTTAGGACTCTGGGAGATCAGTGTTTGAATCTCTGCTCAGCCATGAAAATTGACTGGGTGACCGTGGGCAAGTCACAATCTCCCAGCTTCAGAAGAAGGCAAAGGCAAACCTCCATGAAGTGTTTTCCCGAGAAAATCTGATGATGGGGTCTCCGTAGGGTTGCCATAAGTCAGAAATGACTTGACAGCACACAATAATAAACAACAAAATATAAGAGGTACACAAAAAACGGGATTTAGATATTTCTTAGTTGCTGTTTTTAATGATCCCTCAAAGTTGGAAATGCACTTTTCTTCAGTAACAATATATTTTTGTATGAGTTTTATCATAGAATCATAGAGTTGGAAGACACCCCAGGGGCCATTGAGTCCAACCCCCTGCTATGCAGGAACACACATCAAAGAACACATTATCAATTTCTATCAACATTAAAGATCAAAAACGCTAGCTCAGGCCATTTCCACATGGGGCAAGAGAATCGCCCCGCACCGCTACTTACCAGATCTTCTAGGTCCCCCGTCCAGTCCAGGCTGCTCCGGAGCAGTGCCGGTGTCCAAAATGATAGCTTCCAGTTGGTCACGGGTCTTGACCAACTGCTGAAGCTCGCCAGCCTAAAGCCCGCCCTCAGCTGATCGCAGGCTCACATTGGTCCAAGCCTGCGAATCTGAACAAGGGAGCAGGCTCGCAGTGGTGTGCTCCGTGCTTTTGAAAGACCAGAAAAATCAGGTCTTTCAAAAGCACGCTGGAGGACCACTTGGACTCATTCTGGAGTGGACTGAGGTGTGGATCTACACTAAACAGTCCGGACCCAGTCCACTCCAAGGTGCAGATGTCCTCCGTGGAGGACGCACTGCACCGTTTTTATTACCCTGTGTGGAAATGGCCTCATTTACAGTTAAGCAGCTTTTTAGGGCAATAAAAAGTGTAGGGAAAGCAAATACAGAAATATCCCTTTAGATGAACTGGATCATCTCAGTGTAGCTGGAAAAATTCTGATACTTGGGAATTGGTTCAGAGGCCTTGTGGATCCACCTGACCATATTGATTCACAGTGTTAGGGCGTGCAAACTCAGATCCCATCCATCTTCATGGGTTGTGGTAGGGTGTGACTTGAAGAAGTCCAGAGGTCATGATAAATGGTCTGGGGAAGGCAATGAGCCACTTTGAGAGAGCGTAGCAGAGGAAGTCAAATGAACCATTTCATTAAGAATGTGCTGGGTCTCCTGAGATAGCCATACGTATTCTTGTCTCTGTTTTCTCTTCATTCTCTTCATTCTCCTTTCCACTTCTGTTCCCTCTCTCTCTCTCTCTCTCTCTCCTGACACTGTATAAATTCCTTGGGATGGAGCCACTTAGCTAACTGCTATTCTCAAAAGTTAAAGTATTCTGTTATTCATTTGTGTAGGTCATTTCTCATTGGTAGCAAATATTTCAGGTATTAGTAATTTTGTAACCAACCCCTTCTCTTTCAACACTTGCTCATTATAGTGTCTTTCTCTATCTATTGCTTATTTGCACTTATCTAATTTCTCATTGAACTGCTAACTGTCTTGTCTCTTCTATTTGTCAACCCCCAGGAACAATGAGAAACAAAGGAAGAGATCAGATAAGCAGAGACAAACAACTGATAAAGAAAGGCACCATCAGTTATTGGTTTCCTTGCATATTTTCTACAGTCCCCTCTGGCTTCCTCTTCTACCTGGGAGACTTCTCAACAGATGGAGACAAGGTAATAAGGAGGGATTTTCAGAACTGGGTATTCATTACTTAGACTAGTACAGGTGCTGCAGGTAGGGGAGGGAGAAAGTGAGAAGATAAACTTCTAGGAGTAGAAGACAACAATCTGACAGCTCCTCAGAAAGTCAAGAGGATGACTGTAATCTCAAAGATTTAGATCATGTCTCTCCCAGTACTGCTGTGGTGAGGGATTGTACACAGTCAGATAACAAATACCCACGCTTAGACCCTTTCTGTAGCTTACCAGATCCTGGCCGCATCTCATGGGGATCTCAGTAAAGCCTGTCCTGGGAGGGGAGCTTGACAGGAGCACTCCCCTCTGCACCGGCTGCTTCTGTGGATGGAGGAAGCATGATGGTGCCACCTTTTCCTTCCCCAGCGCAGCCAGGCACTGTCCCAGGCTGTTGGTTCCAATCAGTTACAATACCTTTAGATTTATGCTTTTTCAAGATAACTTGAAGTTTATCATATTCTTGTCACTTTTATCCCAGCCTCCTATATCTGAACATGATGTGGTGACCTTCTCTGCAGCTCACAAATGTAAATTTAGATCAGCAGTATGCAGATGATAGGAGCAGTTCTTGTGATGAGCTGATGAAGTGTTGAAGTTAGCAACCTTTGTATGCCTACACTCACTGACAGATTCCATGTCACTGTCTAGGCATTTAGGCACAACTTGTTTATGATAATGTCTGTTTGTGTATTTGTTTATACCCAGTCTTTTCCTGCGTCACGTAGCCATTCCCTTTGTTCTCCAGGGTCTCATCTGCTCTCTCGCACATATACCTCTCTCCCTGCCTATTCTCCACGAAGCTTGTGTGATAAGAGCTTCTCTAGGTGAGATGTTGCAACTCTCTTGATATCATGTAGTACTTTTTCTTTTACTTCTTTCTTCAAGAAGGTGAACCTGTGTTGGTTATGAACATTCATCAGTAAAGCTACTTTTATATACTTTATGAAGAAGATTAAGTTTATTGTCTTTCCCTGCTAGATCTTGTGTATGTAGTGGAGTGGGCTGGTACGTTGTTCACCTTCTGACTAGAGCATCAGGTGCTCAGCTTGAGATATCCACTACAGTCTTGCATATTTTCCAATCATAACTGGATACATATTGATCTAATGAGTCCAGATCAGCTTAATGGGAGGAATTATAGTATCTTCATCCCAGCTACATTTGCAGCATGAGTTAGCCCCTTTTACCTACCTACTTCCCATTGATTTCACGGTGGGAACTAACTGGTCAATGGTCAATGAAACAGCCTGAGTAAGAATCCATTTTAACTAATACTGTTGAACATAGCATGAGCATGCCTATGTCACACTACCTGTGGTATTTGTGCAGTATTGGAGGACAGATTCCTTTTAATTCAGTGTTTCAAATATATCACCACTGTCATGGACGCAGGGCCCTTCTCCCACCCAGTGCTGACTTCTGCCCTTGAATAGAAGATGGAATCTTCCCAGGTTCCATTAATTAAACACTGCCACCACCCACTGAATTGAATCAAAATCTTTGTCTTAGTAGCCCAGTGGGATGCCACCATCAACAATCTCTAAGTTTAGAGATTCCTTTCCTCCCCTAACCCCCTCTGGAAGAGAGGAATCCTACCTATGTGTGTCACTGATAAGCATATGGGAATGGAGAGAGCAGAGAGTTCTTTAAAGAGAAGCATTTATTCTAAGAATAGGAAAGGTAAATACAGAAAACATCACTCAACATGGGAGGCTTCTTCCCCCCTGGTTCACTTGGTAGTTACAAGTTACAGGTAGTTACATCATATCAGTCAGAGCTTTCAAAATAACAGAAATCTTAACGTGACTACCTAAAAAACATTCTAGCTACTCACATCGTGATTGGGGCTGAAATGGTGTGCAGAGGCAGAGCTGGGAGGCAAGGCCAAGCTGGTCCTACCTATAACCGGTGCTATATCTCCTTTTGTTAATGTCTTTGTTATTCTCCTGTCTTGTGGTCCCTGAGGCTTTTCAAAAAACCTTTTCACCGAAGCACCTCAAAGATTCTTACTTTTCTCTCCTTGATTGGGCAACTATCTCTTGTGACCTGTGATGTTTTGTGATGCTGACCCCAATGAAATGTAACCTAATCCAGCAGTCATTAACGGTTTGTATGCCTGGAGGGAGAACTATCTCCCTTCAGCCCTGTTGCCTAAATAACAGGAACTCCTATTATCACAACCATGAAAGTAGTTGCTTCAGTATAGGATAGTATAGCAAAAAGGGAACTTGGTGAACACTTTGAGTGCAATATTAGTAAAATCAGCAGTGGGGGTCTCCAGATGTTGTTGGACTGCAACTCCATAGTCTGTATACATTGGGAACTGTAGTTAAGCAGTATTCCCATCCTGATTTAATGAAACAGGTTGCTCTGGACCATCCTCCCAGAATTGGAAGACTGAGATGACAAATCATGGAATATGAGGATTATTTACCCACCCATTCAATGCCAAAACGCCAGGGAGCTAATAAGGCCAAAACCCTATCTGGGAAGAGAGATCAGGATATGATCTAATTGTTGATCATAAGTGTTAAGATCATCCTAAAATGCTGGTGAATATAGATGGTAGGGTGTCTGAGGGTAAACTGAGGCATACTTGGGCAGTCCACACACTTACTTACTCTGAGGGGTTGAGGATTTGAATTGTTCAGTTTGTTTGTTTGTTTGTTTGTTTTGCAGAATCATTGTTAAATTATTAATTTTCTTTCTTTTCTTAATTTCAGAGTCCATGGTTGATATCCCCCTTCTAGCTCTGCATGTGTAGGTCTGGTGATATACTGGGTATTTTTGGTAATCATCATTCAAGGAAAGAAAACAAGGGACAGATGAACCCACCTCCTGCTGTAAACTGATAATCAGCACCCCTACCAATGATATGACCAGAGCTGAATATAAATGGCATGGAAGATTGGAAGCAAGAGCCCTGTGTGTAACACATATTGAACTGGGGCACAGATCACTACACTTGTGACTATCAGCCTCACTATATAACAGCTTTGTGGATCATTATTTTGATTAAACTCTCCATTCTCCAAATGTTCTTTGACTACTGGTATAATCCTCAAGTATCATGAATGTTCCTCTTATTTCCGCTCCCCCCCCCAAAAAAAAGTCCTGTCTAACTGCTGTAGGGGAAACAGAGGGGCCTTTTCACATCAGGAGGTGAAATGCTTCAAAACAGAGTAGGGAAACTGAACTATTGCCATGACTACCAGTTCAATTATTAACATCCAGATTGAAGGTTCACACCAAAATCCAACTGTCAATGATTTAGCAGTGAACATTTAAAAACAGCTCTCTATAAATAGCTTCCCAGCTAACAGTGATTTCAAAATAATATCAAATAGTAGGAGTTTTTTAAAAAATAAAAAAGCAGTAGTAACACCAGCTAGAGGAAAGTTATATAAACATTAAGACTTGGACATACTTTGAACACAAAATTAACAACACACTTTAAAGGCCTCATTAAAAAGAAAACTCAAGGAAAATCATTTTAACACATGTATGTACCTTACACACATATGTGCAAGCACACTCACACATACACACACACAAGTCCTACAGCTATATCTTGGGATGAATGTCAGGTCCCTTCACAGTTCTAAGGATGAAGCACTCAAGTAATATCATTTGAGAGTAAATCCCTCACACACAAAAGAGAAGGGAATTTCCCCCCCAATATTCTCATCTTCATTTAGTGATTGCAGATCTTGGAAACAACACATGTTGGTCACACAGACCCATCACCTTGCTACTCCCTGACCTCATTTCCACAGACTACTCATAATCTGAGCAGGAACGATATAGCACAGCACAATAATAGAGAAGAAGAAGGGAAGGGACAGATTGTTCCATTCCTATGCTCTACGGTTGCTTCCACCACCAGTAGCCAGGTGAATAGAGAAAAATGAATGGTTTGGGGAAGGAGTGGAGAGCTGAAAGGCACAGAGATGAGGGCCTAGAACCAACTGTTGATCACAGTTACGGTATTTCTAGTGATGGGATTTACATCTGTGTTGATCCAATGATTTTGTTCTATTTACAATTTCCCATTGGATTTAAAGTGGAGAGTCCTGTCCTTCCTCCTAAATTGTCATATAAATTGATCTGCTTTCTTTCTAAGTGTTCTGAGAAAGAAATGTTTGCTAATACGAGGCAAGAATAGGAGAGCTTACCAATCTTTAATATTAATAAGTCTAACTGTATCTGTTCAAAATGTTCAAACATACACTATTTTATAAAAATACACAGTAACATCTAGTCCAAGATCAGTCATAATATAGGCCTTTCTGCACTACACTGTTATAATGCTCTTATTCCACTTTCAACCTCCTATGGAATCCTGGGGTTTGCAGTTTAGGGAGAGGCCTTTAGAATTCCCAGCCAGAGAGCTCAGGAAACTACAAACCCCAGAATTCCACAGGATGTTGAAAGTGGAATAAGAGCACCAGAACAGTGTAGTGCAGAAATAGCCAGTGTAATGCAGAAAAGCCATAGTCTAGAAATGGATGCAGAGTTCTGTGTGACTGGGAATTTGGTAAGGAGAATATTTAAGAATGTGAAAATCCTCAGTTACAATTTTGTTGTAATTCATCACATCCCAATTGCAATCTTGTTCCGTTAAATCAAGTTGCAAAACGTAGGGTTTTTTTTCCCTTTCTGTATGAAATTCTGTATGCCATTTTCTACATGTTTCCCCTCTGTACATATTTTGTATGTATTTTTTCCTAATGTATGCATTTTGTACCCACTTCCCCTGTTTTCTAAAGTATATTTGTACATATTTTTTAATTGTATGTATTTCTAGCTGAGACAGGAAGAAAGGAAAAAGCAATGTTTGAAAGGAAATAACACTTGTGTAACTTTAGTCTTGCCTGGGGCAGGAAGTTGGTGTGGTTTCCTCTGGGCTTTCCTATGTTTTTGCTGCAGGGCTCTTCTTCCATTTGGATAGGATTTGCAACATGGTTTGAGGAAAAACAAAAAACAAAAAACAGTGGAGTTGTACTTTTCTGATAAATGCAGACCCAACCCTATCAAATGATCTCTTTTCCTTTATCTTCCTACAAATTTCCCAAAGACCTGTCAAAATTCCATCACTGATTCTGCTTGAAGAAGCAGCTCCAGTTAAATTTTGAGAATTCAGAAAATGTGTCAGCCCTGGCCTTAAGCAAGATGGATTGAATCTGGTCAATCATGATATACCTCACTGAGTTTTCTTGTTTTTCTTGTTTTTCTTTCTACTTAAGAAAGCTCTTTGCTTTCTAAAAGATGTCACAATCAATTTAATATATAAATTTGATTAGAAGCTTTAGCTTATTTAACAATATTCGTGATGCCTAGGGAAATCTTGATGAACATGATGGGGCTATTTTCTATTAAAGTGTTTATCTAATAATTCATTAAGCTTGTTCTATCAGATCTTGAACTGCAGCGTTCTTCATTGTCCTCCAAATGGTTCACGTACACAAAGGCCACTCATGTTTAAACTGTTCAAATATAAATTTCATAGAGAACACATGGGATGTATTTTGGTGTCAAAACCAAGGCCAGCAGAAAAAAAGGAAACAGCAAGTGAGCCTTGTGCCACTGTGAGTGTTGTATAGGGATAGTAAATCTTGATTTCTTCAAGTTGCAACAGATGTTGAAAACAATGAAGCAGTTTCTCATCCCTCAGTTTCAAGACACTTGGATTTTTTTTCCTGGAACAGCAGAAAAATGTGAAACTTTTCTTTGAAAACACTGTAGCTTTCCCAAAAAACTGCAGTTTCCCAAAGCTATAAAGTTCCTAAGAGCAATGCAGCCTATCCTGAAAACTGGGTAGTGCTCAATATAGAAAACTGGCAATGTTAACCAAATCGTGTGGTTATTTGTTGTGCAACACTGCTGATTTTGCACCATTTTATTGTGAAATATTTCTGCTTTCTACATAAAAAAGCAATGTTGAATAACATAACATAACTTTTTATGTAAAATTAGCAATCCTGCACAACAAAACCACATGACTATTTTTTGTGAAACATTGCTAATTTCTACATAAAAGACAACAATGTTGTACAACATAAAATTTGCATGATGAAAATCTTGGGCAAAATCAGCGATGTTGCACAACAAATAAACATATGGTTTTATTGTGCAACATGGCTGATTTTGTTCAAACTTTTTGTTATGCAACACTGCTTTTTTTTTTACATATAAAGTAGCAATGTTCCATAACAAAAATATTGCACAAAATCAGCAACACTGCACAACAAAACCATGTGGGACCACAGCTTGAGTTTATTTGAGTTCCTTTCCCTGCTTTGTAACGTTTGGGTTGTGCAGCTTTAAAACTGGAAACAGCTGCAGCTACGATGTGGAACGCTTCATGACATTGTTTGTATAGAGGTATAAATGTGCAATTTAGTTTTGCATTTTCTGCACTTTCCCCAAGGATATAGAGAAAAGCAATGTAAGAAGGTGAAGATCTTTTCCTCAAGAAACTGTGAAGTTTTCTGTGCATAGTAAAAAAGACTATGGCCATTTCTGCACCTTACCTCTTTCCATTGATGTCCTGTCATGATCCTGGCAGCGCCTTTGCCAGGAAGGGAGTGCAATGTAATCATTCCCTTCTGCACTCAGCCGGATCCCTGTGGAAGGGAGTGCAAGCTACATGGACCTGTTCTCTTTCTCGTGCTGCACTGGGTAAGGAAGCACCTAGATCATGCTTCTGCCCATTCCACATAGCTGCCAGTGATGGGAACATTGTGTGATTGTGGGCCGTTAATGGATTTTTTCCATTGAGGACCATTAATGGATTTTTTTCTTTAATGGAATATCCCATGATTGTGACGGGTGGGAACATGTTGGCAGTGGAACTGTGACAACATAAAGTGAAAGCACAACTTGCAGGCTGCTGCCAATGCATCCCCATCATACCATGTGGAAATGGCCTCTGAGTGCAGATTTTGACTGCAAAGCTCTGCGATTTCTCAAACTCATGCACAGTTCTTGAAACTGCAATATATTTTGTGGCAAGGAAAAAAAACCTGCCATTATTCTTCCCATCTATGTTTCTTCAAGGGTTAGGAACTCCAAATCTGACACCAGTGAGAAAGCAGATGCATTTCACTTCCATCCCAAGTTATGCAGGACATTCTTAAAGATTTCCTCCTATTACCCGTGATATGAATTTCATAATCTATGCAGATCTAACATTTTTATTTAAAACAAATCATTTCAAACACAATAAAGCTTATTCTCCAGTATTTTTGCATAGAATAATCCTTAAATGTATGGTGTCAAGCACACAGACTCGGTGATGGACTGACCCCATTGTATTTTTTCTGTATCAGATGTGCTGATGAGATGAAGATTGCTGCTTCTGCTATTGCAGGTCCTGCCTTTTATCCAGTTTATGACTCAAGGCAGCTTACAACAGTTTAGACAAGCATAGTTAAAAATTCATAGCTTACAAAATTTAAAAACAATTAAACTATCATATAATTGAAACCTGTTAAAAACATAAATCATTTAAAATAACAAAAGTCCAGCACATTATACAAGACCTGTTCTACTTGTAAAAAACTTATCAAAGACCTATCAGAATAAAAAAAGTAGAGATGGGTCAACTGAATCCTTGAATCCTCGACAAGGATTTGAGATTTGTGAATCCGAATCCCTGCACCAAAATAGGCAAACTGAATCTTTCAAATCCACCAACCAAATAGTTTGTTGGAGACCAGGATGCCTGAAAACCTGGGAGAATGGATACACAAGGGAAGATGGCAAGAAGGTGACTTTTTCCCTTGGAGTAATAATGGCCTTTGCTAACAATTTCACAAATTACAACTGGAGTTGTATTTTAAGATATCTAAATTGATCATTTAATATTGAAGTTCAGTACTTTACTGAAGGTACAGTCTTGAGATTTCAAGGACAGCTGAAAGATTCCTTTGCACAGCTCCCTTGCAAAGCTCTTTCAGACACAATTTTGGGGTTTGTAGTTTTACAAGGTGTCACAGCCTTCTCTGCCAAAGTGGCCTGGTGCTTCATCAAACTACAAATCCCAGGATGCCAGAAGGAGCTATGCAAAGAAAAGCCAGTTTTGACCTGGATTATCTCTGTACTGTGGGCCTGTTTACACAGGCAGGAAAATGTGGGATTAATCCCCATTTTTCTGCCTGTGTACAAAGGGCCTTCATGTCATTTTCAATCTGGAGAGATCCTGAGGCAAAACTACGACAGTTGTCATGGCCAAATTTCTTCAGAGGGAGGTTTGCCTTTGCCTAGGTTTTTGCTAAGTCTGAGAGTGTGTCTTGGCCAAGATTCTTTCCCTTGCTTTTTAAACCCTTTTTTTAAAAAAAGGATTCAAAAGATTTGAGATTCGTGAGATTCATGGATTCTCAGAACATTCCAGGGATTCAGATCCGAGTTTGGATTTGGAAAATTCTGGATTTGTCCCATGCTGAAAGATAATTAGGATAGTGCCAGTCTAGCCTCTCTGGGAAGGGAGTTCCAGAGTCTGGAAGCAGCCACTAAGAAGGCCTGTGTTCCCATCAAATGTATCCAAGAAGATGGAGGAACAGAGAGAGGGACTTTCCTAGACAATCTCAAAACATGGGCAGGTTCATATGGGAGACTATGGTCTTTCAAATTACTTAGAAGTGCTGCACACAGGACTTTATAGGTCATTGCTAGCACTTTAAATGGTGCCCAGAAATTGATGGGCAGCCCATGGAACTAATGTAATGAGAAAGTTATGTGTTCCTTCTAGCCAGCCCCAGCTAAAAGTCTGACTGCATGTCTTTGGACTAGCTGAAATTTATGAGCACTTCAAGGAAATCCCCATGTAGAACAATTTAGAGTAGTCTAAATAAGAGGTAACAAAGGTGTGTGTCATCATGGCCAAGTCTAATGTCTCAAGGAATACAGGTGGGACAAGCCTTAACTGTGTGAATGAACTCCTGGTCACTCCCAAGACCTGAACCTCCAGACTTAGGATTGAATTCAGAAGCACAGCCAAGCTGCAGTCCCATGATTTCAGAGGGAATGTAACTCCACTCAGCACAGGCTTGAATCCCTAGTACTCCTTTTGTTTGAATATAGTCACATAATTTCAGAACCTTGGTTTGAAAATTCAAATTACTATTATGGTTATTCTGACATCAATCACTAAAAATGAAATATGAGTTTCAAAAGTATTCTTTATTCCAAAATTAATGCCCATCTTCAAATTCCAAACTATCTGACTTCTGCTTGTATTTTAACTTTCCTGAAATAAAGAAGCATCCGCATTAGAAAGTTCAGATAATCCTTTCACTTTAAGCCACATTGTACACCAAAAGGAAACAAACACTACAATCAATATTATTATGATTCTTAACTGTTCCACACTTGATCAATCCATCTTTATTTGTGCAACTGAAATATTGTGGAAAAACAGTAGACTTTTGATGCATCATAACCACAAAGAACCCCTTTCCCCCTAAAATATTTGGAGTCTTTTAAATTATGTAACCATATTGAAAATTGACAATATCAAAGAAATATCAGTGCAACTTAAATAATCCAAATGTGATTAATAGATCAAGTAGAGAGCTTTTGAATGGAAGTTCATAGCATGGATGTGGCAAACAACGTGCAAATGGGATTTTGCCTTCTGATTTTGCTCACGTTTAATATGAACTGCCAATAGTTTCATGCAGTGCCTTTTTCTTCTCACTGTTTCCAATCTTTTGTTCACACACTTCCAAGCACTTACATGTGAGCAAGCAGCACACAATGAGTTTCTTTAAAATATAACTATTTAAGACTTTATTGAAACAATAGAAGAAACTCTATGGAAGCCAAAGGTAGTCTGAAACTGATTGATTAGCTTTCCCCATGGTGTACATTTTGCAATGTACAATTAGGGGAGACATATATTGTATGGTGTCATATTATGCTAGAAATGATCACCGAGAGTGGGAACATATGCATTCATTACAAATGGGTATGCATATAAAATATCCTATGTGATTTCTTAATGGGCAATTTAGATTCTGAGTGGAGTATCTGTTTTCATGGACCCTTTTTGCAGTCAAATGTTAAGGAGCTGCTGTGCTTCTGCAAATGGCTTACTAAGTCCTCAGGTCACCGTTCTAATTACTTTGAGAGATTTATACAGTTATAACTGAATCCACAGGAACATTAGTGCTCTTACAATTCATCTCAAAGCACAGTGGGCTTTTCTAAATGTCTTTTAATGCCTTGGGGATAATGACCAGACATTTTGGAAGGGGGAGGTACACTATGTTGGACATATAAGTGATTGAAGGGAGACAAGGGTTTCTTTCCAATTGTCATTTATGCTTTGTCACGAGCACAATTTTCAGTTATTTTTATTCCCAGCACTAAGGTTGAGAACAGCTGTCTATCTGTACATGAGTGCAAACATTTTAAGCAGTACAGCAAGCAAAGAAGCAGGTCTCTGAACATGAGATGAGTGCACATATTTTAAGCTTTATCAACCAAAGAACAAAATTTACTGTCTATGTTTCCTTCAAAATAAAATTCAAGGCAAATCTAAACATTTCACTTGGACTGAAAATTGAAGAATTTTGTAGGTAGCTCCTCCTCGCCTCCAAAAAAAAATCGGTCAATGGGAGATGTTGTGAGTGTATTGTAAATACTTACATCACTATTTATTTATTTGGAGGCTTTATTCTTCAGCCACAAAGACTCTCAAAGGAATTTACAAACTGGTAATTTGACAGGTTTACAATTTACAATCTAAATAAGACACAACACACCAGGAAATGGGAATGGAAGTAGAGGATGGGATTAAGTCCAGCAGATAGTGTCAGTTTTTTTCTATGTCCATGACCAGAGCAATGGCATTTGGGATCGGGGGGAGCTTTCGTCTGCTTCTGGGCCTAGGCACAATATACATGCTTTTACTACAGTATGCATTTTGGGCTTCAAACCAGAGGTAAATATTTACTGCTTCAGTTAACTGCCAATATAGTTCTGCACAGCTAGTTTACAACAGTGAACAAGGAAGTAACCAATAGATAAAAGTTGATATTTTTCTGGAATTATTATTTCTACAATCTCTGCTATGGTTACAGAAACGGAACATGTGTCCCCATGGGCATTTGTAAGGACATTAATCTCTGGATAATTTTATGTGTTGTGGAAATTTGCAATAAATAAATAAATAAATAGGAAACATGAGGGATTATAATGGATCTATTGTAAATATGACTATTTTTCCATGGTTGTTTTAAAAGAAGTTTCACACATTTCTAAAAGTTATTAAATGTTTAAATAAACTTAAAAAAAAAACTCTATGTGTTTATTGTAATTTATTTCTATGCCAAAAGAAAAAAAAAGCATTAAAATGTCTGGAATATTTCAGGAAGTATATTTTTGTTTTTCTTTTTCTTTTTGTATTTGCCCTTATTTAATTTAATTTAATTCTGTATTGTCATTTGAATGAGAACAATATTTTAAATGATCTAGGTTTCTGACAGTTTAGTATTTTCTGAACTTTTATATGACTGTCTCCTATTCTAAAAAAAATGATATTGAGTATATGAGTGTGTAGCTAGGGGCATATGTTAATATGAGAAAGAAGGGAAATGTGTGTAAGAAAGAAGGAAAGAGGGAAAAAGAGAGAGAGAGAGAGAGAGAATATCTGTGTCTGTAGAATGATTGGAATATATTAATATTGGAGCCATTCAAATTAGTTCCACCACCCTCCTCCATTCAGTATGTCATACCTTCAATGTAATGTAGAGATACACAAACTCCTTTGAGAAAAATTTCTAGTTTTATCAAACTATTTTTTATTTTCCCTTGACAGTCTGTCTGGGGAAGAACTCCTTGGTTCCCATCAAGATTTGTTTTGAACATTTTTTTTAATTTTCATTTTGTGTGTGTGTGTCTGTGTGATAACTATAATTTTTCAAGGAACTAGTCACACACTTTGAATGAAATTGCTTTTATAACCATGGTTTGCTGTATTACAGTATATACTACCGTCTTGTTCAGGTACAGGGAAGAAATCTGTCATCTCTGCAACAAAGCTGTAGAACTCTTTCTATCTGCTACTACATTATGATGCCAGGAAAGATCTGACCTCTTCTCTGATTCATCACTCTATGAGGCTGGTACAGTTCTGGCATATCTCAATGAAAAGAGAGTTGACCAAATGATTGGTTTGTGTCATGAGCACTAACTCCAGCAGTAAGGGTATGCACTCCAACTGCTAAAATAAAGAATCAGTGTTGTATAGTGTGCCAAAATTCCAGGAAGCAACTGCCATTCCTGATTTTTAATTTAGTGGATGGAGACGATAGTTCATCACACACGCTACTATAAAGAAATGTATTTCCTCAGAAATATTAGAATACTTATGCTAATATTTGAAGATTGTCAAATATTTCTTACTTTTATTCCTCTACAATAAACACAAAGTTGTATCCAATCTGCAGAATATCAGTTTGTCTACATTCACATTAACCAGAGTCTGAATTCAAAAATGTTGCAAGAATATATCTTTCTGAACAAATGACTCTGTAGTTCTTGAGGGGTGTTCCTTAATATGTACGTTGAAGTATAAGGACTAGCAGTTATTGTGGAGAGAAGCCAGCCGGATGGAAATAAATGCTGTTAGCTCTAGTACAGAGTCAGATTAAAAAGACAAACAAGTCTTCAATACAGCTGAGCTAGGGAAAGTGAAATCTTTTTCAAACCTTGTAATTAAAGTTGCAATGAAAGCCCGTCTTTTTGCGTCTTTAAGACCACATGGGTGACAGTCGTGAGCCAAATACCACTGTGACAAAGTCTTTCAACAATCTCCTGTTCTTCAAAAAAGCTTAGTATCCAAGGGTGGACATGATCTGGAAGCAGAGATAATACCGTCCAAGGACTTAGGTTGGTAGGGTCTGATCAGAGAGTAGATGCCCAGATCAGGGAAAATCCGAAAGTAATGCCTCTAAAGGCAAAATAGAGATCAGAGTCATTCCTGCAAGTAAGGTAAACCAAATAAAGGTGATCTATAGCCAAGAATGAAAAAACATTTGATTTCAAACCCCAAAGTCAAATCAAACATACATTCAGGCACCAGTCATAACAAGAGCCAAGAAGTGTGACCTTGGGTTCAACAGAAACCAGTTCTGAACAACATGACATCACCATAACTTCATCTTTTGTGTTTGAGACAGTCCTAGTTTTATTAAGGCAAGAGACTGCAGTGGCTGACCTGTAGTTAGAGCACCCTTTGTTGCTGCTAGACTCTTGTACAGAAGGACCGTGTAATAGACATACACATAAGAGTCATACAAGAAGACTCCTAATTTGACTTGCAATGGACACCTTAGTCCTCAATGAACTCTCCTCCACAATCACCCTCCACCTTCCCAATGAGCCTCCAAACTCCACTATTGTGCCCTTTTATCATTGACTGTAAAATCTTTTTGTCAGTGGCTGCTTTGGTGGAATGGGCTCTCCATATCATTTCAGTAGAACATGACACAGTTCTGAGTTAGAATTCCTTGTGCCAAGTAGAGATGTGACTAGTTTTTTCCACATGGGAATTTGCATGGATTTTGGCAAGGTTTTCTCCCTCAAATGCATTGACATTCAGTGCATTTTTCTAATGCCTGCATTTTTGTATCAACTAAAGCGTTTACTCAGTTCATTCATTGGTGTGCTTTAAATTTGCTTTGAATTGCACTTGTTTTATTTCATTGTATTGAAAATTGCCTTGAATCCCAATCTTGGGAGAAAGAAAGATGGAGTATTAACTGAATTAAATTAATTGATTAAGAAAGTGTAACTGTGCAAAACTTCCAAAAGTTTACAATTTACTCATGTACATTTTTACAATGGCCAGAACCCTGCTGGTGTCTCGCACATTGCATATATTGCCCAGTGGCAGATGTTTGTGTTCAATGCATAATATCTATCTTCTGTTCAAGGTAAGGAAACTAGTGACACATATATGCTGCTATTTTTCATGCACATATAGAAGTGTCAGTGAAAAGGCATTTGGTTGAGTGTTCAGCTGTGCCTTTGTGATTCCACACTCCCTTGCAAACTTTGAGTGCTAATTAGCACCCCAACAGGTTTCTGGGCTCATTCTGATTCATATTCAGTCAAGAAAATAATTAAGTAGGCTGTCACACCTCATATTATGAATCACCAAGGTTCACGATCTACATCAAAGAATGATAGAATTTTGTGACATCGCTTACTCTTGTATGGTACTTTGACTCTCATCCAAGAAGCACCAGACTTTCCTACCCAGCCTTGGCTATAACAGAAGGACATAAAAATTGTAGCAAAGAATTTTAATGGAAAAAAGAGCCAGAAGGTTCCTGCTACATATTTTGCAAAAGAAATGTTGACCATGATCTCAAAGAACTTCATTTTATGATGCTATCACTGAAGATTTTACAGATAAAATAACAGTGCCATTCAATTCATACCCCATCTTAGATGTCATTCTACAGAAGCATACATTCAAAGTAAGGACAGTAGCTGTGTGATTTTTGTTCCATGAATACTGAATGCCAGAGCTACATACCAGCTGTATACTTGGACGGTGGGGGAGGATAAGAGAGATGCCAGTGGGTTAAAAATGTGGACAAGAAAAGTAAAATGCAATTCCACCCCCTGAAATTATTGAATGATTCCTAAAACCATTTCCAAAGACTGAATAAGAGACAAGGTAGCAAAGAATTGAATATTCCAATTCAAAATAACATCAGTGCTAAGAACTCCAAGGGTTGACCTGCTTTTTTCATCAAAAAGTCAGACTAATTGAGTAAATTAATTCTGTTGCAAATCAGAATCAGGAAAAAGGCTGCTTATTGAATAAAACTAGGTCAATCCTTCTTGTGAGCATTGAGCAGAAGTAAAAAGTTGTTGTCACCTGATCCTTAGTTTTTGTAATTTTTTTAAAATGAAAATAAGAGTAAATGCCACAATTATCATATGCCCTGTGCAGGCATTTGCTTCAATGTATTTTCAGAATATAAAGAGGCAGGCGTTAGGTGCCCATATTAGTTATGTCCCAAAATCCCCGCCCTTACCATCTGTAGCCTAAGACCTTCCTGCACTGAGTGGGAGCATTCTGAAAGGGAATTTTTACGTCCTGAACTGAATAAACAAAGAATCCTCCACCCATAAGTGTGACTGCCCTTTGTTAGAGGAACACAAAAGTAGAAGCTGCCATACTGTATGAATTATGACAGCATAGGTCTGGCTCATTTCACTGCAATTCATTTTTGCAGCCATTGTGCAGGTAAGAAATCTCTTCCAACCACGTCATGACCAAAAATGCCCTTAAAACCTACTATTTAAGCAGTATAGTCCCTGCACATGGTCACTTCCATGTTGACAGAAAGTGTGAGGATGAGTAGGGATGTGTCTTGCTCTTTTCCTGTAGCTGGATGTGTTGTGATAGACATCTTTAGAGGAATTACCTGCAGAAGACTGTTTCAGTGCATCCAGCTACTGGAAACCCCTCCATCTCTGTTCATTCCTCTCCACACACTCTCCAGCAACATGAAAATGTCTATGGCCCTTTTTGCACCTTACCTTTTCCCAGTGCTGGGCTGCACAGCTCGCGCAGGAAGCCTTGGGAGGAATGCTCTCACATCCCTCAAGCTTCAGCTCCGCAGCTGTTTCCTGGTCACATGAGCACCTCACCTCTTCCGTTTGCAGTGCAGCCTGGGACCTCCCAGGCTGCACTGAGGAGAGAACGTGCAACCAGCCCAGTTCCTGAGGCTCTGCAAGCCAGGTAAGTGCACGTGGGGCCCCGGAGCAATGCTCGACCACGCAGCATTTTCTGCTTTGAGCCAAAAATGAAAAAATGTGTGTGCAGTCTGCTTCAGGCCCTTGAGCTTCACACAAATGTGAGTGCCTTGTATGGACTGCTCCTCACATTTACGTGATGCTCAAGGGGCCCTTTCGCTTCGGAAATGCCGTGTGAAAAGGGCCTATGTTGGGAGGGAGATCTGTTCTGCTTAAAAGGTAGGTTTTTGAGGATAGCATAAGGAGATGTAGCTACAGTGATCTAACTGACTCCATAGCTATGGCTTCCAGTGCACGATTTTGGCTAGGAATTTGGGAAGATTGGTGAATGTTATGTAGGAAATGTGGATCAACAGAGTGCAACTGGATAATTCTGATAATCCTCTTCATTTACCTGTGAATTTCCTTGTGAGATATCCACCTATTGCCAACGTTTTCAATCACCTGGCCTATGTTTTAAAAAGAAAGCGCTGAGTTTTACTTCATCCTGATTATAGTCTCAAGCTGAAACACTGTAGATGCATCACTGCCTACAAGATGGCAGATTTTTTTAAAGCTTGTTGTTATATTAACCAGAATGATTTGTGAACAGTAGAGATACCAGCACAATCCAAAGGGCTGTTACATTTGAGACACAGAGTTGTCACCATCATCTATGTGTCCTGATTCCCAACCATAACATAGTTGTATCATTTTATTAAACATCTTGGGAAAAAGGCAGAATACAAATTCAATAAATAAAATAAAAAGAAAGGTGAGATTTCATAGTAAAATGACAGTTAAATATAGGTTTTTTTAAGAATTCATTTGACCCCACTGAACTTCAGTATCATGAGCATTTTGATTTTATGGAATCTCCACTTTTAAGAGTCTCCTAGCTCAAATATCCAATTGATTTTGTCATTTCTTTGATGTCAGCAACACTTTTATGGACTGTATTATTTATAATAATGTTTTTTTTCCCAGCATGTTGAAATGAATAAGGAGGTACTGAGTATTATCCGTAATACAGACAATAATATCTTTGAAAAGAATCCAATATTCCTACACTTAAGAGTGCTTAAATTGAGTGTTGATGCTCTGTCTGACTACAAGGAGCCCATGAATACCTTGTTACAGCAATTCCACAGGTTGTGAGTTTGTTTATGAGCACAATTCAAAGTGCTTGTGATAATCACATATAACTAAAGAAATATTTTCGGAGTGGGCTTTGAACCCAGGGAAAGTGACTTTTGGCAAGCAGATTTATTGTTTTCACACATCAACACCACCTGGCCACCATAAAAATCTGAAAGACCTATATCACCTCACCCAGTCCTTTGAAAATTTACAGCAAGGGCCATGACTTGCATCTTTCTGATTCCTATTATAACCTATCCCACTCCCACAACTGTATAAAAAAGCATTGTACCTGATACCTTAATACTACTAAATACTGCCACTGAAGAAGTATGTTTATATTCATGAAATCTCATTCAAAAATAAAAACCAGTTAGGCCATTTCTGCACTAGACAGTTATAGTGCTATTATTCCACTTGCAACATCCTACGGAATCCTGGGGTTTGCAGTTTAGGGAAGGGTTGACTGGAGCTATATGGTATTTAGGGGAGGGGGTTTTTTCCTTGACCCCAGCACCTTCAAGTAAGGTTTTGTGGGAGTGGGCAAGCAAGCCTTCTTCCTGACTACTCCTAGCATCTCAAACTCCCTTCCTAAGTAAACGAGGCTAGCTCCCTCCCCACTGTCCTTTTGTCAGAAGATGAAGAAATTTATTTTCTGTAAGCATATGGGAAATGATTTATAATCCATATTCCTGGTTTTAAATTACTGCTTTTTATTAATTCTATATACAACAGGTCCTCAATATCCATTAGAATTTGGTTCCAGGACCTCCCGTAGATACTAAAATCTATGGATGCTCAATTTCCATTATATACAATGGTGTAGTAAAATGGCATCCCTTATATAAAAAGATGAACAACTCAAAGATTAGCTTTTTGGATTTTTTTTTATTTCATTTTAATATTTTCAAGACAGGGTAGTTTGAATCCATGGATACAGAATTCTTAGAAACAGAGGGCCAACTGTATACAGTTTAATATTATTCTAATCATAACTTTTTGATTTTTTTTCCTCTGTAAGTGCTTTTACTTCTATTTCTTTTTATTCTATAATCTGCCTTGTGTTGCAGTCCGGGGGAAAAGGGGCATAAACAATGATCTTCACAAGACAATTGTATGGGGAGTGGGCAGAAGCAAGCATTGTGGAGGCAGAAAGGTTGGAACACTGGTCACTTAATATATTTTTCTGTGGAAAAAATATTTGCATAGATAATAACAAAATAACCCCTGAATAATGTATTTTAATTGAAAACAATATTCTGAAGCTTACAAAAAAAAATCAAACCAATTTTTAACACAATATTTTACATAGGTGGAACAGAAAATAAATGCGTATCTAACACCTTAAGCTGGCCAAATAAAATTATAAGCATGATTTTATTGGGATTTTGCTCTTTTGTTTTCCTATGTGGGCAACATGGCTATTCCTCAACAATTCATTTTAAATATTAGTTTCATAATGCTTTCACAGTATGTAAGATGATTTACACAATTATCTATTCTACTGTTCACATAAAACTAAACTTCAGACCTAAATGCACTGACAAGGAGAAATATCTGTACACTCTCAGTGAACAAACATATAATATATGTGGAAACAAGAATGTGAAGTCAGTGAAATATTAATGAGATACAGTGAAAAATCGGCCAAGTTTTTCTTTTTTTAAAAAAAAGTGATATCTTCCTGTATCACTTAGTAACAGGAAATGCTTGACAGCATATCACATAGCATTGATGGGTCCAGATCATTTCAGACCATGAGATTTCAAAGGCAAATCCTGAGACCTATGGATGGCCCTATGTGATGCTATGATGGTGGCTTCTCATGTATTATGCATTAAGCATCAACCACAGCTGCACACATGTTCTCATTCAAACACACACATGTACACAGATGGTATTTTCTTGGCTAGAAATTAAGATAGAAAACATAGCTAAAAGCACAGAACAGTATTCAGTGTGTTGATGTTTAATGGGAGTATAGGACTTAAAAAAAAGATTGATGACTCTATAATTCTTTTACACTTATTGTGTATGTAGGGAGGTGTGGTCCAACAAGATAGGGAAGTCAAGCAAAAAGCATCTCAGCATCTCATTCATACATGTACCTCCTCCACCCAAATCCTGCACCCAAGACAAAAGAGGTAATGGAATTTCATAGATAAACACAGTTCGAAGGAATTCCAAAAGCCATCTAGTCAAACCGCCTGTTGAAGATGCAGGAAATAGGCAGTTAAAATCCTCATCCTCATAAAACACCCAAATCCCCTAAATTAAAATAAATGCATGAACATTTTTTTATGGATTAAAATTAAAGTGCATCTGATTCACTCAGGCACATGCATACACATGTACCTCTCCCATTTAAGGCACAGGGGCAGGAGGTGCAGCTCAACAAGTTGGAAAAGGCAAAGTTCCAAGCAATAAACATTTATACTATGTGAATATAATATATTATTTTCATATACTCTGTCTCTCTTAGGCTCCACTTTTCCACCCTACACTGTTACAGTGCTATTATTCCACTTTTAACATCCTATGGAATCCTGGGGTTTGTAGTTTAGGGAGAGGCATTTAGAATTTGCAGCCAGAGAGCTCTTGGCCTCAGTAAACCACAAACCCCACAATTCCACAGGATGTAGAAAGTGGAGTAATAGTGCCAGAACAGTGTCGTGCAAAAATGGCCTTAACGTACCTCACAGCAAGGGATGGAGACGCAAAAGTTTGATTCAGTCTCATTTCCTCACATTATTGTCTTTGTCCCAACTGAAATAATCAATTGAATGCATTTAATACAACATTAATAAATCATTAATTTCACACGGAAGACTTCAGACCGCCTGTCTCCCACACAAAATGCAGTTTTCAACCTGTCATCTCTTCCCTCTACAAAACTGAATTCATTTTTTTGGAAAAAAAAATGTAATTGTAATTAAACATTATTCCCTCCATTTTCTCCCCCCCCCCATCATTTAAACAGAAATAATATTCCTGTCTCTCAGTCAAATGACAGTGACCAGTCATGTCTAAACAGAAGCAGCAACCTTCTATATTTGTTCCATCCTCTGGCTCCTTCTCCACACTTATATCTCCTGTTTTCCCTAAACCTACAACCTTGTACATATAGGGCAAAGCATTTTTATGTTTATCCCAATGAATGTGTCACTGGTAGTAGCATGCGTAACTGACCCAGATTAAAGAGACACTGTATGGAGATTGGTCTTTACAAAATATAATAAAATCTTTATTGAACAAACTGAGAACGGGAAAGGTATCTGGTGATTAAATGTTATCAACCATCAAAACGCTACTAGCTCTAAACCAGCAAACACTTCCCCAACTCTATCACTCTCTCAATCTCTCTCTTTTCAAACCCACAGATGGAACTTTCCTTCAAACCCTGTTTCAGTTATTTAACTGTTACGCTGACTCCCTCATCTAGTCTCTCCCTTTGGCTGACCTTGGTTCTATAGTCATCAACCAATCAAATTAAATCCTCCTTTGTTGCTAGGTCAGCTCTGCAGACCACCCACCCCTCAGGCTCATCACAAGTCATATCACTATTGCCCTTGTCAGCAGGCTCAGGGCTTATGTTTTGCTGTACTTCTGCAACTTACCTACATTTTTTTCCATGGTGGCACATAGTACCAGCACCAAGAAAGGGATAGACTTTTTTTTTTCACTCTTTCTTGTGTAGAGTTCTACATTCTGCTGTTGTGAGGAGATATTTTTCATCAACTCAAGGGAATCTGCACATTTGTGAAAGTCATTTTTGAACAAATTATGCAAATTACAGAAAGTGTGAAAAACCATAGCTGAAACGCTACATAGAGTGCCAGAAGTAAAGATGCAGTTCTTCACTAATTTCAACATCAAAGCAAACAACAAATAATTTTTGCAATCTTTTTTCTCACTGTGAGAAACTTTTCACACATTGTGTAGTTTTCAAATGCCCTTTTTGCATCTTACCTTTTGCTGAAGTCATTGTGCGGGGATCCTGGGAGGGGAGCCTGACAAAAGTGCTCCCCTCTGCACCAGCTGCCTGCTGGAAGGGAGGGAAAGGAATAGCCCTGCCCCTCCCTTCCATAGTGCAGCCTGGCACTTTCCCAGGCTGTGCTGGGGGAAGAAATGCAGCCATTGTGCTTCCTGACATTCTGCACAGTAGGTAAGTGTGGAAGAGAGGCAGATGTGGTAATGAATGAACAACAGATTAAGACTTTTAATTTGGTTTTCCACTCAGGAAATGCCAAAGTTACCAACAATGCAGCAAGATAGAGGAGGATAGTAAACAAAGAACAAACAGTCACAGATCTTAGCGTCCAGCCATTTTCCAAGCAAACACTCAACGCTACCCCCTCCCAAGTCCTACCACCTCTGCAAAAAAACCCTTTTAATGATTTTGCTTCTGGGAGAAAAAACAATCAGAGTATTGAATGCTGGACCAGTCCTACCATGCATTACTTTTAACATCCTACCCCAAAGCAGTGTGATTAGAAATCTCTTGTAAAACCATTAACTGTAATTAGAAGATGGGGCTATCACTCACACAACTACATTTCTTCTCTCTCTTCCCTCTAACCATGCTGTGGATTTACTTATGTGGAAATTTCAGAGAAAAGTACATGTTTTTGAAGAAGAATTTTCAATCTAAATTGCTAGAGGATTTTTCAAAGTGTAAAGATTTGCATTTGGTTTGCTTCAGAGGAGCCCCACTTCAACTGAGGTGTCTTAAGTAACCTAATTCTTTTCAGGATTTGGGATTTGTCCACTGTAGAATACATTTAGTTGTTTCTTCATTGTGAGGCATATGAGCTACTTCCAGCATGACCTGAATTTTCCACGCAGCAAACAGCATTTTCTGGGTAAAAAAATAATCCTTCAATACATAAATATTAACTCTTGTATAGAAAATGATGTTCCTTGTGCAGAAAATATTGTTTTCTATGCAAACCAACCACCTGCAAACTTTCCACAGAACAATTCTCCATTTTCTGCACAAGTATTAGTATTTATGCATTGAAATATTTTCTGTGCAAAAAAAAAAAAAAAAGCTATTTCTTGAACAAAACAAAACAAAACAATGACATGTGAATTTTGTAGAGAATAAGGCCTGAACTGCAAAGATTCTCATCAGTGCAGGAGTCTTCTCATCACAATTTCTCAACAACCAGAAAATGTGTTTTTCAATCATTTCTTAAAAATATTTTCAAATAATCTTTCCTTCCCTTCTGGGCCCTTACAACAATTGCCTTGAGACTATGAAATATTATTCCCCTTGAAGTGTAAAATACTGCATCATTGCTGCTAGAAAGTGCTGAAATGAATCCTGCTTTTGCATGGATTCTTATTTGGAGGGACAAACACTGCGAGATACCTTGGCAGATGATCAGTTGTCTTTATTTTCATTTGTGTTTGTCTGTCTGTGTATTTTTACACTATATCTGTGCTGTGGTTTATTTTTTTATTTTGTAAACAAGTATGGGCTTTGAAAGAGAAGCATAAAATGAATTAAATTATTATAGCTGTTTTAAAAAATAAAAATAGGAGTAATATTAATGGCTGGCCTAACTTTGCCAACATAGACAGTGGTGCATTGGCAATAACGGGAATAAAATGTTCATGGAGCAATAGTTGAGGGAATACAGAGAAAGCTGCTTCCATTATCATCCACTGAGAAGGTTGACAGTTCCTATGTAGCCCATTATGTAATGTCTGGCTTTTTGGTAGGTCCTCAAAGCTAAAAATGTTCAAGAAAGGTGTCACATAAAATTGTCTTTGCAGGACAGATGATTTTCCAAGGAACCCTTCCCACAATACTTTTAGTTTCAAGGGCTTTGCTGAATGCCATATGTTGCAGAACTGCTTTCTCAGGAGATGTGATCCTTTTCCATGATGGTGTTAGAGATAACATTTTTGTCTCCCTGCCCCTGCTAGTTTCATGCAGCCCTGGGGAAAAAAAAAGTATGGCACACCATTGTATCAGACTGTCGCGCCAATGTAGTTCCCTCCACCCCCAGGATTCTGGCCACAGTAGCCATTAGGGATGCCAAGAATATCAGAAAATGATCAAAAAATGGTATTAAAAACCCCATGATTTCAAGTGTCAAGTAACCTTGATGAGAGGAAATGTAGACAGGTAAGAATCTTCATAGTTTGGGACTTATTTTGTGCAACATATGCATGTATTTGTTTTGTGCAGAAAACAGAATTTTTGGCTCAAGGAAAAGAAAATGATATTTCTGTGCAAAACAAACACATGCAAATTTTTCACAAAATTAGTCCTGCACAATAGAATTATTTCTCAAAGACTTTCTTAAAGGGGTGACAAAAATGTGAAAATTACTTATCACTTCATTCAAAAAGAAGCTTAGTGAAATATTATATCTGTAGTAGCCATGATTGAACTCACACCATTTCCTCACAACGATGGTCTCCCACGTCCTCCTGTTGCAATCCCGGCAGCACCTTTGGTGGGAAGGGAGCACAATGGGAACACTCCTCTCTGCGTCTGACTGGCTTCCTGCTGAAGGGAGCATGAGGGACAGGAGTCTGCTTTCCTCAGTGGAACCAGGCTCTTTCCTATGCTGTTCTGGGGGAGGAAGCACCTCCATCGCATTTTCTGCCCTTCCACATGGTAGATAAGGATGGGAGAGTCATGCAATCATGGGAGCTTTAATGGATTTAATATCCCATGATCATGATGATGTTGTGCGAAAGTAGGGATGGGCCAACCGAATCCTTGAATCCTGGGCAAGGATTCAAGATTTGCAAATCCGAATCCCTGTGCCAAAATAGGCAAACCAAATCTTTCAAATCCACCAACCAAACAGTTTGTTGGAGACCAGGATGCCTGAAAACATAGGAGACTGGGACTCCTGAAAACCTGGGAGACCAGACACCCAAGGGGAGATGGCAAGTAGATGAGTTTTTCCCTTGGAGTAATAATGGCCTTTGCTAAGAATTTCAGAAATTACATTGGGGGTTGCATTCTAAGATATTTAAATTGAACATTTGATATTTAAGTTCAGGTCCTGACCAGATTTCTTCAGAGGGAAGTTTGCCTTTGCCTAGGCTTTTGCTAAAGAGTGTGTCTTGCCCAAGATTATCCCTCTTTCCCTTGCTTTTTAAACCCTTTTTTAAAAAAGGATTTAAAAGATTCGAGATTTGTGAGATTCATGGATTCCCAGAACCTTCCAAGGATTCGGATCCAGATTTGGATTCAGAAAATTCTGGATTCGTCCCATCCCTATGCAAAAGCAAGACCTGTGGTCTGCTGCCATTCTGTCCCCATAGCAGGACTGCAATGCCATGCAGAAATGGTCCCAGATTTGGCTTACATCTGATTTTTTAAAAATTTTTATTAAATTTTATTAAGCAAGCACAAACACAAACAGATGATACAATGATACACTTACAAATAATGATTACAATAATACACTTACAACTAATACAAACATAGGCATAACTTAACTATACACAACTAACTAAACCATTAGGCCAAACCCATCATACACTAAGTACAAAAAACAATACATTCCTAATACCTAATACTAATCCCCCAACCCTCTAGTACCCCCCTTTTTGCCAAAACTCAATTAGCACATGCTTCCTTATCTGTTAGTTCCTTCTAAATTTCACAGATAACATGGTGACATAATGAATAGTATAGCAGGTAAAGCAGCATATAGATTGACAATCGATTTAACTATAACATAATTATGACATTTTGTTATAACACTTAGAATCATAGAATCATAGAAATGTAGAGTTGGAAGAGACCACACGGGCCATCCAGTCCAACCCCCTACCATGCAGGAATACCCTCAAAGCACTCCCAACAGATGGCCATCCAGCCTCTGCTTAAAAACCTCCAAGGAAGGAGACTCCACTACACTCTGAGGCAGCATATTCCACTGCCGGACAGCCCTGACTGTCAGGAAGTTCTTCCTGAGGTTCAGGTGGAATCTCCTTTCCTGCAGCTTGAATCCATTGCTCCTTGTCCTGGTCTCTGGAGCGGCAGAAACTTATATTATAAATATTATTTACAGTGTTTCAAATTGTTCAACATTACATTACATTATATTATATGTTATATTTAGTACTAAATCTTAAGTTTAGATAGCTACTCAACCTTTCAACCTATATGTCTCATTCTATTTTTCAAATACACCTTCCTATTCCTTCATTATCTTACATTACCTTACAATACATTCCTTATATTCCTTATCTCCATTTTTATCTTTTATACACTTATTTTCCAATCCAGTAAAAAAAGAACTTCTTTATATCTGTTACAACCAATGTATCTTGTCTATTCGAAAAAAGTTACTGCATTTTTACCCCAATAATCTTCCCAAATAGGAGAGATTAATTTCCATTCATCAACAATTTTCCTTTTTCCTTTGTCTTCCAAGGACCCTATTACAATGTCTGCCTCTGCAATATCAGATAATTTTATCAACCAATCTTCAAGGGATATAAGCTCAGTGCTTATGCTGATGACCCGGTGATTTTCTTGGAGGATCCCAGTAGTAGCATAGATACATTAATGAGTAAATTGAAAGAATTTGGTATATTATCTGGATATAAAATAAAGACGCAAAAGACAAAAATGATTGTTAAAAACATTCAGGTGCAGGAAGAATTGGAATTAACAAATAAAACTGACTTTACAACTGCGAAGATAGTAAGATATTTAGGCATAAATATTTCAAAAAATAGCATAGATTTGTTTGGTAACAACTAGAAAAAGACCTGGATAGAATTAGGACAAGAAATTAAAAGATGGCAAAAGCTAGAATTATCACTACTGGGCAGGATCGCTGCAGTTAAGATGAACTTACTTCCAAAAATCAACTTCCTATTCCAAAATCTCCCCATAAATATGAATGAAAAACCTTTTAAAGAATGGAACCAAGAATTGAGGAAATTTATCTGGAAGGGGAAACGACCAAGAATAAAACTTAAAGTAATGGGAGACTGTAAGGAAAGAGGTGGACTGGGATTACCCAGTTTAAAATTGTACTATCGTGCGAATTGCCTGGAGTGGATGACAGAATGAATAGTTCTGAGAAACTCTAGATTATTAAACCTAGAAGGGGAAGAGCTACACTTCGGATGGCATGCCTACGTGTGGTATGATAAATCACTTATAGATAAAGAATTCAGAGCCCATTATTTAAGGAAAGCCTTATTAACCGTATGGTTGAAATATAAAAGGCAATTATTTCTAAAAACTCCACTCTGGGTGTCAGCCCATGAGGCCTTTTATAAAAAGGAAATCCCTAAGACAGACTCTTGGGTAACATATAAAGATATATTGACCATACATGGGGATAATATAACATTTAAATCTAAAGATGAACTTAATGCCCAGGGATGGCAGACACATTGGTTATTGTTCTTGCAATTAAGGGATAGGTTTAAAAAGGATAGAGAAGCAGCAGGATTCAAAATAAAAGAAAAAGAATGTGATAAGATTTTAAAACCTAACGAAAAGCATAAAATTGGTTTAATATATAAAATATTACTGACCTTAGAAAATGAGATGGAAATAGTCAAAAAGACAATGATAAAATGGGCATAAAATCTGAATGGAGTAATTACCATGGATCAATGGGAAAACTCTTGGAAAGCCACATGGGAATTAGTAAAACCGGCCAGTCTGAGAGAAAACTATTGTAAAATGTTCCACAGGTGGTACGTTACCCCTGTACAGATTGCAAAGATGCAGGGAAATCTAAGTGATGTTTGCTGGAAATGGGGCCACAAAGGTACATTCTTTCACATGTGGTGGCAGTGTGAAGTGGCCAAAACCTTCTGGGTTGGAATACATAATAAAATGCAGGAAATACTAAAAATAAAATACTCACTATCTCCTACGTCTGATTGGGCTTGTGGAGTTACTCCTTCACAGAACTCTCCCTTGACATACTTCTTAACTGAAAAGTTGTTTGCATGTTGGGCAAACTGGAATAGATGTGATGCTTTCTGGAATCTCTTTCAATTCCCTAAATGCATTTCATGGCACTAACAGCAAAGCTATTTGTACATACCATGGAGAAGAAAACTACTTTTGTTAATAAATCAATAAGCTACTACTTTTATGCCACTTGGCCATGACATGTTGTTCAATTTATTATTCATTATACCGTGAAACTGAATCTTTACAAAGTCGTTAATGTGCACATAATGTAATAAGAACTGAATGTTTATAGAAAACACAACAATTATATGCCACTATGTGTATGAGTGTGTGTGTGTGTATGTGTGTGTGTGTATAGATATATAAACCAGCACAGTTCTCTGAAGATGATATGGATAGTTTGATCATGGAGCTCTATGAAATTCTACTCAGTTCAGTGCATTTAATTTCCAGGCAGTTGCATCAAGGTACTAAACCATTTTGTATAAGCAGAAACAGCACTTCATACAGTTCTACCACTCTTATTTAATGTGAGAGATGTTACATCATGGAAACTACCTCTGTGGATTAAACTTGTCTGTTATGTTGTTACTAATAAGCAAAGTTGTGAACTTAACACAATAGATATACAGTAGAACTCAGGTATACAGTAGAACTCAGGAACATGAAGCAGGTTGGACAATGATTAGAGCGCAACTGGAGGAAATCTGGACACTTATTTGACAGGACACGCTACAGAGAATTCCCTTATTCCTATGGAGTGGCAATAGATGCAGCGAAGAAGACTTTCCTCTCTGCACATATTGCGTCTGCGACTTCTCGTCCTGCAGAGCTGTTCAGGGTGGTAAGGGATCTGACTCAGATACCCACTCCCCTGAACTCACTGTTAGAACCTAGTGAAGCTTGCTGTGATGCTTTGAATAATCATTTCTCAGATAAAATCTCTCAGATAAGAGCTCATTTGGATGCCGGTGTTACTGCAGAGGTTACTAGTGAAGTGTCCGGTGACCCTGTGAACAGGATTATACTGGATCAGTTTCAGTCAGTGAGTACCGAGGACGTAGACTAGCTCCTTGGAAATATAAGAAAGACAACTTGCCCTCTTGATCCCTCCCCTTCATGGCTGGTCGTCCAGGGAGGAGTTGCAATTAAGACCCATTTAAGATACATTATTAATGCATCCCTTAGGGAGGGCAATTTTCCAGCTTGTTTAAAAGAAGCGATTATACGGCCGCTTCTAAAAAAGCTCTCCCTGGATCCCCTGGATATGAATAATTATGGACCAGTCTCCCATCTCCCATTCTTGAGCAAGGTGATTGAGAGGGCTGTTGGTCTTCAGCTCAAAGCTGTCTTGGATGAAACAGATTATCTAGACCCATTTTGAACTGGCTTCAGGGCAGGATATGGAGTTGAGACTGCCATGGTCACCTTAGTGGATGATCTTCGCCTAGGTATCGACAGGGAAAGTGTGACCCTACTGGTACTCTTGGACCTCTCAGCGGCTTTCGATACCATAGACCATGATATCCTTCTGGAACGCCTGAGAGGGTTGGGGATCGGAGGCACTATGCTTAAGTGGTTTCGGTCCTATCTCTCAGGTAGATACCAGATGGTGATGCTTGGGGACAGTTGCTCCTCGAAAAAGGAGCTTAATTCTGGCGTCCCTCAGGGCGCTGTCCTGTCCCCAATGCTATTTAACATCTACATGAAACCGCTGGGAGAGATCATCAGGAGGCATGGAGCAAGGTGCTATCAGTACGCTGATGACACCCAGATATATCTCTCCATGCCTCGGATAACAGCATCAACTAAGGGTGGCATCTCGCCCCTGAATGAATGTCTTGAAGCAGTAATGGACTGGATGAGGAAAAACAGACTGAAGCTGAATCCAGATAAGACGGAGGTACTCGCTGTTAAGGGCTCTATCCCAGGTATGGAGGTCTGTCAACCAGTCCTAGATGGGGTCACACTTCCCCTGAAAGACTGTGTTCACAGCTTGGGGGTGCTCCTGGATTCGTCACTTCAGATGACAGCTCAAATAGATGTGGCAGCCAGGAGTGCCTGTTATCAGCTTTGGCTGATACGCCAGCTGCGCCCCTTCCTGGAGCTGGAACACCTAAAAACAGTGGTATATGCGCAGGTAACTTCACGGCTTGACTTCTGCAATGCGCTCTACATAGTGCTACCCTTGTGCTTAGTCCGGAAGCTTCAATTAGTTCAGAATATGGCAGCCAGGTTGGTCATCGGAAGACCTAAAACTGACCATATCACACCAATTCTAAAGTCTCTCCCTTGGCTGCCTATTGGTTTCCGGGCACAGTGCAAGGTGTTGGTCATTACCTTTAAAGCCCTACGTGGCTTGGGGCCAGCCTAGCTGCGGGATCGCCTTCTCTCATACAATCTGCCCTGCACACTAAGGTCCTCTGGGAGGAATTTACTGCAGCCAGTCAAAACTAGGCAGTCAAGACTGATCTCTTCCGACAGGCCTTCCAAGACTAGCATTTCCATCGCCTCCCATCAATTGTCTTGCTGTTCTTTTAATAGTTGATTGATTGTAGTGTGTTTTAGGGTCTTAGGTGGATTGGTGGGTGGGGAGGATTGGGTATGTTTTTTAATGTTTTTAATGTATCAATGTATTTAATGTTGTTCGCCGCCTCGATCCAGGTGGAGAGGCGGGATAAAAATAATTTTTATTATTATTATTATTATTTTTATTATTATTATTATTATTATTATTATTATTATTATTATTATTATTAAACAAGTGTATAGATGATAATGCAAGATGTGGAATTCTTTTTTCCTTTGGTTTGAATTCCACACTGGGAAAAGGGGTTCTCCTAAGGCATGGGTGGTCAATGAGCAGCCCTGAGGCCTTTTTCATTTTCCTCATATGTTTTTGTATCCATTTACTCCAGACTGTCTAAGCTGCTATTTTTCTGGCTAAATGATAGAGTAAATGGTGTCATTTGGACTATCAGTACAATTTTTATTTAAAGGCTGCAGGACTCCTCTGTTACCCTGAAAATTGGGGGTATCTTAAGGACACCCAAACCAGGCTTCAATTAAGGGAATTAGCAGAGCTACTAAGCAAAACTTGTGAGAGGTCAGGGCAAGGGATCTTCAACCCTATGTCTATGGGGTCAGAACCACGCAAGAGTCAGAGGAACAATCTAAAATGATTTTATTGAAAACTAACAGAGGAGGTCACAGGCACACGTTATCAAATACTCCTCCAATCATACAAGAGCTACAGAAATCTAGTTGGTAATAAGGGACCAGTTGGGATAGAGGGCATACAGACCTTAGTCTAGATCTCCTAGGAGAAGGAGAAGGTTAGTGTAGGCTCGGTGTATAGCACCAAGGGGAGGTTGAATTCCGGGAGGGATGGCTAGCTGCTGCGGGGTCTCGCGGAGGATCAAGGACACAAGTCACGTTTAGCTCTCAGCAGTGTCTGAAAGGTTTGGATGGGAGGCTTCAATAGCAGTGAAATGGGCTCTATTGTCTGGTCTAGGAGGCTCTCCAAACAGTCTCCAAAAGTGAGGATATTTATAGCCAATTTCTGTCCTCAGGCTGTGTATCAGCTAGCAAAGTGGCGCTAATGGGCAATGATTGTGGGCTATAATGTTAGGCAAATATCATGACCCCTACTCAGTATTGTTTCGGGGAAGTCCAGGTGCATGATAGGTTTAAAATTTCAACCTGATTAGGCTTTGATTGTCTATCTTCGCACCTTTCATCAACGTGGCTTGGAGCTGTGACGACATCAATGATTCACTTTATTAATCAAGGAGAGAGTCTATTGTGGCTGCCTAGAGATACGTGACTCGGAACAATAGATCATCATGTGTGTTCCCCTACAGCAGCGAGGGGCGGTATGGGTCTTAAGAATGTCCAATTCAAAACCAATTTTGCCCTGAAACCGACCTTTGCTAGCCAATATCCAACTTGGGGGAGCTAAGTCAAATTTAGGGGTCCTCTCTTAGGATTACTTTGGGGTGTAACACCTCCACCGTTTACCTTTTTTTTCCCCCCCCAAAACCAGCAACTGGTTTGTAGCTTTTTCTTGTTGGCATTTTGGGCAGTCCTGGAAAAAAACTAGCCCCTGGACCTAAGGACACACGGTAAAGCCAAGGACAGAATGTGGCTGTTTGTGTGTGCCTTCAGGTTGTTTCTGACTTATAGTGACCCTAAGGCAAAACTATCATGGGATTTTCTGGGGCTGAGAGTGTGTAATGTGCCCAAAATCTACCAATGGTTTTCCATGGCTGAGCAGGGAATTGAATCCTGATCTCCAGAGTTGTAGTCCAGTGCTTAAAGACCTACACCACTCTTGGGAGGAGCAGAGTCTCAAAAATAATCATTAAATCACTAAACAGAAATCACAAGCCAAAACATTCATATGCTAGAATTACAAAAGAAATCCAATTTATTGGCAAACTTGTGTTTGTTAATAAGAATTGTTAATTCTTATTAAAAAATTGTTAATAAGAAGTGTTAATAAGAATATCTCTTAGATTATATTGAATATTTTCCATGAATTTTCCATGAAATTTTAAGGTAAATTTGAAGATTCCTGTTAAAATAACATATATGAAAAATTTCAGTGAAATAAATTACCTTTTAACAAAATTGACAGAGTTTCCCAGGAAAACTCCCGATAATATTTAATTTGACATTTAATTTTCTCTAAATTAAATGTGAAGATTCCAGAGAGGAAAGGAAGTGATTTTGACCATTAAAAGATAGATGATGATAACAATGGCCCTTTTCGCATGGCATTTTCCATGAGAAAGAAGGCCTGGAGCATCGTGCAATTGTGAGGAGCGATCTGCACAACACCCTCACAATCATGCGATGCTCCAGGGGCTGGCAGGCACCGATCGTGCACCTTTTCATTTTTGGCTAGAAGCTGAAAATGGTGCACAATTGCACATTGTCCCCGGGCCCCGCACGCACTTACTTGGCGTGTGGAGCCTCTGGAGCCGTGCTGGGCACGCTTCTTGCTCCAGCTCAACCTGGGAAACTCCCAGGCTGCGCTGTGGAAGGAAGGGGCAGGGCTTTTGTGCAAGCAGGCAGCTTGTGCAGAGCCAAAGGACTCCGGATGTGAAGGCCTCTTGCCAGAGGCTGCTTGCGCGATCCCCGTACCCCAGCTCCAGAAGAGAGTAAGGTGCGGAAAGGGCCAATGATTTATCTAGCTCCATCTATGTACACAGCCTTTTTACATTCGTGGTTTATGATTGTTAATATTACAATATCCTGACAAAGAAAAGAGTATGGCAGTTGGACTGGGGATTAAGCCCAGCAGACACTGATTGCCCAGCAGACACATCAAAGTCCACATCAGTGGCAGTTATGATGGTGTGAGGACTTTTCCTCAGCTACTTGGTCTAGGCACGATGAAATTATTTTACACCCTCCAACATTTGTAGCAAAAGAAAATGCTCCTTATCTCAGGAATTTGTGCATTTTCAAGACGTGGAATCTTTTATATGTAAGAAGTCATGCATACAATTTGAAAGTGTAAATGGCTAAAATGTATACAGTCATTTAGTCAATGGGGAAAATTAATACAAAAATGCGTACATTAGCACACACTATGAATGATATGTATGGAAAATGGGAAGAAAAAAAAATCCTCTTAACTTGATCCTCAAAAAAACCCAGCGATTTTGCTCACATCCTTAATCAAAGCACATAAGGTTAGAAATTTTGACTTTTATTCTTTTAGATCTTGTTTTAGCTCAATGCCATCTTTGTCAATGTTTGATGAGTTAGAGGTATACAAAACCTATGACATTTTGTGGGCTGCCTCAAAATTCTTACAAAAATGTTAAATTGGGATCCGCCTGGTTTCTTCTATTTTTTTTAATGTGAAATTTGTTGCTTCTGATATCAAAAGAGGCCAAATCCGCTGCCATATAAGCTAAAATCCTCCATTGAAGTATCACTCAGATTTTGCAAATGCAGTCTATGTTATTATTTATGGAAAATTCATGTCCAGAATCCACACATGCCATGACTATCATGTTGCTATACCTAATTCAGCTGGAAAGAACTGCAGAAAAAACTTTAGCTAGAAAATGGAAGGTGCATTGGGCATGCATGTATTAATTTATAGGAAGGACTCTATGTTTACTAGCAGAAATACCAGTTTTACATGAATTAGATACTCTTTAGTCTTGAGAGAGAAGCAGAGCATGGAATCTGGAAGCACTGCAAAGAAATAAGTGGCCCACACTTCCATCCAGACTTGCCCCTAGGGTGGCCTGGTTCTTCATGGTACAGGCTGCTTTAAATCAATCAAAAGACATTAATCGATTTGTAAAAGAAAAGGCCACAATCTGTGAAGTGTTATGAAAGTTCTAGTTCTTTTATTGTATTTATAATCACCCATTGACACTAGGAACATACAGGAAATCCATCTCTCCATGACACCACACCCCACCCCACCCCTGTTCACTCAGTCGTCAGTTTGATACTATTTCTAGTTTTTTTTTAAAAAAAAAAACCCACAAACTATTCTACCTGAGTAGAATAAAAAAAAAATCTCTTCTGTGTTGACCGGTCCAACAGAGTGATAATTTTAATCTCATTTCTGTTTTGCCAATTATTATCTATCCTGTTTGGTTAGTCACTTTTGATATTGGGCCGGCTAAATTCCACACTGAATGGGAGGTTTCCTCTGGCTGCTCATTTTTAACTAAGAGATCCTACATAGCATTAGCTGGCTCCTTCTTCTCCATTATAGCTACTTCAATTGTACCTAGCTCTTAAACAATCTTTAGATGTACCTAACTCAGCAGTGTTTCTCCTCTCTGCCTTACAGCTTTAGTTGCTTCCCACTATAGTTACAGAAATGACTTCGAATGCAAAGGTGCACAGGTACACTTTTCATACCACAAATGCGTCATAAGTCAAAATGGAGAACTAGAAATAAGAAGACTTAGGCCCTTTCCACACCTTACCTGTTTCCAGTGCTGGGGTGTGGAGATCGAGCGAACAGCCTCTGGCAAGAGGCTCTCATGTTCCTGCTGCTTCAGCTCCGCATGAGCTGCCTGCTCATGTGAGAGCCCCAGCTCTTCCTTCTGCAGTGCAGCCTGGGACTTTCCCAGGCTGCACTGGGACATGAAGCCCGACCGGCGTGGCTCCAGAGGTTCTGCATGCCAGGTAAGTGCGCTTGGGGCCTGGGAGCAATGCACAATCATGCACCATTTTCAGCTTCCAGCCAAAAATTGAAAAGGTGTGCAATCAGCACCTGCCAGTGCCTGGAGCGTCACGCGATTGTGAGTGCATTATGCAGATTGCTCCTCACAATCGGGCGATGCTCCAGGTGCCCTTTTGCATGGCAAATACTGTGTGGAAAGGGCCTAAGACTTGGTAGGAAGGAATCAGACAAGAGCCTGAGATGTAAAGATATTAAATACCAAAATCAAGATTGCCCAGGCCATTGTATTTCCTGTTGCTGTGTCTTGTTCTGAAAGCTGCACACCGAAAAAAGATGATATGAATTATTTTAAATGGGATGCTTGAGGATTGTTCTACGGATACAACTGACTGGCATAAAGCCAAACAAACCTGAAATCACCCTAAGAGGAAGAATGATGAAAATGAGCCTATTGTACTTGCACCACATAGTGAGATGACATATTAGAAAAGTCAGTAATGGTTGATAATATGGCAGTGTTAAAAGAACAGGCCTGCATTACAGGTAGATAGACTCAATCAAGAAAGCTACAGCTCTGAGTCTACGGGACCTGAGCAGTGCTGTTAATGTCAGGGTGACTTTGAGATCTCTCGTTCATAATGTCAGCATATATTCATGTCAACTTGATGACAATTAACAACAAGAATAACAGGAATGTCCATTGTTCCAGTGACATTATGTCACTTCTGCTTGGGATAGGTAAAATTTCTGTTTCATGAGATTTGCACTGTCTAGGTTAAGTGAGGTTTGGAATACGGTTGTCCTTTGTCTCCCACACTGGCCCCAGTTTTTTTTAGTGAAGCCCTTGAGTCAGAAATTGCATAAATATATCAAGGGAAATTGTACATAAGATTTCATTTCGTAATTTAATGAACAAAAATGCTTATACAAAGGGAAATTGCACAGCACAGGCTTTATATATTAAAATAAACGCAAATGTTCAGACTTTTTTTTTAAAAAAAATGCAGGCCAGTGAAGTAAGGAGATAGAATGGATTTATGATGGACCACATGTGAAATTGAAAAAGAACAGATACAAAATCTGTTGTTCATTCCTACTTGTGACACAGTTCTTTTTTTTTTTCCCCCTTCTGTGGTATAACTACTGAAGGACTTCGGTAGTATAATTCTCAAGATAGGAATATTAAAAATTGGGAATTAATCCCAATTCATTCATTTGTTCATTTGTTTGTTTGCAATACCAAATCATAAAGATGATGCAAACTACCACCTACTGCTCAAACTATCACTTGCTGGTGGATGAAGTTTGAAAACATGATTATTCACTCTTCATTTCCTTTTCTGACTCTGGTAGCCATCCTGTGGTTACTTTATGGTTACTTTAATCACAACATTGAATTTTATGGCTCTGCACTGCAGATGGCACGGCACTGGATGATATCACCATTGATCATTCCATAAACCTATGCCATAATGCCACTTGAATGGCATTATAAGATTTATATGGGGGAGTGGAGTAACTCATTTGAGATGTTACCCCACTGGCACACCCTATCCCGGGGACTATAATTATGATATCAAATATGCTCACCATGCCAGAGAGGTTGCCCATATGGGCACATAGGCAGAAACAGTTGAACAACCAAGAACTAGGTCAGGCCAGAAAAATCTCCAGTCACGTAGCTCAAGGAGACCTGAAGCTGTGCAAACCCACAAAAAACAAAGGGTCCTCAGCCACAGAGGAGCCAACTTGAGGGAATTAACATGTTTTCCCTAGGTTGAGCACCTGTGACTCCAGAAAAATCCTACGAGGTGAGGCCCATCTGCATAAATTTATACTACAACCTGTTGTAACCAAAGATCCTGAAACACTGGCAGCACATCATAAAACCATCAAGCAAACCAAGTTGCTTTTGATGAACAATATTTCCTTTGCTATGCTATTGTCCTTCCTGGGAAAGGATTTGCCCTCAAGGTATGTTGTGCCCTACAAGTAGTCCTAGTTTTTGAGAATTTATCTGGAGAACTGCCCTCCATGCTAGCAAACTGTCACTCTGTTAGTTAAGTAATCCCCTCAGCCATTTATTTGCTGAGTTCCATTTTACTTGCTGCTTCCTGGACCAAGGATTTCAAGATAGGTGAAGTATCACACCTCTACAATCCCTTGCTATATCTTCCATGCATTTCTCACCTCTTTTCTTTCGTAATAAGCCTTGTGTGCATGTGTGAGTGAGAGTGTTGGTGCGTTAGAACATTTTCATTCAATAAAATCCATCTATTTGATACGTTTGTCTTGTTCTTGGCTTGGCCTGACCCTGTAAAGTTGGTTAAAAGATCCTGCTAAGTTACTCTGTCTCTCATTTTGCCATTCGTGTGCTTCGTTCATTTCCCCAACCATTATAACTTGGAGTACATCATGGTGTCCCCCAAGGGACTCCCAGAAATCAGGGTAACAAAGATGTAATACAAATAAAAAAATCTGTGGTGTGTATTTCATGCAGCAAAACATAAGATGTTCTCATAGTTGTTTGTGAGCTTCTTGTAAGATGAAAAAGTATTGATCATTTTATCTCTGCTACGGGTCTTTCTTTTTTTTCTTATCTCTGTAATAGGTGGGCATTTTCAGAGAGCTGAAGTGACATTTTCCTCTTCTCTAGACCCATGCCCACATGGTATTCACCTGAGAGCCCTTACAGAATTCAAAAGCTATACTGGTGATCTTCCAACTAAAACTAGAATAACTAAAACTTGCTATCTGACTAAAATCTGGTGCATTCTCTTGAGCCTTGACAACAGAAGACTGGAGAGTAGGGATATAAAATATATTCATCTCTTTTGTTAATCTCAGCGAAAAAGGGGTATCTTGACATGAGGGGGGAACAAGTAAGTTTCATTTGAAGAAAGCCACTGCTAGTGGCCAGTTCTGCTGTAACAAGTCTTCAGAAGCAGAGTGGGGGTGGTGTGGAAGAGATAATTAGCACATCTGCCATTCTTGTGCCACAAGCAATTTCCCTAATTACCTCTGCACCTTCTTTGTCCACATGGCTCTGATGACCAAGAGCCAAGAAGAATGTGCATATTCACAGCAGAACCTGTTCCTAGTGATGGAGGTTGTTTTTCTTATTTTTTTTTTTTCTCCAGGCAGACAGGCTCCTCGGCTCACCATTGCTGCCAATTTGTGTTTTACAGAGTATAATCCCTTGCAGATCACATTTAGGATAAGTAGGATCTAACCTCAGTTGGACAGATTTTTTAAAAAATAGAATTTAATTAAAAAATTGAGGAGTATTTTGGCATCCCTTCTCTTTCAGAACTCTGAGGCAGACATCTTGCTACACTATATACAAGGTTAAATGTAAGGTAACATAAAGGTTGTGCGGTAAAATAGATATTTTGTTCTGTGTTATGCAATCTTTTAGACAAGATCAGACCCTAGACCAGTGATAAATTCTGATCACCTATTGTGTTAATAGGCTGTACATCCCCAAACTTTGATATGATTCAGTTCGAGATAATATATATGCATGTATATGTGTGTGTTAATATGTTAGCAAATATTAATTGGCATAAATATAAATTATGCTCTGCTATGGCTGCATGGCCATGCTGGCTAAAAGTAAAAGCTGGTTAAACACATGCATCACAACATCAGTTCAAGAAAGACCTCAAGGCATAGGTAGGTCATAGTTAGAAAATCACTAGGAAACTCCAGCAAGAATAAACTTACAGTTGGCTTTTAATGACTCAACCTTCTGAGACAATAGTGTCTGCAATGTTCCCACAGGATGACATATTTTCTAATCCCTTCTTCCTTTGACCAACATTCTCCCCTATTGTCCTCACACTTGTCCAGCAATTAAAGAGCTATCAAGGCTACCATTAGCCCTTTGTCACCAAACACTAGCTCATTCCAGAACCCATTGTTCACCCCCAGACTCCATTCTTTACTTTGCCAGAGAGCAATTAATACCTTTGCTCCCCAGGCAGGAAAAAGAGTATTTAATCCCCAGTTTTTGGCTAGCCAAATCACAGTACACTGGATGCTGATTGCCATTCTGTTGCTCCAGTTTCTGATTATGCACTGTCCTTAGACTCCGAGTCTAAGCCACATCACACTTTGCCTCTCTAGTGAATTAGTAAATATCACCCACTCCACCCTGAAAATCTTGCTATGCAAAACTTTTCTCACTTTTCCTTCAGTTAGCCTTATCTGATTATGTGACTGCTTGGATCTTGTGAATGTGATTGGTAATTCCCCCAGTAAAACAAATAATCTTAGTTTTGGCCCTCCAGCTGGTTATTCCCCACACTGCTACTAGTGAGGTCTTCTAGGTGTAGAAGACCTCATAAGATTACCCCCCCTCACATCTTTCAGACCTGCTCTTTGAGTTACTATTCTTGACACTTTCATGGGGACACTGGCATTGTGAGTGGACTTCTGAGTCACTGACATTGTATGGTATTAATTGTATGTATTATTATCCTGCCCTTCTCTCAATATGGGATCCAGGGTGGCATACTATCCTTTAGAAACTCAATACAATTTCAGGACAAAAGTTAAGACACTATTAAATCATTTTTTTTTTTAAGAAAAACACAAATCAAAAATACAGGATAAAAGCAAGATTTTTTTCTAAAAAAATTACTTACTAAAATAGAAGCAACACCCACCTCCATTAAAAGCTCCATCTGCCATGACATATACCTCCCCACAGCCTCTTTAAACAAAAAGGTCTTTACCTGACTGTGGAATGCAACTACAGCTCCTGAGAAAGAGAGTTGCACAGGCTAGAAGCAGCCATGGAGGAGGATCTCTCCTATGTTCTTGTAGTAGGTGCCATATTTTCTGTGACATCTGTCTAATGTTATTGCTATCAATGTCTTGATTGTGATCTGTTGGCATTTTCATTAAAATTCCATATTAAAATTGATACCAGTTTCCAAATGAATGAGTTGGCAATAAGTCTTTCCACTAGAGGCAATGGGGAAAAAAAGAGGTGACCTCAAGCGTTGGTTATTTCAGTTGGGCAACTGGTGTTACTGTTTATCAAAAAAAAAAAGAAAGAAAGAAAGAAAGAAAGAAAGAAAGAAAGAAAGAAAGAAAGGAAGAAAGGAAGGAAGGAAGGAAGGAAGGAAGGAAGGAAGGAAGGAAGGAAGGAGATGTAATAATAATTAAAAAATTTCAAGTGGTTTGTACTAAAGGTGAGAGCCAGAATAATTTAATGGACCGGGTGCTGGATTTGGCACTGAAAACATGGATTTAATATAGACCTCAGATGTGAATTTATTGGGCAGTCTAGAAGCAGGGGATGGTAATTGGGATGGCCACAATTTCAGCATTATTTTTCTTTGTCAAAGCAGCTTCATTCAAATGGTTATTGGAAGATCAAGGAACAGAGATATTCTGAAAAATTTTTGACAATTAATGTTTCTGTTTAGATTAGACCTATTTCCTTGTTGATTGTATGGGTTTCCTGGGGAACATCTGCTGTCACATTTCGTGACATAACATAGTAGGAACATGGTGATTTATCTATTATCTCATGGACAGGAGTATTATCTTATTATGTTGTGCTGTTTGCAATAGAAGCAAAAGAAAATTAGAATTAAAACCTTGAACTATCTGGTACTAGATCACAAGGAAGTTTGAAGACTTCAAAACAAGGAAATGATAGAGTCACTGTGTGGAGAAGATGGCTAATTAATAACGGTGGGTAGAAAGAAGGCAGAACAGTTTCTTTGCTTCAGTTTTCTACCAAAAGTATAGAAGTACTCAACCTGGGGGATGGGGAGCAGGTGAAGAAGCGAGGGAAATGCATTACAGAAAAAGTAGAAAAGTAGTACAGGAATATCTGACTAAACTAGATGAATTCAAGTCTCCAGGGCCAGATGAATGACATCCAAAGATATTAAAAGAACTGGCATAAGTCATTTCTGAACCACATGCAATAAACTTTGAGAACTCTTGGAGACCAGGAGAAGTCCCAGCAGACTGGAGGAGTGAAAATGTTGACCCCATCTTCAAGAAGGGGAAAAAAGAGGACCCAAATAATTATCACCAGGTCAGCTTGACATCAATACCAGGAAAGATCCTACAGCAGATCACTAAAGAGTCAGTTTTTAATTACTTAGAAAGCAATGCCATAATCACTAAAAGTCAACATGGATTTCTCAGAAAAAAGTCATGCCAGACCAATCTCATCTCTTTTTATGATAGGGTTACAAGCTTAATAGATGAAGGGAATGCTGTAGACATGGCATATCTTGACTTCAGTAAGGTCTTTGACAAAGTTCCCCATGATATTCTTGCAAAGAAGCTAGTAAAATGCAGGCTGGACAAGGCTACTGTTAATTGGATTTGTAATTGGTTGACCAACCGAACCCAAAGGGTGATCACCAATGGCTCTTTTTCATCCTAGAGAGAAGTGACTAGTGGGGTGTCACAGGATTCTGTCCTGGGCCCAGTGCTATTCAACATCTTCATCAATGACTTCGATGAAGGAGCAGAGGACATGCTGATCAAATTTGCAATGACACAAAATTGGGAGGGGTTGCTAATGCACCAGAGGACAGGATCAAATTTCAAAATGACCTTGACGGATTGGAGAGGGGGCCAAAGCTAACAAAATGAATTTCAACAGAGAGAAATGTAAGGTCCTACACTTAGGCATCAAAAATGGAAGGCACAAATATAGGATGGGGGAAGTGTGCCTGCATAGCAGTACGTGTGAAAGGGATCTAGGAGTCTTGGTAGATCACAAGCTGAACATGAGTCACCAGTGTGATGCAGCAGCCAAGAAAGCCAACACGATTCTTGGTTGCATCAATAGGAGTATGGTGTCTAGATCAAGGGAGGTAATGCACTCTATTCTGCATTGGTTAGGCCTCATTTGGAATATTGTGTCCAGTTCTGGGCACCTCAATTCAAGAAGGATATCGACAAGCTGGAACATATCCAGAGAAGGGTGGATTGGAAGCCATGCCTTGTGGTGAATGGTTTAGGGAGCTGGGTATCTTTAGTCTGCAGGAAAGAAGCTTAAGAGGGGATATGATAGCCATATTTAAGTATTTGAAGGGATGTCATGTAGAGGAGGGAGCAGGCTTGTTTTCTGCTGCTCCAGAGACTAGGACAAGGAGCAATGGATTTAAGCTGCAGGAAAGGAGATTCCACCTGAACCTCAGGAAGAACTTCCTGACAGTCAGAGCTGTCCGGCAGTGGAATATGCCACCTCGGAGTGTGGTAGAGTCTCCTTCTTTGGAGGTTTTTAAGCAGAGGCTGGATGGCCATCTGTTGGGAATGCTTTGATGGGTGTTCCTGTGTGGCAGGGGGTTCGATTGGATTTCCCCTGTGGTCTCTTCTAACTCCAGGACTCTATGAAAACACTCAACCTGGGAAAATTTATGAAGTATATATACGTAATGTTAAATTATGTATTCTTTTAATGGGTTTAAAGGTCTTATAATTTCTTTACACCGTGTATGTATGCATTCATGGATTTTTTTCCCCAATAAAGATATCTGATTGGAGAACAAATCTATCAGAAAGGACAGCATTGAAATATCATTTCAGCAATGAATGAAATTATTATTTGTTGTTATAATCATCTTATTGGTTTCACAGTCTTCCAACTGGTACTGACTGGAGTTTTGAATCATCAATGAGTTGGTTTCTATCAAAGAATTTTGGAATCAGTGAGATACTGTCAAATAATGTGGCATTTTCCAAGCAGTGCCACTTTTTGTAATTGTGCCATTTTTCTCCTATCTTTGGTGATTTCATTCAAATTTTTGGACATATAGTCACTGCTATGTTTACATTTGAATATGAGAACATTTCTTTGCATATGACATAAATTTTTTCTTGTTGATCATGGGCTGATAATTTTACTTTATAACAGCATTCCATTACTAATAGGTTTTGTGTTACTGTTGATTTCTTCCACCATGGTGTTGCCAGGCCTTACACCTCCACACTTTGATACAGTTTAATTGGAAAATATTAATTGGCAACAACTCCAGCAACAATGGACTTGCACATGCCCATCAATGACTCAACCTTTAGAAAAAAATGGAATCTGAAACTAAACTAATGATCTTGAACACTCTTCCTACTCCCCACCAAAGTCTTCCTTTATCTTTTTTCTGCCTAGCAATCAACAAGCTATCATAATTCCCATCAGTCTTTTGTAACCCAACACTAAGGCCATTAGCTCATTCCAGACCTCATTGTCCACTTTCCAGACTCCAGTGTTTACTCTGCCAGAGAGTCATTAGCACCTTTGCCCTCCAGACACGGTACTTAAATCCCAACTCTTGGCTGGCCAACTCACAGTACTTTTGGCATACTGACCATCACTCTGCTGCTCTGAATTCCAATTTGTACTAACCTTGGACTCCTAGTCTAAGTTACATCACTTTGTTTTTTCTCTATTGGATTAGTAAATATCACTTAATTCACCTTAAACTCTTGCAACCCAACCTTTCATTCCTTTCCTTCAGTTAGCCTTGTGTGATTGTGAGATTGCTTGGATCTTGTGTGTGTCTGATTGTTAATTCCCCCAATAAACTTATTCCTGACTCTGAGCTGGTCTTTGACCGTAATAAAGTTTCTATTCTATTCTATTTCTGACTCTCCGGCTGGTTCTTCCCTGCACTAGTACCAATATATATAGGTGGAAAAAATCTCATAAGGTTACCCCCTCTTGCAGGCCTCCTCTTTGACCTAGTATTCCCCACAATTTCACAGAGGCACTGGCATCACAGGTGGACCCTTGAGTCACCCACATTTTGGGGTAACATTGGTTAGCCTTTTAGTAACTTAACAATATCTTGTCCTGATTCCCTAGCAAAAGATACTGAATATAGTTGCCCACTTTTTGTCTGACATCCAGGAATTCTAATATCTAATGTAGCCCTCATTAATCCAGGCAATGACCAGTCTTGTATTTGGTTTGGTTTTGGATTTAGTATTGAATAAGAGTTTTTTTGGACATTTAGTCTGTGCCTCTCTCACCAAAAGTCTGTCTGACATGGGAAACACTGTGAGTAAATAATAGTAGTAGTAGTAGTAGTAGTAATAATAATAATAACAATATTTTTTCCCAGCCCTAGGAACCAAGAAAATTCTGCAGAAATTGTCCTTGTTGATGTTGAGGTCCACACAAAAGTATTTGTGGATTTTTTGTGTGCATTTTTATAAATTGAAAGATTTTAGAGAAATTATCCAATGAATTATTATACCTTACCTAAATATCTTTGTCCACATTTTTTTGCAGACTAACTCACAATCTTAACAAATGTAAGACACAGTATTCTCATTAATGTTTAAAATTAGGAGACAAATTTGTAAGTTCTTAGTGAAATGTGACATAAAAATATCTTTAGCTATGAACTCACTTGGTTTTTGTGAGGCAGGTTTCCTCATACATCTACCTCTCCTTTGCAGTATGGAGATGATGGCATGAGCTGGTTACTAAGGTAATGTGCATGAAGTGCATTAAGCATTGAGGAAAAGCCATCTAAATGCTTCTTGTTATTAAGAGCTTAGCTGTAACTAAGACTTACTTTGAACAGCTAAGGTGTTACTGCAGTTTCTAACTCAAGCTTGTGGGATATTAGATATCATTTGATATCAATAATTTGGCCTTCACTACCCATTCCTCTCCACCTGCTTGCGAGGCCCCTGGACAAGCACGCACACAGGCGCGGCCAAAAATAGCTGACCCATTCAAACCCCAATCCAGGCAGGCCAGTCATTGCCGAATGCAGCTTTAGGAGACCTCAAGGCAAGTATCACATTATGTATGCATGCTGTTTACAAAAGATCCCCTGCCCCGAGCAGGCAGCTTGATGAGCAGACTATACAACTCTCAAGCACTCCGTGTTTGCATACTGGCTACTCTATTGACAACTCTGTCATAATTCGATCATCTAAAGTATTGACCTTTCGGAGGCTTTGTCTCCAGCCCAAAACTCATTGTTATCCCCAAGAATGGGCTAGCCTGTAGCCACATTTTCCCCTATAAGAACCCCTGACTTTAAGCATCTCATTGGATTGCTCTTGGCTTCCATCCCGCCTTGCTGTCACTTTGTCCAGTGAGCCTTCCCCTCAGCTCTCCATGCTGAGAATCCTCACTTCCACGGACTTCATCTTCAGACTACCTGGGCTTCAGGACAGGTGTAGTATTTCCCATACCAAACCTCCTCTCAAAATCCCTCTATCCAACTGCTATCTTTTATTTCTATAGTTCTTCGTGTGAGTGTGTTGCATACACGTGTTTGACTGTATCTCAATAAATCAATTATTATTAACTTTAGTTTGCTCATTGACTCGGCCTGACCCTGTAGACATTGGTTCAAGATCTTGCTACATTGCCCTGCCTCTTGCATTGCTAACTAGTGCTCTTTGCTAATTCCCTCCCCACTGTTTGAGCACATTTAGGTGTCCCTCCTGGGACCCCCTGAAATCAGGGTAACAAAGGCCAACTGTAATTTCTTTTCTGGAACATTTTCTTTCCTTCTTTCTATCTTTCTTTTCTTTTGTTTTTTAAAAAACTTTATTTATTTTAAAAGTTTCATTCAGAGCTGGCATCACATCGCTCTAGAAATCTGAGCACTGTACTCTTGAAGTGCTATGAACTTACAGCCTTGTTTTTAGCTCCTGTGTTTCTGTAGCCAATTCAACAAAAAAAGTCATTTATAACAACATTATATAAAATGTTCCCTCACATCCTCACACACTCATTTCCAAAAATAATCACTGGTAAAATATTGATTTATTTTAAGTGTATGCTTTCTCTATTCTTTGTTAATCATTCTTGTTGACTGACAATAAAACTTTAATCTGTGACCTTCATGCAATCAGAATTTTTTCTATATATGGCTCCTTTCAAATCAAGGCAGTTCTTCAGCTAAAGCTCAATGAAAATGTGAAATGGTATTTTTTTAAATTTTACTTTCAGTTGGGTTTTTTTTCTAAGCTAGTCTTTAGTTTTCTCCTCAAAAGAAAGATCAACAGTAATTCCTACACAATAACATTCACTGAACTGCTCATTTGTGGCAGAGAAATGATAAATGCATTTCTGTATGTTAATTTTGGTATTCTTTTTCTGAAGTGCAGCAATTTTAGTAATGTCAGTCCTACTACGTCTAATGATTGAGTCTGCCAGGCAAAGATATCTTGTTTTTTAAAAAATATATGTACTGTATAGATTTCACATCTGTTCAAGTCTGATGTTAAGCAGACATCCTGTCTGAAATTTCCTGTTAAGTGTTAGTTGCCCCAACAGACAACTGACCTGCCTTCACAATCTTTTAAATTTGCTCTCCTCAAAACTATAACTGAAATGCCTTTTGATTATACAAATCTATCTGACATGTGACATCACTAACCCAAACTACAATTTAGTCAGTTCACCAAGTAATGTGTGATTATGCCAAAGAAATCACTACTATTCAGTATGAGTAATATGAATACACTCCTTGTCTCAGGTTGGATGGATATTCTCCCTTTCTCTCTCCCTGTCTGATCCATGCCCAGTTCTCTCATTTGTTATTCTTGGTTTTGATTAGTTTTTATTTTCTTCTTTTCCAAGATGAGCTGTATTTCATTCTTTGCTTATCTTTTCTTTCAAATATATTAATATCTTTGTTTACATTACAAATTGTACACAATGACTGAAATCACCTCACCCGTTGATTAAACACTGTTTAAGCAGTATTACCTATGCTTTTTAAAGTATGCACATTTTGTCCTCAGATGCATCTGCAGCCATCCATCAATGGAAAGATTCTAAAGTGAAAATTATCTGTGCTCCATAGATAGTCTGGGAAGTGAGAATCAAGCCAAATTTTGGTCTGAAATTAGATTCTTCACATATATTGCGAGTTCTGAACTTTTTCAGAAATTCGTTGGAAAATATTTGGATCTGGGTTCAACTCTACCACTAGTCTTGTACAATTCTCATTTGTGCAAACAACAGAAGGGTTTTTTTTCCTTCTGCTCTTTACAAAAAGTTTTCCAATGTGTAGTTGCACAAATTGTTTTCACAGGCAGTTCACTGCTGACAAATAATTAAATAATAGATCCAGACACAGAAATTTAGTTTGACTAAGGGACATTTTATTTAACATAGAATGTATTTAAACTGCATTGAACCTGGAAATAAGAAAGATGAGGGAGACACCTAGTGTGGGATCAGCAATGGCAGATGTTTCTCCTTGACTTCCCCTTGAGCTCAAATGCAATCCAATAGCTGGGTTGCTCCCCATCTGGCCATCAACTGGAAGGCAGACTCAATGAACCCCTCCCCAAGTTGTAAAATGTAAAGTCAGGACAAAGTGCCCCATCCAGCCTCAAGTCTTTTCTGCCTTGGCAAGTCTCCTTCCCCATTACTGAGGTCTCAGAAGCTAAAGAGGCATTTCCAGAGCTTCCTCTTCCCCAAAAGGGTATCAAGGTATTCATGTACTTTTATTTTCTCTCCAACTACCTACCACAGACAAGGGACAAGTGTCTGCTTAGTCCTTGTACCCACCAGGATGGCTGATAGAGTCCTCACTTCCTTTTGCAATTCCCTCAGGAATTACATATTATATTCCTCTGATAAATGGACACTGCCAGCTCTGTAGAGTTTGGGAGGCTCAAAAACTATAGTAGGAAGAGGAAGAAAGTGACTCAACCCTCTATTCAAGATCTCCCTGTTTACCCTTCTACAGGCTGTATCAATGCATCAGGGATCACCTGGCAAGGCAAAATGCCTGACCATATCAATATTACTCCTGACCATCTCTTCTGTACGATCACGCAGAGCCTGAAGGATAAAGGCCTTGCCCTTCAAGAAATCTAAACTAACCTAAGCACTCAGGTGAATGTCCACAATGTGAGGAGAAAGCCCCTGACATTCCCCAAACAACTGGGGCAACAAGACATGACAACATATTCCTTTTTTTTTTTCCAAGCCATGCCATTGAGATCTGGTCACTCAACCCCAGGTGAGCACCAAAATGGCAGTTCAGGGTCTGACACACTGCCCAGTAAACCATATTATGGCCACAGATCAGAATCTGCCACCTTTCCAAACAAAACCTAAAAGCTGGGGGGGGGGGTGACCAAATGACATTAGTAAACAGAGCCATACATTTCAAAACCTGAGTCAATGGACATATCCTTTGTACGTGAAAGATCTCCAATACCACATACTTAAGATTAATAACAGGCCCACAGCTGTAGAAGTAGCCCCAATTTGAAAGGAGTAGATTCCAGATTTAAACCCTTGCACACTCAAACACTGCAATGCCTTGGAGATAACAATCCAGAACTGATATTTGGTAAGGGGTGAAAAGTCAGCATTGTAGAATAAAAGACCCAGCCTAGCTTCTTTACCCTTGCATAATTCTGAAATATCTGCAACAGGGCAAAAAGCCAAATACTTACAAAGACCTGATGTTACCTTTACCCCTACTCCTTTTGGGGTATGAATAACTAAGATAGCTTTTTATCCAGAAAGAGTTAAATCCCTCAGCTCCAGTGCTGTACCTGATGCATCCCCTCTAGATAGCCAGCTCACTAATCATCAAGGCAGTCAAAGCAGCTGCATGAAATAAAATGGCCTCAGAGGAGTAAATGGGTGACTTCAAGTGTATCTCAAACTCTTAAGGAAATCAGGTGATAGTGGCTCAGTGTGCCCCACTCCTGACACCATCCCCCAGTGCCTTGTGAATTCTGAAGTGGCTAGTCTTGTCCTAGTATCTCTGTACCCTGGAGCAAAAGGTCAATGCTAACAACCTAGACCCAATAGACTGAGAAACTAAACCTTTACTGCTAAGGTGCACACAGAACTTCAATATGTGACAAATGGGGATCCAGATAATGAATAACCCCTTTTCCCCAAACCTAAGCTTAAAGGTCCATTCAAGAAAAGTGCTGAACTTTTAAAATGGAGCATATGATATTGAACAACCCACAGGAAAGGACTGATCCATCTAAAAAAAAGTCCATCAAAAGAAAAGCCGAGTAACTAAAAATCCCCAGGATGAACAGGCAACAAGCAAAATACAGACTTAATGTCCTATTTCACCAGTTCAGGCCAAACTTCATCCCTGCACACCTTCAGAACTGCAGCATCAAAAGGAGCATAATGTACAGTGCAAAGTTCTGCATCATTTACTGACTGTCTCTCAGAATAAGATTAAAGTATAAGGCGTCTTCTTAGAAACAAAACTAAACAAGCCTATAACAAAGAAATATAGGAACACATATATAGAAATTTTTTTTAAACCAATATAATTTTTAATTACAATACAAAAGTGTTTTGAATGAGTAATGTACAAGCATATTAACACACACACACACACACACACACACACATGCTGATCATCCTATACAAACCCTGATATAAAGAATGTAGTGAATAAAAATTAAATATACAGATTCTAAATGACTGCTAGAAAGAGTATAGCAAAAATACAGTAAAGTCCTATGAAAATCCTCATGGACTGAGTTCTCCAACTTATACAAAACTATTAATGAGCAGACTTCTGATGATAGATGAAGTGTCCTTAGATGTTTCCATCTGATTCCAAAATATTCATAAACTCTTGGTGGTAAATAAATGTTCTTAAATATCTGGTTAAATGAGCCTTAGAACAGCCTGAGAACAGCTGAATATGGGCACTAAGGGAGTATGGAAAAATCTTAAAGACAGAGCAAAAGGTTTACAGAAAGCAAAAATAGTCCATCTTGAAATTTCACCCATTAGGTGTAGGAACAATCCAATCTGTGTAACCATTTGGCTTCTTGTCTTAGCAGTACAACGTTCACATCAGAGTGTTTGGCAGGGTTGACAACTTCTAATCCAGAGAACAAGAAGGAATTATAATGATAATCTGCTCGTTTGAAATGCTCATACAATAGTGAATCCACAGCTGCATTTCTGATCTGATAAATGTTTTGATAAAATCCCCAGGATTCCATAGGATGTTGAAAGTGGAATAATAGCACTATAAAAGTCTAGTGCAGAAATGGCCACTGTTACCACAGTGTAAGGGATACAGTGGACTCTGCTTTGGGACCCCAAAATAGCTGTTGATTGAGTGGCCCACAGATTATATTTTATCCACCCTTGAATTAAAAGATCTCATTAATATTCTGTATCAGACATCTTGAAGAGTTACTGCAAGTCAAAATACATAATTCTTGGCAAGATGTACTAGTGTTTTGCTTCTGTATGGCAGCTTTGTATGTTCTTATAGAAAATGATTGGAGCCGTCTATATTAAAAACCCTTAATACTGAAAGTATGTCTAGGCTAAAGTTCTTGCTGAGCCTTCTACCTGACAAAGTAATTTTGTTTATTCAGGGATTGTGGTTGTTTTAATAAAAAGGAGGATTCAGTCATCTGAGCCTCAACTTGGAGTCTGCAGGGCTACAGAAGAGAGAGATTTACAACTTCAGTGAAAACTAAACTCTTGGCAGTTAAGCACTTCAGCTTTTCTCTACCATGATGCGGGGAGGGGGGCAGAGGGAATGTACACATTGGAAGTATTATCAGGAACTAACTTTCAACCACTATGAAATGTTGACTAGCAATATATGAACAGCCTTTAGTCTATTTGACAGGTCTTTTGGTTAGATGGTTACATGTGTCTGCTGAGCAACAGGTTCCTATTCTTTTGAGTATGGATTTTACAGGGATTTTCACCTGTATTTTGTACATCATAAATTCATATAAATAAAGCACATATTTTATCTTTTTCCCTCCTGCTGTTGTTACCCTGACTTCTGGGGGTACCCTGGGGGACACCTTGATTCTCTCCAACAATTCAAAAATTGGGGGAACAGCAGAGCACTAGCTTTGGCAGAACAAGGGACAGGGTAACTCAGCAAGACCTGCAACCCAATGCAAAGCAAAAGCCAGGCAAAGATTAAAAAGCAAGCTAAAAATGTGTTTTTATTTGGGGAATTCATTTGTGCATGCACACAAGATACATACAGTCAAGTATTCACATAAAAGCTAATTGAAGGAGAAAGAGAGGAAAAAAATTATCGATAGAGAGGTGAAGGGTTTGGGGGTTATATAGTTAGCATTCCAGAAGAGTAGTGATGAGCTTGAAATGTGACTTAGACTTCTGTCTAAGGACAGATGGATCAGGATTCAGAGCGACCTAGTGGAGTCCAGCATTTCATCTGACTGCAACTGACTTCTCAAAACCAAGGGTTTATATACTTTCTTTTCCTCCTTGAAGGGGTGTGAGTTGATTGCTCTCTCAGCCTAGTGGACAATGGGAGTTGCAACGCAGACAACAGGGTCTGGGTGGTGCTTATGGTTTCAATGTCTTGGTTGAGTGGGTGTTTCTGGGCCAGGCTGCATTAGGATATGTACACCACAGGGGTCCTTGTTTCTGCACCTGGGCACCTTTATTTTTTTCTGAGGTTGGCAGTTGATAGGATTAGGTCCCAGCTATTGAGTCAGGCTTTCTTGGCTAATTTCAGAGAACCTTTGACCTGGCCATGCTGAGGTCACCTCTGACCTACTCCCAGCCAGTGTCTCTTTCTTCCACAAGGCCTTGCCAGCCATAAGCATAATTTGTATTTTATGCCAATTGAACATATCTGCCAATTAATATATTTTGCCAATTAGATCATATCAAAATGTGGGGATGTACGGCCTGGTAACACTGTCACAATGAAACCTCTTTTCTGTCCAAACTTCCTATCTCTCTCTCATACATGCATATATACAAATACACACATGCACACTATCATACTAGTTTGGTTCCATTATATATTTCTAACACAGCTTTGCTACAAACTTTTATGGACTGCTTTTTCTACTCACTTTTCTACAATCTCCTATTGCTAGTCCTTTCCTTCAGCCACCATTTCTAGGCTTATTGTCCTCATCTTTTTATTTCTTCTTTTTCTTCCAACCTCCATTTTTGCCTCTGACATTGATTGTCACCACAACTCTGTTCATCATTTCCTGTCCTACCCAGAAAGGACAGAGAAAGGTATAAGTTGTTAACATAATAGTAAAGTAATGATGGATGACGTACTTCACACCAAGTTATGGAAAATTTAAAAAGCTGTGATAGTTGCAGTACTTTAAGGTCTGCTGATCGGCAATTCTCTCTGTCTGGCCAGGGATTCAGTGGACACAGGTACAACCCATCCTATCTAGCTTCAATTATCTTAGAACAGCCAAATTCTACTATCAAACTGATTCCATTTGGATTTTCCCAATATCCCCACTAGAACTTCTTTGACATCTAGAGGTTATGAAAGCATTGAGTTGGTGCTGGAGCAATGTTTGAAATTTTCAGAAAGCCACATATATAAGACTATCCTCCAATATTTTAGCAGTTAATTTCCAGTTATTGAAGCTGCATTTTCATTGCTATTAAAAAAAAAAACTTTTATAAGAACACTGGAAACACAAATATCAGTTTTGAGCTGGGGAATTCACAACTCTTTTGCCTTTGGAACATGGGGGATATAGACATGAATGCATACAGAAATTTAACTGGATATTTAATCACCTCCTAATGGACTTTTCTGGAGTTGAAATACTACATTCTAGCAATGCTTGTGGATGGGACAGCCACTGGATGGCTACTGGATGGTTACAATGTCATATGGAATCATGACCCCTGAAACAACTGCAACCTGTATGGAAAGGGCCTATGTGTAGATCTTTTATTGATAAACTGCTCTATTTTTTCTTTTCTTTTCTTTGTATTTTTTATTTTTTTTGCATATCTCCCCCTCTCCCTCCCCCCCTCTTTCCCCTCCTCTGCAAAGAGTACATGTTACTTCATAACTATTGCTCAGATATGTAAGAACACAATTTATTGTTCATGCTCATGTCAGCTTCTAGATCCTTTCAGACTTGTTTCCCACTGGATATATAAGCATTTTTCTATTTAGCACTTAGTTTATTAAGTGGAATCTGTCATTGATGTCACCAGTGATATTAGTGTTAATTACTTAGAAACAAACAAACAAAGGCTATTAGAATATGAATTTGGGAACTTCTGGGGCATGTGGGGAACTGTTTCATGTATGCTTGTTTATTAATTTATGATCAGATGTTGCTTGGCTGGGCTCTCAAAGTCATGATGGTTATGACAAGCATAAACATATACATTTACTTGATGAAAATCATTTTCATTCTGTGATTACGCTTGCCTGCTTCTCATACTTAAAATTGCCATAAATGGATCTCAAGGGAAGGGCTTAGCTTATTCCCTTAAGGTCAACAGCTTCACAAGTGGAGACATGTAATTGAGTTATAGGGCAAAGATGTGTAAAAGCTTTAACAAGTTAGGAAGCAAAAGGCTTTTGAGAAAAGACACTCATCTAAATTAAAGTATGTTATTTTAATGAATATACTTGAATCATTATATTGTAACTTACAGGCAGATTTACCATTAATTACTAAAGAAATTAGAGGCTCATTTTGCACTGGTTTAACCAATGTTTAGCAGGGCAAGCAGAACACCAAATCCTCCAAATTACTACCTAAACAAGCACAGCATACAAATAAGGGACATGATCCATCTTCTAACAGTTAGAACTCACGACATGCAGAGAGATGGAAACAGGGTTAAATATTTCCTAGATTTTCCCAACCTGCTCATTAATAGTGATAGTTAAGTACGTGTGCATTGAAACACAGCTGACAGAAAATTAATGTTTGCCTTAGTTATCCCTCCAGCCATCCTACTTGCCTTCAGCTCCAGCTCAGAGAAATATCCATAGTCTAAAAATCCTCTTTCCCCAGAGCAATACTCTTCCAAACCAAGGCATTAAAGCAAACTATTCATATAAAGTAGGGGTGAGAATCACGCAGCCCTCACTGGAATTTGTTGGAGTGGAAGGTATATTCCTTATCACTGGCAGTGCTGGCTAGAGGTGCTAGCCCAGTGTCAGCATCTCTGTAAGATTCCCACTTCTGATATAAAGGAAAAATCTCTTAGCTCCTCTGAGAGCCAAATAAGCTAAGGCTAGCTGAAGTCCTTCTGTGAAGTAGGGGTATAAACTTTGTCCTTCTCATCTATGTAAAACACAGAGAGCTGATGGGTTGATTGAGCTCAATGAGAGTTATCCTGTTAAAGTGTTGAGGACTGATCTAACACATTCCAGAGATGTTTTCAAGATTTTCTAGACTAACAAAAAAAAAAGGGGGGGTAAGGAAGATGATGAGCAAATCTGATTGTTTTAATGGGATTAATCTCTAAGAATTCTCACCATTTGTGTTCAGCAAAAACAAGCACAACATCTGTTGTTTATGAGATTTCCTACTAAATTCATTAAAATAAAAATTAGTCCCTTCATTCTTGAGGCTTTGGGAGAAACCCTGGAGGGGGAGGGACATTTGTTTTACGGAGTGTTCTTCAGCAGAAGGGTACACAGAATTTGGCTGTTGGAAGGAAATTGGTGAATACTTATTACATTCCTACTGTGAAGATATGTACAAAAAGGAAAAACCAAAATGCTTCTTTTGGACAAATATCTATTTGCCTCTTTTTTGGATATAAATCTTGCAGGCTGAATAGGTATAAGTATGTATATATTTATAGATGCATCTGACATTGTTCATTTCTTCAGTTCCTATACATTTGGCTATAGCTTGCATACTAACAGCCACCCACCATCTAGAATAAACACAAACTATGCTCTCTTTTCAAAATATTCAGTACCTTTGATAAACTTATTGGCAGTTGTACAGCATACACACACACACACGTTCACATAGAGTAAATAGAAAGAATTTGTGCTTGTAAGGTATGATCTGGAGCAGTTGCGTAGACAGAAGGTAAATGCTTATGTCCATGAGTAGGTTTTAGCCATGGGAGCAATACTATTAACTTCACTCATGTGAATAATTGCACCGAAGCTATGGAGTTCAATCAGAAATTAACCAGGCATAAAAAAGTTAGGGTTTTTTCCCCCCCTTAAGAGTTCAAAAACGGACAATGTGATTGCAGGCATGCTGTGAAAAGAAAGCAAAAGGTCAATTGGAGTATATTACATTTAAGTGGCCTAGCTCCCCTACTTTCAACATGTGTGTAACAGTTCAAACACCAGAAGCTGCCTTCCCCATCTTGCAGATGAAATGGTGAGGTAAGCTGTACTTGTCATGAAATGCTTACTCTTGGCACTGCAGCCAGCATTTTTCTTCCTAGAGCAATAGACCTTTGTGCATCTATTTAAACCCATCCCCAGACAATTCTAAGTGACTTACAGAAACAACCACCACACCAAATAAGAAAGCAAACAACTAGATTTAATTGTTAGTTGGACCTCATTCTGGGGGACAGAATGATATTCATCAAATAAGTAAGCTAAAATCAGTTGCAGAAGCAACAGATAAAAACAAAACAAAACATATTATTAGCTAAACCAGGGTGACAAAACACAGCCTCTGGATGCACCCTTTGGGGGAAACCCTGATTCCTCTTCATCCTCCCCCTCCCAAGTTTCCAAAGCTACTCAATTTCAAGTTCCCTCCACCAAGGAAAAAGGCCTAAAAAATGCCTCACTGATAATGGGAAAAACACTGCTGAAAAACCATGGAAGTCAAATTGGAAGTGTATGCCAAAAGGCAGTTGTGAAGCTAGCCAGATGGCAGAAAATTCCAGGAGCAATTGATTTACTTGCATCAAATCAACTAAAAAGACAGATGCAGTAAAGCACAAAACCTGGCCCAGGTGAACCAAAATGTGGCTTACCACTCAGAGTAATGCATCAGGACACAATGGTGCAGTTAAACTATGTCTAAAATAGGGACCTACTATTTCACTAATTCTATTCTCAAGGGAAGAAAGAAATAATTTAAGAAACAATTTATGAATGTTCTTCTCATTCCAAGAAAGTCTTGGAAAACCACACAATTTTTGAAGAGTATTCACAGTTTGGGAGTTGTTTGTCCAAAATCTTCATAAGGTATTTTTGCTTAGAAAACTGCATTCTCTGTTAAGGAAACAGCAATTTCTGTGAGGAAAAAAAAAGTGTTTTCTATGTAAAAATACTGCATGTTGATTTTGTACAGAATCAGTCTCAAACTGCAGCTTTTCATCAGTCTAGGATTCTTCTCACAGTCCACAGTTGTTCTCACTCAATATTTGAGAAACACATTTTCAACCATTTGAAAATATTTTTGAATGTTCTTTCCATCTATAATTTTAAAAAGAAAGTACCAGAGGAGCCTTATCTTAACATGCAACAGCAGGGAGAAAAAGGGCTTATGAACACAGCACCTACTCTGCCTGCTAAGAGCAAGACCAACACTATTTCCACACGATGTCACTGTCCTGTGATGAGAACATGTTGCTACTGGTCCACAAGTTGTGCTTTCACATGATGTTGTCACAGTTCTGCTACCAACATGTCCCCACCTGTCACAATCATGGGATACTGTATTACTAGAAAAAATACAGTAATGATCCCTAATTGCACAACACTCCTATTGCCAGCAACTGTGTGGAAATGGTGGAAGTGTAATCTATCTGCTTCCTTCCCCAGTGCAGCGCAGCACTGTGAAAGGAAGGAGTGTGATCCTTGTGCTACCTTTCCTCAGGCAGCTGGTTGGGTATGGAGGGGAGCACTGATGTCGCACTTCCATCCTGGCAAAGGCACTGCTGGGGTCATGATGGGATAGCAACAGAAAACAGTAAGATCCAGAAAGGGACCTAGGCATTGTATCCTCACACTGAGACTCTAGCACCCATTCTTCTGGCAGAGCAGAGGCAACCAGTCCAGCACACAACTTACCTTAAGCCATGTGCTTCAAAGCAGGTTTGATCCAAGGAGATCCCTAAAGTCTGTGGCCAGCCCCTAAATCCCATGCTGAAGAATTCCCTCTTACACAAAGATGCACTGAGATGCTCATCAATCCTGTTGTAATCGTCTGTACTAGGCACCGACGAATGTGAGGAACTGTCTAACAACAATCTAACATTTCTCCATTTGTGCCTAACAAAGGTTCAATGCAAAGGAGGTAAGAACAGCTTTTGTTCACCAATCACTTGGAGGGCTAAATCCAATTGTTAGTCCTATTTAGAATAGACCACTGAAGCAATGGGATTTACATAATTGTTGACCTCACAAGTTTGATTTATTCAGTTGACTTTTTCTTCTTGTGTGCCTTCAAATCATTTCCAACCTTATGGCGATACTAATCCGAATGCATCACAGAGTTTTATTGACAAGATTTGTTCAGGGAGCGGGGTGATTGCCTTTTGCCTACTTATGAGACTGGGAAAGAGTGGCTTGTCAAAGGTCAGCCAGTGGGTTTCTATGGCTGAGCAGGGACTCAGACTCTGATCTCCTGAGTCGTAGTCCAACAGTCAGACCACTACTGTATGCTGGCTCTAGATAGGAACAAATATTGCATTTAGGACTAACAATTGCAATTATTAAGTGGAGTATTTTCTTATCTCTGGGAATTTTGATGTCCATGCATGAAGAAAACATTAATTTCCTGAGACTTACTGAGAACCAGAGAATATGGTTTCTGCTCTGATGCATAACAGTTTCCTGAAAAATGGTATGGTATGTTTTTTGTTGAAATATGTAACAAAGACCAAGACTCCCCTTACTGCAAAAAGAAAAAAAAAGTATCTCAGTTGCAAAAGTTGGTAGATTTCTTTGGATTTCTTTTTTTTCCCCAGGCATGTTTTGCTTGTTTATAGAGAAATCTGTATTTGGAAATTGTCAAAATCAAGATACATTCTTTACAGAATGTTTCTGTGGATTATATATTCTGCACACTGACCTACATTGTAGGTCTAGTTCTGCATACATTCAGAAAGACAAACATGCATCTGAGGGATGAAAATACCCCGGAATCCATGAATCCCTTGCATGTTCAGTTTCCCACTGCAAAGCAGAGCACTTCTAAGTTCCGAAGCTGAAGCTCAAACAAACCCTTGTTTTCCAGTGACCCCCCGCTCCCACATGTAACTGGTACAATACTTTACAACACACAGATGTTTCCACATCAGCCATTGCTTATCTGTAGGAACTCAATGCACCCCATGCCTGGACATATAATTGCCCAACACTTGTGCATATGTTGGTGTTAGTCCAAATACACTGTTGTGTGGTGTCTTTCAGCAGAATATGAAGAATATGAAGAACAGTGCTAATGTGTCACAATCCTCTTTGGATAAGTATCCACCACACAGAATGTTTTTTACTTAACCAGGTAGCCAAATAGAGAGCTGGTGTGGTCTTGTGGTTTGGGCATTGGACTATGACCCTGGAGACCAGGGTTCGATTCTCCACTCCGCCATGGAAAACCACTGGGTGATCTTGGCTGTATCTCACACTCTCAGCCCCAGAAAACCCTGTGATAGTTTCACCTTAGAGTCACCATAAGTCAGAAATGACTTGAAGGCACACTATAACAACAACCACAACAATACATAGCAAAACACATGGACAGCTTCTGTCTATGCCTAATGTGTGTGTTATTCCCAAAGATGACAGTCTTTGGAAATAGTGGCAGTACAGCTGATCTCCAGTTGAAGAAGCTTAGTTCAATTTAAAACTTGTGTGTTCACTGTTAATTTTGTTTGCTTGTCTTCAAATCCAAGAACAAAGAAAACCCAGATGTTTGTACTTTTTTCCCTCTCCCCCAGCTAGCTTTCTCTTTATCTGCAGTGACACTAGTGGCTAGCTGTAACTTGATAAGTGCAATAAAACCTATTGACTTCTGTATAAATTGCCTTTGGAGACGCCTTTAGTTATGCATCACAATATCATACAAATAGTGAGGCGAACAATACTGGAATTCCAAAGTACTTGTTATTCATGCATGATGTGGGATGCATACAGCTCTAACAATGTGAGCCTTCTCACAATGCCGAACTGGCAGAACCACCTTCTCAAGGGCATTTTGATGCCAGCTCAGTCCTAGGCCTCTTTCGTCTCCAAATGCCAAGAATACCAAGTCTTGTTTACTCCTTCTAATGCGCTTTGCCAGCCACTTGAGACACAGTCTGAAAAGAGCTTGTCTCTTCAAATTCTTTCATTTGAAAATGCCTCTTAACATGATAGTGAAACATCAGGGATAATTAGAGAAAATGATATTGTAAACCCCCAGATAAAAGTGTGACTAATGATTAATTCTTTGGTATTTTGTCGAAGTGCTCTTCGTAATTTCAAAGCTTTAGGCAATATTCTTGTAGCTAATTCTCTGATGTAGATATTTCTTTCTATTAGCAAAAGTATGATGTCTCAAAAACCCAAATTGTTAAAACTTCTCCAATCTGTTATTAATCTCTTGTTTGTTTACTTTGCTGTTTTTTTTTCCTTTTTTTAAAATCTATCCTGAATGTATTGTTAAATAGCTTACTGTCCTGATCCTCGATGCATATACATGGACATAAGCCTCTTTCATTTTAATGCAACCTACTTAGACATAAGTGGTTTAAGATCACAGCTTCAGTATATGATTTCAGCTTTGCAAATCTTGAAGTATATGGAGACTAAAGATGCATGGCTGGGAAACCATTAATATGTCCTGAAAACTAAAATGATGTCCTTGTTGTCCAGCACATCTGTGTGGCATTGTTCTGTGCATGCTGATTTCTCAAGGGTCCAGAGACATTGCTGACCAACCATGCAATAACAAGACCAGACTCAGAGAACTGAGTCGAATAAGGACTTTGCTAAAGATCAATTGGTTTTCCTTTCCTATATAAGGATGTTATTTTTCTTTAAAAAAAAAAAAAGAGAGAAGAAAAATAGCATCCTTATATAGGAAAGGAAAACCAATTGATCTTTACTGAATAACTTCTTACTCAGTTTATAAGTTACCAGTCCCGAGAGAGCCCAGTGATAGGAACCTGGATTTTCTTTCATTCATTCTATATATCACTACAGGCCATGGAATATTTGTCAGATGTTCCACAGTTAAATGGGAGATTTTTTTCACCCGTTCCTGTCCTACAACAATGTTTGTCATTGGCATACATCATTATAATTCCCTTAATTTTCTAGAGATCAGGATGAGAGACTACTCAAAGTGATAGTCTGGTCTGATACAGATGTTCCAGCCATTGGCTGGTGGAACATGCTGAGTTTCCAGGATAGAAAGAAACTGTTGTAGCCAATAGGCACAAATTATACCGGCATTTGGCACATTAAGGAGGAAAAAATGTCTTGCCAGTTCCCCATATCAGATAACTTCAGCACTGCTCTACTGCACACACAATTTTAATGTCACTATTCTGACTTTTCAAGTAGAGCAAGGAAGGAAAAGATTTAGGAGGTGCAATTCTCACTGTACTGTAAAGGTATCACTGAAGGAAGGGTGACAAAATAAACCTTTCCAATGTATCCATGTTGCTTTTAGGCAGACATCAAGTCATTGCATGTTACTGGTATATTCTGGGCACTTAAATCTGAATGTAACATCATGGGAAATTCCCTTGTACAAGGAAAGCATTACCTGCCACTGATACACCAGAGGGAATGCACCATCAGAATAAAGGTGTAGAGCAAATTCTTTGAGCTATTGTCTATTTGAAGCATGGAATTCCTTAGTAGATATTCAGTGACTGAGTAAGAGGTTATTCAGTATTTTGTTTGCATTGTCTATGATGTGCAAAGAGAAAGAGACAGACAGAGAGACCACATACAGCACAGAACATACACATTACTGTTTTTTACACTTCTCCTTTAGCTTTTGAAATAAAATTTACCAAAGGTAGTGTTGGTGGGGCAAACTGTAGCCACCAAAAGCTTGTGTGTCTTCACTTCATACATTTTACTTTGATGTAACAATGGAAGTAGGAAAAAAATGGCTGGGCCATTTGTTCACACTACCTGGAAGATCCAAAATTGTATTCCATCTGTTCAATACTGGTCAATGGAGATGCTACTGGCCACTGTTCACTCTGCTGTGACAACATCTATGCAAGGATAACTCACAGATTGTACTTTAGAGTCAATGAGTTGATTCTTCATTAGAGAAATATTGCTCAGTTCCTAACCCACTATTAGTAGAATATAGTCAAAAGATCACTGTGGAAATGTGTGAATTGGTGTGAATTGGTCCTTAGTAAAGCCTCTGTTATGCAGAATAATTTCTGGAGGAAGGTCAGGCAGAAAAGAAATGGTTGTTGTTACTACTGTATAGTACAAGTAAAACTTTTCTGTATTAGAAAGCCCTCTATATTGTTTTCAAACTTTAGAAGTAAGAATTGATTTGCATATTTTCTTCATTTTTTTCTAACATGAGACTAGGTTTTGACCACTCTTTGCATACACATCTGTATTAGCAGAGAAACAGGCCTCTTGCTGACGACATTGCTGGCATGTATAAATGATGGGTGAGAACATAGTTGACAAATTATTCCTTCTTCCAAACATTGTAATCACATATACATTCTCACTGAGAATAGAGCTGGTCTGGGTGTCTTTGATGACTAGCAATGCCTTATTATTATTTCTGTCTATACCTCTTCCAGCTTTGCAGTTTTGAATCCAGTAGTGACTGGTACCCATTAGTGGTGATGGAGAAAGAGGGCAGCACAGCTAATGGCAGGTGGTGCCAAAGGATCACTTGTAGGGTGTAGAGAGAACCAACTAGATCATGTTTTCCCCTCAACCTCATCCATGCTCTTTTTATGATAGAGTTACTAGCTTGATAGATGAAGGGAATGCTGTGGATGTAGCATATCTTGATTTCAGTAAGGCCTTTGACAAAGTTCCACATGACATTCTTGCAAAGAAGCCAGTAAAATGTGGGCTGGACAGAGCTACTGTCAGGTGGATCTGTAACTGGTTGACTGACCGTTCCCAGAGGGTGCTCACCAATGGCTGCTTTTCATCCTGGAGAGAAGTGACTAGCGGGGTGCCACAGGGTTCTGTCCTGGGCCCAGTGCTGTTCAATATTTTCATCAATGACTTGGATGAAGGAATAGAGGGCATGTTCATCAAATTTGCAGATGACACCAAATTGGGACGGGTTGCTAATATGCCAGAGGACAGGATCAAAATTCAAAATGACCTGGACAGATTGGAGAGCTGGACCAAGGCTAACAAAATGAAATTCAACAGAGAGAAGTGTAAGGTCCTACATTTAGGTAGAAAAAATGGAATGCAGAAATATAGGATGGGGGACACATGGCTGGATGGCAGTACGTGTGAAAGCGATCTAGGAGTCTTAATAGACCACAAGCTGAACATGAGTCAGCAATGTGATGCGGCAGCCAAGAAAGCCAATGCAATTCTCGGCTGCATCAATAGGAGTATGGTGTCTAGATAGAGGGAGGTACTGGTACCACTCTACTCTGCTTTGGTTAGACCTCATCTTGAATCCTGTGTCCAGTTCTGGGCACCCCAATTCAAGAAGGACATGGTCAAGCTGGAGCAGGTCCAGAGGAGGGCGACCAAAATGGTGAAGGGCCTGGAAGCCAAGCCCTATGAGGATAGACTTAGAGAGCTGGGTATGTTCAGTCTGCAGAAGAGAAGGTTAAGAGGGGACATGATAGCTCTGTTTAAATATTTGAAGGGATGCCATGTAGAGGAGGGAGAGGGCTTGTTTTCTGCCGCTCCAGAGACTAGGACAAGGAGCAATGGATTCAAGCTGCAGGAAAGGAGATTCCACCTGAACCTCAGGAAGAACTTCCTGACAGTCAGGGCTGTCCGGCAGTGGAATATGCTGCCTCGGAGTGTGGTGGAGTCTCCTTCTTTGGAGGTTTTTAAGCAGAGGCTGGATGGCCATCTGTCGGGAGTGCTTTGAGAGTGTTCCTGCATGGCAGGGGGTTGGACTGGATGGCCCGTGTGGTCTCTTCCAACTCTACATTTCTATGATTCTATGATTCATGGTAAAAACATCAATATCCCTCGCCTGTGCTAGCGACTTACTGCTGCAATTATACCTTCTTGGTTTTGTGCATAAGCACAAATTAATATTTAAAACAAGCAAACCAACTGTGGCAGATAAGGGTAGAGGTCATGGCCACTCATTTCCTGAGGTAAATAGTTTTGCTTTTCTTAAAATCTCATGGCCATTTCTGCACTACATTGTTATAGCGCTATAATTCCAGTTTCAACAACCTGTTGAATTCTGGGGTTTGTAGTTTACTGAGGCCAAAGAGCTCCTTTGCTGAAAATGCTAAATGCCCCTCCCTAAACTGCAAACCGCAGGATTCCATAGGATGTTGAAAGTGGAATAATAGCATTATAACAGTGTAGTGTACAAAGCTGATCAGTTGTCCAACTATAACTACTTGGACAACTGATCAGCTTCAAGGAACATTCTGAGCATATGTGATTGTTGACAATGTTTTGAGTTTTCTCTTTAGCCCTAGACTTAGAGAAGAAATCGCAGGTGCCAAGAATCAACATTTTTGACTTTTTTATTTAAATAATCAAGAATAGGATTGAAAAAGTGATCCAACTCTTCTTTTCCCCCAGCTGTGTTTTATGTTGGACCTGATGCATTTTCAAAATCTCAACCTCTCCACAAATTGTCTTTTCATGGTTAATTTTATAGCTACTCTTTTACTGACAAGGCCTATGAAACCACACTTTTTATTTAACAAGCTCAATTTCATATGCTTGCTTGTGTGTGGCAGCACAGGCAAATGTGGATCTGAAGCTCCTTTACTGAAAATGATCTCATAGTGATGGCACCCCCAAAAAAAATGTCTTTCTAAAGTATGAAAACAGCTTCATTTGAGGTCCAGTTCTGGATCTGATCACTTCTGACTGAACATCCTTTTGCCTCAGAAAGCATAAGAAACAGTCTTAGGGGACTGACTTTGGATCAGAACTTGTTATGTGGTTCAACCCAATGTAACTCCTTACTAGGAGAATACTTTTCTAGACAGCGTCAGTTCATTTAAATTTGTCTCCAGTTCTTTAAAACCATTTTACCAATATACTACTGGAATTGCAAACTTCATATTTGCAACTATAGTCAAAATGCAAAATTAAGGTGATGTCTGTACATGGAAGAGTTAAAATGGTGGACCCAAACAGCTCTCATGGCAGGCTAGGTAATGTTTCAAATTCTGAGACTGTCCATGCATGACTGTTGAAGCCTGTCACAGCAAAAGAAAAGAAAAAAAAAAGAAAGAAAAAAAATACTGTAACACCCTAGGGATTCAAGTTTTGGGTTTTCTTATTTTTCCTCCACACAAAATTTATGACACTGGCAACTTTCTGCCAAGAAATGTTATTCTGAGATATGTTTTGGACATAGCCTTCCTCTTGGGAAACCACCAAAATTTACAATTCATATCTACTCCTTCCATGCTGTAACTCACTTTTTTTTACAGGAAGAACCAGTCTTCCAGTGTAATTCAGCTGCCTTAATTTTCTATCAAGCCAGATGCCTCAATCTGGAATGCTCAATCATAAGTTATGTATGCCAATTTCCTGTGTCAGATGATCGAGGTCATAGAAAACACTTGCCTGTAAGTAAGGACTGATGAGTTCATTTTAAAGATTTTCTGCTACTAAGATTCTGATTTTATCTTTTCAAATCAACAGAAGAATCAGAAGTGTGAAATTATCCTGTCTAGCATCTGTTTAAGACTTTCTATAGAACTTGGGCAACACCATTTTTGAAGCCAGTCATGATTTAATTAGATATCTCTGATTTCAGTGGGTTTACATTAATCATGTCTAATAGCATATGTCTACATGTCTACGCACTTGATCCTAATTAGTATACAGAGCAGTGCCCTTTGGCTGAATCCAACCTTACGTCTGATATGTGAGAGCCGACAATTGGCAGTCTTTGATAGTCAGTATGTGGTAATGTTTAATGACACTGTCATTTGGTTAAAGAAACTTCAGTCAAGGGACTCTATGTGTTTAACTGATTAACTCACTAACACCTCATTAATTTCATAGGGATACAACATGCACTTGTGATAAAAAAAATTAAAAACAATATCATGTAACCTAATTAGTCTATATTTAATCAAGCCAAACTTCACTCAGACTGAGCATATTGTCTTAATATTCTTTTTGTCATCTCCAATTAAGAGAACTATGTCTTAATGGACAGAAACTGATGTTATACATTGGGCTACATAATGTTACTGTTAGGTAGATTTGTAGGTAATAAACGGATCAGCCCCAAAGCACTGTATCCATAATTCTTCTTCTCCTAGAGAGGTTGATCAGTGAGATGATGTAGAAATCAATACTGGGTCTAGTGCTATTCAACATTTTTATAAATAACCTGAGATGATCATCAAATTCATTTATTTATATTCAATTATTAAAATGTTTACATTCTACCTTTTATCACAGGATTTCAGCACAGCATATGGATAAAATGATTTCAAAACAATTCAGAATAACTGAAATTTAAAACTATGAGAAATAATTTAAACAGCAAAAAATGGATCAAAATTTACAATTAAAACATTAAACAATTTAATGATTAAAACAAATTAGAAACCTGGATAGATCTGGGCAAAATCAGTAGCCTGAAGGTTGTAATTGAAAAGCCATGTTTTGAATTGGCTTCAGAAAGAACCTAGTGTTGGTGTCAAGCAGACCTCTAAGGGCCTGATTTGAACAACACTAATTTGCAGATTACTCAAACTGGAAGAGGTAATTAATACCTCAGGAGAATCAGAATTCAGCATGACTTAACAAATTGGAGAACTCATCCCAAATAGGTATAATGAATTTCAACAGAAATAAATACAAAGTGCTACGTTTAGTCAGGGGGGAAAAAAAAGATGCACAGTTATAGGATGGTTAATAGTTGCCCTGAAAGCAACAAGTTTGAAAAAGATCTATGAGTCTTAGTGGCTGAAATGTGTGTCAACAATTTGATCCAGCAACAAGGACAACAACAATAATGTGATTCAATGCTTCATTAGGAAAAGCATAGTGTCCAGATCAAGAGGAAGATGGATGTCATGTTGTTCTGCTTTAATCTGACCTCATCAGCAGTGCTGTATCCAGTTCTCAGCACACCAGTTTAAGAAGCATATGGAAAGGTCAAAAGGAGGAAAGCAAAGATGAGAAAGAGTCTACAAATCAAACTCTATCAAGAACAGTTGAGGGAGCTGGGTATGTTTATCCCACAGAAGATATGATTCAGAGGTAAAAGATTCCGAAAGTAAGAGGTGTTTGACAGTGAATCAAGCTGACTTTAAAAGGTAGTGGACTTTCCTCTCTTGGAGCTGTCTAAGGCCATTTTCGCCCTACACTGTTACAGTGCTCTTATTCCACTGTCAACATCCTGTGGAATTCTGGGGTTTGTAGTTTACTGAGACCAGAGAGCTCTCTGGCTGAGAATTCTAAATGTCCCTTTCTAAACTGCAGACCCCAGGATTCCATAGGATGTTGAAAGTGGAATAATAGCACTATAACAGTGTAGTGAGGAAATAGCCTAAATTGAGATGATCTCAAGGGCGTTTTAATAGTGCCCTTGCACTATTTTCAGATAAGATGACTCTTGGAATCCCTCCTAACAGTATGATTCAAAGAGTATAGGTAATGTCATAATTATCTACCAATGTCTGAAGGGATTTCAAGTTCAAGGTAGCAAGACCTTGTCATCTGATCAATGAAAGCTTATGGTAGCCTTTCCCAACCTAGGGCACTTGAGATGTATTAGACTACAACTCCTTCTGTCTCCTTGAATGCACGAAGGGAGCTGTAGTCTAAGGCCATTTCCACACAACACTCTTATAGCATGATGATTCCAGTTTCAACCTCCTATGGAATCCTGCGGTTTGCAGATTCGGGACGGGCTGGTTGGCCCCTCCCGGAACTGCAAACCCCAGGATTCCATAGGAGGTTGAAACTGGAATCATCGCGCTATAAGAGCATCATGTGGAAATGTTCTAAGACATCTGCAAGGAGCCAGGATTTCAGAATGGTGATCTTTGACAATGACTTTTGCTGAATCTTCATTTTCTAATTCAGTTTATAGCAACAGAAATGGAAAGATGTGAAAGATTAAAAATGAAATACTCTGTCACTTACAAAATCCACTGAGTCTAGATAGGTCAAGAAAGAGATATCAGCCATAAATACAGCAGGGAAAGAAGTAATTTACAAATGTTAAGCATGAGCCACTATAAAAAATTCACCATTAGGTTGTCCACTATGGTGATTGGTTAAGTGTTAGGTCTCTGAAGCTCAAATGCCAGATGAAATGAAACAGTGTTAGACCCAGAAGACGTGAGAGACTTGATGTTCCCCATAGGGAAGGCTGTTTCAGTCACACACCTCCCAAGATACTAACAGTTTTATTTTTGGTAAGTATTTCTGTGCATTTCCTCAGGCTGGTATTTAGCTGCTAAGGCGCTCTACCTGCTGACTACATAATCCAACTTCTTCCAACACCTCTGCGTATGAACAAAGAGGAGGAATGATATGCTAATGGAGAACAGAGTTGTTTAAGTAGTAGCAAGAGACAGCAGAAGGAGACAGAATTACAATGGAGTGATGCACTGAATGTCTAGTGGCATTCATCTTTAATCCAGAAAAATTGAAATGGTATCCAGTTGATTCTGAACCTAAATTGTGGAATGAACATGTACTTTCCTTCCTCTCTTGTAGAATAGATATAAAAGCACTTATCATCTCACTGCTTCTAAAAGGAAATTTATAGCATTCAGAGCTCTGCTCATTATTTTTGACTTTTTTTTTCTTATGAATCACACAGTACAGTTCTGAAAACTGTACCATTCATGGAATGACATTGGCATCCACCCACCCATCAAGCTTATGTTAAGACACATTTGTCCTGGTACATTTTGCCTTGCTGTTATGTGGCCTCAATTACAGTCAGCCCTCCAGATTTGCAGGTTTCACTTTTGCAGATTTGATTATTTATGGATTATTTGCTGTCACCTCTGCTGCCTCTCTATGCCATTTTAAATAGGGACTGTAAGCCTTGTGAGACTGAGAAACTATGAACGAATCTTGTAACTCCCTTTTAAAAATGGTGTGGGTCAGCAGCGGGGATGGCAGTAAACCCAATCAGCCACCCACTTTTGCCTTGTGAAGGACCCCTGATGCCTCAAAGGAATCCATGGTGGGCTGAATATGGAGACCATACCTTTTTTTGTGTGTTGAATATTGTTTGGAAGGCCTAGAGTTATTCAGTTTTTCCACTTTCATGGGGGTCCTGTGCCCCTAACCCTGGCAAATGTAGAGGGATGATTGTAATTTCTGACTTATGGTGACCCAAAGACAAACCTATCACAGGGTTTTCTTGGAAGAGTTTGTTCAGAAAGTGTTTGCTTTTGCCTTACTTTAAGGCTAAGGGAATGTGACTCCCCAAGGCCACCCAGCAGGTTTTCATGGCTGAGTGAGGATTTGAACCCAGATCTTACAGTGTTCTAGTCCAACACTCAAAGCACTACCCCTTGGAATTACTGCTGGCTCAAATGGCAATAATCATTTTGATACTGCTTGACTCAGACTGAAGTGGGTTGTTTTGATTTGTCCCTTTTTTAAGCAATTCAACTCAAGTTATTTTTATTCAAAAGCAGTTGTACCAAGATTGAGAGACCACATAGGGAGTTATGGGTTTAATAGGCTGACCATAACATTAATTGCATGTATTTGTATTTGATATATGAAATACAAATTGTAATTGTATATATTTGACATATTATATACAATTACCCCTTTAGCAAATGCTGGAAAGGAAAAGTATGAGGGAATGCTGGACTCAGTGGATACCAGACTAATACATGCCCCAGCAGAGCAGTAAGCAACAGGGATCTGGTAGGTAAGCAACTGACAATGGTTGCCATATTTGCCAATCCAATGGGGAGAGGAGATGCAGCCTGCAGATGTCCAGACTGCAGCTTCACCCTTTCTTCACTAAACTTCCAGCAGTTCTTGGACTACCATCTTCCCAATTTAACTAGCAACCAACATCCTTTGCTTTCTTTCTATACTCAACAGTTGTGAAAAAGCAGCACAAGGATTCTGCTTGTGAATAGAGTTGAAATGGTGCATTGTCTTGATTGAAATCCCATTTGAAGGGAGTGAGAACCCCAGGGAAGCTTTTAAAAATGCTGCAATAACATGGAAACATTTATTATGGGCTCCTGAAGCAACCAGCTCCCTGCAGAAGTGCACTAATATGAATGATGGAAGGGCTGGTTGTGTTGAAGGTCTAGCTAAATATGGCTGTCTAGGATGACTGGAGGCACATTTAAAGGTCTACCTACATTCCAGGAAATCTTGTAAGATTTGGGGTTCTACCAGAATTCACATGAGACTTGGGTGAGATTTTCACTCAAATCTTGCGTTGAAGCCTTGTGATAATCCAGCCAACACAAGATGAAGTTGAACATGAAGGCCTAGGCTGAGAAGCAACTCAACTAACCTTGGAAACTACAGTGCCAAGTAGGGGCTTAGCGCAAGATATCCCTGAAGGTACTGAGGATACCCTTTATTTTTTAGATCTCTGGAAAGATCCATGCCATATTTTTGGCAGAAGAAGGTGGAGGAGCCAAAAGATGAGAAAGCAATCATAGACATACCTAAATAGAATTAAACTGCCTTTAATGTAATGGGGCTTATTATCCAATAATATACTGAAATGAAATGAAAGAGTAAAGCAAGGTGAAGGAGGAGGCATTTCACAAAACTATTTCTCTTTTAATTATTATGTTTGCAATTGAAACACTGCTTCACACCAATTGTAGCTGGGAACTGATACTATGCAGTATAAGGAGTACATTTAGACTGAGTTTTGGCATACCTAGGAAACAGGGTTTTCTACTTTGAGAGTGAGCCATGGTAAACTTAATGGTCATGTGTTCCCAGTTCCTTTTTCCTCTTGTTTTCCAGAGAAGGGCAAGGAAAGCTTCTACACACATACACAAAAATATACACACAGCCTAATTCCATATGGTTCCAAAAACCCAGGAACTGTGATTTAATAGAAGTATGGTTTGAAAATATGCCACTCTTTGAAACTGTGACCCGATACTTAGTTTGTTATTCTGAACCAATCATAATGCATAGGATTGCAATTGGTCAAAAAGGGGAAGAGGAAGAGTTCATGAAACAAAGCACAGTTGACAAATGCCCTTTCCGCACCTTACCTTCTTCTGGCACTGGGGTGCAGGGATTGCGCGAGCAGCCTCTGGTGAAAGGCTCTCGTGTCTGGTGTCCTTTGGCTCCGCACAAGCTGCCTGCTTGAGTGAGAGCCCTGCCTCTTCATTCCTCAGTGCAGCCTGGTACCTTCCCAGGCTGCGCTGGGGCAGGAAGAGAGACTGGTGCGGCTCTGGAGACTCCGCAAGCCAGGTAAGTGCTAGCGGGGCCCAGGAGCAATGCGCAATGGTGCACCATTTTCAGCTTCTAGTCGAAAATGAAAAGGTGCTCGATTGGCGCCTGCTGGCCCCTGGAGCCCCGCGCGATTGTGAGTGCATCATGCAGATCGCTCCTCACAATCACATGATGCCCCAGGCGTCCTTTCGCATGGCAAATGCCATGCGGAAAGGGCCAGAGGCTTATGTGTGTCACAAGAAAACCATCTAAATCTAGCCTAAGAGTTCAGTTCCATAATAGATTTTGAGATGAAACTCTTATCAGGGGATGTTTTTTCCCTATAACTTTTAACTTTATTGTGTAATTAAGGCAATATTTTAAAAATGATGCTGACTGAGCTTGCAGGGCTCTTGTACGTATGAAGGTGCTGCAGATATTTATCATCATCATCATCATCACCATCTTGAGGGTAAAAGAGATACAGCTTTAAAATTTATAACATACAAAAATTAAGAATAAAGTTAAACTAACAACAGAATTAAACAGTTAAAAGCAAGATCATAAAAAAAACAACCAGTCCAGAACATTCTGAAGGACGATTTCTTCCTGACATCAAAGGCTAGCTGGTGGGGGCGGGGGAGGGGAGAGAACCTTACTTGCCTGTTGCTGTGGTGTGATTTCTTGGTATTTCTGACTTATGTTGACTCTAAGGCAAATGTATCATGGAGTTTTCATGATAAGATTTGTTCAGAGGGAAGTTTACTTTGCCACCTTCTGAGGCTGAGTGTGTGTGACTTGCCTAAGTTTATTCAGTGGGTTTCCATGGCTGAGCAGGGATTCAAATTCTGGTTTCCACAGTCATAGTCCAATGTTCCACCCACTACACTTAGTTTCACTTGCCTACAGAAGGATAAAAGTGAAAGTACAAATCTAACCTCTCTAGGAAGGGAATTCCAGAGCTTTGGGGCAGTCACTGAGATGGCCCTATCCTACATTCCCACCAAATGTACCTATGAGAGTGGTGAGACCAAGAGAACATCTTTCCCAAAAGATCTCAAAACATGGGCAGTCTTATTTGTGAGAATATGCTCCTTCAGAGCATATTGGACCTAAACTGTGGAGGGTTTTATATGATATAACCACCACTTTGACTTGTGCCCAGGAACAGACCAGCAGCAAGTGAAAGCGGTTGCAGGAATGGGTTGCATGCTCCCTGTAGCACTTCCAGTAAACAATCTGACTGAAGTTCTTTGGACCGTATCAAGTTTCTGAACACTTTTCAAAAGCAGCCCCATGCAGAGAATGTTACAGTAATCCTGATGGGATGTTACTAAAGCATGTGTTACCATGAGCAGGATTCCTGATCTCTGGAACAGGGCAGTGGAATGACAACCACATGCAATGGAATCCAGTTGTAGTCTTCATTCAGGTGCCTTTACACTCAACACAGGAAAGACAAGGGTGGAACTTCTGAAGCCTCGTCACACTTCCACTTTGGATTGTCCTGTTACAGTATGCTGTAGTGCTGTACATATTTACAAGGTTATATGATCATAAAGAGACTCAACGTGGTGCAATAGTTTGACGATTGGACTAGGACTGTGGGAGACCAGAGTTCAAATCCCTACTTGGCCATGGAAACCCCACTAAACAAGTCACACTCTTTCAGCCTCAGAAGAGGGCAATGACAAATCTCCTCTAATTAAATTTTGCCAAGAAAACCTTATGATAGGTTCACCTTAGGGACACCATAAGTCAGAAATGACTTGAATGCACACAACAATAATAACGAGAAAAGGAGAAGGCAATGACTTTGAAAAGTCATGCTTAAATTCATCATAGGTTATCAAGACCAGATGTAATCAGCTCAGATCATGGCTCAGTCTTGCTTACCGTGGTGGCAGTGGTTCTCCAGGATTTCAGACAGTAATCATTCCCAGCCATGCTTTTTAGATGACAGTGAATGAGCCTGGGATATTTGGCATGCAACTCTTGTGCTTTACTGGAACTATGGTCCTTCACTAAAAGAGAGGCAATGCTGTGTAAAGTATAAATTGCTTGCCTTTTTGGAATCACAGCTGGCACAAAAAGGGAATTTAATGCATTTTTAAAAAATCTTCCCCTGTTATGTATCTTTTGAAAAATCCCTCCTTCAAAGCTTGGATTGAGATGTAATCCCTTTTGCTGTTTTATTAACATTTTTTTTTTAGAAAGGGAGTTTTTAATTTCAGTATTAGTTATTTTAAAATCATTTTTATTTATTTTTAAATCCATAGGATGGCAGAGTAACAAATACATGAAAAGGAGTTTCTCTCTTCCCTGAAAGAAAAGAAGCCCATCATTTAAGCGTTAAGCTATCATCCAGTCAGAGGGAAGTTTATGACACTGTTCTAAGCTGATTCTTGTTTCTATATTTCTTTTTATAGGTTGGAAGAATGGAGGATCCTTGCTACCATTGGACAATTTTCTCATCATGCAAAAAGTAGTTTCTGGTCAGAACTGTAACACTAAGGGAAAGGCTTAAATTCTCTTTTTTTTATTCCTGCTGTGGCACTCATAGGCCCTTTTCCCATGGCGTTTTGGAAGCGAGAGGGCCCCTTGAGTGTCGCGTAAATGTGAAGAGCAGTCTGCATGACGCACTCACATTTATGCGACGCTCAAGAGCCTGACGCGAAGCAGGCACGCACCTTTTCATTTTCGGCTTGAAGCCAAAAATGATGCATGCTCATGCATTGCTCAGGGGCCTAGGCTGTACTCACCTGCCGTGCCAAGCCTCCTGAGCTGCGCCGGTCATGCTTCTTGCCCCAGCGCTAGCCTCCAACTATCAGGCTGCACTGTGGAAGGAAGGGGCAGGGCGTGGGGCGGGCAGGGCACTCACGTGAGCAGGAAGGAGCTGCGGAGCTGAAGCAGGAGGCTTGCGAGAGCGTTCCTCCCAAGCCTTCTCATGTGAAAACCCCAACCTAGCAGCGTGAAAAGGTAAGGTGTGAAAAGGGCCATAATTTTCAATCTTTCCTATATTATTATTTGCAATTTTAAAATGTGAAAAAAAAATACATTTGGCTAGGGATAGCAGAGAATTAAGGTTTAGTCAATTTTGACAAGAATTTAGCAAAAATTGCACATTGCTTCATATATGGGATGAATACAAATTGAGATTTTTAAAAAAATGTGGAGGGAAGAAACCAAGACTGATAGATTCACCCATCCAGACCTAGGGCTCTGAATTAACCTGTGTGTGCTCTCAGGTATGTTAACACTGAATTAGAATTGTCTTTTTCTGAGAGGCCCCTTCTCATTAACAACTTTATGCCAGTCAAGTACAACATGGACTTCTCTCTCAAAAGAAAAAAAAAAAGCCTTCAACTATGGAATCTGTCTATGGCAAATGGAGAATTTATTTTCAGCTATTTGAAAAATGTACCAAAATGCACTGATTTCTATATACCTGAGATCAAAGGAGTTTGTGGTTTAAAGGTATGAATGTCAGAGAAAGTCAGACTACAGATTTCTCCATCCTTATATTTAGCCTGCTGAGTAGTTCCTTCATTCTGTAGGAGTGCAGACTGCCACTCAATTCATTGCATTGGCTGTATCAAAGGTTCCTCTTTTTCATCTGGAATATCTTATATAAACAGTCTCTATAAACAGCCTCTGAAGTCTTCTAGGAAAGTAAGGACTTGAAATTAGCATAATTTTTTTTCAATTGCTAAACAACTTGATCTAATAAATTTGCACTTACAATATTTTACTTTTATTTTACAAATATTTGAAATATTTGATGAGTCAATACACAAAGTTTTCTTGTGGGAAGTTCTGGAACTGACTAAATGCCAGCTGGCATTCTGTATTGACCTTCTGCAAGACAATGGGAATGTCCCCGGCCCCCTTAACAGCATCGGTCACATTTGCATGTCTTATGCATCCATCAGACCTAAAGGATTTTTAGACTTCTTTGGTATAGCTCACAAATGTCTTTTTAATGCACTTGAAATGTCTTGCAAAGTTACAACTCAAAGTCTGTAAAGCTGTAGTTGTGAGAAATGACAGTTGTTATGTGAAACATTGCTTTAATATATACTTCACTTAGCTAAAGCCCTCATAGGTTAGCAAACGGATATCAAGAATTCTGAATTATTCAGCTCCCTGGGTAGAGTTAACCACTTCCAGATTCTTGTGGTTTTTTAAATATTCACCACCATAAACTATCCGCAGGTAATAAAAGTTGCTCATGTTCAACAGAAATAAATCCCCTTGAAAATTACCTGGGTAACTTTGTGGGTCTCTTCCTACCTTACCCCAAATTTTAACAACAGTAAAAAGGTTTTTATTATACAAAAGCAGATCTCATTCAATAAAAGAGAATATTTATCAAGAATGAACAAAGTATATCCCAGATTAAATTGCTATGTCAACTTGTTACTGCCCTGGATAGCCCGAGTTTTGGGGGATATAAAAAGATATTTTTGATATCAATAATTCAGCTTCACATATCCCTTCCACATGCTTGCAAGGCCCCCGGACAAGCACACATACAGGCTCGGCCAATAATCGCCGTAACATTCCGAAACAATACAGGCAGGCCAGAAATAGCCGACTCGCCGCTTCAGGAGACCTCAAGGCAAGTACCTCCATTAGGTATGCACACAGCTCTCAAAAGATCCTCTGCCCCACTCTGGCAGCTTGATGATCAGACTATACAACACTCAGCTACTCCGCGTTTGCACACCAGCTATCCTATTGACAATTTGGCTGTAACTCAATCATTCAAATTCTGACCTTTCGGAGGCTTTGGTCTCCAGCCCCAAATCTATTGTTTTTCCCAAAGTCCAACATAGCCTGCGGTCACAATTCTCCTTATAAAAACCCCTGACTTTGAGCGCTTCCTTGGATCGCTCCCGAGTTCCAGACTGCCTTGCTGCCACATTGCTTGGCGAGCTTCCCCTCAGTTCCACTTGCTGAGATACATCGAACTCCAGCCTCGCTCTCCATCTTCTTCCGGGCTTCAGGACAGGTTTCGTATCACCCGAATCAACTATCCCTCTGAAAATCCCACTATCTTACTCACACCTTTATTTTCCTTAGTTATCTGCGTGCGTGAGTTGCCTACACTGTTTGTCTGTATTTAATAAAGATCTCACTTATTATTTTAAACCTATCTGCTTCTTGACTTGGCCTGACCCCGTAAACACTGGGTTACAAGATTCCGCTGCGTTGCCCTGCCTCTCGTTTTGCCAACTAGTGCTCTTGACTAATTTCCCCAATTTGTGTAATTGCAAGGTTATTTAGGTGTCCCTCCCGGGACCCCCAGAATACAGGGTAAGAAACTGAAAGGCAAATTAAGTGCTCATTTTAAAGATCTTTTCCATTATACTTAGTTAAATATGTCTGGTGATACACCTACTCAGAGCATGGAGAGCTAATGCTTTTACATTTTTAAAAGTAAACTTCCAGTATAACTCAGAATTTTTCATAGCCCAGCAAGACACAGCTTCCATATTTATGTGGCTAAAACAAAAGAGAAAGAAAAAACCATAATCATTATGAAGCAGTTGTCAGTCACTGTAAAAATGACTTATTTGGGAAAATATAAATAATGTATCACAAAAAAAAAAGTTAAGGTCTAGTACTGACCTCAAGAGGTACCCTCATATTCGCTTTAAATTCAGCTTTAGGCAAAATTCAACACTGTATACAATTAATTGCTATAAAAATATGGCATATCATTTCCATAGAGGGTCCTGCTTCTGCTTATATTCCTTAGACTGTCCAGATACCACCTCCCTGGAGCAGATTTGATATAAGAATTGTTACTCACACTGCATTTTAAAAGATGTAGTGCATTTTATGCATCTGTGTGTGGAATTTAGCATTCAATAAAAGCAGGTCTTTAAATGTAAAACTGGAAAAGTATAAGACTGACCCATGCCACGAATCTCAGCTTACCTCAACTGTGTGGGGAAACTTTGCATCTTGAGTTGAGCACACTGGAAACTGTACATCTATTTCATTTCTTCCTTCATGCTTCAGGAAGATCAGTGCAACCATAGAGAGATGCTTGCAGGCAATAACAGAATAACGAGAATTTTAAAATTTATTGTATTAATTAATCTGAGGGGACAGGGGCCATCATAAATACAAGAAAGGTCTGAGCAAAGTCAGTTCCTTCCTACAGAAAGATTTGGAAGGGAAAAGGGAAGCTAAAGCCTGCCTCAATTTTTTTTTTTTAAAAAAAGATTTCATGATTAGGAAGCTGTTTCACCTCTGAATTATTGTACAGTGAGAGACATGGCCATTTCCTTCTAGGGCTATCAACATAATAGGAGCACAAGTGACCATGTGAACTCTTTTGCAAATATTTATGAGGAAATGTGTGAGTTTAGTCAGCGGACAAATTCACCAGTCGCTGTTTACCTTTTGCAGAAAGATGCCTTCTGGCTCATGAAAAGGTAATGTCACCTTAATTGTGTTCCTGCCTCAGCTGGCATAAATTATTTATGCTGCCACTTACTTATTTTTAGCCTTTTCATACTTCCACCTGCGGCCTCCCATGTAGCCTATGTTACTCTTAAATGAAGTATAGCATTATTAAAGTGTATGACCTGGTCAGATTCTTTTCTGCTTTCATTTTCCTGCATGATATGTCAGTTAGAAATAAAGAATGTTGAGAAGCTATGTTGCTGTTGTCCTGGAGAGTTTATGTCATACCACAACACACGGTGGTAACAATGGTTTCAATTTCTGTTACTTACCTTCTTCCTCCTCTTTACCATAGTCCATTTACTGGTGACAGAATAGTAAAAACTTTTGACACACAACAAAATAATATGACAAAGCAATGCCTTACAACATAGTAGTGAGTTTTCAGCTTATTCATACCCAGGGCTTGCCTGATTTTACTTTGGATTTAAATATATGTTGGAAGATTGGATGCTCCTTCATTCTTGATTCTCCTGCCCTCTTCAATTTTTAGAGGAAGTTCAGCCCTAATGTGCTCCAAGTCCTCTTTTAACAGTTTCAGGTTGTCTGTTTTTCATAATTTGAAATCTTCTTTTTTTCTGCAGGGCACCTTATTGATGTTATTTTTCCAGTCTTGCAACCAAATGAGTTCCTTCCTGCTTCCAAATGGGATGATTCAGATAGGGCTATTTCCTTAAAGGACATCTATTTTATTGCAGCTGGGATGTCCATCACCTTGCATAGGTCTAAGACAGACCAGTGAGGCAAAGGGCAAACAATTAATCTTGGTAGAGGTGTCTCCTTGGGCTGCTGTCCGTTTGTGATCTGTAGAAGTATTAGTCCACCAGAAGCAACAGCTTTGGCCTTTTATTTTGTCACACTGATAATACAACTTTAATTTGTTATCAATTCTGGGCCAGTTCTCCGTAAGTCATTACTCATCGTAGGCCTTGACCCTGTGCTTTATGGTCTTTACTGATTTCTCATAGAAGCTGCCTCTTCTGCTGCATACATACTGTATTTAGAATAGGGATGGACATATTATTCAAAAATATTTGGAAATGGGTACTTTTTTTCAAGTGCCAAGAAATCTGAGAAGAAGAATCCTGGACTAACAAGAATCTTCACAGTTCAGGATGTACTTTGTGCAAAATTTACATGTGGTCTTTTCACAAAGAAAACATAATTTTCTTCATGGGAAACATCATTTTCTGTGTGTAAAATAATATTTCAATGAACTATTAATTTTTACTTAAGAAATGTTATTTTCTGTGCAAAAAATATAATTTGGGATTTGTTCTGAGTAATATTCTCACACAATGGATTTGCATAGAAAACATCATATTCTGCACAACCAACATTTTCTGCACAGAAATGAACAGTTTTGCATTGAAATTTTATTTTCCACACAGAAAGTGCTGTTTTCTATGCAAATCAACCACATGCAAACTTTATGCAGAACAAATTCCCAATTATGGCTGGCTGGTTGGCTGGCTGGCTGTCTTTCTTTCTTTCTTTCTTTCTTTCTTTCTTTCTTTCTTTCTTTCTTTCTCTCTCTCTCTCTCTCTCTCTCTCTTTTTTCTGAGGAGAAAACAACATTTTATATGCAGGAATTAACAGCTCTGCATTGAAATATTATTTTCCACACAAAAAAATGCCAGTTTTTTTGCAAAACAAGCATGTGCAAATCTTGCATAGAATTGTGAATAGACTTCAAAAATTGCATTGGTTTTCAAATACTTTCTTCTCAAAAATTGCTGAAATTACTCATTGCTACGTTCAAGAAAAAAACTTAGTGAACAATTACATCCTTAGATTAGAAAGATAAGGCTGTGACGCTATCTTGAACATTGTGGTTTTTACCATCTGAGTGCTTTCCAGTGGAAGATCAGGAAACAGGCAGGGTACCCAACTCAGTTTATCTGTATGGTGAGCAAGCAGCAATAAGCTTAACTTGGAAACTCTGCTTTGAATCTGCGTGACATCATCTTATCACTTTGGATACAACGGGGAGATCTGCTTGATTTACAGTTGTTTAGAGGTCCACACTTCAGTTTGTTTTAACATTTGGTGCTTGTTGCAGTTCAAATTAATTTGTTCAATAAAAAGTGCTTCAATTCAATGCAGTTCACTTATCTTACACTTTCTATCTTTTATCTTACACTTTCTAGTACAGGGCAATATATCTAGATGTACATGTATATTGATATATTTATTTTATTACAGAACAGCCAAAACTCAAGCAAATTCAAGAGTCTTTGCAATCTAGATGGTGATTATAAGGTTATAGAACAGAAATGTGCCAAGGCATTTCATGTTTAGAAAACAGAATACGAATCAATCTAGCAACAGCTGAAGCTAAAGGACTTCAAAGCAAATGCGTGAAATAGCAGGTGATGCAATATATAATAACTCAGTGGGTACATGCATATCAACTACCTTACTTTATATATGTGCAATTGGTCCACAGATGGCCTTTAGATGGCCACAGACATCTTTAGTGCCGATTATTCCACAATCAATATAATATTGTCAGGCTAAATTAGAAAGGTGGGTTCCTCCATGATGGCATCCATTGTCTATAACAACTTGCCCTATAGAAGGGGGTTAGGGGCAGAAACAATGACCCACTCCATTCACTTGTTGAATATATACCTGTTTGGCTCAGCATTCACCAGCAGCAAATGCTTTGTCATTGATGTATTTTTGAATTGAATTGAATACTACATCGAGCCAAACTGTACATGAGTATAAAAAATGATGAATGGATAGATAGATAGATAGATAGATAGATAGATAGATAGATAGATACACATACAAATTTTCTTTGATATACACTGGTATTAAGAGGTACCAGTAGCAAAGCAGACACATTCTATTTTCATTTAATACCACTTTTATATACCTGTTTTACTTTATTTTCCCCTTAATCATAACTCCATAGAAACAGATAAGAAAATTCTTTTAGCATGCATTTCTAATTTGTTTCTCCCAAAGCACACATTTTAATTGCAATTTCATATGCTTTGTAGCTTACAATTGCTGCGGAACCTGGACTAGGGGTGTGTTTCAGCCTATTCACCCATTTTGATCATTTGCCTCTATCAAACAGGCAGTTTTTTTCTGCCTTCTCCATGATGAGAATTCAAAGAATTTTAGAGGAACAGAACTTGCTTCTTGCTTTCAGAAAGGTGAAAGGTGGTTGAGAATTAAGAACTGACAAAACACACTTAGGCTGCCCTGTGGAATTTTGCATTTTCCTATGGTTTTCTGGAATGTTCATGGGAATATCTAATACTACAAAGAACCCTACCTGATATTCCAGGAAGGGAGAAGAGCGCCTGTTGGATGTTTGACAGCTAGATGACAAAACAACTTTGGACAACTTCAGCTGCTCAAAGATCTTCCCCTAGATCGGAGGTCAGGAGCTAGGAAGACTGCATAGGGAACATTGAATGTCACTACACACACACACACACATTTTTAAACCTGAAAGGAGACATTTTTAATCATCATCATCATCATCATCATCAAACTTTATTTTATGGTCCATGGACCCAACATAGCGAATCATCCAATGGTACAGTATAGAGAAAATACACATACTAAAAATAGGATATAAATATATAAATAGGATAGATTATAATGAGGATATAAAAGCATAAAATAGGACATAAATGCATACAAGAGTATAAAATATTATAAAAATACATAAAGCAAATTAAAATCATAGACAATATGGATTATTAGTTAAAATATAAATAGGCATTCATTAAGTCCATCTCATTAAAACAATAGAATTGGATTGATCTTAAAGTGCACTAAAATACACTCTTGAATCATCTGCAGGTTGCCTCTACTGGCTTGCAAGAATGCTCACAGAAAGTCATCATTCCATGAATCGTGGAAAACTACCTTCTAACCATATTTTTAAAGTTCTCATTAATATTTTTATTGTAGTAAAAGAACAACAGTTATTACTTTCACCACTATCCCCATCAATCATTCTATATATAAGACTGTGACTAGCAGGAGCTCTACAACCCGAAATTTAGCTGTTCATAGAGATATTAAATGACAACAACTACAAGAACAACAGACAAATCAAATACACAAGAGAAAAAAAAACGTGGGCAGAGGTACAGAAAGTGTGGGGAAGTAACCCACAAGGTGGGATCTGTATAAGTAACTAAATAATCCTTTACAGATTTAGACTAAGCACTGAATAATTCCAAAATGTAGATCACATATTCATACTTTTTTTGCTTACCCCTTTCCTGTCTCCTTTTATGGCCGATTTACAAGATCCTCAGTCCAGCTATGGCTAAGTTGAGTGTGTATTTTCAACACCATAATTCTTAGGAAATTGTCATCCTCTTCTTCTTTTGGCCTTTCTTTCTGAGATATACACACTCCATAAGTAGCTAGAAATCAGAACTGGACCATCTTATTGGAACAGTCTTATTTTGCCACATTGGAGGAGTAAAAAACCCAAGGTACCCCTGAATCCCAATTTCCCTACTAGTATGAGAACAAATTCTACAACATCCCTACATCACAATAGAGATATAACATTTAGAGACCCTTGTTGTGATGTCTATTCTATTGCCTATGTGAATGCTGCTTTTCAAAATGCATTTTAAGAAGAATAGCAGCCTATGCCTGTATATATTCACATAGAAGTAAATCCCTATGAAGTTAATGTGCATAAAGCAAACCCTAACAGGTGAAGGATATTTTTCCCCCTTCGAGCCCCAGCTTCTTTCAGTTCATTGGTCAGTGTTGCCCACCATCCCTCCCTCTGGTTTTGCTGCTGGAACCAGTTCCTGTGCCCCAGGGGTTTGGGGGAACTTGGTAGTCACTGTGCTTTGGGGTGCTGTCTGCCCATGGGATTTGTCACAACTTTGGAGGCAGCTGAATGAGTATAGGATCCAGGATGATGGTTGTGGTTCAGTTCAGTTTTGGGGGTCTCTTTGCAGGTTTTAGGAGGAGGAGTGGAAGTGGTCAGGCTAGCTCTGCTGGGCATGACTCTTCCTCACCTTCTGGCAACAGGAAGGCCATCCAGGTAATCTCTGCCTGTGGGTTGGCCATTCCTGTCATCCTAGCCATCCCAGTGGTGCCGGTATGTTGGGTTGTTCAGTCAACAATCAGGTTGATGGATGCCTGGATCCAGTCCTGTGCATGCACCAAACATCAGCAGCTGTAGCCAATAAATTTGTGGGCTTTTCCCTTCCAGTCCTGTGTCTGTGTCTCTTGTTCATAGCTGCTCACCTCTGGGCATACAATAAACATTTAGTTTATATCAAAATACAGTGCATAAGGCACATAGTAGATAATGTGTACTTTTGAAAATATTCATATATATTAAGACAATTCCCCCATTCCCCTTCCCCACCAAAAATGTGGTTTTCAACTGATGAGGAATTAGGATCGTTGGTCTCAATAGAAACAGTAATAGGAGCAGCAGCAATCCATGTGTTTTTCTATTGAAATGGCAATGGAGCACATATTTTAGCAATGGAGGACATACTTCAGCCCCTGTGCTAGGACTTAAACCTGCCTTCAGCTGTACTGTTAACAGTATGCAAGTCACTTACAAGTACAGAACAACGAGAGAGTGCACAAACAGTTGGAATACATATAAATCTGAACAGCTGCTAAGTGTACGCTTTTGCTGCTTCTAAATGAAGGAATTTTAGGAACTCTAAAATAGAATTTCTGCTTTTTCCTAAGAGTTTGGAGAGCATATAATTAAAGGGGAAAAAAAGTAGATCTCTGATGAGTCATATTTTCCTGGGAAATCTTGCAATGTTAACACCTCTCTCCATCACTTGGGCAGTTTGCTGGAGCATTTGATGGTTATCAACATTCACAACAGGGTTTCACAATGTAAATTGCAGCTGTTGCCTGAGAGACTTTGCCTATCTTAACTTGAAACTGAAGAGTCTGTGTGCATGCAAAAGACTGGAAAGCTGTATTCCTGCAGTAGGTAAATAGTTTAATTAAACTACCAGCCTTTTTTATGTGCATGTTTTTGTAAGTCCTGATAATAGCAGCTCAAGATTAATTTAAACAGCAATTATTTTGTAAGGGTTTTAGGAAAGTATTTTCACCACACTATATGCATAGGATGAATAAGCAAAGAGCAGGTGGAAAAACAATTAAACCTATTTTCTTCACTGTAGATGGCTATGATTTTATTTTATTTTTTTATAAATATAGTAGGGTGGCACAAATATCTGTGATTCTTTTGTTCTTAATGCCACACACACTTTCACACACAAATATATTGAAGAAAACTGTCACAAAACAGGCAGCTAATTTCAAAGTAATATGGTTGGAACTGTATAAAAGTGATGATTAAAGCATAACTCCAATTGTGCATGCAATACAAATCTGCATTGTTCCACTTTGTGTGTTTTACAATGCCCTGTGGAGACACACAATGCACAACTCAGCCAATTATGTCAATAACACACATGCCATATATAACACTGACTTGGATATTCATTGCAAAAATACATAACTGCTTCTGTGAATAACTTCCTGAATTTACCATTCACATATCCTTGAAAGTTCACTATGACCAGTTTCTGCATACATTTGCTCATATTCCCATTGATTTTGAAGCTTTAGCCAAAAGACTCAAAACTAGATATAGTTAGGACACCATCCAGTCATGCTGAATTGAATTCTTTTAAGAATGTGAAATCTGAGCCTATGAAAAATTTACCTGGAGGTGAGAAAGTTATCATCTCTTCTTTGGACTATAAGTTGCAATAATGAGTATGAGGACTTGTATTTTGGACATAGCAAATGCCTCCTTGAGGAAAGGTAGAGTCATTGCTTCCCTTAGGGAATATATGAGTTTACCTTTCCTAAAGAAACCACAGAGAAACTCTATAAAACTGGGTAACTGTTGTGTAGTATTTCTCTAACTTTCTTTGCAGTCGTAAAGGTAAGCTCATAAATTCACAGGATCATACAAAGAGTTGGAAGGGGCTGCAAGATCATATAGATAATGAACAGGATGGTGTATTCTCAAGTTCAGGTAATTCACTAGAATACTGGTTATTTGGATTCTTTCCTTTCTAGATTCTGGCCTGTTTGGGTGTAGAAACAAATTTTGCTGCCCTGTTGGATAACTTCTAGTAGGAATTGGGTATCCATTCACAAGTCCATGGATCCTTCCCTTCAGTAGCTTTCTGTTCCATCAACCAAAGTATCTTTCTTTGCCAGCTCTTTGCTTAGACTTAGAAAATCTGGTATGAGAATCCTGGTTACATCTTCTCACAACCGCCTACAACTTATATAGTGTCTTCTCTCCCTTTTAAGGCCTGAGGATGGATGTGATAATTATCACTGCCCACCTGACCAGGGGGCGAATTTGTGGATTGGCCTGGTAGTGCAGGCTGCATGGCTTCCCTTGGTGTTCTCTGACTTCCTTCTTCCCTTCACACTTTCAGGCATGCTGGGAGGGTCCCCTTCTGGCTCTCTGCAGCCAATCAGTTTAAACTGCCCAGTTAAACTGATTGGCTGCCCCTGCCCAGGCCAGGAACGATTGCAGTCTTCCCTCTGATCTGGGTGGGAGGTTGTCAAGGGAGCCTTCTTTGGCCAATGCTCACTTTGCTTTGGAGCATCTTCCCACTCTCCCTCTCATTCTGGTTATATCTGTTTTGGGGACTTTTCTGTTTCTCATCACAACCTGAGGTGATAGCATGGGTCCAGGATCCGGGATTGCAATTATCAATGTTGTGTGGCCTTGGTGTCTTTAGGCATTCTAGGGGTGTAGGACAGGAAGGGGGCATGCAATGGGTGGCAAGGCATATTGCCACTGCACCCCTTTGAGCATCAGGTGGATTTCAGATCTGGGCTTATTGGTCAACAGGCGTGTTGGCTGATGGCTGGATCCAGACAGCTGTGCATGCCAACCCTGTTACATCTATAGCCAATTTGTGGCCTTTTTTCTCCAGTCTTGGTGTGTGAGTGTTTTCTTCCACACTTTCTCAGCCCTAAGCACGCAATCAGAGCACATAAGCAGTACAATAGAACCTCATTCAAGGTGCAAGTTTATTATTTCAAGGAGAGTGGCTACCTTCAAATAAAACTGTACAATGTTGAGGTAATAGGGTTGGATTAAGACTTGGGAGACCATGAAGAGTATCACACAGTAGATTTGCCTCACAATTGCACCAGCTTAGTTGCATTTTTACTGTTCCTGTCACCCAATGTCATGGCTCACCTGGCATTGTATTATAGTTACACTGTTGTGGAATCAAATCTTTTCATTGTCAGAAAAAATATCTGTTAATGGATCCTAATAACAGAACCATCCAACTACTGCTTTTGGTGTAAATGTCTCATTCCAATTCAGTTCTTTATTTTTCTTTTCTAAATTTTTATTTATATAGTCATCCTTCCATATTAGCTAGGGTTAGAGGCACAGCACTGCTGCAAAAGTGGAAAAACTGTGAATAACTCTAGGGCCGCCCAAACCATATTTAACACACACAAACAGTATGATTACCATATTCAACCCACCATGGATTCCTTTGAGGCATCAGGGTTCCTTCACAAGGAAGAAGTGAGTGGCTGGTGGGCTTACTGCCACCTTTACTGCTGCCCTACACCACTTTTAATAGGGACTTACAAGCCTCATTTGCAGTTTCTCAGTCTCGCGAGGCTTGCAGTCCCTATTAAACATGGCATAGGGCAGAGGTGACAGCAAATAATCCATAAACAATCAAATCTGCAAAAGTGAAACCCACAAATGTGGAGGGCTGACTGTAATCTAAGACCAAAGCTTTATATATGCAGTATAATAGAAAATAGTACAAAATTATTTACCTTAATAAATGTCTTGTTGCCCTGCAGTTCTGATATTTGTTGGTCAAGTGGTCCTACATGGGCATGGTTGTCCTCTCTCTCCTTGTTGAGCAGGGTAACATCACTTCACCTCTGGTGCTCAAGCAAGAAGGACCATTCCCAAGTAATTTTAAATATGAATTTTAAACATGTGTTGACAGTTCAGGTGTTCGTATTTTGTTTTAATATGATGCAATCCACTACTGCAGAAATAAAAACAGTTTCAGGCAGTTGAAACTGCGCAGGGGTGGCAGCCCACAAACAAATAAAGAAGAGTCAAGTGTGCATTGTGCTACATGTGCCAGATACCAGGCAGGAAGGCAGGGCAAAGAGATCAGTGTGGAAGGGCAATTACAGAAATAAGTAACACGCAAGAAGCTCCAAAGCATTACTGCTGTGAGAGTGTGAAAGGGATCCATTCTATAATGCTATGTTTCCACTTGCAGAAACAGCATGCTTGGTGTAAGACAAAAAGTTGGTGTGATATTCTTGCAAGAGTCAAAACCACTGGAAGACCACTCATTAAGTCTCAGCTTAGGCTACCTGGAAAGGTCATTATAAGAATAATGAGCAGGGAGGGTGTAACCATATTGATTGCCTTTAGCACTTTTGAAGAAATGTAGGATAAAGATTACTAAATGAGATGAAAAACTTGTGTCTGCTTTAGACTGCAGGTGTATGGGTGATTGAATTCTAGTGATTTTGCTGAACTTTGTAATTATCAGCTTCTAGTGATACTGCTGGACTGAAGGCTGCAAAGGTGAGTTTGAGAAGTTGGATTTGGACATGGTGAAGGCAGGTTTTCCAAGCCCATAATGCCCCAATGAAATATGATTCAAATGTTATTTCCTTTCGAGATTCTTCTTTAGCAAATTAGAACAATTCCATCACACTTATTGAGACTTCTGAGAGGAGAGCATGTTTTGGTCTTGATATAAAATAAAAACACGGAGAAAATACAAACCAAGGGAATAGCTAATACATAGCATTTAAAAAATCACCGAAGTTATAGATTGGTGAAATCTTTGGAGTTTTCCATAACTAGCTAATTGTCAGGGAGTAAATAACTCAGTTTTCCCAGAGGTTTCGGAGCTTGTTGATCTTTGTGAATAAATACGCTGGCCTTTAGAAATCCTCATTTGTGGGTGTTTGATTAGTTTCTCTCTCCCACTGGAGAATGGTTAAACTCCAGGAATTTGAGGGGGGAATATGATGCAGTTGGTTTTACAAGTGAATTTAGAACTTTTGAGGAAAGATATTTTGTTTCTTCATCTTCCCACAATGTTTATAAATAGTGAACCGTTTCCGAAATGAGCAGAAGAGAGTTCACTATTAAATGCTAGTTAGTTAAATGCTAGATATTAAATGCTAATTAGCTAACACATTGTAAACCGCTTAGGGAGTGCTTAGCACTGATAAACAGTATAGAAATGTAACTGCTAACTGCTATTGCTATTGCTACACTTCAAAATAAATAATCAAATCATGCCACAGAAGATACTATAACTCAGTAATAGTGCTAGGCTAGAAATCTTGTCTCAGAAATTCTAGGGTTTTTCTTTTCTTTTCTTTTTTTTCCTTTCCTTTTTTTTTTTCTTTTTTAGTAGGAATCTCTTTTTCCAAGGGTGGGCACTCCCATCACTTGCTAGTCTGAACTCAAACTCAGGTTAATTCCAGAAAGCCTAAGGAGAGGTCCAAATGGATGTCCAAATATAGTAGCCTTGCACCAAAGCCCACTCTTATGTGAAATGAAAATGTATGGTACTCAGAAATGAATAGGGCTCTCTCTGTGCTGGAACTATGGCTATATCATCATACTAGACAGGAACTGGGACTAGACTTGCAAGGATCATCCAGAGCACTTTTTCTTCAGCTGGCCCTAAGCTGTGAAATGACATGCTGGAAGAGATTTGACTGTCCAAATCTAAAACAGCCTTAAAGGCCAGTCTCATCCAGCAGGTCTGTCCAGATGATTTTAAATTGTTAATTTTAACTACGAATTTTAAACATGTATTGACTGTTTAGGTATTTGTGTTATTTGTTCTTTTAAATTGATATTATGTATTTTAACTGTTGGATTTTTTGACTGATGTTCTCTTTTTAAGTGATCTTATAGGTTATGTGTTGTTCTGTTGTTGGCTGCTGCTTTGATCCATGGGGAGAGGTGAGTAAGAAGGCATCCAGCCATATATTTTTTAAAATCAGATTTCCTCAAACATTTTTAATTATTACAAATATCTGGTTGGATCCAAACTGAGTTAGTTGTACTTAATTCTCATCAAGTTGGATCCAGATTTCATCGTATTTATTAAGTCAAGTCTCATTTGATTTCAATTTGATATAAGATCAGCTGGCACCCAGTTCTGTCATTACACTAGCATAAAGTTTATTGCACTTGAGGATGAGCCTTTTTTGAGTTAAGTACAGGAGTGACAGTCAATATTTTTTTAAAAAAACTACAGAAATAGCTGTGTAAGAGGATGTGCAGTCGGCTGTCTAATCATCATAACACTATATAATTTATTTGTTAACAGGGATATCTTGGTCACCAGTATTAAATTATACCTAGGCTTTAGTCTGGATCCACCTCTTTGCCTTTGCTGTTTTTAGTTTTTTTGATCTTTCTCTCATTGTCTATTTTCTATAAGTTTAGTTTTTAGGAGTTGTTCATCATCTTGGATGTTTGCTAGACAGAAATAACCTATTCACTTATGAATGCATTCAGTCTCTAATCTTGCAGATCTTACATATATTAAATAAAAAGATTATTTATCTTCACCTACTTGCAAGGAGGTCAGCAGGAAATGGCTACTTTAGCATCAGCTCTGCCAAAGCAACAGAAAAAATCCATATGCCTGGCTCTTATCTGGATGCAATCATTCCGAGAGGCTATGAATTCATGGTTTGCTTTTATTCTTTGTATACTGTCTATCTTGTGATCTTGAAATTTTAATAACTTAAAAAAACTTACACAAACTTCTTGTGGCTTGAGGCTGAAACAACTGCATTTGAACTAAATAACAAAAATGAGCTATTTGGAAAGCAAATTCTTTAGTGAAATCCTCTCAAATATTTTCCCTCAGTCAAAGAAAAAAAATATGTTGAAGATACGAAAAGATAAAGACCATCTAGGAATGCTTCTGTTCCCTGAGGAAATGACTTTTTCAAGAGCTAACATTTCAGAAAGTTTGTAAACCAACAATGCACATTGGTGACTAAACCTGTCATTAAATTAATGTTTTCATTTTGCAGAGGTGAAAATTGTCCTCATTTGCAATAGTCATCATAATCCCATGCAATTCAGCTCTCTGAACCAAAACAACTGGTGGCCATTCAGCTAGGCAGTAAAGAAAAATGGGCTGGGCTGCCCGGGACTGCACGAACCCCTTGGAAAGCTTGAAACTAATTGGTCCCTTAACTTAGTGAGAATTACTCCTGATTGGCCAACCACAACATAACATTCCCTAATCTCTTCCTTGAGACCTCTTCTTGGAGATAAAATCATATTTTTGCTTGGACTATACTGAAACTTTATGCTGATTTTGTTTTTTACCTTTCTTGATCAACAAAAAAGAAGATAAATTTTCAAAGAAAATCATCATAAAGAGGAAAAAAAAATGAAGACATATTACAGCTTTTGCACTGTACAATGTCTCCACCCTGGCTGCTATTGTCCTGGCCTTGGTGGAACAAAAGATGCAGGCACAGTTCCACCATGCCTAGGACCAAAAAAAGATGAAAAGCCTTCCTTCTGTCCCAACTGCCACTGCTGTGGCCTCAGAGGAAGAGAAGAAGGCTCACTATCAGCTAAACTTACTCCTGACACTGTCATTCCCTTTTTCTTGTGTGTCATGTCTTTAAAATATAAGCCTGAGGGCAGAGAACTGTTTTCTTTGTTCTTGTTCTTTTTCTTGTAAAGCACCATGCACAACTGGGGATGTGCATAAGATGAAGACCATACCTGAGCCAAACTGGGGCCCTTTATATCAATTCAGGTGATTCAGTGAAACAAGCTTCTTCTTAAAATCAAAAACTTTCTAAAAACAAAATCAAAGACTGACCCTATGTGAAACTTTGGCTATTTGCACACCTTACCATTTTCTGTTGCCATCCCATCACAATCCCAGCTGTGCCAGTTCTGGGATGGAAGTGTGATGCAAACACTCCCCTCTGCACCCAGCTGGCTGCATGTGGAAGGATAGCATGAGGGAGAAGATCCTTTCTTCAGCAGTGCAGCCAGCCACGTCCCATACTGCACTGGGGAAGGAAGTGCATAGATTGTGCTTCTGCCATTTCTGCATGGCCGCTGGCGACAGGAGCATTGCATGATCTGGGGCTATTAGGTTTTTTTCTGGTAGTGGAATATCCCATGATTGTGATGGGTGGGGACACATTGTCAGCAAGATCATGATGATGTTGTGCAAAAGCACAACTCATAGAATGGAAGCAATGCGTCCCCAGTGCAGAACAGCAATGTTGTGTGGAAATGGCCTTTGTGTAATATTGAGGTTTCATAAAGAGAGGGGAGCTTCACTTGCATGGTTTAGTTTCCCTTTTTTTGATAACACTCAAAGGTTGAGTAAATGACAAAATCACCTTCTGTTCCTAGGGCAAATTTTACAACTGTTTGCTGTGCATTAAAGTGGGCTGTCAAGAATTGTGACTGGAATAAAATAAGTTTCTACCTTTCTCTTTAATTGCTATTTTAAAAGATTTAAACTGTTTGCCTGTTTGTTTTCTTTAAAAATATAGCCTCTACCCTACATTCCTTTAAAGCATTGGTAGTTTTGACTGGGCACCATTATAATATGTAGCATTTTCATGCAGTTTGCACGAAAAATACAGTTAGAGGAAGTAAAAGTGAATAAAAATTTAATCAAAATTGAACAGCACTGAAATAAATAACCATCTCTATTTGTCTGCATGGAGGTAGCTATGATTCCTTCCCAAGAGGCTACTGGATCAAAATTTGATCTAGTTAACCTTTATATTTTCAGTGATAATCCAGGGAATCATGAACTTGTCCATTTAGATATCTCAGTTCACATTTGGTACGGAGGTCAAAATGAACTGGCTTCAAATCTGATAGGAGAGAAGAGGTCCATTTCCAAAGCAGAACAAGAAGAAATCAACAGGCAAACGTCCAACATCTTTCAGTTGCCCTCATTCCCCTGTTGGTTGAAAAATGTTCCCTTGTTGAATGTGTATGTTATGAGGCTGTTGCAGTCGTAAGAGCCTCTAAATGAAACAAAAGGGAAAAATAAAATTCCAATTAGCTTTCATCTTTCTGAGCTATTTTTGACTAAGAGATTGAGTCCAGAGGGATCTGCTAACAATTTTGTTTTGTTTTGTTTTAAAAGTGTCTTCATTTGAACCTAATTGACTAGACTTTCATTGTTGCTGGGGTTTTTTTAAGCAGTATTACTGAAGCACTATTTTGAGGTTGTTTCTTTTTATTCATAGCACAATTTGAGACAGAATTAATGATGCTGTTTTTAAATGTGTTACTTATAAATGTGTTACATTTGTATCCTGCCTATCCACCAATGAACTCAAAGCAGTGTACCTGGCTCATCTACCCACTTTATCCTCACAACGGCCCAGGCCATTTCTGCACTGGCCTGTTACAGCGCTATGATTCCACTTTCGACATCCTATGGAATCTTGTGGTTTGAAGTTTCAGGAGGGGCCAGGCAGCCCCTCCCGAAACTGAAAACCCCAGAATTCCATAGGATGTTGAAAGTGGAATCATAGCGCTATAAAAGGTTAGTGCGGTAATGGCCCTAGTAAGGTAGCTCAGAGAATCTGAGCAAGATTGCCTAGTGAGCTTTGCAGTTCAAACTACTCAAGCCAACACTCTAACCAAAATTACTACTACTGCTACTACTGTTGTCTGTTACACATATCTATTCAGAAATAGGCTCTATTGACTTCACTTTGCTTAGTTAGAGATCAGTAGGTATATAATTTGAATATTAAAGATGGTAGGTGCAGTTGAAACTAGCTCACTTAGCTTGATATTTATTATTGGAAAGAAGACTCTGCTTTTAATACATTTAACACACGTGTGTTAAGCCATGGGTGAAAGAGAGAAAAATGACTTGGAAACTGTCTTATAAACTTCCTATGTGAAGGGCTGAATCTCTGTCTGAAAGGCTTCCTTTGGGAAATTTCTTTAATGATGGAACAGGTATGCATCACAGAAACCTTTGCTGTTTAATTGTGCAATAGCCTTGCTAATTGAAAATCTTCAGTTTTGCACTAGGGCCATTTCCTCCCTACACTGTTATAGTGCTATCATTCCTCTTCCAATATCCTGCGGAATCCTGGGGCTTGTAGTTTATTGAGGCCCAAGAGCTGTCTGGCTGAGAATTCTAAATACCCCTCCCTAAACTGTAAGCCCAAGGATTCCACAGGATGTTGAAAGTGGAATAGCAGTACGATCGTGTAGGGCAGAAATGGCCTTAGTTTGGGAATAGTAGCACTGTGAAGCAGGGGTACCAGTCTAATTTTTCTGACACTGGAGAATGGTGACCATTGTCTCTGAATATATGCAGAATATGATTTAAATATCAGATTAACTGAGAGATTATTGTGTGCATATGTTCATCAGTTCAGGTTACGGTTTGTCTCTGTGAATGATTTATAACACAACACCTTTATCACTGACCTTCAGGGGATTATAAACCTGACTGTTGGACTTTCAAATTCTCAGTTATTCTACTTGGTAACATCAACATCAATACATCTATTAGGCCAACCGAAAGGTTACAGAAATGTGCAAATTATATATTTTGTGACCTTTGAGTTGGCCTAAGAGTATTACACTAATATGGATTTTGGATTTTTTGTTTTATGGCCAAGAAGTCTACTTGCACTTTTTTTATTACATGTAGTATTGCAATTCCTGTAACCTTTTGCATTTCTGCATTATATTAGTTCTTTTTTAAGTAATGGTATTGTTATGAGCTTTGTAGATTGCAGCAAAGCTTTTGACTGTGTAGAACATGAGAAGTTATGGTTCATTCTAAAAGAAATGGAAATATCACAACCTCTGTTTGTCCTGCTACATAACCTCTCTCCTGGATGAGTGGCAACTGTTTGGATGCATTATGGAGAAACAGAATGGTTTCTATATGCAAAGGGGTTGGACAAGGCTTCATTTTATCAACCTATCTGCTTAATTTATATGAAGAACATATCATATGAAAGCAGGTTAGACTCAAAGGAAGTAGTCATGAAAATTGAGGAAGGAACATCGACAATGTGAAAAAGTGGATGACACTGTGTTATTTGTAGACAATAGTAAAGACTTGGAATGGCAACTGGTGAAAGTTAAGGAAGAAAATGCAAAATAAGGGTTAAAGTTAAATATTAAGAAAACAAAAACAATGACTACAAATAATTTGCATAATTTTAAAGTGGGTAACAAAGACATTGAAAACATTAAAGATTTCCTAAATCTTGACTCATTCATTAACCAAAATGAAGATTGTAGTCAAGAAGACTAAGGCCCTTTATGCAACTCACCTTTTCTCGGTGCTGGGGTGTGGGGATCGTGTGAGCAGGCTCCAGCGAGAGGCTCTCACATCCCCATTGCTTCAGCTCTGCAGCTGCTTCCTGGTCGTGTGAGAACCCTGTCTCTTCCTTCTGCAGTGCAGCCTGGAACTAGATAAGATCCTCAAGTGTAAAGGCATATTATTAAACAGCAAATTCAAAATGATCCTGGCCATATATTTCTGACGTCCATGTATGGTTGTGAAAGCTTGACAGTAAAGAAAGCTAAGCAGAAAACTGACTCATTTGAAACATGGTGCTGGAAAAGACAAATCAATGGGTCTTAGAGCAAAATAAGACTGAATTCTCACTAGAAGCAAAGACTGGGGCTAGCATACTTTGAACATATTGTAAGCTAACGTGACTCATTGGAAAAGGTGGTGATGCTTAGTAAAAAGTGGAAGGCTATGATAAAAGAGAGAGACCACATTACCGGTGGATTGAATCAATCAAGAGAGCCACAGTGTTGAGTTTGCAGGACCCAAATAAGTCAGCTGATGACTAGAGACCTTAGAGGTTTCTCATTCATATGATCACCAAACTCAACGTGATAGCGAGTAACAACATACTACTTTTGTCATAGCATAGGAGTGCAATTTTACAGTTTTACTTTTGTGTAACCGTATCACACAACAAAAAGATTCAGAACAATAGGGAAGTTGAGATAATACACAGTGTTATTTCCTTGTTAGTAAAACAGGAATGGGACAACTTCTAGAATCCACTTAATTCTGTTGGTACTTCATCTAGTCTAGTTATCTGTTACATGGGCATAAGGTCCTTTTTGGAGTGATGCCTTGCAGTGGTAGGCTGAGATAACCATGTTCATCATCAGAGAAAGCTGCCCTATTGCCTCCCAGGAAGTTCAGGAAATGTCAAAGCAGCTTTGTCTTCTAATTAAGATGGATGTTGTTGCTGTTTTATCCTCTCCAATCATTCCTGAAGCATGAATCAATTGTACCTTTGTTCCTGCTCCACAGCATATACCACCACTACTGCCTATGTTGCCGTAGTTAAACAGGCATGTGGGTACTTATGAAGGTTTGCTGCATAAATACCCTTTGGAAACTTATAAATGTTGGCTAAAGTTATGTGGTATGGCCATTGCACATTCAATTATTGCTTTATTTTCCTGACCGTGCAAACACTACATTTTGTTTTCTTTAGCAAATTCAGGTCAAGATGTACTTTGAATTTTCTGCCTATCGTATTGAACGCTGTAATTATAGTACAGGAGAACTCTCCTTTGGGCTAATCCTTGGAATTTTTTAGTGATCTTGGTATAATGAAATACAGATGCTTGATCTGGTTGTGGTGCCATGTGGTGTTTGTGGGAGATTCAGGTAGATGAAGAATAAAAAAAAAATATTTGACAAACAAAACTGGATGCACACTACCAGTCATGTATAGTCACTATACACCAAAAATCTATAGTATTAAAATTCAAAGCAACAGATATTAATAAATGTCATTAGCTCTCAGTACTACTTTTACATTTTGTGAGTGAACACTGCAACACTAAGTTAAACTTTACTTCCACATTTGGACATGGGCTGAAAGCCAAGTTTTTGTACATAGCAGTTTTACTTTTTCCCCCACAAAGCACTTATCTGTAGGTTTCTGTTTTTATTGCCACTGTGTATCTTCCTCTTATCAGTCTTCCAAGGACTTTAGATTCCATAAACCTATGTGAGGGATATGTATCACTAATTTAAATTTTACAGTCCTTTGTCTCAGCTGTTATGAAGCCATACAGCATTTCTCCATGATATGGTTTGATTAGCAAAACATATATTTAATTGGCATAAAATATAAATTATATCTTGCTATGACTGGTTGCTGACTGGCAAGGAGGAAACTGGCTGCACATGCGTGTTGCAAAACTAAGTCAGGACAAGACGTCAAGGCACACCTAGGTCTTAGCTCAGGAAACTCCCAGACAATGGACCTGCAGATGTCTCTCAATGATGACTATAGAAACAATGGCACCAAAACTACTTCCATGGAAAGTCTTCAATCTTCTCCCTTTGTCCAGTGAAACAATCTCCTTTGCTCCCTTCAACTGTCCAATAATTAAGAAGCTATCATGATTCCCACCAGGCTCTTTGTCATCTAATTTTAAGGCCATTAGCTCATTCTGAACCTCATTGTCCACTCTCCGGCCCCAAGATCTGGGCAGGGTGGTTAATGACCATGGTTCTTGGATGTTACCCTGATTTCTGGGATCCCGGGAGGGACACCTAAATGTGCTCAAACAATGGGGAGGGAATTAGCATGGAGCACAAGTTTGCAATGTGAGAGGCAGGGTAACGTAGTGAAATCTTGAACCCTATGTCTATGGGGTCAGGCCGAGTCAAGGATGAGGCAGATGTTGAAATAATAGTTATTTTATTGAAATACAATCACACAGGTGTATGCAACACACTCACACAAGTTATAGAAATAAAGGTAGGAGTGGATAGTGGGATTTTGAGAGGAGGTTTGATATGGGAAATACTATACCTGTCCTGAAGCCCAGTTAGTATCAGAGAAGCCGGGGAGCGTGGATTCTCAGCACATGGAGCTGAGGGGAAGACTCGCTGGACAAAGCGACAGCAAGGCGGAATGGAAGCCAAGAGCGATCCAAGGAAGCGATCAAGTCAGGGGTTCTTATAGGGAAAATTGTGGCCACAGGCTAGTCCGTACTTGGGGAAAACAATGAGTTTGGGGCTGGAGACAAAGCCTCTGAAAGGTCAGTACTTTAGATGATTGAGTTATAGCCAGATTGTCAATAGAGTAGCCAGTATGCAAACTCGGAGTGCTTGAACGTTGTATAGTTCTCTCATCAAGCTGCCTGCGTGGGGCAGGGGATCTTTTTGTAAGTAGCATGCATACATAATGTGGTACTTGCCTTGAGGTCTCCTGAAGCTGCATTAGGCAATGACTGGCCTGCCTAGATCGGGATGTGAATGGTTTGGCTATTGTCGGCCACACCTGTGTGCGTGCTTCTCCGGGGGCCTCGCAAGCACGTGGAGAGGAATGGATACAGAAGGCCGAATTATTGATATCAAAATGATATCTTAATATCCCATAAGCTCCGGCTAGCAATGGCGGTAACATGGAGATCTATCACTAATAAGATCACCATAAGACTTAATAGTAAACAGCAACCATTTGGGAAGGTTTAAACCACACTTTGTATTTTGTCCAAAAATAAACTGATAACCAAGGTAGGGGGAAAGAAATGTCACACTGTGAGCATTGTTGTTGCTGTAGTGTGACCAACTGCCATTTTGAACCTGCTTTCTTCATGTAGAGCACATTGCAAAGCTCATCTCTGGTGGATGTATTACTATAGATCTGATCTTTCCAGGATTAGATGAAGCTGATTCCTTAGTTCATGCTGAACAAAGACAGTCCTGACTATAGCTGCCACCCAAACAGGCAACAAACTGAGCTCAGAAACACTCTGAAGTTGAAAACTTGATTCTTTAAAGGAACTACTACCCTATCAAAAATAATTTGCATTGTTGTCCCAGAATGTTTCTGTCTCTTAACAAAAGACTATCATGTCTTGTCTGGACTGAGATTCAATTTGTTTGAAACCAGAGGTGTATCTATGGGGCAGATGAAAGCATTGCACTCTCCCAATAAGAATGCCACCCTTCAATTATCATTTCCTTCAATCTCCAAATTTCTAGCATTTCTAGAAATTTCTAGGGTAAGACACTGAAAGTAATTTGTGAAACTCATCTATTTACTGTGTTTGCATTTGTTTAGTAACTTTGCCTGCCTCTTTTCTTTGGATGCCAAAATCTAAGCTACTGTAAGGCTAGAAATTTGGGGACTGAAGCAAAATTTCATAAAGGGTAGAGTTTTTACTTCAGGGGCAGTATTTGTGCCCCAATCTCCATAACTACATCCCTACTTGAAACTAAGCTAAATTCACTTACATACCTTGAGTTATATAAGATGTCAGTGACCAATTTGTCCATATACAGGTTGAACTTAGGTAGAAGATTACATTACATATTTGTTGCCATATCCTACATTCCATTCTGTGGGATGTGCTATTTTCATAACTGAATATATTTATGGCTGGAAAACATGGTCAAAGGCACACTGGCTGGAAGACAGCCAGGTCAGACTGACCTTAGAAATGGTCAGGTCATAAGTTCAGAAAGGATTAGGTGGGAAAACCCAATGCTAATGGGTTTGTGATCATCCTTTCAAGACCTCAGTCTACATGCAAATCCAAATACAATAGAAGGAAAACTGACCAAGTGAAGCAATCAGGGACCATACTGTAATCCTGCCCTATGTAAATCCTAGATAGAACCCCTTCCCCCAACCAGCCATTATGATATTTTCATGCCTCCATCAATGTTTTGTCAACTAGAGTTAAGACAATCAGCTCATTAAAGACTTCTTCGTCAGCCCTGGGAGAAAGCAATTACAGTTTTGTTCACATACCCTCATATATAAACACCAGTTGCAGCCCCCACAAATTGTAGTACTTTGATGTAATATGTGGTGCCCAAACCTCTGTTCATTCTTGCCACTCTCAGACACTGTTTGAGCCACTCTGCTTCAACCTTCTTCTTCAGGACTGGTAACTGTCACCATTTTCACCCAATCTCTTTCTCTTTCTCCACCCTTTCATACCTCACTTTCCAATAGCTTGTATGGTTCTTGAGGAGTGTCCGATTTCTTGTATGTTTTGACAATCCAAATAAAATACTCTGTTTAATTTTTAACTGTAGTCCTCTCTACAGTTAGTATCGGTATACACAGTATGTCAGGAAAGGTTGGACAAAACCTGTAGTCCAAAGAAAATACTTTGTGATGTAAATTGTCAAGTGCACCTGTGAAAAGTTATGTGACTCTAGCTGAGTCATGCTGAGTCAGTCTGATGGGCAATCAGGGGAGAAAGTTGCATCAGATATGGGGAGAATGCAATGGTAGATCAGGATTGCATCAGCTATGGGTCTGTATAAATGTAGCCAAGTACTAGTCAATATTGCACACACGGTGCCTGAACGTGTATGATGGAGGCTCTGCCAGAAAGAGCAAGCTGAGGAATACGGGAATGCCTTCTGGACATTCTTGTAAATATGTATATATTGTAACTCAAGAATAAACTGCCTCCTTGATGGAAGAGAACAAGTGGCGTGGGTGAGTTTTTCCTGGCTACAGTGCACTGCTGCCCAGTTAATCTGTGCTGGGCACGCTTAAATAGCTGTGAAACCAATCTCTGCTATATTTCGGCTTTTTGTACACTTGACTCTGGTACAGCTTTTTGGCCAGAACTCAGTGGTCGAGAGGGAAACGCTATCGTGGTTTTGTGTAGCTCCCAGCATCCCCAACTCTCCCGGTGACAGGGTGATACAGTATACCATCCTCTCACAGGCCTCCTTGGAGCTATAATTCCCCAAATTCTAAGGAGAAGCTGACATTGTGAGGGGACCTCAAAGTTCCTTTCTGCTTGGGGTAACATATTCCTCTAAAAAGCCAAATTCAGTCACTCCTATAAAATAAGGGACAACTTACCACAAATGCTGTTAACTTATGGAACCCAAACATAGCTTGCTGTATGCTCATAAGGCACACCTATGAAGTAAAAGTAGGAAGGAGGTGCACACATGCATACAAGCTTCACTCAACGTCCCATGGAGAACATTTGAGATTTTCATGTGTTCAGCATAACAATCAGGAAGAGGATTGTGTAAGCATGTTCGGTAGAATCCTGTAAGACAGAGTTCCTAAATATATGGACTTGTGTAAGTGCATTCAGTTGAACATGTTTACAAATAGCTTTCATCTCTTTGTACTAATTGTCAAAGGTTTCTGGGCTAAGCATGCATGAACATTGGTGTAGCACTTAAACATGCTTCCACATCACCCTTCCTCAGGTACATCCCTCTTGTGTTGAAGAAAAATACTTGCACATGGCCTATATCTCTATGTATTTCTCTGTTTCTGCTGGTAAAAGCAGTCTATTATTCTCTTTGTTCATAAGATCTTGTCCTTTCCAACCAACCAGATGAGGAGGAATAAATATGATTGCTTTTGTTTGATCATGAGGGAAACCCTCTTTATGTGTTCATTCCTCTGCATGAATAGAAGAGAAAGTGGATTTGTGTTCCAGCCATCCTCATCCCACAAGTCAGCATTGCTTATTGTGCGGTGCCCATGCTAGTAACTCCCTTGGCTCATGTCTAGGCTGTTGACTAGGTATTACCACAGAGTTGCCCACAATGAGAAACAGTGAAAGCCAGCATGGTGTAGTGGTTGAGCACTGGACTATGACCCTGGAGACCAGGTTTTGATTCCCTCCTGAGCCACAGAAACCCACTGAGTGACTTTGATTACATCACTCAGTCTCAGTCCCAGAAAACCCCATGATACATCACCTTAGGGTCTCCATAAGTCAGAAATGATATGAAGGTGCATAACAACAACACAGTCCACAGGGATTTCCCTACTCTCTCCCTCTCCCTCTGTTTTTCATGCATAAACAACACAGACACACAGCCCTGCAGCTACCTTTTGGCTTTATTTAGACATGTGAGTATGCTTGGAAACTTAGAATTGCAGAGAGAGTATGTGGAAACCTAGCGCTGAAACAAATATAACATGTGCCTATAAATTAAAGGGCCCCCCTTAAGAAAATGAAATTTCACAGTGTAATTACCCCTATTTCTTCACAGAAAACATAAAGAAATTTATGGAACTAATTACTCTGATAATGGAGAGGAATCTTTCCCCCTGCCTTTCATTACAATCCTGCCTTAAAGGAAGATATGGGCAAATGTAATTCACTGAGCAACAGACTCATTCCAGCATTCTGTATTTCTACTTATTAGAAATGGTGGAGGTTTAATACCTATCATCACTAAATATAAACATTTTGTGTAGAAAAAAAGTTCTATAATGAGATTTTGTTTGCATGTTAACTTGAAATATATTAAAAAGATTTTTTTTGAAAAAAAATACTAAGTTAGAAATGATTGATTATTCCAAAATATTCAGTCTACACATTGTAACCTGGTGCACATTCTGCATAGCTAGACTATTTAAAATACACTGAAATTAATGGGTGCTTAGCAGACTAACGGTGTGCAAGAATCCAAACTAATTGTGTTTTTTTGTTTTTTGTTTTGCACTAAATTTATTACAAGAAAACTGGAGCTTTTGTTTAGATCTGTTTCATAAGCATAGGGTGGAACTGAGAGGTATAAGATTGGCTAAATGTTCTCTGTGACTATCTGAACAACTAGTGCCAATAAATATTAAATTCAAGGTGACCAACATCATCAATATGTGAACAGGCTTGTAAAACATAGTGAAGAAATCACCTTACACAGCAGATGCCAGGGTGGTAGTCTGTCCCAGCCAGTCTTCCTAACCCTGCTTTCTCTTGGATTATATTTGTCCAACCTGTCCTGTAGTTCAAAAATTAGTCTGCTTCTTTCAGGTATTATGAAAGACTCTCCCCTCTCCACAGAGTTGAAGGAAGAATCAGTTGTCAATATAGTTAGCTTCTCTACATAGAACAGTTGGAGGCACTATTTTGTTCTTGTTGTATGCAGAACATTGTGTCAGGCCTGGTGTGGCTATCATCCAACAGTCTGACCAAAAAACCATGCAGGACAGAATTACATAGGTGAGGAGGCAGAACTGCAGACAGGAAAATATTTGACTATAAACAGGTGCTGTTACCGGATCCATATTTGCCTACCACTACCCAGAACAATTTTCCTTTGCTCTTTGAACAACCCAGGTAACTATTTCCCTATTCTGTCCTAAAGGTCTAAATACCAAAAAAGAAACACCTCCTTAAGAAGCAATACCAGTGTTCCTACTCTGTGTTCTTGTTGTTGTGTGCCTTCAAGTCAACTTTGACTTATGGTAACTCTATGGTGAACAAATCATGGGGTTTTCTGGGGCTGAGACACACCCAAGGGTCATGTTGTAGGTTTCTATGGCTGAGCAGGGAATCGAACCCTGGTCTTTAGGATTATAGTCCAATGTCCAAAGCACTACACCATGCTGGCTCTGTTTACCTTTCACATTTCCCACTACCATTATTATAAATAAGTTGGCTTAATTTATTTTTCCTTATTGAATGCTATCTGTCAAAGTTAACAATAAGGAAAGGAAGTCTATTCACTTGTGACAATGATTCATTTCTTGCACATCTGTTTGATCATCACACTTTGACAATCCAGGAAAGCCAAAAGTAAAGGAAGCTTTACAAGGATCCTAGCTGTGGAATAATGGCCACAGAATAGCCTGATGCCTACAATTTCAGATGCAAAGTTAATTAATTTAGTAGGACATGCTTTGAAGGACACTAATGAAAGCAGATTCTCTCTGTTATCAAAATCCTCCTCCAAAGAACAAATTCTACATATTATGGAAATATTATTCCTCCCTCAACACAGCCATAGTCTCAGAGAAAAATAGGAAAGAATATTAATTCTGTATTACAGTTCTTATTCTAAATGTATTAGTGTGTGCATTCATTGTGGACCTCTGAGAGAACTTTTCTTATTGGGCAGCATATAAATGTGAGAAAGAAATATGTGCATATGTGTGTTCTGTGGGGAAAAAAGTGTATCTCCTATTCTTTCATGTAAATATGTTCTGGTAAATGTAGGATATGCACAGAGCCTTCTAAATGATCAGACTCCATAATATGGAATAGTTCTCTCAAGTCAAAACCTGCCGGTGTCTCTCAGCATTTTAAAATATACAGAATTTCTGTATTGCGCCTTGGAACCATTCTATATATTAAAGAATGAGATTTAGACTGGTAATTTGCCCAAATAATCTGTAATCCCAACATGTTGATGTGAGTTGTGAACTCTGTGGAAGGTCATTCTTTTTATTGAAAGAATATAGTAGGAGTAAAACAAACCATCTGGCATTTTATGCATTGTTTTCTATTTTAGCAGCTTCACTTTAGCAGCTTTTCTATTTCAACAGCTTCATTGTATTTGTCTTTCAGTTTTATATCAGCAGCCTCTTATTTTACTTCCCCACCCCTAATATTTCTACTGGGTACTGAGTTAAAAATAATAATAATATGTGTGCCTCATTGACTTTGGCACAATGAGCTGGGTTACTTAGCCACCGTTTGATATTTGAAGCAGTAGCACCGTGTTCAGTTTATAAGTCTGGGAACAAGAGGAGCTGTACAAGAGAAATGGTATTCACACAACAAATGTATGAACTAGAAATGACAGATGAGCCATGCACCTAGAGTTTCAATTTGAACAGGAGAGACATCTTGTACTTTAGGGATCCAGTCTCCAGGCAACTAGAGATTGGAAAAAAGCATTCATTTCCTTCCTGTTCTACAACAGTAGACTCCAAATAATACGAGAGGAGTGATAGCAGAAAATGCTTTTGGCATTACATTGAAATGCTTTCCAAAATAGAAGGGATGACCATTGTTTCATCATCATTGAATTAGTTCACAAATGATTTCTTCCTTTTTTAAACAAGTGACTGATTATATTAATGCACCTAAAGGATTGCATGTTAATGGAAATCTCTGAATCACTACTTGTTTTTCAGAAGCTTCTGAATGCTCTCATTATTGCCAGGAGTTATAAAGGTAAGACTTCAGTTTGAGTGGGATTTTGCAATCAAGTAAGGAAGTTGAGGGTTTGTGGATGAGGAATAGAGTTGCGTAAACAAGAGCTTGTACTGTTAAGTCTAAGAAAAGATTTTTATCGGAAGACCTATGAGAAGAACAAAGGGAAAAAGAGAGAAATAAATATTATTGTTCGTTTGAATCTTTGTTTAAATGTCTGAGGTTGCAGTCCTAATCACATCAGAGTGGGCATTGTATCACACACACATTTTTTACTGTGCATGCATAGAATTGTGGTTATTGAGGCCTAGGAAAATGTGTGTGACATAACGGATACAGTGTAGTACATAGAAAATGTACACAGAAAAGTACACTTTGAGCTCATTTTTTTTTCCAGAAAATATTTTTCTGGGAAAATTCTAAGATTATTTTTTTCCTTCACTCCTCTTCCAAGAAGACTACTCCATGAAATTTTCTCTGCATATTCTCTAACCACATTGCTTCCATTTTGCCACTGAAAGGGCCTAGGCTAGAGGTAGAAGATATGTCTCCCTCCAAATAGTTTTGAACCGCAACTCCTAGAACTCCCAGCATGGATGCAATGGTGATCTGGCTGTGACATCTGTCATCCCATTGATCACTAGGGTTGATTCAACTGATCTGTCTGGTTAAGCAGGTATCCCCTTTGTCCCTCACCACTCCACGTGTGTCCCTCCTAAAGCTGAGTGCTCCAGAAAAGAGGATGACATCCCAGATAGAAGGAGTGTGCTGTTATTTGGTAAAGGGTATATGACAGCTGCACTGTCTTGCTAGAACCTCCAAACAAGCTCAATATGATGCACTTGATCCCACCCTGAGCAAGGCTTTGTGCAAGTAATTTGTATTTTTTCCTGCATTTTTTTTAATTTCCCCCTTGTGCATGTGTGTGAAAAAAAGAAGGACCTTGACAAGCTCCCCCATTAGCTAGCTAGTAAATACCTGAACTAGATAATGCTATTGTAAGGTGGATTTGTAATTAGTTAACTGGCTGGATGCTCACCAATGGCTATTTTTCATCCTGGACAAAAGTGACTGGTGGAGTGGCACAGGGTTCTGTCTTGGACCCTGTGCCATTCAACAGCTTTATCAGTGATTTGGATGAAGAATAGAGAGCATTCCTATCAAATTTGCAGATGACCCTAAACGAGGAAGGGTAGCTAACACCCCAGGAGGCAGGACAAGAGTTCAACATGGCTTTAACAGATTAGAGAGATAGAACAAAACTATATTTAAAAAAAAAAACCACCAATAGGGAGAAATGTAATGTACTACACTTGGGCAGAAAAAAATGGCATATATAGATATAAGATGGGAGACACCTGGCTTGACCACAGTACTTCTTAAAGGGATCTAAGAGTCTTAGACCCTTTTCACAAGACATTTGCCATGCGAAAGGGCCTCCAGAGCATCACGCGATTACGAGGAACATTTCAGATGACGTCTTCGCAATCACACAACACTGCTGGGGCCGGCAGGCACCGATCATGGACTACTTCATTTTCGGCTTGTAGCCGAAAATGGTGCGCAGTTGCTCATCGCTCTGGGGCCCCATGTGCACTTACCTTGTGTGTGGAGCTCCAGAGCTGCGGCCCTTGCACTTCCTCCCCCGTGCAGCCTGGGAAAATACCCAGCTGTGCTGCGGAAGGAAGAAGTGGAGCCCTCATGCTGCCTGCCAGCCGGCAGGCAACTCCTGCAGAGCTGAAGCAGCAGGGACACGAGAGCGTCTCGCAAGAGGCTGCTCGCGTGATCCCCGCATGACTGCGCTGGACACAAAGGTAAGGTGCAGAAAGGACCTTAGTAACCCAGATGCTGAATATGATTCAGCAGTGTAATGCAGTAAAGTGCAATGCTGGAACATGTCCAGAAGAGGGTAACCAAAATGGTAAAGACCTGGAAAGCATGCCTTGTAAGGAGCAGCTCAGGGAGATGGGCATGTTGAGTCTGGAGAAGATGCTGTTAAGAAGTGACATGATAGCTATGTTTAAATATTTGAAAGGAAGTCACATGGAAAATGAAGTAAGCCTATCTTCTGCTGCCCCAGAGACTCAGACACAGAGGAGTGGCGTCAAACTTCAGGAAAAGAGATTGCATCTAACTTTAGGAAGAATGTTCTGGTAGTAAGAACAGTTTGACAATGAAACACGCTGCTTTGGAGTGTGGTCGAGTCTCCTTCATTCGATTTTTTTTTTTAAACAGAGGCTGGATGGCCATCTGTTGGGAATGCTTTGATTGTGTTTGACAGGAGTTGGGCTTCATAGCCCTTGTGGTCTCTTCCAGCTCTATAATTCTATGAGAAGTAGCAGTAGGAAAACATGGAAAGTGAAAATGTCTGGTAGTCCTGTAAAATTCAATAAATAGGGGAGTGTGACTCAGTAACCATTTCTGCATTACATTATTATAGTGCTATTATTCCACTTTCAATATCCTATGGAATCCTGGGGTTTGCAGTTTGAGGAAAGGCATTCAGAATTGTCAGGGTAATGTGAGATATGCACCTCAGAGCATATGCAGAGTTCTGATAAGGAAGTGGTGCCTAGCTACAACCAGTTGCTCCAGATAGGGGAAAAAAATCATCTCAAGACTCAAAGTAATAAGGCTTAGTGTCATTTATTCAACAGAGCACAGAAGATAAGTGTTAGGGTTTTTGGCAGCAAACCTAGAAGGGAAAAAAAAATAAGGCACAAAAAATAGCAGAATGGAAGACACGCAGTATGGCCAAAGGCAGTACAAAAACAGCCTACAGGAGCATGTCCAAAGGCGAATGACCTAAGGCAAATTACACTGTCACACCTAAGCCTTTTTTTAAGGGCTTAACCACACCCCAGTCCATATGGGGTGACCCAATCGCACTCATAGCATGCAACCTCCTCATGTTGAGTGCTCTCTGATGAGGTAAGATCTTTTGAGGCAGGCTAGCCAAAACACTCCCTTGTAGTTCTCCTTCAAGGTTACATCACCTCATCTCTCCATCCACTTAGAAAAACCTTTTCTGGTCACATCATACTCACTCTTTGAATGCCCTGACGAGAATTCTCATCCAGAGAGCTCTTTGGCCTCAGTAAAGTACAAACCTCAGAATTCCACAGGATGCGGAAAGTGGAATAATAGACCTATAACAGTGCAGGGTGGAAAAGGCCCATGATAAAAGTCTAGACTTATGACAGTGCAGTGTGGAAATGGCCCATGATAAAAGTCTAGTCTGGAAGCACTTAAATAGAAATTGTTTCCTAGAAAAATGATGGGAATTTGAGGTTTTAACTAAGCTGTAGACATATCTATCTATCTATCTATCTATCTATCTATCTATCTATCTATCTCAGGCAGCAGCCAGTACAAAGAGGGTCTGTTCTCCTGTCAACAGAATACAGTAGACTGATATTTCCACCACCTCCTGTTAATCCTGTTAGCAATCTTTTAGTGCAAGGAAGAATTGTGACAGGGATCCTGTTTCTGATTGATGATCAAATATTGCTGCTGGGAGTTGGGTGGAACATCAGTCAGGACTTCTGACCCCCATTGACTGAAGACCAGATCGTTGTCAGTCAGAGTGGCTGCTGCCTCATTAGTCAGGACTGGGGGAAGGGATCGGATCAGATCAAGAGATACTACTTGGTTAATTATACTAAATAGGTCATTCATAGTAAATAGCTTCTTTAGTATCTTGGTCATTGTTTTTTTTTTTTCTCTCTGTGTGGGATAGATAACTCAATATTCACTTATTTTGTTTCCTTAATAACCCTTACTGTCTAAATAAATTTGGCCATTCTAATTTGGATCCAATCAATTGTTCATGTGTGGTAATTGCCAGTCTCCAATGTGTGTCAAAGATCACAATTTATAGATGAAAGTTTTGGTTTTGAATTTTAGTTTTCCCTCTGTATAGATATAAATCATGAGTTTTGACTCCTTTGACTTCAACGAGTGGCTAACAATATAGCAGGGGTGGGTAAAGTTCAGTCCTTCAGAAGTTGTTGGATTGCAACAGGCATGATGGGAGTTATACTCTAAAAAAAAAAAAAACAACTCTGGAGGGCTGCATTTTTTCCCACTCTATGTTGTGGAGTTCTCAACAGAACTTTTATCACAGTCATGATCTCAAACTTACTAATTCAAAATACAATGTATCCAAATGTCAAATGTCAAAGTGTGTACAAATGACAATGGCAACAGAAGAAAAGAAGACACATATCTGAACCTTTCTGCAGTATTGAATTCATTGTCATGACCCTGAAGTATCCAAACCCTGAGATGGATTCTTAAGATATTTCTGAAGAGGTATCTGATATGCTAAATATGTTATATGAGAACAAACAAACAGTGTGAAACTTGTATGGATTTTCATTCAATGATACCTGTCATGGAGTCTAGCAGGCTACTCCAGGATTTGCTTATTAGAAGGCAAACAGCATAACTGTGAACAGGCTGAAGATTCTGGAGAATAGGTTGTTGTGGGTTTTCTGGGCTTTGAGACCGTGTTCTGTTAGTATTTCCTCCTGACGTTTTGCCTGCATCTGTGGCTGGCATCTTCAGAGGATCCTCTGAAGATGCCAGCCACAGATGTAGGCAAAACGTCAGGAGAAAATACTAATAGAACATGGCCTCAAAGCCCAGAAAACCCACAACAACCTATGGATTCCAGCCATGAAGCCTTTGACTTTACATTCTGGAGAATGTATGAGGTGTTTGCGCAGTCCACATTTTGAAGCAAATTGACTTCATCAGCATACCCAGATAAATCTGCAAAGCTGAATGAAGTTAGCTTTGGATTTTGTAGTTCTTTGAATTATGTAGTGTATTTATTTATTTAGGTTATTATATTAATATGCCACTTTTCTTCCAAAGTGGGACCCAAGGTGTTCCCACCTCTCTCTCCTCAGTCCCACAAGCACATGGCTTTTATCTCCTTGCAAAGGGAGACAGGTGGTCCTCTAGCTCATCTTCTAGCGGTTGGCTGGGTACTTAAGGCCTTGGTTCTGGCAGACTGTCAATGGCCCTTTCCGCATAAGGCAAGGGAATTGCTCCGTACCGTTAACTACCGCTTCTTCTGGGATCCGAAGCAACACGGACTATTCCTGAAGCCCTTCTGCAGGACTCCTTCTTGGTTCAGGGCGAATCGGAGCAGTGCGAGGTCTGTAGATCCACAATGCTCCAGCTTCCAAAATGGCGGTTCCGGCTTCCAAAATGGCAGCTTCTGGTTGGTCGTGGGTCCTGACCAACTGCTGAAGCTCGCCAAGCCTAAAGCCCGCCCTCCGCAGATTGCAGGCTCGCATTGGTGCGAGCCTGCGAATCTGCACAAGGGAGCAGGAATGCAATGGTGTGTTCCAGGAAAATAAAGACCTGTTTTTTGCAGTCTTTAGAAAACACGCTGGAGGACCACTCGGGGTTGTTTTGGAGCAGACTGAGATGTGGATCTCCGGTAAGTAGTCCTCTCCTAGTCTGCTCCAAGGTGCAGATGACCTCTGTAAGAGGACGCACTGCCCCGTTCTAATTGCCTAGTGCAGAAAGGGCCAATGTTTGTGTCAGGCAGCAGTCCACCGGGAAGGTTCACAGCAGGCAACAAGCAGGCAAGCAGCAAGAAGACAGTCAGCAAGCAGTGTAGCCCTTTGCATAACAATATTAAAAAATAGTTATAAAACTGCATATTTTCAGATATAATAGTTAGACATTTATAAAGTTTTATTTCATTTCACTACTCTGTCTCCTGGCAGCAAACATAAGGTTACTGACACAGACTCTAGGCAGAGTATCTGCAGTATTGTTTACATTCAGATTTAGTCTGTTAAACCTCAGTTTATAATAGCACCTAGACAGTGGATTTTTGAAAACTCACCAAATTGCTAAATCCAGTTTTGGGGGATGAGGATACTTATGTTTTCTCATCTATACAGACATAAATTTAATCAATTATTATTTACATAAAATAGTGTGCATATTGCCGCATTGACTGGCAAATAGCAAAAAAAGAGAGAGAGAGAGAGAGAGAGAGAAATCAGAAACACTTGAAAGTATTAAATGACATTACATAATTTCCTAGCTGAGGTATTCTCCTAGGGTGACACTATTTTCTAATTTTGTGCCAGTGTGCCTTCCAGCCACTACATGTGCTTTAAGAACAAAGATGATTTATTCATTATCCCCTTATTTCTAAAAATGGTTTCCTATCTTTCTTTTACAATAGCTCAGATTAATCTGTTTTACTATGATAAATAAGACAAAATAATTAAGAGAAGTACACTGGATCATGAAATGGGAAAATCAGGAGAGGAAAAGATTATTAAGATCAAAATATATAAAAGTATTTCTGAACTATTCAGTTCTTAGGCATAGATATGGTTGGAATACCTGATCCAAAACTATTTTTATAGTTGTTAGTGTTCATGTATCCCAAATGTATACCTGTTTACTGAGAAGTAAATTTAATTTTTTACTCTAGGATTATTCACATGGACAATTCAGCATGGCCACTTTAGCTCTGACATTCAGAATGGCTGTTCCAGTGTGTCCATTTCAGAATTTCTCCAGCCAGAGTCCTCTCCCAAACTGTTCCTTCCCCTAGTTTCCTCTTCACATCTTCAAAGCATCCAGAAACTCCAGAAAGCCATTTGGAAGAGCAGACTACAGCTCTCAGGATGCACTGTTCTGCTTTCCTTTCCAGTGTCTTTTCCCTGTAAGGAGGATGTAAAGGTGGTAGCGGTGGCATTAAGGGAGAATATATACATCTAAATCTAAAGGAGAATTGTGTAAATTGAAAGTGTAAAAAACTCTCAAATGTCAGTACTGAAATGCTCAGTACTCAAACAGCCTTTTTGAACTTGTTGCCAGCACTGCAACTGCCACTCTGAATTGTCAGCATTGAACTGGTCCCACTGAATCATCCCATTCAGTTTTGGTAGTATGTACTTTCAACTGATCGAACATTGTTTTGTTGGCTTAAATTGCAGAATCAGCAAGAATAAGTCTCACAAAAATATGTGATAAAGCAGTACGAATAATTGTTAAGGGAAAAGTATCTTTGGTATCTTTGGAAGTAGAAAATGGCACAGTGTTGAATAGAAGGAAATGTACTTTCCAGATGGAGTCTCTTATGATTTGATCATTTATAAACATGGTAGCCAACAGCCAACTACTTAGCTGCAGACCAACCAAACCCAACTGGAATTGGGAAGAAGACACAGAAGGGTAGACTGAAGGAGCTTGGAGCACCTGAATTGTTGGTCACAGAAGTATAGACTTTTGGCACCCAATATGAGGCTGTTGACTCTGCTTTTCAGAGCTGTAACATCAAGTCTTGCACCTTAAGTCTGTGAGTGTTGTGGTAGCTAATTCTGATGTGTCACATAAGCAGTTTGCTGTGCATCTTCTTACTGATGTGGTTTTTGTAGACTGAGGAAAATTTATTGTAATATTAAGTATTTGCGTAATGGGTACATGCTGCATATAGCATAGGTAATAAATTTAAATAACAAAATTATTTCATCAAAGAATGTTGAAAGGAGTGTAGGTATACATGATAGGTAGATTGTTCCCTTAACTGGGACCATAGAGATTAAAATAAAGCAAGTCATTTCCCATGTGTTGGGAGCATTATAGGGAATTACAAAACAGAAGACATCTGCTCAATAAAATATTGACATGATCCATCCAGATGTATATCATTGCAACATTTTATTGTTGTTAGCAGCAAGAAATAAATTGTAAACCCAATTCTTCCACTGAAATCAATGAGATTTAGAATTGAATCCTACCTCCTCATCACCTCAGTTCTCAATACAGTACAAAAGTATTCATGCACTTTCACCTTGAAGCAAGATCTTTTTCTGACTTATGTTCAGAAATCATAGTTATAGGCAGGAAGTTCAGCCATCTTGACCTTGGAGCAGTAACGTATGTCATCAGCCCTTGAGGAACTGGGATTAGGCACTTAAAGTTTGATCCAACACACCAAAAAATCAATAAAGGCTATTACATACATAGTATCCATAAGACATTCCCTTCTGATTGTAAATCATTACATTCTAAACTGGAAAAAAAAACACTTTGAGAAATCAAGAATGCCAATGGTTTAACATATATTTTTAATGGAATTGCTGCAAAATAAACTCAGTCCTTAATATTATCCAAGACAATGATGAATTCATTCAAATGGATGGGCTAACTAATTGTAGCATGGCAAAAACCAAAAATAGATGATCACTTTTCTCTCTTAACACACATCGATAGGAAATACATAAGTATAAAAGTACAATATTAGTAATTTTAATCATTGGTAATAACAACTATTCAAGATTTTTCAGCCATAGCTTCCACAACCTGTTAAGTTGTACAGTTTTCCATATTCCAATGTTTCATGTTTGCTAGAAAAAGGGTTCCATAAAGAACATTCTTTTTTCATTGCTTCAACAAAGAGATGACAGCTACCCTTCTTGGTGGCAGTAGTGACAGGTTCTGGCTAGCTAAGGAAAGCTGACCAAATATCCAGAATCAGCACAAGTTTTCATCAACTTCACATACAAGTGTATTAGAGAATATATGTTTTGATAAGTTCACTGCATTGTGTTTTTTCCTGTTTCCAAAGCAATATAATCAAAATAGGCAAAACCAAGTTTAAATGAATGATCATACCATTGTGTTACTGCAGTTATAGTCTGAACTTGAGGGATATTAGATATCATTTGATAATCAAGAATTTGGCCTTCACTACCCATTCATCCCCATGTGCTTGTGAGGCCCCCGGACAAGCACGCACACAGACGCGGGGGGAAAATAGCTGAACCATTCAAATCACAATCCAGACAGGCCAGTAATTGCCGATTGCAACTTTAGGAGACCTCAAGACAAGTACCTTCTTAAGATCACATTATGTATGCACACTGTTTACAAAAGATCCCCTGCCCCGAGCAGGCAGCTTGATGAGTGGACTATCCAACTCTCAAGCACTCTGCGTTTGCATACTGTCTACGGTATTGACAACGCTGTCATAATTCAATCATCTAAAGTACTGACCTTTCGGAGGCTTGGTCTCCAGCCCAAAATCCATTGTTTACCCCGGGAACAGACTAGCCTGCGGGAACATTTTCCCCTATAAGAACCCCTGACTTTGAGCATCTCATCGGATCGCTCGTGACTTGCCTCCCGACTTGCTGCCTCTCCATTTGACGAGCCTCCCCTCAGCCTCCACATGCTGAGAACCCATGCTCCCCAGCTTCTCTATACCGGGCTACAGGACCAGGTGTCGTATTTCCCCAAAAACTCCTCCTGAAAATCCCCTATCTATTTTCCTCTCTTTATTTCTTTAGGACTGTGTGCCTGGCTGCGCAATTGTGCAGTACTTCTTAATTTTCTAACTGAGTGAGTGCGTACATTTGCTGTTATTTTATAAATAAACACAATTATTCTTAACTTCTGTTTGATTATTGACTCAGCCTAACCCTGTAGACACTGGGTAAAAGATCTTGCTACATTGCCCCGCCTCTTGCATTGCTAACTAGTGCTCTAGCTAATTCCCATTCCCCATTATTTTAAGCACATTGAGGTGTCCCTCCCGGGACCCCCAGAAATCAGGGTAACAATTGGCTATCATATATTTATTTTTGAAGATAATTTATTGCTTATTACAATACTTCAACATTTCTGTTATAAGGTAACATATAAGAAATACTAAATACACAAATGTATTTGCAAATGTATGCAGTGTCCACACCGGTATAAATGTGACTAGTTCATTGTGGCATGTGAGGACAAATAATTTCTGTAATTCTGTCCATGGGAGAAAACAATTATTTACACAGTCTGTTTTTGCTTAGCATTTACAAACCCCAAAGTGTTTTGAGATTGTTTTCTGTGCTTTTTTACATTAAAAAAATAGTGTTTTCAGTGCAAAACAAAACAAGACCACAACACATGTGGCCTTGCTAGGCAACAAATGTTTAAAAAAAAAAACACAAAAATGAATTAAAACAAAAAGAGTTTTAAGGAATGATCACATGCCAGGCTTTATTTGTGATTGCTACATCATTAGGAATTCAAAAAAAGGAAATCATTACCGTTTAGTTGGTGCAGAATTTTAAAAAGCTGATATTTCTCAACTGTCCCCCCACTCAGTCCTTCGGATTATATGGATTTTCATGGTCATCAGGAGTTTTGTACCTGAGTGGCATCAGCATTCCCAGCTTTGTTTCTTCTGGCTTTAGAACCAGGTGAACCTGTGCAGTTGCTATCCTGGTACCTGGATGCTATAATAAATTGGATAAGAGTCAGGTAAACTGAAGTTGATTCCTAATGAGATGGAGACTCTTTACAGCAAAGGGCAAGTTAAATTATGTATTCTGGACAGGGTTGAACATCACCCTAAGGAGCAAATGTCTACATTGGGAGTATGCCTGGTTTCATCTGTGTTGGAAACCAAAATAGCCTATTTTAGTGAAATTTGGTTAGCATGCTAGGTACTACTGTTTCTGTACAGGGACAACTTTGATATACTAGTTCATGCAGTGGGAATTTTCTACTTTGACTATTGTGAGTTTTGTTTTTTCCCCCACTTGAGGTTATCTTTGAAGGTAACATGGAAGCTGCAGTGCCTGAACTATTGTCAGAACACTATGTGAAACTATATATGGTATAATTTTTAAAGGAATTATACTAGCTGACAATATATTTCTAGTCTGAATTCAAACTGTTGCTCACTACTTTCAAAGCTTAAAATTAATAAGATCCTCAATCTCAGGGAATACTTTTCCCTATATACCCATGTCCAGTCAAGATCTGCTGGGGACTGAATGATTCAGGGCAGATCAAGTGAAATATTTCTTCAGACAACACACAGTACAATGTGGAATTCATGCCACATGATGTGGGTGATGGATCCAAACCTGGAAGCTTTGAAAGAGGATTGGACAAATTCATGGAAGATGTGGCTATCAGTGGCTACAATTCATGGTATTGCCTCCAGTGCTGGATCCTGTATATATGTTCTAGGGGATGAAGTGTGGCAAAGTGGTGTTGTATACCTCTTCTCCTTATAGTTCCCCCATGGGTGAGTAGTTGGTCACAATATAAACAGAATACAAACTTTTGGTATTATCCAGCATGGTTCTTCCTATGTTCCTTTTTTCAGATGTTCAGATCTGATTTGACTCATAAGCCTCTGCTTTGTTTTTGTTTTCTTTTCAAGACCTAAGAAGTGTTACTTTCTGCTAAATTGTTGAGAAGTCTCTGGCAAATCTTTCCTGACATAAATGAGGAGGAAACCAAATAAATATACAGTTCTGGAAGGAAAAGGAAGCTTTTGAAATGTGATCCACATTTATTTTATACAGGCCTTGAAAACAAGGAAATGGTTATTTTCTGATTCTCAGCTCACTCAAGAGGCCTAATGATGCATATTCGTGTACTTTCACTGACTTTGTTCTAAGAATTAATTCATGACCGACATAATTATGCCATTTAAGTGTAAGAGACTCGGGTCACAAAGTTTCCTGTAGTGACAAGTTCTAAAGTAAAAGTAATTGCTCAGTTTTATGAAATGTTATGGAAAGCTGATTATAAATGATTGATTTTTTTTTAAAAAAAGATTTCTCTTGCAAAACACAGTGGGATACAGATATGGGAGAGCAAGAGGGAATACAAACGCATTAGGAGTGATTAGACTCCAGTCCTCAGACCATTTTTTCCAAAGGCACTTGCTTCTTCTATTTGGAGTCAGTAGAACTAAAATGTTGTCAATTGCTTACTTATATATTTGAGAACAGAGTTTGTCCTCTAAGAAGAAAGCAAATATAACACAAAGAGATAAAAAAGTATGATCAAGCTAACAAACTTTGAATCATCCATTCACAAAACTTCCCAAAGAAATCCAGCATCAACCAGGCTACTTGATACATAGGCTATCTTCAGTAAAGATAATACTACTGCAACCAGCAGCAAAATACTCCAGTGTGGAGGGTTCCCATTCACTGTCCCAACCAGGCATACTGCCTTCCAGTCCTAGGCCCTTTTTGCACAGCATTTGCCATGCGAAACGGTCTCTGGAGAGGCACGCAATTACAAGGAGTGGTCCACATGATGTCCTCGCAATTGCGCAATGCTGCTGGAGCCAGCAGGTGCCAATCACACACTATTTCATTTTTGGCTTGTAGCCGAAAATGGTGCACAATTGTGCATCACGCCAGGGCCTCACACTTATTTACCATGTGTGCGGAGCCTCTGGAGCTGCAGTGCTCGCACTTCCTGCCCCAGTGCGGCCTTGGAAAATCCCAGGCTGCACTAAGGAAGGAAGAGGAGGAGCCCTCACGCTGCCTGCTCACCAGCAGGTAGCTGCTGCAGAGGTGAAGCAGCAGGGATGCGAGAGCCTCTTGCAAGAGGCTGCTCACGTGATCCCCGTGCCCCAGCGCCACAAAAAAGGTAAGGTGCAGAAAGACTCCTACTCTTACACCCACACTCAGTTTTTTAAATACTTTTTCTGCAACCAACAGTTCTGTCACCAAGGAGAATGCTAACGGCTTCACTAGGTTCATCCAGGGGTGTCTGACTTGTTGGGTTTTGTTCTCTTACTATGCTGGTTTATATTTTTGCAAACCTTATGGTATAGTATGGTGCTACATTACTACACTGAAAATTTTTCTAGAAGGAAGGTGAAAAATCTCATCTGAAATTTCACTAATTTGCTCCCACCCTTTTCCTTGTTTTGGGCTTGGGAGAGAAAGAAACAGATGTATGATTTCTGGGGACAAGTCATGTTTCTTAGAAATAATATTAAAACAATATACATGATGGATATTATTTTTTAAGAAACAACACAACCAAAAACAATTGTCTTATTCAGACATATTCAAAGAAATAGATGCATAGGTCTGTTTTATCATAAGAAGCATAAAAGAATCTAGTAGTACCTCTGAGATTAAGTGGGAAAAATAAATTTCTACCACAAGCTCTCATAGACTATAGTCTATCTCATCAGATGCATGCAAGGAAGCCTCTGTGCATAGAGAGATATACAAAGGAGGGGCATATTTTGGGGGGAAAAAACCAAGACAATTCCACAGTTAAATTGTTCAGTATCTGTTGCTTGCTCAGGAACAGGGGGAGTATCAGCAGAGAGGATCCATATCACTGCTTCCTCAATTATTATCTGCTTCTACATGCAACCAACCTGAGGATGGAAGAGGAAGAGGGAAAGGCAACAAAATTCTGAGCTGCACTAAGGCAGCTATACTCATCTTCTACCATGTTGTCCAAAGGATGATTAAATTGGTTTCCCAGGGAGTGTGAGGAGAGCTTCAATGCATGGCTTCTTGCCCCCTCCCATGCCTGAGCTTAATGAGACTGCTGAAGCCAATCATCCTCTTGAATTGACACTGGACCCTTTACTCAGTGAAAAGTTATCATAGGGTATCATTGCCTCACAGTTGCTGGTATGGGGTGCTCAACACTCCTTGGCTGTATCCCATTGGTTAGTCCCAGGTAAAGTGAGCACATTAAATTGTTGAATGATAAGTCAGCATGCATGTAAATTTCCTTGATTCAATGGGCCTACTCTAACTGACACTAACAATAGGATTTAAGCAGTTGCATCTTGGTGAAGTGATCAAACAGACTGTCATTTAACTATAGTATATATATATAATAGCTTTATCTTCATGGAGAATAACAGGCATTTTCAGTGATGCATTCAGTAAAAAATCATCTAAATGATCTGGTACTTCTATAGTCCATTTCAAAAATTACCATTAAGTTATTAACATGGGCAGCTGTTTTTTGTTTTGTTTTTTTACTTGATGGCCCATCCATGCAATAGCAGCAATAAAATAGATGTCTCTGTGAAAAGAACTCAAGTTTGCAGGATACGTTGGTAGTAAACTAATTTGGTTTACAAGAAACCTGCTTGTACATGAACCAGCACTGATATTTTCATAAGGCTGCACTGATATGGTTTAGATAAAATTATTGCAAACAAAAGAACGAAGCATGTTATTTTGAGAGGTACACAATAAACTGAGACATGTGCTTGGGTCTTAAAAAGACTCTGGGGTAAACAGGGAAATCCCTAGTCTCACATTCTAAGAAATTAAATTTGATTTTATGAGCTGTTTTGTCCTTTGCCTGAAAATTGCAAAGAACTGAGGTTCGTGTTCATCCCTATACCAAATTGCCATTCCCTTCTAAAAATCTTTAGCACTGTGTGTCTAGTTTCCGGATGAAAGGTTTGTAATGGCAGTGTTTTTAGATTCAAGAAAGATGCCATTTTATTTCTTCTCAACTTTTAAGTGTGTGCATAACCAAGAGATGAGATTAGCTGCATAGTTTCTTACTGCCACCTGGTTATGTCAACCCTTCAACCAGGCTCATAGATCTCCTATCTTAGAAGGCTGACACTATTTGGCTTAAGCTCAAAGTCCTTCAGAGGAAAAACAGAAGTAACAGTGGAAGCCATAATTCAGTCCCAAGCTGGTAGAAATCCAACAGCCAAGGCAAGGAAGGAAAACAACCAGAAAACATTACTGCAAATTGTGGGTAGTTTCCAAAAAATGTTACAAGAACATCAAGATAAGATATCCTTATGTACCAATGCAGACCTTGAATATCCCACCATTGAGTAACGAAAAGGTCTCTGAAAATGATCATGCTCTGACTTCGAGTCTACTTCTCTGAAATTCTGGATTTGTGACCTATGCTATTATAGGTTGAGTGATGATGGTGGCACCAATGACAGTGATGATGGTGATAATGTGGCAAATCCACATGCTCATAGCAATCCACATGGAATATGGAAATTATATTTTCTCTTTCTCTATTTAAATTTTACTGTTGAAAACTTGCTCACTAGGTAGCATTCCCAGGATGGGGTGATTGCTTCTATTCTGGCCCAGAAAAAAAAGAGGAGCTGTTCCAGAAGTGTTGGAGAGGCCTTAGGAAAAAAAAAATACAACTCTACTCTGGGCCGTTTGCAAAATTTGAGTATAAAGGAAAGTGATCTAGTTTCCGCTAAACAATCTCTAAAGGACTGTGAGGTATTTTGACCATAATGGTATTCATTTCATGTTAATAGCTTGTTGTTCTGAGCATACAAATGATGGCAAAGATCTATCTATCTTTGTTATTCTGAGGATGGATATGCCACTGCAAAACATTATCCACCAGGCTTTATAACCAGCCAGATCATTAAAGGCAATGAAAATAATCTTTATGTCTCATATGTCTAGGTTATACATATATATGAAAATATTCCATTCATTTATGATTATTCCAGTTCCTAATTGTTGTCAGTTTGTTCCCTCACTTGCATTGTTCTTGACCTTGTGGAGTCAGTGGCTTTGTGGTAGCACAGGTTGGAATTCCAAGGTCAAAACAGATATAGATCGGAATGATCCTTCACAAAGATGCCAGTGAAAACAATGGCAATAAGAGGGAAAATGCCACAGAAGCTGATATTCAGGGAAGAAATTAAAGGCTGTACAACCCGAAAATAACAGTATCACTGGTGTTACCAGGTGATTACTGTCTCAGGTTCTGAGATTTTAGAATCAGAAAATGAGATTAAGAGGTAGCATCTAGTAATGCCATGATACAATAAGCATGAGCCACAAAATATGTCATTTAAATAAATAAATAAAAAGCCCAACAAAGGACACACACAGTTTTCAAGGCAGTGTTCTGTCTCTGAGATTCTTTCCTTTCACCCTGAGGACTGAAGAAGAATGTCCAACTTCTGAGACAAGAATGCCCAACTTGAGAGCTGGGAACCAAGAGGATTTTGAACTAACTTTGACCACTCTTCTTAGAAATATTGAGATCCAGGTGGCTTAAGTACTCTTCTCACAAGTTATTATTATTTAAGGTGAAGACAAGCAAGTTTTTTTAAATATCTTGTGTTAATAGATATAATAATATTTGTGTCTTCCATCAATGTATACTAATTTATGGAAGGATCCTTTATGATTATAATACATAGATGGCAATGTGTGGAAGATTTTAAAAGCATTGTTAGTACATTCTCACTCAGTCTTTGATTGAATTATTATCTGTTTTAATAAAAATGTAAAAGCAAATATACATGTCTTAGATGAAGACAAACATGCAAATGTGGGTTCTTAGACTGCAGTTCCTGGGGTCAGGTGGAGGCACCTTCTCTATCGGTGAGTCAACTGCTCATTTCCAGATTGGTTTCAAATCTTGTGGAACACCATATGGTATCTGAGCACCATGTGTAAGGATATGAATATGGATATGAATATTCAGTAGTAGGGAGGTAATGTTTGTAATATTTACAAAAAAAATAAATAAAATAAAATAAAATAAATCACCTGTCGTGAGAAAGTTTGTCTTTAAATCAGCAGCAGCATTGCCAAATTATATAATATTATATATACATATGTACACACACACACACACACACACACACTATTTGCAACTTTACCATGTAAAATGATATCTCACAAATGTAGGCCATGCTATGTCATGAACAGTAGTTATATGACCGCTTATTTATACCTGACGGTTGCATTGCAGCATTACCTGATATCATTACTATTGCAAAATCTTAACTAGCAATATTGCCCAAGTTTATACGCACCTGTTCTGAAATTTGAATTTGCTTGGCTCATAAACATTGTCCAAATGCCTCTTACTGGCTTGAACTGGCATGTCCAAGGTCTTACTGTACTTCAAATAGCACAACATTTCATAAGCCAAGAAGATCTCTGCAATCTCAGGTTACACATTATTCTCAGCTACTATTTGTGTTCCAAGGAGCTCTGGACACTTAGTGTTGGGGACAGAGGCATATAGACTTGAGTACTCCGGGTAATTCCTTTTCTAAGATTTCATGGGAGGCTGCCATCAGAGGAACAAGATCTCTGATGGAAGCTGCCAGCAACACCTCTCTTCCATAAATGCTACTATCCAGATTTGGGAATTATGGATAACGAAGGCCAATAGTGGAGAGTTTAGAAGAGGGATTCCCAAATCTTAGTGCTTACTGGACTATAACTCCCAGAATCCATGTGTTTATTGTCTGGAGCTTCTGGGACTAGCCATCTCATGTTTGGAAACTACTGGTTTAGAGGATCATAGGCAAGCTGTGGACATTTCATGGGTTAAGCAAAAGTGATTGAACCCCTTTCTTCTCTCAAATACATTTTTGGAGTGCTAGAACATTCACATTTAGAATGGGCTTGTGTGATGGAGTGGGATATCCCTTACAAAATGGAAGCTTTTCATTACTACACTTGTTGTTAGCAAGATGGCCAAAGCTTTGATCTGTCCACAACTACTGCCCAGGAACTTAAGGATAGCTAAAACAGTTATATATATTTTAAAAAATTTCCTTATAGAATATATTTTTCCACAATTGTTCTGTTACCAAAAAGACTAATATTTTAGAATATTATGAGCTGATCTGCATTTGCAGGAATGGATAGAATCAAAACCAAAGAAACTTTTTTGTGATCTGTTCACATTGAAAATTAAATTAGTACCCTGGTAATTTCTGCTTAGCCCTTTTAGCACTCAGAATATTTCTCCATGTATCCTTACTGTGATACATAAAAGATTTTTTTTTCTTTAATGGCTCACACTGGTAGATTTTTAGAACTGTGAAGAGGCTTTTTAAAGGGTCAGAAATCACAGGCATTGGCTTTTTAGTGGACTGCAGACTCATGGATACTGTTTCTGTAGCCATGGATACATTAAACAGGATCATAACAAGTTCTTTTTAGTAGTGTGGTACTTTTCAAGAAGTGAGGAGTCATTGATGGCTCCTCCAAATTCATTTTTAAAATGAAAGTTTCAATCCAAAAAATATATCCATAAGAAGCATCATTGGTGAGAAATGAATGAGCATGAATTTCTATCATTATATTTCAACACTGTGAGATGTCTGTGATACAGTATTCTACAATATACTAGCACTAATCCTAAATAAATTTTACAGTGAATCTATCCATTTGGCCAAGAGCCTTCGCTGTCATCTTGAGCTAGCAATATGAAGAAAACCAGAAATGTTTACTGGGGCTTTTTGCTTAAAACAAATTCATTATTTGACTACCCTCTATACTATAACCAGTAGGGAGAGGAAGTTCAAACCATAGATTCTGGCAGGCAAGTTTACTTTCTGAGCTATCTTAGCAACAGTAACATATTTATACCTGTTGTCCACTATCTTTCAATATTACCAATTCAGGTACAGCATCCCACTGTTTGATTCAGTCTTACAAACTGACCCAAGCAGGCTCAGAAGTACGCCATGTAACAACAATGTCCAGTGCAGTCTCATCCATCACCATCACTACTCACCACCATCATCACAGTCATTCCCTCTAATTACAAAATTGGATGGTCAAGTTCCATTTGGAAATGACACAGGACAATCCCCCATGAAGACAGTCATTTTTGCCTAGGCGAACTAGTTGGCTTTGGCTGCCAAGTTACTGTAGCTTAGAGGTGAACATCAGGAGAGTGCATACCATGGTGCATGACTACATAGCAATAAGGTGCTTGGGGTCAAGGCTGGCAACTCCTTTGCAACTATATAAAAGAGTAGGGAGGGGAATGTCAGTAGTTGGACAGAAGAAGAAGAAAAAAGTGCCTGTGAGTCCCACAAAACACTTTGAAGTTTGGTATAGTTTTGCTGGAACCCTGAAAAGAGGCCCCTTTCAGGACCTAATGACACACTGGGGTGTTTTTTTCTACTTCCTCATTGTAAAATTATAAACTGGGTGAGAAAATGGAGTGATACTTTTCTCTTTCTCTGGAATTCCAGAGGCTATCTTATGAAATCGATTAGCAGTAAATGCAGAAATAATAAAAGGGAAGAAGTTACTTACTTTTTTTTTCACACAATGCGTGATTAACTTAGGAATTCATTGTTACAAGATGTAAGGATGATCAGTAGCTTAAGGGCATTAGAAGAGGCTTAGACAAATTAATAGATAACAGGTTTATCAATGGCCATTATAGCTATGTGAAAACAAGTGACCACCTTACAACATGTTTTGCTTAATTTTGCATGGAAGGAAAGGGGGCAGTGAGAGCATTTAAGGTCACAGTCTGGGTTGACTATCAGCTAGTTAAATCTGTACCATGAACACTCCTCTTTCCAGGCAGAGTCTAACTTACAAAGCTGTTGGAAGCCAATCAGTCAGTTCCATCTTTAATGCTTTGGCATCCCAGTTAACTATACTTCTCAAAGAAGGAAAACCTTCCTTCTAAGGATAAATGCTTTGAATGTGCGGATCAGGTCAAGTGTCAGCCAATTGTTAACATTTTCCTTGCTCAGATGGGGGACACCTCTACTTTGAGGGATATGGTGAGAGACTATGATAACATTCTTCCAGATCAAGACTTGTTAGAAATTCAAGGACACAGTCAAGGAGCTGTTACTGCCTTGGCTAGTCCGAGCTTTGGGGATATTAAAATATATCCCTTGATATCACAATTCGGCTGCACTGCTCTATTCCTTTCCACGTGCTTGCAAGGCCACCGGACAAGTACGTAAACAAGCTCAGCCGTTAATAGCCATAATATTCAAACTACAATACAGGCAGGCCAGAAATAGCTGACTCACTGCTTTAGGAGACCTCCAGGCAAGTACTCTAATTAGGTATGCACGCAACTTACAAAAGAGCCTCTGCCCCGCGATGGCGGCTTGATGGGTAAACTATACAATACCCAAGTACTCTGTGTTTGCATACTGGCTACTCTATTGAGAACCGCTACGATAACTCAATCATTCAGATTCTGACCTTCCGGAGGCTTTGTCTCCAACTCCTAATCTATTGTTTTCCCCAATTACGGCATAGCCTGCAGTCACAATTCTCCTTATAAAAACCCTTGACTCCGAGACCTTCCTCGGAACGCTCCCGAGTTTCATCCTGCCTTGCTGCCACATTGCTTGGAGAACCTCTCCTCAGCTCCACGTGCTGAGCTACATCGCACTCCAGCTTCGCTCTCTATTTTTCTGGGCTTCAGGACAGGTGAAGTATCACCCAAACCAACAATCCCTCTAAAAATCCCTCTATACCACTCCAACCTTTATTTTCTTTAGTTATCTTGTATGAGTGTGTCGCATACACTGTTTTGCTTGTATTCAATAAACATCATTTATTATTTCAACTTCTGTGTTCTCCTTGACTCGACCCGACCCCGTAAACATAGGGTTCAAGATCTCGCTACGTTACTCTGCCTCTCGTAACGCTAAGCAGTGCTCTGAGCTAATTTTACCCACCTTTAGTTGAGCACATTTTGGTGTCCCTCCTGGGACCCCCAGTACACAGGGTAACAGAGCAGCATCCTAGGTATGTACCTTTCAGCTTTAGCCACTTGAAAGGTTTTTACCTCCTTCAATCACTCTCTCTCTCTGTCTCTGTCTCCTCCCTCCATCCGTTTTGAAATGGGTTTCCCCCTTCATTGAGGTTTTCTCTGCAAACCTGTGGGTTTCCCCAAGTGTGCTGACACTACTATTACATGTGAGAATGGTGCCATTCTGAATAGTACACAAAGACAATCATTCCCTGAGCAATGGCTTTGGGGAAACAACAGCTAAATTATGCATCCACCATATCTGGTGATGATGGGCCTCTAAACATCAATTGTTGGGTAGGAAAACAGGTATAGGAGACTATTGCTTTCCTGCTGTCTTCCTGGCATATTTGGCTGATAATGATGTAAAAAGTGTTGTGTACTAAATTGATGTTGTCTCTTCTTCAGATGGTTTCTAAAAACACTGAAGATGTTTTCCACATTTTCCATAAATGTAGCACTTTTGCACAAAACAGAGACACAGACACACACACACACACACACACAGGACACTTTTTGTACAAATGAAATTTTGACAAATAAGATGAAAAAATGTGCATAAATACCAGTAATACATTGACATGTGCTGGATTTCTTATGGAGGAAGATAAATATACTTTACATGTATATAAAGTTAATATACTATATATCTCCAGTTCCTGGTTGTCTGGAATCATTGGTTGTCTGCAATAGGCTCATTGAAATTTAAGTAGCATCCATAAGATGTGAATGCTGTGATTGTAGAAATAAAGTGAAAGTTTTCTGTTCTGTCTATATCTAATGTAGGAGAAAGGAAAAAAAGGTGTTTTCAGAAAGTTGGATAACATATTTTAGGACTTAATGTGTTTTTGCCACAGAGAACTTAAGAGCTCCAGTAACCCCCATGTTCTTATTTTGAAAAATTAAAATCAGGAGCTACCTGCTATCCAGGCAGGTGGACTTCTCACTCCAAAATACTGGAGTGAGCTCTCTCCACTAAGACTGTTACCCCTGGTGATCAAAAAATTAACAAAATTACATGTGGGATTCTCAAGATGATTTAGATTAACCACTAGTATTTCTCTAACTTTTTAAAAAAATAATCTAGAAATCAACTAACAGCATTTTTGTTTTGAAAATTTGGAAGAGATCAGTTCTTTCTTGAAACTAGACTCACAAAGATTTTGTTCATGATGTCAGCAGTTGAGTTCCCCCTCTTTTTTTAAAATGACAATTTATGTACTCAGAGATTCTGTACAGAATCGTTGACAACACACAACTCTAATAAGAAGTAATTAGTTTTAATGTCATTGGTGAAATGCAGCTCATTAATTTCTGATCTGTTAAGTACAGGTAAATAGTAACAACACTTTTCATAAGTATGTAGCACATTTCAAGAGATGAAAGAAATTCACATATACTCTTTATTTACTTAAAACATTTATTTATACCCTGATTGACAATTCTCTTAATTGAATATATAATTAAGATATGCATATCAAGATTTGTGTTTGAATTTGTGTGTGTATTAATGCACATATCCCTGTTACTACCACCACTATTGCCATCATCATCTCTAAGGAGTAATAGTAGCCACGTCCAACCAATTAAATTGTAGAAGGATAATCAGAAAGTAGTAAAGCCCATTAAATGTCTATCAAAATAACAGTATCTTTAACCAGCATGCAAATGGCATCAGAGAGATTGCCAGATGAGTAGGAAGAAAGATGTGTTCACAGAGAATGAACTACAATCAAAAAGGCTGTACACTTGTGGCCATCTGCCTTACTTCAGGAGGTAGACATAAAATTGGACAGTGTCTTCAACTTTCTTAAATTTTATTCTAATGTGGCAGGCCTTCAGGTTGCCAAGGTGTTTTCACTTTGTTAACTCTGCAGTTAATTCTTCAAATTAACACCAACTTTTTGAATTGTGTCCAAATTGAAAACGGAGAGTTTAGGCTACAGACTTTTTCCAAGATTTGCAGTATGTTCTCTAATACCCAAGGATTTATTGTACCAGTCATGGTTCTGTTCTGAATTAATATACATTTCCATGAATATACCAGTGGAATATATCAATGGAACCCCCAGGTACAATCCATGTCTACAATCCTTTCTGGGTTTATCCTGGGATTATACACATGAATCCTTACAAAACCTCAGTAAGGAAGACCAGTATTCATGTATTTAACAATACTCTTATTTTGACCTGTAACGTAACCACTGTTATTGTGTTAATTCACATAGGGTGGGGTTGCTGAGAGAACAGTTTAAAACTAGCTAGAACGCTCTTGTCTGAGGACTAAACTGCAGAAAAAATCCCTGATGCACCCTTTGTTGTTAAGCAGTCTTGTAAAAACCTTGGTGGCAGCCAGTTATATGTGTAGAAGTAACACAATGCCCATCTCATCGTATTTCCAATTTTGATATATGGTTGTGAAAGCTGGACAGTGAAGAAAGCTGATGGGAAGCAAATCAACTCTTTTGAAATGTGATGGTGGTGGAGAAGAGTTTTACAGATACCTTGGACTGCTAAAAAGAAAAATAAATGGGTCTTAGAGCAAATGAAGACTGAAGTCTCCCTAGAAACCAAGATGACAAAACAGAGACAGTGGTACTTTGGACATGTCATGAGAAGACATTACGAAGTAGAAAAGACAATGATGATTGGTAAAATAGAAGATGGCAGGAAAAGAGGAAGACCATATTACAGATGGATAGATCTTAGTCAAGGAAACCATGACCCTGAGTCTGCAAGACATGAGCAAAGGTGTTGATGACAGGTTGACTTAGAAGTCTCTTATTCATAGGGTCATTGTAAGTTGAAGTTGACTTGATGACAATTAACAACAGCAACAGCAGCAGCAAGATATAGGCATATTGGTAAATTCGAACAATAAAATGTTTACTCTGCCTTTTTATTCTATTTTGACTTGTTTTTCCATACAAAATATAACTTAGGTTTCTTACAGACATAAGAGAACTAGCATGATATGTTTATTAAAACAATCTAAACAAGTTTTAGGTAATTATGTTAAAATCAATAAATTAAACTTAATTGTGACTAAGTGAAATCCACTGTTTCAATGGACTACCGTAAATGTGACTAACTCTGGCTCTAATCCATGCTTTCATTTGCTGGATTTAACTATGGAGTTAAATCCAGTAAATAAAAATCTTGCTTTAAAAATCAAGTTTTAAAGAAAGAGGCTGTCTTGTTTGTATTAGGTCAAAATGTCATGTGTGTTGAATACTAACAGCCAGTCTATTCTCCAAAAGGCGCCCAAAGTTCCCATATCTACTTTATTCAAAGGTGGGTTTGTGAAATGAAATCTTAATAATATTTTCCAGTATTACACTTCCCCAAAGAAATAATAAAAAGACCAGATGTACTAAAATGTCAACATTCATACCGCTGAAGTAAATAGTGCTAGAACAACGCAGCCAATGAATTTAGGAAATTCATTTTCTGCGTTCTTAGAAGCTCTAAATGGTTTTGTTGTAGTGGTACTTTTGTAAGCAGAGCTTTTAAAATGGTTGTGCTGTTTTATCTTTCCTTTCCTCTTCCCACATCACCTCCTGTAACACCTCCTGTAACACTGGCAATTTTTCTACTAATTCCTCCCATAGGCAGGAGGCTGTAAGGCATCCAGTAAATAGCTGTGTAGTAGATCTGGTTTCTGGCATGGCAAAGGCACCATAATCATGACCTCGTCCACCAAAGGAGAGGTGCCACTGCTTCTCCTCTGCCCTTTCTGATGACATAGTCATAGGCTGCAATTGCTTCTGCTCCTGCTGCATTATTTTCCTTTTCTGAGTAAAGGGAGCATGATGACCATTATACAACATGGAGAGACGCATTTCAGAACCCACTTCAGGCAGCTTGAGTGCTCTGCTTTTGGTTTTACCTCAAAAGCATCCACAGATGTATTTATTTATTGACCTGTTTTGTAGATATAAGCTTGCTATCTACCCCCTTCCATTTCTAGCTATAATGTTGATTGCAAATTCATCTGAACCAGCAATAAAATCAGGAGGAATTATATGAACTGCCACCCTCCCACATAAGGTTTTGAAAATTACAGAGGTGCAAACTAGTGAGAAGCCAATGATAGGCATATCTGTTTTCTTAAGGGTCTGTCTTCTTGACATCTCACAGTTTGCTCATTGATTATATTTCCAACCTGCACTGTTGGAAGAAAAAGTAATCTTTTAAAATGTTCAGGGCATCAAATTGCCAGGTCAGGATTATCCCACCCCCTGAAATTTCAGGGCCAGAACTTGAAACCTGTTGTCATAGGAGGAAGGCTCTGGTGATACCACTAAGCTGTTACAGTAAGCATCAATCATGTTTGCACAGAATGTGTCATTCAAATATAAAACATCAGATCTAACAAAAGAAAATATATTTAAAGCAGGGCTGTCACCCTATGATTCCTCCCCTTCTCATAAAAGAAAATATCACCCCCGGCCTTGAGATTTAGGGCCAGGCCCTGAAATCTGATAAAGCTAGCAGGCTGTATCTGCCAGATGTAAAGTATTAGGAATGATCTAAAAATGTCCAGGGATAGAATCCTCCACTATACACAGGTACCTCTTTTTTTCCCCCCACATTTTTAAATTCTGACTCCTCACCTTTCCCCAGGTAACTGTGATGTAAGCAACTGAGCAGAGACATTAGGAAAAGCAAACAACCCTCCTGATTCCTCATAAGTAAGATCAGACCAATTATTCCCTTGCCAGTAGAAAATTCCAAGCAGGTCCTTGGTACTTCATCTGTCAGGTATACTGACACTTCCACTGAGTCCTCCTCCAGCTCATCTATGGATGCACAGACCTTTCAGAGGAGAGATTGAGTGGGGGCACAATACCACACAGAGAGCCCATGTTTCACGTATGGGAGGCACAGAGACTGGAATTACTGTTTTCAGTGATCCCAAAGGAAAACTTTACTGTTCACATTGATTCCCACCAAAAAGTGTTTTACATTCTATAATCCCAATCTGAAGCATGCAAAGCACAAAGCCGCTTTCAATGAAAAAGTTTCCTTTGGCCCTCAAATGCCTGAGACATGCTAATTACATATCAGCTGTAAAGGAACTGGAATTCACATTCACATTTTGAGAAGAAAAAATGGTGAGGGATTGTAAGCATAGGTAACCAAATTAATTATGGAACGAGCATATCAGTTGATTCATAGGTTGTATAGTGTTGTGCTTTATTTGTAGCGTTGTATGTACAGCTTACGTTAGATTTCTCATAATGTGTTGTACAACTTGTACAAATCAAAGAGCTTCTTTTCCCTGAACACCCATGATTTCTTTTTCTGTATTAGCATAATCATTGCAGATTTATGTCCAGTAATATGGCAGGAGTGGGATTGAAGTCCCTTTAAATCGTCAACCGGTATTTCTGTATAACCATTAAAATATTTCTAATATCCAGAAACTGAGCAGAAAATGAATAATTAGATCTTGAGAGTTCTAAATCTTCCACATTTTCCTATTAAATTTATCTCACAGTTAACCATTATTAATGTGAACAATTGGTCTGTATTTTTCTTGCAGCCTCTGCATTATATCTACAGCTACTAAGAGGAATAAGCTCAGCCCCTGTACTAAACAAAAGCTACTCTTTATGCTTAGATCTTGGGGAATGCGTGCATAATTTTCCAATTTACTGTACTTGAAATGCATTTAATTCATAAGATGTATTGCTTTAGTCAATGTCTGTAAAATAATTTCCTGTAGCTTTTAAGTATTTCTAAATAAAAGAACAGGAAAAGAAATTTTTCCTAATGAATAAATAAAACACACAAGGCATTCTTCCTTTTCATTCCCTCACATTTTAATTAGCATGGGTAAATCTGTTTGGTAAAGCAGCATTAAAAAAATGCAAAAAAACCTCCAGATTTTTTCTCCAATGATTTTTAACTGCTCCAAGAACACAAATAGCCAATAAGTTCAGAAGAATTTACAAAGGCCCATAGGCCAGTATAGTTATAGTAAGGAGAATGAATCTTAATCCACATCATTCAGTTCAGAGAGGAAATAACATATTCAACATAACGAGCATAATATTTATAGTGACATGATGTAACCAGGCCACAGCTGGTGACCATGTTACTTTCCTTTTACATTCTTTTTGTATAGTTCCTGGTGCAATACTCCACATGGCAAATCTTGGGTTTCTTGAATGAAGAACAATGCCAGAATGACAATACTCAACTGGAGCCAGAAGAGACTGACAGCCCTGTTGTGAGTGGAGGAGAGCTTAGACCATCTCAGACAACACCTGCAGATATCAAGGATGTGGAGTCTCTTCATCCCTTTGCACATTGAGAGTTAAAAGTGCAAGGAACAGAAATGCCATAGATGTTTTTTCTCTTCCTTAAGTAAACTATGCTGAGTTAATGATGCAAGCTGTCTAATTTTCTACTGGCTATAAATTAACTCAGCCCAAGACATGCTGGTGCTGCAAACAACAGAGCCAATGCTTCCTGGTAATCTTGTGTGCTATGCTTAGCTTTGTGTGATATCCCCTGCGTTTGACATGAATCTGGACTGATCTCCTTGGCCTCTCCTGTCTCAGGACTGTGTGCTATGTTTGATTTCAGACTGCCTGGATTACACTTCTGCTTCTAGAGACAAGGGCCCTTTTCACATGGCATTTTCGATGCGAAAGGGCCCCTTGAGCATCGCGCACATATGAGAAGCGGTCCACACGACGCACTCACATTTGTGTGACTCTCCAGGGCCTGGCAGGGACCGCTCACGCACTTTTTCATTTTTGGCTTTAAGCCAAAAATGGTGCATGGTCACCCATTGCTCCACGGCCCCTCATGCACTTCCTTTGTGTGCGGAGCCTTGGGAGCCTGGCCGGTCATGCTTCCTGTCCAGTGCAGCCTGGGAAAGTCCCAGGCTACACTGCAAAAGGAAGAAGCGGGGCTCTCATGCAAGTGGGTGGCAGCTGCAGAGCTGAGGGAACCGGGACGCAAGAGCCTCTCGCTGGAGGCTGCTCACGCGAGCCCCGCACCCCAGCACAGCGAAAAGGTAAGGTGCGAAAAAGGTCAAGGATATCACCTTAGGACTGGCCTGGTCTTTCCCTGATGAAACTCTGTAGACTGGAGATGTATGTTCCTGGGTGCTTGCCTGTCTTAAAACAGGAAGCCCTTTAGTTTCTCCATCATGCTGTCTTCTCCCTCTTTTTGAAAGTGTTGTGCCTCTATGTAACCTTTAAATCCCACTGTAGATCCCCTTCCTATGCTTCATATAGGCAAATAAACATCTCCCAGCTTCACAGCCAATAGCTCCCATTACCTTTCCTAAAATTCCCACATTTTCCAGCAAATTTGGTGAGGCGGGGAGGCTACAAGAGCAGCTTCAATTCACAGCCACTAGGGGCCTTATCACACCACATTGTTATAGCACTATTATTCCACTTTAACTGCTATGGCAATATCATATGAAATCATGGTGTTTGCAGTTTAGGGAGGGGAATTTAGAATTCTCAGCCAAAGAGCTCCAGTGCCTCATCAAATGACAAACCCCAGAATTCCAAAGGGTGCAGCCAGGGCAGTTAAAATGGAATAATAATGCTATAACATAGTGTGATAGGGACCAAAGATTTTTCAAGCACAGCAAAGTGGCAAATGAAGACTTTCTTCCCTTGTAAAGTCCAGTAAGGTAAGACAGATCTCTCCTCCCTCAAAATGGATAATTTTAGAAATTTCTATCTTTGAGGATATTTTCTTTTCATTCTCATTCCACACAAAATGCTGAAGAAACCCAAGCAGAAAATTTCCACACACCTCTAGAAAAGCATGTCAAAGCTACTCAGTGGGTTGTTTTGCATATTATGGAATAACATAAGCATCAAGTAATGGCATGCACATGCAAATAAGTTATCACAGATCCTCCACCAGAGACAGAACCTCCATGTCACCCCATATCACATCCAGCAGAGAATTTCCCAGTGGAGTTAATTCACACTTCAAGTGCAAGTAATAATATTCAATAATCAAGCACCATGTATACGTGTGTCTCTGTACCAGCGCTGGAGATCCATGGAGAAATGACTTCTCCCTACCATTCTCTCTGTGCAGGCAAGAATAAACATGCTAGCATTATCCTACGGGAAAAGAAAACAGATATTTGCAAGAAAATCCTGTTTTTATAGCTATCTTGCTAATAAACCCAAATACATGTAAGTACAGCCATTATTTTGCATTCTTCCATTGGCCATTTTGTTATAGTCTTTACAAGCAACTGAAGCTTTGTGCCTGTTAAAGAAACAGCTGGTTGTAAATTTGAAAGCAGTAAAAGACTTTTTTTCCCCCCAAAGCAAGTTCTAACATTTAAAAATGTCCACCCTGTTCTGTATTTCATTATTAGTAGGTGATTTTTCATGCCTTCTCTAAGGCTGTCACATCAATCTAAGATGCTAAAAATTTAAAACTCTGTATTCTGGTTACAAGAGCTATCAGCAAACAGAAAAAAATGACAGTGGCTTCCATTACCATGGCAACAATTGTTGCCAAACAACAGGCTTGGAATGTTCTGTGAGGTTTTAACTTTCCAGCTGCTGAGAGACAGCAGCTGACATGGTAGGAGAAACCATACATTTTGCCAGAGATCTCCAGGATCGTTTTACATATTTCTAGCTTCTGTCTTTTTTCAACCTTGTTGACAAACTCCTTCTAGTGAGGGCACCAAATGCAAAGGTTTTTAGCTCATCTCTTGTATCTCAAATGAAGACTCTCTGGATGGTCAATGCACGGCCCGTTCACACTACACAATTATAGCACTATTCAGAGAATCACAGAATCTCATAGATGGAAGGGACACAAGGTCCATCTAGTCCAATCCCCTGCCATGTAGAAATATATAACCAAAGTACTCCTGAAAGATACGCAATCTCTTTGTAACTACCTCCAACCTTCCTAGGCAATCTATTTCATTGTTGAATAGCTCTTACAGCAAATGAAATAAAATAATAAAACAAAATAAGTTTTCCCCAGTGTTTTGGTAGGACATCTTTGATGGCCCAACATGAAAAAAATGTGACCAAACATAGCGAGTTGGATTAAATAAGAGCCACTTTGTTTGACCTAACCTATTTAAGATGCATTGGTCTGGAAAGGAAGCAAGAAGGAGAAGAAACCTGGTGTGAATTCAACTGAGGCCAGGTGTCACTGCATGACTACCTCTCCAGCCTTCCCTTGGGCAAACCACCTTAGCCCTGAGGACCTACTGCATCTGAAGGCACCTGTAAGGCATTACAGAGGTGCAGCTCATTCCTCTACAGTGAATCACCATTCAAGAAAGCCAGAAACCCTTGCCAAACTGACAAATCTTCCCTAATCCACCTGGACAATCTATGATGGAGCTTTTGTACTCCAGCAATCACATCACAAAAATGTCTCAAAAAGACTCTGCCAGGAGCAACCATCTAACATGTAAAATTGAGATGTCCAGTAAGCTCCTGGAACTCCCTAAATTTGGTTTTATGAAGCTTAAAAAAGCCAGACACCCTCCTATTCAGGCCAGCCAACTTCTCTTGAGGCAACCTACAATGTTGCTGTAAGGCATCAGTCTCAATATTAAGAAATGGTCTTCATGGATGACCACTCGCCATCTAAAGCTGAATGTGGACAAAACAGATATCTTGATGTTCCAGTCTGATCACCCAACAGTTCCTCTCTCATGTCCCTCACTGGATTTACAGGGTTGCACAGTGGCTCCCATCTCAGTTGCCAGGAACCTTGCAGTCATCCTGGATGACTACCTATCTCTATATCCCTTTATTGGGGCTACAGCAAAGGCATGTAACTTCCATCTTTTGAATACCCACAGGATCTGGAGGTTCCTGACTGTAGAGACTGTTCATCTGCTTGTCCAGGCCCTGGTTATTACCTGGATTATTGTTTGCCTTCCTTCTTCATCTGGTTTTAATTCAGAACAATGCTGTCTGTGTTTTAAATCTGCCAAAATATTCACCTGTTTCTTCTCCCTGTAGATCCCTTCACTGGCTACCAGTTTCAGCCAGGGCCTGTTTCAAACTTTTGGTCCTGGTGTTTAAAGCTTTGCATTTTAACCTCCCTCAGCACCTTGCAGCTTAGCTTGTTTGGTACATTCCATCTAGTAATTTGAAATCTGCAGCAAAGTATTATTGTCTGTTCCACCAAGACATACAGCTCTGTCAAGGCTGCAAGCCTTTCAAGATCTGGCTCCGCATTTGTGAAAGGTCTTCCTTTGGACCTCCAGCTGGAGGAGGATCTCATCTGTTTTCCTAAACAGTTGAAGACCTTCCTCTTTCACTCTTCATCTTAAGTCAGGTGCTGAGATGGGTAGTGACTGGTGAGGTGCTGGGGATATCATGCCATGTATTGTTGTAGGGTTTTTTTGTTTGTTTGTTTTGTTTTTTTGTTTTAATGTCTTTTCCCCTGATTGCATATGTTGTTGTTCCACCCTTTGATGTAAAGAGTGTTATAAATAAATGTTGTGTTGTTGTTGTTGTTGTTAGGCAGGTCTTTCAGTCTTTTCTTGAGCCAAAGGCACACCTATTTCTTCAGTGAGGGAGTAGAACTCTCTCATTAGAAAAGCCCATTGCCCTGTGCCAGCCCCACCTGCAAATAGGAAGTCATCCAGGTAATGAGCTACCTCTCATAAACCAAACCTAAGCCTCAACACCCACTAAAGAAAAGTACTACTTTTCAAAGGCAGAGCAAGATATAGCACACCCCATAGGGAGGGCTTGATCCATGTAAAACTGTCTTTTGAAAGAAAACCCCACAAACTTAAAGTCCAAGGGACGAATTGGGGGAAAGTGAAACACAGATTTAATGTTGCATTTTGCCAGTTCAGTACCTATGCCATTTTTTACTCACTAACCTATTGGCAGCATCAAACGATGTGTATCCAACAGTGCTCAATTCAACTGCAATATCACCGTTAATAGAATACCCTTTGGGGAAAAAAAACAGATGGTGAATCAATCGAAATTGCCCAGATGTCTTCTTGAGAGCCACTCCCAATGGAGACATCCCAAATTGCTAACTGGAGGGGAGGAAAAGGACCCCACTAACTACCTTCAGCCACCTCAGTAGCAATTTTACTCTGAACTACCTATTCCAAACCAATCACCAAACATTTTTTTTAAATTAATTTAGGCTTCAGAAACCATCCCTAAAACCCTCAGACAAGTAAAGTGCCACTTCCATATCTATATTTGTGCATTTCATTTTTCTTGTTTAGATGTAGTATCTTTTATTTGTCCCTGATGAAAATAATTTTGTTATTTTGGGCCCAACTCCCCAATCTAGTCATTTTGGCAGAGAGCGTAATCTCGCACTCCCTGCTCTGCTCTGGCCCGCTGCCAGCCTTTCTTACCCATAGCAGCTGGTGGAAGGTGGCAGGGAGCGCAGTCTCATGCTCCCTACTCTTCTCCTGCCCTCCTCCAGCCTGATCCTGCCTGGGGAAGGTGGGAAAAGGAGGTGGGGTTTTCAAAATTTGGTGCCTCCGGGTCCTGCCAAAGACCTGATTGGCCGGCAGGCCCCTAGGAGGAAAAAAATCATGGCATAAAGCCATGCACGGGAGGCTGCCTGTGCCCAATGAGCTGCCTGTGCCTGCTTGGGCTGCCTCCCTCTGCAAAGTAATGATCTCTATTCTTTTGACTTGAGAGTTATGTGCTTTGTGTAGTAGATGAACATGTCAATTGCTCTCAGAAGGATGGTGGATGATGGTGGCTACACAAAAACCTTGGTAGCACCTCCCTCCAGCACTGAGCTCTGGCAGAAACAGCTTACTAGTGTCAAGTAGAGTTTACTCACACAGCTAAGAAGAGTCCTAGCACAGTAGCAGCAAAGCCCTGAAGCCAGGAAGAAAAAAATACTCCCACGCAATGTTCTCTTCCAACAGGAGGCTTTTACTTTGCAGTTACGATACATACATATATACAGTCCTCCAACGGAGTTTCAGCACAGCATGTGAAGATATGCACCCAACACAGCCTCCGGCTGCTCTATCAGACATTGAGAGGGCACAGTTGGCTAGAGCACACCCCCTTATATACATACATTTCTGATGCAACTCTAGCCAACCTTGCTAGATCCCTTGTATGATGCAACCTTCTTCCCTGGTTGCACAACCCACTGACTCATGCAGGTATTACATGGGATTGCATCATCCACTGTCTTCCCAGGTGCAAATCTTAATGTATATCATATATATTTTATTTGGACTCAGATTCTGTCCAACCTTTCCTGACAATTGCATTTGTATCTTCTTAATAAGAGGTATGGGTATGTCTTCCTGAACTGAAAACTATTATTTAATTTATTTTTCATTTATCAAAGATGTCAAATTCTGCTTCAAAAACACTTTTCAGTAGAAATGCTTTCTTTTCCTTGCTTTTAAAACCCTTTTTTAAAAAAGGATTCAAAAGATTCGAGATTTGTGGATTCCCAGAACATTCCAGGGATTAAGATCCAGATTTGGATTTGGGAAACTCCGGATTCATCCCACGCCTTAAAAAATCACCCCTGGATGCATTTCTGAAGAAGCTTTCAATTGGTCTCCAGAAGATTCAATATATTTTTGTTTACTTAGGCAAGGCTTACTTGACCAGATTATTTCATTTAACATGTGCATATTGTTAGTTATCAATAATACACAGAAACATATTAAACTGCTCTTCCTTTTTTATGTGTTGAAGGGAACCTTCTCTTCTCTGCTCATGTTATCTCAGCCTCTTTCTGCTAAAATAGTAATCCAAGAACACATCCACTTCCTTACCTGAGGTATACTTGTAATGCCATCTTAGGTTAACTATACATTCCAATTTGCTTTCACTTAATGGAAGACTGAGGCCATTTCTGCACTGCAATGTTATTGTGTTGTTATTCCACTCTCAACATCCTATGGAATCCTGGAGTTTGCAGTTTAGGGAGGGGCATTTAGAATCCTCAACCAGAGAGTTCTTTGGCCTCAGTAAACTACAAACCGCAGAATTCCACAGGATATTGAAAGTGGAATAATAGCACTATATCAGTGTAGGGCAGAAATGACCTGAATTTCCTAACTAGCCTTCTGACTCTTGGCGATATCTTCATATCATAAAACAGAATGCTGTTTTTAAAAGCAGCATTTACAATATTTACTTGTAGAAAACATAGTGATGTTCACAGAACAAGTCATAAGATGTGGGCAGCAAAAAGAAAGAACTTTCTTCAATTTGTAAAAATGTTCATAGATGACTAGCTACAGCATGTAGCTAATCACAAAAATGGAAATGTGCTTTCCTCCCAAGTGTCATTTGTAACTCCCATCAACCCAAATGGGAGGAGAAAAATGAATCCCATAACATGCCAAAAGGTCTGTACATTCTTTGCTTGCTCTCTAATGTTTCACTATTCTTTGTGGCTTATTTTTTTTTTCTTCCTTTTTTCTTTCCTTCTTGGCTGATTTTCAACTACCAAAGAATAATTTCTGAAAAGAGGGAGTGGATGAACTCCCATTATTTTGTATTAATCAATTCATTGCACTAATTAGTCTATTCTTTATAGCATTCTGCAATGATAATGCCTGCTAAGAAATATGTCTGTGATAGTCTGATGAGGAACAAGTTGGATTAGTCCCACTATAGCTTGTATTTCATTTCTGTATTCAGAAATACTGCATTCAATATGTGTCTTCTAATTATTGCTTGTCGTATTGGGGAATAGTTATATTTCACAGTAATGTAACTCATATTTGTAAGATAAATGCTTGCGGCCAAATATTGGGCAGTTTAATTCAGATCAATATGCCATTCCTTACCTCTGCAGTTCCTGATCATATCCTTTCTCTTCTCTTGCCCATTCCCCCTTCCAGGGTTACTTCCTTCTTAACACTATTCTTCTGGCTTTCCACTAATTTCTGAGGATTACCATGAGTATCATGATCTTCCTCCTTTTGCCCTGCTGTTCACGAATGGAGAGTTCAATGACACTCCAAACAGTAATAGGTTTAGAGCCTATTACAGCCAGAGTAGTGTGCACCATCCATTTTGTCCTGGCTTCTTTTCTGAAATAGCCATGATACAGTGTTAAAAGTCTAAACTTTAAACCATACAAGAATTGTTGGACATGGCAGAATTTTCAGCTCCAAGTAGCTTCAGTTTTAACAAGCCCCCAGAATGATATAACCAGATATATCTTTTCATATTCATATAGCAACAAAAAGGTACAAAAAGAGGCTGTAGAAGTGCAGGACAGTTCTCTCATATACGCTGGAAAAGAAAGCTGACCATTTCTTGAATTTCTTCTACCTGGAGAAAACCACAACAATGGCTATGCAGAGGGGCTATCCAAATACAATGGTTCTTTTTTTAAAAAAACAGGTTTATGAAAAGTCTTTTTTTCTACTTGAGAAATTCAGAGGAATTCCTAGAGAAGCACCTGAGATCAAACATTGCAGTAATAATGGTATCTTTCTCGTTTAGGAATTTTTTTTAAAGAAAAAAACAGTTTTACACAATTTTATAGTGGCTTCATGACTTGTAGACTTCAACGTACATCTTTAGACTGTTCAGTCCAGAAAATATCCTTGATCGTCACCATGGGTCGGCCTCAAGTTGTGTTGGTCTCTTTCATGATGTAGACCACAATCTGGACCCAGTCTTACATGGTGTCTAAGATTACGCTGAATACGTGGTGTCCTGTTGCAATAGATAGACCACTACCTGCTGGGGTTTAGATTCACTGGGTGAGGATCTGTTTGGGGTATCCAGGACACCAATGGATGCAAGTGATTTCCTGATTTGTTCTCATAGAGTTTCCTCTCATCTTGACAGGTGATCATGTTGAAGTTCTAGTAAACTTTTGGAATGGAAAATTCCCCAGGGTAATAGACATGAGCTGCTGGTAATGAAACAAGTGGGATATAGACTAGATCATTAATTTCAGAAAACCCAGAACAAATCAGTCAGATATGTACTAAATTCTCATGGAAGGCTTAATCCATGTCAGCAGTGTTGAAATCTTTCTTTTTGTCTTGGCTATATCTGCACAGACTCATTCATTGAATCTATGCTAAGTGGTCAAGGGCCCATTATATTCTGGCCAATAACTACAGGAAGGAAATGTATGCTACTCAACAGAATAGTGTGAAGACTTTGCACAATACTTCACAGTCAAAATTACTGGACTTGAACATTCTAATTTATAGAGGACCCATGGAAGAGATTTTTCCACATGCTTGCCTTTTGTTACTGGGCATATTTCAATTTGTGCAGCCTGAAGATCTGTACAGACTCCTTGAAGGTGTGAGACCCATCACAATTGGTTCAGAGCAAGGCTTATACAGTAGGCTTTCAAAAACCACTATGCAGATCCTTGGAGGTGATGACAGGGGCAAGTAAAAGGAATGAGAGATAGGGAACAGAAGAGGCAAGACAAGAAATGACAGCAGAGGCAATGAAAATGAGAAAGCAGGAGGCAGCCAGGTATGGTCTAGTTCTAAGCATATTTGAAATGAAAATGAGAGATGTGCAAAGAGAGGCAACTGAAAAGTCAAATAGGGGAGGGGTGACATCATAGGTAGCTGATAGTAAGAAACAGTAGGTGGCAAAGAAGGACAATACAATCAGGGCCAAAAAGGGGAGACTGGGAGAAGAGCTGAATAAACAAATGAGAGAGGATGGGCTAGGAGCACAGCCAGACTTGGGGACAGGAAGATGAGCAACAGAACAGAGATGAGAAAAAGGAGAGACAGTGAAATAGGAGGTGCACCAAAGAATAAGGTAGAGGGCACCAGAAATGAAATGACAACTCACCAAATGGAAACAAATGCAGAAATGAGGTGTTCATTGGACCAAACAATACTTTGTACTGCTTCATGGAATTGCAGGGTAACACAGTTAAGCCTGCAAAACTTTTGACAGCCATATTGATACAAGAATTAAAGTAGTGATGCCTCCCAATTCATGGCTTGAAGTGAGTTGAATAAGGGGCACTTTACTTTAATTATTGCATTTTTAATTTTAACCCCCGAGAGATATGAAAGAGGAAGAAACCTAATAATGCCTACTGCCAAGCCAAAGACTGGCAATGAAACTTGAATAAAGGTTTATGGGTCTAACTGGGGTCTGAAGATCTACTAAAGCTGAACAAAATCTTTCAGGCCTAAATGGGTCCCAAGCAAAGCTCGGTTGGGACCTACTGGTCAACTAAGTTCTAGTAGAGGCCTTTGGGCCTAAACCTACCAAGGCCTAATAAGTCTCACAAGCATAATATGGCCAAATGAACTCCTTAAGGCCTAAAGACCCAATTGGGGTCTACCAGCTTAATAAGTCCTAACTTATGCCTACAGGACTCACCAGGGGTGAATCATAGTCTGACTGGAACCCTGAGACCTACCAAGGCCCAGAAGATTCAGTAGCTTCATCAAGGATGGACCAAGGTCCAACTAGGGCCTAGCACAAGCCTATGGGACTTGCTAGAACCCAACCAAGGCCCAATTAGAACCTGCTTATCCATCAAAGCTTATCAGAGGCCTATGTTACTCCACTGGAAAACCCTGTCCCAGTGTCTATAATTCTAATATTAAAATATGATTTCATGTGCCTGAGAGGTAGCCTGGATGAGCATGTAGGCAGCCACGGTCGAACGATCAAAAACCAGGTCAGGCCAGTAAAATCCCCCATCATGTAGCCCCAGGAGACCTCAAACTGTGCAAGCCCACAGTAAACAAAGGTCCTCAGCCCCTGAGAAGTCGACTTGAGGGGATTAGCGTATTTGCCCCAAGTTGAGCAAATATCCTATCAGGGGAGGACTATTTACATAAAGTCACACCACAACCCAATGCAGTTGAAGATCCTGAGACTTTGACAACACCTTGTAATCTCATCAAGCAAAGGAAGTTACCATTGTGGAGCTTCTTTCTCATTGCGACACCCATTGTTCTCCCCGGGAAAGGATTAGCCCTCTAGGTACTTTTTCCCCTACAAATAGTCCCAGTTTTTGAGCGGTTCTTTGGATCATTCCCAGTCATCCCAGCAGACCGTTTCTCTGCCGATTGAGTAATCCCCTCAGCCCTCTCCATGCTGAGCCCCACTTCTCTGCTGTTTTTCCCAGATCAAGAACTTCAGGAAAAGGTGCAGTATTATCCCAGTTACAACCCCTTCAATATTCCTCTATCCAGTTTCCTCTCTTTTGCTTCTTAATAGGTCTTGAGTGAGAGTGTGAGTGATTGTGCTGATCCATTTAATAAAATCATTTATTAGACATTTTTGTTTGGTTTCTGGCTTGGCCTGACCCCGTAAAAACTGGATAAAAAGACCCCGCTAGGTTACCCTGCCTCTTGCATTGCTATTGCTTGTGCTTTGGCTAGTTTCCATTCCCCATCACGTGGAGCACACTGAGGTGTCCCCCAAGGGACCCCAGAGATCAGGGTAACACCTACATGTCTCCCCAAGACTAAACCAAGGCCTAACAAGTTTTAACTGAACCTGACACCATAGCAGCCCTAACACGGTGTATGTGCAAAACGCAGGGCCTGAGGTAACTCAAAAGGCCCAATGGGGGCCCAAATAGGATCATCACATCCCAATTGGCCCCCATGATTTCTAAGAACCACTCCCCTGCAACAGTCTGGAGGCCGGTATAGGTCTGGTGATACAATAGCAAGGCCCAAAAGGTTCCTGCTACTATGTTGCTAGGACCACAGAGAGCCCAGTGAACAAAAGCCAGCCACCTGATCACCCATTAACCACCCAATCACCAGCTAGACACCAATTGCCCACCAGCCACCTGATTATTCACCAGCCAAACTCTGTAAGGGGGATCTGGATTGCTCCAACGAATTTGCTCTTTCTGACAAAGTCCAGTCAAAGAAGACATCAAAGAGGAAGAGGATGAGGTGGCTTTTCCCCCTAGGCACACAGCACACCATACAATAACATGCTTAGGCTGGCCTCTTTCCCATAGAGGCCAGCAAAAGCATCTCCCTGGGAATCAGATTGTCCACAATAATTAACTGCTTCCTACAATAAACAGAAATAGGGAAGGACTGAATATGTTTCAGAGTATGATCTCAGTTCATATGGCAAAGCTAATCATGCACTTCATGACCAGCAGTCTGTGCTTTCTAGTGTACTTTCCCAAATCTTCTTCAATAAATAGGGAGGTGTTGGATCCCAGTCATGCAGAGTTCTTTTGGTAGATGAAATTTTGGGAAGTGTCTCTTGAAACTAGAAATTGATTATGCACTGTACTATTTGGTGCAACACTTTCCGCTTCATGTCACTGTTAGAATTTAGTGGTGAAGGTGAATTGTGAAACAACTTTTAAGTCTACTGATTTTAAAGATGTAATCCTAAAACATTGCTTGATTATGACCAGAGCCTTAATATGAAAATTTCAGCATTAAGTTGGTAGATTAAACATTCACACACTACAGAAATTGAACTAGGGTTTGTTGGGAAAGAAAAAGACAGCATCATGGAGGAACTGAGGGAGACAGTTTTAGGCTTAATGGGCCAGCAGATAAAAGTACAAAACAGATACATAAAAATATAATAGGGTGAAATAGAAATATGCAAGCTAAAGAGAAACAATGGATGAAAATAGAAAGACTGAATGGGAAGAAAATAAGAGGAGGTGGAGAGCTAAACAAAAATGGAAATGAGAAGCATCAGACACAGCTGCAGATATCATATTAGAGAACATATGAATATCCTCTAAGCCAGTGTCTTCCAACTTGGCTTATGGGACATTTCCATACAAACATCTCTTCCTATGAATCTTTCAGCTGATTTCCTGCAGGAATCCAACTCTGATTCTTACATGAAGCCTAAGCAAGAAAGTTTAATATTGTGAGACTCAGCTTGGCACTTAGTGAGGTAGTTAAAGCTCGTGTCTGGGAATTAGAGCTCAGAGAGTCTGATCTTCTGCAGAGTTATGAATTGCTTTGCTCCTCTGCAGTGCCATGTACTTCAGAGAAACACATCTGAGGGTGAAAATGGGAACTTTACAAGGTGCTGCTTTTGGTAGGTCCTGTGATGGTGACAGATTCTATTTGTTTCGATGAACAAAAATATGATGAAATTTCATACAAAAAGGGGATGGGGTCCCTTTTTTAGAACAAATAGGGCAAGCAGGTTTGAGGTACAGAACCTCTCTTCCTGTTGCTTATCTCTCCAAATTTCTTATTTCCATTTTTGGGGGGAGTTATGTCAAATGGATACACATCTCAGTTAAGCAGAAAAATAAACTAGAGATGTGAAGAAAGAGAGTTCTGCTGAAGTCTTCACCTATGTGTCCTCTTTTCTGTTAAGAAGACACAAAGTTCTGTTTGCAAACATTCAAATCTGTTTCTGTCCCAACTCTCTAGTCCATCTCCTATTTTTTGGATTGGGCAGCTACATTTATAGATGGGACTATGTGGAGACTGGAGGAGAGGTATAGAACAGTATCCAGTGCCCTTCTTCTCTCAGCTCGCTTGTGGAGAGGATGCGACACCACGTCAGAGATAAAAGTACAGACTCCAGGAATTAAATAGCCTTGGTTGTTAAATGAAAGGAAAACCCACCTCTTTATTTTTTTTGATATTTTTATGTCATCTGAAAATTATTTTTCATAATGATGTCATTTATGCAGGTAAGAAGATATGGAGTTCTTGCTCAGTGCCGAATTTTCCTAATGGTTATTCTACACTTCAGTTGGTTTAGATTCTAGCAACTGTGCACTATGTCCCACATTTATTTTAAAGTGTAGAAACCTTGTGTGCATGCATGTAACAGAAGCACTTATTCATATCTTTGTAATTCATCCTTTTCCTTAGTAGCTTAAGGTTGTTGTTGTTGTTGTTTCAAATTAAGGTTTGGTGGCTACAGCACTTAAAGATGTTTCTTATCCAGCCTACTTTCAACAGCTTTAAATATGAATATATATATATTTTAAAACTGAAACAGTAGAAGCGACACAATCTAATATTGCCCTGTGCAGCAGAGATAGGAATCCAGATATGTTTGTTGGAACAACGCAAAAACCAATTTGCATCATATTGCATGTGCGGTGGGATATCTTCATACCTTCTAACTGCTACTGCACCTGCAACCCATGTCTCAAATCTTAAATCTAATTCTTAAGGGAGGAGAGAAATATGTGACCATGAAGAGTAACAGACAATGGGTGCTGATGGCAGGAATAGTCTATTTGAACTACACCAGTCTAGCCAAACTGCTATTTGTTCTTAAAATCCTAGCTGGGGATTCTGGAAATTATAGTTAAAAATGCAAGCTTTCAAGCCTTTCTTGAACAGGAAAAACTTGTAACTTCAGCACTGACATTCTTAAATGTCAATAATTATCCTTCTAATGGTAGAAATATAGGCCCTTTCCGCACAAGGGAATTAGAATGGGCCAGTGCATCCTATCATGGAGGTAGTCTGCACCTTGGAGTGGACTAGGTCTGGACTATTTACCTTAGTTCCACACCTCAGTCCACTCCAAAATTCCCCCAAGTGGTCCTCCAGTGTGCTTTTTGAAGAAAGGAAGAAAACCGGCCTTTTATTTTTCGGAGCGCGCCATTGCGTTCCTGCTTACTTGTGCAGATGCGCAGGTTTGCACCAATGCGAGCCTGCGATCTGCAGAGGGCGGGCTGTAGGCGTGGTGAGCTTCAGCAGTTGGTCCAGACCCAGAAACAACTGGAAGCCACCATTTTGTCAGCCGGAGCAGTGCGGATCTAAGACCTCACACTGCTCCGATTCACCCTGGACCAAACGGAGATGCCCTGCGGAAGGGCTTAAGGGAGAGTCCGCGTTACTGGGGACCCAGAAGAAGTGGCAAGTAACGGCACAGAACGATTCCCTCACCTCGTGCGGAAATGGCCATAGAAGAACATCTTCCATGCAAGGGGAAAAAGAACAGAGAAACTGCCCTGGGTGTAAAAGTACAAAAAAAATGGCACTTTTAGTAGTGTTCAATAACACTTAAAATAGTTGAGGACAAGGTAAATGGTGGGAGGGTGATAGGATTCAGGCTAAATTTTTTCCACTTATAAAGTTTTGCAGCGGGGCAACTAAAATAACCATAATGTATTGAAGTCATATACCATTCCTAGCCACCACAATTGTGTTCCCAAATGACATAGCATGAATATGAAAACAATGGAAAGAATTCTAATACCTATCTGCATGTTAACCATGTATTTTGTAAAATAATTCCCAAGAACTATAGAAATCAGGAACAAGTGTGAAATTTCCTTGCCTTCAACAAGTCTCTTCATATTATCTTACTGTAGTTTACTCTACTTATTAAATAAAGATAGAACAAAATTTCAAAAATGTCATGTACCAGCTAAAGGCTGCCTAGAGGATATGATGTGTTGTTTAGCCCTTTATACTAAGACCATTTCTGCACAAGACTGTTATAGAGCTATTATTCCACTTTCAGCATCTTATGGGATCCTGGGTTTTGCAGTTTAGGGTCCATCCCTAACATTCACTGCATAGAGGTTTTTTTTTTCCCCTGACAAGTCACTTATTACACACACACACACACACACACACACACAAATTGCATTATCTTTCTCTGTCTTCTGGTGTATTTCTCTCTTGATGGTAGGAAAAGTGCATCAAAATACTCAGGGTTTTTTTTATGCTTGGCTCATTTCCTAGCTCCATTAGCATCTTTTATTAAAAAAAAAAAACTTTAATCCTATTTCCCTTTAATAACTTATTTTTTTAAAAAAAGTTTTCCTAAGCTTTGCTTATCAGTAGAAGTGAATTTAACCTGAATTATTGAAACGACAGCATATGTACAAGGAGGAATCACTATTAACTTTCAGAGGATTTTGCCTAGTTAAGTAGTTTGAAACTGAGTTTTTTTTGTGAGCAAATATTTAGAATTTTTCCAATTCCTTAGTTCAAACCAATAAGTACATTTCATAAGCATTTCAAAAACTAAGGTAATTAATAGAGGTGTCAGAATTCTGAATGCTAATAATTTAGAATATAAAGTTTTGTTTTGCAAAGAGACAAGCAGTGTGGTGAGTGATCTGAGTGTTGAACTATGACCCCAGAGACCAGGATTCAATTCCCTGCTTGGCCATGGAAACCCACTGGGTGATCCTGGGCACATCACATACTCTCAGCCCCAGAAAACCCTGTGACAGGATTACTTCAGTATTACCATAAGTTAGAAACAACTTGAAAACACACAACAACAATAGGCCAAGAACAGAATCAGTCTATGCAAAGTTGATCTCAATGTGCAGATCAGACAGTCCATACCTGGGCAGGAAACAAGGGTGGTCATGGTCTGAAAACAAGGGAAACATCAGCTGGGAACCAGAAGGGTTGGGGGTGAAAAAAAGACTCCAAACAGAGAATCAAAGTGTGAATATGACAGTAAACAGTATTGTGTCCTTTAGGTTTTTCATAATACTTCTTCTGGCTTCAAGTTGGTGTTAGATCAAAAAACATTTAGTCCCCTCCCCTCTCAAATACCCTTTGCTCCCAGAAGGTGAAGGCATCAGCAGCTGTTTAAAGGCAAAACAAAAAGCAGCAGCAGCAGCTTCAGCAGCAGAAGAAGAGGAGGAGGAGGAGGAGGAGGAGGAGGAAGAGGAAGAAGAACACCACATCACTACCACCATTGGAGGACTGTAAAAAAATGACCTAAGGTGTCATGTTAGTCTGTGGGGTACTCTTTGCTCACCACACATCTGGATTACTGTTGTGTTGACATTCTTTTAATGACACTACAATCTGTACGTACATGTACAATATCTGTGTAAATTCAAACTGTGTTCAGGTAAACCAGAAATACATAACACACCTAAAACATTTTTCAGCCCCCCAATGTGCTCTCAAATTTGGTAGAGGGGCTGAAAAATGCTTGCCTACAAATGCTGTATAGCATTCCAAGTGTTGAGGCACTATTGGCCATTTTACTAGATATTCAGTTTCAGCCCTTACTTGGGATTGGGAGAAGGAGCTTTCCTTCATTTCCTATAAATGTTTTCAAAACAGGAATTTACTGGATCAGGTAGTCCCTGAAAGGGACATTCCTTCTCCTGAAATTAGAGAGAAGAAATTAGAGGACCAGAAAGCCTGCCAAATCAAGGATCCAACTTTATTTAGAGGAAGAAATGCTGACAGACCAGAATCTGAAGAGAATGGGAACCCCCAGCCCTGAATGTGCACATTCTAAAACAATTTGCCATGGTTGCTAACTCACTGGGAAGTGCACAAAGCACATGTACTGGGAAAAATTCCGTACTTTAGCCTATGTAGTCATCTATCCTGCATTGATGGTGGTAAATTGTCATTTATTTTTAATATGTTTTTTTCTTGAGTCATGAGTGCTATTTTAAAAAAAATCATGAAGTCTATTTTTAAAGTTACTTAGGATGGCCTCTAGTGCCAGTTACTAAGAAAATCAGTGCCCCCTTCCAGTTATACAATTATAGTCCTATGATTCTAGCTTAACTGTTGTGATCCCATTTTGTGGAATTCCGGGATTTGTAATTGAAGGAGGGGCTTTTAGAATTCTCAGCCAGAAAGCTCTAGTGTCCAGGATTCCTCAAGATGCCACAAAGGCAGTAAAAGTCAATCCAAAGTACTATAAATCTGTAGCATGGAAGTTTCCCAGGTTACAGAAGAAGGCTATCAAGAGCTGAGCATGGCTAGCATAACACACAGTGAAGCAGCCATCCTTGGTAGCAGGTGTTAAGCTGTGAAGAGTGGCAACAAAATGTTGTAGAACAGTGATATCTGGGTTACCTTGCATTCCTTAAACTACCTTGCCCTCTCCCTCTCCTGCACAACTGCCCCAGAGTACAATATCTATCTACAACAGAGATGTTTGCTCTGTTGTAGATCATTTATTGTAAATAGTTTTGAGTACTGGAGAGAAAAGTAGGAGCAAAATATTCTAATGCAGTAACTGTGGTAAAACCATGCATGAATTTGCATTTGGCCTGTCTATGTCGTCAATGTCCCTTTCCAGGGAGCTTAGGTCATTTCCGCACTAGCCTGTTATAGTGCTATTATTCCACTTTCAACATTGTATGGAATCCTGGGGTTTGCAGTTAAGAGAGTGGCCTCAATAGTCAATAGAGAGGTCCTCAATAGTCAATGTAATCAGTCCTCAAGTTGACAGGACAATGCAAAAGTTAACTCCCCGAAACAACGGCAAACTTCCTAAGAGCTTCTTTAATATGATGGACAATTTAAACTTATATGACACTTGGAGATACAAGAACAGGCAACTGGACGGACATACATATTATTCGGATAACCATAGGTCAATGTCAAGAATAGATATGATGTTAGTATCCAAACAACTTTTGATGAAAACTACAGATATGGACATTCTTGCCAATTTATGCTCTGATCATAATCCGTTACAATTAAAGATAAGGATTAAAGACAGAGAAAGAACATGGAGACTGAATGATGAGATTTGGAATAAGGAGAAGTACATAACGAAAGCAAAAACAGAGATAATTAACTATTTTAATGAGAACTTGACGTCGGAACTGTCGATGAAAACCATTTGGGATGCAAGTAAAGCAGTGATGTGTGGTAACTTTATCAGATGGACTGCAGAGATTAAAAAAGAAAAGAGAAACATTGAGCAGTGAATTTTGGAAAAGATGAAAGAAATTGAACAACAGATGAGACAAAATCCATCGGATAAACAGATTAGATTACAGATGAAGGTAAAGCAAGCTGAATTAAATCAACTTAATTTGGAAGAAATAGAGCAACAGATAAAGAGAACGAAATATAATTTCTTTGAACAAGCTAATAAACCTTCTAAACTTTTGGCAGGTTTGCTGCGTAAAAGAAGGTCCAGAAATATCATAACCGAGATTAGAACAGGAGAAGAAAGAATTACAAAACAAGAGGGAATAAAACAAGGTTTTTATAATTACTACGTGGAGCTGATGAGTAAGATCTCAAAGGGGAAAAAAATACAAGAAGTGGAAGAATATCTGGAGAAAATGAATAAAATGAGATTTAATGAAGACCAAAGATCAATCTTGAACAAATCTATTACTATGATGGAAGTAGTTGAGGATATTAGGAATCTGAAGAATGATAAAGCTCCAGGACCTGACGGCTTCACTGCAAGATATTATAAAATTATGGAACATGAGATTTCAATACCTTTGCAAAGCACTATAAATGAAATTATAAAGGAAGGAATACCAGATACTTGGAAAGAAGCTAACGTTGTGCTGATCCCGAAAGAAGGAAGAGATTTGAGCGATGTAAAGAACTATAGACCAATATCACTTTTGAATACAGACTACAAGATCTTTGCTTCTAGCAAAGCAGGTTCTAGCAGGGAGGCTCAAAAAAGTGCTGTTAGAGGTAATTGATGGGGACCAGAATGGCTTTCTACCAAAAAGATCTTTGAGAAATAATATTAGAACGGTCTTAAATGTAATACTATGAAAAGCATAATGAACGGAAAATGGCCATGATATTTGTAGATCCCGAGAAAGCTTTTGACATGATCAGCTGGCCATTCATTCAGAAATTTGTTGCATGGACTGAAGCAATTTACAGCCAACAACAAGCTCGACTGGTCATAAACGGTGAAAGAACACAAATGATAGAACTGCACAGAGGTAGGAGACAAGGGTGTCCCCTGTCTCCTCTGCTGTTTATCATGACAATGGAAATACTTAACAATGCTATAAGAGAAGATAAAGAAACAAGAGGAGTCCAAGTTAAGAAATATCATTACAAGTTAAAAGCTTTCGCTGATGATCTGGTCTTCTTACTGGATGACCCAGGGAAATGTATTGAAAAATTGATTACTGCAGTTCAAGAATATGGAGAATTCTCTGGTTTTAAAGTTAATAAGGAAAAAACAGTCTTCTTAACCAAAAATATGACTGAAAGAGAAGAGATGGAATTAGTACAAAAAACAGGATTCAATAGAGGACAAAAGGTAAAATATCTAGGTATTTGGGTAGCCAAAAGAAACAATGAGTTATTTCAAAATAATTATGAAAAAAAATGGAAAGAAATAACAAAAGATTGGAAAGTCGGACTTCCATGCGTTTGTCAATGATGGGGAGGATAGCTGCAATAAAGATGAATGTTTTGCCAAAAATGAACTTTTTGTTCCAAAATCTTCCTATAATAACCAACATGAAACCTTTCATACAATGGAAGAGAGAACTAACTAAGTTTATATGGCAAGGGAAAAAACCTAGGATAAAATGGAATACTATGACAGACTTAAAAAGTAGAGGAGGAATGGGGCTACTAGACTTTCAAATATACTATAAGGCAGCGGCTTTTACGTGGATAAAAGACTGGGTAGACCTACAAGACACGAGAATGTTGGCACTGGAGGGAGCACACCTGAGAATGGGGTGGCATGCCTATATGTTTTATGATAAAGCAAAAATAGATAAAGACTTCACACATCACTTTATCAGAAAATCGCTTCTGAAAATTTGGGAGGATTATAAAACTAAAAACATACGGCAGCTCCCCACCTGGGTCTCACCGCAAGAGGCTTTTTTTGGCAGATGGACGGATACAGATAAATGGTTGCAATATGATGATATAATTGAGAGATCAACATCCAACAACTTTAAGATTAAAACAAGAGAAAAACTAGAACAAGAGGGAATAACATTAAGTTGGTTTCCTTACGGACAGTTAGCAGAAAGGTTTCAGATGGATATAAAAATATATGGAATTGAACTTAAAGAGAAAACTGGAGTAATTAAATGGCTGTTCGAAAATCCGCTTCATTTATTTCCCCAAATATATCAAGAAATACTACATCAGGAGAGGCAAGAAGAAACAGTAAAGGCAACAATGATTTCATGGGCACAAAATATCGGACATTCAATACAATTAGAGTCTTGGGAGCAGAACTGGAAAAAAACATAGAAATTTACAGTAGCACAGAATTTGAAAGAGAACTATTACAAGCTATTTCATAGATGGTACATGACATCAGATAAATTAAAAAAGATTTATAATACAGGTACTGGACAATGTTGGAAATGTCAGAATGAGGCCGGTACGATATATCATATGTGGTGGACATGTCCTAAAGCTAAGAAATATTGGACTGAAATACATAACAAAATATGTGCATTAAGGAAAGTACAGTTTGCTAAGTTACCAGAATTGTATTTGTTAAATATGACTGATGTATTAGAAGGTACTGGTATAAAGAAGTACTGGAGAATATTACTGTACATGATAACAACAGCTCGTATTGAATATGCAAAGATGTGGAAAACTCAGCAAATACCCACATTAGAACAATGGTGGGGTACACTGATTGAAAACAAAAATGCTGATATGGTCTCTCAGATATTAAAAGGGAAATCAGACAAAGAGATACAAAAAGAATGGCAAATTGTAATGGGTAATTGCTGGGTATCATCAGATGGAAATCTGTGATTCATGATTTAAGATAAATTATGAGGGAGCTACAGGATATATATCACGAAGCGGGAATATGGAGATGGAAATGTAAGAATCAACAAGTAATAATAGCACTAAAATGTAGTACAATATTTTAAGCATGTTAAGAAATATTGATAATGAAATCTAGATCAGTGTGGAAGATCAGAAATATTTCAAATAAGTTGACAGTTATAATTGTTTGTTTTATATCTGAATTTGAATAAAATGATTATAAAAAAAAATAGTCAATAGTTGTCTGGTTGTCTCTCCCATCAATAGACAAATAAAAACACAGGGACAAATAAACACGGGGGCAGGGGGACAAAAGATAAAGGCAGAAGTTCTCGGTTTAGAACTTTTTGTACTTCCAAAATGTAGCAGGAGAGATAATTTCCAAATGACCCTTGTCCCTGTTGTAGTTGTATGTCTTCAAGTCATTTCCTAATTATGGAGATCCTATCTAGGGGTGCAACTTCCACACTTGCCCTAGGCGCTGTTTACTCTAGATACACCACTGGTTTTTAATTCTTCGAAGAAGTTCAAAATACATTCATTGTTGTTAACACTCTTCAGCACATTGGGAAAGAAGTGTGCCTTGTTTGTTTACGGCAAAGCCCACATTCCTCCTCCTTCTGGTGTATCAATCTGACAATCTTTCTGACTAATCTTGGAAGGAAAGGGAAAAACATTTGCAATGAAAAGCACTTAAAATGATCATTTGGGATTTGAAACACTTCCACAAGAATAATATTTGGCAAATGCTGTGATTTTGTCACAAAATGATGTGTTTTCTTTTTTCTTTTTTGCTTATGAGGAAGGAATGCATAAAATATTGGCCCTGTCACTGCTTTTAGATTTTCTCCCCTTTTTATGTGTGTAAGTGCTGCAGTTTCTTTTTTTTCCTTGTTAATATCAAAAGGAAACTCTTGCATGCTGTATTCCTAATCACATACAGAGAGGGAGAGATTGAGGCCAGTTCCATAATGAAGAGGAATATTGGGTTGGTGAAGAAAATGGCAATGTAAAGCGGGGGATTAAAATATGTCTGATGAGAACCAAAGATGGGTTCAAGACTGATCTGGGATAGTGGCATTTTTGCTTTCCTATTTGCCCACTTTCCTTCACAGTGTGTTTAATGCAAGCTGTTAACTGTCCATCTTAGAATCTGCATGTTTGTATATTCTGATTAATTTATTTATTCAGATCCAAGGGCTTCTTCATCAGGAAGGCTCATGACACAATCTAGTTATTAGACAAGGCATGGTTCTAAATAAATCTCAAATTATTTCTGTGCATCTAGCCATGTATTCTACTCCAAAACCTCTGTGTATAGTGTAAGAGTAGGAATCCTGCCCTCCTATTTACACATTTGTAGTCCCACAAGATTTCTTGGATGTAACAAGTTACAAGTAGCCAGTAACTTCTAATTATTTTGTTACCCTGATTTCTGGGGTCCCGAGAGGGACACCTAAATGTGCTCAAACAATGGGGAGGGAATTAGCACAGAGTACAAGTTGGCAATGCGAGAGGCAGGGTAACGTAGCGAGATCTTGAGCCCTCTGTCTACGGGGTCAGGCCGAGTCAATGATAAGGCAGAAGTTGAAAATAATAATAATTGTTTTATTGAAATACAATCAAACACGTGTATGTAGCACACTCACACAAGGAACTATAGAAATAAAGGTCGGAGTGGGATAGTGGGATTTTGAGAGGAGGTTTGATATGGGAAATACTATACCTGTCCTGAAGCCCGATAAAAGCAAAGAAGCTGGGGAGCGTGGATTCTCAGCAAGTGGGGCTGAGGGGAAGGCTCACTGGAGAAAGTGACAGCAAGGCGGGATGGAAGCCAAGAGCGATCCGAGGAAGCGCTCAAAGTCAGGGGTTCTTATAGGGAAAATTGTGGTCGCAGGCTAGTCCGTACTTGGGGAAAACAGTGAGTTTGGCGCTGGAGACAAAGACTCCAAAAGGTCAGTATTTTGAATGATTGAGTTATAGTCAGATTGTCAATAGAGTAGCCAGTATGCAAATGCAGAGTGCTTGAGAGTTTTATAGTCCACTCACCAAGCTGCCTGCGTGGGGCAGGGGATCTTTTTGTAAGTTGCTTGCATGCATAATGTGGTACTTGCCTTGAGGTCTCCTGAAGCTGCATTTGCCAATGACTGGCCTGCCTAGATCGGGATGTGAATGGTTTAGGTATTGTCGGCCTCGACTGTGTGCGTGCTTGTCTGGGGGCCTCACAAGCACGTGGAGAGGAATGGTACAGAATGCTGAATTATTGATATCAAAATGATATCTTAATATCCCACAAGCTCGGGCTAGAAACAGCCGTAACAATTTCCTTCCTCAAATAACAAACACATTACAAATGTAAGATAACAAAAGGTGCCTTCACTCCTTTTTTTTTTTTTGCCTTTTCCACTGTGTAACTGAGCTTTTAGTTAATTCTAAAGTTAAAAGGATGTAGCCTCACTAAATCATAAGCAACAAACACTTCCTGATTCAAATGCTGGCTCATACTGTGTTATGTGCTTCTGACTCATTCTCCATTTTGGGTATTAAGAAAAGAATAAGATGAACAGAAGTACATAATGTTTTATACCACTGGACAATGGTTTGCAGCAGTCATATTTTTTTCAAGCAAACAGAACAATATTTATCTCCTTTTGAGGAATGAGAAATTTAAAAAGTTTAACTATATTGATAACAAGTTATTTTTTTGAGTCTCAGCAATGTAGCTGAAATTTATTAAATGTAACTGTTGCTCTTCTACAAAAGTTGATGTTGTGCTGATCAATATTACATAGATGTTTATGGGAGCTAAAATGATGCAAATAATAAGATGGGTTTCTTCTTTGCATTTAATATACTGATCCACAGCTAGATAGAGCTGGAGATTTAAATTTAAATAAAATTAATTTAAAGCACAGCCAGTCAGATTTTGGGGATTTGACATCCTTGTCAAAGTAATTCCAAATATTTGGAACTGGCAATTATGGGATATCATTTATTATGATTCAGGTTTCCATAGTATTTGAGGTTTTGCAAGCTCACACAACTTCATTCTGCCATTCACACCTCAGAGGAATGGTTCCCATAGTTACATTCACATCACTGAACACACACACACACACACACACACACCATGTCAAAAAGAAAACAATTTAATAAACACATATTACCATAGTACAATCTGAAGTAATTTCAGTTATTATATGATTATCTGATTTTTTTAAAAAAATATCTGTTGGTGTGTAATGTCAGTAAGAACAATTCCCTGTCACAGATAACACTTCTACATCCTAGTTTGAAATAACTAACTGCCTCTTTTTCTTTCTATTTTCATTTTAGGACCCTTAATTCTGCTGTTCCCTACTTCCTCTTTCTAATTGCAAGCTCTTTTTTTAATGGATGCTCTTACTGTGCCAATTTTATGGAGGAGATTAATAAATAGTTGTTATTATTCTGTAATTGCAGACTTTGAAAGAATAGTGCTTGCCTAGGTCTGTCTTGCTATTCTGTGGCTGAAATTTGAACAAGGAGCTTCATATGATAAAATTTAAACTCTTTGCAATATTTACAGAAATTTCTTTTCAACTCTGAATTGACAGTAGTTCAGATGCATAATAAAGATCATTTTCATTTCTGATAGGTAAACCACGGGCATACCCTGTCAAACAAGCCTTCTTTTTTTAAACCAGAGGGGTTGTCATTGTTTTTAGCTTCCAAGAGGCAGATTAGTTCTTTCATATTTTTAAACCCTCAGCCACAGCCTGAGCTTTGCCCTGTGTGGCACATTTTTTTTTCCTGCATGTTTCAATGCTGTCTGAAGTCCCAAGTCTGCCTGCCTGCTAAGCTGATACTGCCTAGCCACTGAGACCCTGCTGTATTTTCCCTGACCCTTCCTACGCCTGGTCATGCCTGTGATCCTGTTTGATTGCTGGTGTTGATATCTATGATTGCAGCCCATCTGTAGTTTTTGTTGCAGAGTCATGTTGGAGTACAGGACTCGTACAGAGAGAAGAATAAAGGGGCAGCAGGACTAGTAGCAAAGATTCCTTGCCACATATTTAGATCTGACATCTCAGAAAGATTGGAACTGATGCTGGTAACCAACTTCATATAGATAAAATGCAAACCTGACCAAAAATTGATTGAGATCACTAGGACTTTTCCCCTCCCATTTTCTGTGACATGTCTTAAAAATGTACCTCTTGTGACAAATTTCTAATCTCTTTCTCTCTTGCATTATCTTTCCTTCCCCCCTCACCCTCACGCTCTCCTCCTTCCTCCTTTTTTGGCTTCCTTAATGCTTACTGTTACCTCATCTCTGTGATACAAAGAGTCTGGACAGATGTACCCAGTAAATCCCGCTGAAGTGCAGAACTAGGGGGAAAAAAAACCCTCCTTAGGCAACCCACAGCTTGCATTCTAGTGCAGAACTAAGAAAAAAAACCTCTATAGGCAACCCACAGCTTGTATTCTTTGAAATATGTGTTTGGGACACTGTTCTGAAATTGATACATTATAAAATTAATGGTTTTTGGGACTCAAGTATTGGTCTCCCCTCCACATGCTGTTGGTGTTTGCTTTTGCTTTGTGTATTTACAGTTTTTAAACTCGGGGGGACTGTCGACTCTCCCTAAGAAATTTCTATTTTGTCTGTCTAAGCACCTTTAAGCCTTAAACCTTCATTTTTTTTTTTATTAGAATTGCGCTGCAGCTCTCCAAATTACCTTTCTATCATTATCAGTCCAAGGAGGAATAAAATTATAATTATAGTGCCATGAGGATTTTATGTAAAATCCCAGTTACTACTAAACAGCAGTACAAATGACAATAGGAGCTTCACATACCACCCTGCAGATTAAAACATTTGGAGATCAAAAGTTTGTCTATGGTCACTTGCTAAATTTCTCAGTATGGGGAGATATGAAAGTTTATGCCCTTATTTATGCCCTTAGCTAATACATTACAATAGCTAAAACAGATGAGCAACGTTTAATCAAGTCACTTCTTAATAATTCTAGATGGCATGTGAACCATAAGTGGTGGGTTTGCTCTTTGTAGTTGACATTAGGAGTATTAATTGTGTGTGTGTGCATGTGTGTGTGTGCATGCGTGTGCATGTGTCCATATAGGATTCAATTGTATGTGCACATATGGGATTAAACCTAGCGGACATTTTCAACCTGTTTTTCACCTTTTTCCACTTTGCTAAAATGTGTACCACATCTAGATGCAGGTAGATCTTTGTGCAAGGACTGACGAGAAAGTCAAGAGGTAGTACTAAAAAGGAAAAAAAAAAGCAGTTTCCTTCCCCCTGAAGTAATAACTGAGTACTCTTAAAACACATTCCTACCCCATTTCCACACAGCAATGTCCTCACATGCCACCCTGCAGCAGTCTCGGCAGGGAAGGCAGTATGCCAGGAATGCTCACCTCCACACCTCACTGGCTTCTTGCATAAGGGGATATGATGGCCATGCCTCTTCTTTCTGCAGCACAGCCAGGCACTGTCCCATGCTGTGCTATGGAAGGAAAAATTGCCATTGTGCAATTATGAGCATGATAGTAAGTACAGGACCACTGTACAATTGTAGGCACAAAACAGTTCTTTTTCCATTTTGCGAATACCACATGAGCACAACACTTGGGGACTAGATGGCAGTGGGCTGGTGATGATGTCATGCAGAAGTACAAAGAGAAGACTACTGCCATCCTGTCCCCAAAGCATCACAGCCCTGTCATGCAGAAATGACCCTAATTTACATGCAAGCAACTGACTGATGCTGCAATGTACAATGCTGGCTAAGGCCTTCTGAGAAACTGAGGTCAAATTTCATAGGACATACCCCATATTTATCCCTAGATATTTTTGCATTTTGGCACAGATTTTGGTGGGATGACAGGTGGCAGAGAATCCTCCAGTCTGGTCTTACCATGGCAGCCTGGTGAAGGATACACTTGGAGTAGAGCAATCAATAAGCAGACAGAGAGACTGACCATTAACCCTTTTCAGTGACCTAGGAAGGTAGAAGTAAAAGGTGAGAACAGCAGAGACATTCTCTACTTACACTTGGTATACTATCTCATGGGATGTTAAGTGTTTCATGATATGTACCTGTGAGATAGGGCAGCTGGTTGATTTTTAATGGAGAAGATCATTGGCAGGGTCAGATAGAAGATAACTTTTAAAAGCGACAAGCATTTTTCCTCCACAATTGTGGTCATGACAATAGCGTAAATCTAATTTAAGCTGACTCCAAGCCCTCTTCCACACTGTGATTATCAGTGCGGGTTCAGGTACATACTATTTTCTTGAAAGGACTAAATTCTGGAAGGTAGGGGAGTTTTTCTTTTTTTAAGTACTCAATGGCCAATTCATCAAGAGACACCCAGAACAGCAGTCCTATGTAGGCCAATCAAAAGCCTGATTTCTATAAAGAAAACTGTAAGACTTGCTTACTTAGGGCAACGTTTTAGGCTCATATGTACCAGGACAAGAAATCCATAAGACATTGTTACTGAGATCGGTCAATATTGCTCAGAGAGTCAGAAGACAGAGGGTATGAGAGACAAAGGAGTGAAGATAGAGAGAAAGGAAGGCAAACTAGCTGTTCTTTTCCATATTAATTTGTCTTTCTGAGATTCAGGCCACTTCCATTCTACACTGTTATAGTGCTATTATTCCATTTTCAATAATCTTGGAATTCTAAATGCCTCTCCCTAAACTGCAAACCCCAGGATCCCATAGGATGTTGAAAATGGAATAATAGTGCTATAACAATGTAGTGTGGAAATGGCTTCAGCTGGCAGCTGGGGATGGAAAAAATATCCAGTTTTGTTTTGTTTTGTTTCGTTTGGAATGGTTGAAAAATGTGTTTCTCAGGTATTGAGAAATCCTGGTGATTAAAATCCTGGATTGATGAGAATCTTTACAGCAGAGAACTTCCTTCATGCATGGTTCTTTTGCACAGAAAGCAACATTTTTCTGAACAGGAATCACCCTCTTCTGCACAGAAGATAATCATTCTGTGCATAAATATGCTTTTTTGCAGAAAAGGCTGTTTTCTGAACAGAAAACGCTGTAATTGGGGACTTATTCTACACAAAATTCATATGTGGATGTTTTGCATATGAATCATCAAGTAAAAGTCTGTTTCCAGTGCAGAAAATGCTGTTTTCCATACCAAACAACCATGTGCAAATTGTGCTGATCCCACGTTGCAAATGGTCTTTGGAAACTAAACAGTTTTCAAGATATTGGGAAGAAAATAGCTAATTATATATTGCTTCATTCACAAAGAAAATTTGTGAAGAATAACATTACTGCAGATCTTAGACATTTTGGAGGACACATGTTCCATGTACCAGTGACAGACTATGCTCATTTCCATGCCTCTTACCTGGGTATTGGTGCCAAAGCCCCGTCTTAGCCTACAAATTTGCACCTTGGATTAAAAATGTAAAATTTGATACATATATATGCATTTGCTATTTTTAAAAGCAATATAAACAATATCTACCCATTACTACCCCAGATGCAAGAGGCCAACAAACATTCTGTCTACGAGCACAGGAGCTGGGACAAATGTTTTTAACACATGTGATGATGAATGTAATTTTTAATGAAATTTGAATCTCAAGAGATGGGAATGGCTGGCAGCAAAAATAGGGTGATTTTTGTGTATAATCATAATTCTTACAAATCCTAAGTGATGGTTGGCACTACCATGTAGCAAGGTGAAAGCAGCACCAGCTATGGAGAGGGTAGGATGAAGTACAACCCCAGAGTGCTTTGTGTGATCACTCAGACAGCTTCGTGACAGAAGGTCTTCTATGGGCTACCATGGCATTACTTTTGGTCTAAAGCTTGTTTGGATGAAATACAAAGTCCAGCTTGACACTCTTCCCTGTATAATATCCAAATAATTTATTATTTTTATATTAAATGAATAAGGAACTGGATGTATACTCCATCCCAAATCATATATCCAAACCTCAGATGGAGTGACCTCTGTAGTACTCTACTAATTTACATTCAGCCCAACATGGAAGAGGGCAAGATACTTTATGCATGACACCCAGTATGCACAAAATGAAGAAGCACCTGGGGATGTGCATCCAACAACAATCCATAAACTAGCCAGATCATGCACCCAAATCTGTAGAGGCATGACATGCCTGCCCTATCGTCACTTGGCCACAAAGCACTCATAATGATGATGGTCCCATGTCAACAGAAGCCAATGGCCAGTATGCCCCATGCACACACACACACACACACACACCAAACAAACAAACAAACAAACAAACAAAACTTAAGGTAACATTTGAGGGAGACTGTCTTTTATGTGATGCCACAGCGTAACATTTAGTCCAATGATGTTTGGGGGCATGAGATACTGACAAGACAGTAATACCCAAAGATTACAGACTGGAGATAGGTATCACCCATAAAAGGTCTGGGCCACCCAAATAATACATCTAAACCACCAAGGAATTGTCCTCATTAAACTGGTATAGCAGCTCATCTGTTCCAATGCTTCAAACACATAGATACTTTAAAGTATGATACTTGTAAGACTACAGTACTCATTGGACATAGAGATGACAGTCACACAGTAGATGTGCACCTATAATAAAATTTGGGTCACTGGAGATATACATTCAGGCATCTAGCACAGTGTTCTGAAGGTCTGGCATACTGTTATATTCATCACAGTTTGAGGGGATCATCTGAGGAACCATCAAGTACCTGATATTGGCTCATACCAATAACAGTATAAATGATTTAGAACTGGGAGAGCATCTCAAACAAAGCTTTGGTCCATCTCAAATCTGGTCCAATGTTTGCTATGATGCCATTTCAAACAAAGTGTCCCCTAGCAAATAATACCCAATATACACAGAAATGAATGCACCTCGAAATAAGTTTGGAGGCACCACAAATCAACTAAGTTTCTGGTGTCTTCTACAACTGGCTACCATTGCACCAAGACCATTCTTCAGCTTGGTATTGTCACATTCATGGGTTCATGATCACTAATTGTGGTATGAAGTACTTTGTTAAGGAAAGCAAAAAGTAGCCTGCAATACATGGAACATATTTCATGACAGTTGAATTTCTCATTCTAGACGAAATCTCAGCTCACATATTTGAGAATAGCATCATGCTACTTGAAAGGTTTCTAGTACTTCTGAAACAAATTGATTGATTAAAGACAATGAGGTAAAGCAGCATCTGTTTTAAAGAACGTCAGAGTTCCTTAAAGATACTCCCCACTAACACAGATGGTTTTTAGACAATACAAAATGCACTCATTCTATGAGGGAAAACATCTTTGGGGGGATAGTTTTTCAGAAGAATACAGACCAAGTTTTGTATGCTGAAGGAATTATGGATCTTAATGGCAACCAAAGCCAACAACTCTTGAATGATGTCAGAAGTTTTTTTAACTAACTGTATGCAGAGACCTTTTCAAGTGCCACAATGCCTTATTTACTAAGGCATGAAGTAAACTGTTTTCAAGAGCAATTGAACCCTAATAACATTAGTACTGTATGATAGCTTCTACTTGATGAACTAACGCAATAAACAGAACAAACGCCCAGGTTTCTATCTGAAGTTTACCATGGTCATCTTTAGGTCCATTAAATCTACTTATCACTCATGCAGTATCAATTCACACATAACCAAGAAATCAGTAGATTATTTGCAGGTTATTAATTTTTGATGTTAACATCAGACCAAAGATGGTGTACATAGTACCCCCCACCCAGGAGAATTGTCTCATGCTATTTAAGCAACATTTTGTAGTGAAACAGCTACTTGTGTATTTAAAGACATGCTATAGGATTTTATATTACACAGTCAACATTCACATTCTTTTTGTTTTGCCATTGTCTACATGCATTAATTTACATTTCTCATCTAAGTGTTTTGAGACCTTGCTATCATCATCATCATCATCATCATCACCACCACCACCACCACTGTCTTCATCATCATTTTCAAATCGTTATAAATCATTCAGTATCTCATGATTTCAAAAGATATAATATGAAAGCACAACAAGAGAGTATACGATATAAAAACATGATACATAAAATCAAGACCCAATATTCTCCTTCACAAAATAGATGGTAGTCTGGACTATACTGGGAAGACTGGAAAAAATACATAAGTCTTCAAACTACATTGACAAATACAAACTGTTGAAACATGTCCAATACTGTACAGAATAGAAGGTGCCATCCAACTCACCACACCTATATATTTTGAGGCAGAGAATATTTGTATATACACATGAATATTATTTCAAAACAGAGGAAATTTGTAATTCTACGGGTATTCTATATAAGAAACTGCTGAAAGCAGAGGAACAAGCAGTAATGATTTTACCCTTTTGCTTATTAGATGACAGACAAGGTGACACCTCATCCATTCCATGTAGCCAATAGAAGTACCAGGTGAACTTTACTGCATCAGCAATGACTAGAAAATATCCTTAACTTCCTTTGATGGAATTAAGATGCAAACCAGACTAAGTTACACACATTCCTGCTCCCAAGAAAGCCTGGGGCACAGGAAGAATGGCAGGGAGGGATACTGCCATTCCTCTTGACATGCCCAGCCTGAGGTATCTGCCTTAGTCAGTCTAGGGCCTGATTTAAAAAAAACAAAAAAACAAACTTGCCCACATACCTGTTCCTAGTTCTTCATATTCAGAACAACACTTCTACAAAGAACAGTTCTCTTTAGGTATCACATGTCAGAGGTAGTATTGATAGCAAATTATAGCACTGTGATTACAGCAATACATAATGTTCAAAAATATATAGTAAATTTAATGGGAAAAAGGAAATCATTCTTTAAAAGCCTTTTAAGATGAATTCTCACTGAAAACAAAATGTTCTGAAATATTGGTTTATTGGAAGCTTTCGCTACAACTGCCTTTTCTTTCTCTTTGATTTTTTAAAAACTTTTTCACAGCTAGAGAAATTGAAGTAAATCAGTAGGTATTTACAAAATCCTTCAAAAGCAAACCACTGAATTTCTTTCATTGGAATTCTACTGATTGAAAGGTTGGGATCTCTCTCTGTCTCTAGTACAGGATCTAAAATAACTAAGAAGGAAATTCAATCTTGCTACATCTTTCCGTGTTGGTCAGATTTCATCCCTTCAGTGTAGATATTGATGTCTCAGTGCTGCAGTCCACTAAACAGTATGTGCAATTGTCATTAATCTCAATAGCATTCATATATACGAGGGTTTATCAGTTCGCTGTCTGGGAAAAAATCAATATTACTTGAAGGTAAGATCTATACTGTGTACAGAGTTGCCAGGTCAAGAACTAAAATCTGAGAATTATGTGTCATGTGAGGTCACAGAAACAAATTCTTTAGTCACAGCAGGAAATTGCTATGTGTGTGTTTGTGACAGATATATATTATGAAATGATAATGCAGTTGATTTTTTTAAAATACATTAATCATTAACAACAGTCTCTCAGATCATGTTTTTGAAATAAAAAGTACAAATTCTAAACAAACAAGAAAATAGTTCTCTGCTTGAAAATTCAGATAAAATTATTTAATAAGGGCTATAAGCAAGGGACGATTCCTTCTATTCTGCTTGGTTCAGGAACGTTTAACACAGTTTATAAGTTTCTGGCAAAAATAGTTTTGCATGACCTGATCAGAAGGCCATTGTTTCAAGATGGGAATGTAGCATTATGGAGATGTTAAACACAAAAAAAAATCAGGAGAAAAGATGGATGACCCTGAAGGCTGAACTTCTAATCACACAAAATACGTAGTGGTATTTGTTACCCTGATTTCTGGGGTCCCTTAGGGGACACCTTACTGTGCTCCAAATGATAGGGAATGAGAACTCAACTGAGCACAAGCAATAGCAATGTGAGAGGCAGGGTAACCTAGAGGGGTCTTTTTACCCAGTTTTTACAGGGTCAGGCCAAGCCAAAAACAAAACAAAGATGTCCAATAAATGATTTTATTGAATGAAAGTCTCATGCATCAACACAATCACTCACACGCTCACTCAAGACCTGTTAAGAAGCAAAGAGTGGAAACTGGATAGGGGAAATATTGAAGGGATTGTAGCCAGGGCAATACTGCACCTTTTCCTGAAGTCCTTGGTCCAGGAAAAACAGTGAAGAAGAGCTCAGCACTAAGAGGGCTGAGGAGATTACTCGACTGACTGAGAAATGGTCTGCTGGTATGAATGGGAGTTATCCAAAGAAACTCTCAAAAACTAGGACAATTTGTAGGGAAAAACGTACCTTGAGGGCAAATTTTCTCCCGGGGAGAACAATGGGTGTTGCAACAGAAAAGAAGCTCCACAATGGCAACTTCTTTTGCATGATGGGATTACGAGGTGTTGCCAAAGTTTCAGGATCTTCAGTTGCATTGGGTTGTGGTGTGAATTTATGTAGATGGTCCTTGCCTGATAGGATTTTATTGCTATCAGTGCTCAACTTGGGGCAAACACACTAATCCCCTCAAGTTGGCTCCTCAGTGGCTGAGGATCTTTTGTCCCTTGGGGACACCTCAATGTGCTCCACATGATGGGGAGTGGAAACTAGCCAGAGCACGAGCAATAGCAATGTGAGAGGCAGGGTAACCTAGCAGGGTCTTTTTACCCAGTTTTTACAGGGTCAGGCCAAGCCAAAAACCAAACAAAAATGTCTAATAAATGATTTTATTGAATAAAAGTCTCATGCACCAATGCAATCACTCACACACTCACTCAAGACCTATTAAGAAGCAAAAGAGAGGAAACTGGATAGGGGGAATATTGAAGGGATTGTAACTGGGGTAATACTGCACCTTTTCCTGAAGTCCTTGGTCTGGGAAAAACAGCAAAGAAGTGGAGCTCAGCACAGAGAGGGCTGAGGAGATTACTCAATGAACAGAGAAATGGACAGCTGGGATGACCAGGAGTGATCCAAAGAACAGCTCAAAAACTGGGACTATTTGTAGGGGAAAAAGTACCTGGAGGGCTAATCTTTTCCCGGGGAGAACAATGGGTGTTGCAACGAGAAAGAAGCTCCACAATGGTAACTTCCTTTGCGTGATGAGATTATAAGGTGTTGCCAAAGTCTCAGGATCTTTGGCTGCATTGGGTTGTGGTGTGACTTTCTGTAAATTGCCCTCGCCTGATAGGATTTTGCTCAACTTGGGCCAAACATGCTAATCCCCTCAAGTTGGCTCCTCAGTAGCTGAGGACCTTTTGTTTACTGTGGGCTTGCACAGCTTGAGGTCTCCTGGGGCTACATGATGGGGGATTTTACTGGCCTGACCTGGTTTTCAACTGTTCTACTGTTGCTGCCTACATGCCCATCTGGGTGACCTCTTTGGCATGTTGTATCACATTTAATATTAAAAATTGTAGACACTGGGATAAGGTATACCAGTGAGGTAACACATTGAATTCAATAACAGGTACTTCTGAAGAGACATGCTAAGATTCTGGTTTCAGTAAGACTTAGCTAAGTATCTCAGTTATCCATAATCCACTCAAGTATGTTGCATTGGCTACTCTTCTACCATTTAATAGCAGTCTTTGAACAAAGAAATCCAATAATTCTTTTGGTAAGAATAGATACATATTTAATACATGACAAAATGCACTATGAAATCCCAGTTCAGATAGTCAGCTTGCTCCATCTATGTATCTGTCTGTCTGTCTGTATATCTGTCTATTATCTCCTCATATGTCCTTCCCAAACCAAACTAAAGGGTACACTGAAGTGAAATAAAGCCATTGATGATACAAATTCTAGTTTCATTGATTACAAATAGATGGAAAAAGGATACAGTAGAGAACCAAAAGCAAAGAATATGTTCTAACATCACTTTGTCTAAATATGAGACAATATATGAGTCAAATATATGAAACAAAATATGAGTCCACACAGGCCTGAAACATGAACAGGTCAGTCAGGTAGGATATAACAGCTCTCAGATAATACACTGACATTCCTCTTTCTAAGACAAGGATAAACAAGTACCCAGAAGGTAGGGACTATATATCTTAACAGAACTGGTTTTCTAGAAGCTATAGAGATACAGAGGTGGGGGAAAATGTGATCCATCTTCTTTGCCTGGGGGGTTAAAAGATGCAAGAGATTTCCTTTCTTAACAAAAATATCCTGTGACTGGCATGGCCTCACAACAGTTACAAAGATGTTTAGGCTATGTTAGCATGTTTACTTCACAGAGAGTTGTTCTGGGGAAATGCTTAAGTGTTGTACAAACCTGAAGCAGAATAAAATAGTCCTGTAATACCAGCATAGGGAGACTTTCAAGCAAGATAAAATATATAGATGTGCTTATATATTGCGCAAACAGTTTATGATGCATAAGAAGCCCAATAATTAAATTCTTAGCCATCTCATTATCAGGTGGAGAAAAAAAGTTCATGTTGGAAGCTGTAGTATAACTCACGTCACACTGTTTATTTTTTAAAGAAATTAGGGGAGTAGTGTCATCCCCACACAAAGACCAAGTCACAGCAAGACACCAGTTTGAACATACGGCCATCTCACCATTTGCTTCCTCACCTACTCAAGATTGACCTAATCCTTCCAGATATCTCCCTGGCTTAGCCCATGAGCTTCTCAAAGAATGGATCAAGTATATTAAGCAGTCTTCAAAATCTAGTTTGAAAATAATATTTATTTATTTTCTTTTACATACCACTTTTCTTTCAAGAATGCAATTCAAGGTGACTTACAACATATTTAAAAATAATACAAATTAAAAACTTCAAAAATCCAATAGAAGTATAGACATAAAAGTTATTTAAAATACAATTAAACAATTTATGAACTTAAAAACAGTAAAATTAATTAAATAATTATACGCATGCCACAAAACAGAAGAGCACACCATTAAAAGCCCGTCCCAGTCAGCTTTTGAAAACCTAATGGCAACCTGATGGTTTTCATCTACCAGCAGAAGAAGAGCAAGGAAAGGCCCGTCCTGGCCTCCCAGACCAAGCAGTTCCATAGTCCGGACTAAAGATGTGTGTCATTATTCCTTATCTCCATGGCTTGCACAATAAATAACATAAGAATGGCTCTGTCATGTTCTGATATTACTATCGCTTTACTCCTGAATCCCTCTGGCTTCACTTTGAAATAGAAAAACTCCTAATTAGGCCCTCAGATTACAAACATTTCCAATAGTACTGAGATACCAGTTTCTGCCTTCAGCTATCTCCTCCCTATTGTGCAGCCTGAGACCAAACAGTTCACAGGGCTTCATGGCAGAGCTGCACCCTAGGTCCCCGACACTCAGATTAGAGCCACAGATTCTCCTTCCTTGGTTTTTGGCCCTTTCCAGTTTCAGTGAACCAGAGCTGGGTAACTTTTGGTTTCTCTGCCTTCACCTAAGTGCTTCTAGCTCACTGCGAGGCCCCATGAGAACTCTTGCTCTTTCAGAAACACAAAACAATGGCCTTTTCTACAAGAGGGAATTAAAATGGCACAGTGCATCCTCCACGGAGGTCATCTGCACCTTGGAGCAGACTAGGTTTGGACTACTTACTGGAGATCCGCACCTCAATCCACTCCAAAATGCTTCCAACTCATCTTCCAGCATGCTTTTAAAAACCGGAAAAAAGAGGTTTCTCATTTTTCTGGAGCACGCCATTGCGTACCTGCTCCCTTGTGCAGATTCACAGGCTCACATCAATGCTAGCCTGAGATCTGCGGAGGGTGGGCTTTAGGCGTGGAGAGCTTCAGCAGTTGGTCGGGACTGACAACCAACCGGAAGCCGCCATTTTGGAAGCTGGAGCAGTGCGGATCTAAGACCTCGCACTGCTCCAATTCACCCTGGACCAGACCGAGGAGCCAGAAGATCCAGTGAGTAATGGCACGGAGCGATTCCCTAACCTTGTGCAGAAATGGCCAATGTTTCCTATCAGCACAGAAACAGAATTACTTTGCACTATCCTAACTCCGATGTCTCCATTGCAAGCATCAGCATCTACTGCTCTGGCTGTTGAATCATCATCAAATTCTTTCAAGCTCAGGGTTGAGATGGCAGTTGTAGAATGAGTGGGGTAATTTTTAAAAAATGATATGAGCTATTTCTGGACTTACTTGAAAGTCTTGTATCTAGGGTGGCTATGTGTGACGAACAAACATTTATATTCTGTTAGATTGCAGACATCTTTAGGTTGATGATTAACAGCTAGCACTTAGATGATGTTTGGGAGGCATACAAGTCGCCTGGTCATAGTCTCCCAACTATGGTGAGATATATTATGTGTCTGTCGAAATTAAGGCCATTTCTGCACGCGGCAAGGGAATCGCTCCCTGCCTCTACTCACCGGATCTTCTTTGGGTCTGGTTCAGTCAGGGGTGAGGAGCAGCAGTGAGTGATTGTAGATCTGCACTGCTCCGGCATCCAAAATGGCAGCTTCCGGTTGATCGTGGGTCTCAACCAATCACTGAAGCTCGTCAGCCTAACGTCCATCCTCCGCAGATCGCAGGCTCACATTGGTGCTAGCCTGTGAACCTGCATCAGAGAGCAGGCACACAATGGTGCACGCCAGCATTTTGAAAAACCTGAAAAATCAGCTTGTTCAAAAACATGCTGGAGGACCACTTGGGGTCGCTCCGGAGCGGATTGAGGTGCAGATCTACAGTAAGTAGTCCAGACCCAGTCTGTTCCAAGGTGCAGACGTCCTCCACGGAGGAAGCACTGCACCATTTTATTTAACCTGTGTGGAAATGGCCTAAGTGGCTGTTTCTACCCCACCATCCACAAGTGGTCACTTGTGAACTCAGGCCATTTCCACCCTACACTGTTATAGGCCCTTTCCACACGGGGCAATTGAAACGGTGCAGAGCGACCTCCAACGGAAGTCTTCTGCACTGTAGAGTGGACTGGGGTGGACTACTTTTTGTAGTTCTGCACCTCGGTCTGCTCCGAAGCGACCAGAACTGGTCGTGCAGCGTGCTTTTTAAAAACCTCTTTTTAGAGGTTTTTCAAAAGCACGGAGTGCACGACTCCGTGTAGCTCCGTCACTGTGCTCCAGTGCAGATTTGCAGGCACACACTAGTGCATGCCTGCAGATCTGCCAGGGGCGGGCTTTAGGCTGGAGAGCTTCTCTGATTGGTGAAGAGCCTCCACCAACCGGAAGCTGCCATTTTGGACGCCGGAGCAGTGCGGAGCGACGAGCTCACACTGCTCCTTGTCCCGACGGACTCGCCCGGATGCTGAAGAAGTCTGGTGAGTAGCGTTTCTGCGCGGCTCCTCCCCCAAGTCTGGAAAGGGCCATAGTATTATTATTCCACTTTCGACATCCTGTGGAATTCTGGGGTTTGTAGTTTACTGAGGCCAAAGAGCTCTCTGGCTGAGAATTCTAAATGCTCCTCCCTAAACTGCAAACCCCAGGATTCTATAGGATGTTGAATGTGGAATAATAACACTATAACAGTGTAGGGTGCAAATGGCCTTAGTTTTGCTTTGTCCTAACTTTCAAAGAGATATACTACTTTAGTTCCTATGTGATAGAACAGAGTTCAATTTAGGTGTGCTTAATAGACACTATTGTTCTTTAATATTTAATTAAAAATATGGGACAGAGTCATGCCTATGCTATAGAAAACAATATACTCAAGCAATGAAAATTTCTGAATGTTATATATTATTTTGCACTTCTTGAAAAGTACTATTTATGTATTATTGTTTGCAGGCTGACTAGCTGCCATCTGCTAATTTATTGTTCTCGTTTCCGAAATAAAGGACAGACTGCATGTTGTTGTTGTTGTTTCACTTTCCTGCATCCATTGTTTATATAGATGTGGGTTTTTCTGTTAAAACTGTGCATATCTAATATGCATAAAGGTTACTGCTAAACATAAACATTAGACATTTGTGAAACAGAAGAAAAAAAATCATACCCAGTTTAAAATGCACTCAGAGAATAGATGCCTTTTTTGAAAAGTTTTTTCTCAACTAAATTTATGCATGCACTTGTGTGAGGTGCTTAACTGAGTTCTCAAAAGTAGCCAATCATTTGTAACAATTCTAAATATGCATTTAGGACTGTTCAATTAAATGTACAAACAATTAATGATACCTAGCAATTACAATGGAGTATTTGTTTCATCTAGAGATCTCAAAATGAAGGATTAGTGCATTATCACTCAGGGAAGAGGTTTCCTTATAAATATGGAGTTTTATATCTCATAAAACTAGTACTACTACTACTAATAATAACAATGAAAAGAAGAGTAACTACTGTCACTGCTACAGCAGCAGCAGTGACAATAATAGTAATATGCCACCATTAATGTGCACAATGTTTTTCAATATGAAAATGAAGCCAGACCCAATGAACTTTCCATCTACAGCATAGGGAAGAAAGAGGAAGTCAATGGTAAAGAGAGGAAAATAATGAAGTCAATTCAGTTATACTTTTCTTAACACTGAGGTAATAATCTAGACTGAAGTTTGATTAGACCGTTCTTTACATTGGCCATTTCCGCACTACACTCTTATAGCGCGGTTATTCCACTTTCAACATCCTATGGAATCCTGGGGTTTGCAGTTTCGGGAGGGGCCACCTGGCCCCTCTCGAAACTGCAAACCCCAGGATTCCATAGGATGTCGAAAGTGGAATAATCGCACTATAAGAGTGTAGTGTGGAAATGGCCATTAACATTGACAGAAGCTTGTCATACAAAACACAATTCAGGCTGAATTTTCGAGTTCCTGTGAAAGTGGAACATTGATAGAGAAGTCAAACATCTGCAAGGGAAGTCAAACATGTTTCAATGACAGAAGAATTCTACATATTTACACTGACAACCCCAGTTTGTCATTGGATATTAGCCACATTGGGGATGAATGCAGGATACAGATTTCTTGGGAGAAAAACTATCTGAGCATGCAAGTTCCTTTGTGTCTTTCTTTTTCTCATATATAGCTTTCACATGTACAAGGCACTTGCCTAATATTTATATTTTTATTCATGATTGTGTATTGCACATGTACTTGCAACGTTTTCCTTTCATTCAACCTATTAATAGCTTTGTCAACAAATGCAGATTTAAAATTGGATTAATTGTTCAACATCTCATAGTATTAATTTATTGCTTCATTTGCTGTGGATCTGATGGCTATATTTGTAAACTTCCTTCAGGACTTGCAGATATATGGTTTTCATTCAGGGAGCAGAAATCACCCATATATATATCACACCCATTTTCCTCCTTATTGACTTCTCTCAGGGAAGCCCCCCCCCCTTTTTTTGGCAATCTGTCTAAATTATTGATGCCACGTTTTTTCATAAAACATTAAGTTAATCTGACTTGTGTTTAATTATTACTCCCTCATCATAGATAGGCCACTGTGGAGGTAACATTGTCTCAAGGAAATACTGTTTGAGATGAAGAATAGATACTTGTATTGTTTTTGCTATCTCCCACATTACAATTCAACCTCCGAATGTTACTATCCTGTTTATGAAGGAGTTTCATTGCAAATTTTGGCAAATTCTTTAAAGAAACAAACAATATGACTGAATTTAATGTTCTGGGTATATGCAATATGTTAAGGAATAAGCCATACAGCTGTTAGAGAAGTCAAATCTTGTCAGAAAAACTAAGTGGCATCTCTAGTTCAACAGCACAAACATCGCTGAATGCTTGGTATTCAGACCTACTCCTTAAGAGCTAAGTATACAAAATATCCTAACTGGATGGACAGATCTGTCAGTCTTTTTCTTCTTCCTGCTTCTTTTACTCCTTTGTCTATAAAAATCTGAAGTAAAGTGGAAAACTAGGTAAATTTCAAGAAGTTCTCACCAGTCAAACAAAATTCTCACTTCTTCTTGTTCAAGACTTTTCCTACTCATAATTGTATATCCTTACACAGTTGGTCCAGAGAAAATCACCATCATCATCATCATCATCATCATCATCATCATCATCATCACCACAAAGATTTCTTGCCTATCTCCTCTTTAGTATACCAGTTTTCTTTTAGAAAAATTGTTGGGTATTTTTTTTTTAAAAGGAAGAAGATTTAGCTGAACAAGTCTGTATTGACATATTTAATTGGTAAAGCCGAGACACAGATTTACTCCTTTGGAACACAATCTGAACTTGCCAAAAATGACTGAAGACCAGGTGAGCTGACACAACAATGTCTGAAGTTATGTTGAATCCAAACCATCTGTCTAGCACTGTCAGGAATTACTAAGGACAACCTTCACCCTGCCCTAACTTTATGCTGGCCTGTACTGAGAGCCAGTATGGTATAGTGCTCTCAGTGTTGGGCTACAACCCTGGAGATCAGGATATGATTCCCTGGTCAGGCATGGAAACCCTCTGGATGACTCTGAGTGCATCACACATTCTCAGCCCCAGAAAACTCAGTGATACATTCACCTTAGGGTCACCATAATTCAGAGATTACTTCAAAGCACACAACAGCAACAAGAGGCTGTATCCCTGAACTGAGGAATCTGACAGAATCCAGCTCCTTCCTCATTCCTTTTCAACCCTTCTGTTGGCTGATCTCAGCTAGCAAAGCAGTTCTGCCAGTAGATCTCTCTACTATAAGACAGCTATACCATCCCTTGGATAGTTTTGCTGGCAGATGGCCAGTTTTATTCCCAAGCCCCTAGAGCTGTCACATATTTCAGTTAGGATCACATTGTTAGCAAGGAATTGGCCATGCACACTTTTCTTTATTTGCATGCTTTCTATACTGAGGGAGATAAATAATATATAAAAGGGGCCCTCTGCATTATTGATCCAAATATTTTTCTTCACAATTTTTTTAGCATCTAGACAATTACCAAGCAGTGGCCTGATTTAACATGTTATGACTTTTTGTCCTCTGCACCCAAAAACTCAACCTGAAACCATTCAGAATACAATGGCAAATTTGTGCTACACTTCTGTCGAAAGAGAAAACAGGAGAATTGGTTGGAATTAAAGAAATTAATCATTTATAACTATTTGAACAGGATCTTCATTTGGCCTTGAAGGGTAACTCAGAATACTTTTTTTAAGTCTAACAGAACATGTAGCATCACGGGAATTATTTATCTCACTGCTGAAAATAGCCTACATATTTCCAAGCTAAGGCTACAAAATTCTTCAGCTTAGGGGTAATACTTCTGAAGCGATTTAAAGGTACAGCAGTTGTTTGTATCAATCTTGAACATGCAAACTGAGTGACACAACTTGTGACCCCCTCCTTTTCCCAAGCTGAGTGCAAGCCATTGTGTGTAGTGGCCTGGCAGGGGTTGACAATCCAAGGCAGCAGCTGGAAACAGGGTTATTTACATGATGAGGCTCATCATGGGTTGTTTTGGCTGTTGGCTCACGTGTTTTACTAAAGAAGAGGATGCTAAAGCTGTGATTTTCAAATGATAGGATGAGGGGGCATGGGGAAGGGGAGCCAGGGGATTCACCACCCCCTAACAGGAAGGTGAAACTACTCGAAAAGAAGAAAAAAAAACACTGCGGTTCCTGCAGCTTTTCAGTGTTGTGCAGTTGTTGGACCCTGTTCCTTCAGAGCTCCTGTTCAGTTCAGAGGAGCTGTGAGAGCAGTGGTGGTTGTCTTCTTATCTGTAAAATCTCACTTTTTAAAAGTCTCTCTTATCTTTAACTGTTTTGTTCCATATTCATTGCTTTTTTTTTTCTTTTTTGTTGTCACAATCAATATGACAACCAATGTATCCTCCTCTGATGTCTTGAGGTCCGTGTATGTGTTATTGGGTGGGTGGCTTTTAATTGGAACAGTATGCAAAGTGTTACATCTTTCACCCCATCATTATATATACCTATTGTTTTATTACTAAATCACAATTGCCAGCATTACTCGTGGCTTCTTAATGAATCTTTCTTTTGAAATTCATGCTTAGCAGCAGCTTCAGTTAATATTTTACATGCTTACAATTCCAGGTGGAAGTAGATGTAGAAGCTGAACTGTAGCTGCAATTCAAGCAGTTGCAAAACTAGATCCACATGCCTGAGAGGGCTATCTGTTGGTGATGATGGCACATCAGCCATTGCATAGCAAAGGTGAAAGGGAATTCAAAAGCAGGTTTAGGATACAGCATTGTGTAGTCTTGTTATTCAGTACTATGTTTAGGAATTCACATGTATAGAATACGTTCAAGTTAAAGTGCCATAAAATTTGGTAGAAGTCTCACTATACTGACATGACAGATGTCTGACTGGATGTTCTACTGAGCAGATTTTTTTTTTTAATGATTCATTTAAGATGGGATTGTGGATGGAATGCGGCTGGCATAATAATGACCTGGGGCAGGAACTCACGTTGTATCATATACTGTTAAAATTGATGCCTAAACTCATGCCAAACTCAATGACACCTCTTTAATATTAGCTGCGGACCTGGTGTTAAGATTATCTCTTCCATTGACTTTAGTGTGACAGGAAAGACAACTCTCTCCATCAATTGTCACGTTGTTCCAACAGATCAAGGGAATGTAGGAATCAGCTTGGTGCATGAGGAGCAGCATTTTGTACACCAGGGTGTTTGTTTCACCTTGTTTTCTTTCCTAAGTACCTTATTCATTTTAATTATCTGTTTTCCTACCAAGTACTAGCTGGGATATCACAGAGCACAAGGCCTTAACCTAGGTGAGGGTGCATGGCACAGGTGTGAATGTCTCTAGCCCCATGTCAACCATCAAGGACACTTGGAATTTAAAGAGGGAAACTGGTGAAGTAAAATCTTGGAGGAAACAACATTTTACATAAAAAGGGAACATTTACAATGAGGCAGTTTGTCTTCAGAACAGGCCTGGGAAGGTGAGCATACTGCTGGCACCTCTTTTCTTAGCCCCACCCCTGAGATAGCACACTTAGCATCAAGCTTCATTACAACGTCTGGGAATGCCAGGTCAAAGTACCTCATATTTTTCACTTCACAAACAAAAGTTCAGGGCAGTGTGCAATGATAAAATGAGCTCAAACAACAAGAATGCACTGGGAAAAAGCCTCACTAAGATGTCTTATTTATATGTGAATATTGTGACTTGTCTGAATGATTCTTTTTCTAACACTTTTCTACCCCAATAATACAAAACAGAGACTCTCACAAAGAGAAGAAAACTCATTCCTTGCAAGTTTTCTTCCAGCAAAGATGCAGATCAGTCTGCAGCCACTACTACTTGCTGCACAAACATGCACAATCATTTCTTTGCAGGATCACAGCTAAGATTCAGTCTCCATGGGGCACAAGGAAAAGAAAAACTATGGCACGTTTCTTTTTTGCAGTCCCCATAGAAAAGTAAGATTAAGGCATGTTCACCAGTAAAGAACTCAGGTAGTGCTCCCTCTTCCTTTAATTTTTTTACAAACCTGCTATGCCTGATGGTCTGGCAACTAGGCTTTTGCTCCTTACACATTTTTCCCTCTCAGAGCTCTAAAGGATTCTCAGAGGTAGACTGTACCAAAAAATATAGTCTATAAAGGAGGAGCATCTCATGACAAGCAATAGTGACCAGGACCTCTGTGGTATTGGTTGGTAACCCCAAATGTTTTATTTTAAGGATATCCTTCATTCCAAATACAGATCAATAAAGGAAGACGAAGAGAGGGGGAGGAATGCGTTTCCCTATCAATGAAAAGAAAAAGGACACAGTGACAAGATTTTTTCCTCCCTTTTTCATTTAGTACTTGCACATCCTGAAGTGTTTAAAGAAATGACTCTGCACAGACATGCATGTGAGGTCTTTAAGCAACAATTGTATGTTTATGAGCAAAACTCTCATGATTCTCTTAAACAAAAAACATGTGGAAGGATCAGGGAACACCCTAGTCAGCTGGGCAATGTTAAAGGTGCACTAGGATTCATGGTTTAAAACCTCCCCCCTCCCACAGGTTGAGATGGAGGACAGTGAAGAAGGAGGACAGAATGTGAGAGAGGAAAAGGGGGTGTGTGTATGTGTAAGAGGGAGGGAGGGAGGGAGGGTCCATATAAAGCACCATAGAAATTGATGGCACTATGTAAATTGATGATGATGGTGATGATGTGTAGACCATGCCTGGCCATACCCACCTTTATCTCAGGAGCCACTGATTGCCACTTTTATCTAGGCCCTTGATGACATGGCCATTGCTACACAAGGCCTTGAGGGGCAAAGTGTTGATTAAGATTGTTCTGCCTGTCATTTAAAAAAAAAATAAAAAAAAATAAAAATAGTTACTTTCCATGGCCCTTCTCTCATATGGTTGTGGAAGTACTAGAAGCTGGTAGGTGCTACTGTCAGTGGAGTGGTGAATCTTTACCAGGTTTTAATTTAACCATAAAGGAGTTATCCAAGGTGAGTAACCTATTTGTGGTATAGGGTGTAGCATATTGGATGGCTCCTTTGAAATCTGGACTAAAAGCCTTATTGGATTCACCTGCCTCCCACCACATGACATGGAAGTTATCAGCTGCCTCTTAGGAAGAGAGATGAAAGCCAGAGAAAGAAAATGGCAGAAACTGCCTAATATGTATCAATTCCAAACAGCTATATCATCAGCTTCTACCCATCTAATGACACTGGTATATCATTAGGTAGTTAAATAATCAGTTCCACCTTAACCTAAACCCTGTTGGTGCTGGATCAATGTTCAGCTGCCTGCAGTACTCACCCCACCCCAAGTAAAAACAGATAATGATTAATTCCATCATTTCTGGGACATTTGTTCATTCTAAGACCAAAGAAGATCTCATTCATCTGTCTTCTTCTTCTCAAAGTTGATTATTTGTATCTCTAACAGTCTTAGAATATGTGACAGGTGTTCTACCTTGCACCACTTTCAAATGGTCACCCACTGCCAAAACATTAAAGCTGTGCTGAGAAAAGATTGAATAGTGCTTAAGATATCCATTTAAATGCCAGAGATTTTGAAGACTCGATTGCTGTCTCCTGATATAAGACATTACCAGGAAATACTTGCTTTCTTTCTCAAGGACTTCTTAGCCCAGTTCTGGCATACAAAGTGGTGGACAAATGTCCTTGGTATGAATCGGGGTGGTTGGTATTTATAACTTTTCCTGAATTGTGCTCATTAAAAGCTCCAAGGATGCCACACACATGCACATTATCACGTAGCCTTGTATGAACTGGCTTGGTAAGACGTGGCAAAATTTATGTCACAACCAATATGAATACAGCAGTGCCATTGCTTTGAGAATGTTTAATATTATTTGTTTATGAGTTGCAACATTGTTTTCTAAAGGCCATAAATATCTAAAAAGATCATTTTTTTCCCCAAAACAGTCAGTGAGAGGTTTATTAAGAATAACAGCTTTATACTAAATAAATCTGGCATTGGTTATTAAGGCCATTAGCTGTTCCTATTGCAAATTTTAGCAGAAGGGAGTTCCACAGAAGGAATGATTCCAGTGGCTATGTTTCTTTCATGGGACAAGAACCTACTGCACACCTTCCCTCAAACCAGTTGGCAGTTACAGGGAAATGGGTGAATTCTTTCACCTTGTGTTACCACCTAGAGCCTTCAAAGAAAGCCAATTGGGTTAAATATTATATAGAATGAAGTAGGCAAAAAAACTATGTTTTGCCAAAAAAGAAAAAGAAAAAGAAAGTCATACTCAGTCCTCCCAAAAAGGTGACTGGAAATCCCCATGCTATATAGAGGCAGGTGGGTGAGGAGCAGAAATGGCAAAGAGGCTTAAGTCAGTGCTCCCTTAAATACTCCAGCACAGTGCTGCATGGCACCAGCCCAAGAGTATATTCTGGTGGCCCCTTGGCCCATATCTTGGGGATAGCAAAACCACTCCCATCAGAAAGCTGGGGCAGTGAGCTTGCTTGCACACCACACCATATCATACCAGGGTGTGGGGAGGAGGGGCAGGCAACATGAAACCTTCTAGGTATTGTTGGAATGTTTCTCTCACATCTACCTCCATTGGCTATGCTGGTTAGGGCTAAGAGGAACTGCAGTCCAAAAACATATGGAGAGTCCCAAGATGTTCACCACTGCTTCTCCAACTTGAAAGGCAAAAGTATGCTCCAAAAATTTAGACTAAGCCCCTGAACTCTGTGACACAGAGCTTTTCTGCATCCTACCTCGTGCCATTGTGCTGTGGCAGTGATCCCAGCAGCAGCTCTGCCAGAAAAGAAGCACGATAGGAGTGCTCCCCTCTGCACAGAACTGGCTTCCTGCAAAAAGGCGTACAATAGAAATGCCACTTCCTTCTGCAGTGCAGCTAGGCACTTTCTCAGGCTGTACTGGGACAGGAAGCACCACCATCATGCTTTCTGCCCTTCTGCAGGACAGGTAAGTGTGGGATGATGGGGTGATTGCATGTCATTGACAGGGAAAGCTCATCAATGATTTAGTCTACAATCATGCCACCTGGGTATGGGAGAGGAGCAGGACCACATCAACGTCATGCAGAAGTGTTGTTGCAGTCCCACTCCTCTCTTGTCCCCATGCCGGGATGGGAGGACACTGTGGAAAGAGCTACAAAGTTTTACAGTTTTCAGAATCCTATTGCCTATTCAATTTTTCCCTGCCCAAAGCATTTCTAGTTCCTAACCACTGTGATGTTCTTCTTTCTGCCCCGAATATTTTCATTTGCTTCTTTGTTCTCAAACTCCTACCATATTTTCTATTCCTCAGTTTTTCACCATCCACTGTTTCCAAAATTTTCTGATCAACGATATCTTTGTTCTAGCCTTTTCCAACATGGAACCCTCCAAGGGTCTTGGACTTCCACCATTTCTGACCATTGACGATACTGTCTGGGCCTAATAGACATTGTAATTCAAAAAGTTCGGAGAACACGAAGTTGGAAGAGTCTGACTGGTCACATTAATTCAGCTACTCTGCCTCCAGGCTTATGACTTCAAATGTTCCACACTTTTTATAATAATTTATATAATGCTTTATATAATTTGGACAAAGAACTCCTTTTTTTTTCTTTTTTTTTGCTAGGGACAGTATACAGAAGGTGTTCTGTGAATATTCTCTGGTTACTGTCTTGCTTCTGTGAGAGCTCAGAACATGTTTTCATGAACACCGTAATGTTTTCATGAACACTCCTTGATTTCACAGCTATCCATTTAGATGCTGCCAGGAGCTTTAAGAATCAAGGTGTCATCAATATTAGCACTAACTATATCTTGTAGACAGAAATCTGAATCAATCAATTGTAAAATAGGCTTTGAAGGAATCAGAGTATTTAAAAACATCTTTTTTGTTCCTTTTATCTATCTCGGTTATTTAGAAAGAGCAAATGATGAAAATGACTAAATAGTCCAGATATGACACCATTATTTAAATTGTACTCTAGAAGGTTTCTTCTCACATGCTTCTTAATATCACATGTTTCAACCCCATTGAATTAATATGTTCCGTAAATCTAGATGTATTATGCAGCAAATTTGTTATTCATTTTAATGAGCTCTCTTTCCCATTCATCACTGATTTAGCAATGTGCAAGTGTGTGGCGCCTCTGCATAATTACAGGTGTCTGTTTCATTTCTACCAGACAAGATATAATTAATATGTAAATTTTTCCTCATTTTTGTTGGAGAGAAGGATATTAAGGTACTACAGGGAAATGTCTGAGCTATGGGGACAGTGACAGGCTAAGTATAAGGAGGGTGAGTTCATGTCTCTGTTGACAAAAGTAAATTATAACCTTCAGTGTCCCTTTGCTCCTGACAGAAACACAAAAGTGGTGCAGCAAGTGAAACATGCAAAAAAAATGGTAGTGAAAGAAACATGAGTTCATTTAGAAATGGTAAGCAGAAACAAAGGAAAATGACAATGACAAGGAAATAGCATGACCGTGAAAAAGATGAACAACTGTGTGGGAAAGAGAGAGAGAGAGAGAGAGAGAGAGATGAGGGGAGGTAGGGGTAGAAATGAAACTTCTCAATTTTGTGCCAAATCTCATCCAATATATTGTGTGGAAATTAAGGTTACTTTCCTCTCACCCTGTGATATCATGGACATTTTATGAAAAATATTGTGTATATTAGATACTATGGTAATAAGGTGAGGTGGTGGCAGGAGGTGGTAATAGAATGGAATGTGAAAGTGAGTGATGATTGGTGGGATGTCTGAGGAGAATGGAATAAAGCTGGTGAGTGTCAGTTGGTGAATGACAGTAGCTATACTTAAGCAGTTAAAATGAGGGTGGAGAAGTAAGTGAATGTTAGATTACAGCTGAGATAATCAGTCAAATTTAGGAATTAGGCAAATTTAGGAATTAGGAATGGTGTTTAAGAGTCTTAGTCCATTTCCACATGATACTGCTATAGTGCTGTTACTCCACTTTCAGCATCCTATGGAATCCTGGGGTTTGCAGTTTAGGGTGGGGTATCTCAAATTCTCAGCCAGGGAGATCTTTGGCCTCAGTAAACTACAAATCCCAGAATTCCACAGGACGTTGAACGGATGTTGAATAATAGCACTATAACAATGTAGTGTGGAAATGGCCAAGGCCCACCCACAAGAGAACATTGGGGCCCTATGAACACACAAGCAAGTCTGTTTCTGGTCACAAAATTAGCCTTACCACAACAGACAATCTCACCAAAACATAATAGATCTCTGCACAAAGTTGCCTGCCTCATGTGGTTCACACCTAAAACTACCTGTTCACCATTTTTATTGTTTTCATGACTGTGAAATCAATTCATTTGAGCTTTTAAGAGAGCAAGCATTGCAGTGACTCTAGAACAGGAATGGAAAGAATATTTGAAAATATTTTAAAAATGATCAAAAATTGATTTTTCATATGTCAGGGCTTCAAATTTCAAGAAAATTCCTGACAGAGCAGTTCAACAGTGGAATGTGTTGCTTCAGAGTTTGGTGAGTCTTTTCTCTGGAATTTTTTAAACAGAGAGTAGATGGTCATCTGTTGGGAATGCTTTGATGGTATATTCCTGCATGGCAGAGGGTTGGACTTGATGGCCCTTTTGGTCTTTTCCAGCTCTATGATTCTATGATCTTCAGAGACACAAGGACAACACAAAAGAAGGTGCACATGCTTCATGCAGGATCCTGTGAGTAATATCAACAGTACGAATGTCAGCAAAATATTTAAGGAAGCAATTACTCTGCATGTGCTAAGGATAGGATTAAATAAAGAATAAAATTGCTTGTTGTATTGAACTGGAAGACCTGATCCACTCAGGTCTTTCCACAGCACTCTCCCATTCCACCATGGGGATGGGAGAATGATGGGATTGCAACAACGCTTCTGCATGACGTCATCTTGGTCCTGTCCTTCTCCTGTTCCCAGGTAGATGAAATCATTGATGGGTTTTCCATGTCAATGACCTGCAATCATGCCACCATCCCACATTTACCAGTCCTGTGGAAGGGTAGGAAGCATGATGGTGGCGCTTCCTGCCCAAGCACAGCCTAGGAAAGTCCATTCTGCAGGAAGCCAGTTCTGTGAGGAGGAGAATGCTTCCATCATGCTCCTTTCCTGATATAGCTGCTGTTGGGATCACCACTGGACACTACTGCAAGAAGGTAATCTGTGGAAAGGGCCTCAGTTTTGATTCATAATCATATACACTGAAGTAAGTCAATTTAAATTGGAGATAAACAGGTGGGAAAGGAGGCAGAGTTGGACAATATAAGCAAGAAAGTGTTCTTACATCCCTTTGGCTGTATGCTGATAGCCTTTTGTTCATATGCACTACTGGGTGTTGTGTTGTTCTCTTACCTCCAGATAGACCTTTGAGCAAGTTGCCAGTTTTTTCCCTTTCCAAGACCAGAGCAAAGCAAATCTCTCCCAGGTGGAGGTTGTATATCCTGACAGGGTTTCTAGAGAGAGGACAGACAGACCATGAACTTTAGGTACAGCAGGAGCTAGTAGCTCAGACATTAGCATCTGGAGCCTTTTGCTCCCAGCTGCCTTGTGCAGCCTTCCAGAACAATGAAACATATTGGGTCACTCTTTTCAGCAGCAGTCATTTGTTTTTTTAATAGCATTCCAGTTCTGCCTCTATTCAGAAATAATAATAAAAAAAGATGTATATATTTAATTGACTCAGTCCTATTGACATCTTCTTCCATTCTGCTCTCTCTGCACTTTGCCCACAGAGTAAAGTTACAATTATATCACTGGTCTGTTTCTTCATTGCCTTTGCTGTTGGCTAGTGTCAGGCTCCTGTTGCACTGGGAATTAGACAACAAAGGCAGTGTTACTGCAGCTCAGTGAGCACCTTCCCAAAGGGACCTTTAAGTGTCACCTCAGCAGCACAGTCTGCCACCTCTAATCCAGTGCCTATCCAAGATTTATTTTTTTACCTTTGAGCTGCTTTCATTTTATTGTGATGTCTGGAAATACAGCTCCTATCCCTCTTTGAACACATAGCACACACTGACAGACTGTGGGGAAAGGTGTAAAGTGAGAGAGGAAGGTTAAAGAAAAGAATGTGAGTTCAAAGAATGCTGTGTCTAACCCCAAAACTCCACCCAGAACTAATGCAATACCCAAGAGAGATTAACAATGGACATTTGCTTTTTACATCAACAAACAGGTTTTATGGCCTGAAACTGGAAATCTGTCGGTCCTTCATTATTGTGCATTTTACAAGAGGAAGAGGTAGACAAGCAAAAAAGAGAGCAAGAACCTTCTTTAATTTTATTTCAAGTACAATCTGTATCAATTTAAAGCAATTGAATGTGAGCAACAAGCTTTAGAATCTGTGCTGGAATTTTTTAAAACCCAGCTCTTCATTCTATGATCGAGATTGGCATGCAAAATTTTCAGCAAAGCTTTTGGAATCAGCTGTGATTAATCCTTCGATCATGCTAGAAGCTGAAGATTAGTTTTGATTTGGTTTTGGATACTGATATTTAGACAAATCTAAATCTGAATTAAAGGTGACAAAATGGTGGTACTTATCATGCAAGCTATTAATGTCTGGCTTGCTGATGGAACACACATTCGTAGAATGAGAGTACTAGAAATGGGAGCAGTGACTTCAAGGAGAAGTTGGATAACACAAGGCACTGCTTACCAGCTAAAAGAAGTAAATACACCACCATTTTATGCTGCTGATTTTGCCTTTTCCTTATTTTGTTTTGTTTTTCAAATCGGTCTAATTTAGTGAAGGATATTATTCTTTTGAATGTAAAACATTGATCTCTAAAATACATTAAATGACCTCCATGATCACGGCTATTAGCATACACTGGAATGTTTCCACTATGTACCATATTTTTAATTGAAGTACTTGGGACTGGTGACCAGCCATGTTCAGATGCACTTGGAAGAATTATCTAAGCCTATGCTATTATGGCTCCATCAGAGTTGGAAGCACAGTATTGCAGTGCCTCCCTTACCTCTGGATCAGTATCAGTATCTCTTAGCAGTTGTACTAATTTGTCCATCTTTTTCACTGTATTATTAATACCTATATGAAACCACAGATGTTGGGAGTTGCCTTGCCACCAGCTCAGCCTCTCCATCAGAATCAGCCATGCAGATACTTGACTCATGACTGGAGGTAGCACTCAATTGAATGAGAGCCAATAAATGGAAGGTGCTGGAGGTACTATGGATTGGTGCTTGTCAAGTCCAGAAGGATCTAGAGGAATGGCCTACTTTGGATGGGCTTTTGTTCTTCTAAAGCAACAAGTCCATAGTTGTGTTTGGGGGTGGGACCTCTTGATTCTTTCTTGTTAATGGAGGTCTATATAGCTTTAGAGGACCTATTTCCAACTCCGGTGGAAGAGATATACATATTCTGGGGCAGACATAGGCCCTTTTTGCATGGCATTCACCATGCATGGCATTCACCATGCGAAAAGGCCTCTGGAGCATCACGCAATTGCGAGGAGCTGTTCACATGACATCCTTGCAATTGTGTGACACTGCTGGGGCCAGCAGGCGCCAATCGTGCACTATTTCATTTTTGGCTTCTAGCCGAAAATGGTGTCCAATCACGCATTGCTCCAGGGCCCCACGTGCACTTACTGTGCATGCGGAGCCTCTGGAGGCACAGCGCTCATGCTTTCTGCCCCAGCGCAGCCTGGGAAAATCCAGAAGGAAGGAAGGAAGAGGAGGAGCCCTCACACTGCCTGCTTGCTAGCAGGCAGAGGCTGCAGAGGCGAAGCAGCAGGGATGCGAGAGCCTCTCACAAGAGGCTGCTCGTGCGATCCCCACACCCCAATGCCACAAAAAGGTAAGGTGCGAAAAGGGCCATAGACTGGCTGCAATAACCTGTATTCTGTTGACCTTCCAGCTAGACTAGTACAGTGCATTCTATAAGGGACTACCTTGAAAATGTGCCAGATAGTGCAATGTGTGCAAAATGCAGCCAGATAGCTGTTGACTAGTTCATATTTCCAGGACTACCTAACACCATAGTCTTTACTATTGCAAATGCAGCCTATTACATATCCAGTAGGGATAGGCCAATCCTCGAATCCTCAGCAAGGATTGGAGATTTGTGAATCCGAATCCATGTGTAAAAATAGGCCAAACTGAATCTTTCAAATCCACCAACCAAAAAATAGTTTTTTAAAAAAGAAGTTCTGTTTAAAAAAAGTTTTTAAAAGTTTAAAAAAAAATTAAAAAGTTGCTTTATAAACCTTTAAAAAAAAAGATTCTAAAGATTCAAAATTCATGAGACTTGTGGATTTCAGAACTTTCCAGGGATTCGGATCTGGATTCGGATCTGGAAAATTCCGGATTTGTTCCATCCCTAATATTCAGCCAAATTTAAAGTGCTGGTAATGATGTCTAAAGCTGTAAATGGCTTATGAAATATCTACATACTTCTTCTTGCACCATCCTACTTATTAACTGAGATTGGCTGGGAAGCCCTTTTGGTTATATCACCACTGAAGGAGGTCCAGATTCACAGAGCTTGTTCTAGGAATTTTCAATGGCAATAACTATTTGTGCAAATCCCTCCTGAAGAGGTTTGTCTCATGCCAACCTTAATTAGCTTTTGACTCCAAGTGAAAACTGTATCTCCCCATACAAGCTTGCTCTAGCTCTAAAATCTGTAGGGAACGCTTTATCTCAGTCCCACCACCATCACAGGCATGCCTGGGGAGAACACAGGACAGAGTGTACTCAGTGGCTGTTCCCAAGCTGTGGAACCCACTTCCTCAGGAGTTATACTGCCTTTCCATCAGCAGGTAGAGATCTTTTTATTTAATGAGGTATTTGTTTTTTAATACAATGCAGGAGCTAGAGCTTTTTATGGGATGGGGTGTTGCTTGTTTTATAATATTTTATATGTGTTTTTTAAAAATCCTTTTTTAACTTGTATTTTTTAAATCGTGCTTTTTAAATAGAATTTCAGTTTAATTGTGCTTTAATTTTTGTGTGAAGAGTTTTTTAATTGTATTGTGCTTCTAAAAAGTTGTACTCTTCCTTGGATTCCATGCTAGGTGAAATGTGGTATATCAACAAAACAGTCCTTTACCTGCAGGATAAATACCCTTTGATCAGAGAACTGGGGCTGCCTATTAAAGGAATTTAATTGAAGAATGTATATGACATATTTCTATACTAACTGGCTTGTGTGGTTCTATTTGTTTCTTTATTTGGATGCTCATGGAAAACATTATAGAAGGATGCATTATAAATCTATACATGACTAAATAAACCCCAAGAGTGATATCTGTAATGCCTAAATCTGTACTTAGGATGCCCATTGCAGGTGAAATATTCCTATATTTCTTGATTACAGTATACTGTATCCCTATGAAGGTAGTGGAGACATTATATTGGAGATGTGGACCAGACAACACAGGTGGGCAAGGACAGTACTTTGTAGCTGCTTTAAGAAACTTGTCACTGCCATTCTATAAGAAGAAATATGAGTTCTTAAATTGCGGGGAAGTTCTTTCTGAAAAGAGAATATTTTCTTTGCTTCCTTTTGTCAACATTTCCTTCTGTCTATAAAACTGTGTGTGGTCTAGGCAGTTTACATACCTTTGCCAAGCACTTATAAGCATTTGAACAGCTGAGTGACTGGCATCACACTGAACCAATCAAATATAGTTTGTTTGTGTTAAAAATAAAACGTATCTTCTATGTTGTGCAAGTCTAGTGGCTTCCTACCACAAAATGACAGGCATCCCTTCTTTGTTAAAATAGCACATTTATTTCTAAAATGCAAGATTCCTAGCAGCACTTTTCTGTTTATATCACTTTTAGAAAATACTATGCCATTTAGTACTACTACTAAACAGTCAGTAGAAATGTTTGTTTATTATTCTGGTTCAGTTGTGGAAAATTCCTCCTATGTGTAGCCTGACAAATGTTACTGAAAATCTAAAGCTCAATAAGAAAACATTAAAATATTTTTTTCTTATTTGAATAGTATTGGGGTACTTCAGTCTAAAAGGGAGAATTGTTTCCTCTGAAAAGAAGTTTTCACCTGTCTCCCCCATCCTTGTGAATTTCATTAGCTTTGTATCAAAGCAAGTGTTCTGAAATATGCAACAAAAGGTCTATTTCACAACCACAGAGACCACAAACATTAGAAAGCAGGGAAATAGGATGGCTAATGGGGTTGTCAGTTCAGCAGCTTCTCATTCCTTAAGATTTCAAGGCAAAACCCAAGGCCAGAAGATGGGGTCTTATGGTTTCACCGGAGGCAGACTTTAGGTAACAACTGCAAAATAATATCTGTGTGCAAGATAGATAATGTGAATTTCCTGCACTACATCCTAAATTACTATTGTGTGCAATGTATAGGTGTTCAAAGGGAGAAGTCTTATGTACACATATACAGTTAAATACTAATATATGTATACTTATTTGTGTCCGAGAAATGTGAATTGGATGTATAGTTATATCCTAGATGTCTTCTAAAATGAGTTTAAGTTGTATTGTAGCTGTCCATTTCTATTATAATTAATTTGACAGAACAACTCATTGACACTGAAATTACTGAATCCCAGCTATGTATGAACAAGATTTATTTCTGATATTCCACTACAGATGTGGAAATATGAATGCAAGACATTGGACAATAGCTCCACTAAAACAATATCTTGATAACAAGTAATAAAAACAATTTACCCTTGGCTTTCAAAAAAATTTAAGGGCATCATAATTATTGACTGTTAAATGGGATTTATGAAAAAAAACTGAGGAAGACCCCCCCCTTTCTCTCTCTCTCTCTCTGTATACACACACACACACACACACCATATATAGAAGTCAAAGATTGTTTGTTTGTGTCAGACAAAGACCTCACATGATTGACTGTGTCAGGTGAAGACCTCATATGATTGGCTGCCTAAGAAGATTCTATCGAATCCTGGGGTTTGCAATTTGGGGACGGACCTTTAGAATTCTCAGTCAGAGAGCTCCTGGGGCCTAATCAACTGTGTCTGCCTTGAATAGGCTGGTTGCTATAGAGATGAGGCCTAGCAGCAAGAAGGAGGACAGTGTATTCCCTCAGGAACCCAACCTCTGCATGTTAATAACTTCTAAATACAGATTAGATTGAGAAATATGGGGAACAAGACAGTTGGGGAATTAAAGAAACAGGATCTCAATTTTTTCTAACAACTACCATCTATGAGAAAATAAAATCCCAGGCAACACTGGGTATATATGCTGGTGTGTGTCTGTGTATGTGTGTGTCTGTCTGTGTGTCTGTCTGTGTATATTTCCTGAAAGCACAATATGCATGAGCACATCTCAACCATTGATCTGTTCATACTTATAAAATTCCAACCAATTCTCCCGAACATCATTTACTGTTTTATGATCAAAACATCATGTTTTGAGACTTATCACTTCCCAGACATTACTATTTCAAGGCAGGATCCTGTAGCAGTTTGAATACAATGAGGATGTGGGAGTATTGACAGACATATTATGAGGGTAAGGAGCACAGACCCCTGGGCCCCACCAGTTCATAAGTGCCAAAGGATTCACAAAAGATGACATTGACAGGAATCCAGAGTTATTAGTTTCACAATAAAGACACATAGGCCCTTTCCACACGTGGGGGGGGGAATGGGTGAAAACGCCCCAAAACAGAGCTTACCAGCAGCCGGGTAAGTCCGTTGCGACTCGGAGCAGCGCGACCTCGCTGCTCCGCAGTCCTCCGGCATCCCAAATGGCGGCTTCTGGTTGGTGGAGGCTCTCCACCAACCGGAGAAGCTCGCCAGCTGGAAGCCCACCCCCGGTGGATCTGCAGGCATGCACTTGCGCGCACCTGCAAATCCGCTTCAGAGCCAGGCAACGGAGCGGCGCAGGGCTGCGCGCTCTGTGCTTTTTAAAAACCTCGAAAAAGAGGTTTTTTAAAAACACGCAGTATGGCTAGTTCCGGCCGCTCCTGAGTGGATTCTGGTGTGGAACTACAAAAAGTAGTCCATGCCAGTCCACTCTACAGTGTAGAAGACCTCCGTGAGAGGTCGCTCTGCACCATTACAGAAGCCCGGTGTGGAAATGGCCATAAATGCAGATATTACCAATGATCTAATCCAGAGGAAGTGTCATAGGGCTCAGGGTCTGTTAAGTAGAATGTCTGTTAAGTCAACTTTGCAGGAGTTGTTTGGAGTCCTTCACACTTACAATCATTGCTTGACTGGCAGTGTTCTCTGTGCTCATATATTCTTGCCCTCTGGAATGTCTATGTTTATCATCTTCTTGTCTTATTCTTTTTTTGGTTTGGTCATCTGGAATACTGGCTAATTCATAACAAATTCTGGACTGTCTGAAAACTCTCCCCTGTTTCTTCTTCCATCTTTTGTGAACTTCCTGAAGAACCCCTGCATGACCTCTAATGATTTGACATATATGGAGCTGCTTCTCTTATGATAATTAATCTCTCCGAACACTTTCTTGCTGTAGGCCTAAGACAGGATGTCTCTGAGCAATGAGGTCTTTAAAAGAAAAAAGAAGAAGAAGAAGTAGTAAACTGGATGTTGCCTCCAGTTTTGAAAAAGCTCCCCAGGCTAAAAACAACCCAAGGGGTAAAAACAAGAAAAAAAATGCCCCCACACTTCCAAAAAAACATGGAGCTATTCTGAGTAAACACTCAGCATCTTTTTTTAAAAAAAAAGTTTCAAGAATGGGGTAGGTGCCCTTAGAGCCCCCAGAAAAACATTGGGGGCCTACATATAACCCATGGGTTGTACTCATACACATATTATAAAGAAACTATAGGATCTTGACTCACATCTTGTTTGATGTGAGACTGGCTAAGAAAATTGTAATATTTATAAATACTCATAAAAATGTAGTGCAATTAGTTCAGATTGGAGAAGGTCCTAAATAGTGGTTTAGTTAGAAAATAGAGTAACTAGTAACCACAAGCAGGAGGTAAGTAGCAAACAGTCCCATCCACCCATCCCACACATAAGAGTTGGCACTAAAATAAATAAGGCTTAGGTCTTTGTAAAAACATATGCAGTGGTTTCATTTACCTGTATTAAGAGTTAGGGCTAGGGTTTGGGTTAATATGTCATGGTGAAAGGCTTTGTAAGAAACATGGAAACAGAGAGAGAATTGTATAGTATAAAATGGAGGACAAAGAAATTCAGGTAACTGTAGACTTGCTGATGCAGGGAGAGGGTTTGGCTAAGACAAAGAAGCAGGATATTACAAAAATGAATGCTGTGCTTAAACAACTAAAGAAGCTTGCAAACTAGCACACAGTGAGTATAAACAAGCTAAGTTTGCTGTCTCTAATGGTTTCTGCATTGGTATTATCCTATCTCAATCCAGGCAGCAAGCCAGAGCTTGTGGCTGCACAGCTAATAGCCAGGAGATGACATAGGAAATGTAACAAAAAAAGGGCTTTTCTGCATTACATTTTTATAGTGCTATTGTTCCACTTTCTTTATATATATAAAGAATTTTATATACATAATTTAATAAATTTTGTTTATATAAATTTTATATATAAAATTTAATATATATATTAAAGTTTTACACAAAATACCCCCCTTCCGAACATTTTTATAGTGCTATTGTTCCACTTTCAACATCCTATGGAAATCATGGGGTTTCTAGTTTAGGGAAGGTTATTTAGAATTCTCAGCCAGAGAGCTCTTTGGCCTCAGTAAACTATAAACCCCAGAATTCCGCAGGATGTTGAAAGTGGAATAATAGCCCTATAACAGTGTAGTGAAGAAAGGTCCCAAGAAACAGAACAGCTCCAAATCGGTTACTTACTTTTATTCACTAAGCAAAAAGTCAGAGGTACAAACAGGGCCTGACATAATCCGAAGGAGGAGCAAAATAAGAACAGGGTTAACACACTCCAAGAAATACAACTGACAGGCAGGAAGGTCAGATAAGCTCTAACAACTCCTGCAGGGGAAGGGCATTGCCTATATAGGTCAGCAGCTTAACAGAGCTGCTGCCTAACAAATTGCTGTCTCCTATAAATTCTTTCAGATCGGCACATATTCTCCTTTTGCTGTCTACACTCACCAAAGGTAGATATAGGTAAGTCGTCTTCTGTATCTGAAGGGGCAGGACTCTCTGCTGGAGTGGCACTGCACCCTGTTCTCTCTTTGGGATTTGTGGCTCTGTAACCTCTTCTTGTTCAGCAGATCCTGGCATGTCCACTGTTTTAGTCTTTGAGTCAATTTCAATGTCCTGGAAGTAGGGCATGACAGGAGTTAATTTCCCCTTTATCCAATAAGTCAAACAATCTAAATGGTTGCTGATATCTTAGGGATCACTGCATGTGAGAAATTAGGATAATGCACACTGAGAAGGGTTGAAACAAACTAGGAAGCCACCCCCTGCCCCTGACTGGTACCTTAGCACAGAATACCCCAAGATGTACTTCTGTCTGTCAAGGTGTTTGGATTTACCAAGATATAGATGTTTGGAGGAGAAATACATCCATCTTACAAACAATTTGAATTTGAATACAATTTTGCATTTGATATTGCAATACTTACCTTCTTCTGGAGTCTGTTCAGAGCTATTAGTTTCAAATTTGGTTTCAGTTCTGAGCTGATGAAATCTATATTAATGGTTTCAGTTTGACTGGGGTTGGTGTTGGTAGGCTAGGTAGATAACTCTGCACAAGTCAAATGTCCTATGTGTACTAAATAGGATCATCATTCCTAATTTGCATAACTTGATGTCTGCAGCCACAAAGTCTTAATTAATGCTTAATGGTGCTTTCATGCTACACAGGAAACTTGTATGCACTGATTTTGATAACTGTATTGAGAGAATATTATGTAGATTCATTTTTCATTAACTTTGAGATAGCAACATATATAGTGATGCATTTCTACTAAGTCGGTGTGGAGGGAAATAACCTTCTTGCTAAGGAAGTACAATATCATATGATTACCTCATATGATTTATCAGTAAGATATTTATAGTACAAATTGTGTTCTTGGGAGCACTTCTCCTGCAGTATTGAAGTGGGGTCAGTCTTGAAACTGATGTAATGTCTGTGATGTACTCAGCAGGCTAAGTGATTAGTTGAATCAAATGTGTCTTTTATGCGGAGTTTCTAGACACTAAAAACAAGGATTCAGTTTGCTGTGTGTTCAGATGCTATGTGTCTCCTTCATAGAAGATGGCACATAAATTATTGTGAAAGGCTGAATATTGCTCATGCAGAACACAGACACACATCCTTGAAAAAACAAAAACAAAAAATTGTTATTTTGTTATTCAAAGAAGCAATGAGTAATTCTAGCACATCTCTCCTCTGTGCAGCTTTATTTATTATTCAATTTGATTATTTGATTTGATTATTGAAGATTATTCAATTTGAGAGTTTGATCTGCACATTTTCTGTACAGAAAATATTCTCATGTGCATAAATATTATTTTTGAAGATTATTGACAGTTTGAGACTTGTTCTGTGCAAAATTTGCATTTTGTATTTTTATGCAGAAATATTGTTTTCAATGCAGAAAATGCTTTTCCTATGCAGGAAATGCTGCTCTTCGTGAAAAATGTGTAAAATTTTGTACAGAATATGTTCCAAACTTTCTCATCAGTCCAGCATTCTGCTCATCAGAGTTTGCCAACTCATGGAGAAAACATTCTTTTTAACTATTTTATATTTTAGAATATTTTTCCATCCTCCTCTCCCAAAAGAAACAGAAACAACCATCTGCTTTTTATGAAGATTTCAAAACACTAGTGAATGCTGAGATTTGCTGGGAAGGGAAGCAAAAGACCTTTGTTCCTCTTCTTTTGTCACTTTTATGGTCCAGCTATCTCCAGCCCTATTCTGCCAGGCTACCTTCCATTTTCATCAGTTGCATTTAAGGATGTGGAGTATTGGCCAAGAAAGTTTATGCCAAGTAAAACTTGCTAATTTTTAAAGTGCATAGGACTCGTCATTATTTTTACCATAGTGTTCTGTAAGTCAGAGCTATTATCTCTCAGTCTATAGCAGAACTATGACAAACTTTCCCAAAACAGCCTAATGTACCTACCTCTCCCCTAGAACCTCACTCAGGAAAAAAAAGAGGTTACATTTTTGGTCCCTGTGTAAGGAGATCCTGTGAAAGGAGGTTCTATTGCACAAACAGTAAAGCATTGTCGGCACTAAATGGTGAAGGACAACCACAGTCAATTGCTGCCAACATATGGCACCACTGGCAGAGAAATAGGCCTCTTATCTAAGGCTCGCTTCGTATAGAACTAGCTACTTTCTCAAGGTACTGATGAGTCATTGAGGCTAAGGAACTGTGGGAAAGGTGGGAGTCCTATGGGAAAGGTGACTTGAAAAATGACCTGAGCCAAGGCATTGTCAATTTCCTAAACAATCCTTGGGTTCTTTGAATTTGGACACTGTATATAGAGCACACCTGTATATAGAGCATAATTAGAGTAGGAGATTGACCTAGGTGCATACAAAATGCACATGAGGACTTGAAGGTAATTTTGGCCTTTCCAAATATGTGAGGCTTCTGTTTTTCAGACCACAATCTGTCCAAGTACTTCAAATGTGCCTGTCATTCATTCTACATCTCTCTGAGGCCCTTTCTGCATCGCATGTCATCCTGTTACAATGCCAGCAGTGTGTCTGCTAGGATGGGGCCATGTCCCCAGCACTCCTCTCCACACCCAACCAACTGCCTGCAGAAGGGAGCGCAAGGGACATGCCTCTTCCTTCCACTTTGCAGCCAGATGTCTTCCCATACTGCAGTGGAGAAGGAAGCACATGACTGTGCTTCCAGCCCTTCTGTATGACCGGCTGCAATGGAATGTTTGTACAATCCAGGGTCATTAATGGAGTTTTTTCATCAGTGGTATACCCTGTGATTGTGCCAGCTGCTGATGTGAGAAGGGTGAGACTGTGATGCCATCATGCGGAAGCATCATCGCGGTCCACTTCTTTTGTGTCCCCACGCCGGGAGGGCACTGTCCTGCCAAAAGGGCCTGAGAAACAGATTTATATATTCTTATTATTTGTGGGATATAACTGGACAAACAAATCAAAGCTTTTTTTGAAAAAAAAAAATCTAAGGGGTGTTCTAGATTAGGCAAAGGAACTGTGAGTTCTCAGGGGTTTTTCCAGGTTTCACCAGTTGTTGCCACTTCTATGATTTTTTTATTCCATCTTTTCTGTGGCCATTTGTAGCACTTTGTTGGACCTACACTAGGGTTTTTCCAAAGCTTTTTAAAAAATAAATAAATAAATAATTGGGGTCTGGTTCGTTGAGATGGTCTTATGTTTTGAAGTGAAAGTTTCCACCTCTCTGAAATGTTATTGGTGTGTGTGTGAGATGGATGAAGGAACCAGTGGAGTGAAATTTGCCATACCAAATTCTATAAAACAGCAATGTAATCCCAACCATGAGGTTCTGAGCCAATCTCTTATGAGAAATGCTGTCATTGCTGCAACGTCCTCAAATCACCCAGTATTCGATTACTTCATCAGTCAGTCCCTTTTCTCTCACCATCTAGTCTCATCAAACTTTGTATACAAAAGTTTTAGTAGCATAAGTTTCTTGACAGTTCATACCTATTGAGACCCTTCATACTAGACATAAACTAATTAGTTATAGTCACTCTCTGTGCTAAAAAATAGAAAGAAAGAAGGAAAGAAAAAAAGAAATGCCCTGCACTAATTAGTACTGAAGGAAAGTAATGACTAATCTATGGCCATTTCTGCACGGGTTTAAAGAAATGGTGCAGAGCATCCTCCAGGGAGGACGTCTGCACCTGGGAGCAGACTGGGTCAGACCTACTTACTATAGTTCCGCACCTCAGCCTAATCCAGAAAGACCTGAAGTGGTCATCCAGCGTGCTTTTGAAAGACCACTTGAAACAGGTCTTTCAAAAGCACGGAACGCACCACTCTGTGCCCGCGCTCCGGTGCAGATTTGCAGGCTCGCACCAGTGCGAGCCTGTGATCTGCTGGGGGTGGGCTTTAGGCTGGCGAGCTTCAGTGGTTGGTGGAGAGCCTCAACCAACCAGAAGCCGCCATTTTCATCCCCAGAGCAGTGTGGAGCGGTGGCCACGCACTCCTCCGGACCAGCCTGGACCCAAGCGTGGAGCCAAGAAGTCTGCTAAGTACCAGCATGGGGAAATGGCCTATGTACCACAAAAATATTGCCATTTCACTGCATATTTATCTTTGTTTGCTGTTGATTTCAGTTTCCTTCACCAGATATCCAAGAGGATGGCAAGCCTTAGTATTGATACAATTAAAATAACTTTCACTTTTTAGTTGAAAGCTTCTCTCTCCTATCACCACAGCTGTTGATAAGATGAAATTTTTCACATGCTTAGTAAACAAATCTAGCTGTGAATGGAATGAAGGATCCCTCATGAAATAAAAATGCGACTATTTTAATTATTTTCCTGAAGCTGCTTGCCTCTTGCTATTTTATTCCTTCCCAATTTATCCACTCATGCTGAACTAAATGACAATAAAAATGCGCAAAACAATGTAACAATAATATTAAAGGTTCTATCTTGATCACTTCCAGAATAGCAACACTCTATTTCTGTGACATCTCTCTGCTGGCTGAGGTTATCATGGGAGAAAAAAGTTCTCCAGTGTTTCTCAAGAAGATTATTAGGCAAGAAGAACAAAATATTATGAGACAAAGTTTTGAGTACTGTTAGCTCAAATCCATATTTAAGTCATAAAATTACCATATTGAAAGAAGGAAGATGAATAAAACAAAGCAGAGTTGACATCTTATTGCTGCCTCAAATGTAGATGGGTAGAAATGCAAAATAAACTGGGATAATGAAATAATAATAATAATAATAATAATAATAATAATAATAATAATGACAATAATAATTTACTCATTTTTTATTTGGCAGAAGTCTTCACATCATTGCTTGGAAGAATTACTGTTTTGGATTTATAATCCCCAGCCAGCAATGGCCAGTCTCTCATGAAACAATAAATAAGATAATTCAGAATGTTAAAATGAATCTAAGGATAAAATTTGACCACTATACCAGCATGTACCTCCCAACATATTTGAGTCTGACGTTCAAAACTAAATAGGCTTGGATCTGATTAATATTTGGCTAGGAGACAACCAAGGAACAGCAAATATCTCCAGGTACTCTGACATCTGAAGGAGCTGTTTTCACTGACAGTTGGTAATGCTAGGGTAGCTAGACCAGTGATCTAACTCATTATCAGGCAGTTTCCTGTGCTTCTGTATACTGAAGAGAATTTTAGAAACTTCCATATTTCACAATTAGACATAGAAAAAAAATCCTAAACACTTTACATTTTTGTAGAAGAGAGCTGTACTATTTTTAACATATTTGCCAGGAACCAAACATTCTTCCCCATACTCAGTAGATTGCTTACAACTATAAGATATCCTGTAAGAGTATAGTAATAATAAGGCTTTATATGGGCTGTTTTCTCTATGACAACTTAATCCAATAATTCTTTTATTTCACTATAGTGAACCTTAAAGGTTTGCCATGAACAGCATGACAGCAGAGAAATTTGCCTTGGCATAATTTATCATTAAGACCTATTTCACAAGTTGGCTAGTTTCTGAAAATGTATATTATTGGAATTTGCATGAAGGATGTGGCTTAAATCCAAATACTCCTACTTAAATGGCTTATGGTGTGGATTGGATTGCTGATGCCTAATGACGCTAGATTTTCTGACAGCACAACAAACACAATTCTTTTTTTCCTGCTTAATTATGTCTCATTTTTCTACAGATGAAAAAATAGCCAAGTAAAATTCACATTTGTCAGTTTTTATGGCCTCAATATGAGTTTTATCTAGGCACGTACATTCTCACTTGTCTTGTTCTTGCACATGAGCAGAAACAAGTGCTCTGCATGAAGATGAAATGTTTTATGTACTCTCTGTGATAATTTTCATGTTGTGTAGTGATTTTTGTTTAAACTGAAAGAGTGATATCTGTACATATTAAGATAGCTGCTACCTTATGACGTGGATTTTTCCAAATTGGAGTATGTGTGTATGTATATTAATGGGTTCTTTGCATCTGCATTAATCAGACAGCTCTGGAATTGTTGTCATTGTTGTTGTTGTTACCCTGATTTCTGGAGTCCTTTGGGGGACGCCTCAATGTGCTCCACGTGATGGGGAATGGAAACTAGGCAGAGCACAAGCAATAGCAATGTGAGAGGCAGGGTAACCTAGCGCGGTCTTTTACCCAGTTTTTATGGGGTCAGACCAAGCCAAAAACCAAACAAGAATGTTCAATAAATGATTTTATTGAATGAAAATCTCATGCAGCAATGCAATCACGTACACATGCACCCAAGAGCTATTAAGAAGCAAAAGAGAGGAAATTGGACAGGGGGGTATTGAAAGGATGTAGTTGGGGTAATACTGCACCTTTTCCTGAAGAACTGGGTCTGAGAAGGCACCGGAGAAGTGGGGCTCAGCATGGAGAGGGCTGAAGGGATCACTCAACGGATGGACCAACTGTCTGCTGGGATGACCGGGTGTGATCCAAAGAACTACTCAAAAACTGGGACTATTTGTAGGGGAAAAAGTACCTGGAGGACTAATCCTTTCCAGGGGAGAACAATGGGTGTTGGAGCACTAATGAAGCTCCAACATGGTAATTTCCTTTTGTTTGTGATGAGATTGCAAGGTGTTGCCAAAGTCTCAGGATCTTCGGTTGTGTTAGTTTGTGGTGTGACTTCATGTAAATGGTACTCGCCTGATGGAATATTTGCTCAACTTGGGGCAGACACACTAATCCCCTCAAGTCAGTGTCTCGGGGCTGAGGACCCTTTGGGTTTACACATCTTGAGGTCCCCTGGGGCTATGTGACTGGGGATTTTACTGGCCTGACCTGGTTTTCGATCTTTGACCATTGCTGCCTACGTGACCTCTCAGGCACATTGAATCACATTTTAATATCAAAATTGTAGACCCTGCGATAGGGTTTCTCCAGTGGAGTAACATCATTGTTAATGTTGAAATTCCTTCTAACTTTCTTACTCTGCAAGCAAGAAGCCTTAGAGGTGGTTGTAAAATATTCAAACCATCTCCTTGTAAATGGTGAAAAATATCTGCAAATATACTTCACATATTCACACAAAAGTTCATATATTCTCTATTTTATCCCATTTTTATCTGAGATATTTCTGACATTTTTGATCTCAAACACACACACAATAAAACAAAGCTTGACCCAGCTCGACATTTTCAGCACAGCATTTTCCACAGAAATTGATCAGCTACAGACTCCTGAAGTCCAGAAAAGACTTGTCTGACGTGTTTGGTGGTTTTAAAATCATCTACACGTACACATACATACAAGCGTGTGTGCATCTCTCTCTTTTTATTATCTTTCTATCTAGTAAAGAGGGCTATATGTTTATGCATTTCCAGGAATAGCCAGGAGGGAAAAAAAATTCTAAAATATTTGTGACTTACAAATATACAGAGATATTTATTTGCTTACTTACTTACTAACTAACTTACTATCTTTTAGTGTCATGATAGGAATCCTTTACTATACCAGATAGGACCATCAAGTCTAGGAAGTTGTGGCCACCCAAGCTAAAATTTATCGAAGCAGATTTCCAAACCTGATTTCTGCTTGCTTTTTGATGATGATCCTGAAATGGATATCCTTCCATTCACTGAATCTATGTCATTTTGCCCCCCCCTTAACATAGCCTGCACTGTTAGACCCACAGCTGATGTCTGTTTAATACATTTCTCAATGTATAATTGCATTTACCTATTTTCTTACTTACTACTGATTAAAATATTTATACCTTTCCCTATATCAAGAGATCTCAGAAGGGCTTACAAATAGGATTAAAATGGGATAAACAGGTTTAAAAACAGTAAGATAATCTAAATAAGCTAAAAAGATACTAAACAATACAATAAGTGAAAAATAGATTTAAAGTTGTTGTGTTTTTTTTTAAATTAAAACTACGTACACTATATTTGGATGAGTTAATAAGGTCCAAAGGCTTTGATGAACAGCCGCATTTTAACTTAGTGCCTAAATGACACGAGTGTAGGTGTCAGTCGGACTTTCAAGGAGGAGCATTCCACAGTTGGGGTGCCATGGCTCAGAAGGTTCTTTCTCACTTCCCAACACTGTGCATTGACTTCGCTGGTGGGATACAGATAAAAATTCCCCCAGCAGATCTTATTCCTCAGGCAGGCACTCCCTTAAGTATTAAGGTCCCAAGCCATTTAGGGCTTTAAATGTCATCACTACACCTTGAATTCAAACCAGAAATGTTTTGACAGCCAGCACAATTCTTTCAAGGCTGGCTTTACATGTCATCTATGGGATATTCCAGTCAGCAGCTGAACTGCACCAACTCTTACCAGTCATTCAATTTAAAAGCTGAGTGTTTCAGTAGACTAAAATAAAATAAAAATTATATCATAGAATCATAGAATCATAGAGTTGGAAGAGACCCCAGGGGCCATCGAGTCCAACCCCCTGCTATGTGGGAACACCCATTAAAGCATTCCCAACAGATGCCATCCAGCCTCTGGAGACTGAACCACACTCCGAAGCAGCATATTCACTGCCAGACAGCTCTGACCATCAGGAAGTTCTTCCTGAAGTTCAAGTGGAATCTCCTTTCCTGCAGATTGAATCCACTGCTCCTTCTTCTAGTCTCTGGAGCAGTAGAGAACAAGCCTGCTCCCTCCTCAACATGACATCCCTTCAAATATTTAAACACGGCTATCATGTCGCCTCTTAAAATTCTCTTCTGCAGACTAAACATACCTAGCTCCCTAAAGCGTTCTTCATAGGGCATAGCTTCCAGACCCTTCACCATTTTGGTCGCCCTCCTCTGGACACGTTCCAGTTTATCGACGTCCTTCTTGAATTAAGGTGCCCAGAACCAGACACAGTATTCTGAATGAGGTGTAACCAATGGAGAATAGAGTGGTAACCTTACCTCCCTTGATCTAGACATCATACTCCCGTTGATGCAACCAAGAATTGTGTTGGCTTTCTTGGCTGCCGCGTCACACTGCTGACTCATGTTCAGCTTGTGATCTACCAAGACTCCTAGATCCTTTTCATAGGTACTGCTATCCGGCCACATGTCCCCCATCCTATACTTGTGACTTTCATTTTTTCTGTCCAAGTGCAGGACTCTACATTTCTCTCTGTTGAAATTCATTTTGTTAGCTTTGGCCCAGCTCTTCAATCTGTCAAGGTCATATTGAAATTTGATCCTGTCCTCTGGATCAAACCCCTCCCAGTTTGGTATCATCTGCAAATTTGATCAGCATGCCCTTCACTCCATCATCCAAGTCATTGATGAAGATGTTGAATAGCACTGGGCCCAGGACAGAACCCTGTGGCACCCCACTACTCACTTCTCCCCAGGACAAAAAGCAGCCATTGGTGATCACCCTTTGGGTTCGGTCGGTCAACCAATTACAAATCCACCTAACAGTAGCTCTGTCCAGCCTGCATTTTACTAGCTTCTTTGCAAGAACGTCACGTGGAACTTTGTCAAAGGCCTTCCTGAGGTCAAGATATGCTACATCTACAGCATTCCCTTCATCTATCAAGCTTGTAATCCTATGATAAAAAGAGACAAGATTAGTCTGGCATGACTTATTTCTGAGAAATCCATGCTGGCTTTTAGTGATTATGGCATTGCTTTCTAAGTAATTACAAACTGACTGTTTAATGATTTGCTCTACGATCTTTCCTGGAATTGATGTCAGGCTTACCAGGCGATAATTATTAGGGTCCTCTTCTTTCCCTCTTCTTGAAGATGGGGATGACATTTGCCCTCCTCCAGTCTGCTGGGACTTCTCCTGTTCTCCAGAGTAATCTTTCAGAGTTCTGAAAGATTATTGCAAGTGGTCCAGAAATGGCTTCTGCCAGTTCTTTTAATATCTTTGGATGTAATTCATCTGGCCCTGGGGACTTGAATTTATCTAGTCTAGCCAGGTATTTCTGTACTACTTCTCTACTTATTCTGTGCTGCATTTCCCTCACTTCCTCACTTGCTCCCCACGCCCCAGGTTGGGTACTTCTATCCTTTCGGGGGGAAACTGAGGCAAAGAAGGTATTAAGTAGTTCTGCCTTCTCACTCCTCCCCATTATTAATTGGTCACCTTCTCCATGTAGTGATCCTATCATTTCCTTGTTTTTCCTTTGGCTGCGGACGTATCTAAAAAAGCCCTTTTTATTGTTTTTGATGTCTCTGGCAAGCCTGAGTTTATTCTGCACTTTAGCTTCTCTGACTTTCTCCCTACATCTCCTGGCTATTTTCTTGAATTCCCCTTTGGTGGTTTCACCATTCTTCCATTTCCTGTACATGTTTCTTTTAATACTGAGCTCAGCTGAGAGTTCTTCAGTCAACCATTCCGGTTTCTTTAGACACCTGCCATTTTCCCTCCTTATTGGCACAGTTTTCAATTGTGCCTTCAGTATCCCACTTTTAAGAAACTCTCATCCGTCATGAACTCCTTTCTCTTTTAGTATTCTTGACCATGGGATTTCAGCAAGTAACTCCCTAAGTTTAGAGAAATCAGCTTTCTTAAAGTTTAGGATGCGTTTCTGGCTACACTTGGCTTCTCCTTCCCACTCCAAGAGAGCATGGTCACTCCCTCCTAAGGATCCCACCACCTCCACCTCATCACCTACTGGTATGGGTATGGTATGGATAAATTTGTTACTGTGTGTTTTTATATTCCTTCAAGTTGTCTGTCAACTAATGGTGAGCCCATGAATTTCATAGAGTTTTCTTAGACAAGGAATACTCTGAAGTAATTTGGACAGTTCTTTGTTCTGATATATAGCCTATAGCACCTGACATTCATTGGTGGTCTCCCATCCAAGTACTAACCAGGGCTGACTCTGCTTAGTTGCCACAATCAGATGAGATCTGATGCCTTTAGAGTATTAAGGCATACGTTTATTCCAATTTAATTGGTTTCTGCACCACTTTCTATTTCTGGTAATATCTTGAAGTTAGGGATGTAATTCTTCATTTATATTCTTCTCAAAGGAAGCAACAAGTAATTTTAGCAATTTTCTTTCTGCTGTGAAAAAGTACCTGAGAACAGAGTAGTTTTCAAACTCTGCACAATTTGGGAGCTATTCAGGACTTAGTCAATATTATTTTTTCTTCAGGAAATCTACTCTTTGGTCTGGAAAAAAAATGTTTTCTATCCAAATCAATCTCATGCAAAGTTTGCACAGAATAAGTCCCCAGTTACTGTATTTTCTGTCATGCTACTTTCTCCTGGAAAATAAAAGCAAAGTGATATAACAAAATGGTCTCACCTCTGAAACAGTTTTTCCATTCTCTCTGTAGCTGTATTTCCTCGTTTTCAAAGCAAGCAGTCTGAAGAGTGTTGAGTGTTTGAGCTTGAATGTTTGGATTTGAATCAAAGGATTTGGTAAAGAGGTAAACACTGCAATAAGACTGAAGCCATATGATGCTGGTTTAACACTGAATAAAACTCTTAGCTGCGATGAAAAAAGCCACTGCAAATTTACAAAGTGGTGTCTGAGACATTTTGTTTAAAATTACTCCATATGCCTCTGCACATAATGAAACTGGCTGGCATTTAAGTAAAAACCAATTGTGTCCAATTTCTGTTTCAAAGGAATTTTGCTGCAGTCTACATTTGAGAATGTTCAATATGTTGAAATCTGTTGAAGGATTTAGCTACGTCATTAATTGGCAATGTTTGCAGGACCTGATCTGTCTGGTCCTGTGTGACACTTATCACTGTCATAAGCAAGTCCTACAGGAATTATTAGGATCCCAGGATTAATAGCACAGTAACTATACCCTTGGCGTTTCTAACATGCTCCCAAACAAAAAAAGAAATTTTAACATATCCAGAGTGAGACTTGGAATAAATAAGAATCTTTTCAATTCCCTCTTGATAAAAAATTTATGAAAAAAGGGTGTACGAGTGCAATATGAGTACCATTCATATTGAGGATAGAATAAACATTGGAATTTAAAGGTTTGACTGTGGGAGAAACCAACTAACAGATATTTCCATTCAAGTAGAGGACTGTGAGTGGGGTTTTTTTCCCCCAAAAAAGTCTGGGTGTGGATCCTTGCATTTTAGTTATGTAAACATGAGTTTATGCTTGTCAGCTCTTCCATTCTAAGGGATTCCTTATCTTTAATACCTGTATGATACAAAGGTACAACATGGCACTCAGCATGCCAGGAACGGATATATCTACTGACTGAACTAGTGCAAACAGGGAAGAATTTTCAGGTCACTTTGTTTTTGAATAAATTAACTAAAATTCATACATTTTTTCTTCATTAGAATTGAAGGAAGTCAAGATTAATGTTTTTGAAGCAGAGGAAAGAAAAACAGACAGATTTTTCCATTTGTGTGATTGGCTGTGGTTACTGAAAATGTACATGAATGTTTATTTGTTAACAGTGCACTTTCATATGTCATTATTGAGTTCTCTGGATGATTCTGGAGAACTCAGAAACATTCACTTGAAGCTTTGACCAAGTTACAAGCAACCTCAGATAAAGGCCAGAATCCTGTTGCGCATTGTAACCTATCGTTACACATTCATAACTGCTACATATTCATAATCTCGTCACAGCCTCCAGATTTGTGGCCATGTAAGAATTGTGAAAACTCCCAAACCCCATTTTCCAGTAAGCAGCCACTGAGACTGATGGGAGTCCATGCACCTCTTTATCAAGAAGTGTCTGCCTAACATCCACACGCCCGACTTTCACAAGGAATCCCTGGCACAAGGGGAATTTGCAAGAGGGGTCCTTCCTTCATATGAAGTGGTGAAAATGTCTGGCAGCTACTTCTTGATTGACAAGGGAATGGATCCCCATCAATCCCAGCAGTTGCTTACCAGTAAATGGGGTTTTGCTGTAGTGTAACTGTAGTTACACTGTAGTGTGACTACAGTGCTCCATAGTTTGCTATGGAACACTGTAGTTACACTGCTAGACAGTATGTGTACAGTTCTGCACATACACAGCACTGTATTTACAGTACGTAATGGCCTTAAACAATTCCATTGTGTGCTGAATTTCAGCACCCCTATCTGCGGAGTTATTTTGCTATTGGGCTAACAGGTATTTTGGCTACCCAATGAAAGGAAATGCCCACATGTTGTTTTATGAAGTTGCATGCTTTTATATTGGTCTGTGCTCAGCTTTGGAACAAAAACATTGAAATTCCTTTCCTTTTAGAATTTAACAGTTCCTATCACTCTTCTTTGTTTGGAGCCAAGTATATGCTTGGAAACAAAGTAAAAATAACCCATCACTGTGTTCCAGACCATGCCTCACATATAAAAAGCTTTCTTCGTTGTTGTCTGGCTTGATAGAAGAAACTTTCACCTGTAGTACTTTGAAAGGTCCAGATACCATCTGATTTTGTAAACGAAATAAGGTCAGACCTGCTTAGTACTTGTATGAAGGAGTGCCAAGGCTATATTTCAGTAGATGGCAATGGCAAACAGCAAAGGCTTTCATAATCCACACCTCTGCCACTATGTAAAGACTTCTTCCTGGCCCAGATGTGTGATACCAAATTTGGGGACCACCTATGAGGATTTGTGCAATTTCCATTCTAAATAGGTACTATGCTGCCACCACAAATGCTTTGTCTGAATCCAAGCTCTCAGATAGATAGCATTTCTGCAGGCCAAAAGTGTATAAAAACACAAACAAGTCTTTATTAACAGAAGTTAAATATAACACAGCAGATAAAGTATTTATTACATTTCAAACACCATACATACTCTGAGATATTCATTTTAAGTTAACTCAGACACTAACCAAGCATTCAAACTACATTTTTCAATCTAACCAGAGACTAACTCAAGCCCCTGTTCTAACTGTCCTCTACTCAGTCCCTAAACTAAGAAAATCCCCACTCAGATTAAACTCACAGTTGTCATTCCCCCACTGTCATTCACCTGTTTTTATGCAAACTTCAACTATTCAACCAGTTAGTGTTTACTTCAGCATTTCCTTCTCTTCCTCTTCCCAACAGCTCTTTATTTCATACTCTAATATACAATCAACAAATCACATTACATGATTAAATCAAAACCTAAGACATCACAGGGCTCTTTTTCTTTCAAGCAATATATTCCCGTTTGTTTGTTTGTTTTAACTTTTGGAAAGACTGGCACATAAAAAATGAGGATGTCAATCTTATTTGTGATTTGGTCTAGATTTTTGGATCTAGAAAAGCTGGATCAATCAAAAATCCAGTATAGCTAAAGTATCACATTCGTCTCCTCCAAAATTATATATATTCTTCCTAGTACCACAGGTGATATGTATAACAGTGTAGGTTGACATAAGTGGGGAGATTCTTCTTTTTAAGATTCCCTCTTTAATAGATCATAGATTATGTCTTTGGGGACAAAGAAATGCCATCTTATGCTTTAAGAAATACCATTCACTTTAGGATCTTGTTGGTTTTCTGTGCTTTGAGGCCATGTTCTATTAGTATTTTCTCCTGAAGTTTCGCCTGCATCTGTGGCTGGCATCTTCAGAGGATCTGGCGACATGGAAGTGAATATATATACTTGCGTAGTCCCCAGGTGGGAGGGAGCAATTTGCATGTGTTATAGTTGGCCTGTGTGATGGCCTATTGTTAAATGAGAAATCAACCAGGGTGTATTGTTAGTCAGGGGATATGCATAACAGTGCGCTAAGTACATTAGCCATCCATAGTATTGTTTCCTGTAGAGGGACCTCCAGAGTCTGAGTGGTGTTCATTGGCATATTTTTGAGTCTTGATTTTAGTCTTCTTTGTACTGGTAGCCAAATCTTGTTTACTTTCCACGTTTCTTCTTTTCTTTTGAAACTGTCCATGTGTTTATGGATTTCAATGGCCTCTCTGTGTAGTCTGACATAGTAGTTGTCAGAATGGTCCAGAATTTCTGTGCTTTGAAAAAGCATTCTGTGTCCAGGTTAGTTTATAACATATTCTGCTACTGTTGATTTTTCTGGGTGGATCAGTCTGCAATGTCTTTCGTGTTCTTCAATTCATGTTTGGACGCTGCGTTTTGTAATCCCTATGTAGACCTGTCCACAGCTGCAAAGTATGCGGTAAACTCCAGCAGAAGTTAGAGGATTCCTCTTGTCCTTTGCTGAATGTAGCATTTGTTGAATTTTCTTGGTCGGTCTGTAGATTGTTTGGAGATTATGTTTCTTCATCAGTTTCCCTATATGGTCAGTGACCCCTTTGATGTCAGTGACCCCTTAATTCATCCAAACACACACCAACTTCTATGCAAATCTGAAGCTCTCCCACCCAGACTTTATGGACTTCCAAACATCCACAAGGACTCCATTCTGCTCCAACTCACTGTGAGTGCCATTGGATCCCCCACATATGACTTGGCCAAGTTCCTGACCACACAGTTACAAACCCATATTGGGCGAACCTCCCATCATATCAAGGACTCAGCTTACTTTATAGAAAAGATCAGCAACCTTGAACTCAAACCCGGAGAGAAACTGATCAGCTTTGACGTGGTCTCCCTGTTCACCAAAGTTCCCATAGTGGACACCATTGAACTCATACTTCCCGTGGGACAATGAACTCTATGAGCAGAGAGATCGGGTCGCCATGGGAAGCCTGCTTAGCCGAGTGATAGCAAATTTTTACATGGAACACTTTGAAAAGCAAGCCTTGGAAACCGCACCAAAAAAACCCACTATACGGTTCCCTTATGTGGGTGACACTTTCACCATTTGGAGCCACAGAGAAGAAGAACTGACTGTGTTTCTGGACCATATGAACAACATCCATCCGAATATCCAATTTACCATGGAAAAAGAATATGAAGGAAGACTACCATTTCTGGATGTCCTGGTCAGCTGCAAACTTAACCAATAATTGGGCCACACAGTTTACAGAAAACCTACACACACTGACAGATATCTACACAAAAACTCCAACCATCACCCAGGACAAAAAAGGAGCACAGTAACAACTCTGGTATTACATGCAAAAGGAATCTGTGAACTTCACCTTCTGAAAGGTGAACTGAACCGTCTAAACTGGGCTCTACAGGCCAATGGTTACTCTGGTTCAGACATCAGAAGAGCCTCAAGACCTGGAAAAAAACACAGCAGTGAAGATAAGCGGCCAACCAAAGGGAACGTGTTTTTACCATACATCAAAGGGGTCACTGACTGTATAAGGAGACTGATGAAGAAACATAATCTCCAAACAATCTACGGACCGACCAAGAAAATTCAACAAATGCTACACCCAGCAAAGGACAAGAGGGATCTTCTAACTTATGCCGGAGTTTGCCGCATACTTTGCAGTTGTGGACAGGTCTACATAGGGACTACAAAACGCAGTGTCCAAACATGAATTGAAGAACACAAAACACATTGCAGACTGATCCAAGCAGAAAAAATCAACAGTAGCAGAATATGTTATAAACTAACCTGGACACAGAATGCTTTTTCAAAGTACAGAAATTCTGGACCATTCTGACAACTACTATGTCAGACTACACAGAGAGGCCATTGAAATCCATAAACACATGGACAATTTCAAGAGGAGAGAAGATACATGGAAAGTAAACAAGATTTGGCTACCAGTACTGAAGAAAACTAAAATCAAGACTCAAAAATATGCCAATGAACACCACCCAGACTCTGGAGGTCCCTCTACAGGAAACAATACTATGGATGGCTAATGTACTTAATGCACTGTTATGCATATCCCCTGACTAACAATACACCCTGGGCAATATCCCATTTAACAATAGGCCACCACACCAAGCCAACTATAACACATGCAAATTGCTCCTTCCCACCCAGGGAATACACAAGTATATATACTCTGTCTCACTTCCATGTCACCAGATCCTCTGAAGATGCCAGCCACAGATGCAGGCAAATATCAGGAGAAAATACTAATAGAACATGGCCTCAAAGCCCGGAAAACCTACCACAACCTATGGATTCCAGCCGTGAAAGCCTTCAACTTTACACCATTCACTTTGATGGTGCTATATCGATACCATAAAGATTTCCATATCTGGTATGTTATACAAATCCACACATTTGATCACAGAGTCACCTGACTTAGTATATAACATAATGGGACAAAAGCAAAGACCACGGTAAGATTTTGCACTCAGTCTGTCAGCTGCTGCAGGTACTTCCCCAGCAAAAACATAATTAATGTTTGTATTATGCTCTGTGACACACATTTTGAAGCTATCTTGTCCAGAAGTAATATTTACACTTGTGAAACTCCCCCCCCCCAAAAAAAAAACTCTGGAAGTTGGGAACAGATTTTTTTTTTAAATGATAGATGTATGGATCCAGGTGTAATTGCAGAAATGCATAAAACATAACACTCAATATTATAATAGAAATGTTTGTTTAAAGGCTCATGAGATTGTCTGTACTGGATAGAATCACAATAAATGTCTGTCAGGGTTGGCAGGGCAGGGGAAGCTATGCAACATGAATTTGTGGGCTTATTATAAAATGATGCTTGGTCCCTGCATACAGTAGCACCAGAAGGTGATAAAATGGGGTGATATGGACCATTCCCTCCTCCTTAATCTGATTTTTTAGGGTTTAAGATATAGAATACTTTCGATGTGAGCACTCTGTGTCCTTGGGAAGTTCCTAAGAACACCAAAGAAGCAAGCCACTTTGACAGCAAGACCAATGACTCTGCTCTTCAAACGCCCACATTTAAATTTGGACTTCATTTCATGAAATATTGCCTTCTTATACCACTTCAAATAATAACCAGAAATGCCATGCAACCCAAGCATATATAATATTGAAAATGTGTTCACTAAATATCAAACTATCAATTTAGAAGACTCTTTTAAAAAAATTGGGGAGAGAGAGAGGGAGAGGTTATTTATTTATTTATTTCCAAATTGGCACAGAAATGTTTCTTACCTTCATGTAGGCCTTCATATTTTTACAATTTATCAATGTCAACCATCAGCACTTGAGAAAAAGGCAATGATTCTTGTTTAAAACAAAGAACTAAGCATTTTCTTCTTCACTGCAACAATTTCTTTCTTTGTTTTAATGCACTTGCATTACACCTTTTCAGAAAATATATCAACGGTTGATAAGAACTGGACAATCCACATTTAAACAAACATAATCAATATAAATTCATCCAAAAATTAACAGCACATTAAAATATATTTAACCAGTTAAAAACATCATTAAGATATGGGTTCAAACAAATAATAGGAAATGTGCTTCACATGATAAATGTCTAATCAGAAAGAGTCTTAGCTGCTTAATGAAATCTACCAACAAAGTGAACCAGATAGAGTGAACCTTAGTAATGCTCCTCAGTCTGGGTTGCAGATGCAAAAATGCTTGCAAATTTCCTGTACCTGATGAGAAAAGCTATCTTAGAGCATAGAAACACTCATTAACACAATTATCAACAAGCTTTCCCCCCCCCTGAATTAGGGACTTTTTGTGAAGATTTCAATACATACTGTTTTGTGCAAAAGAAATAAATGTTTTCTCTTGAAATAAAAATGGCCACTGCACATACATGGGTGCTATATATCTACCTTTTGGCTGTTGCCTTACTCAAGTTGCCAGCAAACATATACCAGCTGTTGGAAAGAATGAGATAAGACCCTTTGTGGAAGGTCTTGACAACTGGTCAGGTTCATCCAGGAGAAAGTCATCTGGTGCTAAACCATTTGGAACTCTGTAGGTCATAACTGTGACTTTGAACAATGCCCAGAAAAATGAATGTTTGTTTGCTTAGCAAGTTTAGGTGTTTAAAAACCTAAAACACAATATATAATTATGCCATTATGACACCTCAGTAGCGTTGGAAGGATCTTTGTATGCTTGATGCTACTGAACAAGAGTTCTTTCACACAATGAGCAGGTAAGCTGGGCTGCCCCAGTATATATAAGAATATCTGGTTCATCACTTCTGCCCACACTAGCATTAGCCTAATTTCCTTTATTGATGAAAGTGCCATGGAATGCAGCCACAATCCAAATATACCTTATCAGGTTATTTTGGGAATTAAAAGCAAGTCAGGAACTATGCAAAACATCCGTGCACACTCAGGTGCTAATATTGTTATCATAAAATCACTATTTTCTCCCTACCATCACATTTTTAAAAACTTATAATAAAAGTATACACATCCAGAAAAAGAGCAAATGTGGTATAGTAGTCTGAATGTGAGATTACAACTTTGGAGACCAGGTTTCAAATCTCTGCTCAACCATGGAAATCTACTGGGTGACCTTGAGCAACTCACACTTTCTCATTATCAGAGGAAGGCAAAGGCACCCCTCCCCCCGAACAAAATCCCATGATAAATTTGCCTTAGGGCCACCACAAATCAGAAACAACGTGAAAATACAGAACAAAAAATCCAGAAAATATTACAGGAAGACCCCAATAGTGAGTGTCATGCCCATGCCTCAGGGTTCAGCCTCCCAGGACCCAGACAGGTCCCTTTCCAGCAGCCACACCCCAAAAACATGAAAAGGCAGTACTTATGGTAGCCAGTGCTGGAGGTAAAGGGAAAGTCCAGGCCTCTGTCAATGTTTATATGGAAAGGGCTCATTAATAAGGACATAGCTGCTCAGGAAGCTAAGGTCATATAATCAGAGGTCTCGACAACAGAAGGCTGCTGGAATCTACTGATGCTATTGGTGATTACAGCCGTCGTGATTCTTGCATTGTCTACCTGTGTGCTTTGAATCTTGGACCTTGACACTTTGCTCAGATTATCAGTTTGGCTTTGGACTATTCCCTTTCTGTACTATTGTTGTGTTTTTTCAGAGAATTCACTTCAGCCCCTAGGCTGTTTTATGGAGCTGCTGTTGTCTAGCTCATTAGGTAGCTGAGGAGCCTTGGCAGGCTACCAAGTCTAGGACAGTGACTGCCATCTATTCACAAGGTGAAATGAGAGGAAGGTAGAGATAAACTTACAAACCACATCTTCTTCCCTTGCACCATGGCTCCCCTTGTATCAATTTTGCTTTCTCCATGTATCCTCCCATAGCAATTTTCACCCTCTTTTTCCTCTTTTCTGCTCTCTTTCCTTTCATTGTACTTTCAGTGCCTTCCTCCTTTGATTCACAGCTGCACCTCTCTCCCTTTCTTGCTTCACTTTGTACTTCCACCATGTTCCTCTCCCTTGCTTCTTGCATTCTGCTTCTTGCAGTCTCCCTTGCTTCTTTCTTTGTCTCACCTTCTGATGTTGCTGTTCTTTCTCTTCTTTTTTGTATCAGCTTATGCTAACCTCTCTTGCTGTTTGCACCATCCCTTTCTACTTCTTACCCTTTTGCCATATCCCTCCCCCTGTCTTGCCTCACACCTTCACAACATCTTCCCCTTTGCTTCTTTAATCCTACACTTGCATATGCCATGCTCCCTTCCCTCCTTTCTTCTTACCTTGTGCTGCAAGTTATTCCTTCTCTTGCAGGTTGCACCTACCCGTTGCATCTCCTGCTTCCATCCCTTTTCCCAAAACTGCTTCACTTTTGTTTCTGTGCCATTCTTACCTCTTTTGCAACCACAGATGCACCTCCAACTTCAAGTGGGTAGAGGCAAAATGGGATGAGAGGTGGTAACAATGGTGGTGGACAGCAGAGCCAAGATGGAATGGGAAAAAGTAGCAATAATTGGGTTGGACAATGGAACAATCCTAACTTCACCTCATAAAGTAGATCTTGATTTTTTTCAGGACAGCTAATAAAAATGCATAATATTGCTGTTAGTAAGTCATTAAATAAAAAAAAACTTAGATACTAAATATTATCTTTCTGCTTCTGTTTTTTACTGTCCCTCCTCCTCCATTCTAATAGCTCCATTGCTTTCTGTACAATCTTTTGCATTGGAATCTAAATCTTCAGTTAACATCTCTTCCAAAAGCTAGACTCCCTTGCCAAGTTTTAACATTGACCCAAGAAATTGAAAATTAAAATGGAGAGAGGACAGGTTACAAATATCAGTCATAAGGTGTGAGACTTCACATATGAATTAAACACAAGGAAAGGCACAGGTAGAATTGTTTACTGTAGAACAATTGGGCAGAAGAGTGACCACACATTTGCCCTTATAATACCATACTCCTACAGGGGGGCTAGATACTTGCTTTCTTTTTCTTTTTCTTTTAATGAAAACTTGGAATTCAGGGCAAGTTATAGTCCAAATGGACACTGGGTGGCTTGCCTAGAAACCAGTAAAACCTCTCCATCCAGATGGTATGGGATCTGTATCCCTTGTGGCTCAGGATTTCACTCAGGATATTTGTAGCCTGGGAATGAGCCATACAACAGTAATTTCTGTCCATCAGGATGTATAAAATCCAGTTTTCATCAAGGTTGCTGCCTTATTTATTTGTTTGTTTATAATGTTTCTGTATTACCTCTTAGCCCATAAGGGATCATGAGGTGATAAATAAATAAAAACATTAAAACACTAATAAGATTTTTAAAAAACTGAACACATAAAGTCCTGTTTAAAAACTTTTAAAACAGTATTAAAACAATCCTAATATACAATTTTAAAACAGTTAAAACAGAGCAATTTGAGACATTAAGGATCATGTGGAATAGAACTGTATTTGCTGCCCACTGGAAACTCAAAAGAGATGGAGCCAACCTAATCACTTCCTTGGGCAGGCAGTTCCCTAATCAGGGTGCTGCTAACTTCACAAAGTGTTGGGACATGCAACTGGATGTCTTTTGAGGGTCTCAAATTTCAAGCAGGCTTGTGTATAAGGAGGCAGTCTAGGGCTTTATAGTTCAAATTAGCACTGTGATGTGAGTTCAGGAGCAAATTAGAAGCAGTGCAGTTCTTGTAATAATAGTATTAATAGTCACTAAAATTCACACCTGACATCTGTCTGGTTGCTGCATTTTGCACTAGGTGTGCCTTCTAAACTCTGTTCAAGGGCAGCCCCATGTAGTTTGCATTACAGATTGCACTGCATTACAGATCTCCCTTCCTCAGGAGAGGAGAGCTGGTACACTAACTGAAGCTGGACAAAGGTGCTTCTGGCCACTGGCCACTAAAGCAACCTGGTCTTCCAGGAGCAGTGCTAGGTCCAACAGAAGCCCAAGATAGGAACCTGATTTTTCGGAGGGAATAGAGTTCCATTCAGAACAGCCTGTGGTCCCAACATCAAGTTGGTTTTTCGACAGACCAAATGATAGAAGATTGGCAAATGACAACAGCAGAAAGAAACCAGAAAGAACAGACCAATCTGGCTTTTCTGTTTTCACACAGAACCATTTTATATATGCTAATACTTAGATTTGCTAGATTTTTATGGCAATTTATTGTAGGCGATTTATGCACTGCTGATTTTAGTAGCCAAGAGAAAATCAGAATGTGAAACCTATCCAATTCCATGAAACAATCACACATTTCTTCCCTCAGGCCTTGTGCTTAGAGGGCCATAAACTCTTCAGATCCTGATGACTGTATTGCTGTGATTGCCATTCAAAAATGAAAGAAAAAAATACCACATAACTTCAGTTTTCCAAATTGTCCTTATTCCCATACCTTTTCTACATTTTTGCCCATGCCTACAGCACTTCTTTGAGGGCCCAGTCACCTCACTTTGGGAATCTCTTTTTTAATCAACAGTGGAATTGTTTTTAAATGTTTTGTCATCTCACTACTAAGAGCCTAGGCTTATATTCCCACTAGTTAAACAGTTCTAAATCTAATTAATGTGCCTGATTGCTCAATCAGACCTATTTATTAAACTCCTAACTCATCTTTTGTTGTATTGATTTGCCAACAAAATGGATTTACTGCCTCTTTATGCTTCTTATTTCTTCAGTTTCCCCCATCACAATCCACACCTGCTTATTCTCTGTTCCTTTTGCCTTTTCTGCCTGATTGATTCCTTGGCCAGTTTTTCTTTTCTTTGGTTCCATTTTGCACATATTATTTTGCTTCATTCATTAGTGGAAACTGATGAAAGTAGCCTTCCAGAGAAAAAACACCATTTTTGTCTCTCATTATAGAGTGAGATGATGCAAATTTGGTGGTAGTGATAATGGTAGTGGGAATGGTGGTGGCAGTGATAATTATCATGATGAGACTTCATTAGTCAAAGACGGTCCCAAAGTTTCCATCATGCTGTGGGTGTCAATATCAAGAAAGGAATTAAGATCCATTCTCAAGGACTCCCACTGTGTTCTATGTGAGAAACTAAAAGAGATGCAGTCTGAGATTTCAACGCAGTTGAAAACAGGCAAACTATGGTCCTGTAAGCATATATTGAAGCTACCAAGTTGGGGTAAAAAGTAGCTACCAGGTTGCATCCCAAAAACAAGCTGATAAGTGATGTAGTATCAGTGGTGATACCAGCCATATATTTTACAAAGAATTAGTATAAATCCCTACTTATGAGGGGCTTTTTTTCCACTCTAGAAAATAAACATGAAGGAAATAAAATAAAAAGAAAAGGTAAACAGAAGCAAGTTTAGGCATCGAAGAAGATGTGGTTTCACCATAGCGTATTATAAGACACACTGTTACAGCAGAGCAAGGAGATGAGGTGGTAGTACCAAAGGTTTAATGTGACTGAATGTGCCACAATACAGCTATCTGATACAAATATTCCATTCATTTATGCAAAAGGGATAAAGTTTCTGCTTTACCTTTCTGTGGGAGATGCTTGTTGTCTATATGCTGCTGGTTTTTGTTTTTAATGATACACATAAGATGTAATCATATGACTATGCACCTGTTGCCTGAAGCCAAGCACAGTCTTACCACATGGATAAAAAGTAGGCCTTGAAACAGCCTGATATAACCAAGTTGCATAAAATACATTGTTTTCTGGTGTGGACAAAAAGAACACATTTCCAGCCCACATGTACTATCTCAAGATAGGCATACTGATTTATTTATGCTGTTTATATGTTATGGTTGGTGTTCCAAATACCAGATCACATAGATTTAATAATTCTGTGCTTGATAAAGGCTGGAATGAAACAGACCCAAATTTAATATTTGACTGAAAGTTAAAATTCCAGTTTAACATTTTTAGAAATGCTAAATTATTAAAGATAGGTATTTACAAGGATGCCATCTTAGTTCTGAAATAACCACAAATATTAAATCTTATGAGGCCTTATAACCCCTGATAGAAATTCCTTCATATAGTTGACCAAAACAAACAAACAAACAAAAAACGAAGCAGAAAATATGAGCAAACATTAATTGAACAGTTAACACCTTCTTACTACATCAACATAGAATAGCTGAAACTTTCACCATGTTCAATTTCACTGTAGTTCAACTTAAGTATTATTAAAATGTTTACTTTCAACACACACATACACACACACAGACACAATGAAAATGACATTTACCATCAATTGTCATCTCCACCAGCCTTTATGCTTGCAAATCTCAAAATGGATACCCTCTGCTGTCCGTGGAGATTCTCCACACAATTTGGAAACAGGGTTCTGAATCCCACGGAGAGCATCCATACATAGTAGGGACCCACTTCTCTAGAGTGTTGTCTTCCAAATACAGAGGGTGATAGAACTGAGGATGGACGTGGTGGAGCTTGTAAGCTGACAACCTTTGCTTCTTGAATTAATATGTTTCTACATGACTCAATAGGATTATAATTTCACAGAGTCTTGGGCACATGTGTTTTTCCCATTTAGTTTTACTAGTCTTGGTACCATTATAAGGAAGCCCTGAAATTAAAGCATACATATATAAACTAACACACTAGGGAAGGATAGGATGACTAAAATGAGGTAGGACAGTTATCTCTGTTATGGTAAGAGAACACAGTGAATATGAAGTGGCTCTGTTTACAAGGAAATGTTCTGCTGAATTTGTATATCACCGTGCACTCATCATGGACTCACAAAATTTAAGGGAGTTAAGTCTACTTAATCTGACCGTAGTTCTGGACTCAACATATGATCTGAAACTATTTTCCTGCACTGACCCAAACTTTTTGTCAGAGATCTATTGGGAGTTAACTGCAGTGGTGCAGTAGAGGAAAGATATGAGTGAAGATAACTCAAAGGCCATTTTTAAGTGTAGGAGTGGAGATGTCATCTACCAGAACAGCAGTGCAAATGTTAGGGTTTCCCATTTCTAGTCAGAGAATGAGGCCCATTCTGCACCATACCTCAATAGCACTTTCTTCCATTAAAATCCCAGCATTGTCATTGCTGTGATGATGTTGGGTTAGGAATGCTCTCTACCACACACTTTCTCCTTAAGCAGATGAGTAGCAGTATTGCCACCAGTGTTCCTTCTGCACTACAGTGACATTAGCCAGTCCTTTCCCCGCCTTTTCCCCATTCCACAGGTCCTGATTTTTCAGATTTTTTTTTTTTTGTAAGCTGTATTAGTGCAGCCATGTTGTAACGGCATGACACACCAGTACACTATTGCCCTTTTGTGCTATAATACTTAAAAATGTATTTAAAAAAACTGAAAAGTTTTAACTCAAAGGAGAAATTTAAAATAAATGTGAAGATGTGAAGTTTTGAAGTTACCATGCCATGGGAGTCAGTGAGGGAGGGACAAGCTGGGCACGCCCACACCCCACCCACTCCTGGATCCACAATGACAGAAAGTGCTATCAAGTGCTATTACAGAACTGCACTGACATGGATGATGGGATTATAGCACTATAGGACGCTTTTAACTGATTTTTTTTTTTCTGGAAATGACTTAAGCCTGATTTGCAACTCTTCGGGATGGGATAGCAGCTGGATAGCAACAACATCATGCAGTAGCACAACTCCTGGACCAGAAGCAACCTGCTATTCTTGCAAGATGGTGATGTTGTGTGGAAATGGCCTAAGATGATGATGGGGCTTTCAGGTTTTATTTTTGTTTAAGACAGATCAGCCTATAGCAAGTGAAAGAATTAGGAAAATTATTTAGTAGTGGCTGGATACCCCACTCTTTCTTTGCTGCCAACTTTAATTTACCATTTCTAACGTATACACTTCTAAGCAAGACTGTTTGCATTTCAAATTAAAAGCTAAAGGCTGCATTTCAGCTGGCTGGTGATCTTTTGTTAAAGCTCATTGCATTTTGCATGTTGAACTGATGCAGTCTGGAATAAACATCCAAAGTGCAGTGGAGCTTACTCCCAGGTAACTATGCATAGGATTACTGATAATTATGCATAGGATTGCAGCCATGCTGATCCTAACAAATTGGGTGTTATACTCTACATTTTAGTTCTTTTTTGTGGTGTGAAGGTACCTTGTCATGATAAACTCCTGCAGTTCAACTTCACTTTAATTGGTTAACTGAGTTTCTTCTCTCTTCATCTGAACCATGATCAGGATTGCGCCGACAATTTTGAAAACCTTCAGTAATCTGGAATCTAAAATATGGGAAAGTGCACATTAGATGTTTTATAAACAAAAATGTTGCCCAAAATGACAGCCTTGCACAAAGCAAACACTGCCACATTAGCAGTCAGAGCTATCATCACAGCATGAAGAAGTGAGGGAGGGGGGGACCCAAGATACATATAGGAAGAAGATAAAAGCAATCTAATGTGCATCAAAACAATGCTTTTAAACATGCTGTGCACTAACACTCTCTAATGGGTCCCAAAATCAACCTTTCCAAGTCAAAAAAGCAGCATGACGCTTTCAACATAACATACAGCAATACAAATGAATGAGATGATGTTCTATCTTGTCAGTTGCAAGCTTTGAGGGACTGTTTGTACAGGAATAGATTTTGCTCTAATTAATGCATACTGCATGCAATATATTTCAACACAGGAAGCTAAAGACAATCATTTGGTATTGCTGTCTTTATCAGGGATGCTTTTATCTTCATCCAGTAAGACAGCCAAGGAACGAGTAGGTGGGTGGATGGAAAAACAGAGATTTAGTGTGGTGGTGGTTGTTTAGCCATTATGGCAGGTGAGACTGTGTTTGTGTAAGTGCGCACATGTCTGAAAGTCAGCAGACATTTTACTTGAACTCTGTAGTGAACTACATGTCTTGAGCTTCATCTTTGGCCATTTCACACACTGCTGTTGTCCTTAGTTCTTTAAATGCCTCTATGCATACTGTTGAATATAATTTGTGAAACAGGGTAGCCAATTGGTTGAAGAAAACAGGACAATGTGACTGTCAGATCTTTTCTGCATATTACCTAGGTCTATCGTCTTCTGGGCATCATCCTGGCAACGCCTCTGCCAGGATGGGAGTGTGTCCCCAACTTTCTCCTCTGCATGCAACTGGTTGCTTGTGCAAGGGAGTGCATAGTACATGCTCCATCCTTCTAGACTGCAACCAGCCTTCTTCGCAGGCTGCAGTAGAAGAGAAAGTGTGTTGATCATGCTTCCAGCCCTTCTGCATGGCTGGCTGCTATGGGAGGCTGGCATGATCATGGGTCATTGATGGAGAAACTCGGTCAATGACATAGTTTGTAATCACACTGGCTGGTGATGTGAGAAGAATGAGACCATGGTGACATCATGTGGAAGCATCATCACAGTCCTGCTCCTCTCGCATCCCCACACTGTGACTCCATCATTGTGCAGAAAGGTCCTCACTCTCCAATTATCAAATCATGAGGGAAAAAGGCATTAATTTTCAAATGATCTCCCTACGCTTCTGAAAATGTCTAATATTTTAGAGGGAATTTCTCAGTGAGGAGAACAGTCATGCCAGATAAATTTCTTAAACAACAAAGAACAGGCCTAGTACTACTATATTGCATGACTTACAGGGATACTGAATGCATATTGAGAGCATAGTATCTGGAAGTGAAGGCAACCATTAATGGAACAGGACTGACTTTACCTTTGAATGTCCAGTGAAATTAAATTTGATTCTCCTTGTGGAAAAGAAAGACATTACACCTTGTTTCCATTGTTGCATAAGAAACTCAGAACAATACTATGAATAAGTCATTTAGCAGTAATATATAGTCTTAGGTAGGAAAGAGTGAGAACTTAATTTCTCTGTAGAGTTATGAATGTATTTTATCAAAATCTGCATAGATTAGAAAGTTAAAATGACAAATTTATTTTAGGGACATCCCATAGATTTCATTCAGGTCAAGGGTAGGAACATATATCTGTCTGGATATTGCTAAATTTCAGCTGCATTCAGTCCTTACTAGTGTGGCCAGTGACCATTCATAGTATGACTTGTAGACCTAGAAAGGCACAGATTCATCACCTATAGTTTTAACTGAATAATTTTAACTAAATAGAATATAAATATAATTAAATGTTCCAATGGATAAAAAAGTTGTGCTTAGAAATGTGAATATGCAAACTTGACTTACCAGGAAGGCAAGCTGGCTGCAGTTCTCTCTTAAAGGATAAACCTTGTCTTTTCCTAGTGTGTGAAATAAGCCTAGGTCTTATTTATTGACAAATAAATGTGAGATAGAGAGAAATGCCTTCCAAGTGAATATTTAACAGTTGAATGACTATGGGAAATATATTTTGTTATTACTATGAAAACAATTGTATGGCATCTATTTACAATTTGATTTACAGCTTATGAAACAAATCCAACCTTTGTCTTTTAAAAAGCTGTTAACCCACTCTGTTCCCTCACTTCAGCCTTTACTTTCTGCAGTTAACAACTTTTTGATATAAACATCAGATGTCAAAGAATAGAAGCAGATGTCAAAGAACTGAATCATATGATCACAACCTTGCCAATAATCAATGAAAAATGGTTTATTCACATATACTACAATGATACTGTTTCCTTTTCACTTGTTCCCACTGTTCCAGGTCTTCAACTTAAAAAGCTAAATGCTGCTTTGTTATTATTACCTCTACTCATTAGAAGACTTTACATTAGAACCTAATATCACTATTTCCTCTTTTGTATGTATTATGCAAATGAAACGTGTGTAGTCTTATAACCAGTACACACTGACCTTGTTGGCATCTTGTATTTTCGTTATCTGGACACTGTTGGTTTGCAACCCATTCTAACTGTTGAAGACAAAAAGCACAGGCCAAGTAATTAACATTCGGAATGGCCAAAATAAGACAACACCTTAACATAGTACTTCATTTGCACAGAATGTCCTGACCATTAAAAAAATTCCAATAACTCATTTTGTGAGAAAGATTTTAATGAGAGCAGAAAGCACCACAACATAAATCAGTTTGACACAAATTCTGGGGGAAAAAAAAGAGGAAAGGAAGGAAATAGTACATGTTCAACCCCAATCTCATTAGTCTGATGATTTCAAACCTTGCAGTTTTATTGAGTTTTTGTGGTCTGATAGAGGAGAGAACCCTACTAATTTGTCAAGCAGTCTGAGTAATAAAGTAATATAAAAGCTAGCAAGGCGATAGAAGAAGATCATATAAGTCTCCCAGCATGTAAATGAAGAAGAAACATCATGATTACATCACATTACTTCCTCTTCTGTAACAAGGAAAATATTATGATGATTAAAAATCACGTATGGAAAAAATGTGGCCACCCAACCTGATTTTGAGGTCAAAAGAGCATCCTGACATCTTGTTTCCATATTTAAGTGATTGCATATCCCTGAGGAGGTGTGGAGATCACTTTAACCACTGGGAGAAGGGCTGGGCCATTTCAAGCCCACAAGAGGTTCTTTTTTTGGGGGGAAAAGTCAACCTTACGAGGCATGAGGCTTTGTTGTTGTTCTTTTGTTGTTTGCCATCAAGTGGTTTCCAATGTATTGTGACCCTAAGGCAAACTATCATGGAGTTTTCTGGGGCTCAGAGTATGTGATGCAACTGCAGTCACCCAGTGGTTTTCCATGGCTAAGTGACAAAATGAACCCTGGTTTCCAAGGTCATAGTCCAACCCTCAAAGCACTACATCACACTCGCTCTCATGGGGCCATTTTTAGCTTACCTTACCACCTCAAAAATGGACAAAAAAGGTTAAAGTTGGGGAGAGAAGTATAGCCTTTTGAGGTTCCATTTTGTCTGCCAGTTGCCCACCCCTGACATAATGGGAGAAAAGTTTTGGTATTAGAACACACAGTCTACATCTTGTTTTGTAGTAGTTTCGAGGAAGGTTCTGTGAAGAAAATAAAATCAAACCACATGTGTTACGGACATGAGCTGAATCACTGAAAAGTCAGGGCAGCAGTTTCTCTTTTTTAAATGGAGAAGCAAACTTCATTTTTTTTTCCTTTACTGCCCTTTTCCCCATTCCATTCATGACCGTGTGGAGTGTGGCCATTTTTACAGCCAGCTTCAAAGAAACATGTTGATTGTGTGGCTTAACTTTGTCACTTTTGTTCTTCTATATGTTTATCCACCCTCTGTGCCAGAGAAGTACACTGTAGCCTTTGACAGCTAGCACAATGAATTTTGTGTCTCTTTTGTTGGCCTGATAAAGGCATTACCATGATACTGACTTTAGCATTTGTTTTATAGTCAGCATTGCTACCCCTGCATTCTTTTATTATGCTGTTTTACTAGCAGAAATAGGCATGGTTCTGTGTTGTTGATATGAAACAGGTTTTACTGCTTTTCACAAAAGTTGCATGGTTGCTAGAGTTCAGCTTAGAAAGGAGAGGACCAGACTGAAATATCTATTTGTGTCCTTCCAGGAAGAATATTTATCTTTTAGACTCTGAATTCTTGCCTGTTCAGTAATATTAATCTTGAATTGGTACTACTACTTTTTTCTCCCCTAGTCTTCCCTTTTTGGTGGAAAGAGGTCATTCACATTTAACACCTATATGGCCATCAGTATTAAACAGTATTCTCCACACTGTGAAAAGATCTACACTGAAGTGGTCAGCATAAATACGAGATAATATTGTTTCAGTTCAATTGAGAAGAATTTCCACAAAGTTCATTATAATCAGAATGGAAAGAACATGAAGTTTTAAAATATTAAAATTTTAATATAGGAGAAATTAAAACTAATGATTGAGACCCTGGGTACCAGAATAACCTGTTTGCTTCCTGATTAAGGCACTGGGTTTTCCTATATTTTTGCAGTTTTGCAGAGAAGATGGCAAATTACTAACAGGGGGAAGAGAAAAGGCAGAACTACTTAACACCTTCTTTGCCTCAGGTTTTTCCCAAAAGGATACAAGCACTCAAACTGGCGGTTGGGGAGCAGGTGAGGAAGCAGGGGAAATGCGACACATAATAGGTAGAGAGGTGGTACAGGAATACCTGGCCACACTGGATGAATTCAAGTCTTCAGGGCCAGATGAATTGCATCCTAGGATATTAAAAGAACTGTCAGAGGTCATTTCGGAACCGCTTGCTATAATCCTTGAGAAATCTTGGAGGACAGGAGAAGTTCCAGCAGACTGGAAGAGGGCAAATGTTGTCCCCATCTTCAAGAAGGGAAAAAAAGAGGACCCAAATAATTATCCCCCAGTCAGCCTGACGTCAGTACCCAGAAAGATTCTGGAGCAGATCATTAAGCAGTCAGTTTCTAATCACTTAGAAAGCAACGCGGTAATCACGAGAAGTCAACATGGATTTCTCAAAAATAAGTCATGCCAGACTAATCTTATCTCTTTTTATGATAGAGTTACTAGCTTGATAGATGAAGGGAATGCTGGGGATGTAGCATATCTCGATTTCAGTAAGGCCTTTGACAAAGTTACCCATGACATTCTTGCAAAGAAGCTTGTAAAATGTGGGCTGGACAGAGCTACTGTCAGATGGATCTGTAACTGGTTGACTGACCATTCCCAAAGGGTGCTCACCAATGGCTGCTTTTCATCCGGGAGAGAAGTGACTAGCGGGGTGCCACAGGGTTCTGTCCTGGGCCCAGTGCTGTTCAATATTTTCATCAATGACTTGGATGAAGGAATAGAGGGCATGCTCATCAAATTTGCAGATGACACCAAATTGGGAGGGGTTACTAATACGCCAGAGGACAGGATCAAAATTCAAAATGACTTGGACAGATTGGAGAGCTGGGCCAAGGCTAACAAAATGAAATTCAACAGAGAGAAGTGTAATGTCCTACATTTAGGTAGAAAAAATGGAATGTAGAAATATAGGATGGGGGACACGTGGCTGGATGGCAGTACATGTGAAAGGGATCTAGGAGTCTTAATAGACCACGAGCTGAACATGAGTCAGCAATGTGATGCGGCAGCCAAGAATGCCAATGCAATTCTCGGCTGCATCAATAGGAGTATGGTGTCTAGATCGAGGGAGGTACTGGAACCACTCTACTCTGCTTTGGTTAGACCTCATCTCGAATCCTGTGTCCAGTTCTGGGCACCCCAATTCAAGAAGGACATGGTCAAGCTGGAGCAGGTCCAGAGGAGGGCGACCAAAATGGTGAAGGGCCTGGAAACCAAGCCCTATTAGGATAGACTTAGAGAGCTGGGTATGTTCAGTCTGCAGAAGAGAAGGTTAAGAGGGGACATGATAGCTCTGTTTAAATATTTGAAGGGATGCCATGTAGAGGAGGGAGAGGGCTTGTTTTCTGCCGCTCCAGAGACCAGGACAAGGAGCAATGGATTCAAGCTGCAGGAAAGGAGATTCCACCTGAACCTCAGGAAGAACTTCCTGACAGTCATGGCTGTCCGGCGGTGGAATATGCTGCCTCGGAGGGTAGTGGAGTCTCCTTCCTTGGAAGTTTTTAAGCAGAGGCTGGATGGCCATCTGTCAGAAGTGCTTTGAGGGTATTCCTGCATGGTAGGGTGTTGGACTGGATGGACCGTGTGGTCTCTTCCAAGTCTACATTTCTATGATTCTATGATCAAGGAAGTAATTAAAGAATGATAGTAACCATAAAAGGAAGTTTAATACTACCATTCTAGATGTTTATGAAAAAGCAACTCATAGTAGATGAAATTGGAGGTAAAAGTTGAGAGAGCAAGTGTTGTGAGGCAAAATGGCATTTAAAGTGTAAAGTGATTTTCTATACTGAAATATGCTATAGACATTTTAATAGTAGGACAGATGGTACCAGGAAGATCTAGACTCTTTAAAAATAAATAGCTGGGCAGTCTTCCAAGAAGTTTCAATGGACCTGACTCCGAAGGCTTCATGTGGTACAACCAGAGAGGTTATGAGGGCAGACGTCTTAGCAGGGAGCATGGTTTAGGGGTTGGAAAGAGGGCAAGGATCTGTGGGAAATGTCTGTTTAGTTGATAGACATCTATCTGGATCAATTGCAAGCCCAATTGCAACCTAGGACACTTTTTTCCCCTTCTAAATCTATACAAATTAAATTTTCTGTTTGCTTCTTTGGGAAAATATTATGATGGATTTTCACCAGAACTTTAGGATATTTGTGGGATAGTCTTATGTAAAATATAGGCTACATGTCATACATGAAACTCACTTTAGGGGAGTCTCAGGTGAAACCAAATTATTTTTTTCCTTGGATATTCACGAAATTTGTTTCGGGGGTGGGGGGGGTGGGATGGTCTGATGTAAAGTACATCTGATGTGACATACATTAAATTCCTTTGGGGGGGAGGGGGCGGGGGCATAGTTTTTTTCATTCACCAAAGTAGTGTGGCACATCATTTGACAGATCTTGATAAGTCAATTCAAAGAAATAAAACAAAGTTTTTTCATAACTATATAAAGAAAATAAAGCAATGTTTAAGCACTCAAAGAGGAAGATAGCCATCCCCAGAGTGGTTCAGACTGGATGACCATTAATTATGAATACTGATTCTCCTGAGCAGTGTAGAGTACTACACTTATTCTGTAAATAGATATTAACAGGTGGAAGAAACTGGCATACTTATTGTGCTTCCTTATTTCACAAAGGCATTACTGTATGGATTGTATCATTGCTGCTGGTTGATGCACTGATAGTCCTATGGAAAAAACAAAAACAAAACAGACTTTGGGAAAGTTGTTTCTTCAGTTACCGGCTCCAAATCCATTATCTTATTTCTGTTCCCCACCCACCCAACTGTTCAATAGGACTTCTTCTATCTGTTCTTTGGTGGGGAGAAGATATGACTAAAGGGACTTAAGAGAAGAATGAAACAAAAAGTCTTTGATTTAGATTTGGACATATGTGCATGCACGTAGACATATATCCTCAGCCAGCAAAAGGTTCCTAAACAGGATGTGGGGAAAAAAAAGTGGTGTTCTGTTATACAAGATTGCATGCTATAGCCCATTTCAGGAAGTGAGGAATGAATGGAAAAAGTTTTTCCCTTGAAGTATAGGCCAATACCCTTCATGAAACCTAGCTTTCAGGAGAACTGAATAAGCTAGCCGTTAGACAAGGATTTTAAGTAGGGAAGTAAGCCTATGGAGGGCAGACAAAGCCTTGCCCCCATAACTTCACGCTTTCATGCTGATGTGGAAATGCAACATATGTTCATATGTACACATGTTCTTCTGCATGCTTCCCTCATTTTAGGGCAGTACTTCTTTCCAAATCTGTACAACGTTTTGTGTGTTTAACTTAACTTTTCATTAGGCATTAAACACTGAACACCTGACTACTTTCTTTCTCAGTGACAAGGGATGCACCACTGTCTTAGAAATTTTGTTTGCTTTATTGTTCTTTGCCCCACAGATTCAAAAGTGTGATTCTTTTGTCCACAGAGGTATAAGTGCTGCTGACTTCTTCTCACTAATAAAGTTGATAGATGATATGGCCGTAAAGGAAGCAGATGCTATCAGCATCATCTAACAGTAATTCTGTCCCTCCTCCTCCTCCTTCTTTGGAAGGGTTACCACATCTGCTTGAACAGAGATGATGGCACTAGAGGAGAAAGAAAAATAGTGGGCAGTTGTAGAAAAGAATTTATGGTTATCGTGGCCATCTTAGTGGATGACACCAGGAAGTGGGCAGGGAGGGTGTGTTTCATTAGTTCTGTTGGACTTCTCAGCAGCTTTTGATACCATTAACCGTAGTATGTTTCTAAGCTGCCACTGTGGGATGGAAGCACTATTCTACACTGGCTCTACACAGCCCGATTCTAGGATGCATGCAATTCCCCTAGTGAAATAACTTCACTGGCAACCAGTCCATTTCTGAACACTATTCAAAGTGCTAATAATGAACTCTAAAGCTCTATACAGCTTAGGTCCAAACTGCCTGAAAGCTTGCATCTCCCCATGTGAGACAGCTTATGATCTTTGAAAGAAGGGTTCATTTTCCCCCTCTGCTCATTGCCCTCATGGGTTCATCTGGTAATGAAATGGGAGACAGCTTTCTTGATGGCTGTTCCTCTCTATGGAACTTCCTCCCAAGGTAGGCTCTCTACTCTCTTTTATATGGCCTTCAGTCTAAGGCCATTTCTGCACAGAGCGAGGGAATCGCCCCATGACGCTACTTACCGGACTTCTTGGCTCCCCGGTCCGGTCCACGGTGCCCTGGAGCAGTGCATGTTCTTCGCTCCGCACTGCTCCAGGGATGAAAATGGCGGCTTCCAGTTGGTCGAGGGTCTCAACCAACCACTGAAGGTCACCAGCCTAAAGCCTGCCCCTGGCAGATTGCAGGCTCGCACTGGTGCGAGCCTGCAAATCTGCACCAGAGAGCGGGCACGGAATGGCGCGCTCCGTGCTTTTGAAAGACCTGTTTTAAGCGGTATTTCAAAAGCACGCTTGACGACCACTTGGGGTCATTCTGGAGCGGGCTAAGGTGTGGATCTACATTAAGTAGGTCCGACCCAGTCCGCTCCCAGGTGCAGACGTCCTCCCTGGAGTACGCTCTGCAACATTTCTATTAGCCCATGTGGAAATGGCCTAAGTTCAACAAGTGTGACTTTAAAAAAAAAAAAAAAAAATTAACCATAAACTCTAATCCTAAATGTGAATCCATTCCCAGAGCCAATTATATTTCAGCTTACTCTGCTTTCCAAAATTGTAATTCTTCTTGTGGAGGTGTGACATTCCCTCTTTTATTAAAGCCTTTTCCACAAATATTTTCCATATTGCTTCAAAGTCATTCCTTTTCATTATCCCTTGTTTAACCTTAATTTGACATGTTAACTTATCATTAATCACAACTTTCCACACTTCCTTATACCAATCCTTTATTAGAAAGTCTTCTTGAGTTTTCCATTTTCTTGGTGTAATTAGCCTTGCTGCAGTTAATAAATTAGTAATTAACTCCTTCATTGTCTGGGTACAATTAACCTTATCAAATATAGATAATAATGCTATACTCAGACATATTTGTAAATCAATTCCTGTTATCTCTTTTATCTCTTTAAATACCATTTGCCAAAATTTCTGTACACCTTCACAATTCCACTACATATGGATATATGTGCCAATCTCTTGGCAACCCCTCCAATATAACCTTGAATGGAGTGTGACTTATTTTTAATATGCAGTATATGTTGACTATGTTTTTAAATGGTTTTTATGTGTTTAATATGTTTTAAATTACTATTTTAATTAGGTTGGTTGCATAATGCTTTTTAAAGTTTTGTAGTAGATACCATTTTCATTATTTTGATTCAACTTACATTAAAAATTGCTCAGATTGACAGAAAGGGAAGATATAAACAAAAGAAGAGAAAAGAAAACAAAAGAAAGAAGATTCTAGCTTCTAGCACACAAACATGGAGCATCCTGAAATGGCTATTAACTATTAACTGTCAGAATAACTGATTTCATGGTTAGCTTATCTGTGATTAGCACTTTTTTTCATTAGGTGTATGAAGTATATTGAGATGTTTAGTGGACATATAATATAGCTGAATTTTTGTTTATGTTTCTATATCTATGTATATCTTATGGAATATGGTATAATATATAGGAAGATAATGTATATCACACTTCCATGATAAAAAAAGTATTGGATTATTAATTTTTAAAAGTCTATAGCTGGGCTGAAAAACTTGATCATATCAAATAATTCTGTGTTTAGATCATCAAAAGTTGAATATTCAATCTTGTAACATCAAATCAGATATAATCTGGCCCTTCCACATGTATACTGCAGGGTACCTCCTGAGAGAGACGGCCATTTGCACTTCCTGGAGAAAATGAAAAAAAGATGACATATTTATTATACCTGCTGTGATGACTCTGAGAAGCTAGTGCACCTATTAAGGGTTGGTACTATTCCGTCTTCTGGCTTTTTTTTTTAACTTCACCTGCCCTTTCTACTGGTCAGAGCAGGACTTTGCCTACCTTATACTGGGATATGATAGGAATTATTGGTAAATTGTGGGTACTTTTAAATGGCTGGCCATACTGACAAATCAATGTACATAGAAAGGTTGGAGTCTTAAAATGTCAATTACAAGGTTTGTCAGGTACAAGAAACTCTTGACTCTTCTCTTTCAGGTTCAGACGCCCTTAGTAGGAGGCTGAACTTTGAGGCCATTCTAGAGTAGGTCTCTCTGCTGTGTTCCCCTGGCTTGCTGGGAGGTATCTGTCAATAAATGGTCTTCTTAGTATGGTTGCTTGACTATGGTCAAGCTATATTTTGCCAGTGAAGCCATGGGTAGCTTGGTCTGGATACAAACAAGAGGGTGAGTGTGAGGAAACACAGTAACACCATTATCCCACACTTTTTTTTGTAGCCCTTCAGTATATATTTTGTTATGATTAGTTAATAAAATGTGGCCCTAATCACCCAATTCCTATGTCTGCCTCCTTCTTTTGAGTGGTTATGTAATGGTTTTTAGCCAAAAGAGGCTCTCACAGAGTTATTATTCAAACCTGGCAAATGAAGCACAGGTCTATATCTTCTCTTTCCACTTTCATTTCAATATGGACATACATTTTTGTAAATGGCATTGACTGTGACATTACAAAAATTGTACCATCAGCTTGTGTTTTCCCTCTTGTGCGAAATATGCTAAATGTCCAGGTGTGTATGAAGCTTTAGTAGAAGGTATAGAATGCTGGATGGAGTGAATTTAGATAAGGGAGATGATTATTGGACTTGTGGGAGTGGGAAGTGCTATTAGAATGATGTAATGATAAACTTATAAACTCTCAGGGCATTTGATGAATTTTTTAGGGAACTGCTATGCTTCTCTGTGTTTCTGGGTGGGCAGAAAAATCTCATTGTAAGAGGTGCTAAAGGAAGAGAAAGGTTCCCATTCTGCATTTGAGCTGTTTTTAAATCCTTTGCAATCATCTCTGGCATTCCCAGCTACCACCAGGATTTTTTGGGTCATGGGGAGGGGTTTGTGTATGTGTGTTGCCCTTCCCATTGAGGGAAGGGGTCTAGAAAGATTGCTGATGGGCACATGCTCTTGGATCCATCCCTTCTTTGGGAGTCAGGCAGGGAATGGTGCATGAATGCTATAATGGATGTTTGTACCTTAACAGGGGTTTGATAAACCCATTTTAGAAGATGGGTCATAAAAAATGCAGATATTAAACACAAATGAAATGATTCAGGGGGGTAAAGTGAATGAATATCTGAGTATACAGGTTATTTGAAATACTGTATCTACCTAAATGGGACTGCTGGCTCTTCAAGGTTTTCAAGTAGGGTGCTTCTCTTGATTCTAGTACTTTCACAGGCATGTTTGGAACTGTGGAAGAAGACCTTTTGGTGACTGCTCTCAGGATTTGGAACTCCTTCCCTAAGAAGGCTATGAGAGCTCCCCCTTGAAATGTGGAAAGTTTTCTGTTCTGAAAAGATTTTCCAAACTGATTTCAAGTCCTTTTAATAGAATGACTTTTTTTTTTCTTTTATGGATTTGTTTGGTTTTAATCCAATGGATAGCTAAATTGCATTTTAACAATAGCTTTTGTTTTCTTTTTTGTATGCTTTTGTATATTTTGGTAAGTACTTTTAATCCTATTTGGTAAATTATTTAAGGGTTCTTAAATCCCAGTTTTGACAAAAAGATGGGCAATAAATGATAACAACAACAACAGCAGCAACAACAATAACAACAATATGGTAGCAGATAACCAGCCTCCGAGAGGAGTAATGCATGATTGTTACCCTCTATATGAGGCTTAATAGCCCACAGGTTATACCAGAACTGCCCTCTATTAAGATTGCTAGAGTAAGGTGACAGCTTCAATAATTAACCAATAATTGTTTCCTTTCATTGTGGGGTTTTATGCTTGTGGTATTTTATGTCTCACTTGTCTCCACATCCTATTTTGGATCTCATACAGCACAGATGGATAAAATGAGTCCCATGAGCCATGTGGGGCCCTTAGGGCCATTTTTGCAACTCCTAGGAGGGAAAAAAAGAATTTTAGGCTCTAAATGCCCTCTATGGGGTATGGGGACAATTCCATGGAGTTTTGGCCCTCTCAGGGACAATTTATACCAGAGGAGGCCTTTATGAGACATGAAATGTATCATGCATAAGTGCAGAAGTATCTAAAAATGGTCAAGTACAAATATCCTAAAATGATGCAGGCAGGCCCCAAATATAGTGAGAATGCATCCCGTGTCCCTTAGAGGGCTTTGGAAGAACATTTGGAAACAACATCAACAATGACAAAGGATTCAAATTGTGTGTGCAGTGGGCAGTACAGCCCTCCAAAGTCTCTAGAAGCAACTAATGCAGTGCCCCAGCCTTCTACAGTTCCATGCATGCTGTACACTTCCACTTGGACAATTGGTGCCATTTATTTATCTTCCTCAGCCAGCAAATTGTCTCAAAACAGCCCAGGTTTATAGCTAAGTTGCAGGCTGTATTAGCTGTGTTGAAGGCTAGTATAAAAACACTTTAAAGTAAAATACCTCATACAAGACAAAGGAAGCGAGGTAGCAAAATGGTCACAAAGGATGGTCTAGTAGTCAGTTAAAATGAGGTGAACTTTGATAATCATACAAGAGGGCCTTAAAATGTGACATACTGTATGAGCATCCTTTTAGTAATGGAGCAGGAAAGATTCCCCTGCCGTATTAATTCATTTTACACTTCATTTTAAAAAAAAATCATCTGAACCATACCTTTAGTGCCCAAGGTCTTCATTGTTTTCTGATTCATCTTCTTTTAAAAATGAAAAGGAGGAAAGAAACTTTGGACAAATTTGCTGCTCATTTGTTTAGCCTTCCCCATCCAGGAAGAAAACAAACATCTTAATCATAGATGCTGATTTCAAGTTGTTATTGTTTCAAAATGTCATTATATGAAACCTGAGGAAGGAGAGAAAGAATGATGCCTATTTTAAAATAACAGGCATTAATCACTGCCATGTGTGGTAAATAACTAGGTATGTATATTAAAGTGTTCTGTTTTTCTCCTTAGCATATATTTTGGGGGGAGGTGATCAGTTACAACAGTAAAGCAAATATCATCCATCCGTTTTAATTGATAGCCCATTTTTGTCCACATTTGTTTGGGATAGATAGCAAAAGAAAAGAAACAAAATTAGTCACATCTAGTGAAACATTTTAATCTTTTCTGGATAGAGTTGGGTGGAAACTATATTTGAAAATATTTGAAAAAAAGATTGAAATATCAGGTTTTTGAATGAGAACTCTGACGAGGAGAATCTTAGACCAGCAAAAATCTTGAAAATTCAAAAATTACTCTGTACAATAAATAAGTAAGTAAGTAAGTAAGTAAGTAAGATATATCAGGACTGCCCTCTGTTAAGTTGCTAGAGTAAGGTGACTGCTTCAACAATTAAGAAATAATTATTTCCTTTCATTTTCTGACAGAGATATGTTTATTTGTTTGGCAATAAGATGACATTTACTGTGCAGAAAACAAGCTTACTATGCAGAAAACTGCATTTTCTGTGCAGAAAATAATACCTTACACATATTTTTGGAACATAATAACTTCCAAGCTACAAATTTTTCTTGCCTACTAGAAATAAATTTATGAATATTTGCATCCATATTGAGCACCAAGGACAACACGAATAAGTAGGACCTATCTTACAACATATCTCATCTTGGGATTTGGAGATAGTACAAAAATTAATTAATCTGGAGCTAATTCTATGGATGAAAGAATTAATTCATGTCTGGTCCATATCACTTTGACATGTGTTCATCTATAAATTCATTTCAATTCAATTTCATAATTAATCTGCAATTAAGAAAACAAATTTCATGAGTGATTTAAAAGATTTAAATTAATACTTCAAACATATTCAAATATATATTTTAAAACTGACAGCTGAGGTGGATGGGTGCAGAAGGCCGAAAATATCTAGAGAACTAATTGTTCCTATTATATGAAAATAGACATATATCTCTATACTGAAAAGTCTGGATAGACAACCTTCCTTCTATGGGAGAAAATGAAAATATTCTTATTTATTAAAGGATGATGATTAAATCCAAGAAATTCTGGGATTAAACAATACAAAATTGCACATGTTTATTACTCTTGTCTATTGATTGCTTAGATATTTATAGACTGAATCCTTCACCTATTTCATTTCTAAAAGCCATAATCATGGCATTTAATAATGTATTTTGTCTCAAAATATGCTTCCTAAATATATATATATATATATATATATATATATATATATATATATATTTCTTTCTTTCTTTCTTTCTTTCTTTCTTTCTTTCTTTCTTTCTTTCTTTCTTTCTTTGAACATCTGAATATTCAAGAGCTAGTGTGATGGTTTGATCTGAACATTTGACTACAAATCTGGAGATGAGGATTCAAATCTCCACTCAGCCATGGAAACCCACTGGGTGACCTTGGAAAACTTTCATTCTCTCAGCATCAGAGGAAGGCAAAAGCAAACCACCTCTGACCAAATCTTGCATAGCAAACCTTGTGATAGATTTGCCTCAGGTGGAAATGACCTGAGACTCGCATCAACAATCTGAACATTCAAGATGTGTGAAAGTTCTGTTTTGCATGTGTAGGTATAAAATTGATAAGTTTACATTACAGTACAGACTGGCACAGGATATTTATACAGAAAGATGTTTATAGGTTGTAAGAGGGCCATACTCCTGTTCTATGCACTTCTTTATGGGAATTCACACAGTGGTAGCTTATATGTTCCATTGCCTTCTGTTCAATGGAGTAATCATGCTCACCATGATAGAACATGCCAAGGTTGTATTCAAGCTGTTTTCTGCTTTGATTGAGTTGGAAACTAATCTCAGACTCCAAAACAAGAGCTGAAATAAGGATGAGCTCCAAGAGAACCTCTTTTCAAACCTGTCAGAGCTAAACCTGGCATATATTTAGTGAATTAAGGCAACAGTAGCAATTAGGCATCTATTTCAATCATTTTTAAAAAAAAAGAGTTGTGAAAACTCACAAAAAAGTTATGGAAAAAAAATCACAAAAATCCAGGAGTCTTCTTATTAATAGTACTGCCACGAAATTGTCCAAATCTATTTAAATATCAAAGGGTGAAAACTGAACTTAAACATACAGATTGTGAGTAGATTAAGATATTTAGTCTTCTTTTGTTTTATTATTACTATTTTTTTAATTAAATATTTGTATGCCCCTTTTCTAAAGATAATATTAGAGAAATTGTTGCCCTCCCAAGCCACCCACCAGCAATTGAATGCTCCCAAATATTCTTCAGAACATTGTTAGGAGGTGGGGGTGGGGGTGATTTTACCTACCAGGTGGTTGGAGATGCAAGGAAGTTCTGGAACTCCTTGTGACAAGTGCCTTAAATATCTCTTCTGAAATCCAAAGGAAAATTAATGCCAAATCTGCATGGAATCAAGCAGATTTGGGCCAGTTCAGAACGTATGCTAAGCAAAACATGGGTTCTCCAAAATGTCCCCTAAGTGCCCTAAATTTGCAACATTTCTCTCTAAGATTTCCCATATAAGTCACAAGTGTGGGAAGAGCCAGGACTGATTGTTGGGAGAGGTATCTTTTGTTATAGATCGGTGTCGTTTCTATCTGAGAGAATAGTTTTACCAGAGCTCTGTAATCACCCTGATTTGTGAGTGAGACATTGAGGCAATTAGCAATATGCTTCATGTCTGTTCTGTACTCTTTGCTAGTTTTCTTCTTTTGAGCAAAATAGTGTTTAAATGGTTATGGTGACATTTAGGTGGTTTTTGGCTTGGGTTTCTTGTTAGTACATATCTGTTTCTAAATCGGTTTCCTTCCTTATTTCAATGGAATTAAATTCATTCTAGTTGCAAATAAAATCCTATCCTACCCTAAAATTGTACCTTAAGGTTGATGAAACGGGAGCAACGTAAATTTAATTGTTAAAGCATGCAATCAAGGATGAAACTCAGTGATTTTCAAGTTTCTCCCTGTGCCACAATTCATAAAGGAGATATCAAAACAAAACAAACAGATATCTTTAAGAACTGATATAATTGAAGAGAAGCTTCAGTTGCACAATGTCCTGCATTTGTTGTTGTTATTGTTGTTGTTGTGAGCCTTCAAGTTGTTTCCGATGATGATCTCAGGTCAAATCTATCATGGAATATTCTGGGGCTGAGAGTGTGTGATGCGTCCAAGGCCACCCAGTGGATTTCCATGGCTGAATGGAGAATCAAACCCTGGCCTCCTGGGATATAGGGTTATTTCCACACTACACTGCTTTAGTGCTCTTATTCCACTTTCAACATCCTGTGGAATTCTCGGGTTTGTGATTTACTTAGGTCAAAGAACTCTCTGGCTGAGAATCCTTAATGCCTCTCACTAAACAGTTGGATCTCCAGCGTTCAAATTCCTGGATATGCCAACTGTCCCAACTAATGCACCAGCTTGGCTTTTCCCCATCTTATTTATTATCTTGTGGACACTCAGCACAGGAAATAATAAAACAAAGAATTTTGGACATCAGTGCCCAAACAGACATAGCTCTGCCGGCCGGTTCCAAGTCTCTAAATTGGTTAGCCAAAAATAAAACTATATTTGGTCTAGAAAAGTATCTTAGGCTGAACCTAACACAGAGACAGAGAATAGCTTTCACCAGAGCTAGATTTGAACAACTTAATTCTATGGTAAGAATAGGACGGTTTTGAAAAATTCCATACCACGAAAGAACATGTATCTGTGGTGCATCAGCCATAGAGGATATTGCGCACATCCTGTTTGACTGCTGTATATATACCAAGGCGAGATCCCAATACTTACAACCACTTCTGGTTAGAACGACCAATGGGGATCCAACTGTTAAATTGACCTATTTTCTTTCCGGAGAGAATTCACACTCAGTCCGCAGGATTGCAAAATTTATTACAAAAGCTGCCTACCTGAGAGATCTTTTTATCACACAAAATGGGGTCCCCTGTCATGGTGACGAGCTTATTTAAATGTTATGACTGAATTTTTATACTCATCATTTTATCTTTTTTGTTTATCACTTATTTTACTTCTTATATTAAACTCACTATTTATTAAGCTTAAGTTTATATGTTTTAATTATTTTAGTAATTTTATATGGGTTGAGTCTATTTGTGTATGTAATTTCTGTATTTGTATTTTTGTATTATGTATTTTTATTGTTGATATGGTCAGTTGACTAATCAATAAACGATGATGATGATGATGATGCCTCTCACTAAACTGCAAACTGCAGGATTCCATAGGATGTTGAAAGTGGAATAATAACACTATAACAGTGTAGTGCAGAAATGGCCATTTAGACCACTACACCATGCTGGCTTCTGTATTTAGTGCACTCCATATGAAGCAGAATTGAGCAAAGTCAAATGGAATAGAAGGTAAGAGTTTTCCAAATACGAAAACTCAATTCCCATTCAAAGCACTGTTGGAATGTTGTAGACTTCTAAACTAAAACTGCCTTTATTCTGTAAGTGATTTCCATAATAATTGTCTACAAAACACACACACACACCTATTTAGGAAAGGAGTGATTTCTTTTTAACCACAAACAATAATGACTGTACTTACAAAGTCTTTCTGTACTTATTGATCAGAGACTTGGTGGGCTTGATCTGTTTAGAAGAGGCAACTGTCCTGATTTTGTCTAATTCTGCCAAAAAATACAAAGATTCTTTTAAAAAATATCATAATCAAAAGGTGTCCACAGAAAAACTTCTGGATTTTCTTTGAATGCAATTGGTGAGGTATAATCCCTTCATTGTGTCCTGAAAATGTCATTCAATTACAAGAGACAAAAAAGAAAAGAAAAACCATTATAGCCATTTCCTGATTTCTGTTGATAGTGAGTGGGAGACTCAAATCCCTCTAAAGAGAATGGGCAGGATTCAAGCTTCAGAATAAAACTGTGGCCCTTTGCACAGCACTCTCCAATCCCACCATGAGGACAGAAGAAGGATGGGACTGTGACAATGCTTCTGTATGACATTGTCACAGTCCCATCCTTCTCTCATACCCAGGCAGCATGATTCAGGGTTAAATCATTGATGAGTTTTCCCTGTCAATGACTCGTGATTGCACCACCATCCTACACTGTTTTGTTCAGTGGAAGGACAGGAAGCACGATAACGGTGCTTTCTGCCCTAGTGCGGCCAGAGAAAGTACCTGGCTCTGCTGTGGAGCTAACCAGTGTGTCCATTGTGCTCCCTTCTGCAGGGAGCCAGTCCTGTGCGGAGGGGAGTGCTGCCATTGTGCTCCTTCCTGGCAGAACCACTGCCTGGATCCCCACAGGACACTGTCACAAGAAGGTAAGCTGTGGAAAGTGCCTGAGAGTGCTGACATTACTTTACCAGCAGTTGCTGCTGCAGAGTTGAATGACATGAAAAACTTAATCGGAAAACAAGTTAAGGATTTCCTTCCTCAACAAAGCTGAACTGAAGATATCAGTAATTTTCTCCAAAATTTGAAAGAAACATATAGCATGCCTTTCCAAAAACTGGGAGAAAGGAACACATTTTTCAATTTGCATGACTTTCCAAGAAAGATAAACCTCTGGTTTTTTTCTTTTTAAAGAGATTCACTTCTCTGACACTTTTTATTGGATCAGTTTGGATCAGTCTGAAATTGGGTACATTTGCAAGCTTCATCAAGTCAATTGTGGGTGCCAAGTATCAGGTTATTAGTACAACAAATATCACTTTTTTAAGCAATAGAGTTTGGAAGCTCATAATGAAACTATGGAGGCCTTCTTTAATTAAAGAGGCACTAGTATCTCCTTTTACTACTATATTAAATTGTTAACTACACATGAGTTACCTGTAATTGTATTTTTGAGCTTTTGAACTGTGGCCATTTCCGCACTAGCCAGTTATAGTGCTATTATTCCACTTTCAACATCCTGTGGAATCCTGGGGTTTGCAGTTTAGGGAGGGGCTGGCTAGTGTGGAAACAGCCTGTATCTCACTCATGTAACTCCCTATCATTTATATTTCTCATTAATGGCATTTCATAACGTATCTAATTATGTGTGTGTATGTCACTTCAAGTTGCCTGTTGACTTATGATGAACCCATGAATTTCGTAGGGTTTTCTTAGGCAAGCAACACTCAGAAGTGGCTTTGCCAGTTCCTTCTTTTGACATATAGCTTACAGCACCTGGTGGTGGATGATGGTGTCTCATTCAAGTACTAACCAGGGCTGACTCTGATTGGCTTCTAAGACGAGACAGCATATGGTACCTTCACGGTATTTAGGTAGAGAGACATTGCCTATAAAATCACATGAAGTGGAAAGCAAATCCCTTTTCAGAGGATGAAGATAAATGACGCTTCAGAATTTGTGTGTGACACTGACTCAAAGCTAAGTTGAATCAGCTGAATTAAGCTACTTTCTCAACTACCACAGTGAGATCTGAACCAAATCCTGTACTTAGGGTGTGTACGCACATGCACACACACACACATACACACACTTAGTATGGAGACATTAGAGAAGAATCAATGCCTATTCCGCAAATGTTGTGTTTTAATTCTGAGCTTATTTCAGAAAAAAAACTATGAAATTTCCTGAGACCTTAATGAATTGAAAGAAAAACATTGGATAGGGAGTTTCCACCCCCCTCCATTCTGTCCTCAGAACAACCCTGAGAGTTACCAACTGGTCAGTCAGTTCACATCTAAGAAGAACATCATCCAGTTCTTCCAAGTTCAGGTCCGAGTACCTAATGCTATATTAGTGGAATTCAGTGTGCAGCTCGGATAGAATTTAAAAGCAGAAAGAACAATTAAAGGAGAAAAAATATATCATCATCTTCTACAGGCCAACATCTATAAAAGTTTCTCACAGCCTGCCTCTGTTGTCATGTATCACCCACATACACCACTGTGCAATGAGTCCCCATAGAGCAATACTGGCTTTTTGTACAGAATGCTGCAGCTGTTCACAACATACAGAAATTCCAGCCTTCCTGCTAAGACACTGTACTGCTGAGTGATGGCAACAAACTGCTCACTAAAGTTTTAATCTCTCTGGATCTACAAATCTGTGACTGTTATGATGGGTCACAATCGTCACAATGAACAAGAAACATGAAGCATCTTCTCTAACTCAAAGTAAAGCTGAAATATATCCAGGTTTAGGAAGGAGGAAGAAAGACCTTTGAAACAAGGGACTGTATAGTGATGGCGGACAGGAAGACACTTTCTATTTCTCCAGGCATGCTATTAAGGTTGCATAAGTACAGTATAAGAAGTGTAACCTGTTCTTCTACCCTCTAAATGGTTGATTTGGGTCTTCTGTACTGCATTTGCTGAATAAACATTTTGAACACTACCATACTGGGGCAATACATCCACACAATTCCTGTTGCTTGTTGAACTTTTTGAAACCCTATACAAGTAGGCATTCAGTAGTCCTTGCACTGGCCTAGGAAAGCCAGCATCCCTTTATTCCTGTTGTTCCCTCCTCCTTCTCCCACTCCTCCTCCTCATTGTAACCAAAGACTGCTCATGTCATGTTTTTTTGTTAGGGGGCTAACAAACATCACAAAAATCCAGTTAATCAGTCATCTCTAACTGGCTTGCGTCAAGAACCAGGATCTGAACAGCCTGAGAGATCTAGACTAAGCCAGAGCTATGACACTGTTACCCTGATTTCTGGGGTCCCTTGGGGGACATCTCAATATTCTCCACATCATGTGGAATGGAAACTAGCCAGAGCACAAGCAATAGCAATGCGAGAGGCAGGGAAACCTAGCGGGGTCTTTTTACCCAGTTTTTATGGGGTCAGGCCAAGCCAAAAACCAAACAAAAATGTCCAATAAATGATTTTATTGAAGGAAAGTCTCACCATTGCAGCAATGCAATCACTCACACACTCACTGAAGACCTATTAAGAAGCAAAAGAGAGGAAACTGCATAGGGGAATATTGAAGGGGTGTAACTGGGGTGATTCTGCACCTTTGTCCTGAAGTCCTTGGCCCAGGAAAAACAGAAGAGAAGTGGGGCTCAGCACAGAGAGGGCTGCGGGGATCACTCAGTGCATGGAGCAACAGTCTGCTGGGATGACCGGGGGTGATCCAAAGAACCACTCAAAAACTGGGACTATTTGTAGGGGAAAAAGTACCTGGAGGACTAATCCTTTCCCGGGGAGAACAATGGGTGTTGCAGTGGGCACAAAGCTCCACACTGGTAATTTCCTTTGTGTGATGGGATTACCAGGTGTTGCCAAAGTCTCAGGATCTTTGGCTGTGTTAGTTTGTGGTGTGACTTCATATAAATGGTCCTTGCCTGATGGAGTATTTACTCAACTTGGGGAAAACACGCTAATCCCCTCAAGTCAGTGTCCTGGGGCTGAGGACCCTTTGTTTATTGTGGGTTTACACATCTTGAGGTCTCCTGGGGCTACGTGACTGGCAATTTTACTGGCCTGACCTGGTTTTCGATCTTTGACCATGGCTGCTTACGTGCCCATCCAGGTGACCTCTCAGGCACATTGAATCATATTTTAATATCAAAATTGTAGATCCCAGGATAGGGTTTCTCCAGTGGAGTAACAACGCTCGGGTCTGCTATACCTCCACCTTCTCAGAGAATGCAGCAACCTTCTAAACTTTTGTCCCCCACTGACTTTCTTTCCCAGTCTATCTCCCTTTACTGCTTTCCCTGAATCCCACCCTTTCAGATATAGGTCAAAGCATGGATTTATCCATCCAATGACTGGTGTTAGCTTGTATTACCCAGTCCAAAGCAAAGACACTCTATTGAGACAGCTCTTATAAAAATATAAACAATTCTTTATTTAGCAAACTTTCAGGGTGAAAGGTAGTTGGTGAATTAAGGATTAGCCTGTAGCACAATACTTGTATATGAAAACCAGCAAAAACTTTCTTATTCTCTCTCACACACTCTCAGATGTATTTCTCTCTCTCTCTGTCTCTCAATTCTCAACTCTCTGTTCAAAACACACTCTATACTTGAACCTCAACTCTCCTTTTTTTGAGTTAAATTTCAGTTACTCACTCCCTCAGCTCCTCCCTCTGGCTAGCCTGGCTTCCATTTGCACCAGTGAACCAGTTTGAATCTTCTGGGTTGCTAGGGCAGCTCCATTGCTAAGCTCCCTCTCAGGGTTTGTCACAACTTGCACTAGAAAACATCAATGCTGTTACTGCAAAACATGGGTGAACAAGGGGTCCACCCACAATCTTTTACACCTATGTTTACCAGTACTGCTGCAGGAAAGAACCAGCAAGAGATCCAACAAAGAAGCTTGATTACATTTTGTTGGGTGAATTGCACTCACTGAAGACACACACACAAGATCCGAACAGTCACACAATCACACAAGGAAAAGGGAGGAAAATGGATAGTGAGATTTCAGGGTGAAGTGGGTGATATTTACCAATCCAGAAGAGCACTGAAGAAGCAGCAGTGTGGCTTAGATGCAAGTCTAAGGACAGTACACAGTTGGAAATCTGAGTGGTAGAGTGGCAAACAATTGGTGTACTCTGAGCAATTGGTGTACTGTGTACTGTGAGCTGACACGCCAAAACCTGATGTTTAAGTACCCTGTTTCTTCCAGGAGGCCTGGGATGTTAATGGCTCACCAGCCACATAAACAATAGAGTTCGCAGAGTGGACAGTGAGGTCCAGAATGAGCTAATGATCTTCCAAGGACAATCCCGTTCTACAAGGACCAAAGATGAATTTAGAGTGACAAGAAAAAGTCCCATAGAAACCAGTTTAGATCATTTTACCTTGCTCCAGAAAACAAAACCAATGGTTTGATTCAGATGAGTTATCAGTTGAGACTCTCATTTACATGGCAGTGATTTGGAGTTTACTCTTGCAGCGATCCATGCATGTAATATAATTTGCATGGCACAGATTGTCAGGCAAGGACTGTTATGTATGCTACACTCTGATCAACAGGTACTTTACACTCAAAAATAAAGAAATGTGAGTGCCAAAAACATAGTTTGGGGCAATATACTTTCTGATTTCTGCCTGGAGTGTCTTTATCATCTAACGCTTCCAAAAACTGATGAAGAAGAAGGCATATAATTCATCGTGCTAAATGGAACATAGTAACAAACAGTAGAACAAACATTAACTGTTGCACTTATTCCTGTTTGGCTTTAGGGGGATAATAAAGCTATTTTTTGTTTTGTTTTGTTTTCCAATCTGTACATGTATATTAGAATGTAAAGTAGAATACAAATGACTGAAGGTAATGAATAAACAGTATCAAAGTTTGTATGCTGAATTTTGAGATTAATTTTGGAAGTTCTTCATAGGAAAATTAAATCTCAGAGAAATAGAATACAGGATGGAGTGAACTGAAGAACAATAATAGAAGAGAAGAAATCCCCTAGTGCCTGCTTTGGAGCTTAAAATAAGTGGTGCATCCTATAGATTGTGTGTGCATGCATGTGTGCGGGCTTGCTTTTCAGAATCATTCCCATTTCATAAATTCTAAGCAGACCCAGTTGAAGTAATTCTCTGAATCTGAGAGTATGCATGTGCCTTTCATAAAATTACTATCTAGAATTCTGGGAGGAATTCTGCTGTGTGTGCATGTAGACGCAACACACCCTAAGACTGTAAGACGCAATTTTGCTGTCCTTTAATAGTAATTTATTTAAAGCTCATCACAGGTAAGAGATGTTTGAAAGAGTATATTTTGTTTGATTAAACCATATGTCATGACTGTGGGCCTTTTCGCTTGCACAATAATTATCCTGCAATCTTTCAAAACTCCCTGCTGACACTTTGCACCATTTCAATTATTCATTGACATTGTCTAACACTGGTTGTATAGAATACATACATGTTATTCTTATCCCTTTGTCTTATTTCACTGCACTCCAAATATATAGCTAGCAGATCTAAATTCAGCTTTTCTAGTAGCATGATATGTTGTTTATGGTTTTGGAACTGTCTGATGGACAATTTATCAAAATTTACTTCTATGATCTAAGACACGAAGTACAATGTATGAATGAAATATTAATATTATCCATGTACTTTGCATGAAATCTGCAAATAAATAGTATTCCCTATATATGTTGAATCTCTTGCTGGTATTTCTGGCAACAAAAATGACAACAACAACAACAACATTATGTTGGTGGTATGATAGGACTCAATTAAGTAAGGCATAAAATATACTAGCAATATTGTCTTACATTAATGGGAACATACTGTAATTGCAGAAGAATTTCACAGATTTCATATTTTACATTTATTTTATAGAGTACAATTTCTATGGAAACAGGCCTGAAACTCTACTTATATACCATAATAGATGTTGCACTGTTGCTGAAAGTCTTAGGCCTTCTATTGCATTAGGATATTTTATCTTTTAAAAAAAAGAAAAGAAAAGAAAATGAGATATTTTAGATCTGTACAATGGTTAGCCTTGTATGATTCAGTTATGACAAGAGTCATACATACGTTTTTTAAATTGCAGAAATGCTTGCAAAACCAGGTCTGATCCTCCATTATGGAAGCAAATTTTATCCTTGACATCATTGTATTATGACTTTTTTCCCTTCCTCCATAAGTTAATTGTGGTATAAGCAGAAGCAGGAAAAAGCAAGAGGCAATGTCAGTAGTACATAGAATGTATTTTACTGTGTGTCAGCAAAAGGGCAGAATTGATACGGTGATACCATTTTGAGTTAAAGTACCGTATTTTCTTTATAAGTGTTTATCTGACACTTTTTGAGATTTCAGAGATTTTACATTTCTCTTGCCTGAGAAATTCTTACAAAAAATCAGTATTGTTAAGCAGAACGGGGAGCTGAGGCTATTTCCGCACTGCACTGTTATAGCACAATTATTCCACTTTCAACATCCTATGGCATCCTGAGTTTTGCAGTTTAGGAAGAGGCATTTTGAATTCTCAGCCAGAGAGCTCTGTTACCCCGTGAGCCTACTCCCAGGAAGAATAATTTTATATTAAAAATACATGCAAGCCAGAGGTAACCAGATTGGCACGTCGGCAGTCAGACAGACAATAGATCAAAGACTGGAAAATTCCCCCATCATGTCTCCGTAGGAAACCTCAGAAAGGCACGTAGGCACAGGTAATGGGTCATCAGCACAACAATACGTGGGGGAGATTGCTTGATCCTCCCCCCCGCTGCCATACAACCATCAGGCAAATATTACACAGATATCATGCAGCCATCAGGCGGCTATCACATCTGTATAGTTTGGCCATTTCCTTTCCAGGAAGAGGGTCTGCCCCCAGGACATGTTCTGCCCTATAAGTAGACCCTGTTTTTGACTCCATTTTTGGAGTTCTCCCAGACTTGGCTGGTAGGCAGTCATTCTGTCAGTTAAAGCTCCCCTCAAGCCCCTCTTCTAAGCTGATTTTGCTCTCCACTTTTCTTTTCCCAGTTGAAGGCTTCTGGATTGGTACAGTATCACCCAAGCCCCCTATGTCTCTCTTAATTTCCACCTCTCTCTAATTTCTATAGCATCTTGTATGATTGTGTGAGTGAGCGCAACAAGAGTGACTATATGGATTTTGATACTTTTCCCAATAAAATACTGAAATTTGAACAGTTAGCCTCATTCTCTGTGATCTAACTCTATAAAGCTGGGCTCAAGATCCCTTAATTGCCCTCTTTGCTTAGCTACAGCAGTGTTCATCGCTAATTTTCCTCACAAGTGATAATTTTGATAAGCATCAGCCCGCCCCGCCCGAGGGCCCAGCAAGCAGGGTAACAGCTCTTTGGCCTCAGTCAACTACATACTCCAGAATTCCACAAGATTTTGAATGTGGAATAATAATTCTATAACAGTGTAGTGCGGAAAAGGCCTTTGTTGTACAATTTTGACCATACTTATCACTCACTGGCAAAAATTAAATTCTAGGTTTATAGTTCATGTGAAGAAAATTCCAGGTGAAGGGAGATTACTTTAAAAGAACAAAGTGAGCTCATTTGAAGGAATTAGTAAACAAAAAATGTGTTTGAACACTGACAACATCCATGTTATGCTCTGGAAACCCCATGGTCTGCCTGCAGTAGTGCATGAAATAACAAGTCAAACAATGATAATAATAATAATGAATGAATTAAACAGTTTCAGTTATCCCTTGGTTAACTTATTTATTTTCCAATTTCTAACATTTAAAATTATCTAATTATTTTTCAGACCTAATTTTCTAAACTCCCATTACTATAATGCATTGCACCAGAGTCTGTCTTAACTGAGTGCAGGAAGACTTCAGTTTGGACCAAATGTAGTGTCATTTGTGCCCTTTCTCAAGCCTGTTTTGATCACTGTAATTTCCAAGACAAATTAAAAGTAGGGCGTTAGACCTCTTAAGGCAGAGGTGGAGAAAACGATTCACAAAAACACTTCAGTCAATCGAGAAAATATGTTCAAAATCATACATTGAGGGGAAAAATGTATACATTAGGAAGTGTCCCCTCAAATGCACAACAATTTCCATACTCTGGACAACAGGGAGGTCTTTCAACTGAGAGTTTAGAACCTTACTCTTTTAAAAATAACTAGTTATTCATTGCAGTTTTTGTAAAGTAACACATTGATGTTACTCATTTCAGTGCTGAAAAACTTACTCATTGCATTAATAATTTCACTGTTTGTAAGTTCCTGAATCTTTCACATTTTGTTTTCAGAAAAAAAATAATGATTCATGAGAGAATGATATAAAACTTGAAAAACTCCTATCAAAATGCCTCTTAACAAGACTATTAAGAGTAACTTCTTCCAAGCAACTAGAAAATGATCCTACTTTGCTCTCACTTACTTAGTCACTTTCGGAATGCAATTTTATTGTGCCCTTCCTCCCCCACATAACTGGGTACAGGTAACAATGGTTTTGTATCTCAGTATTTTGAAGCCGTGTTACTCCCTGACATGGAATTTAAAAGGGACGAAAATGCTTATTGGGATCTTTGACAATAAAACAGATAGATTCCAATACCTGCAGGTGGTCTGTACTTATAAAAGTGACTCAAGGAAACAGTGTGGTCAAGGGCAGGTTGTTTATAAAGCAGGAAAACAGTTTTCCAGTCCGGAGGACAGTGGTTTGTTTTCCTTAATGCCTACTCACAGACATAATCTGCAACAGTCCTCCTGTTTTCACATGTTTCATAACCAGACTGAACATTCAAACAAGAACATGTGTTTGTATTTATGTGTGTGTGTGTGTGTTCGTGTGTGTGTGTGTGTGTGTGTGTGGAGATAGAGAGTATGCTCTTAAGCAAATAAAGAATGACATGTATACATTTTGCAAACATCTCACAAACATCTTTTTAAGGAGCTTTCTGTTTGAGAATATCAAAGAATTCAGAGCTGTTTTTTTGCCATCTGTCACATCTCATTCAGACATTTGGTTTCTTTCATTCTTTTCTTTTGAGTGATACATTGGAAGAAAGGGAATAGAGGGCCTTCTTCTCAGAAAAAGTCAAAACAAAGGCATCATCTGGAGACAGGTAAAACACACTGCTTTAAAGTCAACCTAACCCATCTTCTTGCTGCACAATGTTAACATGACATTTATAAAACGAGTGGAGGAGATGCAGAAAGCAAAAGTGATGTTATTCTTTTTGTCTTATTGTCACAAAATAAGCCACTTCCTGGAAGTTAGGCAGCTGAGGACAAATGCAATCTTGTTGCTTTAACCTTTCTTTCTTTCTCTCTCCCTTCTTGAGAATAGTGAAATAGGGAAAAACAGAAAATGCAACATTTAAAGGTCAGCTTTGCATCGCTGATGGAGATGCCTGTGGAACAACTCCTTTCTTTCAGAATGTGGCAAAAAAAAGTGAACTGCTTTAGTTTTGGAGCAGATGGCATTTTTGTATTTATGGTGGGGCCAGCAATTCTTGTGAGATGTTGGTAACAGGGTTGGTGCTGTACCTCTTTTCATTAGTCACATGGAACTCCCTGCATTTACAACAAATGAGTAGTGCTTATTCCTGAGTTAATTCAGAGCAGAAAAGCAAGCAGCAAACATACACTATCGCAGATGTGAGCATGTAGAATTTCAGCAGCAACCACTTCCCAAGAGAAAAGATTAGTGTTTTTTTTTTTTTTTATTGGCTAGGATCCACTAAGATTTTTACGCTGGCAGAGCATCTTCCATGAACAGAAACAGGAACCCTTTTAAAAATACACAGTTGATAGAACTATGATTCAGCTTCAACTGCAGGACTGCATCCTATAGAATCCTTCAGGTTGAGCTCGGTGAGGCACTAGAGTTCTCTCACGAAGAATTCTAAATGTCCCTCCCCAACCTGCAGATCTCTGGATTGCATAGGACAGACCGTGGCAGCTAAAGTGGAACCATAGTGCTATATATGCAGTGTGCAAGGGCCCCAGGAGAGAGTGATGCCCCTATCCTTCTTCAGGCTTGCCCCATTAACTGTCAAAACCTCCAGAGCAGGTCTTTAGGTGCTGCAGCAGCAGGACAGAGCAAGAAAGTCTTATCACACTAATGGTCAGGCACTGATAAAGTGCTATATTTAGACCATACATAAGTGCTGCACTTTCCTTTAGTACCGTGGTAGTGATGGGAATTTCTCACGTCTGGGCTACAATTTTTATCAACATCAACCTTCTGTACATTTTTGAGAGATGTTGAAACTGATATGATGGGCCACAGGTATTCACTTTATTATTACTTCCTTATTCAAGTGAGTAATAATTTAGTAGCGATTCAGTCGTTGAAGGGACACAAAGACAGGACTCTTCATGGGGAAGCACGAACAAAGAAGAACAGCCATTAATGTTGCATATGCACTAAAGTCATGTTCTCTTCTTTACAGCCATTCTAAGTGTAAAAGAACAATGTTATGATACGTGGGTGTTTAAAAATACCCATTGCATGTCTCCTGTCTCAGTTTTTATAATGAAAGAAGTCATTAGTTTTATCATCCCCCCCAAAAAAAACCTAAAGCAATTAGTGTGACTATTACTTTTAAAAAATAAATTACCTGCCAAGATTAATTTCAAAATTAAAAAAAAAATATTTAATTAATGCTATCATTAAGTTAAGAAGTAAGTAAATTAAATGAAAACCCTTGAACTTGTTGTGATTCTGTGCTAAGAAAAAAAAATCTGCCATTTTGACAGGTGGTGTTATGCTGGAGGCAATTACATTTACATTGCACAAACCACTGATGGATGGAGGCTGAGTATCTCTTTGGACATTGCCAGAAGACACTGACCCCTAAAGAATCTAATGTCAGAAGCTGTGGCTTTCACATTGCACATCAATGTCCTCAAATATAGTACTTTATGTTCCTTTTGGAACAGAACGACAGCTATACAGTTATGTAACTGAAAGAAAAAGACTATACTTAGTACACAAAGTGGTTCTATTTTGGCTCAAAATGGCAGCAAGTGGCATTGCATTCACACTATTTGCCCACCTTTTGTACCTCTAGTATGAGTTCAGTGGCAGCAGTGATCAACTGCATGGTTGGTTCCTACAAAATCATTTTTATTTGACACAGATTCCGTCTTGTCATGACATGGCAGCATTCTCAGGTGACTTCTGGAGAGAGAATGGCAACTCACATCACTGGCTACCATTTTGTCTTCAAATTCCCTTAGGCAAGATATTACATGATGATGTAGAGTTGTTCCCATAGAACTTGTGAGACATAGAAAAGGCAGATGCTAATACCACTCCATATAGCAGTGATGCCTACATCCATTCTATTGCCCTCACATTCCTTAAAAATCATTACAATATCTCCTTTTACTCACTTGCAAATGAAATGATGAAGTTGTACAGCGTATTTCAATTTTTTAGTACATTATCATTTAATTGGTTAATTAAATTTCCCATCAAGGATGGCAAATCACTACATACATCGGCATGAAATAAGACACTAAATAAGCATTAAATAGCAAAACACACCAACATTTTCAAATATTTAGTAGCAATTTACAGCATAAACATATTGGCACCATATTAATAATTAGGCTCTCATTGTTAGGTTTTCTTGCCAATTGCAGAACCCCAGTCCATTCTGAATGTCCCTACCAGACTATTACAACTCAGCATATACTAACATTGCAAATGGGGCAAGTAAAGGAAAGCAGAAAGTAAATATACAACACAGTATCAAAATGTATGAAATATGTCAATAACTTTAATACCCAAAGCTTATACATTTGATATTACATTAGGGCAAAGATCAGCCACTGGGCAGAGAAAGTTCTGGGTGACAATTTTCTTCCCAGTTGAGTTGTTGGGAGCAACAGTGAATGGTAGAATTACATGTGGATCCAACATAGCAGTGACAAATTTCCAGCTGTGGCCTGGGTGATGTTGTAGTCTTAGGGGGTGGGGGTATCTGTGCCACTTTAGGAGGGATAGCAAGAATATTCAACAATGATGAAAATGGTGTTTTTCAAGTGTTAAGAACCCCTGATAAAAAGAATCCTGAACTGATGAGAAACTTCACAGTTTGGGACTTATTCTACTACACAAAATTTGCACATAATTGTTTTGTTCAGAAAACAGCAATGCTGTTCCCTGTGCAGACAGTGTTGTTTTCTGTACAAAAGGGCAACATGTGAATTTTGTGAAGAATAAATCTTGACCTGTGAATAGACTGAAAACTATTCCCAACTCTTGACAAACTCACAACAAACTTTTGCAATGAGAACAAATGATCAAAATTACTTGTTGTTCTCTTCAAGAAACAAATTAGCACAGAATTGTATCCCTAAATACACCAACCAGCCATTTAGCCAATCCATGGGTTTGGGACAACGGGAAGTTGTTTGCGTAAAGGTGTACTGTATACCCCTTTTGCAAGGATGTTAAGGGTGGAACCACTAGTTATCCACTTTAATGCCCCAGTTGGATCTCTGGTCAATACACAGATTGGGCACAGTATAATCATTAATATTAGTAGCATTAGCCTCCATATATTACATATAGCATATAGGTCAGCTTGTCCATCAAAGCTTCCAAATATCTGCTACTGCTTTCAAAACATGCTAAAGCTTTGATGTCAAAGGGAGTGGGACTGCCAGCAGCAGCTGCAAATGGGAAAAATGGGTTACTTGACAGCAGCTGCAAACAGGAAAAATGGGTAGACTTCAGTCCTTAAGAATATATATGTGTGTGTGTGTATACACACACACACACACACACACACACACATATATATATATACACACACACACACATACATACACACACACACACCTGAACAAAATGGAATAACTAGGCTTCCAGGATAGGCTCACTGTAAAAACCGGGTGTAACTGGATTTATTCTCAAAAAGTTAGTAAAACATAATGCAATACATGTAGATGCCTACCACATCAGAGTGGGCTAGAAATGTTTGAAAGAAATTAGCTTCCTGAATGCAGTTTTAGAGGAAAAAAAAATGGACACCACTTCCCCACATTCAGAAGTAGTATTGCCAAGATATACCTCATTGGTTCTTTGAAACCATTGCCTCATTGAAAATTAGGTCTTCATTTTCCACGCTAAAACTGAGGTCCTCATTTATGGTGGAACATAGGACACTCTTCTCACCTTTGCATCCACAGCCAGTGAAGCTGTCTGACACCAATTCTGTGACAAGAACATGAAAACAGGGAAATGTCTTGAGTGTTGCTGCTTGCACAGCAGAGAACGAAGTAACATAATAAAATTACCTGTAAGATACTCTTAAGAACAGTCCTGTTGGACCAAAGGAAGGATCCACCTAGTCTACCAAGATGTCTTTATGAAGTTCACAAGAATTACTAGAACCAATGGTATGTTGGCTGAAATGTTCTGTGAGTTGTAATCCAAAGAAAATCCTTAATTTTTGTAACATGATTGGTATCTGAGAACATATGTCTCTGAATGTGGCCACATGGTAAGGATTTAAGCAGTAGTGGAGCTTGGAGTGTGTGGAAGGGGGCAGGGCTACAGCACAAGGTGTGAGGAAAGGCTGGACAGAACCTAAGTCCAAATAAAATATACATGATGTACCTTTAAGTTTGCACCTGAGAATGGCAGTGGATGATGCAAGCCCATGTAATACCTGCATGAGTCATTGGGTTATGTAACAAAGGCAGGAAGGTTGCATCATACCTCTAGCAAGGGCTGCTAGAGTTGCATCAGCAATGGCTGTATTTAAGGGGGTGTGTTCTAGCCCTCTATCCCCTCTTGATGTCTGGAGAGTGGCCGGAGGCTATGTTCTGCATGCTGTTGAATGCTGAATACTCTGTTGGAGACTTGTATATACTGTATGCATTGCAACTCTAGAGTAAATGCCTCCTGTTGGAAGACAACATTTGCGTGGGAGTATATTTCCTGGCTTCAAGTTTTTTGCTGCTAATGTCTAACACTCTGCTGGGACACTTCAAGCTGTGTAAGTAAACTCTGCTGTATGGTGATTTTTAAACACTTGACTCTAGTGAACTGTCTTTTTGCCAGAGCTCAGTGCTGGAGGGAAGTGCTACCGGGGTTTTTGTGTAGTGCCTATCATCCACCATCCCTCCAGTACAAGGGGCATGGCCACTGTGCACAGGAGCATGGCTGCAGTATGTGGGGGCATGGCCAGGGTGTGTGGTGGCGTGGCTACAGGCCGGGACACCCAAAAAACATTGCCACCTGGGGCAAATCGCCTCCTTAGCCCCCACATCCCTACACGACTGGATTTAAGATCCACAGAGAGTTAAAGGAAACAACAGCAGGCAGGCTCTCATTTTTCGAGTGGTACAGAGGGCAGTAGGGTACTCAGCCAGTAATCCCTGTACAATAAATACCTTTTGTTTCTTTTACTTCTGCTCTAGACAGAATCCATGCTGTGTGTATTCCATGAAAAACTGCATTGGTTTTCTGTAAAAGAGCTCCATACATGGTTAGAGTGCTTCCAGACTCTCTCTTGTTCCTTAAGAACTTCTGAGCATGTGCTTTGGGTGCATATGGTCAGAAATGACTCCTCACACTTTAGGCAACAAAAACAGCATGTTATCTGGCTGTTTCATCCTTTCTGCTAGATCACGATGGGTGACAGCAGTAGCAGCATGACTCCGGGCTCTGTTCTCTGGGTTACTGTAAACAAAAACTGAGAATAGTGTGTGTGTGTGTGTGAGAGAGAGAGAGGGAGGGAGGGAGGGAGGGAGGGTAAGTGTCACCAGACAATTAGGGAGTGTCCTTTAAAGGTATAAGAACTTGCAGTTCGGTTTTATGGTATTTTCCTGGCTTATTGCCAATGTTTCCTCCTGGGACTGAATTTATTTACAAATACTGGTTCATAAGTTTTATTTTGCTCTTGCCATCCCTATGCTCACTAGACCCCATTGGTTAATAAAGGTTTTATCCTGGCTTGCTACTGGGATAAATGGAGTGAAATTTTCTTGTAGTCTTTGGCTCATGTCTCTTTTCTTTCTCTGTCACTTCTTCAATGTATTTTGGCTATCAGAGCTTAAGTTTCTAAACCACACTGCACAGGAACAGTATTATTCTTGTTTCTTGTTGGTATAAAACAGGGTAGTCTTTGGCTCATGTGTGTTATCTTGCTATGTCACCTCTCCAATTCACTTTGGCTACTGTATCCTAACTTTCTAAAATGCACTGTCAAAGAAAGATATTCTTTTGTCTTGTTCCTAGTATTAAATAGGTCTGAAACCAGTGAAGGCTGGTAATTCCAATGGCAGTGGGATGGTAAAGCTGCTGTTGGTTTTAATCTGAACATAAAAGGAGCTATCCAAAGTACCAAATCTATTTTGTATTTAGTAGTCGGGTCCTTAGATTTCTCCTTTTAAATATGGGCTGAAACACAGAACGGCTTCACTGTCCCCTTGACATCTGAGCTCCATTTATTGAAAGGATTTGCCAATATTTGCTTCTGTGTTTTAGTTTGTTCTGACTATCTCTTAACCTCAAGTTGCCTTGGAAACTTAAGTTTCAAAGACAGACAGCTATTTCGTGACTTGATGAAGCTTTGCACTTGTAAATTTTGGTTCACTTATGTTGTTTTGCTCTGATCTCTTCTCACTTCTAAGTGTTTATAACAAGAACTGTAAACAATAAGGGAGACCACATACCTTTTCTTCCAGCACAATGCAGACTTGAATATGAAAACATGCAGCCCTTTTAAGCCAACACAAATGACTCTTTTTTCAGTCGCCCACCCACCCACCCACCCATGGGAATACCTGTACTAGATTACTAGTTTGTGTTTGAGAGAGAGAAACTGGTATGTAACAATTTAGATATAGTCAGCTCCACCTCTGGTGACTCTTTGGCTCCATCTCTGATAACTCTGTCCAATGCTCCAGTTCCACTAAGGATGGTCCAGCACTCAGGCAAAAAGCTAACATTGTTTTGGAGAGTGTCAGTATTCTTTTGTACTACAATGCCTAGGCCTTCTGATTACTGTTTATAAGTCTTTTAGAGCCAATCCTCAAAATGCTAACTCCTGGACACCAGGGCCATTTCTGCGCTACACTGTTATAGTGCTATTATTCTACTTTCATCATCCTGTGGAATTCTGGGGTTTGTAGTTTACCAAGGCCAAAGAACTCTCTGGCTGAGAATTCTAAACGCCTCTCACTAAACAGCAAACCCATGGATTCCACAGGATGTTGAAAGTCAAATAATAGGACTATCACAGTGTAGTTTGGAAATGGTGTAGGGGAGTGTCACTAAAAATATAAACTCTACCATTACAGTATAATAATCTATACAGGTCAAAATTTTCCAATTTAACCAAATAGAATTTTTTTTCTTTTCATGACAGAACAGAAGATGCATGATATAACAGGCATAAGAGCTGAAAGACATGGAATTAGATGGAATTCTGGTTATCCGATATAGAAGTTTGCAGAAAGGGATTGTCTATGATATTGATGATGTTTCTAAGCTTTTTTTTTTCTTTACGAAAAAAAATACAATCCACTTCTGCTATTAATTTTATTGAAAGGCAAGATTTGTTCTGAGGAGGTTTGCCATCACTTTCCTCTAAGGTTGAGAGAGTATGACTTTTCCAAGTTCACCTGGTATGTTTCCATGGCAGAATGGGGACTTGAACCCTTGACTCCAAGGAGTTCTAGTCCAGGATTAAGTCTACTACACCATACTGACTATGTAATGTATATAAATCTTGGTCCAGACAAGGTCCATCCTGTTATCTCCAAAACATGGTTGAATTTCTGAGCTTAATTTATTCCCTATTATATTGTTTGGCAGTATTTCTCTACCTCCACCCTGCCAAGGAATAAGAACAGTTAAAGTATTGCTATGGTAATCCCTGATGGGTGATTGACAATAGATCATACCCACTCCAACTGCTTATTAACAAAATGCATTAACAAGCTTCTGCGTTTTGTTTACTTTCAAGACATAGGCAGAGCACCTAGAAAAAAATTGGAATATGTTATGTGGCTTTTGGAAGAATAGGAATGATTTGTTGGCAGGAAGACAGAGGGTTTGCTTCAATTTATCCAGAGAATTATGTTTGATCCCTGAAGCTTATTTGGTGTTTAAGACAATTCTGGATCATGTCCTTGTAATTTCATATCAAATCATTCCTGCTGTTTAATTTACATAATTTACAAATGCATCTATGAATGGGGAATATATGTCTATGTATATATTTAATATAATATATACCTTTCAAATTATATTGCTCATGTATCGGATCATTCTTGCCTTGAGCAGATATAGTGTGTGTGTGTGTGTGTGCGCGCGCGCGCACACACATACATTAAATCACATTTTAACAGCATATAATTGGATCAATATGAGGTGACTGAGCTCTCCAATTCATACAGGAATCTACTAGTATGGCTGGTTAAAGAGAGCATAGGAGAAAGTAGCTCACTACAAAAAGTAATTGCCTCTCATTAGGTGTTTATCACATTATTCATCTTCATTAACAGCTAGAAGTGGGTCACTCCCACTTGGATCAGGCCTTTTATCATTTTTAGTGCAGTAGGCCCTGTTTGTATTGCATAGCAATGGGACACATCCAATTCTTGCTCTAATTCTTGCTTTCTTGGTCATATATTCATTCCCAAAGAGAATAAATGCATCAGACAACAACAACAACAGCAACAACAACAACCAACAGAGACTTGCTTACATTTTCATAAGATGAGTATAGATGCAAATTTAAAAATGATTACTTCAATTTGAATACATGTCACATAATGGAGAAGACTGTGAATGGATGGTCTATGGCCTCCTCTATCTGCTGTCCAGGAGCCAATGCTCTACTTCAAGATCCCTTCTGTTCTTCTGTCTTTATTCTTTATTCTTAAAGTTCTTTATTCTTAAAGCAGAAGTGGTCTGAACAGCCCTTCAAATACAGCACTGTTGTCTGACAGCCCTTCCAGAACACATGGTACCCTCTCTCCTTGATTCACTTGGTAATAACAATCTTTCTGATCTCCTTCTACGTGCAACCCTGAATGAGTGTAGGGATTCCATCATACGTATCTTCTAGCTGAGGATATACACTTCGTCATATTTTATCCATCTCCTGAAGTGTCTTCAGTACTGAGCCAAAGATCTTTGACCATGTGAACCCCTGATTTGAATGTTAAAGAATGAACTGACTCGAAACAGACAAATGGGTGGGCAGACAAAGACAGACTTTTGCAGTGGTTCTCATTTCACTCTGCATCATTTTAAAAAAAAATGACTAAAAGCACTCACTATAGGGAATGGAGAGACACAGGTGGAGAAAAATTCACTGAAGCTTGAAAATAGTTGATAGGATACCAAAGCAGCTAGAAAATGATGCAAAGACATTCCCACAACACATACACTACTACAGTATCATGAGCTGAACTACAAGCCCCATGATTACCCATCAGGAAATAAATAAGCCCACATGGCCTCTTAGCAGCTTTCAGAAACAACATACAAGAGCTTTCTAGACCCCCCCCCCCCGCTGGAGGATTGTGTGTGCTTGTGTAAGGTGTGGTTGACATTCCTAATTTTTTAAATACTTTTACTTACATTTTTATTGATAGCATTTTTAATGAAAAAAAATATTACTGCAGATATTCTACATTGCCTATTTATGTATGTGTAACTAAGTAAGATATCTTGACCCATCTCTCCCCAGTCTATTTGCAACTGCATTGGGCAAGGGAGACCTTTTCAGCTATCATTCAGTGCACAAGGACAATACTGTTTCCTGCCCCCATATACGAAAAAGGCTGTAACAAGAACTTGCAACCGGGCTTCTGCTTCTGATTGTCACAGCCTCACTCACTGGTAGGAGCACTGTAATGATTATACATCATTATGAAAGGAATTTTTAAGAGACAGCTCAGATTCCTTTGCAGAGTAGCCCTAACAGTTACACAGGGAAAATGATTGTCAGTCATATATGAAGAAGAGTTTTACAAAACGGGCAACTGGACTTAGTAGGCAGGAAACTTCTGGAGCTCCCTGAATCACAGGATCTCCCATTTCTGAGGCTCACATCATGGTATGATATTTCTGCTCTTGTAACATCTTACCAAGAGACAAATGCATCAATTCAGCTCTGATGATATTCCCTCCCTCCAAATGGATTTGGTGTAAGCACATTGGATCACGTCTGTGCACAGATGTCTGTTCTTGCAAAGCTGATCAAGTAGAAAAGGTGATTGGGCAGAGACCAATTTGAAAATCAGAACCATAAGCTTCTGCCATGCTGCTGAAAAAAAATTAGCAGGTAGCCTGTAGGATGGGTATATATGTATAGATAGCTGAACTAAGACGAAGGCTGAAGAAAGGCAGGAAGGGGAAAAGCCACAGTAAACTAAAGAAATGTAGAGAAATCCTTTCATTTGCTGAATATTTCTGTGCCCCCATCTTCATGTCCATTAGATTAGATTTGATGCTAAAAAGAGGTACTCACTATTATTCTTAGCTTAATCAGAGAAAGAGTTGAGTTGGAAAGTGAAGCAACCTTCCTTCCTTCCTTCCCTCCCTAGATTGGTCAAATTTTAGCTTCAGTTCATCTTTGAACAACAGTTACAAACTTCACATCCAAATGTAAAAGGAAGTGCTAGAAGTGCCCAGCCCTGTTTTCTTTGTCACTAAACACCACAGTTGGTATAGTCATTTGTGCATCATATCTCACTAACTCAATCAGGTGCAACAGCTTGTCCATTCAAGATCACTGGTCTTACAATTACAGTGTCACCCAGTGAAAGAAATCCCCAAGTGAGAACAATTTTCTGCTCTCAGATATCTACTGTAGGCACCAAAATATTTCTGGGGACATTAGTAGGTAGAGGAAACTCACATTTCATCTCAGTTGATGCTTCGACTCCAGTGCCTTCAGTCATCTTTTATTTGGGTGAGAAAGGAAAAGAAGGCCTAGCACTCAGTCCAAATGGCCCCTTTCTTTTGTCCAACAGCTTAAGGTCAGAAGCTGGAGGGAATTTCTGGGTATACAGTCACTTACTTAATTGATAATTGCTAAACAAGGACAGGTATGTCAGGAGACAAATTTGGGTTGAAAACAAAATACAGAGAAATTATTGCCTTCACTCTACTGCACTGTGTGATTAAAGATGAGGGAGAAGCTCTTGAGACTTCTGTTTTCTTTGGAAGTGACATTTAATGATATCATTGTTACTTCTATTTCATGACCAACAGATAAGCTGGGGATACTGGAAGCATGTAGCCTACTGCCTGCACATACTAACTGGTATTATCAGCACAAAACCAGTAATCTTTAAGGTTAATGAGAGAACAATGGAATGTCTTTTCAGAACAGTCAGTTTCCTCCCACGCTAATCATCTAAAAAGACTACGTTTAGCAAATCTACACCCTGACTCATAAAACTGTTGCTTTCTGTTGCTTTCTTATATATCTCTTCAATCTGCATTGATCTTCTATAAACAATGAACAAACATGGTTTACAATTCAGGAAATCATCCATCATATAAAATCACAGAAAAAGCTCCCTTCTTTGAACCAATACAGAAAGATCAACTCCCTGCGCCCCCAAAAAAAATCCTACTCAGTCAACTGTCATGTTATCCTGTGCTGTGCCTCTCATGAAAACACACGGATACTTTCCATGACATTAATTGGAAAACACAGGATGCTATTTAACAGACGTTGCTGGAGTTAATAGTTTGCATCACCTCTCCTGTTATACAGCACATTACAATAACTCATGACCTTTCATGCAGATGCCCATTGGTACCTTCTTGGGTTATATGCCTCCCCAACTTCCAGGTGGTTTCTTTTCTCTGAAATAACCCCTCTCTTTTAGTTGCTTTGATCCTTCCAATTTTCTGCTTTGTTAGGTATTCTAACCCCTGTTTCTATCTAATGACCTATAGCCTAACTCTTCTAAACTACCTGTTAATTGCCATCATTCTAATACAAAAAATAGTTTCCCAACTAGGCTTGCCAAATGGTATTTACTGCCATATTTGACAAGCAAATCAAACCATTTGTTCCCAAGAACTAACATCTTTACTCCTACCTGTCTTACAATGTGTTTATACACTTTTCCCACATCCCCCATACAATCACATGGCATGGATAAAATGGCATGACACTGACTCTTCCTTCTAAATAGTTGCACAAGACCCATTTCAAAGGGGCTTTGACAGAAGTAAAAGGTACCTTAAATGGGCAAACTATTGTTCGCTTCTCTTTCCCAGTGGGACACTCAGTAATGAAACATATCCAATATAGATATTACTTCCTTCTCCTTATGGGATAAGAAGAGAAGATTCTCCAGTTTAAGCAGCAGATCTCCATTTTTGTCTGTGTCTATGTTCAGGCTCCCATGTGGCATCAGAAAATAGAGGAGGCAACCACAATGCAGCAAGCAAAATGGTATAAGATACATGGACTTCAAAAGCCAATCCTCTAAGAGCTAAGAAAGTATAGATTTCTACCCAGATGAGTAAATCTGAAAGTTTATTTTTTCACATATTCAGTGTTCTCAGATTTCAAATACATTACATCCTGTTTATGAAGATATTTTAAAATATTGATGTAATCAAAATTTCAATGCAATTCACACTCATTCCTAAGCAAAATATATTTTTGGAAACATGGATATATTTGGTGATTAAATAATCTGAAGGAATTCTAGAACCAAAATAATAAATAACTAGATGGTTAAGTGCACTTAGGACAGGGCTGGGAAAACTGCACTCCCATAGCTGCATTTAAAGCAATTTTATATCCCCTAACACCCACAAATTATTTTGAAAACAATTTTGGAAAAGGAAGGTTGCACTAAATACCCCTCAATGACTCCTAGATGATATGGAGATTTTTTTTTGGGGGGGGGTCCATATTGGGATCCCCTTGAAGTTCAGGATGTTGGCTGAGAAGAAGCCTGTTTATTAACAGCGAATTATCCAGAAATTGAACTTCTGGACAATTCTTGTAATCCCCACATTTCGTGTGTGTGTGTGTGTGTGTGTGTGAGAGAGAGAGAGAGCGAGAGAGAGAGAGAGTGACTCCCAACCCATTCGGATTTCCCCATTCTCAAACTCTTGGGCATTAGAAAGTGCGGGGGAATACCTTTAAAAGGCTCCAAGTGGGAACAAACATGGCAGTTTGCCTCTTTAACCTCCAAGTCTCCAACTGCCCCCCCCCCCAAAAAAACAATCAAGAATTGGCCAAGATACCAGGAAGCACAAAATTGGAAATAGATGATCATTCACTTCTAGATTGCATTTTCGGTCAGTTCTCAGCCCAAAATGCAGTGGAATAGGTCACCTGGCAAAAACTAGCCTTTCTCGCATTTGTCCAGTCTTAGGACACGCTGAAGCACCAGTTTCATCAAAGTAAAGTAGATTTTTATATCATTCATATTCTGTAAGTTTCACTGATTTAAAACCATCTTGCAAAAAATGGTGTTTCAGTGTGATTCCATTAGTTAAGAGTAAACAGTTATGACAAGTGTAGATATCTTTGCTGTTACCAGCTTTGAAAATTAACAGCCCTTTCACATTATCCTCTATTAATGTTATGAAACTCTCCTAGAACTTCATATACAGGGAAAAAAAATCTGAAGTATCTTCTAAAAGGGTCATCATGAATATTGTGAATCATTTTATTTCATCTCCAAAGTGTCCCTCTTTGAACCTCTTTTTCTTGTCTAAGAATGCACTAGTTGCAGAGTTGATAATTGGGGCTCCCCACTGTTTATCTTTCCCTACAGTTAGCATTGACTATTCATGCCCACTCTCATCTTCCTATCATTGAGCTATCAATGGAAAGCTCTTCCTGCTATACTAATGACTGAATATTTTAAAGAGCTTTCGTTAGAAACTGTATCAAATGCCTTAATAAATCTAAGTATGTTTTATAGACTTAATCACCCTTATCAAACCTCACTGATCTTATTAAAAAAAAATCCAAAAGTAAAATTTGTCATGAGTATTAAGCTTGTATAATTCTCTTTTCTTTTTGCTAAATTGCTGTTATGTATCAATATCTTAAATCAATATTTTTAAACTGTGTTATTTCACTGTAGTTACCAATGGCTTGGTGATTGCTGGTTTTCCAGAACTCTCAGTGGAGCGATTGCAAAAAGGTAGTGGCATATTATCTATCTTGCAGTCCTCTGTGTCTGTAGGTAGCTCATCTTGAGCCAAACATTCCACAATGCTATCTTTAAATGCAAGTGAGGATATTTACTCTGTTTTTTGTGTATATGCTACATTCCAAGGCAAATAGAAGCAAAGCATTGAGCATAATAAACTGAAACGAGGATTGCTAAGGAAACTAAAGATGTGAGCTGTGAAGCTTCTGCTTCAAAATTCATCTCAGCCTCCAGTACAACAGGTAGACTTCTTTCTTTTTTATTTTTTTAATGTTCTAAATGCAACTGGTAGGCCCAACCAAACTACAGCACTCTGCCACCTCAAAAAAGGCAAATTAAGTAAATACTCATGTAACTTCCACGGGACCCATTCTTAATAGAATCTGCTCTGTTATACAAAAGACCAGAACAGTCAGATAGAGAAGTAGTTGTCAACCTTTAGAACGTACCTCAACAGAGAGGTTCTGATGAATCCTTTCATATGTTAAAAATAATATACAGGAGGAACATAAGGTCATAAAACCATGCCCCATCTCTCACACATGTCAACTGTGACACCCTTACTAGGGGTGCTTTCAGGAAACAAGAATGTGACTCCTACATGTGTAGGGCCTCTCCACATAAGGCAGAAACTATGAATGGCCATTTCCACACTGGGTTTTTGAAACGGTGTAGTCCATCCTCCAGGGAGGATGTCTGCACCTGGGAGCAGACTGGGTTGGACCTACTTAATGTAGATCAGCACCCCAGCCCACTCTGGAACGACCCCAAGTGGTCGTCCAGCATGCTTTTGAAAGACCGCTAAAAACAGGTCTTACAAAAGCACGGAGCACGCCACTGCAAGCCTTCTCCCTTATGCAGATTCACAGGCTCGCATTGGTGTGAGCCTGTGATCTGCCGGGGGTGGGCTTTAGGCTGGCGAGCTTCAGCAGTTGGTCAAGAGCCTCGACCAACCGGAAGCCACCATTTTCGTCCCCGGAGCAGTGCGGAGCGGCGGCCATGCACTGCTCCGGAGTAGCGTGGACTGGACTGGGGAGCCCAAAAGTCCGGTGAGTAGTGTCACGGGGCGATTCCCTCACCCCGTGCAGAAATGGCCAATGTCTTGAATTTTTTTCTGTTTTTTAATGGTGTATCTCAATGTGTGTACTGTACAACATTATAACATGTCATTGGCATAGAAAATGTGGCTGGCCTGAACTTAGCCAATATACACAGTGGCATGTGGGTGTGGTCATTTTATTTTTTTCCTTCAATGAATATGGGTTGTCCATTAACCAAGGTTTTCCTGCATTGGTATGGACTAGACTAGATATCCCTCTGTGTGCTTTCACACTCCAAAGTTCTATTATTCTATTTTTTTTTTTTAAAAAAAAACACTCATTATGCCCCCTTTTGTTTTTATCTCAACAACCAACTCACTTGTGTAATCTTCTTAGTCAGTCTATTTATCTACCTGCTTGTCCCAATTTCAATGATGCTAATCCATAATTTCAAACAAGCAAGATAACTTACCATCTTGTGATATATTTACTTCAAAACTGCAAATAATGGTTGTGGTTTAGAGTTTTTCTTAGAGTTTTTTTTTTCTGGTAGAATTCTTATTGTCGAAGGTTGCAATTACATACAGAAGAAAGGAGCAAAGAGACATTGGTGTTAGCCACATATCTGAGGCCAGATTCTTCATTCAAGCACACTGATATCCATCTGGGACACCTCCATCACTGTCAACCACAACTGCAGTAATACAGATTTACATCAGCTCAACTAAGAATGTATTTGGCCCAGCTACTCCACTGTACAAGAGATTAATGTGCTTATTTCACACTATCCTTGAACTTTGCAATAAAAACTCTAATACAAGAGAAGCCAAAGGAGAAAGATGAATAGTATGTGAGGGAGAAAAATACAAAAGGAGAGCGAGAGAGGAGGGAAAAAAATAACCAGGGTATAAATGCATGAGATACTTCTCTTTTGTACATGGGTCAGAAACTTAATTTTCCTCTAAGCTTTGAATTGCTTTAGCTTCCAGGAAGTATCCCGAAAGCACACAGAACTTTGTCATATTAACATTGCATTGATATAGTAGTTCAGCAGATACAGAGCCATCTTCCTATATGAAGTGTTCAGTCATGGCCAGTTTTTACCATTGCCACAATAATGTTTACTTCCTAAAACATTACTGTTTTCTACAGCCCTCATCAAACTATTTGCACTGTGCTGTTTGTATGTAGTGGGAGTGTTTCCAATGAAATGACAATTAGTGCTACAGTACTCCCCAGTAAAAGAGTATAGAGTACGCCACAACAGAGGACTGTCATACAAAAAGTCAGAAGAGGAAAGAGGATAGAAGAACCTGTGATAGATGCTGCTGCTGTGATTGAGGAGCAACCAATAGTGCATGGGGCTGAGCCAGTGAGTGAACAAGTCAAGCTGCAAACATTCCCTGCACTGGAAGGTCAAACAGAGACAGAGTTGCCCCAGCCAGCTCATGACAGAAGGGGAAACAGCAGTGATGCAGATGAATTGCAGCCAGCTGTGCCCATCAGCCCTCAATCACGAAGAAGGCTGAAACGGGCTGCTCAGAGGGAGGCTGCATGGACTAGGCTGAGGAAACAGTAACAAGCAGCACCTGCTCACAGTGGCTATTTAAGTCTGCTAGCGTGGCTGTTCCTTGCTTGAAGCAAATTATTAGCAAGCCCTCATGACCTTCATGTCTTCTGCTCCCTGAAACCCTCTGGATGGATCTCTGCCTCCTGAAACTTTGGACTGGACCTTGACCTGGGTTGGCTTGTGTTCTCCTGGTGTTTGGTATATTTGGACTCTCCCTGAAAGTATTCCTGATCTCCCTCCTCCCTTGCTGGCTGTGACACAGCAGGGAGAAATTCCTGACAGAACCTTTGGGTGAGAACAACTTGTTGATGACAGAAAACAAATATAAGAATTGAAAAGTAATGAGCAGAGGTTTACTGTTAAATATTTGTGTGTCAAATACTAGCGTGTTCTTTATTTCCCTAATCTTGTCTACACATTGGTTCATGCTCATGTTCTATTATTATTGAGAAATCTTGTTGATTTAGGTAACTGTTTTCATTGTGTAATCAATTTTTTGAGGTCTAGGCATTAAAACAGGGGTGGACCACTGTAGCTTCCAGATGTTTAGGGGCTGCAATCATCCCTTATCAATATATATGTCAGGTAAAGCTGAGTTTGAATTGACAAAGCTTCTAGAAGGCCCAAGCCCTAAGAGGAGGTCCCCAAAATGTCCATAAATAATATCAAGATCAAGTAAAAGAAAATGCTATGCTATTTTTCTCCATGACTACAAACAGTTTTTTGTAACAGTTATTTTATAGATCTGCAAACATGACATTAACTGTGAGATCAAACATTCCATACTTCCTCACAGAAAACAAGTGTGTATCTAAACTTCCATGTGTGCACATGTGCCTTTAAGTCACTTTTTGACTTATGGTGGTCTCATGAACTTCATATGGTTTTCTTAGGCAAGGAATACTTAGAGCAGATTTCTCCAGCTTCTTTCTCTTTAATATAGCCTACATCTCCTGGTATTCATTTTTGGTGTCCCATCCAAGTACTAACCAGGGCAGATCATACTTAGAGATCTGGTGCCTTCAGGATATTCATTTCTAAACTCTATCCCTATTGCAATCCTGATTCACCATCACAAGCATAGTTGAATCCACAGGGATTCCATGCCAGCTTGATACCCTGTGCACAAATCAGAAAATCTCCCAGTTTTGCTTGTACCCATATTTAGGTGTATTTAATTTATTTATTAGTGTTCAGCTAAGCACATGTACCTAAACACTCATATTTGATTAACTGTATATGAGTAGAATCAAAATGGGGGAATGGATGAAATATTTGGAAACATTTAAAAAATGGCAAAAAAAAAAAAAAAGTTTCTCAATTGTAAGGGAACGGTGATGAACCCTGGACTGACAAGGATCTTCACAGTTCAGAACTTATTCTGTGTAAAATTTACGTGTGACTTGTTTGTGTGTGTGTGTGTGCGCGTGCGCATTTCCTGTGTAGAAAATACTGTTTTCTGTGAAAAAAAGTGCAAATGGCAGAATAAGCCCACAACAGTTCATTTTCTGCACCAGAAAAAGAATTTGCACAAAAATATTATTTTGATGTTCAACCATGGAATAAAGAGATCCGATACAAAGTTGGGTTAATTAAGGGCCACTTTATTTTGACCTTTCCTATTTAAAATTCCATTGGCCTGGAAGATACAAGTGGCAGCTCGGGGAGAGTGGGGGGAACCTGATATGGGTCCGGCTGATGACAGGTTAACAATGTGACAGCATGCTGAGCCTACCCATGGGCAATAATATCTCAGCCCCAAGGGAAATCCAAATTGCTTTGGTTGCTCCCCAGTCCAGCATCTTGTAAAGTAACCCAGGGACTCCTATCCAAGTCACAGGGCTCTAAAGCCTCCTTCATCAAATCCCTGCAACACAGAGCCCTAAAGAGGGGATTCCAGAGCACCACCCTACACCAAATGGATGTGAAGAGGTGATCACCAAAGTCTTATTCTCCTCCATTACCTGTCAGAGGACAACCTATTTAATGACACCACTCAGAACCAATTTTCCCAGTCCCATTAAATACAGAGATGGGGGGGGGGAATCCTATCTGGCCCCCACAGCAACCAGATTAATTCACATTGTGTTGCGGATAGGAGAATGGGTCAATGCTGAAAGTTGAATGGCACATGTAGGGGCCAGACTGCTTTCTGTCTCACTTGCTCTGATCATGTGCTTTAATCTGGCAACTTAGCACCAATCAAACATCACCCTCTGGTCTTACTCCACAGAAGCCATCGAAAGCTTAGCCTCCGCTGCATCGATGTCTGCTGTGCAAGTCCAGGTAAGTATTCTATGTTGCTTTCTACAGTTTTCAGAGAATAAATCCCAAACTATGAATAGTCTTCCAAAAAATCACAGAAGGAAAATTGCTAATATTATTTGTCACTTCCTTCAAGAACAAAAATAATGAAGAATTACATCCCTAGATTGGAATGTTTCACTTTTAAGCCAGCTTTATAGCAGACAGGTACAATGTGATTCTCTCTGTTATGAAGATAGCTGTACACCTATTGAATTTTTCTAGTAAAGATAGGTGAAAATTTTTGTTTCAGTTATTTTAAATATAAATGTACTAATAATCACACATTTCTTCACATTCTGGAAGAAAACAACTTGAAATCTTTTCAAAAAGTGGAAGAAAGATTTGTCCATCTCTACAAGGGTTTTAATCACATTATAGAAGCTGTCTCATTTTTTTTCCCTGAATTTTCTCAGTGCGATTCACAGTGGAGAGTTAAAATGAGTTAGCTTACAGCCCTGTACGCACATTTAACTGGCAATGAATCCCACTGTACATGGGGGTTACATTTCAATAGGCATGTGTAAGATTACGCTGCCAGAATTTGAGGCCCAGCGTATGAGTATCTCTTTTCAAAAATGCACTAGATTTAGGCTAAGGATACAAAATTAGATCAGCACACAACTAATGTACAGAAGAAATGTTATTTTGAATCCTCCTGTCAGCTCACAAATAGAAACTGGCTGGTATTCCTTTTCTCTTCTTTAGAATGTTAAATTTAATATTTTCACACCTCTTTTGTGTACTACTGTAAAACTTAGAAGGGTTAGAAATAGCTTGATTAGCTGGAATGGCAGCACTTTCCCTCTTTATATAATTTAACTTTAAAGTTATGTGCTTAACTTTTATTTGTTGAAGAAATAAGCAATTTTTCATTGAAAATGTTTGTCATGAGTAGTAAGTTTATTAAGGCTGGAGAACCTATACTATGTTCCTTTTGTGGCAAGAAAGCTTCTCACAAAGTTCAGCTGAGATGGTCTGGAGGCTTGAAATGTTCAGTTATTCAAAGAACAAAGCTGTTTGCAGTTCAGCCTCTGTGAGGAAGGGAGAGTTGCCAGTAAAGAACTGGATTAAAACCTCCCATAAGATATGGTTGAAGCTTTAGAAGAGGCCCCAGAAGGTAAGGAAGCTGAAGGAATTAGATGCTAAGAGCAAAATACAGTAAAGGAAACATACAAAGAGCAGTTGATGGAGTGAGAAAGATGAACTTGATAGAAGTATCAATAGACCATGAGGTTTGAACAAAAGGATGTAACAGGAATTGGGGCAGGAAACTGAACAGGAAAAGGCTCTGACTAAAATTTAAGTGCTTAAGAGAAGGAGAGGGATACTGAGAATGGTGAAGAACAGTCTCAGTAAAGTAAGTGTGGACACAGAAGTCAGTGGATTGAAAACATGATCTTTAGCCATTATCTCATCCCTTTCTGTTATCCATGCTTGCTAGGAATAATAGGATTCACATCCTAGCACTATCAGTAAGCAATACAAAGGGGACAGTTATCACAGTTAGTCAGTTTTAGAGTTGAAATTGGCCCAAGCTGTTATTGGCTTCAGTGTGTGAAGCTTTGACCTGAGAGCTGTCTACTGTTTTCTCCTGGCTGCAGAACTGCAGCTGGATGCTGTGTTGGCAGCCATTGCTTTCCCTAGCCACTAAACAATCATGGTGATGTTTGCAGTCACTGGGAAATCACCTTGCACGATTGATGATCGAAAAGAAGTCTCAAGCATTACACTGCATGAGCATCATGTAGGATCAAGGCTATAATATGGGATAAATCTTGGAAATCACTTGTTGTGAGTAATAACGAATCTAAGCCATAACTAATGTTATATTGCAATTTTAATTAGTGATGGACAACATCACTTCTTTTGTACTATAACTAAACCATTTTGTAACTTTTGTAGTTCCCAGGGTGACACTTTCTTACTCAGACGTTTGGTACCACACGCCAGTATATCATAGCATTCCAACAACAAACAGGGTTGTTAGTTACTTTTTAATAAGAATAAATTAGAATTACATTTATGAAATTATATTTATAAAATTGTAACTATAATTGTAACTAACTGGGTTTTTTTTAGAACTGTAGCTATCACTAATTATTTTGAAAGGTATCTTCCAAATTCTAGACTTGAAAATATTGTGACTTCTTCTATGGATGATGTAATACTGCATGCATTGAGAATTCCAGTACTTTGCACCTGAAAAGATGACTGTAGGAAAACATTTCCTGAACAGTAGAAAATTTTACAAACATATCATGGTAACATTACATATCAGCTATCAATGCTGTCAACTACGAAAACATTTTGAAAGATAGGAAAACTCTATGGCCTAATTTCTAGTCTAGTTCCAGCTAATTTCTAATATCAACTAGAGTGTACATATTGAATCACATGTGGAAAGGTAAGTTTACAATTATGCAGCTCACATTCTTTGAATGGATCTTCTCAAGTTGCGATTAGCAACTGGATTTATATATCTATATCTGCTTTACATTAAATAAGTAAGGTTATTTTAAGCAATTTAGATATGGATACATTGGCTCTGCAGTTTATCTATAACCTGAATCAATACCGCCACTATATACATTGAGTTAGAAGACAATTATTACAGAACAATTGTCCTGATTTAAATCAATCCACCATAAGTCATTCTATACTGAGAAACAAATAATAGCTATCGGATACTGAAATCTAATATTTTTGGGAACCCTAGTGATTTCAAATAATGAACATCAATGCAATCACATTTAAATTTGGAAAGGAGAATGCAGTGGGTGGGAGAGTAGATTTCTTTCAGCAGTTATATGTACTATTGTCCTGAGAATTTTGAAGACACATATCATCAGAGTTTGGAAAGTTACTTTTTTAAAAATAATTCATCATGTGACTCATTGTAATTCTCTTGTTACACACAAACACACTAATATTAGTTTGTGACTTTTTATGTCCTTCTGAGAACAGATCTATCTAAAAGCCAATAAAAAGGACTACCAGTTGAACAAAAGGAAGTCTTTCGGAAATTAGAATTTCAGTCAACAAAAGTAATGGGAAAAAAGTAAGTACTCAATGTGTTTCAGCCTAAATTGCTTGGCCTTCTTCAGGAGCATAAATCCAACAGAACTTTCTGGAGTTGCTGCTGCACTCTTCTTAAGAACTGGACTGATATGCAACCAAAGCTCTTTTTAAAGAGGTTGAAAAACATTGGGCTTTTTTGGAGGAATAAAATTTTGTCCATCTATAAGCACATGGAGCCTAGTCTCCTTCTTTCCTGCAGATTGCCTATAGACAGCTCTCTGAAAGATTTAAAATGGATAAAAAACTGTTTGATTTTGATGCTGCTAAATCAGATTTGATTAGTAATTGCTTAACAAATGATAAGCATTTGATAGCTCAAATGTGTAAGACACTGTTGATTGGAGCTGGAAGATGAACAAGTAAAATATTGTATGATCAAATTGGCCCAAAATAGGGATCACCTGATTCGGATGGAACAATGGAAAAGGATGTGGATAAAAGATTTGAGATTTACTCTGAATTATGATTTGAATGTGAACTTTTATAAGATGATTTATAGGTTGTAGTTAACTCCAGAAAAACTGTCAAAAATGTATAAAGGTTCCACAACCAAATGTTGGAAACGTAATCATATAGAAGGGCCTTTTCTTTATTTTTCTTTTCTTTTTTTCATATGTGGTGGACTTGTGATAAAGAAAGTCAATTTAGGTGATGATACACCACTTGATGAAAAAAATTCTCAAGACAAAATTTCAACTGAAACCTGAACTATTTTTATTGGGACTGGTGAATGACCAGATTAATAAGAACTTTGTCAGAGTTGTACAATATAAAAAGAGAGCCGTGAGATAACTGTATGCATAGAAAGGGAAAGATCCTACTATACTATCTCTGGATGACTGGATATTAAAACTGTGGGTATAGTAGAGACAGACAAGTTGACAATTTTAATGAGAGAAGATTCTTTAAAGGGATTTCAGAAACAATGGGAAAAGATTTTAATGTCTTTAACAGGAGTTGAAGATAGACATGCAATATTAGGATTTTAATAATAAGGTTAGAATTGTTACTGAAGAATAATATATAGGCTTTGTTAGACTGTACTATATTTAATATAATTTGGGAATCAGTGATGTTGTAAGGAGAAATGTAAAGTAAATATGTAATCATGATAAAGAAAACTGTGATGATCATTTAGGGTATATTGGAGGAGTTTTGAATAAGTACAAGAAGTTTTCATTGAAAACCATTTTCTAGGAATTTGTAAATCAAGTGTGAAACTCTTTTCCCCCTTTACATTAGAATAATAGAATCATAGAGTTGGAAGAGACCACAAAGATCATTGACTCCAGCTCCCTACCATACCATCAAAGCATTCCTGACACATGGCTATCCAGCCTCTGTTTAAAACGCTCCAAAGAAGGAGACTCCACCACACTCTGAGGCTGCACATTCCACTGTCAAATTGCTCTTATCAGAAAGTTCTTCCTAATGTTCAGATATGGTGTGTGTTTTTTAGTTTACTTAGTAGTTTCTTGTTCAGATGTTAGATTTTTTTTTGTAGTCTGTGTCTATATGTCCCTGTATGTTGTTTTATATGCTTTATATGTTGTTTTATAACAGAAATATATAGAAACAGACAGACAGATGTAAAAAAGTGACCTTACTACATCTTATTGGAAAAGGAGCATCATTATGCTCCTGTTAACCAAATAGTAATACTTTATTGGTGACACTGTTACTTCTAACATTACTTCTAAACTCTATATATTACCATAAGAACTGATAATCTAGTTAGGACACAGGGGAAGGTTAATGTTGATGTGCCCATTCCCAATCATTCCACTGTTTCAGAAGACATATTTTGTATGATATAAGTGAAAAAGACATTCTTTAATCCAGGCCAGGTTTTCAGAATGCTGCTACCGCTGTTTCTAGCCCGAGCTTGTGGGATATTAAGATATCGTTTGATATCAATAATTTGGCCTTCTGTACCCATTCCTCTCCACGTGCTTGCGAGGCCCCCAGACAAGCACGCACACAGGCACAGCCGACAATAGCTGAACCATTCACATCCCAATCTAGGCAGGCTAGTCATTCCGAATGCAGCTTCAGGAGACCTCAAGGCTAGTACCACATTATGTATGGATGCTACTTACGAAAGATCCCCTGCCCCACGCAGGCAGCTTAACGATCGGACTATACAACTCTCAAGCACTCCGTGTTTGCATACTGGCTACTCTATTGACAATCTGGCTATAACTCAATCATCTAAAGTACTGACCTTTTGGAGGCTTTGTCTCCAGCCCCAAACTCATTGTTATCCCCAAGTACGGACTAGCCTGCAGCCACAATTTTCCCTATAAGAATCCCTGACTTTGAGCGCTTCCTCGGATCGCTCTTGGCTTCCATCCCGCCTTGCTGTCGCTTTGTCCAGCGAGCCTTCCCCTCAGCCCCACGTGCTGAGAATCCACGCTCCCCAGCTTCTTTGCTTTTACTGGGCTTCAGGACAGGTATAGTATTTCCCATACCAAACCTCCTCTCAAAATCCCACTATCCCACTCCTACCTTTATTTCTATAGTTCCTTGTGTGAGTGTGTTGCATACACGTGTTTGATTGTGTTTCAATAAAACAATTATTATTTCATTTTCTGCCTTATCATTGACTCGGCCTGACCCCATAGACATAGGGTTCAAGATCTTGCTACGTTACCCTGCCTCTCACATTGCAAACTTGTGCTCTGTGCTAATTCCCTCCCCGTTGTTGTGAGTACATTTAGGTGTCCCTCCCAGGACTCCCAGAAATCAGGGTAACAATGCCCTGGGCTATGCACAAATAATCCACTCTATGCTAGGAGGGCAGACTAAGAAGCCAAAGACAAACTTTGGATATACGCAAGTGTCTATAAGACAAACTTTACATTTTCAAAGCTTGCTATGAATTCTGATTTTTTTTTCTTCTGAATCATAGGCCTCTGAGCACATCACCTCCTATTAACATACTGAGAGTCGACATCAACATACTTATGAAGAACAAATGAAAATCACATAAGGTGTTTTGATTCTATAAGTTTCTCAGAACCTTTCTGCAGGATGGCATCTTCCTGGTGTGGGGACACAAGAGGAGCAGGACTGTGTGATGCTTCTGCATGACATCATCATGGTCCTGCCCTTCTCGTGTCACCAGATCATGGGGTATATCATTAATGGAAAAACTCCATCAATGACCCTCCATTGTGTGAGCCTTCCATCACAGCTGGCCATGCAGAAGGGCCAGAGGCATGATCATGTGCTTCCTTCATCACTGCAGCATGGCAAGAAGGCTGGCTACAGTGTGAACGGAAGTGGCATGTCCCTCGTGCTCCCTTCTGCAGGCAGCCAGTCAGATGTGGAGAGGAGTGTCGGGGACACGGTCCCATCCCAGCAGAAGTGCTGCCAAGATTGCGACGGGATGATGCACAAGACTGTCATCATGTGGAAGGGGCCTCAAATTCACCTCTGAACATACATGTGTTCTGCTTAGTAACCCCCCCACCCATTTTAATGTCCCCTATTAGATAAAATACTGACAGGTGGATCCATTTTGTCATACAAATAAGACCTTAATGCTTCCGTCGATACTTTGTACGATCAGCTATTCTTTGTAGTTGAGATAATGAAAATGGGATAAAAGGCCCAAGCCCTTATGAATTTTTTTTGAAAAAGTCTCCCAAAGCTCGTAGATAATCAAGCCACATCCAACTCAAGAAATAGCCTCAAGGAACTTTAATCTAATTTGCTATTGTGTTATTTATGCTCAACACTGTGTAGCTAGTGAATGTTCATTCATGTAATACCATGTGGAAAAGGAGGCATGGGAATACAATGCCCATTTCTTCTTATGTAAAGATATTGTTGTCAGGAAGACTACACCAGTAAGCATAGAATAATTTCCCTTAAAATGCCTTGTAATTAACCAAATAAACTTTCCAGTTTGTGTCTCTCTTAGGAGTTACACTGTTATGCAAACTCTGTTTTTCTCTTCTTCTTTGAGCTGTTGAAATCTTTCCTATCTTATTAATTTGTTCTCTGTAGAATGAAAGTTAAAAGACAAAATGATGGAATAAAACCAGTGTAGAAGGAAAAAATAAGTTTTATAAACTATAAAAAATATGTAATGCTATTTCTTTCACAAGTGAGAAAATAACAACTCAACAGATACATGCTAGATGTATCATGATGCATTCTTTTACTTGTTAGAAATCAAGAACAGCCAAGCCCATGAGTGTGGTAATGTAGGGGCAGACATCTTATAACAGTAGTCTTTTGCTGACAGAATCCAACATGTTATTTTGAAATTATTAATAGTATTCTAAGGCTAAGATACTAAGTTACAGTATTTGTTGCTAGGAGCCTTCAGGTCAACTTTGACTTATGGCAACCCTATCATAAGGTTTTCTTGGTAAGACTCATTCAAAGGAAGTTTGCCACTGCCTTTCTCTAAGACTGAGAGAGGATAACTTGCCCTTGGTTACCCAGTGGGGTTTCATGGTTGAGGTGGGATTGAACCCTGACCTCCCAGAGTCCTGGTCCAAAATTCAGACCACTAATCCTGGGAATCTTGGCCTCCCACAGTCCTAGTCCCACACTAATACCATGGAGGCTTCTAAGATACATTAGTATTTAGGAAAAAATATCAGGGGTGTCATGATGTCGTGAGTTTGTATATTAAAATGTTGCTTGATTTATTGTGTAAATATAAATAGTTATTAGGAGTGGGGAGAAAATGAAATGTTGAAGCATATGCTGATTGGTGGAATGTTAGAGGAAATTTGGATGAGACAGTTGGTAAATGACAGCTGGAAGTTCAGTTTGAGTGGAATGTACCTTTAACCTGGGGTTTGAGAAGAATGTGGCTGGAAAAGAGTTTGGAGAAGGGTTTCAGGTAGATTATAGTTAGAGTGAAATAAAGGAGTTTAAAATATGATTGATGAGGATCTGATTTCACCTGAGATGACAGAGTGTTATTTTAAATATTATATATAAATAATCTACCATATTATGTTTAACTTCTGAATGAAGTTTTGCTTTTGTTTTAATAAATTTTATTTTTTATATGTTCCATATGAAACAGCCTTTTTTGCTAAGGCGGCTAAAAGTATTTCTGCTATCTCTGTGAAAGTTATTGCTGTAGAATATGCCGAGGACTCATTTAGTTGACTTCTTCTATGTGCACACATGTATGTATGTGTGTATGTATGTATATATGTATGTATTGTTTTGTCAGATGTAATGGCTTTTAGATAAGTACAATAAACGAAATATGGATATATGTATGAGTTTACATTCATTAATAACATGTGTACTATTATGGAGGCCAGAACTAGCCTTTGGATGGAGGTGGTCACTATAAATGTTTGGCAGTTTAAAACGTGTCTTAATTCTCCAGAAGTAACCTAACTTGGAGACCAAGATCCTATATCAGCAGATAGTGTGCAAAGGCCCACTTAGGTGGAGTTATACCTTGTCTTCTCTCCTAGGCCATTTCCACACTACAGTATTATAGTGCTATTATTCCACTTTCAACATCCTATGGAATCTTGGGGTTTGCAGTTTACGGAGAGGCATTTAGAATTGTCAGCCAGAATGCTCCTGGCCTCAGTAACATCCAACCCCCGAATTATACAGCATTCACACCATGATCTTCCTGGAGAAATTGCTGCTATGCTGGCTGGGAGATCCTGCAAACTATAGTCAAAACCAAGTAAGATTTCCAAGTTCTGTGTGTTGTTCTACATGTGGTCCATCCGTGACATCACTTCATTTTGGGTGTTCTGCCACTGACAGCATGTCCTGGCATGGCTGTCATGATGGAACTTCCACTAGGTCCTAAAATCCCTCAGCCAACATACATTAGTATGATACTTGTGCCCTCAGATCTTTTCTTTAAGGCAATTATTACTCTGTAGTACTTTGATTAAGGGCCCTATCTTTGGATTCAGGGCCCTATCATGCTACACTGTTATAGCACTATTATTCCACTTTAACTGCCCTGGCTGCACCCTTTGGAACTCTGAGGTTTATAGTTTGGTGAGACACTGGAGCTCTCTGTCTGAGAATTCTAAATGCCCCTCCCTAAACTGCAAATCCCATGATATTGCCATAGCAGTTGAAGTGGAATAATAGTGCTATAACAGCGTGGTGTGATAAGGCCCACTGTCCTTACAGTTCCTTATACCTTCCTGCTCAGAAGTAAGTCCACTAGATTATACTGCCAGGTAAATATGTATAGAGCCCTTTTTGCAGCAACCTCCCATCCCTCATTGGGGATGGGAGAAGGACAGGACCACAACAATGTTCTGCATGACATTGTTGCGGTCCCATCCTTTTCCCATCCCCAGGTGGCACAATCATGGATTAAATCATTGAGAAGTTTTCCCTGTCAATGACCTGTATTCATGTCACCATCCTGGACCTACCTGTCCTGCAGAAGCTGCAGAAGTGCAATAGTACTTCCTGCCCCAGCACAGGCTGGGACAGTACCCGGTTGCACTGTGGAAAGAAGAGGTGTGGCTATTGTGCTCCCTTCTGCAGAGAGCCAGCCAGTTATTGAGAGAGGACTCCAGTCGTGCTCCCCTTCCAGCAGAGCTGCTGCAAGGATCCCCACCAGACGTCTTTGCTAAAAGGTAGAGTGTGGAAGTGGCCTTGGACTGGAGCCTTAATACTATCCCCAGTCTAAAACTAAATAATGTGACTGATTCAAACTAAATTGAACTACATTATTATCAGTTGATTATGATTGTCTTACTGATCTGATTTCTCCTTTCAAATTTTTCATACATGTCCTGTTTTATTCTCAAATTCTTCTTTCGATGGATCTATGAATTGTAATAAATGACTGACTAACTGACATTATTGTCCCCTATAAGACTTGCTCAATTCTTCCTATATTTCATTTGTTGTCCATGGATAATATTAAAAATGTGAACTCCACAGGCCACGTAACTGTCTTTGATAGTATACCAACAACAAGAATTTGAATGCAATAGAAAATATGTTTATCTGTTTGTGCAGTTGTCACAGTAGTTTCCTCTAACATTCTGTTAGCCACTTTTAGTGAGAATCATGTATTGCAATTCAGCATAGGGAATAAAACCAAAATGCCACAATGAAGCAAAGGCCATCGTGTGGGAAACATCTAGCTCTTAATGACTCCCACTGCAGCACGAAGAAAACTGATTACCATGTAACTGAAGTCATATGTTTCCTTTGGGAGAACAAACTGTTATTCCCATCATCTATTTGTTCAAACACAAGATAATCCCCTCAGAAATTGCAGCTGAAAGTTTTATACTTCTGAATTTATTATTTATTTCTTTAAATAGCATTCAGTAGGCATATTTAGTAAGCTGTAGTTCAGGACACAGCTATAGCTAAAGTTCTGGCAGAAATACAGAATGTGTAGGCAGGTCTGAAGAGGAGAGAGATGAACAAATTACCAGAGCCCAGTGATCCAAAAGGGGCTTAGGACCCACTTAAGTTGCACAGGATTTGTTTTGGGAACAGAATAGCCCCTTGTCCCATTTCATTAGATCCAGCAAGAACAGGAAGAGTGAGGGGCAGCCATACTCAAAACATACCGACGTCTGAATATTTTGGTACACAGTAAAATGGCCACAACTCACATATCATATCTGGGGAGAGGATATTCTGTTGCAAGTGTGGCTTGTGCCTGCCGTTCCTGCTCTCACCTGTACAGGCTCAGGAATCTAAGTTCAATAGGGCGTGGGAGAGACCTATATTAAGACCATATCAAGAAAAACAAGGTTGTCTCAAGAGTTATAGGCTTCCACAACTTCTTTAAATCTTGTGGGAGCCTGAAACTCTCCTCAGAGTCCCTCCTTTAGGAAGACGTGAGGTTGGCTTTATATAGGCCTGCAGCAAGTGTGCCAGCCAGTCTTGAGTTGGCCTGGCAAGAAAGAGGGCTGTTCTTGATCACTGTTTGAGAACCTACCAACCCTTGCTTAGGGACTTCCCCCTCCAAAAAAACAAAACAACAACAACAACAACAAATATTTAATCAAAACCTGAATCTGCCCTGGCAGCCCTTCACGTACACTCTGGAGTCCAGAGACAGATTTACTACTTTAGTGAGAAGTGGGACAGCATTCTGCACAGTACAGTTAGGAGAGACCATGAGATCCCTCTGGAAGACTAGTATCATTAATGTTCAAAGGATGTGAGCCATTTTGCAATCACAGACCCATACCTCCTAACCTCAGAACTTTAACTTTTCATCCATGGATTTAAATAGAAAGAAAACTCCCCAGATGTAAGGGGAGATTTTGCTACAACACTGCAGCAAGACAAGCTGCAGCAACACTGTGGTCCTTTCTGCACGACAACTGCATCCCAGCATGAAGATGCAAGAAAAGTGATACTGTGATGATGCTTCTGCATGACATCCTTGGCCAGCTGGTACAATGATGAGGTAAATCAGTGACAGAGTTGCTCCATCAATGAGCCCCAATTACATGATGCTCTCATCCTTCCTGGCATGGGGAAGAGCCAGAAGCATGATGGAGGCACTTCCTGCCCCAGTGCAGCATGGGAAAGAGCCTGGCTGCACTACAGAAGGAAGAGGTGCATCCCTCATGCTCCCTTCCACAGGAAGCCGGCCTGGTGTGGAGGGGAGTGTTCCCGTCTGCTTCCAATTTAATTGATTAAACTGTTTGCACCAAACATGCTGAAGAGACAAGTAAGTTGAGCATCAAAATTATTTCACATATTAGGCAAGAAAAACTTGAGATTAACATTGAGTGTACATATGACTAAAAGTCACATCCTCTCCTAGATATGTGGCAAATCTACCTGTGTTATATATGCATAAACATGAATACTAGTTGTTTCATATTGTGCTGGGCTTTCCTTTCCATCAATTGTCCAATTCCAACTGTTGATTTTCAGTACAGTAGATCCATTAGTCAATGGAATTTACATAAATCTTAATTTAACAAGTTCCCATCAGTTCACTGGATTTACTCTAATTGGGACTAAAAGTTAGATTTGAATCAACATATTAAATATCACCATACCTGTTTTCATCTGATTTCAGAACTTAAGCATCATCTGGCCTGGTTAATACTTGAATGGGAGCTCAGCAAGTGATACTAAGTACCTCTAGGTAGAACCAGGAAAGAATAAAACCTGAAATTCTGGACAGCCAGGGCCAACCAGAAAGGACAGTACAGGACTAGACTGAGTAATGAACTGATTTTAGGCCCTTTCCACACGTGGGTAAGGAAATGCGTAGAAATGCTACTCACCGGCTTTTTCATGGGTCCGATCGGGTCCGTCGGGATGAGGAGCAGTGCGAGCTTGTCACTCTGCACTGCTCCAGCGTCCAAAATGGTGGCTTCCAGTTGGTGGAGGCTCTCCACCAACTGGAGAAGCTCGCCAGCCTAAAGCCTGCCCCCGGCAAATCTGCAGGCATGCACTAGTGCGTGCCTGCAGATCTGCACCAGAGCGCGGCGATAGAGCGACACAGAGATGCGGGCTCCATGCTTTTGAAAAACCTCTTAAAAGAGGTTTTTAAAAAGCACGCTGTGCAACTGCTTCCAGTCACTTCAGAGTGGACTGAGGTGGGGAACTACGAAAAGTAGTCCGACCCAGTCCACTCCACGGTGCAGACGACCTCTGTCGGAGGTTGCTCTGCGCTGTTTTAATTGCCTCGTGTGAAAAGGGCCTTAGTATCAGGCAGCTTTTGTTGTTCTGGTTTATTTTAAAAGTTTACTTCTCACTTCCATTGTTTTGGCTTTTACTTCATATCTTTTGCTTTTCTACATCCACTCCTTCCAGAGTCTTATATTTCTCTGGTAGCAACCTTTCAGCTGAATCTTAGAAAAACGTTCCACTTTTTATCTCACATTTCCAGGCAAACTCCTCCTTCTGTTAAGATGTGCAAGATTCACTTGCTTTTACATGCCTTTTCCAATTTATTGTGGTCAAAATAGATGGGGGGTAGGATGTACATGAATTGATCCCCAATTTCTTTTTGATATGGATTAAAGAACCCGCTTTATGTTAGGGGAAACTCCTTATATTAGGTCTAAACCTTGACCAAGGAGAACAGGGTCTGTGACTTTTCTACTGAAATGATTCCAGCCCCATCCCAAACTGCTTGTAATTAAAGAGGGAGATATAGAAACATTCATGTTGTCTAGTCGCATTTCTAGCTTTGTTCTGAGACATTTTAATTTCATCCATATCCCTTCCTCCACTGTTTTCTCTCACCTCTTTTCCTTTCTTTTTCTCATGTGTCTCTTTATGTAGACTGTCAGCCTGCAGGCATGGTTTTGTTCTAATTAATTCCCAGGTACTGTATTATGAAGCACCTAATTTTCTTTGCAGCACTCATTAATACATTATAAATATACCAGTAATACATATTTATGAACTATTACACCTGTTTATTGCGTTCTTCCATTAGATTTTTCAGTGCACACTTTATACATCCTGAAAAGAAGTGTAAAGAGGATCTCAAACTAGTTGTGTTCAATGAAATATTTTTTAAACAAAAGCTAAAAATGGTACGCTGAGTACACTGCCCGTGGTGTGTTGGCAATTATGGCCCCTACTAGGTCAATGGTTCTATGTGCTGTCTCTTTCAACAACTTGCTATAGCAGCTCCACTTTGTGCTAGCAAACTTGTGTCTGACCTTTATCTCTTCAGATTCAGGGTGGAGCCTTACATGATTTATGCTTCGTTCATATTTGTGTGATTTTCTCTATAGTGATAAGAATTTTTGTTCATATGAAACTAGACAAGAGAAGGCTCTAATCTAGCCTTCTCCTTGTACTTTTTTTACCCCCAAAATGGGTGAGTTCATTATTATACTGAGTAATAATACTCTGTAATGAGAAATCTGAAGGAATCTGACATAGATGGACATGTAATGCTTTGGTGAGAACTCAGCATTATATCATATTGTGTTTCTCAGAAGGAGTGCCTCAGTTTTAATCTGTGTTATCTAATCCCCTTGTGTCTATATTACCACAGTTGGAAAAACAAATGGGGACATAAGAGAACAGTGAACACTAGCTCACACAAAAATGCTCTGTGACTAAACCACTTCAGATCCTGGAGGTTAATAATAGTGAAGTGAAATACCATCAATTTATTCCACCAACATCCATCACCTAAAGTTATTAAATCTACATCTATCATTTGATATAATAGAAATAAAGTCATTGTAATAAAATGCTGTCAGAAGATCAATATCCTTGAAAATAAATGTCTTTGACTTCATGAAAGTGTTTACAGTACTTTATAGCAAGATATAATTTTCTTTATAGAGTGACCAACACTGGTGTGAAGGTAAGATTAAGGGAAACAGTGAGGGTAGTATGTTCCCATTACTTCTTATAAGTACAAGTGACTGGCAGTGTTCATGCACAGTTGCTAGGGGCAACATGGTTACTGATGGAGAACTGTGCCCCAACTTCAGCTATGCGAGGCTATCCTACTACAGTGAGTAATATCTGTTCATTCATTTAATCCTGCATTGTATAATCTGGAAGCAATTCTGCAAAAATCCCAAGTAGAAGCTTTCTGTGCTTGAGCCTCTAGATACACACCTACCCATCTGATCCCAGGTGAATCAGCAGGATGTCTTATCAACCATAAAGACATTCTTTCTCTTTTTCTCTCCTACTTTCTCTCTCTTTCTCTTTAATGAAGTTGCACACAGTATGGTCAATAACTTTCAGAATTTTAAAAATCAAAAAGAGAGGCTGAGAAACTGTGTACAAGTGTTTACATGAAAACATCATTTCATTGTTCTTTGGGGACCCCCAAATTTCCCTTGTTGTCAAATGCAGTGATGACAGATGTGTTCCCCATTACTGGCAGGTGACACTTCTCACCATCTTTTCATCACCCTACAGGCAGGTAGGAAGAATTGTTCTTACTGTAATATAGACAATGCCATGTTGTTAGACTGATGATTGCCAGCAATGTTTATTTTTTTTTTAGGAGGGGGACAAGGGGACAAGGTAATCCATTGAAGGAAAAGGCTTTGTAGCACTCTAAATATTGACAAAGACATAATCTTTTGCAGACTCTCAAAGGCATATGCTTTTTTAGTATGCAGTCCATTTCATGAGATTCATCTACTAGTCACGTTAAGTTTCTTAGTCTAGAATGCATTGTAAGATTCTTTGTAGCTAATATTTGTTGTGCTCATATTGTAAGAAAGAGTATTGCACTCCCTGAACTTCTCTTATTTCTGTGTAATGACCCCAGCCTCAAAAATGACAACTCAGTTTAGTCTGGGGCTGCTGTATAACGCGTTGGGGAACTGGGCTGAGTTCCTGAACAGAACATGGAACTAGAAATTCAGAGAATGAGGAAGCCAATCCAGAATTCTTGCAGATGCCTGTGAAGTCCTCATCTTCTAGAGATGACTGAGATTTTTTTTTAATTGTATCCTTAAGTTAAACCGCCCAAATTAAAGTGTGGATTGGAACACAACTCTCTTTTAGAATTTACACAACAATAATTTTACATGGTGATCTGAGGGCAGTCTTAAAAGAAAAAGAACTTTCTTAAAACATATGACAACTGTTCAGCCTGTTAAAGAGGGAGCAGGGTTGGTGATGGGATGGGAGACTTTCTCTTTCTCTCCCAAGAACATCATTCAGAAAATAAATGGCTGTGCCATGGACTTTGTGTGTAATTGCTTATAGTGGTTGTTATCTATAAATGGTCCTCTTTACAAACACATGAAAAAGTGATGTGGGCTGTATTTATACTGGTGTATATTTCCCTTTGCTCAGCAACCCAGGAAAGAGGCTACAGAAATGAGGCAAATACGTACCTTAGGCAAGGGGGTGGAGTTTGGCAGAGGAAGATGGGAGCACACTTTTTTTCAGTGCAAGTTGTTCCCTTTGGAGCTTTCAGGCACTATGCTATATTATGCCTTGCCAATTACTGCCTGCAGATGGGATAGAACACCCTGAGGATCCCACATTCTCCACCACACCAGTCTGGGATGCAGCATACAGGAACATAGAAACCTTAGGAACATAAAGGTAAACTGCTGGAGCACATATTTCTGTGCAAGGTTATTTCACTCCTCAGTAAACTCCACACCATTACTGGAGAAATACTGTTTCCTGAGCCAAGACTTCTGATTAACCTTATCCTGTCTCCTGTGTCTAAAATGTTCTGACTGAAGTACTGATATTGGCTTCCACTGCATATCACGTTATTGCCTACCTGATTGCTGAATCCTTTTGCCATGGGAGGAATTTTGTGGTCTGTAAACTGAAAGCTTCCCTCAGGGCTATGTTTGCAGTTCTTGAACATCTGGACTACTTATAGACCCTTATAAAAAGACACAAACACACACAATATTTTTCCTTCTAAAAGCATCCAAGAATGGCAGCTTTGCTTTGTATTGCTCATCTAGTCCAAGGGTCTAAAAAAATTAAACTGAATATGACTTCTAGCTGTTTCTGGTTTCTTTTCACTTTTTCATTAAAGGAGAATTCTGAGACTGTTTTGATACACATTGATTCCTGACACCCTGACATCAGGAGATTCTCCACAACCACTTTAGTTTATTTCTAGTCAGCTACATTGGTGCATTTCAGCCTAAGCCCTCCATCTCTTGGCACTGTCTCCTCTGCAAGTATCAGCAAGTAGGCTGCAACCACTTTGGGAACCTGGCTGTAACTCGGTTGTTTTGGTACAAATATCCATAACCTAGTCAACAATCCAAGGTTATGTTTTAGTGTGACTCAGAATCCTAGCATGAATTATGGTTACTAGAGATCTACCTCATTAGGATATAAGCTGAAAAACTGCGTATCTGTTTTCTGTTCCTTTTTGTAAATAGCAAAAATTCCTTTTGCTCTGTCCCTATACTGTTTAACATCTACATGAAACTTCTGGGAGATGTCATCCAGAGTTCTGGGGTTCAGTGTCACCAATATGTTGATGACTCCCAACTCTTTTTCCTTTCCATCTGATTCCAAGGAAGCTGTCTCAGTACTGAACCAATGTCTATTGTCAGTAATAGATTGAATGAGGGCACACAAGTTGAAGCTTAATCCAGACAAGACAGAAGTGTTCTTGATCAGGGAAGGCAGATCAGGGGATAGGGACTTTGCCTGTGCTGAATGGGGCTATGCTCCCCCTGAAATCTCAGGATCACATCCTTGATGTTCTCCTGGATTCAGCTCTGAGCCTGGAGGCCCAGGTCTCAGCCGTGGCGAGGAGTGCATCTGCACAGTTAAAACTTGTGCAGCAGCTATGCCTGTTCCTTGAGACATCAGAGTGACAGATGCCTTGATTACATCTTGGTTGGACTACTGTAACACAGTCTATGCAGGACTGGCTTTGGAAACTGTTCAGAAACTCCAGCAGATTCAAAATGCAGCGGCTAGAATGCTGACCAGGGCCAGTTACAGGGAACACACAACTCCCTTGTTAAAACAGCTTTACTGGCTACCTATTCATTTCTGGGCACAAGTCAATTTGCTGGTCATGACCTATAAAACAGCTAAGGTCCAGACTATTTGAAAAATTGTTATCTCCCTTTCTGAACCTGTTAGAGTCCTTAAATCTGCGTGGAAAGGCTTTCTCTTGGTCCCACCACCATCCCAGGCTCTCCTGGTAAGGACATGGGAGAGATCCTTCTCAGTGGCTGCTCCCACCCTGTGGAACACTTTTCCATGGGAGGTTAGGCTAGGCTAGCCCCCACCCTACTTTCCTTTTGTAGGAAGGTATTTAATGGTTGAGCTGGAGACCTTTTACTTATTAGTTGGTTGTTGTTGTTTTTTTTAAAAAAAATCTATTTCTGGTTTTATAATTTCATATGTTTTTTAATGTTTTAATTGTTTTTATGGGTTTTTTTTAACCTTTTGCAAGTCTCCTTGGGTCCCATCTTGGGAGAAGAAGTGGCGTAAAAATTCAATAAAAATAAACAAATAAATAAATACATAAATAAATATTCACACTATTCTACTGCTCAGGGCCCTTTTGCTCCGTCTATCTTAATTCCCTTGGTACTTCTTCCACCCTTTTGCTCCATCTATCTTAATTCCCTTGGTACTTCTTCCAGTTGCTGATATTTGTCCTTATTTATTGGCCCCAGTGACTTTGTTAATCACATTACAATGCTTCATTTGCAATAATTATGTGATAGATCCCCATAAAGAAAATACCATAGGTAGCCATAGTCAACTGAGGTCTAGTGAGTGTGAAGGAGAAAAAAAATGGTACAATATTGGAACAAAATAATGCTGAATAGTATTAACATAAAACAAATTTTTGATCAGGGGGATGTTTAATGAATTTGTTCATCTGTGTTGAATATATTACTTTCAAAACAAATATTGAAATTAAATAATTTTTTGGTGTACCTTACTAAAGCTGTAGTATTAACTTTGGCTTTTCTGTGACTAAAGAAATTGTCTAATGAAAAGCATGTCCACTTTATATTGTGAAGTGATGATTTGAACAGCACTAAGGTAAGCTTTTGAGAATAATTTGTGTGCTTTTCTCACAGCCCTTATTCTGCATGAATTGCTTTGCCATTCTGTCAATAATATTCATGAATATATACTGAGAATTTACTAATGAAACAGTTAATGTCAACAACCTTAATGCACTAGAATAGGAATAGAAAATGAAAGCAAGTGCAGCATGCTTTGAGTGGTATTTACTGTATTGGAATCATTTCCATATTGACTGGTTAGAGTTGTGTTGCTCTATTTATAAGATCTGTGAAGGTCTTTTCCTTAGTAGTAGATATAGGAAAAACAACTACTGAATTGAGAATTAAAACAGGAGAGGAATGTCTGCTTTCTGGGGAAAAAGAGTAAAACATACAGAAGAAGGAACTGTCTTTCCCCTTTCTCTTTCTTTCAAAATAAGAACACATTTTTGAAACTAATAAATGGACTATCTGTACTTTAGAACGACCACAGTTTGCACACTGAAAAAGCTTAATAGAGAAACCTCTAGTGGAAACCTGAATCTTTTATTCTGTTGCCTTTTATTTTCATTCCTGAGGTGTAGGTTCATCATTTTTTAATGTGAATGAGCAATTGGAGATGAAGCAGGCCACTGGAGTCTAAAAGTTTGTGTTTTTCTATTACCTATTGTCCATTCAAAATGCAACAGTTTGGGTCCAGACTAAAATAGCCACACAACAGTCTCCTTGAAATCAGTGTCAAAGTTTAGTCATGACAAACTTTCTTACATGCGAATAACAGGAGGCAGACTTCATTTTCACTACAATTCATCAAGTATATAGTAATCAAATGCTGAAAACTCAAGAAGTACAGCTGCAAGTTTGATCAGGCACATAGGCCATTTCCGCATTACACTGTTATAGTACTATTATTCCACTCTCAACATCCTATGGAATCCTGGGGTTTGCACTTCAGGGAGATACATTTAGAATTCTCAACCAGAGAGCTCTTTGGCCTCAGTACACTACAAACACCAGAATGTGTGGGTCCTGTGGATGTTGAAACTGGAATAATAGCACTATAACAGTGTAGTGCGGAAATGGCCATAGTTTCCTATCTCCCTACTTTCTCAGAAGGGAGTATTTGGTATCTGAATGAAGCTTAAGGAAAGTGCATGAAGCGGAACGCCTGCTGCTTCTTATAGCTGTACCATGAAGGCCACAGAAAACTGTACACAATACAACATGGGGAGAAATCTGCCAGTTACTTGAAAAGATGTAGCAGATGGGAAGAATTACCTATAGTAATATCAAAAATAAACGTGGGGTGAATATTTCTCTCACACAGCTGCACACGTTTAAAGACAGATTGAACACATCTTTGGTATAACATGAGAACTTGGGGGAAAAGTATTGTTTGGACTATAACTCTCATACTTTCCCAGCCAGGGTGGCCAATTGTAGTCCCAGGAGGTCCTAGACTAAAGGATGTCTGCACTGTTGTGCACCAGCTATCAGAAAACAACTGGATCTCTCTCAGTTATCCCCACCTTCCCCCAGCTATGGCCCTGGAGGAAGTTAAAAGGGTCCTCACCCAGGTCAGGCTTTTGACAAAAATTAGCTTCATTGGCAGTTCACAACTCTTGAGAAGCTCTTTCTTTCACACACACACTTTGTTCCATCTTTTCTCTCTTAGCAGTGTCTCTCCAGTCCCTACCCTGGAGACAGACCTTCAGCCATGTGAACCAAAATTTGGAAATGGGGGATATGAAAACAGCTTTGCAAGTGGACTCAGCACAGGTTCCTGTCTCTCTTTCCCTCCCTTATACACTCACACAGCTCAAATGAGATTTTTAATATTTTCTTAATGCAACATGCTTCCTATTTCACACCAGTTAAACATTGGGAAATCGACACAAGAACACACAAAACATGAAAGCAAATTTAGGGAAAAAAATCATTCATAAAGATAAATATCATTCATATCACCCCAGAAGAACTAGATGGTAATGTAATTAGTATCACTTGATGGTGATATATGAAGTAAGCTGAAAAAAAATCCAAGAACAATTACCACATAAACTGTTCCTTTAGATCTCTTGGTAACTCTTTAGCTTAGAAGCTAAAAAAAAACAAAACACTAATCACTTAATTGGTCTCCCATTACACAGTAGTTACCATGTAAAGTAGGTGGCACTCAGCTAACTAATCAGGTGTGATTACAGTTTTACAGCTCACATATTTGTTCCCTGTGTTTTGTTTTGCTTTAAATAAAAGCTTTGCTCCATGTTGCACAAATTGTCTCTAAAGCAACAGAAAGAAAGAAAAAATAGAGAGAGATAGAGAGAGATAAAGGACAGTTCAGTAAATCTATAGAAGGAAATGATGAACTCTAGAATGTACAATTGGGCATAACGTAATGGTGGAGTATTCATTACTAAAAACAGCTCAATAATTTTTTAAATCAAAATCCCCCTAGACATTCCAATTCAGGCTTTCAATTCTGTTTTTAAAATTGTCTCCACATTCCAAAGAGGTATGTAGTACCAGAGACTGAAGTCTGTGCTGAAGAGGAATAGGGATGTGCTAAGCCTTTTTAGACATACAGAAAAAATAAAGTTTTCTGAACTAAAGCCAAAGTTGGCAGTGTATACTGAATTTTAGATGCCCTGGACCCACACAACAGCAGCAGCAGCAGCAATATTATTAGCAACAACAAACATTTCATAGAAGAGATGAGAGAAACTTTACTTATGGAATGTCACTTTGGTAGGCACAAAGGAAGTCTTTTTGTGCAGGTGCATGTTTCTGTTTTGTTGGGAAATAGTCAAAGGAATTTTTCACACATCTTACATTCCACATAATATGTCAATTATAGACTGTGTTGCTTTATATGTACTTAGATATAAACGTACATGTGTGATGATGTGGATATGTTTACCTTGCACACAGACAATTGATATGTGCTAGGGATGGAAATAATATTCAAAATTATTCAAAAACTGGTTGAAAACAGGTTTTTCATATGTCAAGAAAAACTGATAAGAAGAATTCTAAACTGATGAGAAGCTTTGTAGTTTGGGACATGTTCTGTGCAAAATTTGTATGTGGTTGTTTTGATAGAAAATAGAATTTTCTTCAGGGGAAAAGCATTTTTCACATGGAAAATAATGTTTCAATGCAGAAGTGTTAATTCCACAGCATAAGATGTTTTCTGCACACAAAAAAGCTGTATTTGAGAATTTGTACTGTGTATAGTTTGCACAGGAATTTGCCTGGAAATCAATATTTTCTGCACATAATATTTCCACATTGAAACACTATTTTCTACACAGAAGTGATGCTTTCTGTGCAGAAAATGTTTTTTTTTCCTCCACAAAGTAACCATGTGCAAATTTTGTGGAGAATAAATCCTGAGTTGTGAACAGCCTTCAAAACCTGTGTGGTTTGCGGGGACTTTCTTGCAGCAGGAAGAAAATTGCTGAAATTACTTCTAGCTTCTTTTGAGAAGAAATTTAGTGAAGAATTAGACCCATAACTTACACACTATAACATGTTGTTTATTGTTGTATGCCTGCAAGTCATTTCTGATTTATGCCAACCCTCTGGTAGACTTATCCTGTGGTGTTCTTGGCAAGATTTGTTCAGGGTGGGTTTTCCTTTGCTTTCCTCTGAGGCTGAGAGAGTGTGACTTATCCAAGGTAACCCAGTAGGTTTTAATGCCTGAGCTAGGATTTGACTCTGGTCTCCCAGTGTCCTAATCCAGCACCCAAACTACTATACTATGCTGTTCTTATTTACATGTAATCATTTGTTTATACATCATAGCATATACACATGTTCATATGAGAAAACCTGTTCAGATATTCTAAAGAGCTGTGGGGGCAATATGACTAAGAAAGCAGCAAAGCATGATAGCCCTATCTCTCTCAATTTTTACTCCCAGTGCATTAAGAGGGAAAGAAGATAGCATTTTTCAAGTGTATGTGAAGGATCAATAACGTTCACGCACACTGGCCCTAACATTAGGAAGATATCTATGACAGGGGTTGTTGGAAGCATCAGTGGCACTTTTCCAGCTATTCCTTTCCATCCGTTCCATGGACAAGTGCCCTTTCTTGAAGAACAGCCTGCCCTCCCATGGGGCTGCTGCCACAGTATCTCTACACTGGTCCTATTACAGACATACAGAAATTATACAGAAATAAGACTCAATTGTCAATCCAATCAGATTCTGTATGTGAAATGGCACAAACTTCACATTGTTTTTTGGCTTCAGACAAAAAAATGTCTCAGTCCAGCACTGACTAGAATGACAGATTCTGTTATCTATATTCTGAGAATTAGGTACACAAAATTTCCAGTGATTAAGAGACCTTGGACTACTTAAGGAGAAAATTTCGATTTTTTGTTTGCAAGTGTCATATCCTTTTAGAATCACATGACTTTGTATTTACTCTGGAATACAAAGTGGCCAAAGGAAAGATGCTTCAATAGTAGACAGATGTCTCATCCCAAAATAATATTGCTCTTATTCTTCTAATGTAATTCAGATACTATGCACCCTAGTTTAATGATAGCTTCAATTCTGGTTCCATTATATTTTGAACATCTAGGACAACAGAACCAAGGATTGCTTTTCCTCTAAATAATCATAATGGTCAATATACATGAACCCCCAAAAATACAAGGGTCTGCATTTGTAATATGCCTTCTGTAGAAGATGACATTGTGGTCGTCGTCATCATGATCATGATCATTGTTGTCATCATTACCATCACGATTGCCATTACCATCACCATTGTTTATACTCTACCTCTTCCTAAGTTTGGGATACAAGGCAGCTTACAAATTAAAATTCTGTAGTTAAAAGCACACAAGATTCAAATATTAAACTCTTAGCAATATTAAAACAATGTGAAACATACACTTAAAATTAATAAAAAGAAGTTAAAAATCAATATAATTTAAAACAATACAGCACTCTTTTAAATGCCCTTTATTTAAAAACCATCAGTTCTAAAAGCCTGTTGGAAGGAGGCGAGCAAGTAGAAGACACGCTAGCCATCATAAAGAAGGAATTCCAGAGCCCAGGGCAAGCTGCTGAGAAGGCCCTATTCTGTGTACTGATCAACTGTACCCGTAAAAGTGGTGGGCCAGAGAAAACCTAGGGCGCTTCTTAACTGAAAGTAAATTGTGTGCTGATTTGCATACTGAATATGCTGAAATGGAAACCTTTTAAGCATAAACAGATGTATTTGATTGGTCAGAGACGATATATTATGTTTGGAGTAGTTTAGATTTATTGTATTGGTACTGAAAAAGAAACATCCTAAACTGAGTGAAAAATAAATATTATCAGAGTAAGATTGAATCAGACTGTCTTTTATTTTTCTTTGTTTATTATTTTATGTTCTGTTTACATCATGTTTTATGCCTGCATGAAAATCATAACATCGTGGGTTATGTATGATGGCTTTTTGCTGATTGTATAATCAAGTGTAATACCTGGTAACTATATGGAGACAGAATTCAACTTAACCCATTTCAAGAGCTGGTGTGGAAAAAAATTATAACTTCATTTTCCTATAGTAATTAGGGTGCATTTTGTACTGTGCATTCCATATTTCAGATTCCTCAGTGATATAAATGTTCCTTAATTGTTTTGATTTTTCTTGAATCAGTTAAAGTAATTCGGCCTCTGTTATGCACATGTAGAAGAATATGTCTTGTTCCTTTTTTATTTTATTTTTTCCCTCTCCTGTTCCCAGAACTGTTTCAGGCATGTCAAGGAACATCACATTTCCTATCTCTTAGATATTTTGTCTTTTTCAGTTTTGCTTATATTATGAGGGTATCAAATACTCGTATAGATGATTAGTAAATGTAAAATGTTTCATGTTCAGAAATTAGATTATCTCCAGGTAATGCTTTCTATGTAAGCATGTTAAATATTTTGGAGTCCCATTCAGATGACAACTGTAGAAATTCAAAAGAAGCTAAAAAAAACAGTAACAATTCTCAGATGAACAGTCCACATGCCTCCACTAAATTTACCTAAGGAACAATTTGGAGGTGCTGACTAGAGGACTATTGGTGATTAAAGGAAATGTAAAATAGCCTCATTAAGACTGGACACTTTTCTGGGAAATTTTGGCATACTTTTTTGGTTGTACTCCAGCCTGTGTTTGTGGCCTCCACATGTTTCAATGATTTTATTGAAGTCAGAGATACACTAAACAATCCCCTGCAGTTTTTGTGAATACTACTAAAACACTGCTGGCAGAGTAAGTCTTCCCCCCCTTCTCATCATTGCCAAAAGTAATCATGAAACCCTGTGTGTAGTTTCAGAGCAAGTCTAATTAAAATACATTCTCAGACCTCAAGGTATCGTGTATCCAGAAGCCTTAAAAACCTCAGTGAAAAAAATAACTAAGTAGTAGATTTTTTTTTAAAAAATGTGAATCTTCTGGCAGAGAAAAAAGAAGGGAAGGAGAGAAATAAGTAAGAAGGTTCTTTAAAGTAAGTATTTCTTGACCTTACCACAAACACGATCAAATTCTTATTCTGTTATCCTAATAAAAAAAATGTCTGGACTATTGCACACATAAACCTCAAAAATGAAGAACAGAGGAAAAAACTTTCTTTAAACTAGCAATTCTTTCTGGCACTGTCATCCTTTAAAAATGATGAAGAACATTTAATAGCCAAGAATGTCACTATATCCTTTGGAAAGAGCTAGGAATTATGTCTTCAATAGCCAGCTAGAAAGCAAGGTACACATTTGCCAATCACGTCTTTGATGGCCTCAGATTTTATACACAATATCTACTGAAGAAAAGAAACTATATGATTGGTAGGTAAGATTCTCATGCTGAAAGGTGGAAAAGGGACAGTTAATAATAGTTAGGGATGTTTCTTTTAAAAAAAAACACTTTAGGTGAATGGTAATTCACAGGATAGTACTGTCTTCAGCTGGCATAAGGAACAGGGTTTTACAATCACGAAGAAATAAATGAAATTGTAGAAACTACCCTTGTCAATCAAAATTTATCAGCAATTTTAAATAGCTTAAACTATTCTCTCAGTCTTGGATCTCAGAACTGTTTCAGATCTTACAGTATAAAGACATAGGCAATTTCCTCATGGTGTTGCTAAAACGTAGTAGACGGTTGTATTCGTTTCAGAGGCTGTGATTCTGTTACCTTGATTTCTGGAGGTCCCTGGGGGATACCTGGATTTTACAAAGGTTAGGGAAATTAGCAGATCACGGCTTGGCAAAACGGAGGGCAGGGCAATGCAGCGAGTTCTTTTATGCTATCTTTACAGGGTCAGACTGCATGAGAAAGCGAGAAGTCAAGTGTCCTTTAAATGGTCTTTTGTTTAGTAGAATTGGCAAAATTTTCTCTCTCTCACACACAAAGCATTCAGTCACACAAGCACACAAGGACTACTGAGGTTGAAAATCTTAAGACTGGGAAGAGTTGAAGGGACAAAAGTGAATATACTGCACCTGATCTTGAAGGCTGCTGTTTCAGGAAAACACAAGAACAGATTATCAGACAAAGAGACAGAGTGAGCTAGCCCAAGAGAGAGAGAGAGAGAGACCCCCCAAACAGAACCCAATTATAGGGCAGAATGTCCCCGGGGGGGGCAGGCCCTTTTCCTAGGAAAAGACAGAAACTGGATTATGCAGATGGACCTCAGATTTGTAGTTACTGCGATTTGTGATCTCTAACTTCATTCAGGAGACACTTAGTCTCTCAAGGTATCAAAGTTGCAGTTTCATTTGAAAGGTATACATGCCTTTCTGAGGTCTTTCTCTGGATACGTGACTGGTGGCTACTTGGTCATACCTACGCCAAGGGGGGTTTCAGTCTTTTAGACCTGGATATCTACATTTCCATCTGGCTAACCTCTGGCTCAATGAACACCAAATAATTCTCTTCCCCAAGATAGGGTCTGTCAACAGGCAATAAATATCTCACTCCTGCTGTCAGCTGATTGTGATTATAAACCATGGGTAACAGTTCCATATGATGTCATAGCAATCCAGTAGCCATCCAGTCTAAAAGGAGCAGCTAGGATACATTATTTGAACTATGGAAAAAATCCGTTTTGTACCACTTCATCTGCATATATCCCATATGCTGCCTAAATGAGGAAATGTTAAATGTGCTTTACTGTGCATTAAGAAAATGGTAGTGCTGGCAGGAAGCCAATCAGGGCTGGTGAGGTGGGGAAAAATTGGAAGAGACACTCCACTTCAATTTTCATTAATGGTGGGAGTTGCGGAACATGGTGTCACTACTGCATTTCAAGAGAGTCTGCTTTAACTATGGAAAATATCCATTTATGATGTCTCATGTGGAAAGGAGCACATGAGCACATCTGTTACAATGTGCAAGAAACTTGTATGAATGAGTAATATTCAAGAGTATTCAGGTACACCCCAGACATGAGTTGTGGTTTTCTCAGACTTAATGTGCTTCATAGAATCACAGAGATAGTTACACATTGATTGTCACCCACTGATGACTGCGGCATTGTGGATATTTGAATGAGTGAATGAAATGCCACTACTAGAATTGTCATATTTCTGCTCAAAAACCAGAAGAATTCATCTATCCATCAAAAACACATACTAATGTGTACCATTTAGAACAAAAGATGCTACAACTATAAAGTGCTCAGGAGAAAGATACCTGACAAGCAAGGAGATAAAAGATTACTGAAGGCAGTGAACCAAGGTACATACTGTAGAAGAAAATAATAAATCAATTGGCACAAGTCTGGAAAGGTCAAGTAGCTAGTTAGCTCCTTCTACGTGTGTTTGGACATTAACAGGTATGGCATAAGATGGATGAATAGACAATGTTTCCTAAAACACTAATGTGATGTCAGCAGATACATTTCTATTACTGTGAATTCATTACCCAATAGAAAACACACTATTCAGATGATGGCAGTGTAAATATATCACTACTGAAGATACTATGAGAGTAAAAATGTTACTTAAGTGTTGAAAGTACTGAAGAATTGAGAATATGTGATTTCTTTTCATTTTTATTTGTTCTTTTATTTTATTTTTTTTGTCACTAGCTAAATTACTTTTAGATAGTAAAACACATCTCTGGATACAATCCCTTATATTGGCAAACTTCAAGTAATAACCAAATGAAACACATTGTTCAGAATCAATACTGCATTTTCTACAGCTTTCAAGCACATGATGAAATACTCAATGGAATATGTGCATGCAATTGTTGCACCACATTAAGCTTTCATGTTTTATTTAATAAAGAGAGAAAGAGAGTTTGTCAAGGGTGTAAAATGTGTTTCAAGAGAACCTGCAAATATTTTTATTCAGAAACCTTTTTAATTTAAAATGTCTATTAGATAAACAAGTGAAATCTTAGTGTGTCATGCCAGGCCTTCTAAGGCTACACAGACAATTAGAATGCTGATACTCTGATGTCAGAAACAAACAATTTCTTCAGCACTGGTTAAGAACAGGCACTATTTGCATTTCATAACCAGAAAATGCTTCTCAGATATTGGCAACTGAACCATTCATTTTTAGAACATTTGGGGATGTTGCCCCACTGGTAAACCCTGTCCCGGGGTCTACAACTTTGATATAAAATGTAATCTAACACACCAGAGAGGTCACCTGGATGAGCACATAGGCAGCAATGGTCATATGATTGGAAAACCAGGCCGGGCCAGTAAACTCCCCCATCACGTAGCCACAGGAAACCTCAAGCTGTGCCAACCCACGGTGGACAAAAGGTCCTCAGCCTTTGAGGAGGCAACTTGAAGGGATTAAGGTGCTTTCCCACAAGTTAGGCACTGGTAGCAATAAAATCTTATCAGACAAGGACCATCTACATAAACTCACACTGCAACCCAAAGTGGCAAAACTTTGGTAACACCTTGTTATCTTCTAATATCAAAGAAGATGCCGGTGTGGTGTTGTATTTCTGTTGCCATTCTCTTTGTTCTCCCTGGGAGAAGATTTGCCCTCGAGGTGCATTTTCGCTATAAATGGTCCCCGTTTTTGGTTGGATCTAGGGATAACTTCCAGTCATACCAACAGACCGTTCCCCCCCCCCCCATCAGCCAAGTAATCACCTCAGTGTCCTTCCACTGAGCTTTACTTCTTTCGCTGCTTTCTTGGACCAAGGACTTCAGGAAAAGGTGCAGTATCACCCAAACTACAAATCCTCTAATAATCCCCCTATCTAATTTCCACTCTTTGCCTTTCTATAGGGCTTGAATGCATGTGTGGGTGTATGCATTGATGCGTGATAGTTACGTTCAATAAAGTCATTTATTGGATTTTTTTGTGTGGTTTTTGGCTTGGCCTGACCCCGTAAAAATTGGGTAAAAGATCTCACTAGGTTACCCTGCCTCTCGTAGTGCTATTGCTTGTGCTCTGTTGAGTTTAACTTGCCCATCACTTGGAGTACATCAAGACGTCTCTTGGGGACCCCCAAAATTTCAGGGTAACAGGGAGACTGACTGATGGAAAATGTTGCTGCTTTGTAGGTTCTCATTTCCTAACTTTCAACAGGATGCTAGATCTAAGTGCAAACATAATTGAAGAGAAGCTATGTAGGGAATGTAAGAGGACTGTAGGACAGCCAGAGAAAAAATGGGAAAGGAATACAGAACACATGGGAAGAGCTCCTGATTAGAAAACAGAAGAGGAAAATGGAGGAAACAGAACAGAAGGTGAATGTTGAGAATGTGGACATTGTTGAAAGTGTGAGAGGAAAAAGAAGATTTTGAAAACAGTGAGATGAGAGGATAAGATAAGGGAAAGACATAGAGAGATGAAACAGCTGAGGAGAAATGGGAAGGGAAAGTTCAAAAGTGTCTTCTCCAAAAAGTAATAAAAGTGGTAATATTCATAAAATCAGGGATCATTTTGTAAATAATATAATTAATTTTCTACATATTAGCAGAGATATCTCTTTTAAAAAACACAAATGGAAAATGATATCCTAAAATATTTTGGTTGTTTTTGTTTCTGTTTTTTACAGGTTTATATGGATATCTCTATTCTTGATTAAAAAAAAAAATTCTTCCAAAAAGAACCTCCTTAACTATTATTGGGTTTTTTGTGAGTTTATGTACAGTTTCAATATAGAATTTATTATTCCGACTATATCCCACTCATACATGCACAAGAGCATACATTTATTTATTTTATTTATTTAAAGTGTTTCTGCATTGCCTTCTGTCCCACAAGGCTTCCTGAAGTGATAAACAAATAAAAACTAATTAAAACAATGCAGAAATGAAAACATTTAAAACACATTAAAATACTCTTTAAAAAAAATACCTAAAACCAATTTAAAACCTATCCTATTATTTAATCATTAATTTAACAATTTAAACTCTTTTGGGCTTTAGTAAATGACTTGATCACGATTATTTAGGATTATTGGAAACTAATAGATTCATTTTTTTTTCCACTAAAGAACTGTTTTATCTATCTTTTTTCCACGAGTTGTGCTTATTGGTGCTTCTACTATTGTAAACAATAAAGAAGAGAAAGAGATTTGTTACTTCTTGGCTTGAATAACCTGGTAGCCTCCTGCATGTATGAAACAACGCCCCTCCCAGGAAACAAAGGAGACCAAGTAAGGTGCACTATCTGTTTCTTAAAATACTTCTGACTGAGAATAAAATATTTCTTCCTATGGGTTATCATTTTTTTTAAAAAAAAATTATATCATTCATATATTTAAAATACTGTGTTTTACTGAGAATTTTTATTGAGTGTTGGACTAGGACACTGGAAGACCAGGGTGCAAATCCCTGCCTGGCCATGAAAACCCACTCTCAGCCTCAGAGGAAGACAAAGGCAAACCCCCTCTGAATGAATTCTGCCAAGAAAGCCCAGTGGTAGATTCATCTTAGGGTCCCTATAAGTCAGAAATAACTTGAAGGCACAAAAACAATAACAACTGATTTTAGTATGGTGGGCCTGACGTTACTTTATATTTCTATATACTTTTTTCTCCTTTTAACCTTCATCCTTCTTCTGTGTTCAATCTTTTCCAATCTTACTAAGTCCCTTTAATGATCGGGTGGGTGAAGAACAGAGTTTTCCAAAATCCATATGGCTGTTTCCTTCTCTCCAGAGTTCAAAACAAGGATCGGGATATAAAATCACAGAAAAATATGTTTCACTTTTGTTCCAGAGGACTATTAACATAGTAGAGTTGATTTAAGTGTAATAAACATATGTGTTTATCTAAATTGATGAAGAATTGAATTCATAGCCCCCAGTTACCACGAAGTATGACTGGAAAAAATTGGTAACATTGTGTTCCTTGTCATTGTCACAATATTGCCTAGTTTGCAATATTACTGTTGTCATATTTGAAAACTACCACAAGGATTCCACCAATGGAATGCTGTACAAATGTTTTAACCATCTAACTAACTACATAATCATCATCACTGCCATGTCTGCCTATATTTAGTAGTTCATCATCTGGGCTCTAGACCTAGTTCCAGCCTTACTTTTCTTTTGAGCTTATTTTTCTTTTCTTTTCTTTTTCCTATTCCATTTCCTTTCTACCTCTCCCATTCCCTCTTGGCTTCTTCTTTTTATTTTTTATATATGTATGTATGTATGTATGTATGTATGTATGTATGTATGTATATTTCGTTCCATCTTTCAAGCTCTCTTACTTTCTTCAGACTTATCTACTATAGCCTGGTTCCTTTAGTCATCTCTTACAGAAGCCAATTTTCAAACATTCTTATTATAGACCACTTAATTCCCTCAGCTGTCAGAATATTTGTAAATATTCCATTATGCTGATGTAGCCTAGTTGGTAATTTCCAAAGCCTTCATTATTACCAAAGGCATAAATACATTTTAGAATATAGATATATCATCTTACTTCTTTTCAAATTAAATTCTAGCTATAGAGTACATTCAAAACATCTTTAAAATAATAAGTTTACCACTCGGTGTGGAATCAGAATGTAACTTCTCTGAATAGCGTTGTATATATCCTATTGAGGGAAATCTAATGAGAAATCCATATTATGTTGTCATTCCACCCAAACATTTTACTTTTACTAGGGTTACTATCTATGACATAGTATTCTTGTGCTCAATATGTATGCTTAAAAAGATTGTATTGATTCAGTAATGGGTGTAAAATTCTTTGTCACTTCAATAAAACACTTTCGCTATGTTTAAACAAAATCTTTGAGGAACAGTTTTTCCAACTGAGTAGGATGATATTCTATGTGCTACAATACCTTCCTCTTTAAAGTTTCCATTGACATAGTATTTGCTGGAGTACAGATTGTTGTGTATAATCATACTGTCAGTTTACTTAACAGATTTCTATATCACTACCTGTATCATCAGCACTTGTGGGCTTTAAGCAATACAAAAATATCTTAAATAAATAATCTTTGTCTATCTCTTTCACAGCTGTCATTATAGGAAGTTATCAATGTGGTCACTTGACTACAGTAACCTGTGTAAGGTATGCCAATTTAGCCATTCAGTATCTGAATTGCAACACTGTAATAACTTTGGATGCTAGAGGTATTTGGTTTTTTTATACATATATATTCCAATATGAAATGGGCCTAATCCTCACCTCCTGACAAGCTACTTGGAAGTCAGAGCACTTTCAGTCAGAAAGGTTTTTCCACTAGCACCCACAATTTGTCTGGTCTCTTCCAACTCTATGATTCTATGATTCTATGAATGCATTTTGATTTTCTTTATCCCTCATTAACTGAGCTTTACTGGTGAAAAGAAGACAGAAGAAAACAGGAGAATTACATCAGAAAGGGGTCGTATTCTAGATTTCCTTTAAAATTGAACAAAGTAAAAGTTGGAACACAGTTTTATATGTTCTGATTCAGTTAAAAACAAACTTCAAAATACATTTACAACTGTAATATTAAACAAAATATGTTTAGAATTAGATAAATTTAGTTTTAAATAAAAAAAATTAAAATGCAGAAATGGGAAAAAAGCAGACATGGATGTCTGTTTACAAATGTGAGACTGATGCAGTAGTCGGCCATTACCCCATCCATATTCAGTGTAGTTTACTTCCACATTCAAGGTGGGGTTTGAGAATGATCAGTCCAGCATCCTTGCCCATTGAAACAATATGTGAGGCAGAGTTGCCTGTACAGCATAGTTCCAAGACATGAAATCAAAATACTTGATACTTGATGTGCATACTAAAGGGAATTTAAATGTCTGTACTTTAGAGATATGACTTTAAAATGAATTGAGTTTAATCTGTGCAATTGCTGACCAATCATGTAATAATGAGACCAGACACAGAGAACTGAGTTGAAAAGGGCACTTTATTTAACCTAGAACCTATTTAAATTGATTTGCACCTGGAAAGGTGCAAGGAGGAGGCATCCTAGCATAGGATCAGATGAAGCCATGCACCACTCCATTACTTCCTGCTCAGCCTTCCACTGATAGAATGACCTGAGCCCTGAGGGCAAAACCCAATAGCTGGGTTGCTCCCCATCGGGACACCTGCTGGAAGTGAAACCCAAGGAACACCACTCACAAGTTTCAGCACTTAAGTGGAGACAAAGCTCTCAGGCCAGTCCAAAGGGTCTCAGTTATTTGTCTCAGTTAAAGCATACAAAGAGCAGGTGGTGATGGGAACAGAGAGGAAGCCAATACAAACTAGTTATGCGCAGCAAATGGAGGGAAAGCATGGAAGACATAAGTGTCAAAAGACCAGAGGGAAGCAGATGGTGCAGATTTATACTCTTGACTTGAGCAAGAAGAGGTTATGCTTGCTTCGTTTGGGGAACAAAATACCTACATGCTTCAGATCAAGTCCCCCACAGAAGCTATCACTAATGTTAAATTGAAAAGAACAACAACAAGAATGAGATAAAATAAAAGAGGAACAGCAGAAAACAATTAAAACTCACGTGAAATAATTTTGGAATCTAAAAGGCCTGAGATGAATAGAGACATACTTGAAATGGATTCAGACAATCAGTGTTAGCCAAACTAGCCTAATGCAAAGCTATGTAAGGAATTCAGTCTTTGTGAATTCTGGTACAGACTGTTCTGACTCTCGCATGTCTGAAGTGAATGTGTGGATTAGATCTTCCTTGTTCCCTAGATTTTACATATTTATGATTTAAGTCAAGGGGAGTGGGTTAGATAGAGCAAGACCTTGCACATTTCTTGATGTTATTAGTTTTGTAAAAGTTCTAAAATTAATTAATAAATGGTACAGCAGGACTCCCACCAATGGCACTACCTTTTCATGGTAAGTGAGGTTGATGCTTCTGTGAGGCAAGAGACTATGCTTCTCCTATGTCAGATAATCTTTTGCTGAGAAGCCAGACAAAATATGCCAAATAGCTACTGGGCAGCAGCAGTAGTGTGTGTGGGGTGACTGTCAGTAAAATCAAGCCAACGACCTTGCCAGTGTTGTACAGTCGAGGAAGGAGGAGGAGGGGGAGGAGGAGGAGGAATGTGGGGTATGAAGAGACTAATAATACATTTTTTAAAAATAATGCAACACAATTATAAAAACAATGTATACAAATACATATAATCTGGGTATACAAAACTATACAAGTAAAATTAAACTGAAATTCCAAACGCCAGAAAACAAACAAAAAAATAGTCTTTGATTTGAAAACAGTAATGGAATGAGTTAAAACATTATGCAACTATGTCTTGTTTAAAGGCTTATGTGCCTGTGATAACTTCATCTTAGGCAGACACAAACATTGGGTACTTATGTTTGAATATTTATGTACCAGACAGTGGGGCTGGGGTTGACTCAGGGATGCTAATGTAATGCTGCAAATGAATAAACTTTGCCATCGTATCACTTGTTTGCTTTGATAATTTGAACCAGAACAACATATGGACCATCTATTTATGTCTCCTGGTATTGTGTGGGCACTATTTTGCTTTCTGGAAAAATGGGAGTGAGAAGTGACATTTAAATGTCCAAACCAAGGGTAGGTTACTTATTCAGACCTTTGGGCTCCATAAAACCTACCATTTACCCCCGTACAAGATACAGCAAGAATAAAGCACTGCCCTTTTAGCTCTTGCTCAAGGACAAAAAAATTCCACAGCAGTTGACAGCTCTCAATATATTGAGTCACCCTTTTGTAATGCAGGATGAACAAATTTGCCAATATACTTGACATTCCTATCTCCCAAACAGGACACTTCAATTAGTGGTTAGAAGTTGGGAAATTAAATCTACAGATTCCTTCTTGGTAGGTCCTGATTTATTTCTAGAAATGATCAAGAAAGATCTGATAGTCTTCTAAATACAAACTTAACAGTCTAAAAGGCTTATTAAAGTGATTTCATCAGGAAAATCTGAAGAGACATTATAAAATTTATGAATCTAATTCTTGGAAACAACTTCAAATTTCTGCAGATTTGAATTCAAATTAGAGTGCATATTTGAACTTATTAAATCACCAGATCAGTACAAGTGGTTCCCAGATGTAATAAAAGATGTTGTAAATACATCCACAGTACCACTATGTACATGAGTGTGGACACTTCCGTAAGCTGATTGTTGCAAAGATTAATTATGTTTATTCTGTTGCTATTGGTTATGCATTTGTACACTGATTAGTAGGAGATAGAAGAAAATAGAAAACACAGTTTCTCTAAAATTCTAATTACAGTGTTAATTAATTGCAGCTGCTGAACCTTAATATAGTTAATACAATTATCCAAGATGAAGAGAACTTTGTTAAATTATTCATGCCAGGGGCTCCACTTTCCCATTTCAGCCCACTCCAAATTTATTGTATCATACAGTGAGATTATTCTGGCATGATCACTTTTAGAACTGCTACTTGATCGTGTCTACATAAAAAAGGATTTAGCTAAGATAACATTTTATGTGAAAATGCCAAGTTGTAAGCCTTGGAATCCTGTACTGATGCCAAAGAAATAAAGAAAGCAAAGCTAAAGCTACTTTGCTGCTTCTACATTGTTTCCGATGGAATTATTTCACATGTCCAAAAAAATAGACCTTGACATTCAGGAAAGAAAAAACTTAGCATTAGCATTTCAAACTTCTGCTATTATAGGGATTTGTACAATCATGGTTCTCAGAAGTTCATAATTTTTAGTCTAAGTGTATGTGGTGAGATACATAATAGCAGTAGGAAAATACAAAAAGTATGAACAGATCACATCATGAAGCTTTTTTTTTTCCCAGCTAGGGATGAACATTGACAATTTGCAAGCAAAAGGCACAATGGAAGATGATTTTGTTTTAATTGAAGGAGGCTCCACAAAAGGTTTATTTTTTATTTTATTTTTTACAATGCAGTTTAAGTTAGAAGGTAGGGATCACAACATGGAGTAGGTACAGTCTTTCAAAAACAAAAATATTTCCTGGAACTTCTTTTTACATATATTGCCTTGGTTAGCTAATTCTGAAGCTTTTAGAATGCTAACTGAACAGAAATTCTGGCCTGGAGTACTCTTGTGCCTTAAAGTAATTAGACTTGTACAAATCAGCGGAGGTCTGTCACAGCATGGAGAAACATCCTCTGTTAATGTCTCCTCTGAGATTAAGAACCTACTTTATCAGCTGAGAGAACAGGAAAGATTTGGGTCTATCTTCCCTGGACTTGCTATAGTCCTTCATATGTATTGGACCACAGTAGCTAATTAACTGCTGAATTTCGTTTCTGTAGTGACCAGGTTAGCCAGATCAATTTAATCATGGTGGTATTATTATTATTATTATTATTATTATTATTATTATTATTATTATCATCATCATCATCATCATCATCATCATCATCATCTTTTCTGATTGATAATGCAGTTAATCTCATGTCCTAAGGAGTCAATTAATACTAGAGCATTTAGCTCTTCCTCTGGCAAGTTGAGTTAGGATCTTTTCAGATTATACAGTTATACCATTGTGATTCTACTTCTTCTCTTAACCCTTCTAATTCCTCATACCACCTCTTACTCCTCTTTCCGCCTCCTACCCCCCCATCTCTGCTTCCTGAGTAGATCACATCTTGAAGGGTTTGTTAACGCTGGAGCCAAAAATTAGGAATAGCTAAACTGACATCCTTGGAAGAAATTTCTTTCTTTCCTTCCTTCCTTCCTTCCTTCCTTCCTTCCTTCCTTCCTTCCTTCCTTCCTTCCTTCCTTCCTTCTTTCCTCGAAAAAGAAAGGAGAAGAAGAAAAAAATTCTTAAAAGAAAACAGAATTTCTCAGAAAGATTTTTTTTTTTGAGGGGAGGGAGAAGTCTACTAACCTTATTAACCTCTAACATAATTTCTTTTTTTTTTTTTAGGAAACAAAGCATTGGAAAGGTGATTGAAGAGTGCAGATGTTGGTGAAAGTTGAAGGGGTTAGAAGTGAGATGCAGATCAGTGGCAAAACAATTGAACTGACTGAAAGATGATGAGGTCCCATATTTTAGGCCATTCTTCCAAAGCTGACAGTTTGTAGATGTATTGAAGTCCCACCTTTCCTGGGTAGCAATATATTTTGGGATTTGGGGTCTATCTGGGATAAAAGTCCAGTTTGAGAAAAGGCAACTGTGAAAAGGACGAGTCTACTTTTGAAACTGGCAATGGCAAAATATCTCCCTAGGGTTCCAGACCTTTCTTTGTAAATTACCTCACCTTAGAAACTAATGTTTCAAATAAATCATTAATTAAACCAAGCAAATTCAACTATTACTGTTGTTGGCAATGACTGTTGAATTAAAAGATGAAATTAATTTTGAAAGCTAGTACTCTGAGTTCTAATGGACCGTGTGGGAGCTACTTCTTCACTTAATTGCGCACTATCCATGGCTGCAATATGAGTGGAAATGGTTGCAACCTCATGGGCAGGACTGATTGCACTGGTATTTTCCTTCTCAATCAGCATCCCCCTGGAGAGTAAGACCAGGTTGACTGATACGATCTGTACGGTTCAGATATTCATTTCACACACTGCAGTCACATGGACTGATACTACACGGAAGCTGTGTGTGTAAAATAACAGTAGGTAGTTGCAGCACTTCAGATGTTTTTCACTTATAACGCTATTTTGCCCTTGCCAGCACAGCTAACAGTGAGAGATTACAGTAGCTGGAGTCCAAAAACATCTGGTAGGCAGAGCTTATCTCCTCTGAGATAAAGGGAACCTTCAAAACCCCATACGAAAATAAATATGCTAGTCTTTAAAGTGCCACAGGAGATAAGATTGCTTTTCTGGAACAAAAAAATAGAGAAGAGGTCATACCTCAGTAATGGAATGCCATGTTGGGTCTTACTTGTGGGGAAAAGGTGGGGTATAAATAAAGTGATAGCTTTTCATATAGAAACCTCATCTTCAATCTTCAGTATCTCCCAGAAGGTCTGGGAAAGAATCATCCATGAAGCATTGGAAAGCCACTGCCCAGTGTAGAACACACAACAAATTAGATGGACAGAAGGCCTTTCTGTACTACACTGTTATAGTGTTATTATTCCATTTTCAACCTCCTATGGAATCCTGGAGTTTGCACTTTAGGGAGAGGCCTTTAGAATTCTCAGCAAGAGAACTCTTTGGCCTCAGTAAACTACAAACCCAGAATTCCACGGCATGTTGGGGAAAGTGGAATAATAACACTATAACAGTGTAGTGTGCAAAGGCCCTAAGTGGCAGAAGCAGTGTTATAAGATCTTCTGAGCAGTTTCTCCTTTAGCATTTACTGTTGCCTGTTAGAGTAGAAAATCTCTAGTATGAAGTAAATGGGGGGAATAATGTTAATAATTTCTCACCTCTGTTCATTTGGAATATGTACTCCCATAGCTTGGAGCAATTCTAAGTAAAATATGTACAAAGACTCCAGGCTGTTCAGGACATCTCATTAAACCTATTATCTTTTGCATATATTTTGTGTAAAGTCTACAAGTTAATTTTTCCTTTAGTAAATATCTTTTCGATTATTTACTCATCATATTATAAGCTCACCTTAGGGCTTGAAGAATGCAAGACATTTGAATTATTCTGCACATTATTTTGCCTGAAAAAAAAAAAAAAGACTATATATATACTATGGAGTTTCAATAGGTCCATTGCCATGACACACCACAAACCCAAAAAGCTACATCATAAGTCATTCTATTAAGGAAATCATGAATTTATTTATTTATTTAAATTTATATGCCACCTTTCTCCTAGAGTGAATTGCTAACAGGTGCTACAATGAAGCTATCAACTCCTATACAAACGGTGCTTTATTACCCTTTTTTCACCAAAAGAGAGAAAGAGAAAGAGAGAGATTATAAAACTGGCTAAATGGAATTAGAGAAGAAAATGTTAAATTAAATACTCTTCAGATATGTGTGTATCTATTTTGCCTGCAATGTGGTACAGTGGCTATGAATGTAAGGTGTCAGACATACACACATCAGTCTTAGGTTAGACTTGAGCTCAGGGTCAGTGGCTTTAGGGAAACGTTGTAAGATGAAGCAATAAAAATGGCTGAGATCATGTTGTGGCTTTATACTGGCATAAATGTTAAAGCAATTGCACTTTCTCACAAGATAAGCTACAGAAGAGGTGCTATTTGAAGTTGTACAATCCCTTTTATACTGGCAGAAACTATTGGGGAACCAGTTGTGCTATCTAGGAGATTCCATAAGTCAGGTCCTGAGAGCTGGCCCCTGAACCCAATGTAGTTGCACATTTTGCACTGGATGTTGCAGATGTGGTAGCTGTGAGCTATCTAGGATTGGCCTCTTGTGTCAACAAAGAAAGTGGAGTTTCCTGGTCACCTAGAAAAACAGCACAAGCCATATTTTTACATGGGTAGATGCTGCCACCATAAATATTGAACCAGGTGTGGTATTGGGCTGTAGCTTAGAGCTTTTAAAACAATTACATCTATAGAAGAAAATAATTCTTCTCTGTTTAATAGAACCATACCCCTGCATACTAAATGCTTAAAATATACAAAAGAGAATAACAGTTGTCTTCATAGCCTCCTTGTAATCTACCCAACTGACTTGCCTCTCTGAGAAAGAGAATGATGATGGATCTGTAAGTCAACCTAGTAATGTTTTCAACTACAAATGTCTTGTTGCCTTGGATTTGTCTCTAATATGTCAAACATGAAGCATGAATTTCTGAGAGAAGAAAATTGAGACAGATACATAGGAGGTTTATGATTGAAGAGTAACATACAGAATAGGATTAGGAGCCTTTTTGAAAGTCTCACTCAAGAGAAATTGTATTTGATTGAACCCACTTCCAAAATAGATGGCTGAAATGAAAGGCCAGTTACTACGCAGTCATCAAAAGGAAATAGGCATAATATCTATTCCTTTTGTCCTCTAAATTTTCTGATATCAGATATAGTACAGAAATCTGAACTGGCTTCAAAACAAAATTTCTTCTTTTTTAAAAAGAAATAAAATAAAATAAAATACCTGTAGCCCAATTCTTTGCATGCTTTATCTGGAAATGAGACTGTGACAAAGTTCTCAATGTGAGGCTATCTGGAGAGCCAGTGCAGCCCGAAAACAGCTTGTAAGGCCACCAGAATAGCACCTCAGATGAGAAACTCAGCTCAGTAGTGTGTGGAAGGGGTTTATGGTGTACAGAAATAAAGATAGATAGATAGATAGATAGATAGATAGTTAGATAGATAGATATAAAACCAAGTATCTATGGGGTTTTCTATTCCTTCAGTGAGATCCTAGCAAGGAGCTAGGGAACAGAGTGCCTTAATCAGCCGGAGATTGTGGCTGTTTGGGGAGGTTTAGTGGAAGCCTAGTGAAAGGCAGGAAGAGTAATTGAACTCTAGTAGGATCTGGTCAAAGAGTGTGACTTAGAATGGATGTTAAGCTTTTGGTGGGAGTTTAAGCAAAGTGCTGTTGTATGATAATTGTGATTGAACTGTTTCTGAGCAGAGTGTTAACTGTTAATACTGTCTGAAGAATGCACTGAAGAAATGTATCAACACTGAACTGCGTATGAACTCTAATATGCTACCTCGTTCTTATTGGAAATACTGACTCAGCCTGAGTTGTCTACAGTGATGAGTAACACAAAAAACACAACTACCATAAAATTATTAAGTGGTTCTAAATAAATATAGAAAAACCTTGCCCTTTTACACAAAGGTGGTATCACAGGAGAGGTGGTACAGCTGTGTAGCAAAGATAGGGCACCTTGTCAGATTGGGAAATGGCAGACCAATCTGGGAGAAGTCACAGCCTGCCTCTGAGACCTTTGTGTTAAACAAGATTTATTCCCAAGTAAAAGAGTCATGTTCAGATCACGCCAATACTCCTGTTTGTGTGATCTTCTGCAAAATTATATGGTCTGTCAACACCATCACACTCATCTTTTTTAAAAAGAAAGAAGAGAAGAGAAGAGTAGAAAAGAGACGAGAAGAAAAAAAATCATATTCTCTAAAGCTGGATTCATTGATAAAGACAAAGCAAAGACCCTATAAAAAGTAATAAGAGACATACCTATGCTAAAGTGTAACAGTATTAGCTTCTTTGTAGTACAGAGTTCTACTATCTCACTGCCAGCAAAGCCATCTGTAATATTAAGTTAATTATACTGTATTGTAGTGTAGGGTTAGTAGAGTAGTATGTTGTAGTGTAGGATTAGTGAATTAGTAACTTCTCTGTAGGACAGAGGTCTACGGAATATTACCTGCATAATACTGAAACAAATTCTCATTTACCTCACTTCCAGCAAACCATCTGTTCTTCAAGATAGTATTCTTTCAAGAAATCTATCTCGGTTATAGTTATGTAAGGATCCATTTTATAAAACTGATGACCTCAATATGTAGTCAAAAGCTATGTGAGAAAAACTCTATAGAACCATTTACTTGTGTTGTCAGTCTGATAGCCCGCTGGGAATGAGAACCTTGGGATTTATTCAAGTCATGCCCCCCACCCATACTCTGAGGTGATATAGTCCTGGTGCTAAAGAAACAGTGCACTCAATTCCCAGGAGTGAAGAAATGTCTTATCCAATTCAAGATTTGTCTGGCCAGATTATTAGTACTGACAAGCTGTAAAAGAAATGCGTGCCACACTCAAGCAAAAGTATGGTTGACTGTGAGGTGGCAGCATGGCATTACCTTCTTAAAAGAAGATGACCTGAGCTTGCTTTCAGAACAACGATGGGGGGAAGGTCTTTGCTCATAAAGAAACCCCAAATTCTTCCACCTCTCTGATTTTAACAATTTCCATACTATTATTTGCATGTTTTGAAATCTATAAACAAAGGAGCTGTTGGCTGAGATGGAAACTAGTGCAACAGTTAACAACAGTTTGTTTTCAGTGAAGAAAGAGTTTTGTTACTTGGGAAAGATGAAAGCTGAGGATTGCAACCACTGATTTAGGACCAAGAGAGCTGACAAGAGGTACGAGAGAGGGAGTTGAGCTCAATACTGACCAAAGCCTCTTTTCATTCCCTTTGCCCACCTTGTTAAGGTCTTGAAGAAAGCCAGAACAGAAGTAAATTAATGGATCATGGAAGCTGTACAAATTAGTCAGGATCCCTTTTACACAGACTGATTACTTAAGTTGAATACTGAAGAGCTTGGGAAGTTACTTTTAAAATTAATTAGAGAGTTAGAGTAATTAATTACACATACAGTTTCAATGTCTGCAAACATGGTTAGGCACAATCAATATTATGGCCCTTTTCACACGGCATTTGCCATGCAAAAGAGGGCCTGGAGTGTCACACGATTGCGAGGAGCGATCTGCATGACTCACTCACAATCATGCGATGCTCCAGGGGCCGGCAGGGGCCGATCACGCACCTTTTCATTGTCAGCTTGAAGCCAAAAATGGTGCACGATCGCGCATTGCTCCTGGACCCCGTGCGCACTTACCTGGCGTGCAGAGCCTCTGGAGCTGGGCCAGTCGCGCTTTCTGCCCCAGTGCAGCCTGGGAAGGTCCCAGGCTGCACTGCGGAAAGAAAAGGCGGGGCTCTCACACGAGCAGGCAGCTCATGCAGAGCTGAAGCAGCAGGGAAGAGAGAGCCTCTCGGCAGAGGCTGCTCGCATGATCCCCGCACCCCAGTTCCGGAACAATGTAAGGTGCGGAAAGGGCATATGACTTCTTCAAAGCAATTTTTTAAAAAATAAACTACAATTCTAAGGAGAGTCGACATGATATAGTGGTTTGAATGTTGTACTGCATCTCTGGAGACCAGAGTTCAAAACCTTGCTTGGCTATGGAAACCCACAGGGTGACACTGGGGAAATCACACTCTCTCAACCTTAGTGGAAGGCATTGGTACATTCCTTCTGAATAAAACTTGCCAGGACACCTTATGACAGGTTTGACTTAGGGTCACTACAAGTCAGAAATGATCTAAAGACACAGAATGACAACAACAACAACATTTCCAAGGCCATTAATGATAAATGTTGTTGTTGCGGTTGTGGTCGTTTTGTGCCTTCAAATTGTTTCCAATAGGCAAATCTATCACAGGTTTCTCTGGGAGTAAGTGTGTGATGCACTCAAGGACACCCAGTGGGTTTCCATGGCCAAGTGGGGAATTGAACCCTAGTCTCCAGGACCATAGTTCGATGCTCAGATTACTACACCACATTGGTACTATTAATGTTGTTGTTGTTGTTGTTGTTATTACACCACATTGGTATTATTAATGTTTAATTAAATTGATTGTCTCATTTCCTATTTTTTAAAAGTAACTAAGTGACTACTTTTCATTAATTCTAAAAACATTGGAAGGGAAGCTATTGACCTGTGATACAAAATATGCAAATATCCTAAGGCATATACCCTGTAACTATAAAAGTAGGCAAAAGGAGTGAAGTTATTTCTTAAGACATGGTTATAACGTGACTCAACAACACCTTACTTATTGCAAAGAGATACATATTATAAGTTAACTCATTATCTGTAACAAGTTATTTCCAATATCTTGTAAATTGCCAAACCATTCATATAGGTGCATTTTGAAGTTATTAATTGCTTTCACTGGCAGCACAGGCATTTAATCATCTGCTTAAACCAATTAAAGCTTTTAGCTCTTCCATTTCTATAAACAAGACAAATCAAAGTCATCTGACCATCACAGAAATGCACACATTTTTGCAGGCTGAAAAAAAAAAAAGGTGTATTCAGAATCATACTTTATCAAACAGTGCTCTTACAATATAATGCAGCCACAATTGACAGGATCAGAGCACTGCTCTTTTGACCTTCTGCCATCATAGAGATTGTGGTGGCAGTATTATTGTGCAACACTGATTCATGTAGTACATGTCCCCATGTACTCTGTGATAATTGAGAGGAGTTTGCACAGAAGATGTACTTCTCTGTTTTCCAGCAGCAAAGAGCTGAAATGACCTTAAAGGTTTTTACTCATTATGTCTCAAGCCCATTTTTACCCATTATGTCTCTCTCTCTCCAGTCCAGAAATGGATTCACACATCTATTTTCTAACTACAGAATGATATTTTATTGTCGGTCTGCCATAGTAATTTATACAGAACTTTGTCCTGGGTGTGTACTGAATAAAAAAGGGGTGTGAGATGCAAGTGGACCATCTTCCTGACAAAGCCACAGAATTCACAAATATTCTCAAATATGTTTTTTTAAAAATCTGAATGCTTCAAATAAAGCATTCGTATTTAATGAAATTATAATTTGGACTTTATGACAGTTCTGAAACAAAACTAGAAAGTACCATTGTGCAAATATTTTTGACGATTGCAAAATAAAACCATTTGGCAATTCATATTATTCAGCATTAAAACCCCAAAGCAGTGTAAACTATGGTTTCCATAAAAATCAAAATTCACAGATATTCAGCACAAAATCTATGCTCTTTACAGTAAAAATACCAGTTTTTCTTCACTGATTGTTGTTCTTGGTTGCTTTGATTTTTTTCTAAAGATTTCATTTATGAAATCTCATAAGTAGTTTTCTGCCCAGTTGATGGTATCTGTCTAAGTTAAATATATACTCATTAGCAAAATAAGGTACTCTTGGATTTCAGGTTATTAGGAGTTGAGCAAGATTAGAGTTTGATTCCTAACAGGATTGAAATGTATACTGGTTTTCTAATTCGGACTACAAAGATCCCAGTTTTCTCAGCCCACATGAACTGAGCTGAGGGAGACGTTTATTACTGAACATACATTTTTTTTTTTAAAAAAAAGGTTTCCTGACCTCAAATGCCTTAGAGTCAAATTCAACCATAAAGGTTCAGATCAGTTATTATAAGTCTTGAAAAACAATCATAACAAATTCAAATTTACTGCTTATGGCAGTGAAGAAACTGACAATTTTCAACTAAGTGAATGCAATATCATTTCTGTTGTTATGTTTAATCAACTGACTTATGACAGTCCTGACATAGGGTTTCTTTGTCAAGATTCAGGCCCTTTTCACATGCCATTTCTCATGTGAAAGGGCCTGTGAAGCATTGCACGACTGCAAGGACCATTCCACATGAGGTCCTCACAACCACACAATGCTGCCGGGGCCAGCAGGTGCTGATTGTGCAATATATCATTTTCAGCTTCTTGCCAAAAATGATGTGCGATAACGCATTGCTCCAGGGCCCCACATGCACTTACCTTGAGTGCAGAGCCTCCGGAGATGTGGCCCTCACGCTTCCTCGCCCAGTGCAGCCCGGGAAAGTACCTGGCTGTGCTGCAGAAGGAAAAGGCAGAGCCCTCATGCTACCTGCCAGCCAGCAGGGAGCTGCTGCAGAGAAGAAGCAGAGGGGACGCGAGTGCCTCTCGCAAGAGGCTGCTTGCGTGATCCCCGCAAGTCCCACACTGGAATCAGGCAAGCTGCGGAAAGGGCCTTAGTTGGAGAAGGTTACTGATATGATGACAAGATGGGAATTAGAAGGTTTTATTTCTGTTTCTGGTTAATAAGCATAATTTAGCATCACATAATGTAATGTTATGTTTACTGAAACAAAACATCATCATAAACCATGGTCTTAAAGTTAGCTTTCTTCAGTACAATCAGGATTTCCACAGATTTAAGAATAAGAATACACACTCACACACACACACACACATATATTTGCTTATTTAATTTCTTCTTTGCAAATCAGATTCACTTTGTATTAATTGGAGGGAGAGCAGAAGAGGCAAGCATAGCTCCATCATGCCTACGCCCAGAAGTAGATGAAAGACATTCCTTCCATCACAACTGCTATGGCCTTGGAAGGAGAGAAGAAAAGACAGTATCTTCTGGACTTAAGCCCTTCCACACTGTCATTCTCTTTTCCTTTTATGTCATGTCTTAATTAGAGGGCAGGGAACTGTTTCGTTGTTCTTTTACTTTTAAACCAACATGTAATATTATGGAACTATATAAATGTTGATGGTGGTGGTGGTGGTGATTCAAAAAGTTTTCTCCTCAATGGATGAGATCACAAGAATGTTAGCATTTTGTCTATTAATTTACATATTGAAGAGCTTTTTTTATTGAAAAGTGCAAAAATGTGTGTGTTCACTGACTTCTGTGAAAAAATCTTTTAAAAATCATCCTACTGTGAATCACTCCGAAAATGTGTTTTTTTCCCCTCAGAAAAAAAAAGTTAGTGATAAATGGAATCAAAAACTTCTAATATCTTTTATGTAGCCTTCCTAGAGCATGAGAGGAAAAGGGGAAACACATTTAAGCCTGAATACTGTTCACATAATGCTAGAGCATAATTTAGGTCATTTCCGCACTACACTGTTATAGTGCTATTATTCTACTTTCAACATCCTGTGGAATTCTGGGGTTTGTCGTTTACTGAGGCCCAAGAGTTCTCTGGCTGAGAATTCTAAAGGCCCCTCCCTAAACTGCAAACCCCAGGATTCCACAGGATGTTGAAAGTGAAATAATAGCACTACAACAGTGTAGTGTTGAAATGGCCTTAGTCTTCCATCTGAGTGAGGCAATAGACAATAAAAACAGTGGAAAATGCTGTGACAGGTTCACTTTAGGGTTGCCATAAATTGGAGATGACTTGAGGACCCACAACAACAACTCTAAGGAGTGGGTAAGGGCCAAGAAGCAATGATTATGATTTCAACTGTCCTGCTGTAGGCTTGTAAAATGAGTCAAAGTAGCTTTTTTTTTCAGCATTTCCAAGGAAAAGGATCTATTCTGAAAATTCTGTACTGTGTTATATATTTCTGCTGTAACCACAGCTATTCATCCCACACAACAAAGGGACCATTCTCTCCAAGTCCTAAGAACTCAGCTTTGCTTTAAATCTCACTTCTCCTCCATACATGGCTTACTGACAACTCTCTGCCTTCCATTTTGCTTCCTATTGTCATGTGCAGCTTCATTCATGGGATCAGCTATCAGAGGTAATACCTCAGAGGATGGAAATCAGCTACTCACACTCTTACTTCAAGTGGTAGATGCAATTGTGAGAAAAGACATTAGATATATGCCATTATAGGACTGATTGTGTAATTTTTTTTCTCCATCCTAACTTGACTGAGAACTGAGTCAGACTTTCTATTTCTACATCACGCAGTGAATTAGGATCTTGCTTTATCTTTAAGGTGGCAAGGATACTTTTGGCTGCATGTTCTAGTTTCAGCTATGTGTTTCAACTTATCCTGAATTTTATAGCATGAACCTTTTGTGAGTATCAATTCACTTTGTTAATATTAATGAAAACTCATGCTATAGCAAATCGGTTACTCACTCCTTCACACCCTTTTCCATTTTATGCTGCAACAGACTGACATAACTGTCTCTTTGAAAACTTAAGCTGAATCTATATATCTGTAAACATATTTTTTCCAGTGACCATCTTGCAAAGGAAATCAAATGCTGCAGCCTTAAAATTTCTGACCATTTCAAGAAGATAGTTCTTACAACTTCTGTAGAATTTTATAGCACCCTCAACAAGATTAACTCTTAGTAATCGGCAGGACAAAGCTCACTCTCCACTCCCTACTTCACCATTGTTTCAGATGAAAAGACAGTGCTTAGCATGTTAACTGTCATTGTCATCTGCCTTCAAGTCATTTCCAAATTTTGGTGACCCTAAGGTGAATCTGTCAAGGCGTTTTCTTGGCAGGATTTGTTCAGAGACTGTTTGCCATTGACTTCCTCTGAGGCTGGGATAGTGTGACTTATCCAAGATAATCCAATAGGTTTCCATGGCTGTTTGAGGATCTGAACTGTGGTCTCCCAGAGTCCTACGCCATTTCTGCACTACACTATTCTAGTGCTATTATTCCACTTTCAATATCCCATGGAATTCTGGGATTTGTGGTTTACTGAGGCCAAAGATTCCCCTCCCTAAACTGCAAACTCCAGGATTCCATAGGATGTTGAAAGTGAAATAATAGCACTAGAACAATGTTGTGCAGAAATGGCCTTAGTCCAAGACTCAAACCACTACACTATGCTGGCTAATTGAATATTAGTAGAAGAAGCTTATTCATTTTGTTTGTATTTAGGGAATTCAAAAATGTAGTTTTTAATTTTATACATATATATACATATATATGTAGGGAAAATGCTTAGTTAGTCATGTTTTTACCTTAATTGTTATAATTATTTGTTAGTTCATAACAGGATAGTTGTTGTGATGATGAGACAAGTACTCTGATGGCATCTCAAACCAGGCAAGAATATGTATCTGATAAATAAATCCTCTAAGATGTCTACTCTGATCTGGCTTTGCCAAAGAACAATGGCTAAATAATTTATTTCTATTTCACACAAACCTTCATCTATATTTCTTCCTTCCCCCCTCCCACCTCACATAAAAGATGTCAAGTTGTTTTTTAAGTAACCAAGGCCCCTAGAGGTCTTTGTAGTTTCTGATGCTTTCTCAACTACCACAGTAAACCTTCCCACATTTTTCCAGAGACTCTCCTCACATCTTCTCTCTTAGTCTACCCTCAATTCCCTCCTCCACCATTGCCTCTTCTCTTTCTACAGTTTTCCTATATGACAATTTCTTTCTTCCTCATAACATTTCAAAATGTGAATATTATACCGTCTCTATCTATGTTTTCAGCCACCATGTAATGAGTCTGTAATCTTGGAATTATTCTGTTGTTGTTGTGGGGTGGATGAATAAATTAGAGTAACGCATTGACATGTGTTATTGCTTACCCACAATCAACATCCAAAGATGTTTGATTATGGAAACTATTCTTGGCAATAAACAAAATATGTGTCATGAGCCAGGCTGAGCATGCTGCTGACTCAGACAGGGACTCTGAGTTAGACTGGGAACCCCAGCCAGGGGTGGATCCGTGGGAGGCAGAGGGGGCTCCTGCAGGGACAAGGGAGGGGCCTGCCAGTGACTCCACAGCGGTCCCCGAGCCAGTACCTGCAGCAGATGAGATCAGTGCTTCGGGCTCGACAGAAGCTGCTGTTCCTGACTCCAGCCCAGAGTTTGCTGCAGACCCTCCCCCCATGTTCCTCCAGAGGCGGCTGGAGAAGGAGGCGGGGCGCAGATTGAAGCGGTTGCAAGAGAAGCGTCTGAAGTCTGAGGGCCTCCAGCTGTGAGCTGGGCCAACGGACGTTTGACCAGCCACAGCTGGGCTAAAGACTATGTACTTAAGACAGACGCTGGGGGGAGGTTGGGCACGGGGCAACAACCGTCTTCCATCCAGGAAATCTGCATTCTGTGCTTTCTGTTCCAGGCCGACCCTAGCTGTTGAGTTTGCTGCCTCTGTTCGTTTTGGGTGATGTAACCTCTTGTTTACTTTATCACTTTATTACTAAAATCCATAAAACTCGGCTCCTGCCTTCATTTTCTGCTTAAGCCGCCGCCTGACATTGACAATATGTTATGAGCAGAGTTGTACTATACATTATGTGTGAAGAAAAGTACATGTCATAGACCAAATACAAACCTCAAGCCCCCCTCCCATTCTCTCCCAATAGTTATTTTTTCTTTTAAATCACTTAAAGTAATCCCCATGCCTGTTTTATCCCAGGCTGATTTTATGATGCAGGGTGGGGTTCAAAACAAGAAGTCAATTCCAGTTAGGGAAACTTGACAAAGTTGATCCGCACAGACTCTAGAAGATACAAGGACCATTTTGATATTTCAAGATGCTACCATCTCGTGGGGCCCAGTGAAGGGCATGTACATCACTTAGACCTTGGTTATTGCCTAAGCTAATGTAGATCTTACAGAGTTCTGACACTTCAGACTGTATAGTAGGTAGGTGAGCTGTTGTCCTATCTCAGTCCTGGCACAACTGATAAATCAAACAAAACAAACTGAATATCTCCCAGCTTGTTACTTACTTCCAGGCAGTAAGAAAGGAGTCATAAATAAAGTCCAACATAAACAAAGTCTGGCAGGGTTTCACATCAAGGGAGTGCCCAAGGTTGATCCAAGCATTTGTCAAGGCCTCCAGCAAGGTAGCAGGTCAGATAAGCTCCAACAACTCCTGGAGGGGAAGGACACCAGCTAAATAGACCCAAAGCCTAGTGCAGTGGTACCTTGGTTGATTGTTGCTGGTTATAAATTCTGAGAGAGTGACACTGGGTCTCTCTTTGCTGCCCGTGCTGTGAGAAGCTGGGTCTAGGTAAGTGTTCTTCTGTATCTAAAGAGGCAGGACCCTCTGTTGGAGCTGGCAACACCCTCTGTTCTGTTTCTGGCACTGTAATCTCTCTCTGTACAACAGGTCCTGGCATGCCTTCTGTTTCAGTCTCTGGTGTGCTCTCTGCTTCAGACCCTGAGTCAGAGTCCATGCTCTGGAAGCAGGTCATGAAGCAGGGCTCTCTGGCCTGAAGTGGTATTGTCCAGGAATACTCCACTGTGTTCTTGGGCTATTTGTGTAGCTTGATTCTAATCTGGCCATCCAAGGATAACCAAGCAGCATAAAAGCTCATGAAACATGTTTCTTTCCATTATAGTTTATAAACATCGTCATTCTGAGGTCCTGTGGGAAAAGCCAATAATGTAGCTTCTTCTTACAACAGCATCACTCTTCCTGGGCTATAGGAATGCAATCAAATGAGAACAACCTGTGGCAGGAACTCTTTCTATTTCATGTGAACTATTATACTATTAGGATGCTGTGGGAAGGAGATATTTTGAATAAAATTTAGACCTGATCTATACAAGGCTAAGTCATTCATATTCCTGTTTTTCTAGCCTTCCTAAATGTGAAAGTATGTTCAGACACTGTTAAAATATGCACCAGAATCCATGGCTAGAGCTCCTAATGTATTGGTGTTTGTAATGAAGTGTACTGCCTTTCTGCAGACTGGGAAGTTGACAAGAGGTGTTCCAGGATTCTTCCAAGCCTACTAATCTGTGAAACATGAGTTTAAATGCAAAAGCTCCCCAAGAGATTTTTCTAGTGCAGAAAAGAGAGTTAGCTGTCACTCCTTCCTTGTACACTCCGTCTCCTAGAAACTGGAATGAACCACCTTCTTACTGTTACTCTATTTTCCCATTAGGGTCGACAACTCAATTTTACATGTGAGCATCCACAGGGCATTGCACTGTTCATTCTAAACAGTCCCTGCAAATCAATGCCGACTACTCTGTTCTATCTGCCATAAAGCATCAGGGACATTAAAAGAAGGAATGTTGCTATATTAGTAATTATTTCAACAAACAGCTGAACAAATATGGCCCAGATAATATAGTACTACCTATCATTTCATGTATGCTGCCAACATTTGGCCTTGCTTTTGACTTTTAATAGGATATCAGTCTAATTAGTAGTGGATTTGTTTGAACTGGTTAATAAATGAAGTGGTTTTTCACATTAGCATCAACATCAGTGATATTGTTGCTGGCATTTTTGTCATTTTTGTTGTCTAGTTGTTTTTAAAAAGTGGCAAATGAGTTGCTGAATAAGTTACAGGGTCATCCTATCTGCAAGATTTAGTTGCAGGATCATTCTGTGATCTGTTTTGATTTAAAGAGTTGAAAAAAAAATCATTTCATTTGCTAAATAAATAAAATGCACACACATTAAAGGAAGATGGAATAAGTAAAACTGATTATTTACATCATTAAAAGTATGAAATTAAGGGTTCTGTGACTCAGTCTTGACATGTAGAGTATGACTAGATGTATCTATGACTAATTTCCAGTGTGGTGGTGAATGATTTGTTAAACTACCAACTTTGCACTGAAAAGCCACTGAGCATGAAAAGTGAGGCCTAGCATGATCTGGGGGTAATGAAATCCCCAGTGGCATCAGGGCAGCAAATTGATACATGGGCTGTTCAATCAGCACTAGCCCCTCTTTGCTGTTTTGTTTTTTTGACTTGTTCAGAACATACTTTGCACTGTTGTGTAAGCTTCAGCAGATGAAACTGGCAAATAATACATACAAATCTGAAAAATTAATAAGCATTTCATGTAGCAGCATTTAATTGCTTTTACTCACATTCATCCCTTGTCACCTTGCCCATCTCATTTCTCGTTTTTCTGTACTGTTGATATGCTGTGTTGTTTCCTGTCTTTTTCTCCCCTGTTCACACTCTGCCCTCCACCCCTATCTTTCCAATTTAATATGTGGTTATACTAATAATTCTAGCTTGCAGACATATTACAAATTTATCCATGTTTATTTCTTAAATACTTTGTGGCAATGGAAAAGCAAGAAAGCAAACAGCTTCAACCGTTCCATGATAAAAAGAAAATATGTATTCTACAGTTATAGTGAAAGCCTCAAGCCATAGATCTAATTGTGAGCTCGTTTTTCTAGTTTTTTAAAAGTTAAATTTCTTCTTACAAATAGAGATGAAGACATACACACTGCTCCTGTCTTCTTCTTTTCGATATTATCAAATATATGCAGAGAAAACAAACATACACCCACATACTTGTCTGCTTTAGGTCTGCCAGGTCCTAGGGTGACTCTATGTTTTCCAGGACTCCAAAAAGGGAAATAAATTTCTAGTAAGGGTTGATGAAGGAGGAGAAAGTTTTTTTATTTGTAAGATGACATGAAACCTGGGCACCCATCTCTACAAACTTCCAGCTGGCACCAGGATAACCAGATTAGTGTGAAGTTATCCGTACTTGCATTACAGTTGCACATTGACATATCAAAAAGCCAGGAAGAAGGAGTGTGGGAGAGTAAAGAGATGGTTGATGGATATACACTTGGATCTGCTTTGTTATTTGGACCAAGGAGAGTGGGTAGGGTATTAGGTAGGGTATCTCATGTGAGAGTTCTTGATTAAAATTCCCTTCCCCAAAAAAGGAAAAAGTTTTGACAAAGATGCTCCCACAAGTTTCCACAACAGTAAAAAAAATCTCCACGTGCATCATCTGGGCTATAGGTGAGGCTTTATAGGTTGTGAGTCCTAACAGAAATAGCAATAGATTGGATGGCTGATGGGAATATTTTGATACATCCTTGGCAGTCAAAAGTCCTTTTTTTTTTTTTTAGGTGCAGAACTTTCATATTACTTAGTTTTAGCCAAACTCCAGGTCCATTTACCCAATCCATTTGTGCCTTTTGCCAAAAGCAGTTATACTTTCCCCCCAAGCCTTATCCTACCTCTATGACATCACAACCACTCATAGCTGTGGCATCAAACGGGGACTACATTTTGTTCTCTGGTTATGGCCTTAAAACTTCAGATGTTACTAACAAAACAAACCTAACACACCTAGATTTTCCAGAAATCACTTGCATTACCAATGAATCATGGAAATAAAAAATGGGATAATTGGAATAAACCTTTAATCTACTGATCTAGGATGATAACGAGAATTCATGGACTTCCAACGGCTGTTGGAAATATTTTCCTAGCAACCACAATATGCCTTTAAAATTTCTTTGCTACAAAGGAACATGATTTCTATAGGACAATTGCTTCTCTGTCCCCCATACACTCATGGAATTTGGAATATAATCCAAGCCTGATATTTATAAGTGACTGGTAGATAAATTACGATTATTGTTAAGAAAAATGACCAAACCAAACAAGAAATGAATGAACAAAAAACACACCACAAGAGAAGTACAATGGTACCCACAGTGCACATGTGTGTGTGTGCACATCCACATCATCCACAGACCACTTATGCACTAGACGTGGGCCAATAATGTAATCCATTCCACTTTTTTATTTCCTACAGCTTCACATCTAAATTATGGCTTGTAATAACAGCTTTTCTAGAGCTATTATGTGAATTTCAGACCAAAAAAAAAAAAAAAAAAACTTCTGAGAGCCATGCATGTAAATACCTCAAAAAATTGTGCACCTTCAGAATGGGCATTCTACAGCATCAATCCATTAATGAAAAATACATAATGGAGGTTTCTGCCAAAGATCATATTAATTTTCTGGCTTCTCTTTCAGAAAGATGCATACTTATGTGAACTTTAAAAATCAATGCAGACATATATAAAGAAAAATCAATGTTGCAAGTCAGGATGCATATATTATAGCCAAGTTTACTATGGATGTTCTTTGTGTTGTATCTGACTTTATGAAATATACTAATGATTTTTTTTTTAAATGTGCAATCCAAGACAGCATCACCACATAAAATATTAATTCTGTATTTAACTATTGCCTCTGAGTCTTTGAATTAAACTTCACAATTAGGCTATTTCTTGATAAATTCTGAACAGTATTGATTATATTTAACTGTTCCCAAATGAGCTATTGACATTGATTTACATGCTAAAATAGAATATGATGGCCAATAAAGTAATTTTGGGACAGTTTAATATGTGATTCTTTAAAATACTAATCTATGTATATAAACATTATGTCAGTGACTATGATTCATTTGCTTGTTATAATTTCTGGAGACCAGAAAGAGTTAGTTTTGTTTTGCTAGAACTCAAACAGCTTTTGCAAGCCAGTCAAGTCCAACATAATAAAGAGACATGGAAGATACAAGGAATATCTACAATAACTCAAGGCTACTTTACAGACTCTGAACAAAAGTCCTGATCTACCATGGCGACGGGTCAAACTGGCTGAGGAATTCTGGGTGTTCTAGCTCAAAAAAGTAACTTTTTCAGACTTGAAACTAGTTTTCATGTATCACAGTGAGGTGGAGGCATTTTTATTTTCCTTTGTCTGAATTGCAAACTTTCTTTGCTAGACTGAACAGTGTCTGAGTCATGACAATCAAAATATCTCCAGCCTCATAACCTAAGCCTATTGTTAATTCCCTTTCATCAGACCGAAACATCTCCACCCAGGGATGTAGATGCAAGACTGGGATTCTGTGCAACCCCCCTTGCATTCCCAAATGCTTCTATTGCTGTGAGAAGGAGAAAGTGGTAACACACAATTTTTAAAAAATGCAACATCTCCCATTCCCTTTTCTACCAGTCTTCCTTTCATTCTGAAGTGGAGCTCTCATCCATCAGAAAGCTATGCCCAGAAAGCTGTGTTACAGAAATGTTCCCATGCTTGCTGGAAGTGGTTGCCTTGGCACATAATTCGGCAAAGGAAAACCTCCATGCCATCTCTCATGAACTGGCCCCTTGTGTTTTCCAGCAGCCATAGTGCCAGGAAGCAGTAATATATTAAACCAGAAGAGTGTTTTCATACAGCCTGTGACAGATTTGGTAGTCTTTGTAAACTGAATGATCTGATATGCTGCTTGATGCCATGGTATTGCTGTCATCATCCCTCAGGTAATTAATTAGTTCTTTTGGGTTACATTCATGTAAGAATTTGCTCATGTAAGATTTATTATTATTATTATTTAAGGTTTAAAGGAGGAGAAAAGTCTTTATTTACCACCTAGAAGAAGGAGTTGGAAGAGATTTACAGATAGCTTGGAGCTGTAAGGGGAAATATGGAAATGCTTTGGATAAAATCAGACTGCTCAACAGAGGCTTAAATAGCTAACAACAGGCACACACTCCATTGTTTATGTGCTAATTATACTCAAAATATTTATTAGACACATAAATTTTAGCAAAGTCACAGCAGCTAAGAATTTGCAAATAATCAAATTGGGAATCATTGGCCTCTATGAAATAATCAGAATTTCAACAAAACAAAAGATGTCACTATCAAATAAAGAAGGAATTTTGTATACAGTCAGCCTTAAACATTTGCTAGGGTTAGGGGTGCAGGACCCACATAGAAGTGGAAAAACTGCAAATATCAAAATGTGGGGTGGATGGGGCTGAAGCATAGTGGGGAGAACAAACACCCAGGGCTCAAACTAAGGCCGTTTCCTCAATAGTCTGTTATAGCGCTACGATTCCACTTTCAACATTCTCTGGAATCCTGGGGTTTGCAGTTTTGGGAGAGGCCGGCTGGCCCCTCCCAAAACTGCAAACCCCAGGATTTCAGAGGATGTTGAAAGTGGAATAGTAGCCCTATAACAGACTATTGAGGAAACGGCCTAAGTCAGGGAAAAAACAGGGGAAAAGGGTGGGTCAGTATGGTGGCCCCATATTTCTTCTCTCTTGTCCATCTCCTTCCTTGTGTGTGTGAGCAGCATTGGGAGAAGGTTTTTGGTGCTGAGAATTTGGACTGAAAGCCATCCTTAGTTGGTCAGGCAGCTGCAGGTGGAGGAGGAGAAGGACCAGAAGCAGGTTTTTTAAAGGTTGCATGACCTGTTTAGAGACACTGAGAGGAAAGGTTCCCCTGGAAAAGAACCATCTGAGGTGGACAACAGGGGTTGGGGAAACTCATAAATAATCAAATCTATAGAAGTCAAACCCACATATGTGGCCTTCTGTGTACCACAGGACATAGTGAAAGCCATGCTATACAAGCAGCCATGCACTCAAAACTGTGGTTCCAATCTGTAATTTACCAGAGGTGGTTTTAGTATTGATTTTGGAGTCACTATAGATGTGATAAAACTATTTTCCAGGTTCAGTGAACTAACATTACGGTGAGCCGGAATATTTTCCACATGTAGAACCAACACATGGGCACTATGCCACTATCCCCACCCTTAACATCCTGCATGCCATCCACTTCAGCTCTAGCTAACCCACTTATCAGCTCATCAATGGTACTAACATATTCTAGGTTTCACCATCTCTTTCTGTGTACAGAGTTCTACTGACCCTGGGGGCCTGTGTTTTTCCCTGTCTGTCTTTAATTTTGCAGATGGCCTTGACTATGATCCTAGACTACAATGGCAGCTTGTGTCTTTCCCTAAGTGTAGAAGATTTCTTCTCCAAAACTATATTTATGACTTAGCAAAACCTTGAGGATTTAGTGCATTAGCTCTGAAAGAAAAGGAAAAATCCTCTGATGAGATAATAAAATAGTTATTTGCCTAATAGACAGGAGAAATTGGTGGGAGAGATGCTACTTCTCCTTGTAAGGATGCCAATGCTGGCATCTGTGCGTAGTGTATGCCACATTAGCATTTGCCCTGTTGAAGAATTTCTAAATGTTGCCTTGATGACTAAGTACTTTTCAAGTTCTGTGCCAATTTCTCCCTTTCATTTTCTGCCCAGCATGTATAAAGCTAAGTAGGTATATATTCTGAGGACTAATAGGCAGAGGTTAAAATCTTTTTATTTTGTGAGATGATAGGCTTGAGATGTGGAGCTACAGACCAGAAATCCAATTGTTATAATAAGCAGCTAAATAATGATATCCAGTTACCACATTTTCTAATATATCCTTCGCTGTCAGAACTTGTGCTACATTTACAATCCTGACCCTTTCACTGAGCAAGGTGAAATGACTTGCTTCAAGTAGTACCATGGTATGGGGTGTGTGGCAGTGGTGGCTATTGTTCTGGGGGTGCAAAATCCACTCCAGTTTTTTCTGTGACTTCTCCATACAGTACAGTACCACTGCTGGTGTCAGACCACTGAGCATCAGGAGAACTCCTGGTTCAGCTTAAAGTTGCTTTGAGAACAATGGTAGTAATTGCCACACATACAGAATGAGTTGAAAATGGGCCACTTTATTTAATTCTATGCCTGTTTATTGAATAACTCCTAAGAGCAACAATAAGAAAGGAGCAAACTAGTATGAGCAGCTGAGGCAGGTGGTCTTACCCAGACCTCCTCTCCTGCTTTCTCTAGGTGGGGAAGAAACACCTGAGCTCTTTGATGAACCCAAAATCTGGGTTGCTCCCTAACTGGCCTGCATCTGGAAGGCCAACCTGAGAATTTCTCTCCCAAGGCACAAGATTTAAAATAAGGATCTTGCCTTAGGCCAGCCCAAGGAAAATTTCCTTCCCTGCATCCCTAGTTGCATGACCTAAAAAGGCAGATCTGGAGTTTTCTTTACCAAAAGGGTGCCTCTGGTGTTAACTAAATTCCTCCTTGTCTCCCCACAATACCTGTCAATTGACCACCTATTTAAGACACCACTAAAAGCCAATTGTCACAGTCCGCAGTCAACAATGTAAGATGGGCCAAAAAATCAGGAAAAAGGGAGATAAATCCTACCTGGCCCTGATGCAACCAACAAGGTTTACATTATGTCAAAGGCAGGAGGGTGGGGTGACAAAACAGGCAGAGAGAGAATGGAGGGGGCAGCAGGAAAATGTAACTCTTTCAGCTCTGCTCGCATGGTCTCTGTTGTGGTCCACAGCACTGTGATACAATATAGTTGGACTCTTTCCCTGGAGGCCAGTAAAGACATCTCCCCACCATGATGATGCTCAGCCTAGCAGGTGAAATAGAAAAAAAAAAGTGGATTTGATACCTCATGCCATGGAACTACCAGTTGCCTCTACCATGATAGGAGAGGGCAGGGATAAAGATGAGGATAGGTATCTCAGGAAAGTAGCGAGTGATGGTCTTAGTGTGTTTGTGCAGAAAGGGACACAATTTTGGCCATTTCCACATGACAACACTCTTCCATGTCATCACACTGCAATTCAGGTCAGAAGGGAGTGTGTCAGCAATCCTCCTCTCTGCACCTGCTTGCTCCCTGCAGAAGGAAGCGCGATGGCTCTGCCTCTTCCTTCCGCAGCACAGCCGGGCACTTTTTATTGTTGTGCTGGGGCAGGAAGTGTCACAATTGCACTTCCACAGCTTCCAAATCATTGTAAGTATGGGAGTGCTGCATGATTGGAAGTGCTCAATGGAATTTTTTCATTTTGCAAATGCCACGCAAATGCAATGCTTAGTGACAGGATGGCAGTGGGATGGCAACAATATTGTGCAGAAACACAACCTGCTGACCGCTGCCATCCTGTGGCAGAAATGAGACAGCAATGTCATGCAGAAAGGGCCTTAGCATCCCTGTCAGATAGAAAAGTGGTTTTCAGCAGCACTGCTATATATACTTGCTACATGCATCATGTAAATTTGATCCATGATTCTCAGGTCTCTTCTACACTACACAGTTGTAGCACCCAGAAACCACTTTAATTGTCATGGCCACATCCTACATAACCTGATATTTGTAGTTTTAGAAAGGTAGAATTCACTGCCAAAGATCTCTAATGCCTCACCAAACTATAATCTCTGAAATTCCACAGGATGTAGTCATTATATTCAACAAGCTGTACTTGTATGAAAGACAGATCAGTTCATATTATTGGTTTTGATATGCAAACTGCAATGTTGATGAAACATCAACATCAAAACTAATATGCTAGAATAATGATGCTGGACACTTCAATGATCCATCAAGATTTCCCAGTACTAATTGAAATCAGTAGATCTGATTGATGTGCATTTACTTGGAATTTACTTCAAAATAAATTTACCACAGTATGGAAATTCATTTTTGTTTGGGTTTTGTTTTAACTGCAGTTTGTAGTTTGTCACCCTAGGAAAAGACTCCTTTCCAGATATTCTCTGTATACTCCCTTTATGGGTGTAGGAAGAGGAGATTCTTGCTGCTTGCCTTGCCCCATGACCTTTGCATGTTTAGCTTACATACAACTGTGCAGGGTTCCTGAAGGCACAATTGTTTGTTTGTTTGATTGATTGATTGATTTATAGCCTGTTTTTCTCCTGTGACTCAAAGCATCTCACAATGTAAAGATCTCCCATATGCCACAATGAGCACATATGTGCCACAAAACTGTTGCATACTTATAGTATCCTGAAGACCATAGACATGGAAAGAAGGCTGGCTGCTTTTAGAAAAGATGGACTGTGTCCCTCGCACTCCCTTCCACAGAAAGCTGGCCACATGTGGGGAGGATTGTTGGGAATATGCTCCCATCCCGACAGAGGCACTGCTAGAATCGTGATAAAACAATGTAGGAGAGCACTGTAATGCAAAAAAGGCCTTTACTTCATTTTCTTCCAACACTTCTTCTCCTCTTAGGCCCTTTCCGCACCTTACCTTCTTCTGGCGCTGGGGTGCAGGGATCGCGCGAGCAGCCCCTGGAGAGAGCCTCACATCCCTGCTGCTTCAGCTCTGCATAAGCTGCCTGCTCGTGCAAGAGCCCCGCCTCTTCCTTCTGCAGCATAGCCTGGGAGTTTCCCAGGCTGCACTGGGGCAGGAAGTGCAACCGGCACTGCTCCAGAGGCTCCACACACCAGGTAAGTGCCTGTGGGGCCCGGGAGCAATGCATGATTGTGCACCATTTTCAGTTTCTAGCCAAAAATGAAAAAGTGTGTGATCAGCACCTGCTGGCCTCTGGAGCATCGCACGACTGTGAGTGCATCGTGCAGATCACTCCTCACAATCGCGAGATGCTCCAGGCACCCTTTGACATGGAAAATGCAACCAATTATAGAAGCTCCCATCTTTCCTCTCTCCCAAATATATAATTTTCTAATAAAGTTTTCTCTTCATTGGATACGGCCTTTTGTTGATGATTCCAGACTAGGGATGCAACTCTTCACTACATTTCTTCTTGAAGGTACTAATGAGTACTATCAGCTATTTTCTTCCCGCTGTGAGAAAGGCTTCAAAACCCATGCAGTTTTTAAGGGCTATTTGAAATGCAGGACTTATTTGTTGCAAAATTCACATGTGGTTGCTTTGTGCAGAAAACAGGATTTTCTGCATGGAAAATAATATGTCAATGCATTAAAATTAACTCCTGCATAGAAAGTGCTATTTTCTTTGTAAATCACCCATTTTTGCATAGGAAAAAAAAAACTCCAATTACATCGTTTTCTGCAAATAAAACAGCATTTTCTTTGCAGGAATTAATTATCTTATCTTATCTTATATTTTATATTAATTTATAAAATATTCTTTTCCCTGCAGAAAATCCTATTTTCTGCATAAAACAACCACATGTAAAGTTTATGCAGAAGCAATCCCAAAATGCAAAAATTCCCATTAGTCCAGGTTTCTTCTCATTAGTGTTTTTCAACAATTTTTAAATATTTTGAAATATCCTTTCTATCCCAGCTTCTGTGAAGGTTAATACAAAGCAGTATATTTTGTTTTTTTAAAGAGAGGTTATCATTTCAGATAGATAGTAACAGCTTTCACCTTAGAAACTGCAACATATACATACACAACGTATTGATTAGTTCCAAGTAGACTTGGCCCATTAAGTTAATTTTTGCATGTTGAGATAACATATATAAATCCTACTGAGTCCATGGGGCTACTCTAATTGGGACTCGCAGCAGAGTCCCTCCACAGTTCACTCCACAGTCTCACTATATCTTTTATATGTTAATTTTCTATTGGACAACAGATCAGTGATGAACTGGACGCAGGGCAGTCTTGACAAGATGGAGGATCTGTAAATACGGGTTCTTTAGTTCAGGCTGTGATCTCGCAGAACTATCAGGTTCACCATAATGGTTTTTATCTTTTGGGGGTCATGGACCTCTTTGAATAGGTGATGAAAGGTGCAAATCTTCTTTCCAGAAAAAAATGTGCTCGTCCACAGTTTTCAAAATAGAAAGGAAACCTGTGAGGGATTTTATTTGTACATGTATGTGTGGTTCACGAACCCTCCCTCCACTGACCAATTTATGGACCTCTATGGAGTTCAATGAGTGCTTGATCTAGGACAAGGATGGAGAACTGTGGGAAGCTAGGGGCATTGCAATAGCCCCACAGGAGATCTTGAGGGGCACACATCTCTATGGTACCTACCTCTGGAAAAAAAAAATCAAAGCCCTCTGCCTCAAAAGCCCTGTGGGGATATGGGTATATTTTCCCCGTGTTTTGAGACCTACTTGGGCCATTTCATGTCCTGGAGAGGTCTTTTAATGACAGAAAGTACAAATAAGTAATTCCTTGTTCACTTTCTGTTTCATAAAAGTATCCCCTGGGCTTAAATTATTCCATGGAGGCCCAAATGTGATGAAAATGTGCCTCTCACCACTCAATAGACATTTTGGTGCATTTTTTAAAAAAATATTATGCAAAAATTGTGTTTGGCCTGGGGTGGAAATGCCATCCACACCCTATTGAGGACTTTTGGGAGGGTATTATGGAGCAAAAAATGTTTTCACTTCTTTTGTAAGGTCAAAAGTCAATTATTCAACCCCTGAGGGGTACTGGGGGGCCACAAATTCCCCATAGGTCACACTCTGCTCACTCCTTGCCTAGAGGGACTTCTAGATGAAACACAAATGACTTCACTGATACAGAGTCACATTTAACCACCAAGTCTTCTATGCCATCTGAGATTTTTTTCTGGATAGGCATAGACAAGCTACAGTGATCAATACTCCAAAAACCTCTCCTTTAAACTATTGCAGTGAGCTATGCAAAGTTCTGGCTTTGAAGACAGTCTAGAAAGCACGGCAAGTACAAAATATGGCTGCTACAATTTCATTCCCTGAACAACTTGGGAGCTGGTGGTCTTAAAAAACAAATTACTTGTGGCTTTGCAGGAAAGTTCTGCAGAGATTCATGGACCTTCAGTTCAAGGATGAGATCTCAGTGCCAACATGTTATCTGGCCTATGTGATTTCAGATACAGATGGGGTAGCATAAGTGAATATTAATCTATACAAAAATTATAGCAATCATTCTGGATTGAAACCTAGATGTCAGTGATGACTGTACTATTACCATGATAGTCCTTATATAAAATGGGGTGGCTGGCTGATGTGGTTATATGGACTCATTCCTTCTGTTACTCCACTGGAAAAACCCTATCCCGGGGTCTACAATTTTGATATTAAATATAACTTCATGTGCCAGAGAGGTCGCCCGGATGAGCACGTAGGCAGCAATGGTCAAACGACCGAAAACCGGGTCAGGCCAGTAAAATCCCCAGTCATGTAGCCCCAGGAGACCTCAAGGTGTGCAAACCCCCAATAAACAAAGGGTCCACAGCCCCAAGAAGCCAACTTGAGGGCATTAATGTGTCTGCCCCAAGTTGAGCAAATATCCCATCAGGCGAGGACCATTTACAAGAAGTCATACCACAAAACACAGCCAAAGATCCTAAGACTGTGGTAACACCCTGTAATCCCATCACACAAAGGAAATTACCATTTTGGAGCTTCGTGCCCACTGCAACACCCATTGTTCTCCCTGGGAAAGGATTAGCCCTCCAGGTACCTTTTCCCCTACAAATAGTCCCAGTTTTTGAGCAGTTCTTTGGATTGTTCCCTGTCTTCCCAGCAGACCGTTGCTCCGTCCATTGAGTAATCCCCTCAGCCCTCTTAGCACTGAGTCTTATCTCTCCACTGTCTTCCCAGACCACAGACTTCAGGACAAGGTGCAATATTACCCCAGCTTCACCCCTTCAACACTCACCTGTCCAATTTCCTCTCTTTTGCTTCTTAATAGGTCTTGAGTGAGTGGGTGCGTGATTGCATTGGTGCATGAGACTTTCATTCAATAAAATCATTTATTAGTCATCTTTGTTTGGTTTTTGACTTGGCCTGACCCAGTAAAAACTGGGTAAAAAGACCCCGCTAGGTTACCCTGCCTCTCACATTGCTATAGCTTGTGCTCTGGCTAGCTTCCATTCCCCATCATGTGGAGCACATTGAGGTGTCCCCCAAGGGAGCCCAGAAATCAGGGTAACAATTCATTGATACAGAAGAACAGACTTTCACCTACATTTTTGTAGTGATGAAACGCAAACAGGGCTTGAATCAGCTATGATACAAACTGGTTCTACATGATTTGAGGAAATAACAAACTGCACGATTTCACACTTGAAGGCTGTATATTTGAGCTATATATCTGAAGATTTTGAAAGAAAATAGGCCCCACTGTTTCTTTTCAACTCTGAGCAATCTGAAAGTATTTATGCACTAAAGAAAAAAAAAACCTCATCCCTATACACTGACTTTGAATTGTATTTTAAAATGAAGTGTTTATTTACAATTGGCATTTCTGAGTTAACAGCTTGTGGCAGTCATCTCACAAATTATGTTGCTTTCTTGCAACTCCAGCATCATAAGAATAAGAGATGGCATAAAACCAATTTCCATTTGGCTTCAGTGTCTGTTTAAGCAATCAGAATGTGAATTTTAATGTTTAAAAATTAAAGTCTTTGTTTAAAAATTCAACAGTTAAGTTCCACTCCTGATTATTCAAATCTGAACAAAAGCGGAATAGGAAAGAAAAATGATTTACTTACAGTGTCTTCCTTCAGTCTATAATGATGCCACATCACAAATAATGTCGAGATCAGAAATATGACTTCCACTGGCAAATGGCTGGAAAATGCTGATTGTAAATTATACTTTATTTTAAAGCACATTTTCATTTTCTTAATGATAAACAATGGTGTCTTTCTTTTCCTACAGAAATTTCAGAAAACAGGGTTAGGAAAAAAAGAGAGAAAAGAAAGTTTACTTTTCACTGGTTTGGGAGCAGATGGTGCTTTTCAAATTCACATGTCAAATCTGAATATTCATTCACTTTGATGAATACTTGGCCTCTACTTTGTATGAAAATCTATGAAATGCACTAGATTCATCATTTTTGGTAGCTGTTCCTTTCAGCTGTACTTTTAACTATGCATGAACTCAATGGAGGTCAATTTGGAATAGGTTTAATCCCCCATTCAGGTTCAATTATCAATCGGCTGGTTATTTTGTTGTTGAAAACTGGAAAAAGATTTTTTTTTAAAAAAAGAAAGAACACATTTATAAAACATGCATTAGGAAAACAAAAACACCATAGTGCACTCTGCAATGCAGACTTACTGTGGGCAGCTGTATACTTTAGAAAAAAAAATCATGGCCCATTAATAACAACAGAGCTTGCTACTGATTTCTTTGTGTACATCTTAAAATTGTTGTTTTTGAGTATTCAGACTTTCCTTGATTTTTCACCTGCAATTAAACCAGTGTAAAACCTAAACCCTAGAATAGCATATCAGCAGGGCATGTCTAAGACATTTTTCTGGCTGAGACAGAACAACAAATGCTCCCCCACAACACACAAGCCAAATGATACAGTATTGCTCAATTACTCAGTGTTACTCAAACTTACAAATGGAGGCATACAGAGACAGTGAATAAAGAATACCGACACCCTTTATTATTGGCACTGGGGGCTCAGCTCATAAAATTGACTGGCAGTTCATCCAGAATGCACCAAAGAATATTTTATTTCACACAATATATAGTTAGCAGAGTTCTGCCTCATATGGAATATTGATTGCCACCAGTGTTGATGGCATTACAAACAGGATTAGACAAACCCACCAGTGATTATTCTATCAGTCCAATGGCTGTTAGCCACTGCAAAACTAGTTTGTTTCATGCTGTATGAAGACTTCTTTAAACCTGTTGCTGGATATAATGACTCCTCAATCTGATATAGCAGGGTTAGTGCACTTCTCAGTTCTAGAGTGCACATTTGTTCTTAGGGATGTGTATATCTATAAAGTGCATATTCAAAGGCATAGGCATATTCCCACCTCCATGGCTGATCTATACCTCACTTCATGACCTGTTTTAAAATGGGAAAAAATCTGGCTATTCTCTGATTACTTTCTTCCCCAGATATATGCACATTTGTGCACTTATTTAAAATTGTACGTATTTCTTAAATTTGTTCCAATTATGTATTAACATATACTGAAGCAGTGTTTAGTGTGCATGTGAAAGTTTGTTATTTTTTCAGAGCCATTCATCAGCATGAAAAACAAGTTGCACCCATCATGAAAAGAGTCTGGCATGAGTGAAACATACATGTCCAATGAATCCAACACTGGAAATGGGTTCCTTGTACATCCTTACTAAGCTTGTAAATGATCCCAGAATTGGTCCCTGATGCCTTCAATTTACTGGAGATAACAGAAAACTAGTAACAGTAATAGTAGGTAATGTTTGGTAAGATAAACCAGTGGCATGACTATATATAACAATCAAAGTCTAAATGTTAGTCTGAACTAGTGTAGATCTGTTGAAGCAGCTTTTTGTACTGTAGTTTTGTAGTTCAAAACTAATATAAATCTAGTTGATTCAGTGGATCTATTCTGCTTGGGACAAACAAATAGATTTAGGCCAAAGTAATTTCATAAGTTCACCTCTTTTACCCTAGGGAAGACTGAAAAAAGTCTATTGAAAACTTGGTTATGCACTAACTGACTCTTATTAACCCAAGAGCTTAAGCTCTAGGTGGGAGAATTTGGGACACCTGGCAGAAGTTGAGTGTTGGAGAAAAAAGTTAGTGGAGCAGATACAAGGGGTAATCAAATCTGTCAGTTTTGTTTCTTTAACTATTCACTCATTAGCATTAATAGAAGAAAACTATATTACTGAAGAGGTAGGAGCTTAGGAAAGTCAAGGAAGCTATGAGAAGTGTGGTAATATAAAACAAATGAGAGGATCTGGGAAGGAAATGGAAAGTAAGTATGCTAATATTATAACTGAGTGCATGATTCTACTACTGCCATGCAAAGAACCACAGTTTATCAATTACAATGAAATGTTCACAGCATGCTTCTTAGCGAGGTGTACAAATGATACAGGAGGTTATCAATCTTTGTATATATGTTTTTGGCAGAAAAAGAAAAAAAACTTTTAAGAGGGAATTGGTTACAGCACCAAGGCTCCAAAAGTAAATAAGACCATTATAGTTATAATTTTAAAGTAACTGTTTTCATTTATCTCAATAATAACTACTGGTAATAGTTATTTTTAGTTAAAAAGATCGAAATGCTACAAGCCACTGGCCTATGGTACAAACCACCTTCTCCTCCTGTGTATCTTAAGAGCCACAACAAAATACAAGATAAGAGTGTGATTCCACACTTGAACCATGTGATGTTGGTCCTCCATCACTGATTACAAAAGGACTGAAAAAGTAATGAAATTTTTCCGTCAAGTTACAATCAGAAAGTGATCTAGATATACCTTTCTTATTCAGAAAGTAATTACTTAAGTTTCTGATTGTTTAAACTCTGCTCTGATATCCAGATAACCAAAGACTGTGTGCAGATCCAGAAAGTGGCAGAGGCCTGTTGGCTGACTATATCACTTGGCCACTGGTAACAAGTTGCTGCCATTTATGATGATGGTGTCCCAGCCCATCAGACACAACTACGTTTATGAGAAACTGTCCATTTCCTGTTCAATATGGTACTTAAGGAGAACAGCACAAGAGAAAGACCACTATTTTTCTCCTTATCTTGAAAGTTTCAACAAAAACATAGCTAACACATTCTTCCACATCTATTTCTGCTCTAGAGCTACGGTATTACTTATGTCTTACACAGAGAGAATGCTCTCAGCTGGTCATAAATAAACCCAGAAATTGTATTCACATCTAAGTGTAGTTATTGCATTACAAGAAATAGTCAACTCTAAAGGTGAAGTAGAGTTCAAATTTCAGTGGATGTTATTGATTCTGTTTTGTTTACTACTATGGGGTACACTGTTATGAAAGGCAGTATATAGGAAAAGAATCAAACCCAGACAGAATGACTTCAGGGCCTCCCAAAGCTTTTAAAGTAAAGTTCGAAAAAAAATATTATTATTATTTTGGTAAAGGCTAGCATGGGATTCAATGTACAGCTTGGACTGCTGCTAGCTCAGGCCTCAAGAGTTGTAAAACAGCAGAATTTAAGTGTTTCAGATAATGAAGTCCATCCGAACAAAGACTGTAAAGAATCACTGCCAATTTCTGGATACCTAATGAGAATCTGATTAGGAAAAAGACCCACTTGCTCAGATGAGAATGTAACCTGCAATAGCATCAAATGTCCAATGTTGATGCTAAAGAAAAAGGAGTTCTCTGTGACTTAAGAGAGATGTGGTGTCAGCAAGTGGTGTCTTGGACATCTGAGATCCAGGAATCCCTCAGGGCTCACCACTGTCCTCCTGTCCAGCAGCAGTTTCCCACACAATGCTGATCAAAATATCAATTAACTGCTGGTACCTTTTACACTAGACAAATATAACACTATAATTCTGGTTTAACTGCCAAGGCTGTATCCTATGGAATCCGGGTGTTTGTATTTCGAAAAGGTAGTAGAACTCTCTGTCACAGAATTTTTAAATACTTCTCAAAAAACTGTACATTCCAGGATTCCATGGGTTGCTGCCATGTCAGTTAAAGTGGAATCGTAGTGCTATAATTGTGTAATATGAAAAGGTCTGTATGTAAGCCCAACAGGGCTCAAATACATATGAGAGTACGCATCTAGCAAGAGATCTACAAAGGATACCATGCTGAGGCACACCCTAAGCCTGAAGTGGGAGCTACATTTGGGGGCATTCTACCTGCACAGTCAAACACAACATGTTCCTCCACATCTGCCCACATTATTCCTTTCTGTAGCTGGAATCAATTTTCCACAGTACTGTCTGAGGGCACTAACCTTCTTTCCCCTTCTCTCTAGATCAGTTTTTCAGCAGCAAAATGATGACATTTTGAAGATATCTGTTAAGTTTAAAACATGCATGATAAATTTGAGGACCTGGAGTATGCTAGTCAGGAAAGCCATATTAGTACCTCCAAAAGTAAATACTGGCATCTGCTTTGAAGTCCATTCAGTACTTGCAGACATTTACAAGCACTTATGGAAAAATCTACGTAAGCACATTATAGATAAGCTAAATATCTCTCATTTTGCTGCTCTTTTTTTCAGACAAAACTGGGAAGACTTTCAGTGATTTTTCTCAGACATGTGAGCAAATGTCATGACTAGGAACAACATTAATTTTCCAGCAATGCTTGCCACCTCTTGACAACTGGCAGCTAGCATCCTCCTGCAACACAAACCTAGAATGCCTCTATGAGCAATGACATATTGTAACATGACTCATTGGAATATTGTGAGATGGGTCAAGGCAGCTGACAGCCAGCCACTAACCAAAAGACCCTTTTTTGTAGGCCAATTGGCCAGGAAAGAGAAAAAGCTCAAAGTGGTGAGTAGCTTTCACAAACACCTCAATCCTAAAATTGGTCTAAATATTGAAATATTGGTCAAGCAATAATGTCATACTCCAATGACCAAATTGAAGTGCAAAATGCACACATGGCAATAAGAGATATTTAATGTCACCTTTCAGATGAGGTTGCCGGCCATAGCAATTTGTCATGTTCATATAATCATCTTGTGCATTACTGTAAAATCTCTCTCTCTCTTTCTTTCTCTCTCTCTCGGTATGTATGTGTGTGTGAGTGTATGAGGGAGAGAAAGAGAGAGAGAGAGAGAGAAGAATCACAGGACCCAAATAATGTCATAAAAAGAAGAAATCCATGTAGTCTACTTGGCATAATTGTTCTTAACTTGTGAAAGAGGAAGGAGATCCAATTATTATTCTTTGAAACTGCATGGTCTCTGTTTGCATAAGTGTTACTTCTTCCTAAAATAATTTTAATAGCATTGTTTTTACACCACAACATTTCTTTGGGAGGTTTATTGCAAATCTTTCTAGAAGATGCTTGAATATGTGCATGAACCCTATTATTTATGAAGCAATAGAAAGACAAAGCTCTTTTTTTTTTCCACCTCCCCTTTCCTCCTATATTTTTTGGTAATCCATCATACTCTAACATTGTTTTCCTAGCACCCTTGCTAGACTGTGTAGAGAAATTACTACTGAATTATTAACTTCATGACAGAAGAGCTGTGCTGCTTTGCAGAGCATGTAATGAAAGAAGAATTTTGGACAAAATTCTAGTGCCAGAAAGAACATACTATTTATCACTGAGGAGGTGACACATTTGTGTCTGGCTGCACAACTGGAGTTTCAAGTTCACATGACCAAGTTATCCCCCAATCAAAACAAAAGTAAAGCAAAAGCAAGAGCAAAAACAAAAACAAAATAAATTAAACTGCAAAGAGGAAACAATCACAGGAAGGAGCAAGGTAGCATGGAAAGCTTTTCTCTGACACAAATATCTTGCCAGAAAAGAATTCAGGTATGTGAAGTGTTCTCTCATGGTCTAAAGTCATGAATTGCACATTTACTACCTTAATAAGAATTCAGCCTCAGAATATAAGTGAAGAAAATTGGACATTTCTGGTTCAAATATTTGCTCAAATTAAGGAAGATTGAAAATTTTGATTTTAAAAAGAATTTTCAAAATGTGCATATTGCTTGATAAATTTTACAGAAAGGACTGTTGTTGTTGTTGTTGTTTTAAATGAATATAGGAATTAGGGTTGCCTCCTCCATTTTCAAGTCAAATATATTTTTAACCAAGGCATATCATGTAGTACAATATGATGCTCTTGATAGTAGGAAACTATTAAATTGCCAGTGCCAATGGGTGAGAATTTCATTTTGTTCTTTTTTAATGAGAATTTCCCAAAGTTTGCCAATTTTTTTTTCATAAACACAATGGAAAGAAAATAACTCCCAACCGTATACCGGAAACACAACAAAACCTTGATTGAGAGTGGTCGCAATATTTTTGGTCAGGCATCATGAAACAGACATTGCTCCTCACTTGTCCCTTTAGACTGAGGTACTGAGGATATTTGCCCTTTTCAGCTAACTTAGATTATGTCTGGGATCCCAGAATCACCTTCTGGGCACCTAGATGTCTAATTTGTGATGTTGATGAAAGCCAGACAGGTATGGACACTCCACTCAAAGCATTAAGTCTTGGAATCACTAAATATTTATATGGGAAAATGAGTAGGCTTTTTAGTCATCTTTTAGGCTGTTTATTATATACAATCATGCAAATGCAACTACATACTGTCCTCCTAGGGACAAACAAAGGCATGCCAATATCTGGGCATATTGCTGGTATTACATTCCATTATATTGGATTGCAGGTAAGGCATTCATTAGCCAGTCGGGTGCTACTTTCATATTAAATCATATATCATAACCACTTGCTCCTTTCACCTTAATGGGAACTATATCATCTAACATAGCCTAATTAGTTCTCTTACCTGTATCAGCATATCTGGGCTGTTTAGTAAATTATCAACTTGGAATAGCAGCTTCTCTTTTTGCTCTTGACTTCCTGCAAGCAAGGAGTTGGATTCTGGTTAAAGTACCCTTAGACAGACCCTCAGATATCTTTGCCATTCTCATTACAATTTTGAATTGTAAAAGCTTGGGTGAACAATAAGGAATCTGGATGATTATCCATTCACAACAAAAAGGATGCTAGACATAAATAGACATAAATTTAGAAAATGATCAGGATGGAGTTAGTATTTGATTAACAGCTGACCAGAAATTATTTGGTGACATGAAAATCCACACCTGTGGGGAAACATATATGTATGTAAGAGATCCGAAAGATAATATTAATTTTATCAGAACTAATTTTGAGTCTGACTGTAGAGTCAGCTAGTAAAAGGGCTACAACTGTATAACAAGAAGAAACCTGCTTTGTTTCACTCCATGCATCAATGTGTGATTTAGGAAGAGGAATGAAATCCATACTTTAATCCCATTTTTAATTAGTAATGGTAACTGGTAAATCATCAACAAACAAGTTGAAAACTGTTTTGGTTTTGTCCATTTGAATCAGGTACATCCTTTTTCCTCTTGGTTGTCTCATCCGTGAATTCATGGTGAGCATGAACAAAATAAAAGATTAGGGACACACCTACCAACTGACTCTATCTTAAATGCAACAGAATCTATACTGTTTGTATATATAACAGCTTAATGATCTCTATGCATTTTGGTAATTATTCTTGAAAATATGTGTTTTTTAAAAACAGTCTAAGTGTGTGTGTGTGTGTTGTATGTGTGTGTGTATATATATATATGAACTACATTTTATTATTAAATGTTTTAGCAGAGTCAAATGAATCAGTTTCTGGGGACTGTTCATATTGATTCAAGTATAAAGAGACTGTTTTCAGAAGTCTACTTCTAATGAGCTTTGGAGGCTGCATCCTATTAAAAGATCAGAAACTTTGAAATTTTGGTCATTATTTACTTACTTACTTATTTATTAAATTTGTATCACTGCTTTCTTACAAATGGCAACCAAGGCTGCTAATGGGATCTAAGGTCTTTTTCAATGGCTGTGTAAAAATGAGTCATACAACAATCAAAAGACATCTCATTCCTTAGGTTGTCCTAAAGTAGCAAGGCCTGTGGCTATTGCTATATGTGGCATGACCTTACTGGTGGTGGTTCTCCAGATGCATAATCCCTTTCCATCAGAAATTCATTTGTTCCCAGCCCCCACATTTAGATGCCAGCTTATTTTTTTTAATGTGATATTTTTTCCAGAAATAAACAAGTGCTTCCTTTTTTTTTTCTTCTTTGCTGTTTTTTAATTGTAACATATTTTATCAGAGATTTGTAATATGTGTTTTTAAATATTTAATTCATAGTTTTAAATATTTGTAATTTTAATGTTGTGCTTTAAACGGGGTCCTTTTTTTTTATGTAGACTGTTACCCACCCTGGGATCCTATGAGGAAGGTCACAGTAATTAATCCAATAAGTCAGCAAACAATCATGTTTGAGTTATTTGTCTGGAACTGCAAATATCTTACTTCAGAAGTAGACACTAATAGACATTTGCTGTATTCCCATTCAAAACATCTTTCTGTTTGGATGTTTTAGGTTTCAACATGCAGTTTAAAATGTACATCTCTCAGATTTAGTCATCTTATCCAAGAGTGACTTTTCACCCTCTGCCTTCTTCCCTTCTGAATTATACCTCTTGAGAAAGAGAGAAAGAAGAAGTCTATGTACTATCAAAAGCATAAGTTGTGAATGGCAATTGACTAAGGCAACAAGAAATGAGGAGATGGCTTTCATTTTCATAGATAAAAACTTTGCTCTCTCAGCTTAGAGTTTCTGTTAGAAAAGACATTACAATCAACTGGGAGAACAGGATATTTCTCTTTAAATCTTTGGCTCCTGTTGGCACTTCATCTGTGGTTTCTTTTTATACTCTATTATCTAATGCACTCCAACTACACAGAGAACACTTAATTCTTTTCATTCTGAGGTACAACAGCTAATTTAACAGCAGAGCTAACCTTGACTTGAGCAGGCTGGGAAATATTTCTGACTTACTAAGGCTTTTTCCCCTAACACACTTTTAAAAAAAGGAAAGGAGATATCATTTCAATACAAAGGAATCATGGAGTTGGCTAAGAGATTAATTGTTCCTTTTAAACCCTATTTACCTATGTCTCTTGTCATTGTGGGGTGACATAGGGGGAAAGAAAGAGAAACGCTCTGCAGAGTCTCAGATTTCATTCTTTCAAAACAGGTTTTCTTACTGTTTTGGCTGTGATAGTATTGCTAAAGTGGCATAGCATGCTCTGATGAGGAGTTGGTATATACTTCTCTGTACATTTTCCTTTTCTTCTATCCAATGCTGGGTTGCAAGAGCACTGTGCTGTTGTGTGAATTCTAGTCATTTCCAGCTTATAGTGACCGTAATGCAAACCTGTTAGGAGGTTTTCTTGGCAAGGTTTGTTTAGAGAGGGTTTGCCTTTGCCTTCCTTTGAGGGTGGCATTGGATGACTTGTCCAAAGCCACCCAATGGGTTTCCATGGCCAAACAGAGATTTGAACCCTGGTCTCCTGGAGTCCTAGTTCAACACTTAAACCAGTGCACCATAGAACTGTTTCAATTTTGAATGTATGATTAAGGGAAAAGTGGTCTTTTTAGATGCATTTGTTGCAATTACCTCCTTTTTATATCTCTCGTACTAAAAACAACATTGTCCATCGGCCATATTTAAAGGACAGTAGCTTTCTAGGGATCTCCTTGTAGAGATCCTGCCAAAGAGTCAAAGAACACACACTTGTAAACCAACAAAACTTCTACATAAGGTAATCATACTTTTTAACAGAAAGCTATTTCTTTTTTACAACACCCTCTGATGACAGTATTTGTTGATTTTCCTGGTAGTGATTTTTTTTTTTAATGCTGGATGGAATTGAAAACACCTGGCACAATAGGTCATAGACCACAGACAGAATGTCCTACTTTGTTTCTTTGCAGTCACTGGGTGAATTATTTAAAAGTCTTTAGATAAAAGACTTATGGTTGTCTTGTTGAAAGGAGCTATATCTGCCTTCTAATTATGTGTTATGACCCCTAACAGAAAACACAGATTCATGTGATCATGGCCATTTCTGCACTGCACTGTTATAGTACTCTTATTCCACTTTCAACATCCTATGGAATCCCGGGGTTTGCAGTTTAGGGAGGGGCCGGCTGGCTCCTCCTTAAACTGCAAACCCAGGATTCCATAGGATGTTGAAAGTGGAATAAGAGCACTATAACAGCCAAGTACAGAAATGGCCCATCTTTTTGTATTTTTTTCTCCTTGAATGGGCACTAAATTTTGATGAGACAATTAGTGCACTCAAAGCCATTAAAGCACAAATTAAAATAAATGACATTTCAAAAGGGATAGTCTGGGACAGAGTAGTTGGGAGGAAGAATCTAGGGGCACCTTTAAGACTGCCTGGCTTATTTTTAGAATGAGCTTTCATGGATTTCAATCCACTTCTTCAGATGCAATGAAGATTCAGATGGATAATGCATTAGTCTTAAAGGTGCAGTTAGATTCCTCCCCCTTATCTATCTCTTTGAAATATAGGAAAGGGGAAATCTTTGTGGAATTGCCATAGTGATGCTTGTATTCTAGGAACACACCCAAATATTTTCAATGATTGCAATATATGAGTTAAATGCAATAAGATAAGAGTATGCTGAGGATGTACCCTTTTAATCAAGTTATGCTAGGCATTCAGGATTTTATTCCTGTGCCTAGGAAGACAATAATTGTATTAACAGCTGTAGGACAACTGCAGACTGCCTTTCCCATCATATCCCTGTGGCGCTTGCGTGTGAAGGTAAACATTTAATGACAATGAAGCAGTGAAACAATTCATTATTTCTCCTAGAATCAGTCTTAAAGAAAGTAAATGTCATGACAAAAGCATGTTGGTCATAAGTGGCCCAGTTTTCTGATCAGCAACTATGCAGGGTACTTGTGTTGTGAGCACCTCCTCAGTCTGATGCCCCAGTACCACTTCCCAGCCTCCAGATTGGTATCTATTGTTTTTTAAATAATTTCCTAGCCACTGGGGGGGGGGGCAGCAGATAGCATCAAAGAGAAGGCATAAAATTAGTACCTATCAATGTACCATAGGAAGTAACAAATCTTACACCAAACAAGCGTGAATAGTTGGGGTGACAAGTTTATATACCAGAAGGGGGAAAAAATAGCAGTGGATACATTCAGGAGTATTAGAAGTGTATGTTGCTGTGTGAATTCAACTAAAGATTTTTTTGAAAAAAATACCCAGTTGCCATTTCAATCATGGTCAAGAATTATGTTACTCATCCAGCATCCATTGCATCAACCCAAGCATTTATCTATATGTCTTCTGGTGAAAATATATTCTTTTGAACTTATTTTATGTTGAGAATGTGTACAAAAATTATTCCCTAACAAGAGACTAAAAAAAACACATCTTTTTCTTGGATGCAGCTGTATTTTCTGTTTGTTTTTTAAGGAGCACAATGAGCAACACTAATTGTGCAAGAGTGATTAATGTTCCTGCTGAGTTCTTCTCAGGTTCCACCAGGATATTGTTTTTTCCTGCTGTCACATTACAGTGTAATGAACAGCACATCATCCATGCATTGTGTGAAATATTATCTTGCTTATGTCTTGAACTTTATGAAATTGTAATATTCAATGTACAGAAATGCAAAGTGGCATGAAAACACTGTGAGTAGTTAGACTGTGTCATGCCCTGCCTCCAGAACATGGACTCTGACTCAGAGTCTGAGACAGGGGGCATGTCAGGACCTGCTGTACAGGAAGAGGTTACAATGCCACAAACAGAACAAGGGGTGGTGCCAGCTGCAGCAGAGAGTCCGGCCTCTTCAGACATAGAACAGTATTTACCTGTACCCAGCTTTGTAGTGGGCAGGCAGCAAAGAGAGACCTGGCATCAGTCTCTCAGAATTTATAACTGGCAACAATTATTCAAGCCACAGGTGCACTAGGTTTCAGACCTATATACTTGACATCCTTCCCCTCTAGAAGTTGTCAGAGCTTATCTGGCCTTCTACCCTGCTGGATACCTTGGTGAATACTTGGGCTGACCTTGGACACTCCCTTGCCTTGGAACTCTGTTGGACTTTATTTATGACTCTGAGCTTACTGCCTGGAAGTAAGTAATGAGCTGGGAGTTATTCAGTTTGTTTTGTTTTATCAGCAGTGCCAGGACTGAGATAGGACAGACCGAAGGTTTGCAACGATGAATTAGGGTGGGTTCAATTGAAAGTGTGCAAATGGAAATTTGGAAATATGGAAGAAGGCATGCTTTACACTGTTCATAATGACACCTTAAATAGGGAAGCACAATATATGATCTCCACCCACCAAATAAGTAAGTAAATCTGGCCCATTTTGGAATCTAGTGATTTCAGACTCTTCAAGGAAGGGTTAACCTATTTATGGTCCATATTAGTTTCAGTGGGATTCATCTGTAAACCCATTCCATCAGTTTCTACAGAAATCCCCTGCCACCAAAAAAAAAAAAAAAAGTATATATTTTCTCTTCAAACATCAATTTTTAAATCTCTATTTTCAAACCAAGAATGACACTGCAGCATTCCAGGTGCAGAAAACCAGTGGATAAATATGATCTGGGTATTAGTCTTAGAAGTATGGATTGGGTCAATTTGTATCGAATTCCACAAAGCCTAATTTCAGAAGGTAACCCTATTTTTCAAGTTGGACAACTATCAATAAAGGGATTTGATTGTGTATTATCCAGCCTTCCTTGAAAGTCATCCCAATTTCACAATGTATATACATGTACATGTTTTGGGAAAGAGAAAGGGAAACAGTCTATACAGAAAAAACATTTAATTAATCTCCCAGGAGGAGATAGCCCACCTGAAAATAACACATGACACTTCATTTCTCAGTGAGGACCATGGCTTCAGTAAATTAAGATTCTGAAATCTCTTTTTTTTACCCCATATGTCTCTATCCAACATTTCATGGAAGGAAACATCATATATGTTTTTGTAGTCACATTAAATCATTTCGGGAAAGTTAGAAATCAGGGTTGTTGCTGTTGGTTTTCTCTCAAGTATATTCTGGGATGATTATTTTTTAATTTGAAAGTTATTTGTTACTCCGTATATGTAATATATTTAGCTGAGGCTCAGTTCATAATTCTTAAAAAGTTATCTCATTTAAAATAAAACTATGGTTCTGCAGTGAAATGTTTTTTATGGCTGTTGACATTCATCCATAAACCATGTCTTTGAAAGTATCATCCTCAACAGAACGCTACACTGTTGTTTTACAGACTTAAACAAATCAACCCATTGGCATCTTATTCCTTTGAGACATATCATAAAGCCAATTTTATGACGGCTTTTCCCTTTGTGTTCTTACCATTATGTGACTCTTGAGACACCATATATTATTTTCCACACTAACCTCTACTAGAATACACAGAACACATTCAGCGCTACTCTCATTGGTAAGGACTACTTTGTAAATTATTATACAATATGATATTTGAAAAGTCCTATGCAATCCAATCCATTCTGCACCACTTGGACTGGAATATCAAGTATCTACTGGATTTGGCAGTTCTTGGAATGTCCAGATGTAGTTCTTGGCAGTTTATTTATTTATTTATTTATTTATTTAAAAAATAAAGATTCTGAATGTTTTTCAGTTTAGCTTTTGAGAAAATACACACTTAAATTTTCAAGCATTTATTTTAAAGATGCCTGCTGCTGTGCTGCAACCTTCCTTTGTCAATTAGCTTTTAAAAAAACTTTTTTTAAAAATAAAAAAAACTTAAAGAGAAGAAAAAAGCAGCATGGCATATCATCTGGTAGCAAATATCAACTTGTACCCTCATATTTTACATGTTGACATCATAGAATCACAGAATCATAGAGTCGGAAGAGACCACGGGGCCATCCAGTCCAACCTCCTGCTGTGCAGGAACACACATCAAAACATTCTCAACAGATGGCCATCCAGCCTCTGCTTAAAAACCTCCAAAGAAGGAGACTCCACCACACTCCAAGGCAGCATATTCTACTTTTCCTGAGGTTCAGATGGAATCTCCTTTCCTGTAGCTTGAATCCATTGCTCCTTGTCCCAGTCTCTAGAGCAGGAGAAAACAAGCCCGCTCCTTCCTCAATATGACATCCCTTCAAATATTTAAACATGACTATCATGTCCCCCCTTAACCTTTTCTTCTGCAGACTAAGGATACCCAGCTCCCTAAGCCATTCCTCATAGCGCATGGCTTCCAGACCCTTCACCATTTTGGTTGCCCTCCTCTGGACATGATCCAGCATGATGATATCCTTCTTGAATTGTGGTGCCCAGAACTGGATACAGTATTCCAAATGAGGTCTAACCAAAGCAGAATAGAGTGGTACTATTACCTCCCTCGATCTAGACACCATATTCCTATTGATGCAACCAAGAATCACGTTGGCTTTCTTGGTTTTACCTATTGGGCTTCAGGCAATATTGCAGCTATATATAGATACACATAGAATCCAGGGTTTAAAATATTCAGAACAACCACAGTAAAAGTATATGAAATGAACACAGATTCATATAAAAATTCATCTATCAGCCTTCTTTATCTTTAATAACCTTTGCATTTCTGATATAGGTGTGGAAGTATCAAATCGTGTAAAGTAGTTCACAAGAAAATGATATGCACATATTGCATACACATTTCTTTGGATTTCTAACCCATCCAATGCAGAGGGTTTAGGCTGAATATAGGTATTTAAAAGTGAGTCCTACAACAGCATAAAGGCCAACAAAGCATGCACTTTTACTGCACTATATTCCACTATAATCCCTGGAGGTTCATGGTGTACATTTTTAAGGTACCATAGACCTCTGTAGTTTTTATTAGGAAATGTGAGAAATAGCAGTCAGTTTCCCAAGCAGAGTAATCAAACTGGAAAGACAGAAGCTGTACAACAACCAGTCATCCAGAGGGTCCAGCTGAGAAAGAAGTAGAAATAGTTCTTACTTACTTTTATGTGATCAAATATATGTCTAATGGAAGAGATAGAAGCAAGTGGAAAAATTGAGTGTTTTAGGAAGAAAGAGGGTGTTGAGAAAACATTGCTAACAAACAGGCTGTCCCAGTGACGTAGCAAGAGCTGTTGCCCCCCGGGGACGGTCCCGGAGTTTACTGCCCTTTCAATATGCACCATAAATACTACGAAAAGTCAAATGACATATAGGAAAATAAATTAAAACACTATGTTTATTTTTGAAGTAAAACTTTAATTTCAACATTCTAAAATCTTATTTTTCTTGATGTTTCTGTTAGCAAAATTGTCAATGACATTGTTGAAGTCTATTTGATCACTCAGTTGCTGGATGTGGAAGTTCCATACTACAACATATTACAATTTTAATTCCTATACAATTCTGGCCTGTGTTCAAAGCGCTGGTGGTGATATTCAATGCTCTATGGAAGGATTCTCAGTCTCTCTCTTTTTCTCTCTGCCTGCCCAGGGATCAAGGGGTGATGGAGGAGCCTTTCTCTGTATCTCACCATTAAGAGCAACACACAGTGAAAGCCCATGGGAGCAGGTCTTTCTGTACTCTGGCACTCTGGTTGTATAATACACTCTCCAATATCAAATTGGTGCTGATACTGGCTTCATTTTGGTGCCAAATTAAAACGTAGTAAAATGTAGCTAAAGCCTTTGGGGATCTAATGGTTTTATTCAGTTGACTTTAACTGTTTTAGCTTGTTTTAAACTGTTAAATATTATGTGTTTGTGTCTTTAATTCACCTCTCAGCTTATGGGAACAGCATGAATTTCATAGGGTTTTCTTAGGCAAGAAACCCTCAGAGGTGGTTTAGACAATTCCTTCCTCTGATATACAGTCTATAGCACCTGGTAGTCCTTGGTGGTCTCCCATCCAAGTGCTAACCTCGGCTGATCCAGCTTAGCTTCCAAAATCTAATGAAATTTGATGCCTTTAAGACTTGCCCTTCTTTTAGACTGTAACTTATTTGGTTACTCTTAAAAAAAAATTAACTGAATTTACTATAAACCTCTCTTAGATCTCTGCATATAGGACAGGATGAAAATATTTAAATTAAATGAAGAAGGATATTTCTTGATGTGAAACAGAACAGGGGGGCTAGAACCGAATTTGAAAGATGAATTGCCACTCCTGGTAGGGAAGTATGCTGTCAGTGGATGCTGGGAGCAGTAATCCAACACATCTGGAGGGGGCCAAGTTTTATTCAAGAATGGAGGTTTCTTCCCCTGTACAGTGAGATTCAGTCCTATGCAAACATCTTCAGGAACAAGCTCCAGTGAGCCAGGAACTCCAGGAAGATATTCAAAGCGATTTCTGTCATCTGGACTCTTGTACCGTGTATAAGAGCAGCAACAGCTGCCAGCCACTCTGAATTTAATTGATAAAGGACAGCTAAGGGTTTTAACCCTAAACATGAAGAAATACTGACTCCCAAATAAGCGTGCATAGGGTTCGTTCACCTGGTTAAACATGCAGTCTTCACAAGCCACACATAAGCACTCATGTGCATCCACACGTGCCTGCACACAAACACAAACACACACACACAGCCACATATGCGTGTGCACACACGCGCGCACACACACACACACACACACACAAACTTGGAAATCAATTCAATAAGCAGGCAGAAGATAGCTAGCAGAGGCTGTTTTTCTGTCTTGACTGATAGGAGGAAGGGAGCAGGAGGGAGAGAGAAATAGAGAGCCAGAGAGAAAGGCAGGGAAAAAAAAAAAGGATTCAGACCTCCAAGGCTGGCCAGCTTCTCTTCCTTCTGTCCTCACCCCTCTTCTTCATCCTCCTCCTCTTCTTCTTTTCTCTTTCTTTCTGTCTCCCTCCCACAACCGAAATGAAGGGACTGTCTCTTGCCAGGCTGGAGAAATAATCAATTTGACTTTTGTGAAAAGGAGGCGGGATCACATCCCCAAAGTATTTTAGTAAAACAAGCAAAGAGACAGAGGGGAGAGAGAGACCAGCTACGGAGTGTTGTTGCAAAGAAGATGGCAAGGCTCTCACTCCCCGCTCCCCCATGTTGCACCTCTAATCTCAACTAGATTGATAAATTACTCCACTGCCCTACTTTAATTATTTATGTGGTATGCAGAATAAATCCAGCAGTGCCCCCAAAAAGTGCCACTGGGGGCAACCTGCTCCCTCTGCCCCCTCCCTTCTCCTCTGGGCTGTTCACTCCCACTTCATGATATGGTGTAATTGGCAAATATCATTTAATTGGCATAAATTATAAATTATACACTGACATGGTTGTCAGTGGCTCTCATGGTGGCAAAAAAGGATTGACTGAACACGCACAATGCAAAATTAGGTTAGGTGGGACCTCAGGGCATGGCCAGGTCATAATCAGGGAAGCTCTGGTGATAATGGACTTGCAAATGTCCCTCAATGACTTGACCTTTAGAAAGAATAGCACCTGAAACTGCCTCCAACTATCTTCAACCTGCTCCCTCTCCCTGCTGAATTTCCCCTTTATTTCCACACCCACCCAGCCATTAAGGAGATATCACATTTCCCTTGCCACCTAATGCTAAAACCATTTAGCTCATTCCAGACCCCATTTTCTACTCTGCCAGAGAGCCTTCCTTCTCAGGGCAGAAAAAGAGCATTTAAACCCTGTCTCTGAGCCAGATAGCTCATAGTACTCTGGACACAGGCCATCAATCTGTTGCTACAATTCACATTCTGGTACTACCCTCAGATCCTTAGACTGATCATATTGATCACATTGCTTCATCTCTTCATGGTAGGAAAGGTAAATATCACCTGCTTCACCCCAACTTCTTGCTATCCTATTTTTCCCCCTTTCCTTCAGTTAGCCTTATGCAATTGTGAAACTGCATGGATCTTGCATGTATGTGATTGTAAATTTTCCCCGATAAAACAAAACTTGCTTTTGAATGTGCAGCCGGTGTCCCTGCATTAGTACTCATGTACATATACGTAAAAGCTTCTGCTGAATTATCCCTACTCTCTCACAGGCCTTCTCTTAGATCTAATATTCGCCACTGTTTGACAGAGGTACTGGCATCATGTGTGGACCTCTGAGTGACCTATATTTTGGGGTAAACGTTAGCATAAATATATCCTGCTGTCAGTAATGAACTGGATGAGGGCAAACAAATTTAAGCTCAATCCAAACAAGACAGAGGTGCTCCTGGTCAGTTGAAAGGCAGATCAAGGAATAAGGACTTTGCCTGTGCTGGATGGAGTTACATTCCCCCTGAAATCTCAGGCTTTCAGCCTTGGTGTTTTCCTGGATTCAGCTCTGAGACTGGATGCCCAAGTTTCAGCAGTGGCCAGGAGTGCATATTCACAGTTAAAACTGTTGGAGAATTGAAAGATTTTTAGTAATAAGTCTTCCAATCAGCAGAGTATTTTGTAATACACAGGCAGAAGTTGAACCAATTAGTAGCCCCACTTCATCATCTCCACTCCAGACATACTTAACCTAGCTCAGAATAAACATAAACAGTTTGGTTAAAAATATGAAAAGTTTACTCACAAAATCTTGTGTATAGTCTACACAGGTTCAATTCTTGAAAAAAGTAAGATGAAATTAAGCACTCACATGCTTGCTGAAAATAATCCCTGTTAGGAGACCTCAAAGCATGCTTTCAGGACCAAAGGTGAAGACAAAAGAAGAAGAAGAAGAGAACATGCAAGGGGAAGTGAGTGTTGACCAAACAACAGGAAGTTTACTCTAGGCAGTCCCCTCTATGCCTACAATAGACATGCAAACTAACTAGCCAGTTAATTAAGCATGCAAAGGTTGCCATTCCCAACAAAAACTTGTGTACCAGCTGCACACATTCTTTGTGATGTCAGATATGGCTGCAGTGACATGCACAGTGATTACATCTTGATTGGACTACTGTAATGTACTCTGCATAGGGCTACTTTTGGAAACTGTTTGGAAACTTCAGCAGGTTCAAAACACAGCACCCAAAACACTGACCAGGGCCAGTTACAGGGAGTACATAACTGTTAAAATAGCTTCACTGGCTACCTGTTCATTTCTGGTCACAATTTAAAGTACTGGTCATGACTTATAAAGCCGTATATGGCTTAGGTCCAAACTAAAGACCATATCTCCCTATACAAACCTGCTAGACCCCTAAGATCCACAGGGGAAGGCTTTCTCTCACTCCTGCCACCATCCCAGGCTCACCTGGTGAGAACATTCTCAGTGGCTGCTCCACCCTGTGGGACACTCTTCCATGGAAGGCTAGGCTGGTTGTTTCCCTGCTCTTCTTTTGTCAGCAGACAAAAACATTTCTCTTTAATCAGGCTTTCATGTGAACTGGGGAGGTTTTTATATTTATTTATTTATTTGTTTTTTAAAAAATGTATATTGCTATGGGTTTTTAAAATAATTGTATATGTTTTAATGCTTTTTTAAAATGTTTTTAACTTATTTTTGGAATCCACCTTGGGTCAAAAAGGAGGCATACAATATAACAAATAAATAAATACATAAATGCATACATAAATAAAGTAAAATAGCCTGTACCTAAAATCCTGGAAAATAATATGCAAACTAGCTTGAGGTGTAGCTTTGGTCAGCAGGGTGACTGTGAAGTTATTGTATTTGTGCTCTGCAGAGATTCAATATGTTACAAGTTATCATCAATAAAGTTCATGACTATGTTACCCCATGATTCTTTGATCTCTCTACTCTTATGGGTGAAAAGTCTCTTTTCCTTTTCCTTTTCAACTTCTCTAATAAAGAAGGTGCTGGAGTGCAAAAACCATGAATAGATTTCTGTTGTAAAACAGAAGTTTACTACGGATATATTTATTTGCTAATATTCTTCTCAAAGGAAGCAATGAGTAATTTAAACATTTTTATTCACACAGCAAGGAAACCTTTGTAAATCACTGGTTTTTGAAAGATCACTTGCACTTCTGGACTTATTCTGCACAAAATTTGCACATGGTGTTTTTGTGCAAGGGCAAAAAAAGACATTTTCTGCACGGAAAATAATTTTTGAACAGACAATGCTATTTCCTTTGCAGAAAATGCTGCAGTTATAGAGTTCTCATATGGTTGATCTGCACAGAAAACAGCATTTTCTACACAGGATATGTCATTTGCATGCAACAAGAGTGCTACCAAACTCAGTTAACTGTAGTTTATCTTCCATTTTGGCTAGGTTCAAATCACCTTGGAAGAGTCAGTATTGCCAATCCTATCCATACAGCTAAGGTATTAACTAAGAATAGGAATATCTGCCAGTTTTATTTCTCTCACATTTTTTAAAAAAACCTGAAGCTCTTCCTCTACCCTTAGTATGAAGAAATGTGTGGATTTAAATAAATCCTTCAAAAATTTAAAAAAAAAAACCTGAAATCAAGTTCTGTTTCATCTGCTATGGCCAAATGCAATACGTACAATTTGCAGTATCCATCAACTGTCTCTATAAGACAAAGGTTCAGATTGCTAACAGCAACTCCTCCTTAGTGAATGGGTATGATTTTCCTTACAGAACCACTAGTACTAGTTAGAAATAATAAAATTTGGTTTGCACTCCAATCCAAGTTATGTTCCTGTGGAGTATAAACTCATAAAAAAGGTTTAGAAGACAATTTCTTATCTCTTACCTTAGGACAGATTAGTTATAACACACTTGTCACAGTAAGAATCTTCCTTCAGACGTAGAATAGCTAGTGAACTATATAGCTATGGTGGGTGGAGAAGAACATATTATACTCATCTGATGTATAGGGCCTCTCCGCACTACACTGTTATAGTGCTATTATTTCACTTTCAACTATGGAATCCTGGGATTTGCAGTTTAGGGAGACACATTTAAAATTCTCAGCCAAAGAGCCCTTTGGTCTCAGTAAACTATAAACCCCAGAATTCCACAGGATGTTGAAAGTGGAATAATAGCACTATAACAGTGTAGTGTGGAAAGGCCCAAAGTTTAAAGATGAAGATCATATCAGAAAACAGTGTGTAATAAAATTAATGAAGGACTAACATGACTAAATATACATAGATTCAAACCTAGACTTTCAAATGTTAAAATTTAGCACTTCCTTCTTACTAGATTCAGTTTCTCCCATGTTTGATTTTTTTTTCAAAAATCAAGTTATTTTCCTCAATTTTGTGGATATATTTGCGAAGGGTGATAAATTATTATGCTGTAGGTATGAAGGAATACCCCAAAATATTTGAAAACGGTCAAGAAAATCCATATTGAGCGCTGGAAAACTATGATGAAGACAATCTTGTACTCATGAGGATCTTTAAAGTCTGATACTTATTCTGTGCTAAATTCACACTTTTTGTTCATCATTACTTGAGCATAATATTTATGAACAGAAAGACTATTTCTGGGACAAAAAGTTTTCTTTCCTGAGCACAAAAATGCTGCTTTTTGCAGGAAAAACTGCATATGACTTTGCACATCATAATTCCCTGAGTACAACATTTTCTGCCCAGAAAATAGTATAAAAATATTTAATTGTGCATAAAATGCTGTTATCTGTGCAGAAAATGTGCTGCCCCATTCTCCCCCTATGAATATGTTCTGCAGAATAATTTCTGAATTGTGAACAGCCTTTTCTAAAACATTATTTCAATGGTAGAAAATCGCTAAAATTACTTGTTGCTTCCTTCAGGAACAAAATCAGTAAAGAATTATGCCCCTATTATGCAGAATGAACTGAAATGAAATTCATGCCATTTAACAAAATTGAGGATTGCACATCATGCAGATTGTGTACATGTGTGTAAAGTGGGGTTTTGGAGCAAAGCCTAATTCATTTAGTATTTGATCACATGCCAAGATCAAAAGTATTTTTTTTCTGTATGAATGTTTCCTCTGTTGAGTGTAAATAAATTCAACATGATAGCATTATATCCAAGCTTCTGACTACAAATATGGTGAAGCAGTAATTTTTTACATCAGTATACACAGTCAACAAAAACAGTTCATTTTCATCTATAGCGCTGAGCCGCTACTCCCAAATTTTAAATCCACAGAGATTAGTTATTCCCTCATGGCAAGTACTAACAATATCAACAGCACTGCAAACAGCACTGAATAGAAAAATTGCCGAGTAACACATTTAACATATCTAGGTCAGATTCAAAAGAAAAAAGGCCAGGAATAAAGAAGGAGCAAGTATTGAGTTCACTTGTAATATTGTAACATACAGAGAGGAAACAACTGGCTAAACCAATCATCAGCCTATACTATATTGCTTCAAAAGAGTGCAGAGCAAAGTTGTTCTTAATTTCAAGAAGAGGATGTGAAACTGCAGGACACCAAACAAGAAGAAAACTAAAGGGTTCCCTAGAGAAAACCATCTTTCTGAAAAGAGCAGTAGTTCCTTCTCAAATTACTGTAGTCAGAGCATTTGATTTCACCAGTATAAATCCCATTATACCATAACACACAGATGTAATGGCCTCAATATAATTAACCAGTGTTCTCATTTTGTTAGTTTCACCATAGTATTCTAGCCTTTCTAAGGGCCTTATCACACCAAGGTGTCATAAAGCCAGACCAAAGTGATATTCCTGGTTTGGGATCAGTCCTATCACTACATTGTTGTTCAACAGCAGCTATTGCATTGCAAAACATTTGAAATGTGCTCTTTTTCATGCTACAAATAATCCATTAATCCATTCCTGCAATAATCCAGTTCGCTGTGGGAGTACACTTTCCTCTTAGCACTTCCTCCTGTAGATGATCCAGTAGTGGGTATGGTGTGGATGGAAATAGCTATAGTGGAATTCCAATGGAACAACACGGTATTAAGCTATGGTGTGATAAGGCTCTAAATCTTTTGAATATTGATCTTGTCTTCCTTGGCATTGGCTGCCTTCCTCAACTTTCTGTCATTTGCAAAAGTAATAAGCAATTTCTCTACATCCTCATCTAGATCATTTGTGCTGATTAGCACAGAATGTTGGACAGAACAGGGATTCTGTCTTAGAGTATGCTGAGCTAATACTTCAATAAGTTACCACTTGATGAGTTATTCAACCAGCTGTGGATCCACCAAACTGTAGTATCATCCCACTCTCATTTTTGTAACTTGTCAAGAATGATATCATGGGAAACCTTGTCAAATCTTTTGCTAAAAACAAAATATGTAATATCTGCTGCATTGCCATGAAACAACAGAATAATAACTCTGTTAAAAAAAAGGGTGGAGCTTATGGTCCATAGGACTTTGTTCTTAACAAATCCACATTGACTCCTACTAACAAAGGTATTAAGCGATCAGTACACGAGAATCTAGAAAATAATAAAATAACACTCCTTTGAGAATTTGTACATCAATGACATCAGGGTGACTAGTTTGGAGTTTCCTGAATTAACCTGTAGGAAAGGGAAGATCTTGTTTTGGTTTTGGTTCTAGTCTGCCCCCGCCCCACCCCCACACCTCTCTTTTTTTCCAGTATCAAATTCTGTTCATCCTGAAGAATTTTTCCATTATTAGATCTGATCCATCCCAAACTTTGAGATTTTTCTTTTGTAATTTGCATGAACATTTGCACTTTTTAAAAAATTTGCACTTGTCTTAATACTTAATACTTCAGAAGCCAAACTGCTTCTTAAGAAATCTTCTATGAGGTTTGCCTTTGCTTTCTTCTGACACTGAGAGACTGTGGTGTACCCAAGGTCACTCAGAGTGTTTCCATAGCTGAGTGGGGATTCAAACCCCGGCCTTCAGCATCATAGTCCAACACTCAGACCACCACGCTAATACAAATGTTTCTGTGCACATTTGTCTTGGATTTTTGTCCATTGCAACATTCAGAGTTTTGAACAACAATTGAATTTCAGGCCCTATGTTGGCTTAAAAGTGTTAAATTAGGCAACGTTCTATAAAAATGCAAATTGAATTAATTTTTCCCTCATTTCTTTTCTTTTCTTTCTTTCTTTTTTTTTTTTTACATTTTTTCTGTTTAATATTTTTCTTCCCTTTCTTTGTGGGTCATTTCTTGCTCTCTCTCTGTCCTATCTTATCCTACGTTCCCTGCCTAGTCTGGCCAGTGATGAGACAACCCAACTGAGGATGCGTCCTTCCATATACAAGAATGGACCTTCACAGTAAAAACACAATGTGCCAAAATTACCCATAGTAATTTTTTTCTCCCCTTGCTTCATATAAGAACTACAGTTCCTCAGTATCACATAGAACTCAATTACGGATAGAGATTTCAAAAGTATAGATGTGTGGAAAGTTGTGGTCTGAATATTTTATTGTAGAGTCAACTGCTGCAAAATATTACCGATTTAATAAAACCTGTCCCTGGCTATGTAATCAATTTGAGGTTCCTGCCTTTGGGCTGGTTCCACACTTTGGCCCTTCCAAGGAATTTCTAGGACATCCCTCCACTAGCGTGATGTTCACAGACATCAGTGTTTCTTCTCTCTTCCCCATAACTGCGATAGAGTTCAGTTTCCATCAGCAGCGTGTCACAGTAATTCTTCCTTTGGAAGAGTATATACACATATCCTACTTCACTGGACTTCTGCTTAGCACACAGTCACTAAGAGCTGATCTGACAGTATACGTTTATGGCCTATCTGTCACTACATCTTTTTTTGGTCCATCTCAGTCCTGGCAGCCTACTGTAGTGATAATTCAAATGTGTTCTGTTCCAGTCTTTCAGGAAGATGTTGTTCCCACACACATTATTTTGATTAGCATGTTAACACTGTTGTTCTTGATAGCATCCCAGCAGGCAGCAATCACCTGGGCCTTGGGCTTACCAACCCGCAGCTGTCCTGCTCACTGGATGGCCTGGTTTACAGCCTTGAAGTTGCTGAGCAGTTCTGTGTGATTGGAGCAGCGAATCTTGTACTCAGAGAGCAAATCTCTGTTGAGATCATATAGTTCTATGTATCTTTTCTTCATATTTTTCATGTCTCCCATGAGGCATGAATCCTCTGCTTGGACCAGCAAGCTACAGATGAGGTTGGAACTGTCCGCCATGTTGGCTGTGAGCTTCTGACAGGCTGCATGAGAATTATCCACCACAATTAGGGCCTTGCGCACCTTCTCAAAATATGCTGGGAAGTCTGCTTCAACCTGCAAGTCTTCTATTGCCCAAAAGGAGGCCATAGATTGGATAATGTCACCAGCCAAGTCAATGTTGTCATTGTTAATAGAGATCTCTCCACTTGGTGTCATTTTGATCCACAGCTGCCCTGCATCACATAGGGAGGTGAAGCAGACTTCAAATGATTCATTTTGGATCCCCAAGTCTTCTGGTAGCAGGAAACATTGTTTCAGCCACATGATGACCATTTGCACCCTCTCATTGACTATAAATCATACGAAGCTCAGAAGTCCAGGAGCAGAATCTGGACTGCTCAGAGTATACATTGAGAAGCGAGGAAGTTGCCTGGACAGCTCAAAAACATGGAACTGTGTGCTGTTCTTGTAACCAACAAAAGCCTTGATGTTTAGCTCCACTGGAACATCTTTCGGAGGGGTAAGGGGAACTTTAATGTAGCTCAAAAGATTCTGGAGACTGGGATGGATCACATGACTCTCACCGTCAAATATCCCTTCAGCAAAGATGAGTACTGCTCTGATTATGGTGTCACTGGATGTGGAAATGTGTAATTCAACATGAGCAGATTCACTGTCTGATCCCAGGTTGACTGAGAGTGCTGTATGGAGCTGCATATTTGCTGGGATCACACCTTTTTGCCCATCTAGTTCATTCACTTGAGTGTTCAGTTCCACCTGCTTTGCATTTTCTTCATAGTTTCGTAACTCAAGCAGCAGATTCTGCTTCTTCTGGTTAAGTTCTCAAATCAAGTCCTGGTCCACACTTGTGTCCATCAGTTTTCCCTTCATCTCTTGGCTTCCTGGCAGGTATCCTCGTACTTCACCATCAACTGAGCAGCAGATTAACTGGGTATTACCGTCCATTCAATAATCTCCTTGTACTATTCCTGCAACTGAAGAAGCAAAAGTATCCTTGAAGATGACCTCCCTTGTATGGTCAATGCGTGCATCGAACTTCCTGTTGGACCAGCCAGTGATCAGCTCACACACACCATCAGAGTTGATATCAAATGCATGTATGTTCATTGCCTGGTTTTTCGATTTAATTCTCCAGTAGCAGGCTGTCCGGTTATAAATGCCTACAGTTCCATTAGAAAGCACATAGCCAAAATGAATACTGCACATTGGGGTCAGTGCAGTGACAGTCTCAGTTTCTGACATTTCTGCCACAATCTCATCTTCTTTAAAAACTCTGATATCAAAATCCTCAGATCCACCAAGCAGCTCTTCTTTCCCATCGCCGTCAAAGTCACACAATGCCAGTGAATGAACATTGTCACCAGTGACCGTCCAGAAAAGGTCTTTTCTTTCATGATTAAAGCCTTGCAAGGAGCAGTTTCCACCAACAATAGCAAGGGGTGAAGGGATGTCTCCTAATGTTCCAAGCACTATTGTGTTTGCTCCATCAGAAATCCCTGCATAAAACAAGTCAGCATTGTTGTATACGTCGTATGCCAACAGACTGGTACGTGTGCCAATGAGAAGGGAGTCACAATCAAGGTCAGGGTTCAGCAGTCCTCCAGTCAAACAGCTAACGGCCTCATTAATGTTCAGAAGAGAAATATCAGCATCCTGGGTGCTCAGCACCAAGTGATTTGCATTAACACGCTGGCTCCGGGCATGAGGATTATGAATAAAAACCTTGCTGGCCTGGGTGGCTGTCGTCAGGCACGGGTGGGTGCCGTTGTACTTGCCCAGCACCACCATGCGAGGCAGGATCTTGTGGCTGAGCTTGAGGGTGAAGACGGGCAAGAGCATGGCGGCGCCCGGGCTGGGGGAGTGGGGCAGCCTCCCTCACCTCGGCTCGCCTCAAAGCAGACGGAGGATGTCGGGGTTACCCTCCATATGTAGCGGATGATGGTATAGTGAGTGACTCTTGGTAGTATTAATATTAGTTCTTTCTCTAATGGGCATCTAGCAAGTATGTACCAGGTGCACATTCCATAGCCTCTGGTTCTCAAAACATTCTCTAGGGAAGGAGATAGCAGCTATGTCATCTTGACCTGTCGCAGGGAAAGAATGTAATCCTTATCTTCCCGTGTGAAGCTGTGCTGCTTAATATTACAGACTGTGTGAATTTTTGGGCACTTCTCTCCTTTGACGTTTGTGTTTCACTGCTCTGCTTGTTTTCAGTAAGTCTGTTATGCAATTTTATTGATCTGTACACGAGTCTGATCCTGACAGAGGAGGACCAATTTTTCCCCCCTCATTTCTATCTGCCTGTTTCTCATTCTTAGAAATGGTCACAATGTTTCTCAACTTGAACCTTCTAGTATGTCCCGTAAGATTTTCCTGGAATTTTCAACAGATTATTACCAAGAAGTCTGAAATAATGTCTACAAGCTATTTCTTCAGATACAGTTAATCTGGTCCTTTTGTCATGATCTCATTTAAAGTAGTGATTCTTTAACTATATCCTTACTTTTCTGCACAACAGGTCGTTCTCCATAATATTTGTTCTATTTGTCTCAAATTGAATAAAAATCCATTGTGGAAGAACACTGAGGCAAAAGAGGAATACTTCTCTATCACCTGTTAATAATTCATCGTCTTCTATAAGGAGCAGTCCCCCCCACACACACACACTTTTATCTTCTTCTTGCCCCTACATAGAAGCTGGGGGAATTTGTTGCTTTAAGCATTTTCCACAACCATTCTAGTGCTTCACCTTTCTTATACCTTTGGGTAAGTCAAAATCATTATACATTTGGTCAGCTTTATTGTACCTACCACCTTATATGTCCTTCCATCTCCTACACATGCTCCTTTGTGTTTCATCTTAGAGACCTTCTTTCTTATACCAAGGTTTTCCCTTTTTCCTTCCCAAGGAATTTATTTGCGCTTCAAAACATTGCAATGTTTTTGATTTTGCCTTTGGTATTTCCTGTTTTTTTCCTCTCCAGAACATCTTGCTTGCTTGCTTGCTTGCTTGCTTTTTTCCTTTTTCAATATTTCCAACCATGGGATCACATGCAATATTTCCCTGGGATTTTTGAAAAGAATTTATTATTAAGTCCAAAGTACATATTTGACTAAGCCCTGTTTTCAATTTTTCTCTCTCCAAATTCAAGGATGACATGGTTGTTTTCTTGTCACTTTCACTTCATTCACCATTCATTCTGTTTTGATGGACAGATCCCTTTGTGCCTTTTGTCATCTTTTGAGAGAGGGGATTGTCAGCACAACAGGTCAACAACTTACCATATCCCATTCTTTGCAAAGGTAGATTCCCAAAGGATATCAGGATAGCACATGCTGTTATTGTTAAAGAGGACAGATTCCAAAATAATTTTCTATTGCTATTACAAAGACTAAATTCTAAAATAAAAATGAAGAAATTAAAGTATATTCAAATAATTCAAAATCTACAAATTCTTGTCTTTGCCTCTTAGAACAGTCCCACGAAAAAAGCTCTGTTTGCTTACCCTGATAGCTCAACCTACTGCTCATACTAAAAAAAATAGAGGGTTAAATGCAATTGTTAGTCCCAAGCACAATAAGCCTATTGAATCAATGAAATTTACATGTTTCAACCAATTCCCTGAATTGACTGTCTCTTGAGCTAACAGTTGCATTTAAGCCAGACAGCTTTGCTACATTAATGGCATGTTCCAGTATAGTTCAGACACACTGTGTTTAAGTCTTTCTGCAGAATAATTTTAAAACAGTTTTAACATGGTTACAGTAATCTTTGTTCAGAGGGTACAGCAATACCTGTGAATCATATTTTAATCCATTCATAACATATAACAGACATACCCAAGTTGTACACAAAGCAAAGGAAAGCTAAAAATTCAAGTGCTTGTAGGGTTAGTGTTCTGTTTCAGGCACGGCAGCCCCAACAACAAAGCTACAATTGTCCAAATTGTAAGCAGGAGAGTGTATGGAGAGAGCAGGCCACCCAGACAAGGCCATCCAAAGAACAGGCCAAATCAGCCTGAGTCCAAGCAAGAAGGATCCAGTGACTCATCACATAAGTCATGTGAAAAGCAGCCTGAAACCAGAAAACTCTTTTGCTTAGTACTCAGTCTTATCAAGCTGATCTCCTAAATCACACACTGCCCTGAAGTGCAGGCACATATCACAATTCCTCTTTGTAAGAAAGCTCTTGTTCATGAGGAGAGGAGGTCATTATACCTGAGGAGTCTTTCCTTGTATGTGTACTGACATCAAGTAGCTGCCAGTTTTTCATGGTTTAAACTGCCAGCCCCTAGCTCATCTGTCCAGGTGAGTTTCCCATATCAAAAGGAGTGGGATTAAACCAGGAGGATCCAGAATCTGAAGGCTCTGGATTTTCCTTCTGAAAACATCTCTTGTCCTGGGGCAGGCCACTCACAACAGTAGGAGAAAAAAAATGATTTATTGTTTGGGAACAAATATAAGAATGCTTATCCCAGTACCATCTCTTAGATTCTCTTCACACATTGCACCTTTTAGGCACATGAATAATAGTGTTTCAAATAATACAATTTGAATATGACCAATGAGTGCTTGAAATACATAATTACCCATAAACGCAGGTTTGTTGGTATACAGTGTGTGAATGACCCTTAACTTAATGCAATAATATCATTAGCATGATTTATTTTGCCAGTACAGAAAGGGAAAATTAGGTCCCTTTCTAATGCCTGCTGTGCTATCTTAAAAGATAAACCCTAGAATCTAGATTACTCAACAAGCCTGACACTTAATCAAGGCAAGCCAATAACACAGAGTGAGCTTAAGTGAAATGTGCAACCCAGCAATATTTTAGCTAAACATTTTCTGCTACCTTCAGTTTTTCAATTTTGCAGCATTTCAAGTTTGCAGGCAGTATTTGATCACTTCAGGCATATTTCCATATCATATTTTTTTCCAAATAGGTTCCTAGTAAATTAAATATGGTATAGCATTAGGTCCATCCAATACATCAAAGAAACTAGAGGAAAGCCTGTCAGGAAATAGTAAATGTATTTAGTTTTCAAAAGTCAAAGAAGTTCTTATGATCTTTTTATGGAAACAGATGTCTTTTGAGAAAGAAAAAAAAAAACAAAAGTGAGATTACAGGATATTTACTTTATAAAATCAAAAGGAATAAGAGATGAAGTAAACACATTATAAGAGAACATGCCCAGATATCATCAGAAAAAGGTACACAGAGAAATAATGTATGCTTATTTGAGGTGCAATTCCTACATCTGAGTCATGATATCAGGGGTTTTTGTTTGTCTGTTTTGTTTTTTTTAGAAGCCATTAGCTCTTTCATGGCCAGCACAGAAGAGAAAAGGTAAGACTTTGGACCTTCTGGATAATATTGGCCCTTTCCACAATCCCGTTGCAATTCCAGCAGCACCTCTGCCAGGATAGGAGTGTGTCCCCAGCACTGCCCTCCACATCTGACTGGCTGACTGGCTGCCTGCAGAAGGGAGCATAAGGGACACACCTCTTCCTTCTGCACTGAAGCTAGCCATCTTCCCATGCTGCAATGGGGAAGGAAGCAAGTTATCACACTTCCAGCCCTTCTGCATGGCCGGTTGTGAGGGAAGGCTCACACAATCGGGGGTCATTGATGGAGTTTTCCATCAATGATATACCCCATGACCATGCTGGCTGGTGATGTGGGAAGGGTGGGACCGTGACGACATCATGTGGAAGTATTGTCGTGGTTCTGCTTCTCCTGTGTCCCCATGTCAGGAGGATGTTGTCCTATGGAAAAGGCCATTGTTTATAAGATGTTTCTTACTGTGGTTGAAAATGTCTCAGCATCTCCAGATGACCTATTTTTATTTAGACTGATATTTTCTTCACAACATAGTCCTTACAGTCTGATTCATAACAAAATAAGTTCATGTATCCAGCAATGAATACAATTTTGAGAAGTACTCATGAAACCATATGCTGGGGTCAGGGACATAAAGTGAAATAGAATTGGTTAAAAAGGCAAGGCATGACAGGGGCACTTTCCACTCCACCCTCCCAAACTTCCATAGGGATGGGACCGTGACATGACATAAGCACAATGTTATGGCAGTCCCGTCTTTCTCCCAACCCAGGTGGTGTGATCACGCTACAAATCATTGATCGGTTTTCCCCATCAATGACCTGCAATTGTGCCACCCTCCTGCTGCATGCACACACCTTAGCTGCAGAGGCCCTGGAATGTACAATGGCTGCACCTTCTGCCCCAGTGCATCCTGGGATCCAGGGATTGTGATGCAGCAGGAAGAGGCACGGCCATCACACTTCTTTTTGCAGCAAGTGAGCTGGTACAAAGGGGAGCGTTGTCATCCACACTTTCATCCTAGCAAAGCCACTGTCGGGATAAAACTGGGATGACACCAGAGCCAGATAAGCTGTGGAAAGGGCCAAGGTTAGAGTTTCTTTCTAATAACCTACACACACTTATCAAACTTTCTAGATCCTCTGCTCCATTCATATACTGTTGAGTGATAGGCCTCTTTTTCATACTGTAAATGAAGAGTACAATTTAGACTATAAGCAACACTTTCCTGCGGCTGCAGCCATATATTATAGAAGGATTTAAGTAGCAGTAGACAAGGTATTTGCTGTGGAGGTGTTTTCATTGTTGCTGGTTGTCTGACAGTTTGAAAAGCATTGGACTATGAATGAAGATGTCTTCTAGGCAGCTGCAGAATTTTCAGGATTTTTTTTTTTAAAGAATTGTTAAGGCCTTTCAAAATCTGCTGAAATTTCAGTCAGACCATAGTCCTTTACTCAAAAACAGTTCAGTGGGGCTTACTTTTGGGCAAGTGGGTATAGAAATGCAATGTAAGGAAAGGACCTGATTAATCCAACACTAAACTACTAACCATGGTGAGTCACAATTCTGATAGGCACAGTACACCAGAAGTTATGATGCCATGACTGCAACAAAGGGAGAACATCTCTTTACAAAAGATTATTTGATAGATGTAAGCACACAGTAGCCAATGTAATAAAACTTTAATTTTTTAAATGATTTGAATTCCATAGACAGTTTAATACAATTTTTTTCGTATGTTTATCACTATGTGAATTTTTATTTGTATTTCTTTCAATTATACAAGTCACCTTGAATTCCCTCTTGCAAAAAAAAGGCAGGGTATAAATAAGATGATTAGGCATTTCCTCTTCCTTGCTACTAGGAAATAGAAATAATAGTATCAAAATTCATTCTTTACTTATAGAGAGATTTTGTTGCCTTTTCTTGCTTGGGAATAGGTTGTTGCTCATTTTAGTTCATTTCTCTGTGAAGGAGTTCTGCTGAATTTTAGTACATTTTAGCAAACTAACCTTTCCTGAAAAGGATGAAAAACGAAAAACAATATAAAACAGTTTCATTTTACTGTAGTGTTGTTTTCCATACTTTTTTAAAAAAACAATAAGGTCTCAAAAGTATTGTGTTAGCTCTCTTGGTGCAGACAAGCTCACAGTATAGAAAATACTATTGCTAGGTATTTGTATTACATCAGAACAGTAAACCTTTTTTAAGAGATGGTTACAAATAATGAACATGCTTGCTATGTGCAAAGAAATTTTATGAATAAAGATTGGATAATAAAACTTCTTTTGTAGAATCCTTGCATGACATACATCAGGCAGCTTACAAACAGAATGACTGAGTTTTCACTGCATAACACACAGCTGGGAGGAAGAAAATCTCTGTATTGTTGGTTTGTGACAATTTCACATGAACTCATAGTTCTGTTTCATTTCTGTTTCATTTTCATTCTGTTTCATTTCTGCATTAAATTGTAATATTTTACAAGCAGTGACAAAATGCTATTTAAATCTATAGTTAAGTGCATATTTTGTCTAAAAATGATCACTGAAATGCACATTTTTCCTCACAAAACTGTTTTGGTCCATATTTTAATCCATTCAAATTGCTTAGAATTATGGATAGCTGCCTTGATTACCGAGTTCCAATGCACACATTATTCTCTAAGGTGTAGGTCTGGAAAAGTCATGGATTTTGTGAAAATTGAAAGATAGACTATTCTCAATTTTCTTTCTATTCTGTTAAATGGAACTTATGTTTGCTTCTAGAAATTTCATTGGTTGAGATGCTTAGAAATGAGAGAAACATAGTTATGAGTTCCACTCACTAAGTTTCATACTGATTCTTTTCTTCTTCAAAGAAATGAAAAATGGAACAAACTGCAAAGCACAGAGCTATTACATTAGACATTTTCCTGATTTCCCAGGTGGAGCAGAGTGAACAATGAGAAGGCAAACTGGGAATATGTTTCATCATACATATTGTACACTCTCATAGCAAGAGGAGTCATTTGCACATGACCATTACCATCTAGCTCCAGAATAAGCCTTATTTTTGTTTACTCTTATTTACTGTAGGAATTGTAGTGTGAGGATTTGCAGTTTTGAAGAATAGGACATAGCATAAGAATGTATATTGTCAGCATACTGGAGGTGTATATTTATGGAAGACTTGGGTCTAGGCTACAGATTTCATGCAACTCCTCTTCCTCAAGTGCTTCTTTGGACTTCTTGACAGCATCATTCCAAGAGCTTTATCCTAGATTATAAAATCCCTAGGGTCCATTTTCTGTTCCTAAGAGTTATTCCTAATTAAGATAGGACCCAATCAAGGTGGGAACATTCCTTCTGTGGAGTTCGTTAGAGGGTATCTGATTGGATACAGACAGTGTTCAGATTATCATTTGGCAAATTCTTGAAGCCTGTGAATATGTTGATATCTAGGAGCTCTGAAGCTATGTGCCACTTGGTATGGACAATGGATTTTTCAGAAAATGAGGAGACTTCTGTTCGAGTGAAAACATAAGATGTCAATTAAGGAAAGGTGAAAGAGTTTTGAAAACACAAATTCTGCACACCTAAGGAGAATATCCCTAAATGAGTTTCAGTGGAAACATGAGGAGTTTGGAATAATGCTAACAGCATTTCTTAAGTACGCTTTAATAACTAACTTAATTTTTCACCTTCTACCCTACTGGAAGGTACAGTTTGTGAATGTTACTTTTTGGAGCACAAATCACAGAATTCCGCAGTCAACATGACCATTGGTGACACTGGAAATTTAATCCAGAAGTTATTTGTTCAAGTGCTGCATGGTGTATGAAATCCTCCATTAATTTGGGGGCACATGGACAAAGTTAATACACACTTAAACTCTCTAAAATCCAAAAAGAGTGAGTGTGATGTAGATGCTCAAGTTTTAGACTAGGGCCATTTCTGCACTAGATTGTTATAGCGCTATTATTCCACTATCAACCTCCTATGGAATCCTGGCCCCTCCCGAAACTGCAAACCCCAGGATTCCATAGGAGGTTGAAAGTGGAATAATAGCACTATAACAGTCTAGTGCGGAAATGTCTTAGGATTTTGGAGACCAGGGTTCAAATCCCTGCTCAGCCATGGAAGCCCATGCTGAGAAACGTTCAGAAAGTCACATTTTCTCCACCCCAGAGAGGGGCAAAGACAAACTCCTTCTGAACAAATCTTGCCAAGAAAATCTTGTGATAGGTTTGCCTTGTTGACGTTGTGTGAAATGACCTGAAGGCAAACAAGAACAACAAACTATCCAAATACCTACCAGATTCTAAACCTCACCTAATGTTTATACTTTGATTGGAGTGAGAACCCTAACTACTAAATTTATTTCTTGGATTTGTAGTCTTCTCTTCAACAGATTGTAGGACAGCTTTAAATTTATAATAAAATAAAACACAAAAATTAAATTGTCGCAATAAAAAGAGCAGTACAAAAACAGTCCATGGAATTAAAAGAAACACTAAGAAGCATAAAGAATAGTATAAATTCTATATAAGTATAAATATAAATAGAATAAAGAAAAGAATACGTAAAGAATAGTGAAATGTTTATTCAAATATTGAATGTATACATGTCAGTTGATGGCTAGAAAATGTATTATAATATTGTCAGTAAAACATGAAATAAAATTTCCCAGAAGCTCTCCTTCTTCATTTGTTGCATATATAAGGAAAATGAAGAATGACACCATTTAGTCAATACTGTTTAAAAAAGTAAGACACTGAGAAGAAAAATAAGAATAAACAAACTTAAAATTTAAATTTAAAAGACAAATGGGGCATTTAGCAATAGCAAGCTTTATAGGCTGAGTTGTGTCTCTCACTGTTTATACAAAGGTTATAATGGTAAAAAATTATAAATAATATCTGGTGAATATCTAATTTTAGAACATAAAGGAATCAGAGTAGTTATATAGTGTAAGATAAAAACAATCCGTGTTTATGTAAGGAAGAGATATTAAAACAAGCCTGGAGGGAAGTTAACAAAAGGAAAGTGTGCATCTTACAAAGGTTATTTCAGAATGTGTGTTGTTGAAGGCCTAAGTGTAAGTACAGGAATTTTTTGTAAAGTGTTTAATTTGCCTGTTTGTCTTTATTGCTATTAGTAAAGTTTAATAAAAATAAAAATAATTTTATAAGATATGCTACTAGATATGATATGAAAGGATCAAAATAAAACACTCTATAGAAAATTCATAATGATTATCTCAAAGTATTTAAACACATATTGTTTGTCTTTGAAAAGACCCACATATCCAGTACAGAAGATAAAAGCAATATATAAAGCAATTTTTGAAGAAAAGTAACAGGGAACTCATTTAAAAAACAAACAAACCCTGAAGCATTAAAGATGGAGAACTTTCCTACCATCTCCTTGTGAACAACCTCACTCAAACAGACCCACAGGACTAAAGCTGCATCTCTTCTGGATAAGCTCTGAAGTGAATAGCAATGTTTCTAATAGTCCCTTTATAGTCTACCGATGTTGAACTGCATTATAAAAATCTTCAAAGCTTTAGAAATTGCTAATGGGCGTTCAGATAAAAGGGTCATGTTCCTGTAGCCACTGAGAAAAAATGCTGAAAAAAAATAAAACAAAATGTAGCACTAAATGCAAAACCTTGCAAACTGTGTTAACACCATATCACTGGGCCAAGAACAAGAACCACCATCATAACATACAGACTGAACCACATATAATGCTCTAAATAAATAACTCTCATTGAATAATATAAGACACAGGGTACGTCCGTACTGATACAAAAGTCCCAGATTTTGTTCCTATTCATTCTGATTTTATACTAGATCAAAATAAACTGACCTGGGGAGCTGGTATAAAAAGTCTCTGATCAAACTAGGAGCTGATAAAAAAAAATATTCTGGGATAAACAAAATAAAATTGGAAAGAATAGGAACAAAATATGAGATTTTCTGGTTTTTTAAAAATCATTTTGGGTGTTCCCAGAGAAAAAGCTAATTCACAGAATTGTCAAAATCAATAAATCAATATTCTCAAAGACAAATCATCATCATCACTCAAAATGGCTGTCTCATACACAGTAATCTTCAGTAATCTTCCATTGCTGCCTACCTTTTCCAGAGCCAAGAAGGAAAACTCATTGCTCATCAATAAAATATTAAACTGTGATGGTGCAAATTGTGTTGATGCTCTCTTGTCAACATAAGAGGTGTTTATCCACATACATTTTATTGCATAGGAAAGTATTAGCACAAACAATTCCTGTAACATTGCAGGTCAGACAATGCTGCATTTGAACTAGCAGCTTTTTCCATTAGTGATGCTGGTGAAAAACTGTGCCTTTTTGGTAAACTTGCAATACATACAACAAGCACATGTGTGATGGTAGATTGGGTTTTTATTAGCTGCTACATCTGTGTACTGTGTATGTACCTGACAGTCTTTTGAGATTCCTGGACCTCTGAAAAGCCACTTGGGGGTTGGATAAAAAAAAAAACAACTTGCCAGTTCTTGCAACAAATGCCAATTCGACTGAATACACATTTGTAATTTCTTGGTAACTGGATTGAATGGGAGGACACAAGTTAATCTTTTGGAAATAATTATCCCTCAAGGGGATAGCAAAGAAAATCAGCCATGGATGTTAGCTTTGTTCATTGCTGTGCATGCAACATGAACAGAGTATTTTCTTATTATGCTAAGGTCTGCAAAATTCCTCAATACAGCCATAATTATTAGAGCAATGATGTTTGACCCTTAGGAACTGATTGTAATGGTTGTTATTTTTTTCCAAACATGACCCCTCCTCCCTGTTTTTTTTCCCAAGAAATTACTCAATACTGTTCAAAGACTATTTTTTTTTTAACTCACATGCACTTTAAAAAAACCCTCAAACATTATAATCCTCCAGATGCACTTTTGACTTGTGCCAGGTACACAAATGCACACTTTCACAGTAGGTCTTTCTGTAACATAAACACCTGCACAGCTGCTTGCTGTGCACAGTATATTCACCATAGACAAACACACAGAGACAAATGTTCAGATTAAATTTCTTGTTGTCAGCCGTCATGAAGATTTTCAGATTTAATGACTTTACAAAAAAGAGACTTCCAAGACACCCTATGATTAACACCGCTGATCAGTTCTTATATACTCTGGGCAGTGGCTTCCCTGATTGAGTCTATCTCGTGATAATACAGTCTTCCTCTTTTCCTATTGCCTTAACTTGTTATGTTGTTCAGTGTCACATTTTTTCCTTCATTTCTGAGTGTATCAGCAGCTGAACGTTCTTTCAGTGTGGGTTCAGTAATGCCATTAGATACCGCTGTCTACTCATATTTGTCTTTTGCTCCCTACCCCCGTGCACAACTGATAGAGTATCTTCTGACTAAAGAGTCTTTTTGTGAGTACAAGGTTGTACACCACTCTACTCAAAACGAATCACCAAGAAAAGTTGGAAGAAATACCTGAACAAATGGCTGAAAGGTGATCCACCAACTTCCTGAGCAACCTGAATGTGATGGGTCTCCTGACATCAGTCTTTCTAGATGTCAATTGTTTCCAGCCTATCACCACCTTTTTCACCATGAAGGTAGTACAGGGGTACCAAAATCTCCTCTCTTGATGAAAAATGTAATATTTGCCAGATGGAGAGACATTGACCTAGGTGCCAGGCTCATAAGATAGGCCAAGTAAGATATGACCATTAATCCGCATACCCCTCTTGCTCCTAAGTGCAAGGAATATCCCCACTGCTTTTTTGTAAGCCTGCAACATAGCAGGGACCACTAAACTAAGTACTCCCTGCATCCCAAGCTCCCAGAGAATGCTGTCAGCTGCTACTGTACTTCTGGTGCTAGCAAGTGAAAGCTGTCCTCCTGAAATAGAGACAGTGAGTGTGTGAGTCACTTATCTAGTCCTGGAACATGACAAGCCAAGAACATTTTGTTAGTGTAAAAACATAAAAGCACAAAGCTCCTGACTAGCTCCATGACTTTACCTGACTGAAATGACTGCCTGTTAATAACACTAACTACAACTTCATTGTCTCTGTCTGTCACACACATGCACACAAATACACACACACACACACACACACACTCTTCTTATCCTTGAGTTTTTCTGTCCAGATGGAAACTACCACCAGTTTCAGGAAAAACTCAAGGAAACAGTATATCACTTGATACACCAAGCAGCCAGCCACCTTTTGGCACACCAGTGCCCTTGAAAGTAAACTTCAAATCCAATGCTTCCTACTGCATCAGAGTGCACCTGTAGCAATTCTCCGAGTTTCCATGCCTCCTGCCACAGGGAGATCCCATTGTAACCCTCTAGGAACCTTAACTAAACTTCCAAATCCTCCTTCGTGCCCTTAGTTAGCCTAATATGGTGGTGGTGAGCCCTGATCCCAGCTATGATCCTGGCAAGGCATGCACAAAAAGCCCTACCCAGGGAAACCACCTTGCAAGCAAATTTGAGGTGCCCCAGCAATGTCTGAGCTTCCCTGTGGATTGCCTTATCATAATACCACGGACCCCCAAACCTGAAACCTGAAGTCATGAGGATGAACCAGGAGAAGGCAAAATGCAGATTGAATATCAAATTTGGCCATGAGAGCCCTCAGGCCACATGTGTGCACTGCCTGGTCAAATGAGGCATAACAACCTGAACAGAATTCCTGAGGGACAGCATCATTAACTGATGTACCTTTTGGGTATGAGAGGTGATGAATGAGCCTGCATTCCCACAGGGCTTCCTTCAGAACTACCCCCCCCCCCAACCAGGGCAGCACACTTAAATTACTCATCAGTGGTTCCACAAATGGCCTTGCCAATCAGCTAATCTTTTACTCCTTATTGGTCTTTTCCACTACCACCTCCATGAACTCCATAGCAGATCTAAGGTTACCCAACTCAAACACAATGTGAGGCTCTTCTGCTTGAATCCTGAATCCCTGTACAAAATCTTCCCTCATTAACCTAGCCTCCATCTTGTTAAGATGTTTTCCAACAGGGAGCAAAGCAAACAAACACACAGGAGTGTATGCTAGCCTTCTCCCCACAGGATCCCACTGTCCCACTACACTGCTACCATGCTACCCTAACTTCCCCAGCATTGACTCACCCTTTCATTTTCCCACCTGCAAGAGTGCTCAGGCACTCTGAATGTAGGCTCTGCTAACATGCTGCTGGGTGAGGGCATGTAAGCCTGGGGTGTGGCCTGAGGCAGACGTCATAGTTATGGTCAAACTTGCATCTTGCTCTCTGGCAATTCCCCTGGTTATACTCCTAAGAAACTCATTTGTGGGAGTCTTTCCTTCCTGCCCAAGAAAAGGCTTAGGATCTTTACCCTTACTCTTAAAGTGCAGGCCTACCAACACTAGCCACAGCTTATTATTAATTACCTGGCTAACAAACATGGGAGCAGAACACTATATATTTCCCCAGCTGACGAGAGCAAAAGCTGCAAGCAGCTCACTTGGTCAAATCTGTCAGCCAATGGATTCAAACCTTGGTTCAAAACCATTGGCTGGTGGTTCCCTCCTCCCCCCAGGATCACAGCAGGCCACCTGGGTCGCTGGGAGGAAGAAGCTGATACCTGTCATCATCTGAAGGCCCCATAATTTCATTCCTGCCCCATCCTGTAATTTTTGCCACAGAGGTAGTTCTCTTTCTAGAACTATATATGTCAGGTAGCTCTCCATATTTCAGTTATGGGACATGTAGTAGGAATTAATTAGCAGCTTGCTTGTAACAAGGTATGAGAACCAGAGACCGTTAGATAAACAAAGCTAGGAATGTAGTGATAAGCGCTGCCAGACTGAAACCAGAACTCCAAGGTCTCTTGCGGGCGAGATGAGAAACTCTTTGCTTTTAATGTTTTGGATTTTGCTAATTGCCTCCAGTTCGCACTCCTGTCTGACTTAGGAAACCATATGCACAGTGTAGCAGCAGTGCTATGATTAGCATAGCTTTTCCCCTTAGAGAAGTATGAACTCCTATCACCATGGGAAGATAGTGTCATCGTAACACAAAATAAGTCCCCAGGGATCAACTGAATTTTGACATTGAGGGTGGTTCTTTTCTCTTTTTTTGGTCCCAGCCAATGTAACACATTCAACAATTTTTTGGTGGTGTGGGGAGGCCAAGAAATGATACGGTGAAGAAGAAGATTATTACTGTTTCTCAGCAGGTTTGCCTGCACTATGGAAAAACTTTTTCCCTTGGGGGACAGTGAAATTCATGGTGGTCAGCACATAGTTGAAATGTGTGCTTTAATTTATTTAATTTTATTCTTCTAGTTCCTGGCTCCAAGTGTTGTGTGAGACTCTGTTGATTCTGTGCAAATGAATGCTCCCATGGGAAGGGCCATCAATCTCCTAGAATACAGTGAGATTTTCATTGAGGTGAGAAAAATGCAAGTTTGTATCTGAATGCAAGTGGGTTAAATAAAGGTGTCGTAAGAACAGGACTAAATTCTGCTTGATATATACAATTCCCATTCCAAACAGCCCATCTAATAGAAAAAAAAAATCTCTAACAAATCAAGGAACCAAACTGAACTGAAGCTGATGGAAACACTCATTCACATTCCACAGTGTTGGGGTTATACTGACCTGCTTGAGCAGCATGGCAAGGAAGGCGGTGTTATCAACTGGCCTGTGGTTTTAGAGATCTTCATAGTCACATGGAATCTTTCTTTCTAAGGGGTTGTACTAGACCTTTTAAGGCAGCTGGGGCTACTTCATCTCTTAAAGTGGCATTTGCTACCTCCTGGACTCAGCTAGAACATCCCTGTCTAATAACTATAATGAGCTATGAATGTCAAGGGTCAAGTGCACAGAGGGCAGACTATGTTTATGCGCATATCTTGACCATATTATAAGATCTTAAAACCTGAACTTATCTATCTATACTGGACTACACAGTTTTCCGGATCTAGCCACAGAGCAGCCTTCCCTTACTTGGTATCCATGATAATTCTAGCAATACTCCAGCCAGCATGGAGATATCTGTTATAGATTAAACTGTATGAACACTGTACATCTGGGTGAAGTCATTTGCAGAAATATAAACTGCAACTTGGTCCATTCGTGTGTATTAAATAAGAAAATATCCTTCAAGAAATCAGGGGCAGGGGGAGTCCTCACACTGAGATGATGAGATGTGTGTTTTCATACTGGAGAGCTTTTGTGTGTTTCTGAGACTGATTTTTACACACCTCCTTAAATGGGCAAGAGTTTGAACTATGATAAATATTGCTATTGCATGTACTGTTAAAATATGTAATAGCCATGAAAAGGTTGTTTGATAAAAATACACAATCCACCCATCCTTTTTTGGTTCCTTTGTGTCTGTATGTGTATTTACACAAAGGGAGAAAATATTTCTGCAAAGAGATAATTTGCACAAATTTCAGAAAACACAATAGTAGAGAGAAAAAAATATCTTGTGCTGGACTTAAGATTCCTTGATGGACTGGCTGTCTTGACTTGTCATGGTCTGTTTCAGTCAAAAACTTGTCCACTATGAGAGTTTGTTCTGTTTTGTCTTTTGTTACATCCCTAGATAGGAATGATTTTATTGTCCCTGTGTTTCACAAAAGTATCATTAAGTGCCTTTCTGTACTACACTGTTATAGTCCTATTATTCCACTTTCGACATCCTATGGAATCCTGGGGTTTACAGTTTAGGGAGAGGCATTTAGAATTCTCAGCTAGAGACCTCTTTGGCCTCAGTAAACTATAAACTTCAGAATTCCACAGGATGTTGAAAGAGGAAAAACAGCCATATATTGCTTGGTTGTTAAATCAGAGGCTTTGGGCCTTTCCACACTAAATTGTTACAGTGCTGTTTGTAGTGATCTAGCACACTGGTCTATTTAATGAAACAGTGCCTATTCTAGCAGTTTGCCCCCCTTCTCTCTGCTGAGGTTTTATTAGAAACAATTTTCAAGTTACAATTATAAATATTGGCAAGGCAGTACCTAGTACCAAAAACCAAAAACTAAAAAAGGAGAGGGCCTCTCTTTGGCCCTTTCCACACCTTACCTTTTCTTGCTGCCATCGCATGGGAATTGCGTGAAAAGTCTCTTGCAAGAGGGAATCACGTCCACTGTACTTCCCTCCGCACCATCTCCATACTGGACGGAAGGAAGCACGATAGCTCCACCCCTTCCTTCCACAGCACAACCAGGTACTTTCGCAGGCTGTACTGGGGGAGGAAGTGTGGTCATCGCGCTTCCTGAGGTTCCGCACACCAGGTAAGTGTGGGAGGGACATGGGAGGAATGCACAATCACGATTGCCGCAAGATCACTATGGGAGCGCCTTGTGCTTGCGAGAACATCATGCACAACTATCCTCATGATCCCGTGGTGCTCCTGTGGCCATTTCACATGGGAAATGGTGTGCAAAAGGGACCTTTGTCTTTTAACACAGAATGATGGTCTGTACGAAGAAGATGCCAGTCCATCAGTCTTCTTACCAAACCACACCTCAGAGGTCTGCCTGTAAACTGGTAGTTGCTGTAAGGCTGTCCTTCCCTTATTCTCTATTTCTTTCTTTTGAATTTCATACTAATACACTAATAGAAATGTTTGGGGGCTGGGACATGGAGATAGAAAGTTTTGGAATTCATTTGTTTTGGACTTGGCCATGTAGCACTAACACAGTACATGCCAAGCTTTTGTGACAAATAGACAACTGACTAAAAAGGTCAAGCAACAGACATTACATAAAATATCACCACAAGACATCCCTGTGTAGTTAAAAAAAACCTTAAACACAAGGAAAAAAATCTTGCAAGGATAGAAACAAAACAAAAAAAAATAATTGGGAGGGGTGTCTGATGATCTCCTATATAGCTGCATTTTCAGCCAAGGTCCAATTTTCTCTGAGTAGTGTGTGCATATGTCTCTGTATTAAGCTGTAATTGGCCTTGACAGACTATGAATCCAACTAGAGAAAATCCAAGCAATGTGGATAAACATAATTATAAAAACTGCCTTATTTGCTTTTTTCTCCTCTGGAGGATAGTATTTGGGGACTTCATTTGTTTCCCACAGCACATAGGGAAAATGGCAGAGAGGAAGGCTAAACATTCTATCTTTGTTCACATTTTTCCTATGGAGGCAACAGTTGAAATGTTGTTTACAAAGTAAGCTGCACTGAATGCAATGGAACTTGTGGCTGTGTGCATCCAAGTTATTTCTGACTTATGGTTCTCCAAAGACAAACTTATCATGAGATTTTCTTGGCAAGATTTGTTCAGCGTGGGTTTGCCTTTGCCTTTGCCTTCCTTTGAGGCTGAGAGAATATGACTTGTCCATGGTGACCCAGTGGGTCTTCCATGGTTAGGTGGCTTCAGAGTCACAGTCCAACAGTCAAACCACTGGAACATGTTGGCCCAGTGAAACTTATTTTTGATTATACATAAATATACTAATACAATAAAATCAGATTGTACTGCACATTTCATAGTGCCCTCAGATTTGTTTGTGGGGTGGCTTTTGCATTTTTAAAGGAAAAAAAAATGCAAAGAAAAACTGTGTTGCATGATACACATATTTTCAACCTGAAAATATATAATTTCAAGGATTTAGGGACCCATGAAGAGAAGGATCAGATATTTCAATGTACACAGTGTGAAATATAAGTACAGTCATCCCTCCACATTTGCTAGGATTTGGGGCACAGGACCCCATGATAGTGGAAAAACCATGAATAACTTTAGGCCCTCCCAAGCCATGTTTAACACACACACACACACACAAAAAGAAGTATGGTCTCCATATTCAACCCACCATGAATTCCTTTGAGGCATCAGGCTTCCTTCACAAGGCAGAAGTGGGTGGCTGATGGGGCTTACTCTCACCTCCACTTGTGTCCCCCACTATTTTTAATGGGGACTTAACAATCCTTGTTTATAGTTTCTCAGTCTCACAAGGCTTGCAGTCCTTATTAAAATGGGATAGGGCAGCAACAGAGGTGACAGCAAATAATCCATGAATAATCAAATCCACAAAAGTGAAACCCACAAATATGAAGGGCTGACTGTATTATAAACATGGAAATGTTATTCTGTTAAATCTTTAATATAATTTTTCATAGCCAAGAAAGTTGATGGTTGTGCCTTTGACTTACCTGTGCTTCTGCAAGTACACCAGTTTCACTCATTTGCTAAAGGAGTCTTCTGACACATACAAAGCAAGTTGACTTCATCACATATTGTGTGTGAGAGGGGTGAGGACTGGGTCATGAAGAGAAGAATATCATTCATGTATACACACGCATATGCACACACTTATGAGTATACAGAGAGAGAGAGATGTATACATATCAAAAGAAAAGAATCTTTCTTCCAGCTACTGACCTTCACTGAAGAACTGACATCATTACAGAAGGCTGTGAAGAACAAAATCCATTATGAATAGTCAGGTAATATCAAGGATAAAACAGAAAGCAATTGAAAGTACCAAAAAGAGGAGATGTTGATGAGAACAACAGATAACAGAATAACCCGAGAAAGCGTAGTAGTAAAGAAATAACCACAACAGCCAGGTTAATAATCAAATATAGTCTGTAAGATTAATACTGTTATGGAAAAGAATGAATGTGTTTGTATGTATGTATGTGTTTGTGTGTGTATACATTCATTCTTTCATTCGTATGTATACGTATGTATACACACACAAATACACTTTGCTTTTTAAAAAAAATAGTTTACAAGCAACAGTTGTAAGAGATTCAAAGAGAAAACATCCTACAAAGGTAAGAGCAGTTATACATTCTCATTGCATCCTCACTAACAAAACAGAAGCACATATTTACCTAATGCAGTGATCAATTTTCTTGGCACAGTAGGGGGAAAAAGAATTAAAATGTATGCAAATAGCTGTGTAATTGGTAGAGAAGTGCCTAATGCTAATATTCATAATAATATTTGATTTGGATTTAGGAGACCAACATTTAAATAATAATGCAAATACTACAAAAAGAGTGCTCCACATGACTACAGAAGCATACTGAGATGCACATTTTTCACATGAACAAGAATGAGATGCAAGGAATATTAGCAGATCTGACACTGACCAGGAGTTTCATGGTTTTAGCTGTTTCTGTAGGGCTACATTTTAAGCAGAATAATAGGTAATGGATGACATGAAGTAAAATAATAATAATAAAAATAGTAAAGAGATTGTGCATCTGTACATGTGAAAGTCTATCTCCCTGTTCAATAACTCAAAGACCGTGAAACCTAGATTTCCCCCAACTGTTAAGGAAACCAAAAAGTATACATCTCAGGAATAAATTAAAAACTGTAGCTGACAACACCTCACTAAGTGATGTTGAGTCACTAGGCCATTACATGGCTAGGGATGTAATCATTTACTAAGTCTTTTCACAAAGGTAGCAATAAATAATTTCAGCAATTTTGTTGTCACTATGAGAAAGTGTTCAAAATCCATCCAGTTTTTGAAGGCTATTTGCAATATGGAACTTATTCTGTGCAAAATTCACATACGATTGTTTTGTGCAGAAAGCAGCATTTTTTGTGTGCTAGAAACAGTGTTTCTGCATGGAGATTAATATTTCAACACAGAAGTATTAATTCCTGACCAGAAAAGGTGTGCATGTGTGAATTTTACATAAAACAAATCCCCAATTACAGCCTTTTTTTTCTGCACAGGAAATAGCATTCTCTTTTCAGGATTTAATATTTCTACATTGTAATATTAATTTCCACATAGAAAAAGTTGTTTTTGTTTTGAATAGACAAAGTCCTGAACTGCAAAGATTCTCATCAGTTCGGGATTCTTATTGACAGCATTTCTCAATATTTAAAAACATGGTTTTTTGACCATTTTTCAATTTTTTTTTCCATCCCCATATGTAACAGACATCAGGCTCCCCAGGAGTAAGAGAACTTCTCAAAAGTAACAGATATCCTCAAAAATAAAGGGTCTCCCCACCAGCAGGTAGTCTCAAAGTTGTACCTTGTTTTCAGTAGGGTTGTAGAGAATCAAGCTACAAAAACTTTCGTTCTGGAAACAATACCGGTTGTCTTATTGTGTAATTCAACTTCTTGGAAGGTCTCTCTATTTCTGATTTTAAGTAGGTATGAGCATCCATAATGTATGTGTGCAAGAGAGATTGTACGGGGAGCAACACACAGACAGGCATGCAGATACAGAAAGAGAGAATGAGAACTTCTGCTGTGGAAGGAAGAGGGGGGGCTCTCGCACAAGCAGGTAGCTCGCACAAGCAGGTAGCTCGTGCAGAGCTGAAGCAGCAGGGAAGGGAGAGCCTTTCGGCAGAGGCTGCTTGCGCGATCCCCCACACCCCAGTGCCGGACAAGGTAAGGTGCGGAAAGGGCCTAGGACACAGAGCAACAGCTTCAAACTTCAAAGATATTTTATCTAAATATTAGGAAGAATTTTCTGACAGTAAGAGCAGTTCAACATTGGAACATGGTGCCTTGGGGTATGGTGGAGTTTTCAAACAGAAGTTGGATAGGCATCTGTCAGGAATGCTTTGACAGTGTATTCCTGAATGACAGGGGTTGGACTCATTGACCCTTGTGGTCTCTTCCAACTCTTTGATTCTATGATTCTATGTAAGCTGGGGAAAATATTTTTTCAGGGAAAAAAAATCTGAACACCACATAGGGAGACCAAAAGAACCTCATTTGACCGATTTTTGTTCCTCTTTTACCGAGCCCAAGTTAATTATAATTTTCAGGTCTGTCCTTCAGAGACGCTTCTGAAAGATTGAGCATAGGCCTTTTGAGAAATGTACATTAATTTCGGGGGGGGGGGCACAAAACAAATTGACCCACTACAAATTTACTTCATAGGGTCCCTTCCAGGAAAGAGAGATCTCCAAAGCATTTTGGATTCAAGAAAAGGCCTTCAAATTTTCTAGCTGCTTTGCTTGGGCTCATCCCACCTTTCCACTGTTATCTGCTGTTTAATTGCATACAGCCTTCTTTCAGTGTCTGTAAAGCAGCTGCCAAGCAGTTGAGGGAAGTCAAATGAATAAGCTTTCTTTCTTTCTTTCTTTCTTTCTTTCTTTCTTTCTTTCTTTCTTTCTTTCTTTCTTTCTTTCTTTTTAAAGTCATTTACTGTATCAGAATATCTAGCCCTATCTTTGGATTCCATCCCTGAACAAAAATCATTAAATTAAGTTACAACGAATTACAGCCAGTCCTACCATAAGGCAGAATGAGTTGTGCACCTTAGGCAACAGATTTTAGAAGCTGGAAGCCTCCTCTGCCTCCTCAATGAGAGGTCAGAGCTGTGTATGCCACACATTATAACTAGACTTCTCCAACTCGAAACAAGCCCAGTGCATCAGGTTGGGCTGAGCATGCCATTTCATCACCAGTACTGAAATACGTGTCAAATGCCAACCCAGCTAGTTTTTATAAATGGAATGGAGAGAGCACACCATCATGCCTCAGTCAGCAAAATATCTTGAGCCATTTTTCCAGTGGATTGAAATTTGTCTATTAAAATCAATAGCATGATAATAGTGGGGGAGGAGGGATATCCCTTCCCAAACTGACCAGGAAATGAAGCAAATTGAAACAACTTAACAAATGAAACAAGGCAGTAAAAGTGGCCAGGCTATCCCAACATGAGAAAGCATGCTTTGGGATAATACAGTTTCCTATTTCATTTAGTTGTTTGTATGGTTTCCTATTTTACCTATCTTCCAGGAAAATTTAGGCTGAAATCCCAAACTTATCTATCTGGACATAAGTCCCACTGATGAGAATTTTGCTTCTGACAAAGAATTGCACTTTTTGTATGACAGAGCTGGAAAATAAAAATATATGGTTTCATTCCAACTGCTCTTGAACACAAATGCGAATTTAATTCAACTTCTAAAATGTTTGCAAGTCTGCAACCCTGATCTATGTTGCCCCATAAACAAGTTATAATGAGCCATAACCATATTTTCAGTTTTTCCAGAAGCACTGCAGTTGGGAGAACCTTTTTAAAAATGCCTTTCCCTTCCATCTAACAGTTCCATAGACAGTTATGTTGTGTTATGCAAAGTGCTGAGCAAAAGAGGGTAGACATGGTAAGCCCAAATAGATTTCTGCCGGGTGTCAGTACAGGATCATTTATTTTGTATGGAAAATACATGTGTATATAATTATGCATACAGTTATGACCCTGGGGAATGTTGAAAAATATCCAAAATATGCATAGGTATGCGTTTTAAAGCCTCATATAGCCCATGGCCTGCCCTCCTCAGGCAGATTCCAAGCCCTCGCCTAATACTCAGCTTTCATGTTTTTAAATTTTAAAAATGAAGTCCCTATTCTTTCTGCTTGAGAAATATAAGGGAAAATATGTATAGGCAGTTTTCTGCTTACAATCATCAGGAAGTTAAACCGTGTTCAGATATTCAGGACAGAATTAATCTGAATATTGGGGAGAGGAAGCCCCACTTCTTTCCTTGTAGCAATCCCTATGTGGAGAATGACAGCTTAAAGGACCATGTTTCTCCCCGTGCAGTACCTCCGTTTGACTGGAAACCCTGTTTTTCCTAGAAAGTGGTGAGCTGACCCTAGGTTAAATTGCACTCTAGGTAATCAGATTAGCATGGGCAGTGTAAGGATTTTTGGAGGCTGGGGCAGGTATGCTATTGAAAGTCATACTCCTCCTACTCCTACTCTTCTTCTCTTTCTCATTATTATTTCTCATCAGTCTTTCCCTAAGGATCAAAGCCATGCATGTATCTGCAAACATGTGTGGAACAGAGTAGTCTCAAGCAGCAAGGGGACAACCCAAAAATCTAGTCCTTGACTACACATATAATACATATACATGAAAATCTAACAATCATGTCACAAGGCATGCAGGAAAAAAGATTTTTTAAATGGTTCTATACTACTCAGGAACAGCTGTTCTGCTTATTATTCAAGTGTTTGTTGTGGTTCCATTATCTATTTGATTGTTGGCTACATTGTCTAAATTGGGTTCATTTTCTAACTCAGATGTTTCACTGATGTGGGAAGCTTTGATATTGACTGTAAGTTGGCCTATTGGACAATGCATTGGGCAGACTGGCTCTTTCTGATTCTATCACTGAGGCAACAGCACCTTTTTACTTGGTTATCATGATATAGGTGTATGTGTGTTATGTTCCCTGGAATGTATTAGTGGTTGATATTCCCATCTGTTTATAATTCATTCTTGGCAATATTTTGTATATGTTGTGTTGATTTTTGTAAAAATTAGATAGGTAGGTAGGTAGATAGATAGACAGACAGACAGATAGCATGTGTGTGTGTGTGTGTGTGTGTGTGTGTGCGTGCACATATTGCTTAGAATTTATTTATCAGTGGAAGGGGTTCTAGTGTGCTAAATCTGGTCCTTTTCATTCTTTTATTCTTTCTTCGAGATTCCTCCCAATCTGCTTGCATGTTAGCAACTCAGTTCATGGATCATGGAGTACTTGTGGCCTGACTTGATGCTAGAGATAAAAAATAATGTTCTATTGAAAGACAAAAAGGGGGAAAAAATGAAAATTGTTTTTCTGTAGTGTTGAGAAACCCAAGAATTCTGTAATGACAAGAATCTTTGAGGTTCAAGACTTATTGTGTACAAAATTCTGCACAGAATATTTTCTGCTTAGAACACACTGTTTCCTGCATACACAGACACACAATACGTCACCAACTACAGTATTTTTTCTGTGTAAATTTTTTGTGGTATAAGTCCCAAATTGTAGAGAAAATGTTTTCTGTTCAGTTTTTGAAAACTCACAGTGGGAAGAAAATTGCTAACATTACTGTTGCTTCATTCAAGAATGAAATTAATGAAAAAATTATATCCCAATCAGATACTAGGGAAAGGACTGGGGAAAACTCACTTTTCATGTTCTTCATGGTTGCTGACATGCGGTGAGACAAGTACTACTTGCATGAAAATGAAGAAGGGAGAACACGATCTTTTCTGTCTTTCCCCTCTTTCTGGGACCAACCAGAAATGAAGGAAGTATGTTCAGGAATAGGAAAAAATTAGCAACAAAGGTCATTTCTGCCTGACGTTTCTGTCCCGCAACAGGGACAGGATGGCAATGGTCTGAGGATTATGCTGTCACACAACTTCATCATGGTCCCACTGCCATCTCATCCCCACCTATCATGATTGCAGGATATTCACTTAACAGAATAAATCCATTAAGCATCCAGTATCATATAACATTCCCATCCTCCCCAGCCATGTGGAGGGGTAGAAGTGTGATGGAAGTGCTTCCTTCCTTCCCCAGTACAGCATGGGAAAGCAGCCAGCTGCATTGTGGAAGAAATATGCATGTCATCCATGCTCCCTTCTACGGTGATCTGGCCAGGTGCGGAGGGAAGCATTCCCGTTGCATTCTCTTCCTGGCGAAGGTGCTGCTGGGACCACGATGGGAGGACAACGGAAGTAGGTATGGTGCAGAAATGACCAAAGTTGGGTCTGTTGAAGTACAATTCTCAAAGTTGAGTCTGTTGAAGTACAATTCTTCTCTGACTTGGACTAAAATAAGAAATGGAGAAAACAGATGGGGTAAGTCTGTATATTATATAAAAGCAAGATAAAACAAAGTATACCTAGATATGATGTACCTAGGTGTACCTAGTCCAGGATTCTGTTCCTACAGTATCCAGATGAGTGCCTTTAGAATGTCTGCAAATAATAGGAATGCAGTAGAACCCTACCTAGCAACTAGGATCCAGGGACATGGTGTCCTTGATAGTCAAGACAATTGTAATTGGTCACCACTGATTAATTGCAAACAATGAGAATTTCATTAAGCATTACAAGGCTATGAGACGTATATATCCTGTTGCTGACAGTATGAATCTTGGTAATCTACCGATATTCACTGATATGCATATTGTGCTTATATGTCCAACATTCAAAGAGTGTCATGTCTTTGCAAACTTTTCTGAGATTTGTTTACCTTCTCTTTATATTACCCTTGGTAATCTTTGCTATCTTAACAATATTCCAGACTTTAATAGTCTGCTGTTTTATAGCATGGGAAAGAGTCCTCTTTATTTGTAATATGACACCTAAAAAACTCTGGGACACAGACTTGTTGAAGACAGTAGATTACATTTTGGCAGACAAGGTGGATACTGAATTGTTATGGTGAAAGTGTTGTCACGTTGCTGCATCCACTACTGCCCTTTTCTTGTCCTTAAGTCTCTGACAAAGGCATTAAGTGATATGAATCCTTGTCCCCAGAAAGAGATGCAATACTGATAGCTGTACTTGCATTCTAACAGTTTAGGAAAGTGTCATAACAGCAGCTGGCAAATGGGAAAATGCCAAATATAAGTGAGAGTCTTGCAGGTCAATATGATTTACAGTGCTCCTGTGAATGCAGTTAGCAAAAGAAGTATTGCCGCATAAACAGAGGAAAAACACGGCAAAACAGCCTGACTCTTTGTCAAACGTGGGGCGAGGAAATAAGTATTGAAAATGCTTCTCTAAGCATATCACACAGCTGTCAATTCATAAAACAAGGTTTATGGCAAGGAATTAAAGATAAACAATAAAAAAAATGGCAAAAGAAAAGATTATTGATGTTTGTGAATATTAGATGTAGATATTGTCTTTGCCCAGGGCTGGTTACATATCAATGACCACTGCAGGGAAGGTGGATTCTTTCAAAGCCTCTATAAAATTGTAATAGCTGAGGAAGTTTAATAGATGAGGCACAGTCACACCCAAAGTTACATTTCAATAGGTAAAAATGTCTAGGCTACATGCACATTCCTAAAGCCTTACAAAGAAACTAATTTTGCTTAGTAGTTCAAATATTAACAGGAGATTCGTGCTGTTAAATTATATCAGGACCAGAACTTGGAAGTTACTCCTACAATTCTCCCAATTAGCAAGGTATTGTTATCTTTAAAAATAACTTCTCCAAAACTGTAGTTAGGATTAGACTTCTCATTCAGAGCCCTGTGCCATTTTAAATAAGAGTGAGCCAATAGGTGAAAGCAAGGGTTCATCTTCTACCCTATAGGTCCTTGTGTGAGCCACACTGGTATATCTGGATGCACCTGCAGAGACATTGTTGCCACATCTCGTTACCATTTCCATCCAAATTCTGGCCAGCAATAGAACTCTTTGGGGAAAGTGGGATTGAAGATTGGGAAAGGCAAATTGCCACATTTGTGTGTATTTGGAGGCACATTGGTACAATTTAGAATACAAAAATTCTCAAATATCATTGAGGGTGGAAAGCACTGAGACACAGCCTGAGCGTTCAGAGCAGGAAGAGGTGGGGTTCGTGGGCAACTTACAGCCCAGGGCCCACACTTTGACCGCCACTGCTTTAAAAGTATACACTCAAGATCTTTTGTCGATCATTCAACTATTCACATCAAGACAGTGCTGGAGGTATATGCCAGTGTAACTAAAAGAATGTGTAATCAAGTCATGGCACTTCCTGTGTGTCATACAGTTCTTCACTTCTTTGCTGAATGTTTATCCTATCTTTTTGTTTTTCCTTCAAAAGAAGTAGAATACTGGTTTTTTGTTTTTGTTTTTGTTTTTTTACTTCTCCTGCTGTTTTTTCTCTGACTTCTATGATCTCCCTGTGACTGTGATTAAGTCCAAGTTAGCCTCTTCCATACATCCACACTTTCCCTTAGGAAAACTAAAGTTATCAAACTTGAGTCATGTTTATCTGTTCACCATTCTATCCACACCTTAACTGTGAGTATGCTGGTGAATCTCCACGACCAGAATAACTTTTCTTATCAAGGATAGGGTAAGAGCATCTGTGTATTCTAAATTTAACTCTAGAACATTGTAGAATCATAGAATCATAGAATAATAGAGTTGGAAGAGACCCCAGGGCCATCAAGTCCAACCCCCTGCTATACAGGAACACATTTCAAAGCATTCCCAACAGATGGCCATCCAGCCTCTGCTTAAAAACCTCCAAAGAAGGAGACTCCATCACACTCCGAGGCAGCATATTCCACTGCCGGACAGCTCTAACCATCAGGAAGTTCTTCCTGAGGATCAAGTGGAATCTCCTTTCCTGCAGCTTGAATCCATTGCTCCTTGTCCTAGTCTCTGAAGCGGTAGAGAACAAGCCTGCTCACTCCTCTACCTGACATCCCTTCAAATATTTAAACATGGCTATCATGTCCCCTCTTAACCTTCTCTTCTGCAGACTAAACATCCCCAGCTCCCTAAGGCATTCTTCATAGGGCATGGTTTCCAGACCCTTCACCATTTTGGTCGCCCTCCTCTGGACACATTTCAGCTTGTCAACATCCTTCTTGAATTGAGTGTCCAGAACTGGACACAGTATTCCAAAGGAGGCCTAACCAATGTAGAATAGAGTGGTACCACTACCTCCCTCGATCTAGACACCATACTCCTATTGATGCAACCAAGAATCGCGTTGGCTTTCTTGGCTGCCGCGTCACACTGCTGACTCATGTTCAGCTTGTGATCTACCAAGACTACTAGATCCTTTTCATAGGTACTGCTATCCAGCCACACGTCCCCCATCCTATACTTGTGACTTTCATTTTTTCCGCCCAAGTGCAGGACCCTACATTTCTCTCTGTTGAAATTCATTTTGTTAGCTTTGGCCCAGCTCTCTAATCTGTCAAGGTCGTATTGAAATTTGATCCCATCCTCTGGTGTACTGGCAACCCCTCCCAGTTTGGTATCATCTGTAGAGGCAGTATTTTGTGCTGGCAATTGCATTCTCTAACTCTGCAGTTATATATATATATATATAACTGCAGAGTTAGAGAATGCAATTACCAGCACAATACACACACACACACACACACAGACACACACACACACATATAAAATTTGTGTGTGTGTGTGTGTGTGTGTATATATATCTGCAGTTATGTAACTCCCTAACAGTACAAAAACATGGTAAACAATATGAAGAACTGTAAATTCATGGGACTGTCATAAGTTGACAGGCAAAATGAAGGCATATATATATACACGCACACTACCTGTGAGACAATGTGGTCAGGTTTCTTGTTTCACGTGAATAAAAAAGTCATTATTTCTCAGCTCTTGCTTAATACTGCAAGCTGAAGCTCAACTATGTTTTTTATAATAAGAAAGTTTGTTTAGCATATAAGGAGATATTTTTAAAATTTCTGTTATACTTAGAACTACTTCATACATTTGCTTTCTCCTCTGCTCTTGTGGCAATTTTTATTTGATATATGTATATTGTTCCCACCATGTGTAAATGCTGTAAGAAATACAGTACTAGGCCTATTTTTAACATCACACTTTCACCTGCAGTGTCTTCCCAAAGCAGAACCCGCTCCCCACTCTTTGTTATTTTATTTAGCTGTAACAAAAATGTAAAAAGAATAGTGTTATTTCACTTCATAGTATTTGTCCCTTATATAGTAAGGAAGACACTAATTTACATCATGCTAAAATAGAAAGAGTGTGGAAAAACTCTTAGAAATTTCACTAGCTATATTAACACTCTGTATACTTTCCCTAATGATGCTTGAATGTTATACCACACTTCAACTTTGTATTTTAATGTTGCTTTTGGTGAATCTTACCAGAAACTCTATTGCAAAATAGTTTGCATTGGTTCATTCTCTCAGCCTTACATCTAATAATGTGCGGCAGATGACGCCCAAGTTCAGCTTTACTTATAGTGAGTAATTTTCTCTAGGTCTCAAGTATGTGTTACCCTGATTTCTGGGGTCCCTTGGGGGACACCTCAATGTGCTCCATGTGATGGGGAATGGCAACTAGCCAGAGCATGAGCAATAGCAATGCAAGAGGCAGGGTAACCTAGTGGGGTCTTTTTACCCAGTTTTTACTGGGTCAGGCCAAGCCAAAAACCAAACGAAGATGTCTAATAAATTATTTTGTTGAATGAAAGTCTCATGCGCCAATGCAATCACACACATACACGCACCCAAGAGCTATTAAGAAACAAAAGAGAGAAAATTGGATAGGGGAGTATTGAAGGGGTGCAACTTTGTTTAAACCCTTTGTTTATTGTGGGTTTACTCACTTTGAGGTCTCCTGGGGCTACGTGACTGGGGATTTTACTGGCCTGACCTGGTTTTCAGTCATTCGACCATGCCTGCCTACATGCTTATCCAGACCACCTCTCAGGCACACGGAATCATATTTAATATCAAATTGTAGACCCCGGGATAGGGTTTTTCCATTGGAGTAACATAAGGATGTGTTGCTGTGAAGCTACCATGGAAAAAAATGCTGATTTCATTAACAATTATTTCAGTTTCCCTTAACACACTCTCGATATTTGTCTGAGCAGAGCTATTTCGATCCATCTTGGCATTTCACTTTAGTTAATAAGGGGTAGTAACCATAGACAAGAATCTTATTGGTTAGTCCTGACTTCAGTGGTGAATGGTGAATCAGCATAAATTCCATTAATTAAAAGGGATTACTCCAGCAGGGATTAACTAAAAGATTTAGACTTTAGTTCCTGGTCATACCAGTTTTGGTCAATGTGGAAAGAATTTCTTCATCTGGCAGACTGTCAGTATAATATTCAGTGCTAACGAGAAGCTTGTGTGTTTTTGTGTCTGTTACTATATGTGTATATACTCATAAAGTTTCTCCAGATTTTCCTCAGACAATCCAACTGTGATTGAAAATATCCACATTCCCAAGCCTCTAAGCAATTGACGCAACAACGTATGTTTGTAAAATGCATGTAATTCAAAAATGACAACTGATTGTCTGCTTCTGTGAGTCAACTGGCTATACTGATAGCAGAAGTGCTGCTGATAGAGTCTCCCATGTCAGACAGACTTTGATGATCAACCATGAAATAACAAAACTAGAAATAGAAAACTGGATTAAATATGGACCACTTTATTTGACCTAACTTATTTAAGTTGTGTTCGCCTGGAAATGCAGAAAGAGGGTGGGGTGACCTGATGCAGGTCCACCCTGTGACTACCTCTTCAGTTTTCCCTTGGGTGAAACACCTCAGGGCAATCCAAATAATATGGGTTGCTCCCAGCCAGTCATAACTGGAAGGTAACCCAAGAACTTCCACCCAAGTTGCAGAATTCTGTAAGTGAGAGTCTGAATCCCAAATCAGCTGTCTTCTCCACCGCCTGGGATGCAGGACCCTGAAAAGGGGATCCCAGAGACCTACCCTACAACAAAAGAGTGCCAAGAGGTCATCACTGAAATCTCATATTCTCTTAATAGCACCACTCAAAGCCAATTTTCCAAGTCCTACAGATAAAGTATGGGATGGGGGAGGGGAAAACAGATAAAGGGGGGAAAATCCTATCTGGCCCTGAAGCAAGCAGAGAAATCTCACACTGCAGTGAGGACAGGAGGGTGGGTGATGCTGTGAAGATAAAAGAGGGCACGTGTAGGGCTGATCAAGCTTAAATAGCCTCCTCTTCAGCCACTGTCACATGATGTGACTTGGCACAAGGCACCACTCACCAATCAAACTGGTCTCTATGATGGTGACCATCAAATAGTTACCTTCCCCTGTAGTGATGTTTGTTGCACAGCTCCAAGTAAACATTGCTGAGGAGCCAGACTAAATGTGCCAAACAGCTACTGGGGAGCAACAGAAATGTTGGGTAACACTGGTGGAGGATCTTTCAACGGTAGGGGCACTTATTACTACTGTACATTAGTATACTTATTAGTACTTTGCAGAAAAAGGCAAGGCAAATGAAACAAGACATAGTGCCAAAAGATGGAACTCCCAGGTTGGATAACTGCCTGTAACTCTATGGTAACTCTATCATGCAACTGAATTCGAGCTAGCAAGGGTGTTCAGCTACTGACTTGCTTGGAGGTGAAACAAAAGTCCAAAATTGCACAATATGTAAAACAGAAACATGGAACATGAGAAGCATGTATCAGGGGAAGCTAGACATAGGGCCTTTCTGCACTACACTGTTATAGTGCTATTATTCCACTTTCAAATCCTCATGGAATCCTGGGGTTCACAGTTTGGGGAGGGGCATTTCTCTGCCAGATAACTCTTTGGCCTCAGTAAACTACAAAACCCAGAATATGATACGTTCTGTGTATAAATTAATCAGACAAGGGCCATTTCCGCACTAGAGTGGAGGAGCATTTCACCGCGTGTCATGAGCGGTGTTTTTTACTCCAACTTACCCTAATTCCTATTTGCACGCCCTCCAGTTTCTATTGAAGTAAAGCAGAGAAAATCATTTGTAGTTTCTGCATTGTCAATTCTCATGGAACTCCTATTCCCCTCCCTCACTCCACCCTACCGCTGCTGATTGGTCAATTTTTTAAAAAAAATTGTAGAAAGCATTGCTACGTTTTAGCACAAGTGTGTGAATTGATGTAACACTTCTGCATGTAGGAAAAAATGTAGCAGAAATGGATTAGGTGATTTACATTGTAGTTTTTCCATTTTTACAATACATCGGTTTAACGTCAGTGTTAACTGCACTAAGACCTCAGCTCATGAGAAACCATGGAGGACAGAACAAAGCCAAACTGGTTTAACATGCAGATGTAAAAGCAACAATACGACGCTACTGCTATGTATCAGCCTTATGTGGAAAGGGCTAAGGTGATAAAATGCAGTCTTGCCTGACATCCTTGCCAATTGGAAACCATTCTATTTTGCCATATTCTAACCTGACAGTATATGTTTGTCCTGAATACAGATTACACATTGGAATAATCAAAATGTTGTCCTTTAAGAGCAACCCATAGTTTTTCACGATCTACACAATCAAAAGCTTCGCTATAATCTAGGAAGTGCAGGCTGATTTTCTTATGAAATTCTTTCATGTACTCCATTATCCAATCTATGTTTGCAATATGACCCCTCATACCTCTTCCTTTCCTGAATCCAGAGTGAATTCTGTCTCTGTAGCTTCAAGAAGCTTTATTGGTATGCCATCTGTTCCTTCCAATTTATTACTCCCAAGTACTCTGAAAGCAGCTTCCACTTCACTTTTTAAAACTGTAGGTTTATCTTCCTTGAATACATCTTTCAAGTTAGAATATGGCAAAATAGAATGGTTTCCAATTGGCAAAGCGATCAGGTAGGTTAGGAAAGACTGCATTTTATCACCTTGTCTGTTTAATTTATATACAGAATGTAACATATGTAAAGCAGGATTAGATTCAGATGAGGGTAGTGTGAAAATTGGAGGAAGGAACATCAACAGTTTAAGATATGCAGATGACATTATGCTACTAGTAGAAATAGCAAAGACTTGTTGTCAGTTAACAAGAACAACAACACATTTTTAATGAGGTGCACCACAACTATGCTTCAGTGAGTGGGAAAATTTGCCGCATTCCTTTGTGACAAGGGAAGGGAATCCTTTATGCATTGTTGGAAGAAGACCAGGGTGGTGAGTCAGTTTGACATGCTGGCACCTGTGCCAAGGTCAAGAACAATCAGGTGGATCCTACTCCACCTCAAATCTTCTCTCTTTATTTTTTGCTTTGTCTACCCTCTCAGCTTCAGGTGGCTCAGGTAATTGCTGGTTGCCTTTAGGGCAGAGCAGTAATTTTCTTCCCCTTTCTCCAGTATTATTTCTTGCTCATATGGGTCATGGGGCCAGGGGACTACAAAGGAATTTACTTTTGGGACTAGCCTTGGTCATATTTTCTCTTTACAGCATGGGACTTGGGGAGAAAGTTTCTTGGGAAATCTGTCTCTTGTTGAGAGCTAGGTGAGTGTTGAGCCAAAATGGTGGCTGGCACTCAGAAGTTGGTGCTTTGCCCAGGAATGGCTGAGGGAAGTGGTCAGGTTGGGAACTTGTTTTAGGGTCTTGCCCTGCAGATCATTAAAGCTGGTTTTAAGATTTACATCGGTAATAAACTGGCTCTTCAGAAACCCTACTTGGTTGTCTGTTTGTGTCATTTCCTTCTGAGTAGGTTAATACCTTCAGAAATGTTCACAGAAAATTGTACTTTTGTACGAGGGAGAAAGTGCAAAGGAAATAATTGATTTCAGTGCAGAAAAAAAAATGAAATTTTGGGATCCAACATAGACCTGAGCTCAAATGATATTCAAAGTAGAAATCAGAGATCCTACACACACTTGAACTTTTTTGGACTACATAACCCATTCACACTACACAAAGGCCATTTCCTCACTAGTCTGTTACAGTGCTATTTTTCCAGTTTCAACATCCTGTGGAATATAGTAAATCCTGTAGTTTACCAAGAACAAAGAACTCTCTTGCTGAGAATTCTAAATGCCCTTCTGTGAACTACAAACCCCAGGATTCTGTAGAATGTTGAAAGTGGAATAATAGCACTATAACAGTGTTGTGTGGAAATGGCCTAACTCCCATTTGCATTACATAATGATATCACTGTGATTCACTTTAGCTGTCATGGATGCATATTTGTTTTAATTGTTTGAGGAGGTGCAAGAGCTCGGAGGCTGTGAATTCCAAATGTCCCTTCCTGAACTGCAAATCCTATGATTTCGTAGCATGTTGCTTATGACAGTTAAAATGGAGTCATAGAACTCTGTAATTATGTAGTGTGAAAGGGCCCCTAATCCCAGTTAAGGACATGTTCAAAAAACTTTAATTATATAATCCAGTAGCAAAGAAAGGGATAAGTTCCCCCTATCCCAGCTTAATGTAGGCTTTTATCAATTTTTTTTTCCTCAACTAAAATAACATTACATTTCATACTGGATCCTCATATTTGGGATTTCCCCTCCCCCTTTTACGGGACTGAAAAAGTATACCTAAAACCTAGCAAATAACTCTGACTTCACAAGTGAATTTGCTGCTAGTCACTGATACCCTGCTATCTATAATGGGGTTTTGCTATCACAGCCTATCTAGAACAACACTGTGGCTTATCACATTTTTCCCCAATGAGTAAACAAACAAAAAAGGAAATATTTACAAATGTTGCCTTGTTTTAAAAGTGAATTTAGTTTATGCAATTACAACAGTGTCCTTCCTTTTGCAAGGAAAATCAGGCAGCAGGCAAAGTGACTTTCCATGGCCTAATTTTTTAAAATGAAAATATGCATGTTTGTTGTTCCTCTGACTTGTAACCATTATTATGGCTATTTTTTTTAAAAAAAGTATTCATTGTTGGAATATTTTTAGTCATTTAATGATTTGTTATATTTAAGAAGTGTTTTCAGCTTTCTATTTTTAAAATGTTACATTACATGCAATTTTTGAGAGCTACTTTGAGGTCTCATAGTTTCAAGATATATGTAGTTATTACAAAAAAAACTAAATAGTAATATTCTTTGTTCCATATATACTTCAGTATGGAAATCAATATATAATGTTTGGTTTTATATTAGAAAGAAGAATGGGAGATATGAGTCAGTTGAATGAAGGTGATTGGTTAAATAAATGGAACAAACTAATAAAAAAGGGGGGTACAAAATTATAAATGATACAATTAATACAGTTCTCCACGTTAAAGGAAAGGAATTTTAAATAAATATTGACTTTGTTTCCAGGGGAGTGGGGTGGGAGGAAGGGAAGCATTAAAGCAGTATTCATTTGGAAAATTAATTTGTTGGTTGTGGGTGGAGCACTGATTGTTTTCTATTAATTGTTAGAATTGTCTTTGTATGTATATCAGTGTTAAAGGAAATAATTTTTTTTAAAAATAAATAGTTTGGAAATCCACCTAATGAGTAGCTTTTAAACTCTATTCAAGAGTATCCCAGAGTTTCTTGGATGGTCACAGAATTCTTTTAATTGAGATATTAGTAATGTCAGACCGGCTTATTTGGGATATCATTTCTCTGCCAGTTTTGATCAGTACTGTTTAAAAGGAAATGCAAGCACGCAAGTGTGTGGGGGAAAGAGGGTTTGTTTAAAGAGTGTTCAGCATATAAAGGTCAAGAGCAAGAGCAAATAAATCCAGATAACACCATACCATCATGTATAAGAATCCTTTCTTAATCGTTTTCAGCCAGATAGCATCAAAGAAACTTGCACAAAAAATACAAAAGACGCGTATTACTTTCATCAATTGAGTTAACATTAATTCATTCCAGTATGTTCAGAGTGTTAGGCAGTCAGCTGTTAGCCATTCAAGGAAGCTACACTCTCCTAGCTCCTCTGAAAGATGGTAGAAGCTCATCCTCTCTTAGCAGCCTCAGGTGAAATTCTAAGGTATAGTATGTTCAGAAACACACTGGAATTCCACAGAAGACATGATAGGAAAGAAGTAAGAGTTCTCTGAAGTCAGAACATTTGAAAGCCTCTAAGGTGTGCTATGTCTTATCCCGACTGGCTGTCTGGACTCAAGGGCAGGCAGAGATTTTGCACCCATGTGTAGACCCAAACTTTAAAGGCCAAATTACTATGACTATGATTATTACAAAGTCCATGACTGGTAGATTTACAAATTCCTCTTAACATATAAAACTATATGCATACATAAGCGAACATGTTAAAATCAATCTGAATTTACTATAAACTGCTGCTTGTGGCCAGATTGCCCTGTCCTGACCAAGAGTTTAAAAAAAATGTTGACAATGCTTGCTAGTTGTTACTATTTAAGAAGATAAAATTCTAACAGAGCCCTTGGCATAATAATTAGAAATTGTTGTCACATGTGTGTTTATGTCTCTTCAAGTTGTATGTGTCTTCATGTAGCCTACAGCACCTGATATTTATTGGTGGTCTCCCATCGAAGTTCTAACCATCGATGACTCTGCTTATTTTGAAAGAGCGGACAGGATCTGGTGCGTTTGGCAGGCTTATGTCATCACATAAGGACACATAATCAGGACGGGCCCAAAATTGTTTGCTACCTGAGGGACAGCAGTGGATGGTTCCCACTCATACAAGACCACCTGTGTAGTCAGCCAGATTACTATGGCACAGGAAGCAGAAAATTCCACAAGCGCTTCCTGCCCTCTCTACCACAAAAATGTTATGACAACCAATTAAAGAGTGAACAGTCGATTGCCTTTTCATAGAACCCCAAATTTGTAGCCTGAGGTAATGCCCTCACTTGCTGTCCCTGATACTCGTGTACAAGAAATATTTGCCATATAAATGGATGTCCATGAACAAAAGAATGGGCACTGGGTACATTTTGGCCGTTAATGTTTTGGTGAATGCTTTGAATACACATTCTGAGGCAATGGGTTTTAGGGGCAAAAATTATGAGTTCAAAATATTTCCATCACTATGAAAACACTATATGGAAACATGCAGAACAAACAGAAGCTGGGCTCATCTAGATTGTAAAACCATGCATGGGAAAAGGGTCAACAATCAATTTCTGCCAGTGCAGCAGGGTAGGACCTCCATGACTGTTTTTATTTCAGAACCCGCTCCTCCACAAAACAAAGGCCGTTTCCATACTAAGCTGTTACAGTGCTATTATTCCACTTTCAACATCCTATGGAATCCTGGAGTTTGCAGCTTAGGGAGGGGTTGACATGGCCAAACAAACAAACAAATGGCAGGGAGATTGTTTTCTCATTGGCTTGCCCCCAGATGATACAGTCCTATCCCTGCATACCTTGGATGAAGCCCCTATAAAATCAATTGGCTTTACTTCTTAATACGAATTGCATAATTTTTAGCTTTGAAGTGGAAAAAAAATCTTTAAAGTGCATAATGTAACCTTTGCATTTTTCTTCTTAACACAAGAGTCTGATTCTCAGGCCTCGCTTAACCATTCAGCCTGTTTTCCATCCATAAAAGGAGGAAGAATAATTACCTGCTTAGGAGCTTTATTGTACATATGACTGAGACAGGGATTACATTGCACTTTGTGTGCTGAGGTGCTGTAAAAATGATTAATAATCACTTTCTGTGACTGCAAGACAGTATCTTCTCAGAGGCAGCTGTGTAGTGGAGTCTTAAAGGAATTGGCTCTCTGCCCTCCCTAATTTAGCACCTTTAATAATCTGATAACTGCTAGAAAACAGCATGTTAATGAAATTTAGAAATGAAATTAAATGGCGCAGTATTACAGATACCACTGTGAACCACGTACAAAGGTGACAGAGAGAGAGATCTGAAAAATAAAGAGAACATGTAACCAGATTCAACCTGGAAAGGCAGAAAAATGCAACAACAACAAAAAAATCTGTCAATGAACACTCAGTGAAGTATTAAGTGGTGGATGAATAAATGTAAAACAAATTACTGAACAAGTTCCCTGCAGGACATGGTAGTTCAGCTCAAATTTGCTAGCAAATATAACTTCTGTAAGGGAAGAAATGATACCTCTGATACATTAAAAGAGTCCTAGTAATATTTTTATTATATGTATCTTCAGGTATTTAGCACACAAGTTATAGCCTAGGAATATAATTCTTCATTAATGTCATTCCTGAAAAAAGCAGTGCGTAATTTCAGTCATTTTCTTCCCTCTGCAGTGAAAACTGTGGTTTTCGAAGACTATTCAAACTTCAGGGTTTCTGTGCAAAATTTATACACTGTATTTTTGCCACAGGAAAGAGCATATTTTGCACAGAAAGCAATATTTTATGTGCTGAGAATAATCTTTTATACAGAAATATTATTTTTTGTGCTGAAAATGCTGTTTCCTGAGGAGCAAATGCTGTCACTGGAATGTTATTCTGCGCGGAATTCCCTTTTTTTAAAAAATCTTGACAACAACATTTTCTGCATAGGAAACAGCATTTTCTGTACAGTACGAGTACTTGCCTGCTGCACCTGGGCAGTTTCATGGACTAATGTATTCAGAAGTTGGGTCATTGACAAGATTACTGGAAGTCTCTTAACTCCAGGTTTTCCCACCTAACTCTTCTGACCTTCTGACCTGGCCATGCTGACCTAGCCCAGGTGTATAGACAGTGGTTCTGCTTACTGCATGTTTCCCAGCCATGAGTCCAATTTTTAAATTTCATGCCAATTTTGCTATCCTGCAGGTTAGGGTATGTAAGGGATGGTTTGCACAAATTTAGAATGCATATCAGTAGAAGAGAAACATTAAAGCGTATTATAATCCAAATGGTACTCTTAAGAAACAAACTCGTCATGTTATCAAAAGGCCTACCTCAAAGGTCTCTGGTAGGCAACACTGGGAAAATATTTCAGAGAAGGAAAGGAGAAGCTCTCTTTCCTGCAATTGTAATTGAGGGATGGGGACAACTCAGCCATTTTGGTTCCTACTTAGTACCACCAGTTACAGAACTGGCGTTACATCCTGACCTTTGTTGACATGGTGATAGTAGAATATTAATCTACTTTATTGGTGTAGGTTTCCCACCCCCGCTGAACTGGAATCTTGCTCACGCAAAGCTCTATGTAACAGTCTATAGGGGAGGCTACATCCTTTAGGCTGACTTTCCTTTACACAAAAGCCCTCTGTGAGGATTAACACCACCACCACCACCACCACCACCACCACCAACAACAACAACAACAACGACAACTTTTATTTCTTACCTGCCTCTCCCCAAGGCAGGAAGAAAAGGTTCAGAGAAAGTCACCAGGCTTGATTTCACAGGCAGGGACAGTGAGCATGACCTTGATTCTGCACATCTGCCCAATTCCAAGCATATGATGGAAAGTGAAGGAAACTAAAGAGTTAGCAGAGATAAGGCACTATACTATGTTCCTGATAAATTTAACTCTTCCACTAAGCAGGAAACAGCAAACACTTACTTCCAGAAGGCATACTTTTCTAAAAAGCCATATGTCACACAAAACCTGGTTAAACTTGAATAAGAAACCTGTTTTGTTATCTTCATAGTCATTGCTTGCTTAGAAGTTGTATTGGATCCTCTGCTTTTGTACTGAACTTAGGAAATTACATCTAAGAAGAAAGAAAATAAAGACATGCTGAAGTGGTCCATAACCAAACACTGGTGAGATCATGTTTTGGGACTCATCAATCAGTTATCTTGAATTTCATCACATCATTCTTCTTAAAATAACTTTCCAAGGAATGCTTTTATACTACCTACACTAAATTTTTACTGTCATTGGTGTTCAAGGCACAGTAAAATCAAATAAACTAAATTCAAGATCAGATATCATAAACAAGACAAATGAGTAAAGTATCCATTTGAATTTCCCCATGTGTAACTATTTTGTGTTTCCCAATCCTAAAGTTGTATCCCTGTGCAAGGGAAAAAAAAAACTCACTCGGCATACTTTTTTTAAAAAAACCCACTCAATAACACAGAAAATAGATTAGTGAGGTTTGCATCATAGCCACAGCTATGGTAATGAGAGAATGGAGGCTAATTTTGAAGACGAGTCATATTAAATGTGGAGGTGAGATGATACTTAGTTGTTGATCTGTGAACTGTAACTGAGGGCAAGTAGAGACATATTTTAAGCAGTTAATTTCTCCCACAACTTCCTCCCTGATCTTTACCCTCCACAGTGTGAGAATCAAGCTTCAGTTGGGTTCTACCTACCATAGTTCTACCTACTGATCCTTAACGTCCTTGGCTGCCACATTTCTATTTATTGCAACATTTCATGGTGATGGGATTTTTCAGTCATTTGTCTGCTTTGTTGACCTCCTCATCACTCTCAGTGAAGTGTATCCTTTATCAGTTTCTAGAGTTATGAAAAACTTTCCCTGATACAGGTGCCTGGGTAAGAATCTAAGCACTCATACACTTTTCCTAATGGAGGTGCATGCTTTACTGATCATAACGGTTGAATAGTGTATTTCATTTGTGTTCATTTACATAATTTGCAGATTAAATTACATATTTAATCTGTTGACCTTTACTCTTCACTTATTCCCTATTTGCAGAGATGTAATCAATGCAGAAACTGTGCAGATTGCAGTTCTTATCTTCTGAAGTTCATGCAGATCTTAGATATCAGGTATTTACAAATCCATAGCAGATGAGTGTCTTTGCACATTTCAGATAGCTTTCTTTAAAACATGACAATACATACATACACAAACTAAACACCATGAAATATATTAACTGGGCACTGGTTGCCACTTACTTATGAAAGAACATCATGGATTTAATCTTGTTTAAAATCTTGTTTAAATCTTGTTTAAAATGTTGCTGATAAATGTTGCTGATAAATTGCCAGATGCAGTAACATAAGAACTGATGTCCCCAAATGTGTCTACATCTAATAAAAGTTCTAAAACTATTTTAATTTTGTGAGATAATGCTTTTGTGTTGTGTTCTCTCTCTGGCCACTTCCACACTACACTGTTCTAGTGCTAGTATTCCATTTTCAACATCTTATGGAATCCTGGGGTTTGCAGTTTAGGGAAGAGCTTTTGGAATTCTCAGCCAAAGAGCTTTTTGGCCTCAGTAAACTACAAAGCCCAGAATTCCACAGGATATTGAAAATGGAATAATAGACTTATAACAGTGTAGTGTGGAAATGGCCTCTTTATCTGAGATGATTTCCTTGGAATCTATTTAGCCATGTACCTATCTATCAATTGATCTATTTCATTTTTCTTTGTACACAGAGAAATAGGTTTTAAGCATTGGTATTCTCATCACTGATGGTGGTAGGTCAAGGAGAAGAAGATTAGAACACCTTAAGGGTGATATTATGGGCACTGAAGATGGTCCTTTGTCCATGCTTCTCTACTTCTTCTTTCTTTTCCTCCTTGTTTTTGCATTTGGACCTTGTGCCCTTTTACTCAATGCATAGAGAGATCTAAGCACAGAGAAGCATGAGGAAGGTGGAGTCTATCAGCCATCTCTAATAATGTCTCTAATAATTCAGACAAGAACCCTGTTATGTCTTAGATTGAAATAAAATGACCTAAAGCAATGTAACGGTCTTTATAGATGAATGAAGGTGGTTAAATCTTCATTCATCTATAAAGAATCTAGTTCTGATCTATGCTGTAATGCAATGTTTTTCAATTAGGAAGGCTCCTGTTTGATATTAGATTACAATTCCCAGAAACCTACACCATTGGCCATGTTGCTTGTAACTTCTGGAATCTGAAATCCAACAACTTGAGCCCTCCTCCCCCAACTGAGAACCACTTCTGTAACAACTATTGTACTATGGCTAACTGACTCAAAGTTCTAGTTCTATATCTTCTTCTTCCCTTTCCATTAGCTACATCTACAGCGGGTGATGTGTTTGTGTGTGTGTGTGAGAGAGAGAGAGGGGGAGGGAGGGAGGGAGGGAGGGAGTTTGTTCTTTTCCTTTCTCTTCCTTCTAGCTTTATATTTATGGCTTGTAAGCAGAATTACCTAGGAAGAGAGAGAAGTGAGTGTGAAAGCAATCCTAATTGTTAATTGGTATGAATTTTTTCCCCAAGTGTTCAAAATGGACAAGTGAACAAAAGAGGAAGACCTATACCTCTGTAAACCACCTGATGTATGAGAAGCAGTTAATGTGTCTGGATTAAGATGTTTCCTGAAAGAAGAAGAGATATAGAAGAACACAAATATTTATGACTATGCCTTAACTGGCACTGCCGTTCTCATCCTTGAGAAACAAGCAAGGTCTGCAGATGTTAATGAGACCTTCACCATCCTTACCAATGGCCCAGAGAAAGCCTAGCATCCAACATGGGTAGATCACCCTGCCTTGACCTCTGTGGTTGGAAGAGAGCTAGAGAGGGTGAGGTAGGATGGAATTGTAGAGTACTTATCAGACAACTTTGTACAAATGAGACAAATGCACTCCTGAAGACTAGTGAATAACTTCTGTATCCATTTCCAAGCTGGCTATTTTTCCCCCTTCTCCATCCATATATGCATTAAATGCTTTAACAGGGTATAGAGTGTTGGCTGAATAATTATATTATGTACATTTTAACGTACACAGTTTCAGGGACTGCAAAATCCCTGCTGGGCAGTGCATGCAGGGCTTGTGATACTTCCTAAAATGAGTCCTTCTGAGTGGAAAAGGGGATTGTAAGCATAGGATTTAAGAAATGACAGATACAGTTGGTGAACTGTGAAGAAACTGAGTTAACTGAGACTGGAAACCAGCTGGAGGAGTTTCTTTAAAGCAGTTAGCTGAGGATTACAAGATTCCCTCCATGGATTCCAACAACAGTGGCAAATTATACTCCTGTTAAACTCCTGAGATACAGATCTTGTCCAAAAAAAAAACAAACCAGATTTGACCTTATCCAGCATTTGGTACCCACTTTGGTCCTGGCTCATGCACTACTTGTAACTATAACCATTTAGAAAGAAAGAGAGAGAGAGAGGGAAACATCTTTTGAGCTTCAGTAACCTTGTAGATTTTCTTTATCTGATTTTTATACTCTATATATTCAATTATGTTCCTTTTCCTCAAGTGCTAGTTGTGTGTTCAGTTATATTATTATGTTTTGTTTGTTTCAGGATTTGTAAATAATCTGTAAATATTTAGTTCTGCTTATTTAATTATTAATTATAAGATTAAAGCAAATGAGACTGTGGGTTGGTGATGCAGTTGTAACTGAAACTGAACCTACCTGATTTTTGATATGAACCTGAGAGCAGTAGATCAGTTTAGTTTTAATTACCAAATATCCATAAGACTACAAGATGCACTTTTAAATAATTGTCTCATTGTTACTACTCACAAATAATATACTGAGGAGCAGACTTGTGTTGGATAACATATGATAAACAACTGTTAACTGCTTCACTTATTGCAAGGATATTTAACCTGGTTTGTTTATGGTGAGTCTTAACAACATATTTGCTGCATTCTTGATCTGTTGTTGCTTTGTTCCAATTTTCTACAATATGAATGTATACTTGAAGGTATTTATTGTATTACAACATGTTACAACTCAGAAAATGTGTTGGAGTCAACAAAACACCATGCCAAAATACAGAGCCAGATCTAAGGTGGAGCAACTGGGGTGTGTACCCTGGCACTGATGTCAGGGGGGCACAAAAAAGAGGAACCCCCTGCCTGCCGCCTGCCCACTGTTTGCCCCACCCTCACCCTCTGCTGCTTTCCTCACCCCACTGCTGCTCACCTCTCCACTGCCCACCCACTACTCACCCCTCTCCCACCACAGCCACTCACCCCACTGCCACTCACTCTGCCTCCTTGCCCTGAGCACTGTTGAGCCTCAGTATGCCACTGCCAAAATACTTATCTAAACTCATGTAAAACTAATGAAAAATTTATGCAAAATTGAATGAACCCATCTAGTTTAGGGACCAGGATGAGTTGGCTCTACCAGGGCCTATGGAATGTCTCAGTAACTGTTAAATCTAAAATTCTACCCACTCCTTTATTGATCATTTCTTTTAGTTTCCAGGGCCAGGTGCTATCAAGTATTCAGGCCAGGGTCCCCATCTTGGTTCAATCTGATAGGCTATTAAGGAGATATATCCAGTTTCTGGGAGGACATACCTGAGCACTTTTGTTCAGTTTGTCTAACCTGATATAAGATTGTTTAGAAAGAATGGTCACAGTCACGCTCCATCTCCACCCTTTTAGTGACTGTGTGATGGATGTGTATGGAACAGTGATGTCAATTAACTTAATCTGAAAGAAAAAAAGTAAGTATGCAAGAGTTGCATTTATGTTTGATTAAAACTTAATTACTACAAATTAAAATTAATCTGAATTAATTACAAATTGCTTGATTAGTTTGTTTATGTTATGTTTATTTTCACCTGGATTTATTTTACTTGCTAATATTTTTAATGGTCCAGTTCCTAATGGATAGTTCCAACTGGTGTAGACTCACTGAATCAGTTGTTGAACGATAACTCAGCATTGAAACCCCATTGATTCAATAGTTCTACTCCAGCGGGACTATTAATAGGATTCAGATGTTTCAAACAAGTGCCAGTTTGGTTTTTTATGTATTTAAGTTTGGTGCCACAGATAAACATAATTTGCCGTTTCATAAATTTGAGAATTTTGTGTATGTAAAGTGATAACAATGCCAATTAAATCAATTTCAGTCCCAGGCTGTATCACAATAAAATGTTGAAACAGAGAATAAATACTTTTGCAAGGCACTGTATATAATATTTATATTTAATGCTGACCCATACAGCCCTTTGTGTCCACACGTATAACTCTGGTGAATTCACATATGGAGTATTTACACCATTTGTAGGTTTCAAACCTTGAAGATTTATTGTGCAAGACAAATGGGTTTCTGTGTGAAGTGCCAGTAATTTCATTAACTTACAGGAGATAAAAATCTTGATCTAGTGTTTCACTTATTGATTAAATCCTACACTTAACTTTGTTTATTAAGAGTTAGTTTTCCAGAGGATGCTCAGATACAAATGAAGCCTTTGTGCTAAAATGGGTTATAGTGCCAATGTAAACCAAGAGATCATCTTTTCAAATATGTCTAGTAAATACGGTAAGTTTTCTTGGAAAGCTACTTTAGAAGTAAGTAAAAGGTGTTAGACTAGCTCAGAACTGTCATCTCATGCATTATGACATCCTAGCTGGTTCTATTGCTGTAGAACTGCACTAGAAGTGTTGCAGTGGCTGCAACACTTTTGTCATTGTGTTGGTAAATGGGATGTCACTGCAATTCTTCACAGTATTGGACTGGTTTCTAGGGTTTTCAGTTTCAATGTCTACTTGTAGTTTCACTTATTCATTTGGAAACTTTGTACATTGATTTCCTCATGAAGAATCAAAGGAATTTATAATCATTCATACAGATGGAAATAAAATGTTCAGGTTTGTACAAGTGCCATTAAATTTTCTAGGTTCTTCTACCAAACAAAACAAAACAAAACAAAGCTTGTTATAATTTTTTTTTCCAGAGATTATGCTGGACTGCCACCATAGCTTCTTATTATTTGAGTGCCTTCCAAACAGTTCCTATAAGCAGTTATCCACAGGCCACCTCAAAAATCACTGCCAAAATCCCCTGCAGATTTTTTCCAAGGGTGTCTACTTCATCTAGAAGAAACACAAATTGTTAAACTCAAGCAATTGATCAGTTACCCAGACACAGTGCTACCAATAAAGATGTGCGTACCTTGTCTGCAGCTTGGCCTCACATGGCTCTTCTGATAATTCAAAGTCCAAATGATTTTCAACAGATTGTTCCACATCACTTTTTGCAAACTACAGTACAGCAGGACCAACTTAGGAAAGGATGGCTCACTTTAAGTAATATTCAAGATATCTGACTGCTAAATAATCAATTGCATTTATATATATTTATTAATATAGGTTATATTAATTACATCTAATTTATTTTAATGTACACATGGACTCCATGGTGTTATATCTAATTTTAACCAATAAAAGTGAAGTAATAAAATAACACAACATGTTAAACAACAAAAAAATACAACAATATTAGGAGGCATGACCCCCAAAGTCAAATAAAAATGCAGTGCAGGCTTATAAAAATAAATGTAAATGCTGGCTTCTGAAAATTAAAACCAAATAAGAATGTATTATGACTCTTGAATATAGATTGTGAATACTGGATCAAGATTCAAATATCTGCTAAAAGCTCTCTTTTTTTCTCTTGCAATAATTTACTCCCACAGTTAGTTTTTATTCTGCACTCTGCAATATAAATGTATTCTCACATATAACTTCAGTTAGCATTTCACAAGAGGTCATTTTAATTAGGAATGCATCTATCTGTGATTTACATTTTCCAGAAGGAAAATGGCATATTTGCAGTATAATATATAGAAATTACAGACTTGTGATACAAAGATCTGGCCTGGGTTCAAACTGCAAAAAAAGGAGCATGTTGTTAAATGTGAGGTATCTTTTTCTTTGTGTGGAATGTCCTTAAAGATATCTTCTAGGAAAGAAGGAATCAACAGTCTTGGTTCCTATTGTAGTTCACTTTCACAGAGACTACTCTCCCATCATAATGAAATGCTTCCTGGCACCATTTACTTGTATGGGCTGGGACCTTAACATTAATTATTCCACTGGATTCAGTGAGATTAAAAAAAAAAGTATTTAACAGTGGCTCAATATATCAGAAAATGGTATAACAACATGTGTGGGTTGTAAAATTCATTTTAATTGCAAAGTTTCAAACATTTTTCTCTGAGCTTGGAAATGTTATTGAAAATGGCTAACACATTACTGTTAATCATTGCTTAAATAATTTATAGCATGTTAACCTTAATGCTAGTCAGTGTTTGGTAGAGTAACATGTTATTCTCAATTACTTAAAAAAAAAAAAGATAAACCCTTAAAGACTGAAAAACAATCCCAAATCCTTGAAATGCATATACTTAACAACATAAACAAGAGATCCAATCATGCCCCTATTAACACAAAGAGTAATGAATTAATTGTGTTGTTGTCACTTAACAAGCTTTGTGCTGAATGCATAACTGGGCTGTGAGACAGCACACGTATCTTTTAAGCCCAATAAATTATATGAAACCAGTGTTATTGAGTGTAAGAATTCATTTTTTCAGAGATAGAATGGGCAGACCAAACAGTCACGCCATTTGAGGTAGGGAGCAAAGCATTACACAAGAGCCAAGAACACAAACTGCCGGCACACACAATGGCCCAGTCAGCCACCTCCTGAAAAGGGCAGCAGTGATGGAAATATCTACACACTCCACCCACCATGGAGGAAAGAAGAAGAGTGAATGAAGAACAAAGTAACTGGTGATTACCACAGTGGTATTTCAATGTCCATGCAATCTTTAAGGAATTACATTACCTGGATCTTTGGACCCAAAGACCTCTCAATCTTAAGACATGCTCAAAATGTAGAAGCAGAATTGATCTAATTCAATTATTTTCCGTTGCTTGTAAAGCATTCCATGGAGGTAAGATCAAGTAAAAAAATAAATCAGTTCTACTGGTATATCCACTTTACCAGCAAAAGTCCAGCTGTTGATACAGCTGGATGGAACAGGGCCACTAGGATGCAAATCTTCTCCCCCATAGCATTGTACCTAAAACCATTGAGCAGCTAAACTAAAAAAGTGTGTTCTTATGACTTTTCTAAAAGCTGTTAGATTGGGAAAGACTGTGATGCCAACAAGTACATTCTACAATATGGAGGCTATACAAAAGAAAGCTATCTCCCACTTCTGCAACAGATCTTAATGAGGATGTCTACTATAGGTCTTAATGACTGAGTACATGGATTTTAGGTAATCTGTCACTAAGCTGTTTAACATTTTGGGAATAGCATGCAACTTATTGAGCAGAAACTGAAAAACAGCTGACAACCAGGGCATATCTTTAAGAGCTGGAGTGGTATGATCCCAGTACAATGCTATCACATTTGTAAACTGAAACTTTTGAGAGTGCAGATTAGGATGACATATTCTTACTTTGCAGCAATCAGCAGTCTGGCTGCCATATTTCCAGCTTGAAACTTCTTGGAGACTATTCAAGGGTAGCCTTATGTGGAAAATCTTCAAGTATCTAAGATACAAACAGTGAACTCAGTGTTAAGTTTACTCAGTGTTGCTATGTTGTCTCTGTGTGTGTGTGTGTGTGTGTGTGTTCCAGTACAGAATGCCTCCTCATGACACAGTATTTGATACTCCTGCTTGAAACAACATTAGAAGTTTCATGTTTAAAACTTTCAAAACCTGGTAATATGCAAGGCTTTCCCATTAACATTCAGAGTCATACCTACAAGCTATTATATGAAAAGGTATATCTTTGCTTGTTCAAAGAAAAAAGAACAGTTTCTCCCCCCACCACTCACTGATAAATCATTGTGTTTGATATCATAATTATTTCTACAATAGCCAATCATTATGTCTCAAATATTATGATATCAAGAACTAAGGGAATTAGATGGCAGATGCCAGATTTTTGGGACCATCTGCTAGGTTGGGAAATTATGTGTTGGATGGGACTTGAAATTACACAGTTGTACTGAAGAACTGTGATATCAGATGTACCAGGCTTGTGTGGTATCTGTACAAAGCAGAAATAGTAACCCTGTTGTTAATCGACTTGGTCATTACATGGTCATATAGACAATGAAAATCCAGAATGAGGGTGGGGGTAAGGGGAAAGATTAGTTATTGGGGCAATAAAACAAAGACCTCATATAAAATGGCTTAATGTTGGAGAACATATTGCTTAGTTGGTTTAATGGATGTATGGAATGTTAAAGTAAGTGGTGAGGGATTAAGGCTATTTTTTGGTGAATGATGACCTTCAGCATATGCTTGTGTTGTGGTTGCATCACCCAGACCTCAACATAAACCTAAATCTTACCATAGTGTAACTCATCAGTTTATTTTCCCTGTTACCAGACAAATGGAACAATTTCTCCTCTAACGGCTAATTCCCAAAAGAAAAAAAAAGTCTCTGGAAGTATCAAGATTTTCCAATTCTTTTTGTTTGGTTTTCTCTGCATATTCCAAACTCTTCCTTGAAAAATCCTGAGTTTTCCTGCCTCCTCCTCCCATGTATCACTCATTAAGCCTTATGACAATTTTCTTTTATTGCTAGCATTCCTCTTTCCCTCACTTAATCTCTATTGAATCTATCTAGTTCCAGAATAACACAGACAGACACAAGGAGGTACATTTTGCTTTGGGGGATACTGGGTTAGTTAAACAGACCTGGCGAGTGAGAATAAAAAGTCCTTGCAAATGCTGAGAGTTCGTTTGAAATGGATTGTTGTGAGTTTTTCAGGCTATGAGGCCATGTTCCAGTAAGCTAATAGCCTGGAAAACCCACAATAACCTATGGATTCTGCTGTGAAAGCCTTTGACTTCATTTGGAATATTGCAGGATGCAGAAACATCATCTAGCTCTCCAATCAATCAATCAATGGGAAAGAAAGGGCGGGAAAAAAACCAGAGACTTTCTTGTCTGTGTGTATGGTAGGGATCTCACTTATACAGGGGAATTAAAATTGCCTTGCTTGGGGGGGGGGGGAAGACTAGGGGGAGGCCTCCTTCTCTGGATGTTTTCAGGATACTTACCTGTATTCATGCAACAAATGTTGCTGCAGGGGAAGGTAAGCTTTTGATGGTCTCCATGGAGTGAGAACAGAGTGTTATGTTTAATTGGTGCTACGTGCCAAATCAAGACATGTAATAGGGGCAAAAGAGACAGTGAAGCAGTTTTCTCCCTATATGTGTCATTCTGTGTCAGTGTTGACTCTCTCACCATCAGTGCAGTGTGATTTAATCTGGTCACTTCAGGAATTTTGGGAAAATTGGTTTTGGGTGATGTCGATAAATAGGATGTCCTCTGACAGAGAATGAGGGATAATAAAACTTCAGTGATCACCTATTGGCACCCCTTTGGTGTCAGGTAGGGCTCTGGAGACCCCTCTTTAGGGCCCTGCACCCCAGGAGGTCAGTGAAAGAGGCTACCCTTGAGGTTAACTTGGGAATAAGGCTCTAACTTTTAGAGCCCTGCAGCTTGGGTGAGAGTCCCTGGGTTACCTTCCAAGATGCTGGATTGGGGAATGACCAAAGCAATTTGGATTGCCCCTGGAGCTGAGGTGATCCTGGCCATGTGGTGACCCTGGCATCAGCTGGATCCGTATCATGTTGCTCCCCACTTTTGTATCTTTCAGGCTCATAATAATAATAACAATAATAATAGCAAAAGCAGAGGAAAGAGGAGAAAGAAGAGAGAGAGAGATTAAATATAGCACACTCTCAAAAATCTTTGAGGAAAGATGGTTTTGGACAGGCTGGCTTCTGTCCTCTACTATCATTTTTTCAGCATGTCAACTACCAGCCTCTCATTCAAATGGATGGAGAAATATCTCACTCACTTGTAGAGATGGAGAAAGAAAGAAAGAAAAAGAGATTGGGGGAGGGGCAAAGAAAAACAGAGAGAGGCAAAGATGCAGAGGAAAGAGAAGCCATAGATAGGGCAAGCATACATACATGGAATTAGCAAACCAACACCCTCAACAGATAATTTGTAGTTGTGCCCAGGACCTTTTTTTTTTTTAATGCCAATTATTCCTACAGACTGACCAAGATTAAGTACGTCTGCAATACACTTGGAGTAGTAGTCCAAAATATCTGGAGTGCAACAGGCTACGAAGTCCTTATACCTCAAGAAATATTTTGTGGTTAGCAGAGACTTTTTTAAAAAACAAAAAAAGCTGCAGTATTTAAAATACTGTCCCAAAGTGTTGTACTATGGCTGAATCACTTCAGACTGCATGCTCTGCTATTCCTCCCTTATTGATAGAAAACAAAGAATTACCTTGGATGGTGAGTGGATCTGTTTTGACTAGAGATAAAAACGTCTACAGTATCTCTTTTGCATTCTGTAACATTTGCATTTTTTAAAGGTCTTTCTGTTTTGCTCCCATATTCATTTGCAATTTTCTTTTTTCAGAAGAAACAAGTCTGCGTGGACATTCAGAGTCATTCTTCACTGCAACTTCTCCAAATTTCCATATTACCCTGTGAAACAGTCTCACTTCAGATGTTACCCTAAAAGGTGGGGCACCTTAAGGTACCCTAGCAGTGCCAGTGTCTCCTTAGGATTTAAGAAATTTTTAGCTCAAAGGAGGCCTGTGACAAGGGGCTAATGACATGATCTTTTCACCTCTATCTACCAATACTAACTGTAGAGAGGACTCCAGTTCAAAGTTAAACAGAGTATTTTATTGGAAATTACTAGACACACACAAGAAATTGTGCAATCTTACAGACCATACAAGGCTATTGGAGGGAAAAGTGAGAAGGGTTGGATAGAGAGAAATTTTGGGTGGAAGGGGTGATATTTACTGGTCCTGAAGCAGAAGATTGAACTGAAGTGGCTCAAAAAAGAGTCTGACGGTAGTACACAGGAACAGAAATCTGAGGGACCATATGTAGTGTGACACCAAACAAACTATGAGTTACTGAGCTAGGGTTTTTATACCCTATTTCCTGTCCTGTAGGAGGGTGCCTGGACAAAGTGATAATTGCTTTCCCATAAGTTAAAAAAGGAGTCCAGAATGGGCTGATTGTCCTAACTTTGCGTGACAAAACAGTGATGGGAGTCCTGATGGCCCCTTAATGTTTTAGTTGGGAAAGGTACATAAGGAATGTCTCTGTAGGATATGCTCACAGGAGAGGTGATCAACTGCTTCAACTGGGCAGTTTCACTTTCTGTTGTTTCTGGGAGTCCTTGTGCCTTACAGCCTTTTGAAAAGATCATTCCAAACCCATCAGCACAGGGCTCTCCCATCTAATCCTTCCAGAACTTATGACCTGGCCATGGTGAGGTCATCCTAACCTGGCTATATGCATATAGTCAGCACTTGTCCAAACATACTTTCAGCCATAAGTATATCTAATATATGAAAAATAGTGTACCCTTCAAAGTGGGTGTGTCGGATGTGATGATAACACAGATTCCTAGTGTTAATATCTAAGAGGTTTATATTGCTCCTCATGGGTTAAGCACAGGGGTAGGGAATTGTTAGGGATCCAGGGGCTGCATCAGTTATACATATCCATCTAGGCCTTCATCCCACTAAATTTTGGGGATTTAATTGTTTTGTTTCATTCTCAAAATGGCCAGTAGTTTCCCCAAACTACTGATTAGTTTACCCTACGTTCCAAACCCCACTTGTTCCAGGTGTCTCATCTGTACATTTTTTCCCCTTCTTCTCTTACCTTTTTTAGGTCTGGTCAGGAAATAACATGAAAATCGCTATTGTTTTGCAACACAAGCCCCACTCAAGGAAAAAAAAAAACAAAACAAAACAGTGAGAAGCCTCAAAAAGTCTCTAAAAGGCAGCAAATGTTCCACAACACCATCATAGCATACTCAAGCTTGATTAATGTTGTGGCCTTAAATAAGAAATTAGAATTACCTTTAACATTCCCTCCCCATGCTGTTAATTTTTGGAAGAAAAACAAATATTTCTATGAACCGCAGTCTACTCCAGAGTTATATCTGGAGAATACATCTAGATTCACTATCCTCTTGGTGAAATGTCACAAATTTCTTTTAAAAAAGAAAAATCTTTACCATCCATCACCTTACACTATTGTAATACTTGTTCAAGGCATTTGTTATATTTGGACTTAATACTATAATACCGCGCTCAGATTCTATTATTTTCATTTTTATTGCTGAAAAGCACATTATATAGCAGTTACGTAGAATGTGTAGGTATTTTACTTTGATAAAACAGATGTTCAGAATGCTACTGGAGCAGTATTTTCTTTTATTTATGTTGTATTTAAGATATGTGACTTAACAGTGTCAAGACAGGTTGTAATTTCACAGTGTAGGTGAAATAAAATTCCTGTGCAATAGCTCCATCATTCACAACTCCTACAGTAATACATTTCTATTCTTCCTTTTGTGACTCTGATTTGTGTCTGCTCTGTAGTTTAAAAGTAACATGTTGTGGATGATCAGGTATGAAATCAGCAGTCCCCAAAATGGAACACAGAGAACAGACACAAAGTTGAGCTGAAAAATCATACTAGATTCAATGAAATACAAATCTAAGGCCCTTTCCACATGCGAGAAAGGAAACACGTGAAAATGGAACTCACCGGCTTTCTTGAGCGTCCGGGCGAGTCCGCCGGGACAAGGAGCAGTGCAAGCTCGTCACTCCGCACTGCTCCAGCGTCCAAAATGGTGGCTTCCAGTTGGTGGAGGCTCTCCACCAACCAGAGAAGCTCACTAGCCTAAAACCCGCCCCCAGCAGATCTGCAGGCATGCACTTGTGCATGCCTGCAAATCTGCAGCGGAGCGTGGCGATGGAGCAACATGGAGTCGTGCGCTCTGTGCTTTTTAAAAACCTCTTAAAAGAGGTTTTTAAAAAGCACGCTGCGCGACCCGTTCCGGTGGCTCTGAACCAGACTGAGGTACGGAACTACAAAAAGTAGTCTGCCCCAGTCCACTCCACGGTGCAGAAGACCTCCGTCAGAGGTCGCTCTGCACCGTTTTAATAGCCCGGTGTGGAAGTGGCCTAAGTTTCATATCAGTTCAATCTGCATGTCAGCTGGAATATTTAATTTATAACAGCAAGCAAAATGCTTTCTTTCCTTTTAATATATCTCATCCTACCATCTTCAGAAGGTCAGCTAGACTCCCATTTGTCTTAGAAATCATGCTTTGACATAGAACCAAGAGTTTTCATGCCACATATCCTAAGTTCAAAGACAGGTACCTTCCGTTTAAAACAAGATCATTGTCAACAGTTGCAGGGTTTGCACTGCCTCCCCTCAGGACCTTGAAAGACTACACCCCTACCAATGAAAAAAATTCAAAAATTGTGTTGGATAAAATGACCCAACGCTACTAGGAGATGTGGGGGCAAGCATGTGACATTAGTCCCTAGGACATTTTAGACCCAGAAGAGGCTTTCTAAAAACATAATATGACTAGGAGATTGGTTAAAACAGCCCAGCAGGACAGGGTAGCAGAGAAGTAGTGAAATTGTCCTATCATGTGCCATTGTGGGCAATATTATTTAACAAAACCATTCAAATTTGGGCTCCTGGAGATTCAAAAACAGCCCATGGGCTGCATTTCCAAAACCCTAGTTTAAAGGGGACCGGGTGGGAAAGCTAACCACTGTTTCTAAGACACTGGGAAGTCTCTGCAGATCGAAACAATTGACAAAGACAGTTCAGTGGTCTGATTCAGTAGAGGGAGTAGGGATGTAAATGTTCATAAACATCAGCATTTTGGGCAAAAACAAACCATTTAAACATTTTTCTCCCAATGACAAGAAAGTTTTTTCTTTTTTTTAGGGCACTTTTGGAACTATCCAGTCTGGCACTTATTCTGCAAAAGAATCCTATATTGTGTGTATGGGGGTGCACAAAACAGCGTATTTAGCCATACCACAGTTCTAGAACATGACATGCTTATGCTCTCCATTGTCAAGATTCGTGATTTGTGGAAGAAATCTATCAATTGCTTCTAAACTGGATTTCAGCTCAGCTACTAGTACTGCCACTGATTCATGAAGGCACAGAACAGAACAAGATCATATTTTTTGGACTTTGGCCCAAATTAAATTTTAGATTATTTATCCTCTTTCAAGTAATTCACAATGTGGTAATGCTAGCTTGAGTTTGAGTCATTTCTGCAGTTTTGTATTCTACTGTTCTTGGTAATGCTTAGCTGATTCTGCTTAGTTGCCTGCCAACCAGCTTTATGAATAACACATCTGCACAGACCTTGACCCCCAACACAGCACATGCAGAATATCAGATTGTCTGAAAAAGATGGGACATCATAGTTCGAGCTTACTTAAAAACAACATTCTTCTTGACCTAAAGGAATTATCTCTGCCATTTTCTTCCAGTTACCACCACTTAGCAAAATTGCAAGCAATGTTTAGAATGATTGGATCAGTTACATTCACATATCTTCATTCTTCAGCATATGTTCAATTTTTTTCCAAAAAATGTACAAATGAACATTTTTGTTTAAATATACCTCTTGCTACAACTTTTAAAATTTTGAAATATATTTTGGTAACATTTTTGGGTGGAGAATTGTTTTGAAACAATGGGTAAGTTCAAAAGTCAGTAGATAGCTATCTTAAAATACATATATGAGTCTGAATGGCATGGATCAGGTTTCCTTGTTTGTGTGAAGTTCAAAGCATTCCTAGTAGTTTCATGTAGTTTACTCTAAATCAGAGCTTGGTAGCACTTGTTTGCAATTAGTTTCCTTCTATAACAAGTTATGACAGTATAACATTACGGTTGTAACATACAGAGAGATAACATCATATTTTTATTGTGTATCTTAACATTTAAAATCAGTTTTAAAATTATAGAGAGTCTGGCACTTTTCCTAACTAACCAAAATACTTCCATAAGGATGTGAATTTATGGAATACTCTGCCAAGATTAATGTCAAGAACCTTTAGGAAATTAAAGAAAAAAAATCCATGCCACTGTGTAATGGTTATCTACAGTGCTGCACACATATAGTTTTTCGAGATGTGTGGGTATCAACTGGCTGCTAGCTAAGCAAAAACATTTGTCATGACATTACACAGGTTTAGGACATGTGCTGAGCTGTTGAATACTGTATGTGCTACATTTGGATGGTGCACATGATTTATGCTGGCCTACTGCCCTCAGCATGATGGAAGAAAATGTTTTGTCACTAATGCTAAAGTATTATTCAACTGGAAGTTCTGGTGAGCCTGTTTTGTGAATGGGCAGGGCAGTGATAAGGATGACACCATACCCTTTCCTAAGAGAAAATACCTTGAATCATACCCACTCCGGTCTGTCAGTCCATTTTTTCTGGACTACTACTTATAAATGTGGTCTCTTCAGTGTTTGTTTGTTTTATACCCTGCCTTTCTCCCAAATGAGATCCAAGGTGGCTAGAAAATTTTGGCTTTCTGGAAAAAAAGGGAGAGGTGATGTTTTCTGCAGAGGAAATGCAGCTTACTTCTCTGGATTTTTTGTTGTCATATCCCAAATAAAAAAGGAGAGATCCAAGCACATTTTTAAAAATTTCAACACAGCTTCAGTGACATTATTATAGCTTTGTATTTGTAATGAGTTAAGACAAGTAAATCACTTCTTTATATTTTTAATAGACTTTCTCTTTGAAGGACTTCATTTATAAAGAAGTGGACATCAATATGGAATGGAGCACTCTAGGGTCCCTAAGCAGTAATACTTCTAGCTGAGAGCATAACGATAAATCTGGTGTCATTATCACAGCAGAGAGGCAACGATACATGTCTTCTGGAAATTTGTATCTGAAATTGCAGGGCAGGAATCAGCTTTTTTATGTAAAAAAAGGAAGAAAAAAAAACAAAAGAAAAAGACAGTTAAGTGGTTTCAGAGGAAAAAAAATCACTAAAGCAAAAATTGAAATGCAGGGACAGTATAATCACAATTTCAATGGGATTAAATATCTATTCTGCAAGAACAGAGTTTTAAAAGGTACGCAGTGAATTAAATTATTGTCATTTGATTTTCCTCTCAGTGTATTTTCCAAGAACTAAAAATGAAGATTTATGTCATACAGTAGAAAAGGTAACAGTCTGTGTATTTCACTGCTGCAACATAGTTATTACAATTATTATATATGTCTGGTTTTTTTGAAAAAATGAACATGCTCCTGGATGGGAAAAAAAATCAAACTGTATTTCTTTGGAGTGTTATTATACCACCAATAAGAAATTAAAATTCCTCTTCCTATACAGATATTACATTATTTTCTTGCTTTTTTCCTTTTTCCTTTTATTTTTTAAGCAATGTCTAATCCAGTTTGGAATAAATATGAATCCCAAAGCTTCTCTCTCTCTCTCTTTTTTTAATTGTACAAAGAAAATAGTGCAGATACAATTTAAAATGGGAACTATTCTGTCATTCTAATTTGTCCCCTCTGGAGTCTCTACCATTTAATTGAGGAATGGTTCTACTCAAATCTCTTGCTAGGCTTTCAGCAGCAATTAAAATTTGCCCTTTCACTTTACGGAAAACAAAATAAAGATGTAATTTTTTACTAAGTTTTTTTTCCCTCTAAGGTAGAGACAAATAATTTCAGAAACTTGCTTCCCACTGTGAGAAAAAACTTGAAAACCGCAGTCTCTGAAGGCTATTCACAAATCAGGACTCAGTCTGCACAAAATTTGGACATGCTTTTTTTTTACACAGAAAACAGCATTCTGATTTCCTATCTGCATAATAATATTCAAATGCAGAAATGTTAATTCCTCTGCAGACAATGCTATTTTCTGTGCAAATCATCCATATGTGAATTTTACACAGAATTGATTCCCAATTACTACACTTTTTGCAAAGAAAAATAATATTTCAACACAGAAATATTAATTCCTGCACATAAAATGCTTTTTCTGTACAGAAAATGCTGTTTTCTATGGAACTCAATAATTCGTGAATTTTATGCAGAAAAAAATCCCAATTCCAGTATTTTCCATGCAGAAAACAGCACTTCTCTGCAGGAATTAGTACTTCTGCCTTGAAATACTTTCTTCCATGTAGAAAATCTTGACTGCTGCACAGAAAATGCTGTTTTCTGCACAAAGCAGCCATGTGAGAATTTTGGACAAAATAATTCCTGAGCTGAAAAGATTCTCATCAACCCAGGATTCTTCTTATCACTACTATGTATGTGTATTCTTCAACCATTTTCTGAATATGTTCAAATATTCCTTCCATAGAAGAACATATGATTAGCTACAGGGAGGAGGGCAGTATACAACAATAGCGGGTAAAGAATCCCTCTCCAATCTCCTCTTCTACTCAAAATCGCAGACTTCTGAAACTGCTTTTCTTGGTGGGGCCTACAGATTGGAAAAGTGATACATTTATGTCTTGTATAACATCTAAAATGGGCCCTTAACTACTGTTCATGTTTGCAATCACCATCCTCAACTAGCATTGTTGCACTGACTGCAAAGGCATCAGGAGTACAAGTGGAGTGCTTTCTCAGACCTTGTCCACACCTTACCTGGTCATAGAGACATCCAGTGTGGGTCCCAGCATCATCTGTACTGGGAGGGGAGCACGATAGGAGCACTCCCTTCTGCATTGGCTGCCTATGTGTTCCAGGAAGCATGATGGCCACATCTTTTCCTGCCACAGTGCAGCTGGGCAGGGTCCCAAGCTGCACTGGGGCAGGAGTGCAGCTATTGTGCTTCCAGGGCCTCTGAAGACAAGGTAAGTCTGTAATGGTGGCACAATCACCAGTCATTGACAGGGAAAACCCATCAATGATTTGCAGCACAATCACACCACCTGCAGATGGAAGAAGGATGGGACCAGGACAATGCTGTGCACAAGCATCATTTCAGTCCTTTCCTTCTCCCGTCCCTATGGTGGGTTGGGAGGGTGGAGCAGAAAGGACCTTACTCACTCCAGTTTAACTGCAAATGGACATGAGGACAGTAGTCATTCATGTATAGCCCTAGAACCTCAAAAGAGGCCTGAACTAAGAGGCAGCTTAAAGGGAGAAGAAAATAAAGGCATGGTTTCAATTGTCTCTAACCTTTCTACAGCCTGGCTCCCTGATTCTTTACCTTTGAAGTGGCAGCCAGCACAAAATCTGCAGTATCATCAGACACAACAAATGCCACAACAATAATGGGAAAGAAACTTTCAGCAGCAAATGCCCCATATACAGGCAAGTACACAGCTAGCATTATGTAGAGATGTGAGCATTGGATTTCAACTCCAGAAACCAGGGTTCAATTCCGCACTCAGCCAAGGAAACCCATTGAGTGACCTTGGCACATGACATACTCTCAACCCCAGAAAATCCTGTGAGAAGTTCACCTTAGGGTTGCCATAAAGTGAAAAAGAACTTGAAGGCACACAACAACAACAAACCAGCTCTCTTATTGTGTCACATATAGTGAATATCATAACTTTGGTGCTTCTCTAAATTTTACGAGTAAAGATGAAGGCCAAGGTGCTACACGCTATCATGAATCTGCACCAGTACAGTCATAGTGTATCCGTCAGTTTAACAACCAATGCCAAGGTTGTGCGTTTTGTATAGTGGTCAGCTAGCTCTCTACTCACCAAGTGCGGATTGTGAAAAAAGGCCATATGTGCATTTGTGGAATGGTTGAATGTGCTAGGGAATATCTTTGGTCACTTCTGCACTAGCCTGTTATAGTGCTATTATTTGACTTTCAACATCCTATGGAATCCTGGGGTTTGCAGTTTAGGGAGGGGCCTCAATGGCCCCTCCCTAAACTGTAAACCCCAGAATTCCATAGGACGTTGAAAGTTGAATAGCACTATAAACAGGCTAGTGAAGAAACAGCCTTTGTTATAGACAGTGGAAATTCCTCAGCAGTCTATCTGCCTTCATGTATAGTTTGAGCTAAGTTCTAAGTGAAAACTGGGATGAGGAGACTTTTGGAAATCTCTGATAAAACTTATGCATACATAAACTTCTTTACATGTATTTTTAATGTCAAAGATTACATCAGTCCAACTAAACTCTCACAGCTTTAGCTGATTTATTGAATAAACATTACATGAGAAATCAGTTGCTTTGGGGAAAGAAATGAATAGAATACAAGTTTTTTTTTCTTTCTTAGGCAATGCTCTTTCCCCAAATATTAATTGCATTCCAGCCAAATATGCACACATTGCAGATGTACAGATTTTTTTCCCCATAAATATGCTACATTTTTGTCATTTTTCAGATTTATTGCCAGGCATTTCTCAATCATCTTTCTGAATATTATACATTTCTAATGCAGTTTAAGTACATAGATTGTAACCAGCAGGCAGGAATAGACTGAAATTTATGGAGTAGATAATGCACATAAAATAATGAATCATGTTGATGTTCTTAAATTTTTCAGAGAGTGCATTCAGGAGCCAGTGAGGTGTAACTCCTTATGATGCTTTCACCTAGAACATTTTTTTTCACCTGGAGAAGGCTAAGGAGGTTATGGGTTCCAAACCTTCATTCTTTATATTTCATTGAATTGGTTATCGGTGTTGCACCAGTAGAAAATGAGAGACAGAGGATCCAGATGCAAGCTAGGACTTTTCCTGCATTGAGGAAGCTGAGAGGGGATGGATACTAAAACTAGACAACTTAAGGGCTATATGTAGCATGGAATGAGGAAAGCATGCTTGGTTTATTTGAAATTAAAGCTTAGAATGGACTTGTGCTGCCTATTCTTTCCATGGTGCTATGTATAGTACAGTAATCAGGACACACTACTCGTGGGAAAAGACATGGTTGAAGTCTGCAGTATGTATGGCACTAGACAGCTTATTTTTATTTTACACATTATCACTAGTGGAATGGTTTTATTGTATATGCATCCCACAGTGGATATACTGCAATCCCTGTGGGATGATTGTGTCGTTTTCTGGCAAAATGGGTATTCTGGAAGTTGTGCCATTAACAGAGAGCAATCCAAGGGAAGAGTTTTTGGTCTCTTGACTTTACCATTTTTTTCCCAGACACTATTTAAGGGATGATGGTGCTCTATTCACCACCACCACCATGACGTTTAAGCAACCTACGCAAGATTAGCTCCCTCAAGTATATGAGTCCACATTGTGGGGACTGATGAATACTCTGAAGTACACTTGTAAAGAGAGGATTGCCCAAATGAATCTCTAACTTATTAGTCTGAGAAGACTGGAAATTGAAAGCCTTAACACTAGCCCAGGCTGTATCAATAGGAGGAATGAAACAACATCTCAGGTGGCCGACTGTGTTGGAAGGCAGTGGTGGCAGTCTCCTGGTTGGTCCTCCAGAATCCATGGCTGTTTGTTGACAGACAGAATTATACATGCCACATGGTTAGTTCTAAACACTGCACCTAAGCCTGCTGCCTCAGATGCAGTGAAGATTTCTGTCTCTTTGCCTGTTTTGAAATGTGAATCCAGTCTTGTAATGTATCTGATAGGAGGTATGTAGGATTTTCTCTTTTGCCTCAGTTTCCGTCCCCCCCCCCAAAAAAACTTGCAACACAGATCTTGAAACAAACAAATAAATAATCAATCTTGTAATAAATCTCCCCACCCACCCCTCAGCCAAAGGCATTAATATTTGTTGACCTCTAAATCCTTAAAGACTCAGGAACTGGTGTTGATAAGGCCTTCTCTCTGTGAGGCTCTTTTGGCTCTGGGTAAAACCAGACATTCATTTTGAATAGAAAAGAAAGGTAGTGATTTACTTTCCTAGGCTCTCTATTTGAATAATAACAAGTTGCCTAAATTTCGCTACTGCTTACTCAGGAAATATACACTGAGCACTATTACCAGCTATATAAACATATGTAGGGACTGAAAGTGATTTACACACACTGAATATATGGCGTAAAACAAAGAAGGACAAGCTCTATTGCCATCACAGTTGTAAAACAGTGGAATAATTTTCAGTCTCTTTACCTAGTCTATTCTGCCTATCTCCCTCTTTGCCCACATGTGCACACACAAAAATATGTCTCATCTGAAAATATGTCATTGGAAAATAAATTACAGTAATTTCAAGTAAACTGTAATAAATCCATGAAAATACAAACAAAAACACACAGTCAGTTCTTACATATTAAGAGGATTTTTTACAACACTTATTAGACTACAAAATGTTCACATGTATATTCTTTCTTGCTCTATTTCTGATAAATGCTATAGAAAAAGCATGATTAATTGGGACTAGCTTTATTTTATTCTATTTGCTTCAAGTTATGTCTGCAGCATATTTTACCCAATTACTTGCTTTTTTTCTTTAAAAACTTTTTTCCCTATTAATAGTTTTGAAATAGGAATAGGAAACTATTCTTATCATGGAAGAATGTTAAAATTTAATACAATCATTGCATTAAGGGCACGATAATTTGGTCGTTACATCTAACAGGAATTATCACAAATAGGAATTTATCTATGTTTATATATTGCACAAAGTAGCTGAAGTTCTACTTCCTGCCTCACTATAAATGCTTACTTTCAAAGTTCTTTGCCATCTTGGATTTTAAAACACAAACTAGAGAAGAAGTCCAAGTCATCTACCTATATGGTTACTAACGTGGTGGTTGCAACAGGAGTGAAGTCTATTCCATTTTCTCATATTTCTCTCCATGTGAAATATTGCTAGTACTACATATGATACACTGGTAGCATGGCTAGGGAAGCCATTTTGGGGCCAAGAATTTATGATTGGTTTCTCTTAATCTGTACAGCCCTGAATATCCACAGAATGATTGCAGTTTGGAATCTCAAATTCTCATACTGGCACAAGGGCAAAGTGTGTATGTTTGGAAAATGTGCATAGAGAAACATTCTCATTCCAAATGCATAGAAAACATTGGTTAAAATTCTTTAGTCAATGGGGGAATACAGTCAACTGATTATCCAATTTAAAACATGCACACAATTACACTTACACAGGGGGACAAAAAAAAAGAAAAGAAAGCTATTGATCTAGTCTCATTGAATAAAAAACAGAATCAGGCACTGACTAGATGTAGAATGGAGACAGTAGTGGATGTGGACTTTATAGATGTACACAGTGCTAATCATCACTCTTTCATCCACAAAGCTTAGCATCAGCAGTCTCCCCACTGGGATGATCGTAACAGTGTACTGTACAGTGGTGCCATTGAAAGGGGTGGCCCATGGACCAGTGCTGGTTCACAAGCCTGGAGGATTTCCAGGTGGAAAGCAACAATTATAACCAAGAAACAGAAATATGGTAGTGATCCCTGGCTGGTCCCTCACATTAGATGGCTTAAGAAGCACTACTGTAGACTAAGAAACTAAGAGGACAAGACGTGGGAAGGAAAAAAAAATAAAAAGACCTTGCTGTCTGACTGGGATCACCTTACCAATGCTTTTGTTCTAGATTTTTGCCATCTTTTCACTGTCATTATCCTGTTATGTTAAAGCACAATCTTGACCAATTTTTAATAATTTTAAAAATCATGAAAAAGATTTGGCACATGAGGCCCTAGGACTCACATTTCAACAGATGGCAAATAAAATATGAAATACTTTTCTTCTGTTTTGAATGAATAAATACGGTGGTTCTTGGTGGTAGCTCCATTCTTAAAACAGCACAGTCTTGTATTAATGAATAGGGTTCTCCTTAGCTTAGCTTCATGTTTTTTAGTATTTCATAATGCATGTCATGTAAACTTTCCTCAGGGGTAAAATAGCAATAAATCTTTAATAACTAACGAAACAACATTTCAGGCTGAGTGACAAACACTTTACTGTAAAAGTATTACTGATAGACTATATTAAAAAATAAACACACACAGGAAGATATTTAAAGCATTTCCTTCTTTTATCATGCTCCTTATATTTGAGTTTCTCTGAAATTAAACCCTGATAAATCTTTAATGAACTAGGAATGAATATACCAATCACCTGAGAATTATTGACACATCAGTATACATAGAATAGGGCCTTATTGCTGTTCCTTCCTTGATAAACTTTTTACATGCTCAGCCTTAATAAAATATGAGCATTTTTAATTCATAATTCTTGTTGAAACCATGTGCTTACTCCTGTGGCAACATTATTAAAGCTGATTGTATAAACATAATTTTCTAGAGATAATATATGTTTGTTATTGCTGGTATTGCAAAGTTTCCCTGATTAAATAAAATAAAAGCATCTTAAAATCTTAATTACAATTTTTAATCTTAATCTTAAAATTTTACATTAATACATCTAAATGAGAAAACAGCTACATCACTCATTTGTTACAGAGAAGCTCTGCTAAATTTATGACAATTTACTCCTAAGGAATGTTACATGGAATCACAGTCATACACAGTAGTACATGAATTAAGGATTCCATTCTATGCACTTTCCTAGAAAGAAAATTTCAATGAATAAGGTGGTACTTCCTTCCAGTTAAACAGATTGGGATCAGCCCGCTTGTCTTCTCTTACTTTCAGTGTGTATCAAAGGTTAAATGATTTCTGAAACAGCATCTGGGACATTTAAATATCACTCTGAAATATCTTTAGCGAAATCTGCAAATGTGACTATTTGGGGAAGTGAAGTTGAAGTAAAACATTCCATAGAAATTCCTTGTACTAAATCAGACCCTATATCCATCTAGCCATGTCTATACTCTGGCTAGCAATGACTTTCCAAGGGATTAGATTCTCTCCAATACTTGTATATGAAATTATTTTCATATGAGGACATAGGTATGGGGCTTTTACATGCAAAATATGCACTCTTTCTCAGGACTATCTGACACAAGCCATACAATTTCCTGCTGCAGAGGGAAGGATGAGAAGCAGGAGATCTCACACACTCTTAAATCTTTCATGCTCTTCCTGCCCTTCTATCAACCAAAGACCCCTGGTAGTCATTCTATCTGACTGCAGCATAAGAACAGGCTACCTAAATAACAGCTATATTTGGTTCCACTTCTCCCATGTATGTTTCTATTCCAGCTGATCATTAAGAACTACAACACAGCTCTAAGTTAAGAATTCATGCCTGAGTTTGCTCTCCCTCACCCCCAATCTTCTTGAACTTTTTTCTCCCTTAGTGCCCTGTCTTTTAGACTGTAAGCATGAGGTCACAGACTACCTTGTTAGCTATCTGATTGTGCAAGCTGGTCTGCGAAAAGTCTTAGCTGAGGACTAAGCTAATTATCCTTTAATAAAATAAATAACTGACCATGTATTTTGTCCCCTCCTTGCCATTCGCTCAATCTAGCAACAGAGGTCTATACCAATCAACACTTTCCATGCACCATTTTAGTGCTTCTCCCTAGCCTCAATGCAATGTTCTTCCAAAGGCACATTTCTGTGGTTTACCTACTTATTTATACAGTGACTGAATGAAAGCTTATGAACTGGTTGCATCTACATCTGAGGTAATTCTTCAATTACCAGAGGAGAAGAGTACACAGGGGCTCAGTTCCCTTCCCACTTGTGACACCTCCCTACCCAGTGGTTTAGAACAGTGTAGGGAGGACATAAATACTAGAAAATAGGAGGAGGACAGGACTTGTGCATTCCATGAAGGTACCACTATCTTTCCTACCCTCCATAAGTCAGATACTGTTCTTAGGTCACCTCTTGTACTCCACATGACTACTTGCCTATACATATAGGTTTTGGTCATTACAAGTGGAGAATGGTGGTACAAAAAAATAACATAAACAATTGTTTGTATAATTGGTGGATTTTAACTTACCTTACTTACCTTACTTCCACCTGGCTCTGACAATTCATATTAAATGAGCAGACACAACTAATCATAATGAATAAATATACTGTTTGACTTTCCTTTGACAGTCATGTTCCTACTATAATTCAGACAGGATTGCTATCTTCCTAAAGACAATGGGAACTCTTTTTTCTTTGCTTCAGCCTCCACCTGACACTGTGCTGCATGAGGTTTTGTTTTTTTAACAGGTTGAAATAATAAGAGATTTAACAGTAATACTTATCCAAAGGCCTGTCCAGCACCCTAAGTAGTACAGCTTACAAAAAAAAGTGTAGAAAGAAAGGTCATCTCTGTAAAAACATTTGGTATCTATATCAAGCAGAGTGCAGAATAGCTAGTGCAATATGAGCTTGTGGTAGAAATCAGGAGAACTCAGGATGTCCTTATAAGTTTTTAAAAAAGTGGAGGTGGTGGCTAAGGTAGAATCTTTCCTTTTCCAACTTGAAAGAGAAAAGGAAAAAGACAAAAGAAATTCACATTTCAATAAAAGAGCTTCTAAGGCTGGTTCTGATGTACATTAGCGCTCCTGAAGCAGGAGACTCATGGTCATTCCCTTCCCAGAAAAGGACTAACTAACTTTTAAGAGAAGGGGGCAGTGACTTCTGCAGGAAGGTAGGAAGGAAGCAAAAGGCTTGAGTACATAGATCAAAGAAATAGAAAGGTGAAACAAAAAGGGCAGGCATGCTTTCTAGAGTTTCTTCACACTAATCACTTTAGACAAGTATTGATGCCTCTTTGCTTTGCTATGAGAAGCAAATGCATTTTGAAACAACCTCCGGTACACATAGCCATACATGCAAGTACATGATTAATAAGGGACCATGCAGTAGGTAGCCTGATATTTTATATGTCTCTGCTTGTCCAGTGATAATGGAAACTTTTCAATTTGTACAACCCGATTGATGCTTTTCAATTTGTACAATCTGAGTATGAGGACAGGATTCTTGGAGATATGTGAGCCACCACATGTACTCTAGATCCTTGCCCTTCTCAGCTTATCAAAAAAACTAGAGGGGGATTATCTGAGTGGGTAGAGGGAGTGGTTAATGCCTCTTTAGAACAAGGGAGAGTTCCAGCTTGCCTCAAGGAGGCTGTTATAAAACCATTATTAAAAAAGCCATCCCAAGACCCCATCATTTTGGATAATTATATTCCAGTCTCTACCATTCCATTTCTGGGCAAGCTTCTGGAGCATTTGGTGGCCTACAAGCTCCAGTAGTTTCTGGATGAAATAGACTCATTTCAACCTAGTTTCAGAGACCGAGACTGCTCTAATCACTTTGGGTGGGTGACCTACACCGGGAGCTAGACAATTTGCTTCCCTTCTATGTGTCTATGTTGGTTCTGCTGGACCTCTTGGCAGATTTTGATATCATCAACCATGGTATCCTTCTGGGTTGCCTTGTGGGGATAGGATTTTGGGGCACTGTTTTACAGTTGCTTCATTCCTTCCTGAAGAGCCAAATCGAGAAGGTGAGATGTGAGGACTCTTGTTTGAATCCTTGGCCTTTGGCCTGTGTGGTCCCTCACGACTCTGTTCTGTCCCACATGCTATTTAACATCTACATGAAATCATTGGGAGAGGTTGTCTGGTGTTTTGGAGTTTGGTGCCCTCAGTATGTGGATGACACCCGACATTTTTTTTCCTTCCCACCACAATCCAAGGAAGTTGTTTTGTTCCTAAACCAGTACCTGTCATCAATAATGGACTGGATGAGGGCGAACAAATTGAAACTCAATCCAGACAAGATGGAGGGGCTCCTGGTCAGTCAAAAGGCTGGTCACAGAATAGGGATTCAGCCTGTATTAGCTGGGCTTACACTCCCCATGAAGATGCAGGTTTGCAAACTGGGGGTGTCCCTGGATTCAACTCTGAGTCTGAAAGGAGTGCATTTTCACAGTTAGGCTTGAGTGCCAGCTGCACCTGTTCCTTGAGGCATCAGATCTAGCCACAGTGACACATGTCTTGGTTACATCTTGGTTGGATTACTGTAGTATGCTCTATGTGGGGCTCCCTTTGAAGAGTGTTCAGAAACTTCAATTGGTCCAAAGAACCACAATCAGATTGTTAACTGGAGCTGTCCAAAGGGGTCACATAACTCCTCTATTGCACCAGCTCCACTGGCTGCCAGTCTGTTTCCAGACACAATTCAAAGCGCTTGTGGTGAACTTTAAAGCCCCACCTCACTCAGGTCCAGGTTATTTGAAGGACTGTATTCTCCCTTATGAACCAGCCCAAACTTTGAGATCTATTGGGGAGGCCCTTTTGTCTATCCCACTACTTTCACAGGTGCATCTGTTGGGACTACAGGACAGGGTCTTCTCAGTGGCTGCTCCCAGGCTCTGGGACTTCCTTGCCAGAGAAGTCAGACTGGCAGTCTTCCTACTTTCTTGCTGTAGTCAAGTAAACACATTTCTATTCCAACAGGTATTCAATGTGTGATTATGGCCTGTGTGATAAAAGGTGCTGAATATTGTTAATTGTACTGAAGTTGCTGAATTTATGACTGTTGGAGTTTTAATTATGTATTTTAACTATGTTTTAATTGTTCTTACCATTTCATTGTGTTTTAACTTTTCTATTTGATGGTTTTTAACTATGTCTTTAATTGTTGTAAGTCTCTTTGAGTCCCAACCTGTGAAAAAGTGGGGTATAAATAAAGATAACAACAAATGGCTGACCCTATCATTAAACAGAATTGAGCTTGTGACCATATCAGTCGGGAGATTCTGGGTGTAGCTCAGAAAAGTAACTTTTTCAAACAACAACTTAATAGAGTGAAACAGCTTTATCAAGCAGAAGATTTTGGCTATCATAGAAGGGAAGCAACTTTTTATTGTTAATGTGATTTAATTATATTCATGTATAAGGGTCATGTAAAGGGCTTCTGGAACCTAGATGGTGTTTCCCCAACTCTTCTCTGGTCTGCTAGAGATTCAGTACCCTGGATAGTGCACAGCACGGCTGAATCTGCACAGTTGAACTGGATTCAGAATTCACCCACCACTACAAATCCCACCCAGTGTGATCCATGGTGGGTCTAATATTTTAAGCTGGCCTTGTCAGGTTTGAAGTTCAGGGAGGAGCCTAACAGATGCTGCTTTGAAGTGGAAGAAGTATGTTTGAGACATTCTGCCAAATGCCAAGAGAATCTGGCAAGCGTTCAGTACTATGACAGAGTGACAGAGAGGTCACTGCCTACCTCAAGAACCTCAAGAAGCAAAATATTTTGGACAGCCTTTTGTTAGAAGTACAGGAAGCTGTCTTATACAGATTCAGACTATTAATCATTGTAGTTCAGTACTGTCTGCCTGAGTGATTGCTAGGCAATTTCCCAGCTCTACCTGGTGATGCCAAGAGCTGAACATGGGTACTCCTGGCATTCTAAATATTTTTCTGACATTAACCTCCAGATCTACATTTCAGATTCATTGTAAACACTCATGTGTAATTTACCCCATAATTTTCTAAAGTTGTACTTGCCCCAACCTCAAGCAAGATGTTATGGCCTTCCTTCAAAAGCCAAAGTAAACAGGCTCAGATAAATGCAGACTATAGAAGACAAGAAGAAGCTTTACTGCATGCAATAAGATAAATGATAGACAGTGATCCTCAGCATAAATACAAAGGTTATAGTAGTAGCAGTTGTTGTAGTTGTAGTTGCAGAAGTAATATCCCATTTTTCCCTAATATTGGACCTCAAAGTGGAGCACACTTTAAAACAACTTAAAAAGATATAAAAATATAACAAATAAATTTAAACAGCACAGCACCTCTCTAGCCTATTCTTTAAAAACTTTCTGTATTAAAAACCTGCCTGAATAAAACGGTTTTAGCCTGTTATTGGAAGGACAACCAGAGCAGGCATTCTGGCCTCCCGAGGGAAGGGAGTCCCAGAGCAAACAAATGTATTCCTTCACAGCTGTCATAGGAAGTAGGGAAGAGTGTGGATGGGCACTGTATCGTGCTTAGTTCCAGGGAAGAGCCATATTAAATGCACTCCACACAGGCACTTTTTGTTTTAAAATGGAGGCAGCTGTCAGGGAACAAGAGTAAGGCCCAGGAGACAGTGAGAAGGCAGCAGCAAACAATTGACAGCACACAGATGCCTAATGAATGCCTAAGCGAATAAACCTAAGAGGTTTATCTGTCAAATTTAATTCTCAAGGTCTGGCGTCTCCAAGGTTCTACTATTAGTTTGTAATAAATGCTAACTAGCAAAATGTCCATCCTTATGACAGGTAGGGATGTGTGTGTGTTGGGGCAGAAGAAAGAAACAGAATGTATTTCTATGGGCTGCAGGCATAGACACATGTTTGAACTTCATCCCTTATGGAATCTCTATCACAGATGGAGACCACAAAATTATTCCCACGGTGCAATTGTTTCCTTTCCTTTTCCCCCACAAGAGTGAACTGCACTGCTATGATATTTCACTTCATCTCAGTGAAAGTAAACAAGTACACTTGAGGGACACCATTTTGATGAGGCTTAGAGTGTCCTCTGTCTCCAGTGATCCCAGTAACTACAAAACATATCTAGTTTTAATTGCAACTACACCCCCAATCCATCCTATGCCATTGCTTAGGTCCCTTTCACACCACACAATTATACCACTACAACTCCACCTCAACCTATAGATTTCTTGGGTTTGTAGTTTAGTGAGGCTCTAGAGTTTACTGATTGAGAATTCTAAATGGCCTTCCCTAAACTGCAAATCCCAGGATCCCATATGATACTGATGTGGTGGAATCACAGAGTTATAAATGTTTGATATAAAAGTGCCTTTTGTCACACATAAAATGTAAACAAATGTTGGGAAATGTATAAATAGATAAATGCTCACAAATAGTTTCACTAGTACATTGGAACTGGATCACAGGTGCAGTTTAATTCTGTGTTGACACATATATACTCATAAAGGGCTTATATCCTGCTTCTTATGAGACAGGCATAATGGCCACACATAGAGAGATTTTCAAATAATAGTGGCCTGCCTTGTAGGATAAATGAAATAGATACATTTTAATATGTCAGTAAAGTTTAGGTGTGTGATCCCTGGAGCTAGCGAACAGAGGGAAAAGGATTGTATCTGTCTTAAGGACAGACAATAAAACTTAGGCTATTTAGATCTGATCAAGAATTACCTGCACAAGAAATTTTAAGCATGGTTTAAAAATCATGACTTTCTACAAAGCGTTTGGATGTCAGAAAAATCTGCAACAGAATCTGCCCACTCATACTCTACAGATATAGCGCTATTTCACTTTAACTGTCATGGTTCAATCCTACGGAATCCTGGGTTTTGGAGAGGCAATGGAGAGGTCTAGCTCAGAATTCTTAATGCCTTCCCCTAACCTACTAGTCCCACCCACTCACAATAGGATGGAACCATAGCAGCTAAAATGGAATAGCAGTGCTGTATTCTGTAGAGTGAATGTGATTCAGGTTATTCTCTGTTGCAAAAGGTTGGCCATCCTCATCTCAATGGAATCTGTGGCCAGCCAGGAAGAAATGGCTTCCTTCAGCATTTAAAGACTTACTTACATATATGCCTGTGGAAAATATTGTATTACTTTGAAGATTATGGATGATGATGAAAGACATGCAAATAAAAGAGAAATACATTTTGTATATGAAAATGTATAAACAGCCTTGTATTAACATGATTTGTTTAAATGAATACACATTGTTTGGCATATTATTTTCTGCCCAAACTCCCCTAGTGTGGGGAAAAGGAAAGGAAAACAACAACAACAACAACAACAACCACCAAACAGAAAGGACATTTTGCAGGCAATGGAACAAATAAGAGCATCTGATTTCAGGAAATATATGTGGGGTAAATTATAATTGAATTGTACATTGAGAATATTTGGCAGATGCAAATATGCAAATGTCTACAGTATTGTGACTGACACACGCACGCACGCACACACGTGTCTGTGTGTATATGAGTGTGTGTGTCTATCTATCTATCTATCTACCAACCTACCTACCTACTATTCATCCATCCATCCATCCATCCATCCATCCATCTGCTGAAATGGCCTCTTATGCACATGTCCTTAAACCATATGAGCCCTTCTTACCTTACTGCTTTTAGGCCAGAACTTGCTGCCTCTGTGAAGGGAATTTCATTTTTAATTTCAGGATCAGAAATGTCGTTCTTTCTGAAGCACAACTAAGGCTTCAGTTTTACGTAGAATGTGTAGAATATTTAGTATGAAACAGAGAACTTTCAGTTCCAGTACTTTGCCGCATGTCAGAGTGCAGCTTTAGACAGACAGATGACATGCACACAGACACAGTATCTTCTTCCCTCTCTCTGATTATCTGTAGTTGCGTCTCTGCAGAAAGAGCAAGAAAGCATATGACAACTTTCTTTTCCTAACAAGGGCTGTGGAGAAAGAGGGAAGGACCTCTAAGAAAGAATCATTCAATGTTTATTTGCAAATTTATTCAGGCAAGGATTGACTGTTCCAGATGGAACAACTTTACTGAGAATACTAGTGCTACCCCTTTTATTATTCTGACTGCAGCTGTAGTGTCTCCTTTCCACTTTATTACTATTAAGGGCACAGGTGAGTCCATTGAATTTGCTTTGTAGGTGCTGTCTGTGCCTGATAAAGTGTTTCAGCTTCCAGTTGAAAAAGATTTGGTTTAATCAGTTCTGAGAACTGCACAGCTACTCCTGCATATCTCTTCCAACAGTGGGCAAAGTAATTTTAAATGCTCAGCTGTAACCTTACAGAAAAAAAGCAGGAGGGCAAGAGGTGAGATATTTAGTGTAAATTTAAAACTGAGTGACTGTTTTAAAGGGATGAAAACATGTAATAAATTGGAGTTCTAGAGCACTTTTCAATCAGCTACAAGGGATTTCAGGAGATTTTGCAGGCATTTATAATAATTAAACTGTGCAACACTCTCAGGCCATTAGTTGCTGAGTTAGAATGGATTCAAAGATGCAAGCATTTTTAAAAAGGAGTTTCTTTAAGACTAGCAGAGTCCCTTACAGAGTTTGCAGTTGGTTTAGATTTGTTGTTTTGTGCTTTCAAGTCATTTCTGATGTATGGAAACCATAAGGCAAACCTATTATGGGGTTTTCTTGGCAAGATTTGTTCATAGGGAGGGGTTTTTTTTGTTTGTTTTGTTTTGACTTTTCTCTGAGGCAGATAATGTGTGACTTGCCCAGGTCACCCAGTGTTTTTCCCATGGTTAAGTGGTGATTTGAATCCTGGTCTGCAGTCTAGTCGTGGTCTAGTCCAACATTCAAACTATGCATCATGCTAACTCTTCTGATTTAGACTATGACCATTTCCTCACTAGGCTGTTATAGTGCTATTATCCCACTTTCAACATCCTATGGAATCTTGCAGTTTGCAGTTTCAGGAGGGGCCATAGGCACACAGATGGGCCATATTTTACTGTGTGCCATTCTTTGGCTGTTTACAGCCTGGTCTTGGGCTTGCATATTGCAACACCAAAGAAGAAAGTAAGAAAGAAAACCTTGAAGGGTGCTGAAGCAAATGTACACTTATTTATCATGAAGCAGTTCAATTTACAAGTATTACTCCATGTATTCCAAAGGTAATACCCATTCATTAATTCAAAATAACGTTCCTCATGTCTTAGGTTGATCACATAGTTTGTGATGATGTCTGAACTGGGCAAAGAATGGCTTAATGAAACTGACAAGGGAAGGAGGGAGAAGACCTGGATGGTCAAACCATGCTATATATGACTCAGGCAACAGGTGAAGCAGGTGATGGTGAATGCAAAGTGAAGGGAACCATGGTTGTTGCATATATTTTTTCTCCTTGCTATGTGATTTCTAGGAGTTGCTAATGACTGCACAACTTACTTCATATACTACATGTACCAATGCACATAATTATATACTGATAGTACTGGGTTTTGCCCTAATTCTAAGAATTTTTTTTAAGTTTTTGTTCTTTTGTTGAGATTGAACATACAAAGAAACATATATCTTATGCAGAGACCCTGATCTCGCATTAGTGGAATCACTCTGGAGTTAACCAAAGTATGAATAAAGATTGCCTTCGTAGAATATGACAGACTGTTTATTATTTTGACAATGTATTTATGCTTAAACTTCTCTCTCTCTAGACATAGAGATGTGTGTATGTGTGTTCTGAAGAATCATTGAGAAAACTCATTTAGCCACATCTCAAAGACCTTGCAAAACAGAAGACTTTGAAAAAAACAGAATGCATTAGGGGAAATGTGGAAGGAGATTGTCATATTTCAAGAATGTATAATGAATAGTCCATTTAAAATGGGTAACTGTGCAAGAAGAATGCCTCATGAAGCTGATAATCAAGGTTCTTCAGCCTGAATACACCTGCATAGACAGGGCTTTAAAATGTATGTGCATTATTCACCATGCTGTCTTCAACAGAGTGTTATATCAGAAGAGAAGAGGCTTCTCTTCATCTGGAGGCTTTGCACACAAGCAAGAGCCCTGGAAATCAGGGCTTTTGTTCATATAAAAAGCCTCCACATGAAGAAGAGTTTCTCCTCTTTAGACATGTCATTTTGTACTTGTGGAAAATTATTTCACAGGGGAATAGATTTGGAACTGTTTAATAGATAGTTGAGAGTTATGCCTAAATAGGGCTTGTGTAAGGAATGCATACAGGTCATGCCTCAAACAGCAGTGGAAATTCATGTTTCTCCAAAGACTTTCCCATATTGGCTAGGAAGGTTTGTGAAAGATATCTATCTCTATTCATCTGGACATGGCTGGAAACCTCTGTGAAACCAGAGCTCCTCATTTTATTACAAAACTATTGTTTCTTTTGTTTTCTTTTTATACTGTAGTTTGCTCCATAAAGCACTTGAGGATAGAAGTTATTCAGTACATGGCATAATCTCTCTTCTTGCCCTTGACTCCAGAAAAACCATTTTGAGAAGCACAATGAGCATTTTCAATTCTATTTTGGTTCCTTTACAATGCCCTTTCATCATTTATTACGAGATATATCATCTCTCATACAATATACTAAGTGAATGTTTGGGGTAAAATTCTGTCATGGATGTCAGTGAACTCACATAAGCTTTTTCATTTAGAATAAACTAAGTTGAAATACTAGCAACAGTCTCTGATCTATTCTTTCCTTAAATGCCACAAAACTCTGTCTCCTATTGCATAATCAAGTTCCGACCATTTCATTTTTGTAGGGCTAAGCTCTCATAAAATCCAACTGTCTTAGATGAAATACACTTCCAATTCGATATTCATTCTGTCCATCTTCTGCTTTTGGGTTTACTAAGTTTACTAGGTTTGCAATATAAATCTTATTCTCTGTATTTCCAGCACTTGACTTTTCTCTTTTTTCACCAATTATTTATGCTTTAGTGTCTGGTTTTATTCTATCTGGTTGGTAAATCTATACTTCTTCTTATCCTTATTATCTCCTCATTTTTATAGCAATTTTTAAATGTTTTCTTCCCAAAATGCATTGTTACTTTTTCAGATTTGTCCTGAGTTTACATGTGCCTTTTTCAGCATTCATGTCTTTTTCTGTCTATTTATGTCATTTTCCCAAAGTGATTTGTCTTACTATCCTTGCCAGGTATTTATGTCAAAATGATTCTTTGTGTCTTTGATGGCTTTGTTTTTAATATTTATTTTTGCAATCTTTTCTTCATGGCAGATCCAATAGCAGTCTTTCTGTCCCTTTCTGTACACCTTTTAATGGAAAATGCATACCTCTGTAGTCTATGCAGACATCTGTACAAAATTTTACAGTTATTTGACTGGCATTTGACTGATTGCTCAAAGGCATTATTTTCCTCAAGAACAAAAAGAATTGTCCGTGGTTCTGAGATCAAAATAATAGAGGATGCATTCACTCAGTGCTTTAAATCACAGACGCTGCTATTGATTTTTAAGGAAACCAGGGACTCTGGGTTATTCAGTTTGCCAAAGTAATTGGTAGCATGGAACTGCCCCTTGAGAAAGAGGAAAGTTAGTGTGTTATAGTGGCTAAGAGAGTGATCTGAGAAGACCACAGTTCAATTTACAGTCACCCTAGGTATGAAGTATCTTGCAAAGTAGCCGTAGGCAAATCATTCTTCTCTGCCCTTCTCTTCTCTGCCCACTCTTCTCTTTCAATTTACAATCAAGGGACAATGTACTGATATAACTTACAAAGTAATTGTAAGAATGACTCATATGTGAAAAAGTATTTTAAACTTATATGAAGATTTATTAAAGGTGGCGGTCATAACTGTGTGAACTGATTCACAACAGGGTAAATCTGTGCCAGGTATTAGTGCAAACATTAAAGGAGCTAGCCAATATGTAGAATTTCATCTCCCAAAAGTTCAGCTTCTTGCCATATTGGATAGTTCCCGAAAACAGTTTAAAATCGAAAGTTAAAAAGGTTTCAAACTTCAAAGAAAAATAAAAAATAAAATAAACCTGAGGTATGTATCTGAATTCAGCCCTGCTTTGTTAATTTTAAGATATATCTGGCTTGTTTAAATTGTAGTCCATAAAGCCAAGGACACCTCATGGGCTATGTACTTGTGGAATCTTCTGCAATCTTTTTTTTCCCCCGGCAATCTCAATCAGATTTTTTTAAAATCTTGCTAAATACATGAGTAGCAATCCGTTTTCAGAATAGAATATCGTATCAAAGAAATACGGAGCTGGTAGCTTAAGGACAGAATTATACGATAAGAAGAATTGCAAAGAGAAAAACAACAACCTCTATGCTTTGCTGGAGGAGTATCAATGGAAGCTATACACCGTAAGAGAACAGGAGTTCTCAGGCATGGCTTCCAGTTATGCAGTTCCTTCCCCTTGGAGGCCTGATTGGTGCCAACATCAGTCTCATTTCAGTGCCAAGTTATGAAAAGTCTCTGCAATCTAATGACTTTACTATACGTGGCCTGATACATGATGTCAGTTTGTCAATTTATGCAATGCTTAATCTACTGTATAAAAGTCAAAGTTTGTGAGTGATCTTGTCTGTCTATATCAGGCAGGCTCAGACCTCATATGATTGGCTGTATGAGGCAAGAAGACCTTATATGATTGGCTGGCTGTGAAGATTCTATGGAATCCTGGGATTGGCAGTTTAGGGGTGAGGGCTTTAAAATTCTTAGCCAGAGAGCTCTGAATAGGCTGGTTGCTAAGGAGACAAGGCTTAGCAGCAAGTCCCTTCACAAACCCAACCTCTGTATGTTAACAACTCTGAATACAGACTGGATTGGGGAATATGGGCAAAAGTTACAGGTACTGAACAAGAGAGTTTGGGGAATTAGAGACACAGGATCTCAAATCTGTGTATTTCAACTGCATCTAACTCCTAAGGTGAGGTAAAGTAATTCCTAAAGAATTTCTAACAAGTGCTACCTATGAGAAAATAAAATCTTGGGCAAGGCCGGGTAAATACGCTAGTGCTTTTTAATTGTTTACACTATTTTTACTGTATTTTTCCTTATATTTTAAACTTTTCTAATTAGTTTTATTGTAAGCTTACCTCCCTGCCCTTTACTTTTTTAGAATGTTCAGCAGCATCATTCCAGTGCATTCTAAAATATAAATGACAGGAACATGGCTACTGGTGGCAGTGGTGAGTGGGGCTATGCCATATAGGCCCTTTCCGTACCAGGCAATTAGAACAGGGCAGTGCGTCCTCTCATGGAGGTCTTCTGCACCTTGCAGCGGACTACTTACCGGAGATCTGCACCTCAGTCCCTCCAAAACGACCTCAAGTGGTCCTCCAGCGTGTTTTCTAAAGACAGCAAAAAACAGGTCTTTATTTTCCTGGAATGTGCCATTGCGTTCCTGCTGGCTTGTGCAGATTTGCAGGTTCGCACCAATGTGAGCCTGCGAGCTGTGGAGGGTGGGCTTTAGGCGTGGCGAGCTTCAGCAGTTGGTCGGGACCCATGACCAACCGAAAGCCAGCATTTTGGAAGCCGGAAGCTGCCATTTTGGAAGCCGGAAGCCACCATTTTGGAAGCCAGAAGCCACCATTTTGGAAGCTGGAGCAGTGTGGATCTACAGACCTTGCAGTGCTCCGATTCACCCTGAACCAAGGAGGAGCCCTGCAGAAGGGCTTCAGGGACAGTCCGCGTTGCTTTGGACCCCAGAAGAAGCGGTAGGTAACAACACGGAGTGATTCCCTCACCTCGTGTGGAAAGGGCCATAGTCCTGCACTACATGGATGTGTGCTTTGAAACTCCCTGCCTGATATCTGGTTGTTAATCACATCTTATCAGCTTAGCTTTTTGACAATCTGAGGATCCCCTGTTGCAGTGAGGACCAAAGTGTGGAAAAATTACCATGATTATTACTACTACTACACTATCTGAATCCTCCAGCCAGTGTAGTCAGCGCCTATGTTGATCAGAGGATTTTGACCCCTGCAATGTTTTTGTAAAATGAACCCTCAGAAATAATAGAGACCAGTGGAAATCAGTAAGAAAAGAGACAAAAGAGACAGACAATATTTCAGGTGGATAGATTCAATTGAGGAAGCCACAGCTGTTCATTTGCAAGACCTGAGCAGGGCAGCTGATGACCAGGGATCCTGGAAATCTGTCATTGATAGAGTTACCATGAGCTGAAATCAACTTGATGGAAAATAACAATAGCAAGAAATGCTTGTCCCAGAGCCTAAGATACCCTGTACACTTTTAGCAAATATTGTTTCACACAAGAAGACAGAAAATTTCATGTAAACAAAGCAATGTGTAATGGAAGCAGGCTAAGAGGAAACGTTTATGCCAACACAGATGTGCTTCTGGAAACAACTAGCAAGGAGACTTATCATACTTGCTTATACATACAGTCCCTCATGTACAATTAGGTAGTTTAATACAAAAACACCAGGTTCATCCCCCTGACCATTCTGCTATGTGAAAGGGCACAGTTGATTACACCCCGCAAACTTTCCCAAACCTCCAAAATTAGCCTTTGCCTGATGAAATTGAGAATGCTAGAGCTGAGGTAAGATTCAACTACCAATTTAATCAGATTTTTATGTTCTTGTTATTTGACTCAGGTAGCACAATGCCTGGGTCTTATATTACACGTAGACATCTAATCCTTTCACGTGGCCCTATTGATGGTACTAAATATCTGCAATGAAATCTAATCTAATCTAATCTAATCTAATCCAATCTAATCTAAATGTTTCCTTTCCTTTCCTTTTTCCCTTCCTTTTTCCCTTCCTTTCCCTTCCTTTCCCTTCCTTTCCTTTCCTTTCTTTTACCGAAACAAAGTCCAGTTCAAACTCTAATTTTTAACAGCCCATTACAATCACATTAGTTTCATGGCTGAGAGATATACATTTCTTTCAGTTTCCATATCACCCAAGGGTCTGTGCTCACCATTGCATCAGAATGTCACATACTGTATTGAAGATGTATTTTGTAGTGCCAGCTTACACCTCCTGGGATAGACTCAAGGCTTTTCATGCTAGTACATGTCATATCAAAACTATCCAATTTGTTTCAGCATGCAAGAGAGAATGTGGCTTATGAAACCTACTTGCAGCTATCGTAGTCTTTGGATGCTGTGAAGGGGAAGTTACTGCCAAGAACAACAGAATGTGGAACATGACTGTGCAATCTATCAGTACCTTCTTCTCAGTTGGAAATAGGTTTGTTGAACAGATGTGGAGGGATTTCATCAGAGAGAGTACAGAGAACCTGGATGAACACAAAAGGAAAGCTTTCTCCACTGAAGACTTATCTTGTCAGAAGATGGACTAGGAGGGCTGCTGCTGTTTCTGCTCATCATCTCCCCAGTCACACAACTTCAAGGATAATATCCTACTAATGATTTCCCAAATCAAGCATTTGGCGCTGTATATAAAGTAACTCCAAAGCATAACTGCAAAAGCCCCCTTTTTTTCCTGTCATGCCAGAACCTTGTGTGAAGGAAAATATTAGTTCTGTCTTTATGGCTAATGCTGGCATACATAATTTCTGCTGGATTTCTATCTGCATATCAAATACACCCTATGTAGATTCTCCATCAAATCTTATTATTACAGCCTCCAGCCGCATGTTTTCATACGTTTTCAAGAGCCAGCCATACTGTCTACATATTTTTCCAGACGTTATTTATGGACTGAGCATGTCCCAGGCTGTCTTCTCTACCCACCTATGCATTTTGATAAGGATATACACAGATCTTCACATTAGTATTTTGATTAAATATTAAGGGATGTCCAGAGTCAAAGGTAACTTGTAGAATTGACCAGAAACACCATGTTTTGCCATACTACTTTTCACTTATCTCCATCTCAATAATAAATCATGTTACTCTAATAAGCAAATCAGTCATTCTAATCAAGCAAAATAGATGCTGCTTATCTGTCATAGATGCTACATAAGCAACACTTACTTATATTTCTTACAGTTTTGGATTGTGGAACCTAAAAATTTTTGTTATGTGTCAGCTCAATATTTTTCTTTTAATCTAAACAGGAAGTGTGTAAATCTAGGGTGCTGGAAGTGGTTTATAAGTTTTAGCTGTCATTAGTCAACTATCACCAGTCTCTTTCAATATCAAAAGCAAGCCAAAATAGCAGTCCCTAAATTTATTGCTTGTTTTGTATAAGTAAGGGAAAAAAATATGTTAAAGTCATGGGGAGGAGGGAGAACATAGAATCATAGAGTTGGAAGGGACCACAGGGGCCATCGAGTCCAACCCCCTGCTATGCAGGAACACACATCAAAGCATTCCCAACAGATGGCCATCCAGCCTCTGCTTAAAAACCTCCAAAGAAGGAGACTCTACCACACTCTGAGGCAGCATATTGGACTGCCAGACAGCTCTGACCATCAGGAAGTTCTTCCTGAGGTTCAAGTGGAATCTCCTTTCCTGCAGCTTGAATCCATTGCTCCTTGTCCCAGTCTCTGAAGCAGCAGAAAACAAGCTCACTCCCTCCTCCATATGACATCCCTTCAAATATTTAAACATGGCTATCATGTCCCCTCTTAACCTTCTCTTCTTCAGAATAAACATCCCCAGCTCCCTAAGGCATTCCTCATAGGGCATGGCTTCCAGACCTTTCACCATTTTTGTCAACCTCCTCTGGACACATAAATGCCCCCAATGTAGCCTAAATGCCAGAAGGGTACCAGTTTTATCTAAGAAGTAAACACCAGACCCCAGAGTTTGCCTGCTCCCTCTCCCAAATCTTTAACTTTCTGAACAAATTGACCCAACCTCCCATTGTATTCCTGCCCTGCCAAATTCCTGCTGATTTCATACAGATCACTTTTACCCTGTTACCCTGATTTCTGGGGTGCCTTAGGGGACACCTCAATGTGCTCCATGTGATGGGGAATGGAAACTAGCCAGAGCAAAAGCAACAGCAATTCGAGAGGCAGGGTAACCTAGCAGGGTCTTTTTACCCAGTTTTATGGGGTCAGGCCAAGCCAAAAACCAAACAAAAATGTCCAATAAATGGTTTTATTGGAAGAAAGTCTCACGTACCAATGCCATCACTCAAGACCTATTAAGAAGCAAAAGAGAGGAAACTGAATAGGGGAGTATTAAAGGGGTTGCAGCTGGGGTAATACTGCACCTTTTCCTGAAGTCCTTGATCTGGGAAGACAGCAAAGAAGTGAGGCTCAGCTAGGAGATGGCTGAGGGGCTTACTCAATGGACAGAGCAATGGTCTGCTGGGATGACCAGGAGCGATCCAAAGAACCACTCAAAAACTGGGAGTATTTGTAGGGGTAAAAGTACCAGGGAGAACAATGGGTGTTGCAATGAGAAAGAAGCTCCATAATGGTAACTTCCTTTGTGTGATGAGATTACCAGGTGTTGCCAATGTCTCAGGATCTTCGGCTGCATTTGGTTGTGGTGTGACTTCATGTAAATGGTCCTTGCCTGATAGGATATTTGCTCAACTTGGGGCAAACATGCTAATCCCCTCACATCGGCTTTTCAGGGGCTGAGAACCCTTTGTTTATTGTGGATTTGCACAGCTTGAGGTCTCCTGGGGCTACGTGACTGGGGATTTTCCTGGCCTGATCTGGTTTTTGATCATCTGACCATAGCTGCCTATGTGCTCATCCGGGCGACCTCTCAGGCACACAGAATCATATTTAATATCAAAATTGTAGACCCTGGGATAGGGTATTTCCAGTGGAGTAAAACCCCTACTCATTTTCCTATAAGCAAAGAAAGTGCCAATGTGTATTGGGAGAAAATGAAGTCTCCCTTTCCCACAGGTTCTCGTACAGATAGTTTTCCCACTGAGTATGAGAATCTTTGGGATTGCACTTTCCCTGGTGGCAAAGAAGATGGAGAGATGCTTCACTACTCTATCCCTACAAGACAACCAAAATAGTGAAGGGGAGGTCAGACAAGAGGATCTCATGGCAAAAGATTGTTTCCTTTGCCTTACTTGCAGTGGGCAGAAGGATGGAAAGAGAAACAGCAATGGTGGTTGAGTGGTATGACAGTAGAGAGAGGGATTTTTTTTTCCACATACATTCTCTGATATTTTTAAAACTGATATTAATGTTAAAGCCAATGTGTTGCAATATAAGTATTGGACTACAAGACCAGTATTAAAATCCCTTCTCAGCCATGGAAACCCTCTGAGTGGCCCTGGGAAAATCACACTCTCCCATCCTCAGAGGAAGGAAATGGCAAACCTCCTGTGAATCAATTTTGTTCATATTTTTTTCAAATCTTAATTTATTTCCATTCCAAATGTGAAAAAAAACTAACATTTTTAAAATTTCAGTCTGGTAAATGAAAAATTGATTAAATCCACTTTAAAAAAAACTTAAATGAACAAATTTTGTGTTCACAATAACCTCCTTCCTCCGTTTGTTACATGTAGTTCTCTGACCATGGCTATTTCTGCCTATACTGTTACAGTGCTATTATTCTTCCATTTTCAACATTCTGTGGAATTCTGGAGTTTGTAGTTTACTGAGGCCAAGGAGCTCTCTGGCTGTGAATTCTAAAGGGCCCTTTCTAAACTACTAATCCCAGGATTCCATAGGATGTTGAAAGTGGAAGAATAACACTATAACAGTATAGGGCAGAAATGGCCTATATCCATTTTCTGATTCACGTGCCTTGCAGGTTGAGAATTCAAAAAACAGAAAACATGCTTTTACTCATGAACTAGCATTGCTCCTGAGGAAATATCTTTCTAGGTCAGGAAAGCCAGCCAACAAGAGGAAGGAAGACATCACCATTTCTACTGTTTCTTTTATGATTTCCATCTTGGTGATCCAGTTGCTTCTGATTTCTTCCCACTATGGACCCTGTCCTTGAATACAACTCTAAGAAGTGCTGGGAATTCTTGCTGAACAGCCACAGATTGGAAATAAAGGGAAAAAAAGCTCTTTGAAAATACTTTTTCTTCTCGGATATTGTCACCTATTCATGAATGAGCACAGGAAGCATAGAAAAGTGGGTTAAGCATACAAAATATGTTTACAATGTTACTGATTTGGAGAGGGGATAATATTCCCACTTACAGTATGCTTTGTCACCTTACCTATTACTTTTGCAAAAGCCCTGAAGTAACGCTATTGACTTAAATTAAACTTTAGAACAATAAGGCATTTTGTAGGAGACTCAAGGCTGTAGCCTTTGGAAATGGAAGAAACTGACCCCAAGATATATGAATTCTACCCAGAGAAGGGATTTTGATTAAAAGCAGCTTCATTTTCAGCTGGGTTGGTATTAACTAAGTTACTCCTGATAAGCATGACATATTTTTGTATCCTCAGGTACAAGCAGGTAGCAGATGTATGACTTCCCTGCACATCCTTTGCAACCAAACCCATTATATATAAATTGGAATTTGATTTAAGTATCTAATTTATAAATGTAAGACTTTAAACCAAGACTTTAGCTTGAATTTCCATGCAATGATTAATAAATCTGTCTCCTAAATCAGTCTTCTTTAACAAATAAACTGGGATTCATAAAATAGACCTTAATACCCAGAGTATATAAAGTCCTGATTTATAAACCACAGAAATGACTGGAAATCAAGCCATATTGGTTATAAATCAGCAACACTACTTTAAAAAGTGTCATGCTGCTGAAACAAGGTATGAGACAAATGTGCCTAGCATTATAGATGTATATTTAATTTAAGTATTTTTTTTTTAAAAAAAGCAATTATGCAGCTACCCTAAAGCACTATTTGCAAAGAAGCACCTAATAGAGAACAGGGAGAGGGATGAGAGCTTGATTGGTATTCCTACATTTGCACCTGTACATTAGTAGCTGACTTCAGGGCCAGGCTAAGACATTTTATTGCCTGTAAGAAAAAAATATGTGGAACTTTCTCACTGTTCTCCAGTTTTATGTAGAAAAGGTGGGTGAACTGAGAGCTGAATCTTTTTACAGCAGTGATGATGGGAAAGCTTTCTCTCCTGTACATCAAGGTATCATGATGTCCTGGGGGACATGTGTTTGCTTTCAAAGACAGTCACCCATCTGCTAGAAGGTCTTGCTCTAACTCCCCTCAGTATAAAATTTGTTTACCATCACATTGATGGTATCATAGGATGTCAGTTGTTCATCAGACTCTCCTTTTTTCATATGAATGATATCTTCATCACACACAACAGAATGTCCTTTCCACATAATTGATTCTAAGATAAGGTGGAGCTTGTGTCATATGTTGCATTTTGGCAGTGGTATTGAAGTATACTTGGCAGTGGCATTGGGTGCATTTCTTAGCTGAAGAGAGAATCATAATCTGAACTCCTGCAGCAGGAAATGAGCTACAAAGATCCACCCAGCCAAAACATCATCCTATCTCCATCTTATTTTCCTCAAAACCCATGTATCTCATGCTACCTCCCCAGTATGGGCATTTAGTGGCCAAAGGAGAGCAGGGCTATGGTGGAGAGGCATCTGGCTATGCCACTATAGCTGAATGTACAACAATGTCATCCTCCAGGACATCGGAAGTATACCAGAAGGTCCAAGAGGATGTCTTCTTCATTGGGCCTCTGGCTATAATGCTATAGCAAGATGCTTCAACTCCTTCACCACAACCACTCTCTCCACTGACCACTAAGTATGTGTGCTGTTGACTCCAACATGAGATAGACTGCTTTTTAAGGGGTTTAGGGTTGAGGTTGATTTTTAATTTTTTTAAAAATATTAATATTCCACTGGCATGTATACTAACAAGATCCCAGCCATAGAAGCAGTCCTTATTATATCATTACATAATTGCATTCTTTTTATGTAAAGTGATAAAAGAAAGATCCTTGCAGACGAAAGTAAGTTTAGCAAATCTTTTCTTTACAGTGGCCTACATGAGTCAATTTCCATTTTCTCGTTTACACACCAAATTAAAACATCAGTATTTCTTTTTTATTATTATTATTTTTTTACAAAAATAAAAATAAAAAGGACAATCTTTCTTCAGATACACTCCATTACATCAACATTCAACATGAGTATCTTATCAATACAATCAATATACCTTCTCGTTTATAGTTTCAGACATATATTACAAATTTCCATATAATTCTTAATTCATGCTGAATATTTCTTTTCCATTATGTCATTTTTTGTGAGAAAATGCTTAAAAACCGTTTCTCTGAATTATATTAATGTGCTTTATGTTTATCATATCAATATGAAATTTCATAAAATATCATTTTAACTTTTTTCTTCTAGTTTGTGCACTTTTTTCTGTATCTTTAGTATTAACTGTCAACAAATATAATTCTATGTATTCCCCAACGTTACAAAAATTAATTGTAAAGGAAGATATGAATTAGGACACAAGTTATTATTATCCTAATTATAATTCTCCTATTTTTATTTGTCTTAACGATTTCTATTTGAACTTCTATTAAACTTTAATCTATTCTTTTATCTATAAACTATTCAATTTAAACTTCAATCCCCCATCTTTTAGCTGTATATCTTGTCACAGATTCCCATTTCTCTTCCACCTCCTTGGTCAATTTTCCTCTTATGAGTTGTGTAAACATGTTGAACTCCTTGTATTCTGTAGCTTTCATAATCCATTGATCTAGAACTGGTACTTCTATGCTTTTCCACATTTTAGCATAGGATATTCTTGCTGCTGTGACCAAGTATAGCAGTATCTTATTATTTTTCTGAGCAAAGTCTTTTTGGAACATATGCGTCATATTTAACAGAAAGAATTCAGGGGAAATAGGAAATGTTACTTGAAAGATCTCTTTTATTGGTTCATATATATTTAGCCAATATATTCTGCCTGCGGAACAAGTCCACCACAAATGATAGTAAGATCCTGTTTTTTCTTTGCACTTCCAACAGTTAGTGTTACCCGTGTGGTATATTTTATCCAGTTTCTCAGGTGTTAGGTGATATCTATACATCATCTTCAGGAAATTTTCTTTCAGGCCCTGGGCACTAGTAAATTCATTGGTATTTTTCCAGGTTTTCTCCCAATTTTCTAGCGGAATTTCGTGTTGGAAGTTTCTGGCCCATTCTATCATAGCTTCTTTTACAGTCTCATCCTCTAATTGGCGTGTCAATAAGTATCTATAGTATTGTGAGATCTTTTGCTTTGTTTTTGTGAATATGATTGTTTCTAATTCGTTGTATTTTCTATTTAGCAAGAAACCTTCTAGTTTCAAGTCCATTTTGTAACGTTCCTTTATCTAAAACATCAGTATTTCTTATCAATGTTTTGAGGTGTAATCATCTTGGCCTGTTTCTGATTCACAGTAGTTCACTTTATACTGGACTGTGGATGATTGTCCTCAGTCTAACTGATACCATGAGTTAGAGCAGACCCATAGAGTCAATGGCATTTGCAGAAATTGTTTTACATTTTCATGTTATTTTTTTTTTAAAAAAAATGGTTTTATCCCATCCTAAATTCTATCAGCATAGGAGTGGGTTTGCAAATAAATAAATAAATTTCTCAATAAATAAATGCCACTGACTCACAAGCTTTCTCATATAAAATTCCTATTACTTCTGGTTACTTGAAAGGGCAAGAAAGCTCCCCAAGCTATTGTTATGTAGTGTGTGTGTGTGTGTGTGTGTGTGTGTAAGACAGAGAGACCAACCTTGTGTGCATAAATTAATCACCTCTCTCCCCCTATCTATCTGTCTATTCCCTCTGTAACTACAATTCCTGAAATATTGCTAACAGTGCTGAGTAACTAATTGTCAATCAAGAATTAGTCTATCAAAAATTGATAGATGGATAGATAGATAGATAGACAGACAGACGGACTTATTTTTGATTGGAAATGATTTACCACATGATTAGTCAGGTAAGGTATTAACAAGACCAGAAGAATGTCTTGTTAATGAGCAGATCCAATAAGCTACAAAATGCAACAAGACTCCTTTTAACAGTGTGGGAGTGGGAATCCTCAAATGAAGATGATAACAAGAAGCACATATTTGCAGTATAAATATAACTTGACAGTAAGAAAAAGGAAAACAACAGTTTGAGCAGCATATTGCAAAAAGTGTAAACAATACAAAATATTTAAAGACATCAGATACAGGAAATCTAACAAAGGAGAGTAAGTGGACAACTACATAGCAAATGAAGTGTTGTCCTGGTGCTCAGAACAATTGTAATGATTTCTTTTTCCCACCATACATTCTTTTCCCCACCCTAGCCAGAGGAAACATCACTTGTGGGAAGAACCATTTTAAAAAAACAAGATGAAGTTTGAATAGGCATTCCAATAATGTGTGTCTGGGACTTTTAATCTTTTTCAAACTACTAATCTTTCTGTTATTGATTAGTTTTGAGTGGTTCACTCAATTATTTATTTTAAAAACAACAAAAAAAAGAGAGATAAATGTCTTCGTAACAGTCTTAGGACTGGATTCTTTAGTTACTCTGTGTATTGTTGTAGCACTGTAGAAATGGCAAATTATGTGAGAATGTTTTAATGCTTGGGGAATTATTTAAATAAATGCAGAAGTGTTAAATGTTGTGTTTAGGGACCATTTTGCACACAGCAGGGATGTGGAAGATGGATCCCAAAGGTTTTCAGAAAACTTCAGCCACTGGGGACTATTGTTTAAAATTAGCTTGAAAATTAAATTGACTCCCTACTGGGGATGTGAATGTTTTTCCCTCTCCTTTTGCCAGTTAAAAGGCTCTGTAGCATGAAAAGGGCAGGAGCAATATAAAGACATGATGTTATACCTCAGGCTTGTAAAAAAAGAAAGAAGAAATCCTTTGATAATCAAGTATTAGAGTCAAATTGACACCATATAAACCATAATTTCTTCATTTTTAATGGTGTAATGCACTCGAGAATGTATAGACTATGTTATTGTTCTGAGGACAATGGATTATAGAACATCATACAATTATGTAAGGATGATATCTTGATTCCACAGTGACTTCAGTATCAAATCATATAGGAAACTCTGTTACTTAGGCAGTTTTCCTTTACACGAGCACACATCAAAACACACCCACAAAGAAAGAGACAGAGAAAGAGAGAGAGAACACAGAATGAGAGAAAAAATAAAGTAGTAGGAAGCTAAAGACTCGTGGAGGCTCTCTACACTAATTTGGGGGACACAAGAAAATGCGCTGTGTCTGTACCACTAATAACAAGCAAAACTGTAAATCATAATAACAGGGGGAATAAATCGAAATTATTCAGAACTGTGATTTAGCATAGCAGTGTATTAGATAAGATTGGTGGGAATAAGGAAGGGAACTTGTTAGATACAGGTAAAAACAGAATTCAGAAACTTCTGAAATGCCACAAGCATTTCAACATTCCTATTTGGATGAGTACAACCAGTAGAGATTACATGAGAGACTGTTAAGGTGGTTTGTTTGGTCATTCATTTAATGGGGTGTGTTATGTTTTACTGTGTTTTAAACTGTTGTAATTTAGTGTTTTTAGAACTGTATACTTATTTTTAAAATCTTTTGAAAGTTTTGATTAATTAATTAATCAAGTTAATCAAGTTATTTCAATATATTTTAGCATTGTGATTGGTAGCCCCTGGTAAAATCATCTCCTCAGATCAGAAGCTGGAACTGTCACCCAATTATTTCCCCTTCTCCTCTCCCATCTTGGTATTGATTTCTTTCTTCTTTTTTTCTTGCAATGAAAACTTTGAACAATTGTTTTGATTTTGCACTTTCTGTGAAATTTCTATTTTGAACCTTTATAATTTTTCCTAACTGCTCAAAGAGAGAAGACCCGGATTCATTTCAGAGCATTTCAGAGGGCATTTATTTATTTATTTCTCATCAGATGAATCCCGAAACTAATGTCATCAAATCAGTTGTGTTTGGGATTCATCTAAATCAGGCACATGTGTCTTTGAAGTCCCATCAGTTGTATGGGAGCTATTCAAAGTGCACATGAGTTTCAGTAAAATTCCAAAACTCTTAACTTTGTTTAGACTGCACTCATAATTTCAAATGGCATTGTGCTGATACAGTAGAGCACGTATTTAAATCAATGCAGCATGTTCATTGTTGCCAATATGAATAATTGTTTTGAACTATATTTGAATTTTGTATTTTTGTCCTGTATAGGAAATTCCTTTTTGCTTCAGGGAAAACATAGTAATGTATTTCTAATTTGAAATGAGTGATTAGTGTGACCTGACATCTTGCTGTATTCAGAACAATTGTAACCACTTCACACTAAGGAGTATGGCTGTGGCTTGGTTTATTTCTGCATTCACTTCAAAGGAAAAAAAAGGGGGGAAAAACAACCAGTTGAAATGATGAACTAAACTTCAAAGCCCCGCTGATAAAGTCTGTGGATGGAGATTGTGCCCTGAGACACAAAAGACCATAAAGCACAATTACATTACTAATTAACCTCTCATTATTGGTTGCATATGCTTAGAGGAGCAGGAAATGCTGGTTATGCTAATTCCCGTGATTAAATTACTATTACTGATTTCCATTAGCATCTCCCTTACAGCTACACTTCTGCATACATTCTTCAAAAAGAGTGGGTGGAAAAGGAACTCATCAGAACAAGACACTGAGCAATCATTACTTTATTACTACTATTTGTTCATGAAAATTTTAATTTCAGAGCACAATCAATTACTATTTGGCATGTTGATCTGCTGTAATGCATATGTCAGTTATAATATAATAGCAGCTTGTTCTTAGAAAGAACCTTATTTAGATGTATGTGGTCAACCTCCTTCCTAAGTATAGCTGTTGTGTCCACTTGGCCTTGAAAATGATGTGCCTTTTGAAGTGAATTTTCATGAACGTTGACAGTCCTAGATTCTATTTTGTGAACTATTGGTTTTCATAAATGATAACAAATATCAGAACTAGTTCAGGAGAACTGAGATTAATTTTTCTGTTTCTTTCATGTGTTTTCTTCAGATTAATTGATGTTCTCAATGGATCATCTATAAATAGGTATAATATGGAATTCCTTTATGAAAGAACACAATAAACTCCAGATCATCATCAAAATTATTATATTCTCCTCAAGTAAAATGGCTGAACTACTCAAAAGGAAATTCAAACAATCTTTATGCTTTTATCCTAATTTGCCTTCTGGCAGCCCATTCCCTCTGCATCTTCTGGAATCCCTTTAAAATGTTGGTCTTGATCTGAGTGATATTTGGTGTCTAATACAGTGTATGATTCTATGAACAACAAGAATCATCCAGGCAAAAAAGAACAGCAAGGTGCTCCTATAAAGACATGCAATCTACTCCTACCTTATCTACTCAGACACTAGCTCTACTAAATGTAATGGGTTAAGGAAATATAAAATTCTAATAATACAAGCAATGGTTTCTAGTTGTCCTTAAGGGAAGAAAAAGGGTTTGGAAAACCCATAGAAAAAAGGGAGAAGAACGTTGCCATAGGAAATGAGAGTAAAACAGGAAAGAGAATGGAAGGAGAGAGAAGACAAGCCTAGCCAGGAAAAATGAGAATGGAAGAGGAGAAAAAAAAGAAGATACACAGGGAAAGAAGGTAGAGGTTGGATGGATATAAGAAGATATGTACCCCAGGGGAGTTTGAGGACAAGAAAAAGAGTTTGAACTTGTAATGCTGAAGGAGCTATGAAGTTGAGAATACAAAATTTCTGAGCCTTCTTCAAGGTGGGAAAATTTTGCCTGCCTGAGAACCTATCTGCCTGCTTCTGTTGTTTGTTTTGAGGCTGAAGCAAGCGAGGGGTGCATGACTCACCACTCTTGATCCTCAGGCTAGGAAGGAAACAGGAGGGAAGGGGGAAAAAAGATGAAACCCACATCAGCCATTGAGTGGTCAAGTCAATATGTGTGTGTATTTGTGTGTGCCTTTGTTGTGTTTTTAATAGAATTTCTCTCCCTTTAGTCAGCATCAACAACCAAAACTAATTTTTAAAAAGATAAGAAAAAGCAAAAATGGATTTGTGTCATCAGCCAGTGACAGAGAGAACACAGCTTATGCATGTGGGTCCCCCAGTTCTCTTCTTCCTAGTAGGCAATCCACACACCCACACACCTCTGAAACTACATTAAAAAAAAAAAAACACCTTCCCTTGCTCTTGGTCATTCCTTCTCAGCCATTAATTGTGCTTTCTCATCCTGAGCACCTTCAGAGGACAAGAAGAGGGCAAGCAGCTATAGCTACTGTTCATGTGTTCTTATACATCTACATTGTTTGTGTATCCTTGTGCCTTCTTCTCTCTTCTGTGTTTTTCTAATGAGCCTCAACAGCACAGATAATTTTGGGAGCAGAGGAGCAAAACATGTGGAAGCTCTAATGCTGGTAGCCTGCAGGATTTGCAGACATAACACATACAGTTAAATGTTAAAGTGCTGTTATTCCACTTTCAACATCCTGTGGAATTCTGGGGTTTGTAGTTGACTGAGGCCAAAGAGCTCTCTGACTGAGAATTCTAAATGTCCCTCCCTAAACTGAAAATCCCAGGATTCCATAGGATTCTGAAAGTGGAATAATGGGACTATAACAGTGTAGTGTAGAAATGGTCAAAGTCAATCCTTCTCAGTCATCATTTGCTGTGGGGTATGAACCCACTATGGACTGACAACTGACAGCTTTCTGACTGGCACATTGTGCAACACTCATCCATACTTTCATCCAAAAGCTAGACTGTAACATTGGTTCAGGTGACTGGAAATCAACATGGAGAGACAATGGCTCAAATTTGACCGTGTAACTCAATTGTCAGCCAGTGTTAGATGTGCAGCTTCACTTATTGGCTAAACATACTCAAAAATAAGCGCAAGTTGGTTTTTCAAAAATCAGATGGAAGCAAACAAATAACTTTAGGTTTTGCCCTATAACTGTACTCCTACACACCTGCCTTGTCAAGAATCTTTGTAGCTCAGGACATGATCTGCACAATATTTAGACATTTTTGCAGAAAATGGTGTTTTCTGCACATAAAATGCTGATTACTTCACTGAAAATATATAAATTTTGCATCTACAGCATTTTCTGCTTGGAAAACAGAATTTTCTATGCAGAAAATAATATCGCTGCACATAAATATTATATTCTAGCTAGGAAAAAAAATCCAGTAAGGTCTGTTTTCTGTACATAATACCTATGTGTGAATTTTGCACAGAATAAGTCCCAAAATGCAAACAGGCTTCATAAACTGCTGTTTTCAAAGATTTTCTTGCAGTGAGTAGAAAATTGCTTTTAAAAGAAGAAGATTGTACCTTCCTTCAAGAACCAAATTTGTAAAGAATTATATTCTGAGGGAAGATACTACCGTAAAATTACTTGGCATGAGCCTGAAGTGGCAGTGTGGCTTTTCTTAAATGATAACCTGGTTACTTTCCATAGTCATGATGCAAGAAGAAGTCTTCAACTGTTTCTAATTTGATGGGAACAGCCAAACCTGCACTCAAGAGCTGCTATAACTTCCAGAAAGAGTTATGCCAAGGTAGTACGAGGTAGCTCCTCAGAGCATCTGCAGAATGATGACAGGGCAGTGACATCCAGCTGCAACCAGGCAACTCCAGGCAAGCCAAAAACAGTTCCGGAGACTCATAAATATAAGCTCAGGGACATTTATTTAGTTAAGCATACTGAGGTTAAAGTTAGGGCTTCTGGCAGCATGCCAGGAAGCAATAAGTAAGACAATAAGTCAGCATACAAACCAGCAGCATTTCCAGATGCAGTCCACAAATCAGTCAGCAGAGCAGCATGACCACCAGGAAATGACGTGAGTGGTAAAATACAGTGACATACCCAAGCCTTTTTAAGGGCTGAACAATCAGCCCAAACCCTATGGGGTGATCCAAATCACCTTTTCTGCAAGCAACCTTCTCATGTTGATGAGCCAAGACCTTCTGAGGCTAGCTAGTGAAAACATTCCTGCAGCTGTGCTCAAGGTCGCATCACCTCATTCCTGCCGTCCACTTAGAAAACACTTTACGCACTCACATTGAATGCCTCAACAAGTTACTCAGCTGCTGCATTGCCCAGTCAGATCTTTTTCCAAAGCTGGAGACCTTCCTATTAACTTACAAGAAGAAACTGCAGTGAGATGTGGCCAGTGGCAAGTTGCTGAAACCACAGGAGAAAGAGGAAAAATTTCAGTTTTCAGTTTTCTGCATTGTTGGTCCCTGTCTTATTTTTGGGTGTTGCTTCTTCTTAGAACTTTCATACTGTGCATGAGGACCTGGAAGTGATCATCACAAGCAGTTGCAATCCTAGCTGACAGAGTTGTATACGACACATTTCTAGGTAGCCTCTCCTTGACTCTTTTGCCCACTGGGGCTCTGGTGGCATGTGTTCTGCTGCAAGTTGCAAATTACACATAGCATTCTAGCAAAAAGTATAGAAAATAGCTCCCATGCAAGTGAACGACTTGGAAAGCAAACCTTTGAATGTGACTTAGAGTTAGGTCATTTTAGAGCCTGACATAGTTAAAAGAATAGGATTAATGTTTCTGAACATATAGTACGTTTATAATTTTTGATAGTTAAAAGTATAATCCAGTGAGTTAATAATGTTGTTTATAATAATTTCTTACATTATGTATATTTTTGGATGTCAAAATAGAAATAACACATTAAAGATATGCATGTTTAGACACTATATACAAGTGTACATATGCTCAGGGCCAAAATGTATTTTTGTGCTATGGTGTTTTAGACAGAAACCAGTTAAGTTAAAAGCATAAAATATTGTACTGAAGTTAAACTAGTTCAAATCTAATTTTAAGATTCTGTAGATTTATCTCCAACGCTAATTGGTCGTTATGTTCAGTTGAAAGTGCTTATTATTTTCTTTAGAACCTTAAATAGTTGGGCCCTGGGTACATAAAGAACGATCTCCTTCCATGCTTGAACGTGCTTGAAATGGCATTTTATAGTTATGTTAATAATTCTTTACATCAACATGACAGGAAAAAAACTTCTAGTCTAAGTGCTAGATTTTTTTTTTAAAAAATAGATGATGAAGAAGAAGAGCAACCTGCCAACAAATTGGGTAACTTTACTTAAGATGACTGACTTTTGACTTCTTTCTTTCTTTCTTTCTTTCTTTCTTTCTTTCTTTCTTTCTTTCTTTCTTTCCTTCTTTCTTTCTTTCTTCATTTCATTTCATTTCATTTCATTTTTTGGCCTTTATTTCCAGCTTTGGTTATTTAAATAAGGCTTGCAAACTGTGGTCAATGTGTTATATATAGAAAGAATATGCCAGTTAACACAATCATTGTCTCAAATGTTGTTTTAGGCCTTAAGTGCCAGTTCATGTTTCTAAAAAAAGTTTTTGTTTTTGTATATTTTTTCAGACCTAAAACTGCCCTGGGAGATTACAGTTAAAAGCATCCCAAAGCCTTCTGGAGAGGCAAGGTGATTTTGTTGCAAATATATATAGGATATCCATATGAGTTGTCGGGGATGAAATGGTCTATGATGTTGCTCATTCCAATGAAATGCTACCAATTTTATCTGTTTTTGGTTAAATGGGGATCCTGAACTTTCCTGCATTTTTTTGCTTCCAATTCCTCACAATTACCCTTAGATGATACCAAACCTTCCAGAATTTCATTTGAACTTCTGGAGGCCCTTCCTTTCCCATTTCCTTTCAAAATAAAATGCAGGTTGCATGACTTCAACATCAAGTTAGTTTTTTTCCTCCCCTTTTTCAAAATTTTTGTTACATCTCACCTAATCCTGCAAATCTGCATACGGTTCTGTGTTCTCATAGTTGGCCTAAGAAAAACACTACACTAATGTGGATCTTTGGGGGAGGGAGCAGAGAGAGAAGATGGCCAACATGACTACCTTTGCTTTTGTAGGAAATACTGAAAAAAGTCAACATGCTTCACTGACCCAATGAATTACATTATGTTTGTAGTGCCATCAGGATTAATAAAACACTTTGAAACATTCTTTATACTTAAAAATAAAAGAGAATGGTTAAGGAAATCATGGGCTTCACTATTTCAGTTAAGCCTATATGTTATAAGAAATCATTCGTGCAATACAAGAATGTAAGATGTTTGTGGCTGAGATGCATATTCTCTGATAGTAGAAATACACATTCTAAATGAAGGTAGAAATTGAATTTGATACATATATATTTCCCCTTCTATCATAATTGAAGTGGTATATATGTGGTGATGGCAAATCATCAACTTCTGTTTGGGTGGTGGGAACCCTACCTTGGTACATACACAATAGTGTGTGCAACACATAGCTGTCTTCTGCAACGAGGGTTCCCCCATGCCCAGTGAGAGGTAACTTTATCACTCTGCTTAATGGTGTCTACCCTTATTTAAGACTATAGCTTTGTGATTTTTCTGCCTATCTCACCCAACCCATGCCTAACTTGCCTTAAGTGAGTGAATTAACAGTTCATCTTCCTGAGGTCAATCAAGAAAGAGAATCAAAAACCTCTAGTCATTTACCTTTCCAAGCAAGCCATTTGCTGTTTTTGTGCTACCTTTAGTTGATTAGGTAGGAAGTCTGTTATGGCTGCCGAAATGCTGGCCAGCAGAAGCCTGTTTCCATGCTGTCACTGATTTGATTAGAGCTGTGGAAGAACCAGCCACAAGGGCCACACCATCCAAGCCCTGGAATACGCTTGATGCACTATTTCCTAATAGGTATGGGAATTAAAATGATCCTAGCAACCATTCTCAATAAATACATGGAGAGAGATGTTAATCATAGAACACAATATCAATAATTTCATTGAAGAGATTCAACAGAGTCTTAATGGCATCCATTTTAAGTTGCACTGACTAGAAAGTCAACCATCTTTTCCCACACTCTGCTTGAGTCAGTAGCAGAGTCAGAGCTGCCTCTTGGGATACAACTCACAGGTGGCCAGAAACATAAAACCAGATATATATTCTCTTCCCTATACAATTAACTAAAAGCAGTCCATTCACTCTTTTACCCTACTGAGAAGCACTGTGGCTTGAATCAGACAAGCAGCAGGATATGCTATGCATCTTGACTGGTTATCATTAACCAGAATTGAGAATCACTCAAGAAACTGAGCTTTCATCTCCTCCACAGGCTCTCCTGGTATGGTCAGTGACACAGACATTTCGTGAATCCATTTATTTGTTTTTGTTCCAATTTCCTTCAAACTAGAAAGTGTTCACAAATGAAAATGATTGTCCATTCCTCCTTAGGGGAAGCCTTTCTTTGAGTGGCTTAAGGAAAACAGGAGACAACCATGTTGCCATGCTCTGACTATATCTTGAAAGACACAGCTTCAACATTTTCAGCTACTGACATAGGAAATACCTTCAGGGATGGCTTCTGAAAGCTAGTGTAACTGCCCTAGCTAGTCCGAGCTTTGGGGATATTAAAGATATTTTCTTGATATCACAATTCGGCTTCACTTCTCTATTCCTCTCCACGTGCTTGCGAGGCCACCGGACAAGCACGTAAACAAGCTCGGCCGTTAATAGCCATAATATTCAAACTACAATACAGGCAGGCCAGAAATAGCTGACTCACTGCTTTAGGAGACCTCCAGGCAAGTACTCCAATTAGGTATGCACGCTACTTACAAAAGAGCCTCTGCCCCGCGCTGGCAGCTTGATGGGTAACCTATATAATACCCAAATACTCTGCGTTTGCATACTGGCTACTCTACTGAGAACCGCTACGATAACTCAATCATTCAGATTCTGACCTTTCGGAGGCTTTGTCTCCAACTCCAAATCTATTGTTTTCCCCCAAGTACGGCACAGCCTGCAGTCACAATTCTCCTTATAAAAACCCTTGATTCCGAGACCTTCCTCGGAACGCTCCCGAGTTTCATCCCGCCTTGCTGCCGCTTTGCTTGGCGAGCCTCCCCTCAGCCCCACGTGCTGAGTTACATCGCACCCCAGCCTCGCTCTCTATTTTTCTGGGCTTCAGGACAGGTGAAGTATCACCCAAACCAGCAATCCCTCTAAAAATCCCTCTATACCACTCCAACCTTTATTTTCTGTAGTTATCTTGTGTGAGTGTGTCACATACACTGCTTTGCTGTGTATTTAATAAAACGTCATTTATTATTTCAACTTCTGTGTGCTCCTTGACTCGACCCGACCCCGTAGCCATAGGGTTCGAGATCTCGCTACGTTACCCTGCCTCTCGTAACGCTAAGCAGTGCTCTGAGCTAATTTTCCCCAACTTTAGTTGAGCACATTTAGGTGTCCCTTCCGGGACCCCCAGTACACAGGGTAACAGAGTGGTGGAGAACGCGGGCAGCCCCGGTACCCCTAATTTGAGAAGGAGTCGCGAACCTCCTCAAATCAGGCTGGTACTGACTTAGGTGACGGTCGGTCAAGTCGTTAGAGTGCAGTCAGGCAGGAACACGCGTGTGTGGAGTCTGTGCGTTTGAGCTCTAGAGCTATTCTATCTGGGTGGAAATCTGTTCCCCTTTCTTGCTTGGTTTCTGTATGTCAGCCGCCCCGGCATGGTCACTAGCACGAGGCGGTGGACCATCGTCCGATAGCAAGGGGTGTGCACAAGCTGTCCTGGGAATCGCATCCCTGACTTGGGGTCTATCGTGGGCTGGGATCCGAAGTGTTAGAGTGTTGGCGTGGTAGGAACAGTCTAAACTCATCCAACACCATAGCAGCAAGGCAAAACAGTACTTAGGGAAGAAATCCCCCCCCCCTTAGAGTTGTATACGGGTGCGTCCCGTCCTTGTTAGGAGTTAGAGTGCGGGTGCATCCCGTCGGTTGTTGTTGTTGGGTAGCTTTGAGAGTGCGGGCGCATCCCACTAGTAGTTGTGAAAAGCTCGGGTGCGTCCCGCTGTGTGATTTCGAGGGCGTCCCGAGTGGCTAGCCGACTAGGTGTGGGTGGTGAGTCCTGACCTAGCCTAGGGTTTAGAGATTTTGCCCGAGGTAGGCGCCCCTCACCCGGAAAACCAGTTAGGGTTTTGTTTCCTTGCCCCTTTTCCCCGCTGCTTGGCCAGGCGGCGTAGTAAGTTCCTTAGTGTTCGTTTCCCCCCTTCAGGCAGGCGGAGTACTCCTGAGGGTTCCCTGGGTCTAGGTGATCCCCCTGTCCCTGAACCGTTTAATCGTCCTTTGGTCCCCAGTGCTGTCGAAGTGGAAAACCGGGCTTGGGAGTACCAAAGTGAATTTGTTTGGGCAGGCTGGAGGTAGGTTCCCGTCCCTCTTTCCTAGAGAAGTTCTGCAGAGTTCGTTTCCCTTCAGTCCCCCAGGGGTCTAGGTGATCCTTCCCATCACTCCAGTTCCTGGTCCCGTTTGTAGTTTGTAGGCTGCAGCTTGTAGTTTGTGTTAGAGACAGTTGTGGTTTGTGTGGGAAAATGGCGGAGAGTAGTAAGGTCACCGTCAAGGACCTGATGTTGGAGGAAGAGGTCAGAGGTAAACTAGAGAGATGGGGGTTGAGTAAGGGGAAATGCCCCAGAAGGACACCATCTTCCAGACAGCTGATCCCTTTACCACACTCCTGGAAGTGTATGCCCTGGCACGGAAATCAAAGAACCCATTCGGGCCGTCTAAGGCCGCTGTGGGCTCTTGGGGACTTTGGCTTACGGCCAGAGATGCTAGTAGTGCCCTGGTAGAGACCAGAGAGAATTTAGCGAGTGTAGAGAAGGAGAATGCCCGGCTTCAGGCCGAGGTTGAGACGCTGCATGCGGACAAAGTAATTTTTGCGTCTGTAGCACAGGCGTCACCACAGAAGCTTAACAACATCACGGTAGTGGCACAAACGTGGGAGTAGAAAAGCCCACGCCTTAGAGGCTGAGCTGGATCATGCCCGGTCTGCGGCCAAGTTCATGGTGGGGCAAGTAAGACAGCAGCAGGCGGCTGTTAGCCATGTAGCTTGCCAGAAACAGATTGCTGCGCTGGAGAGCCAGCTCCAAACGCGCAAAGCCTTAATTTCGGCTGTGTGCCCGGAGCTGCTCCCAACGTTTGCGGAGAACTTTTCAGGGGAGGCACTGCCAGAGGATGCTCAGGCAACCGCTCCCCACAATCCCGACTGGAGTGAGCCTAAGGTCCCAGTCCACCTGGTAGAGACACGACCCATGACAAGACGGACCACCCCCCTTGGAGAAGGCAGTTCTGATAGGCAAGAGACGCAGGAGATGCAGGTCACCAAGACTAGGGTCCCCTGGTGTGCTACTGAGGCCAAAGCTATTGCAGACCAATTGGGTCCTTTAAATAGGTCCACTGGCATCATGTGGCTCAACATGGTGATACATTCTCACCCGACAGCCAATGGTCAGGACCTGACCCAACTGGCCCTGCTTTGCATACCCCTTCCGAGCTCCCTACTCTTGAGTCAGCCATGGCGGCTCGAGGCTTGGTTAGGCTCGAGGCCCATGACTGGATGAGAGAGATAGTGAGGATTTTGTGGCCTGGACAGAGTGCAGGTGTGCTCTATGTCATGGAGCAACAGGGTCCTCGTGAGAACCCTGAGGCTTACGTGGCACGGAAACAGCTCCTTGCCATTCTGGCCGAGAAGGTCCCTTTGACGGCCCGTGGATACGACTTTAACAGCCTTGAATTTAAGACGCTCTTGTACGGAGGTCTTAATCACGAGACCAAGATGGCTTTAGGCTTGGCAGATCCAGCCACCACCCACTGGGAAGAGTTTGGGAACAACCTCCGACGGGTCTCCGACTTGCTCTGTGAGGCAGGATCCCTAAAACCTCCCACTAAGACACATAGGAAGGAACCCGGGAATTGGGAACCCATATCTGAGGTCACTTACTCGAATTATGGGCCCCATTCCCAACACAGGAAAACGGCGCCAAATCCAGTTCCCAAGGGGAACTGGAATCCGCGCCCAGCTCCCAGAGAGGACAATAGGCAGTGGCAGGGAAGAGATTTCCACAGCCAGCCCGGCAAGGCAGGAAGTCCCCCACAGCAGTCCACTGCCCCCAAACAGCTCTCTGACTCAGGCTGTCCTCGAGAAACGTCTGGTGGGTACGATCCCACGTCCCAGACGTACTCCTTGGACAGAGTAAGGATCTGAGGCTCAGAAGGTTCGGACTGGACATGAGCCAGTTCGACAAGCGGCCAACATCGGAGCTTTTGGAAGCTCTGGAGAAGCAGCTTCAGGCGGGAAGTAAACAGCCGGTCCAGGCCGTGACTGACGGCCCAACTCCGGCTGGATACTACCCTAACCTGGACCTGCAAGCATAGGGGTGCCCTTGGGCCAGGAAGCTTCCCCGCAATGTTGTGGCTAGGTTGAAGCCAGACAGGTGGGGAAGGTTCTGGGTGAAGGCAGGCATAGGGACCGAGAGGGATAAGACTCCTGCCACCCTTCTTGTAGACTCTGGTGCAGCAGTAAACGTGCTGCACCCCAAACTTGTGAGGTACAGTGAACCCACGCCCCAGCATGTCCAGCTTTCTGGATATGGCGGGGGGGGGGTCACCAAGCTAGGACATGGACAGGTATCCCAATGTCTATAGAGACGTTTCGTTTTCAGGTGTGGGCGTGCGAGAACCGGGGAGAAGACGACGGCTTTTTAGGCATCGGGTTTCTCCGGGGAAACAGGCTCACAGTTGATTACGCAAACGGGTTGCTATGGCAGCTAGATCAGGGACCAGTAGAGATTTCAGCCAAGCACCATTGTGCCGCCATTAAAGCTCCTGCCCCTATCCCGGTAACAGGCAAGCGACATGTATGTTCTCACTCGGAGGTGAACTTGGCTACCACCTCACCTTCTGTGCAGATGCTCTGGTGCCGCCTTGTCCTCAAGGGCCATGGCACCATTTAAATTGTGACGCTAGTAATTATAAAAGGGGCCACGGCTAGCTACAGCTCCATTTCAATTACCGTTGTGACTGGAGAGAAAAGTTCCCCGGAGGCACGTGGGTCCAAGACCAGCCCGCATACCGAATTGAGAGTGTGGGTCCCAAACCAGGAACAGGCGTTGCTGCTCTTGCCGGTAGTTCCGGAGACCCAAGAGAAGGATTGGAAAGGGAAACCCCCAGATGGGGACACCCTTTTGTTAGCACGACAGCGTGACGGACGGGCTTTGCTTCCCTTCGTAGGATGGCAACCCCCATGAAGAGGTGGTTGCTCCAGCTCCCCTCTCCTTCCCTCTTCCCTTGTAAATAGCCCCTTTAGGACCATAGCTTTGTAGTAACGGAGCCCCCATCTCTGTGTTCCCTACAGGGAGACGGAATGGGATCGCTCTTGAGGATTGCAGTTTTGTTTGTCGTGATGAGATACGCCCTTGGAACCTCGCCCGAATCCATCCAAGTTTATACAGATTGGCAGTTCAATGTACAGGCAGTGTGTTATTGGAATCCCTATCCAGAAATAGAAGTCTTGTTGACGGGGACGCAGCTGCTCCCCTGGTTCAAGAAAAGGTACCCCTTCGAACTATCCACAAATTTCCATATACATTCTAGAAATAAACTGAGTGCAGTGTTAAGGATGGCCGTTGCCGGAGAAGAGGTTAAACTCAACCCCAGCATGGCCACAGCAGCCGCTCCCATGACAGCCAGGCTAGTCCGGGGCGACCACAGCTATGCATCCCTACTAGTGCTCAGCTTCACTTTTGAAGACTGCCGCCCTATATGGGTATGGAAAACCTATATGTTTCACTGCCAGAATGTCACCCTGACCCTGACAGGTTGTAAGTTCTCCTGCGTGAAGATGTGGTGTCCCGATTTCGATATCCACACCCCTCCTCCTCCAGAACATCACCCGGCTATGTATGTAGGTAGTTCCGTAGTTCGCAAAGATATAGAAATGGTCGCTTACTCGAACGTCCAACCCATAATAACTAAAATGATACTAAATTTCACGGTTGTCAACATCTCCAGAGTAATTCCAACTTGCCAACCGTACCTAAAACTTGCATGGACACAGTGGGAACACTGGGAGAAACGATGGCTGTCTTTCTCCCACCCACACACTCGCCCTAAGCGAAGTGTCTTAGGAACCGCTTTAGGTGGAATTGGAACTGGCGGCGCGTTCATCAACGCTATAGATAATGAGATCCTAGCAAACAAATTAGGCGTAATTGGCACCAAAACTAGAGACATTGGAATATCCTCCACTGCTGGCCTAACCAATGTAGCGAGAGGAGTAGATCTAATTAGTCAATTGCTCCCACAGTGGGTTGGCGTCGAGCGAGATATAATATCCGACCTTGGCCATGTTCTACAGATCACGACCCATGATTTGTCAGCAGCGATACAGTGCATGCAACTGCAGAGCACCGTGATCACCTTTGCCGCTCAGGTGACCCAGGCCACCCTCATGGGGTTAATGCGTCCCGAGATCCTGAGCCTACCCTGGGAGCGATACCCAGAATCGCTGCAACACCCTGCCACTTTGGCATAAATACGGCACCCCACGTGGAATAGCCTAACTCTCAGGGTGGATGTTGCCCATGAACGGATTCTGGATCCAGTAATTCTACATCCAGTATCCCATTTAGGACTCCACCTCATAGCCAATGCTACTTTGCTGCCCCCATGGATGTACCATTGGTCCATGGTACACACTCTTTTGATTTAGCTGGCTGCCTATTCAACCGCCATTGGATCCAGTGTTTTCACAACCTGAATGGTTTCAGCCTTAGCGATACCTCCGAATATTTGGTAATACCGCTAAATACCACAGTCATGGCCCAGATTAACCATGAGTTTAAGGACTCCTTGTACCAATTTGATAGTATTGCCTAGTGGCGCGACTGTAAGGGTAAACCGCACTGCTGGGAACCCCCGTTTTTGTTCACAGATGGTCCAAGACTGTTTTGGCCAGAACTTCTATCTCCAGCGGGAGATACGAGATTATGTGTTTATGCACCTACAGAATCCGAGTTAGTCGGGTTCCACCTTGAAAATGAGATCCCCGCGTCTGTATGCCTCAGGAACCTCAAGCGTTTGTCTCAATGAGTAAAGGAGGTCTCACACTCCCTCCGCCAGATTGCCCTGACTGTTAATCACTCTGCTCAAGTAATAGTAAGCACTTCCAAGGAATTGAAATCCGACGCTACACAATCCTGGTGGGATGTCTTTAGTTGGTCCTCCACGGGCCAGGCTATAGCACATTTCGCTCTCCACCCTTTGGTCGTCTTGGTGGTGTTTCAGATCATTTTGGTAGTCAGCCTTGTTGGTTTGGTATTTTGGATTAAGAAACAGATCCTCATGTTACAAGCCATCCGTTTTTATTAAGGGAAGAGGTTCCCCCATTTGTAAATAGTTGTTTGTTGCAGACCACAGTTAGTAGGTTTAAGTCTGTCTTTTGACCTCTTTAAGGGAGAAGGGTTTTTGTTTTTGGAGGAGACGGATTCTTGGGGTGGCTGTCCCAAGATCCTCTTGTCCTCTGAGGTAGATCGGGCCTACAGAGTCAGCCCTGATACCCTGAGGAAGGGAAATGAGTCAGACCAGAGTACCGACCGTCTCTCACTCCGAACGCCGGCATTCTCTCACTCAGAGGGATTGCCTTGTGCAAGGGCATCCTGGTGAGGTTAGGGCAAGACGAAGGGGGCCTCACGACCCTCTCAGGAGAACCAGATCTGACTCTGGACTCCCAGTCTACTGCCCAGGCATGCCCCTCATCACATCGAGGACCTCCTCCCCTCTTCTTTCATGTGCTTGGATTGTTAGGGTGAGAACAATTGGTACTGCTATTTTGCTTGTTACTCCATTCAGTTTTGATTTCACCAATTTAGAACCATTCTCCGACGCCCCATAAGGGCCGGAGACACACACAATTGGCCTGACGCCCGGCCCTGCTGCATTGTGTCTAATTTGCATATGTTAGTAGGACATTTGCATGCGTGCGTCCATCCAGCTGGACCAATCACCGAGAGAGTCAGCGTCCGCTCTGGCAACGAGCAAGTGTACACTCGCTTGTCTCTGATTTGGTTTATTCTGTCTTTTTCACCAGTTTGGGAGCCCTGCCGTCAGGCAGAGCAAAAAAAAAAAAAAAAGGGAGGGGTCAGAGCCTAACCTAGTTCAGCCTGAGCAGGCGGCAGGTACTCTTCTCATATCACATCGTGATATTTGCTGCAGGCCCGGTCATACTCAGAGTGAACTACAGTTGGGCAGTTGACTCCCCAAGCTCTGGCAGATGTGTCACCAGCCTAGGGTGACCATGATCTGCAGTGGCTTTAACATCGCCTCTCCTGGTATGGCTTTAAGATCTGGCCCCAGCCTTTGTCCACCAGTTGCCCCCAGTTGCTCCATCTTCCAATAATCCGAATTCCCAGTAGGCTTTGAGCCGGCCACTTGCATTCATGGTATGCATTGGATAATAACCGTGTCAGTTCTTCTGTTAAAAGTCTAATAGGTCAATTAATCCAGAAGACTGGGAAGATCCTGAGGTCGTACCATCGCCCCCGAGTACCGTGGGGGGGGGGGTGACGAAGAAAGTTGCCGCTCCATCTGATGGCCGAGGCTTGGGGATTCCTGGTTCTTCCACGACACCCGTGACCGTGAGGGAAGGTGACCATGCAGCCTTCCGTGTGCCACGAACTTTTTTCCATTCCTACTACCGTTTGCTGACCCGAGGAAACCTATGGACTATTCCAGGCTCCAAATTCTGCAAAGACTCTTTGCTCCTGAACTTGCAGCGAGCCAAGCTGCACCGACTTGGACATTTTGTTGTTGTTTCTGCTCCGTTGCCTGGATGGACTTATGCTTTGCTCGCCCGCTCCAGCTAAAAGACTTTTCCTGTTGCAAGGGGGGGGGGTGCCAAGACTTTTTGTTTGCACCTCACCTCCCCCGGACTACAAACTTTCATTCCACATTGAACTGATCGCTCATTGGATTGCCTCCATTGCCAGACCCATGCATTGGATTTACCGTATTTCATTGATTATTTCATTAATTGCATTTGCTGTTTTACTACCATTTGCTCATTCTTCGACAGTTCCCTATTGACGGGACATTGGACATTGGTTATTGTTTAATTGTTTAGTATTGCATTATTGACATTGGTGTGTGTGTGTTTAGGTTTAGGTTTTAGTTAGGAATGTTTTTGTAAGATAGTAATCCTTTTGCTCTTCCCGAAATTCCCTTTCCTGAGGAGTGATACGGCTACCAACCTGTAAGCCCCTATTCGGCTCTAAATCGATTTTTGATTTTTGATTGGAAAATGTCTGATATTGTCCCCAACATCGCCCATTTTCGGAGGGGCGGGGATTGTTTCTGCCCTGGCTAGTCCGAGCTTTGGGGACATTAAAAGGTATCCTCTTGATATCACAATTCGGCTTCACTTCTCTATTCCTCTCCACGTGCTTGCGAGGCCACCGGACAGGCACGTAAACAAGCTCAGCCATTAATAGCCGTAATATTCAAACTACAATACAGGCAGGCCAGAAATAGCTGACTCACTGCTTTAGGAGACCTCCAGGCAAGTACTCCAATTAGGTATGCACGCTACTTACAAAAGAGCCTCTGCCCCGCGCTGGCAGCTTGATGGGTTAACTATACAATACCCAAGTACTCTGCGTTTGCATACTGGCTACTCTACTGAGAACCGCTACGATAACTCAATCATTCAGATTCTGACCTTTCGGAGGCTTTGTCTCCAACTCCAAATCTATTGTTTTCCCCCAAGTACGGCATAGCCTGCAGTCACAATTCTCCTTATAAAAACCCTGGATTCCGAGACCTTCCTCGGAACGCTCCCGAGTTTCATCCCGCCTTGCTGCCGCTTTGCTTGGCGAGCCTCCCCTCAGCCCCACGTGCTGAGTTACATCGCACCCCAGCCTCGCCCTCTATTTTTCTGGGCTTCAGGACAGGTGAAGTATCACCCAAACCAGCAATCCCTCTAAAAATCCCTCTATACCACTCCAACCTTTATTTTCTTTAGTTATCTTGTATGAGTGTGTCGCATACACTGTTTTGCTGTGTATTTAATAAAACATCATTTATTATTTCAACTTCTGTGTGCTCCTTGACTCGACCCGACCCCGTAGCCATAGGGTTCCAGATCTCGCTACGTTACCCTGCCTCTCGTAACGCCAAGCAGTCCTCTGAGCTAATTTTCCCCAACTTTAGTTGAGCACATTTAGGTGGCCTTCCCGGGACCCCCAGTACACAGGGTAACAACAGCTATAATGCCAGTATGACTTTTCTATCATGTCACATCATCTCAATTTCCTTTGCATCTCAGCCGATAAAGTTAAAAGATGCTTAGTGCTATATATGTTTGAAAGACTTGTCTAACCCCAAAAACTATGTGTATATTTGTTAGAACATTTGGAAAAGGACTCTGCACAGGCAAACTCTGTATACTGGGGCTCCTCTTAATCAAGAATTCTACAAAATCTTCATATTGTGAATGTCTGAAAAAGGCTCATATTTTCTTTAAGCAAGTATACAGAAATGAAAGCTTAAAGGCACATGTGATTTAAGCATGACCCAAAGCTGGTGAAGAGATTTTATACTGTTCTTGTTGCTGTCATAGTTGTTGTCATCATCTTACTGTTTCCCTAATTTGAGACTTAAAGTGGCTTATAACAGTTAAATAGACATAGTTAAAAATTAACAGCATAGAAAAGTTAAAAAGCAGCTAAACAGTCTTAAAATTTGAACCCAATTATAACAAATTGCAACAAAAACAATAGCAATTGAAAGTTCAGTAAGTTATACAAGGCATGTTTCCCCTGAAAAATAAATTCTCAAGGTCCTCCAGTGCAGTGGCCTCTGCCTGTGATGATATCCCTCTAGACCACATAAATTGACACCAGAAGTTTCCCAAAAGCCCATTTAATTGTAATGGGGGATTTTAATGCCAGAATTGGGCCCAATAATAACACACTCTTTTCAGCTCAAAATTGGCATCTCAGTGAACTGGAGGACTATGTATTTGATTATAACAGACAATCTAAAGATGCAAAGATTGACTACACCGGCATATGCTTTGCCCAGATGGCAGGACATTTTGCCTTAAAAATAATCAATGGGGACCCACGATTTGAAACACATGAGGAATATACATATGTATCATCAACAGGCAGCAGTACAATTGACTATATCTTAATCTCTAAATCTAGCTACAAATTTATAACAAAATTTTCTGTACTAGATAGAACTGAAAGAGACCATCTTCCCCTTTCTTTCACTCTCAGATTTTCCACCAATATTCATTTAAAACCTCAATGCTAGCTGGATAGTTCAGTAGTAAAAGTCAGAAAGAAAAGACTGACGTGGACAGATAATATGTGCGATAACTGAAACCCCTGTCAGAGCTGCTGATGACGAGCAGCAGCTTTTGGTCCCTGTTGCTCAGGGTGGAGATGACAAGCAGCAGCTGTTGGTCCCTGTGGCTCTGGCTGGAGATGAGTCCTGCAGCTCAAGAGCTCCGCCTGCTGCCATGGACCAAGCAGGCACGGACGTTCCTCTGCCTGCTCCTTTAGGGCAACAGGGATCCAATTCTGAAGATGCTTTGGAGCCTGTGTCAATCAGCCCACAAACAAGGCGGAGACTCAAGAGAGCTGAGCAAAGGGAGGCTTCCTTGATTAAATTCAAGAAGCAGTGACTAGCCACACCTGTGTCTTGGGCTATATAACTGCCTGCCTGGAAGCTTTCCTTTGCTTATGGTAAACTTTCTATAAGTCCTCTCCTTTCCTGTTCTTGCTTCCAGCACCTGGCTCCTGATACCTTGGATTGATCTCTTGGCTCTAGACCCCTGGCTTTTGGAACTCTGACTATGGCTTTTGCTTGTTTCTCTGGCTTAGGTAAATGGACTTCCCTGGAGTAAGTGCTTCCTTGACTCCTCCTTGCAGGACTCTGCTAGCTCTCCCACTCCCTTCTCTGGGCTGTCTCACCGCCTGGGTCTCTGACCCTGGCAATATGAGTAGTAAGATTTCAAAAACACTAAATTCATCTGTATGCAATCAGTTGAAAAACTGTATTGTTGAATCACAAGAGGTACAATCTGCTTTGGAAAATTACTCATTGATCCTCATAGTGCTGGCTATGACCCTGGGGAGTATGGAAAATAGACCCAGAATTTCCAGACATAAAAGAGTAGGCTTGGACAAAGAATGCTTTGAGACCAAAAATGCTTTAAGGAATTTGTACCATCAATATAGGAAAGATAACTGTCAAGTCTTGCCTAAAATTTATTAGAACACACACACACACAAAAATATTATAAAAATTTGATGATAAAGAAAAATAGAGAAATTAGACAAAAGCAATGGTCAGCATTAATTGCTGCCTCCCTGCACAAAAACACCAGGCAGTTCTGGGCTATTGTTAGCAGGCATGCTAAGTAATCTGGAGGGATCACCACACTGCAATATGCCACGACATATATGGGAAGACTATTTCTCCACTCTATATAGAGATAGTGGGGAGCATGAGACAGTGACACTAGAAGTATCAAAATCTACTCTGTCAAGCCTACTAGATGCCTCAGAGTGGTCACCTGTGACCCAACATAAGGTAAAATCACTAATCACTGCACTTAGATCTGGCAAAGCTCCAGGCCCTGACCTAATCATGCCTGAATTGTTAAAAACTAACATTACTTGGTGGACACCTTTATTAGCAACCCTCTTTAGTCATGCCAATCAAACAGCTCAGTTACCAAATAGCTGGTCCCAAGCCATCATAATACCCGTATATTAAAAAGGGGATAGGATGGATCCAACAAATTACAGACCTATCAGCTTACTGTCAGTAGTAGGCAAAATGTAAGGCTACTATCTTAACAATAGACTAACAGAATGGATAGAGGCTGAAGGTGTTATTGGGAATGAGCAGGCAGGCTTTAGGAAGGGAAAAACACTTATTGATCACTGTATAGTTCTGAAACACTTGGTAGAGAACTACTCCAGTGCCCAGAATATTAATTTGCATGCCACCTTTATAGATTTAAAATTGGCTTTTGATTCAATCTCTAGAAATAGACTCTGGGCCAAACTTCTCACCTCTTCAATTAATAAAAGACTGCTTTGGTTAATCATGAACTTACATAGAAATACTATGATACAAGTAAGATCTGGTTTACAAGACAATCTTACTAAATCTATCCCTACTGAAAGAGGTGTTCGCCAGGGATGCATTTGTGCACCCACATTATTTAACTCATATCTGAATGATCTTGCATCACATCTTTCATCAGAAGCCTTCCACCCCACAAAACTGGCCTCGGTCAATATTCCCTTACTCTTATATGCAGATGATGCGGTCCTCCTTTCTTATACCAAAGTTGGATTGAGATGATTGTTAAGATCCTTTATGATCTACTGTGAGGAAAGCCAGCTAAACATTAACTATAGTAAATATAAAAGTATGATTTTTTTCTAAAAATCAAACTATAACAAACTGGGTAATAGAGGGCAAGAAAATTTAGCAAGTTAAATGTTTTAAGTACCTAGGCATTACCTTCCAAGCTTCTGGAGCTTGGAAACGACATCGGGCTGCAGCTACCCAGCCTGCAATTAATAGCAGCAAAGCTATAATCCATTTCTTCTATATTAAAGGAGGTCAATTTATACCGGCAGCATACATTTCAAGTATTTCAAGCTAAGGTTTTACCCCAATTGCTATTTGGCATACCACTATGGATTCTGGGTTTCTCTCCACTAGTAGAATGTGTTTTATCAACTTTCCTCAGGAATTTGTTTGGTGTACCAAATTGTGTTCCATCAGCAGCACTACGTGTGGAAGTGGGCTGCTCATCGTTATAGTGTACTGCCTGGAGATGGGCACTGGGGTATTGGTTGAGACTCCTTTTTGCAGGTCCAGGGTGTGGTTATATCAGCCTCATATAGAGAGATACATATAAAACAAAATTGTCCAAAACAGTTAATGAAAAATTTCAGAGACTAGGCCTCTCAGACAGCTTCCTTCTTACACTTAATTTGTCCACAGCAAAGTCAATTGTTGCACAGCGAATTAGGGATATTGATATTCAATACTCCTTATCTGCTACACATACTAACTGCACCCCTAGTAATCTAGGTTTGTTATTCAACCCAAATGTGGGTGCAAGCTATCTAGAAAATTTGACTATCCCAAAATATCACTGGGCATTTAGCAAAGCCAGATTTAATGTAATTCCATCTGCTATATTAGAGGGTCAATCCCAACAAATTGAATATAATGAACGTGTGTGTCCTTGTGGAGCAGGATTAGTAGAATCCCTATCACATGTCTTTTTCTCATGTAACTTCTATAAGGATGACAGGGCAAGGCTAATAACACCAATATTGAGTAAGTTCCTGGGAAGACCTCTGGATTGGTACCTGAGGTACCTGCTAAGAGATACCGAAAGAAAGGTAACAGAAGAAGTTGCGAAGTTCATTTATTCTGCTATCAAAACTCGTAAGGCTATATTACAATTGATGAGGCGATTGGAAGTAGATAAAGACTAACATGGATAATAGATTTTTTTTTTGAGAGGAGTAAAGTAAATGGAAGAGTGCACTGATCTTCCTCTGTTATTAAAATGATACAAATAATTTTAATACAATTAAATGTAATTATAATTTTAATACAACTTTTAATATATTTTAATAACTACATATTATTTGTATATACACCATATATAGTATATTTATTGTATTGTATGTATTGTATATGTATAATATTATATTGCATATTTTATGCTGTTTTAGGTATTGCTGTGTTTAACTTTTAATGTCTTATGGTCTGTTGACTGTAATAAAGGCATTGGACAACAGAAGTAATATATGAGAGCAAAGAAGAGAGCAAGGAAGGAAGTCTGTGACTCTAACGTTACCACTTTTCTTCTTCTGTATGACATCTAACATATTTGCCTGATGAAGAAACTTGCAAACCTTCAAAAGCTTGCTTATATATTTTGGACATTTATTGGGCCAAACATATCAATAAAGGTGTCTTGCGGCTTTTGTATTTTCTTGTATTCTGCTGTTGTATTCTGGCCCACACAGCTATCACTGGACACAAAAAGACATGTTCAGTCACTTCCAGGTCTGACAAAAAAAAGTTCCCTTTCTTCAACAAGGGTTCCAAAAACATAGCAAAATTTCCTCCATGCCAACCAGAAGGTGTGAGGGTTTTGTTGTGTTTTGTTTCTCAAGATCATAAAAGTTTCACTTAAAGGTCTGGAGAGAGCTATGTGCAGAACCCAGACCTTTGGAAGTTGCTTGGGCTTGTTTTAGGTTGACTGAAAGCCTAAATACGGTCAGGTTCAGATGCAGGCACATGTAATGGGGCTAACAGAATTATATCCATTTTTCTCCCCTTGACTGTGCCTTCAGGCCCTTGAGAATGCTGCACGGATGATCTAGGAAACATATTGAATGAGGCAAGCTGTGGATAAGGTGAGTTGTGGTGTGGCTCAGATTCAGCTGTGGTGTCGTTCTTTCTTTCACTTTTTGGTTAGGCTCAGTATTGAACCTTGAGTACATTCCAATAAACCAAGCCTAGGCACAGAGCTGCTTTACAAAAGATGCACACTGAGTTATGATGTACTCATGGAAGAGGAAACGCATTTGTTATAATGATGAAGCAGCAAGAGAAAGGAAGAGAAAAAGGAAGATGAGGAACAATCAAATCCCCTTTTTTCCCCTTCTCTGTCCATTCACTGTTTCTCCATGGTGCAGACTAGACATACTGTCACCACCACAAAAGTAGAGATGGATCATAGTTCCAATATTCCGTTTTCTTCCCCATGAAACTGCTGTTACTTTGACAGATAGCCTTAGGGCAACAGTCTTAAACCAACATTGCTGTAATATTACTTTGCTTATAATAAGACAGTTATGTTCAGACTAACCATCATGTGTTATGTAAATGCAAGAGTTTGAGGGTGATCTATTTTGAAGCATAATTAAATTATGTCGGTTTGGCTGTGTGGGAACTTTGGTTAGGAGACAGATACACTGCTGCTACAAATTAAACTGTGCCTTATGTATTGATAGGTAAAAGAAGGAAGGAAAGATATGAAGATGGAAGACAATAAATATATTGTACATAAGATTAATGCAAAGACACTTTGAAGACCCTAGACAGTACAGCAAGTTATGATATTAAAAAATGCACAAATCAACCAGCAGGGAGGAATATAAGTTATATGCAAAAAAGTGTTTAATGTCTCTACTAATAGGCCCAGATATACATAAATAAGAATGACTGTGATGGTTGAAGGATTAAGACACTGCAAGTTAAGACCACTGTAATTCCTTCTAGCACTTCTTCGCTGTTGTAATATGTTCCTAAAACAATGATGAAATGGATTGCAGATAATATTGCTATGAAAGTGACATATTACTCTTTGGATGGGAACTGGCAGAAATTGAGTTTTCTCCCTCAGAATTCCCCTTTAGAAAACCCATCCTGAAACATGGATATTGGGAAATTAAAGCAGACAACAGTTCTTGTTATATCATTTTGGCAACCTTAACAGACCACAGCTTTCTTGAATGCAAATGGATACAAAATACATACACATTCTGAAATCTGTTCCCTTCATTTAATAAAGACTTTTGTCCTTATACTTGAATGAGGGAGAGTGCAGTCACATTCATGTCCTGCTTCTAGGCTTCCCAGAGGCACCTGGTTGGCCACTGTGGGAACAGAGTGCTAAATTAGAGAGGCCTTTGGTCTGATGCAACAAAACTCTTCATATGTTTTTCTCTGCTTTGTTCATAACATTTGAATTAGATTGATCATTAGCTGGCATTACCCTGTGTACTGGGGGTCCCGGGAGGGACACCTAAATGTGCTCAACTAAAGTTGGGGAAAATTAGCTCAGAGGACTGCTTGGTGTTACGAGAGGCAGGGTAACGTAGCGAGATCTGGAACCCTATGGCTACGGGGTCGGGTCGAGTCAAGGAGCACACAGAAGTTGAAATAATAAATGATGTTTTATTAAATACACAGCAAAACAGTGTATGCGACACACTCATACAAGATAACTAAAGAAAATAAAGGTTGGAGTGGTATAGAGGGATTTTTAGAGGGATTGCTGGTTTGGGTGATACTTCACCTGTCCTGAAGCCCAGAAAAATAGAGGGCGAGGCTGGGGTGCGATGTAACTCAGCACGTGGGGCTGAGGGGAGGCTCGCCAAGCAAAGCGGCAGCAAGGCGGGATGAAACTCGGGAGCGTTCCGAGGAAGGTCTCGGAATCCAGGGTTTTTATAAGGAGAATTGTGACTGCAGGCTATGCCGTACTTGGGGGAAAACAATAGATTTGGAGTTGGAGACAAAGCCTCCGAAAGGTCAGAATCTGAATGATTGAGTTATCGTAGCGGTTCTCAGTAGAGTAGCCAGTATGCAAACGCAGAGTACTTGGGTATTGTATAGTTAACCCATCAAGCTGCCAGCGCGGGGCAGAGGCTCTTTTGTAAGTAGCGTGCATACCTAATTGGAGTACTTGCCTGGAGGTCTCCTAAAGCAGTGAGTCAGCTATTTCTGGCCTGCCTGTATTGTAGTTTGAATATTACGGCTATTAATGGCTGAGCTTGTTTACGTGCCTGTCCGGTGGCCTCGCAAGCACGTGGAGAGGAATAGAGAAGTGAAGCCGAATTGTGATATCAAGAGGATACCTTTTAATGTCCCCAAAGCTCGGACTAGCCAGGGCAGAAACAATCCCCGCCCCTCCGAAAATGGGCGATGTTGGGGACAATATCAGACATTTTCCAATCAAAAATCAAAAATCGATTTAGAGCCGAATAGGGGCTTACAGGTTGGTAGCCGTATCACTCCTCAGGAAAGGGAATTTCGGGAAGAGCAAAAGGATTACTATCTTACAAAAACATTCCTAACTAAAACCTAAACCTAAACACACACACACCAATGTCAATAATGCAATACTAAACAATTAAACAATAACCAATGTCCAATGTCCCGTCAATAGGGAACTGTCGAAGAATGAGCAAATGGTAGTAAAACAGCAAATGCAATTAATGAAATAATCAATGAAATACGGTAAATCCAATGCATGGGTCTGGCAATGGAGGCAATCCAATGAGCGATCAGTTCAATGTGGAATGAAAGTTTGTAGTCCGGGGGAGGTGAGGTGCAAACAAAAAGTCTTGGCACCCCCCCCCCCTTGCAACAGGAAAAGTCTTTTAGCTGGAGCGGGCGAGCAAAGCATAAGTCCATCCAGGCAACGGAGCAGAAACAACAACAAAATGTCCAAGTCGGTGCAGCTTGGCTCGCTGCAAGTTCAGGAGCAAAGAGTCTTTGCAGAATTTGGAGCCTGGAATAGTCCATAGGTTTCCTCGGGTCAGCAAACGGTAGTAGGAATGGAAAAAAGTTCGTGGCACACGGAAGGCTGCATGGTCACCTTCCCTCACGGTCACGGGTGTCGTGGAAGAACCAGGAATCCCCAAGCCTCGGCCATCAGATGGAGCGGCAACTTTCTTCGTCACCCCCCCCCCCACGGTACTCGGGGGCGATGGTACGACCTCAGGATCTTCCCAGTCTTCTGGATTAATTGACCTATTAGACTTTTAACAGAAGAACTGACACGGTTATTATCCAATGCATACCATGAATGCAAGTGGCCGGCTCAAAGCCTACTGGGAATTCGGATTATTGGAAGATGGAGCAACTGGGGGCAACTGGTGGACAAAGGCTGGGGCCAGATCTTAAAGCCATACCAGGAGAGGCGATGTTAAAGCCACTGCAGATCATGGTCACCCTAGGCTGGTGACACATCTGCCAGAGCTTGGGGAGTCAACTGCCCAACTGTAGTTCACTCTGAGTATGACCGGGCCTGCAGCAAATATCACGATGTGATATGAGAAGAGTACCTGCCGCCTGCTCAGGCTGAACTAGGTTAGGCTCTGACCCCTCCCTTTTTTTTTTTTTTTTGCTCTGCCTGACGGCAGGGCTCCCAAACTGGTGAAAAAGACAGAATAAACCAAATCAGAGACAAGCGAGTGTACACTTGCTCGTTGCCAGAGCGGACGCTGACTCTCTCGGTGATTGGTCCAGCTGGATGGACGCACGCATGCAAATGTCCTACTAACATATGCAAATTAGACACAATGCAGCAGGGCCGGGCGTCAGGCCAATTGTGTGTGTCTCCGGCCCTTATGGGGCGTCGGAGAATGGTTCTAAATTGGTGAAATCAAAACTGAATGGAGTAACAAGCAAAATAGCAGTACCAATTGTTCTCACCCTAACAATCCAAGCACATGAAAGAAGAGGGGAGGAGGTCCTCGATGTGATGAGGGGCATGCCTGGGCAGTAGACTGGGAGTCCAGAGTCAGATCTGGTTCTCCTGAGAGGGTCGTGAGGCCCCCTTCGTCTTGCCCTAACCTCACCAGGATGCCCTTGCACAAGGCAATCCCTCTGAGTGAGAGAATGCCGGCGTTCGGAGTGAGAGACGGTCGGTACTCTGGTCTGACTCATTTCCCTTCCTCAGGGTATCAGGGCTGACTCTGTAGGCCCGATCTACCTCAGAGGACAAGAGGATCTTGGGACAGCCACCCCAAGAATCCGTCTCCTCCAAAAACAAAAACCCTTCTCCCTTAAAGAGGTCAAAAGACAGACTTAAACCTACTAACTGTGGTCTGCAACAAACAACTATTTACAAATGGGGGAACCTCTTCCCTTAATAAAAACGGATGGCTTGTAACATGAGGATCTGTTTCTTAATCCAAAATACCAAACCAACAAGGCTGACTACCAAAATGATCTGAAACACCACCAAGACGACCAAAGGGTGGAGAGCGAAATGTGCTATAGCCTGGCCCGTGGAGGACCAACTAAAGACATCCCACCAGGATTGTGTAGCGTCGGATTTCAATTCCTTGGAAGTGCTTACTATTACTTGAGCAGAGTGATTAACAGTCAGGGCAATCTGGCGGAGGGAGTGTGAGACCTCCTTTACTCATTGAGACAAACGCTTGAGGTTCCTGAGGCATACAGACGCGGGGATCTCATTTTCAAGGTGGAACCCGACTAACTCGGATTCTGTAGGTGCATAAACACATAATCTCGTATCTCCCGCTGGAGATAGAAGTTCTGGCCAAAACAGTCTTGGACCATCTGTGAACAAAAACGGGGGTTCCCAGCAGTGCGGTTTACCCTTACAGTCGCGCCACTAGGCAATACTATCAAATTGGTACAAGGAGTCCTTAAACTCATGGTTAATCTGGGCCATGACTGTGGTATTTAGCGGTATTACCAAATATTCGGAGGTATCGCTAAGGCTGAAACCATTCAGGTTGTGAAAACACTGGATCCAATGGCGGTTGAATAGGCAGCCAGCTAAATCAAAAGAGTGTGTACCATGGACCAATGGTACATCCATGGGGGCAGCAAAGTAGCATTGGCTATGAGGTGGAGTCCTAAATGGGATACTGGATGTAGAATTACTGGATCCAGAATCCGTTCATGGGCAACATCCACCCTGAGAGTTAGGCTATTCCACGTGGGGTGCCGTATTTATGCCAAAGTGGCAGGGTGTTGCAGCGATTCTGGGTATCGCTCCCAGGGTAGGCTCAGGATCTCGGGACGCATTAACCCCATGAGGGTGGCCTGGGTCACCTGAGCGGCAAAGGTGATCACGGTGCTCTGCAGTTGCATGCACTGTATCGCTGCTGACAAATCATGGGTCGTGATCTGTAGAACATGGCCAAGGTCGGATATTATATCTCGCTCGACGCCAACCCACTGTGGGAGCAATTGACTAATTAGATCTACTCCTCTCGCTACATTGGTTAGGCCAGCAGTGGAGGATATTCCAATGTCTCTAGTTTTGGTGCCAATTACGCCTAATTTGTTTGCTAGGATCTCATTATCTATAGCGTTGATGAACGCGCCGCCAGTTCCAATTCCACCTAAAGCGGTTCCTAAGACACTTCGCTTAGGGCGAGTGTGTGGGTGGGAGAAAGACAGCCATCGTTTCTCCCAGTGTTCCCACTGTGTCCATGCAAGTTTTAGGTACGGTTGGCAAGTTGGAATTACTCTGGAGATGTTGACAACCGTGAAATTTAGTATCATTTTAGTTATTATGGGTTGGACGTTCGAGTAAGCGACCATTTCTATATCTTTGCGAACTACGGAACTACCTACATACATAGCCGGGTGATGTTCTGGAGGAGGAGGGGTGTGGATATCGAAATCGGGACACCACATCTTCACGCAGGAGAACTTACAACCTGTCAGGGTCAGGGTGACATTCTGGCAGTGAAACATATAGGTTTTCCATACCCATATAGGGCGGCAGTCTTCAAAAGTGAAGCTGAGCACTAGTAGGGATGCATAGCTGTGGTCGCCCCGGACTAGCCTGGCTGTCATGGGAGCGGCTGCTGTGGCCATGCTGGGGTTGAGTTTAACCTCTTCTCCGGCAACGGCCATCCTTAACACTGCACTCAGTTTATTTCTAGAATGTATATGGAAATTTGTGGATAGTTCGAAGGGGTACCTTTTCTTGAACCAGGGGAGCAGCTGCGTCCCCGTCAACAAGACTTCTATTTCTGGATAGGGATTCCAATAACACACTGCCTGTACATTGAACTGCCAATCTGTATAAACTTGGATGGATTCGGGCGAGGTTCCAAGGGCGTATCTCATCACGACAAACAAAACTGCAATCCTCAAGAGCGATCCCATTCCGTCTCCCTGTAGGGAACACAGAGATGGGGGCTCCGTTACTACAAAGCTATGGTCCTAAAGGGGCTATTTACAAGGGAAGAGGGAAGGAGAGGGGAGCTGGAGCAACCACCTCTTCATGGGGGTTGCCATCCTACGAAGGGAAGCAAAGCCCGTCCGTCACGCTGTCGTGCTAACAAAAGGGTGTCCCCATCTGGGGGTTTCCCTTTCCAATCCTTCTCTTGGGTCTCCGGAACTACCGGCAAGAGCAGCAACGCCTGTTCCTGGTTTGGGACCCACACTCTCAATTCGGTATGCGGGCTGGTCTTGGACCCACGTGCCTCCGGGGAACTTTTCTCTCCAGTCACAACGGTAATTGAAATGGAGCTGTAGCTAGCCGTGGCCCCTTTTATAATTACTAGCGTCACAATTTAAATGGTGCCATGGCCCTTGAGGACAAGGCGGCACCAGAGCATCTGCACAGAAGGTGAGGTGGTAGCCAAGTTCACCTCCGAGTGAGAACATACATGTCGCTTGCCTGTTACCGGGATAGGGGCAGGAGCTTTAATGGCGGCACAATGGTGCTTGGCTGAAATCTCTACTGGTCCCTGATCTAGCTGCCATAGCAACCCGTTTGCGTAATCAACTGTGAGCCTGTTTCCCCGGAGAAACCCGATGCCTAAAAAGCCGTCGTCTTCTCCCCGGTTCTCGCACGCCCACACCTGAAAACGAAACGTCTCTATAGACATTGGGATGCCTGTCCATGTCCTAGCTTGGTGACCCCCCCCCCCGCCATATCCAGAAAGCTGGACATGCTGGGGCGTGGGTTCACTGTACCTCACAAGTTTGGGGTGCAGCACGTTTACTGCTGCACCAGAGTCTACAAGAAGGGTGGCAGGAGTCTTATCCCTCTCGGTCCCTATGCCTGCCTTCACCCAGAACCTTCCCCACCTGTCTGGCTTCAACCTAGCCACAACATTGCGGGGAAGCTTCCTGGCCCAAGGGCACCCCTATGCTTGCAGGTCCAGGTTAGGGTAGTATCCAGCCGGAGTTGGGCCGTCAGTCACGGCCTGGACCGGCTGTTTACTTCCCGCCTGAAGCTGCTTCTCCAGAGCTTCCAAAAGCTCCGATGTTGGCCGCTTGTCGAACTGGCTCATGTCCAGTCCGACCCTTCTGAGCCTCAGATCCTTACTCTGTCCAAGGAGTACGTCTGGGACGTGGGATCGTACCCACCAGACGTTTCTCGAGGACAGCCTGAGTCAGAGAGCTGTTTGGGGGCAGTGGACTGCTGTGGGGGACTTCCTGCCTTGCCGGGCTGGCTGTGGAAATCTCTTCCCTGCCACTGCCTATTGTCCTCTCTGGGAGCTGGGCGCGGATTCCAGTTCCCCTTGGGAACTGGATTTGGCGCCGTTTTCCTGTGTTGGGAATGGGGCCCATAATTCGAGTAAGTGACCTCAGATATGGGTTCCCAATTCCCGGGTTCCTTCCTATGTGTCTTAGTGGGAGGTTTTAGGGATCCTGCCTCACAGAGCAAGTCGGAGACCCGTCGGAGGTTGTTCCCAAACTCTTCCCAGTGGGTGGTGGCTGGATCTGCCAAGCCTAAAGCCATCTTGGTCTCGTGATTAAGACCTCCGTACAAGAGCGTCTTAAATTCAAGGCTGTTAAAGTCGTATCCACGGGCCGTCAAAGGGACCTTCTCGGCCAGAATGGCAAGGAGCTGTTTCCGTGCCACGTAAGCCTCAGGGTTCTCACGAGGACCCTGTTGCTCCATGACATAGAGCACACCTGCACTCTGTCCAGGCCACAAAATCCTCACTATCTCTCTCATCCAGTCATGGGCCTCGAGCCTAACCAAGCCTCGAGCCGCCATGGCTGACTCAAGAGTAGGGAGCTCGGAAGGGGTATGCAAAGCAGGGCCAGTTGGGTCAGGTCCTGACCATTGGCTGTCGGGTGAGAATGTATCACCATGTTGAGCCACATGATGCCAGTGGACCTATTTAAAGGACCCAATTGGTCTGCAATAGCTTTGGCCTCAGTAGCACACCAGGGGACCCTAGTCTTGGTGACCTGCATCTCCTGCGTCTCTTGCCTATCAGAACTGCCTTCTCCAAGGGGGGTGGTCCGTCTTGTCATGGGTCGTGTCTCTACCAGGTGGACTGGGACCTTAGGCTCACTCCAGTCGGGATTGTGGGGAGCGGTTGCCTGAGCATCCTCTGGCAGTGCCTCCCCTGAAAAGTTCTCCGCAAACGTTGGGAGCAGCTCCGGGCACACAGCCGAAATTAAGGCTTTGCGCGTTTGGAGCTGGCTCTCCAGCGCAGCAATCTGTTTCTGGCAAGCTACATGGCTAACAGCCGCCTGCTGCTGTCTTACTTGCCCCACCATGAACTTGGCCGCAGACCGGGCATGATCCAGCTCAGCCTCTAAGGCGTGGGCTTTTCTACTCCCACGTTTGTGCCACTACCGTGATGTTGTTAAGCTTCTGTGGTGACGCCTGTGCTACAGACGCAAAAATTACTTTGTCCGCATGCAGCGTCTCAACCTCGGCCTGAAGCCGGGCATTCTCCTTCTCTACACTCGCTAAATTCTCTCTGGTCTCTACCAGGGCACTACTAGCATCTCTGGCCGTAAGCCAAAGTCCCCAAGAGCCCACAGCGGCCTTAGACGGCCCGAATGGGTTCTTTGATTTCCGTGCCAGGGCATACACTTCCAGGAGTGTGGTAAAGGGATCAGCTGTCTGGAAGATGGTGTCCTTCTGGGGCATTTCCCCTTACTCAACCCCCATCTCTCTAGTTTACCTCTGACCTCTTCCTCCAACATCAGGTCCTTGACGGTGACCTTACTACTCTCCGCCATTTTCCCACACAAACCACAACTGTCTCTAACACAAACTACAAGCTGCAGCCTACAAACTACAAACGGGACCAGGAACTGGAGTGATGGGAAGGATCACCTAGACCCCTGGGGGACTGAAGGGAAACGAACTCTGCAGAACTTCTCTAGGAAAGAGGGACGGGAACCTACCTCCAGCCTGCCCAAACAAATTCACTTTGGTACTCCCAAGCCCGGTTTTCCACTTCGACAGCACTGGGGACCAAAGGACGATTAAACGGTTCAGGGACAGGGGGATCACCTAGACCCAGGGAACCCTCAGGAGTACTCCGCCTGCCTGAAGGGGGGAAACGAACACTAAGGAACTTACTACGCCGCCTGGCCAAGCAGCGGGGAAAAGGGGCAAGGAAACAAAACCCTAACTGGTTTTCCGGGTGAGGGGCGCCTACCTCGGGCAAAATCTCTAAACCCTAGGCTAGGTCAGGACTCACCACCCACACCTAGTCGGCTAGCCACTCGGGACGCCCTCGAAATCACACAGCGGGACGCACCCGAGCTTTTCACAACTACTAGTGGGATGCGCCCGCACTCTCAAAGCTACCCAACAACAACAACCGACGGGATGCACCCGCACTCTAACTCCTAACAAGGACGGGACGCACCCGTATACAACTCTAAGGGGGGGGGGATTTCTTCCCTAAGTACTGTTTTGCCTTGCTGCTATGGTGTTGGATGAGTTTAGACTGTTCCTACCACGCCAACACTCTAACACTTCGGATCCCAGCCCACGATAGACCCCAAGTCAGGGATGCGATTCCCAGGACAGCTTGTGCACACCCCTTGCTATCGGACGATGGTCCACCGCCTCGTGCTAGTGACCATGCCGGGGCGGCTGACATACAGAAACCAAGCAAGAAAGGGGAACAGATTTCCACCCAGATAGAATAGCTCTAGAGCTCAAACGCACAGACTCCACACACGCGTGTTCCTGCCTGACTGCACTCTAACGACTTGACCGACCGTCACCTAAGTCAGTACCAGCCTGATTTGAGGAGGTTCGCGACTCCTTCTCAAATTAGGGGTACCGGGGCTGCCCGCGTTCTCCACCACTCTGTTACCCTGTGTACTGGGGGTCCCGGAAGGGACACCTAAATGTGCTCAACTAAAGTTGGGGAAAATTAGCTCAGAGCACTGCTTAGCGTTACGAGAGGCAGGGTAACGTAGCGAGATCTCGAACCCTATGGCTACGGGGTCGGGTCGAGTCAAGGAGCACACAGAAGTTGAAATAATAAATGACGTTTTATTAAATACACAGCAAAGCAGTGTATGTGACACACTCACACAAGATAACTACAGAAAATAAAGGTTGGAGTGGTATAGAGGGATTTTTAGAGGGATTGCTGGTTTGGGTGATACTTCACCTGTCCTGAAGCCCAGAAAAATAGAGAGCGAGGCTGGGGTGCGATGTAACTCAGCACGTGGGGCTGAGGGGAGGCTCGCCAAGCAAAGCGGCAGCAAGGCGGGATGAAACTCGGGAGCGTTCCGAGGAAGGTCTCGGAATCAAGGGTTTTTATAAGGAGAATTGTGACTGCAGGCTGTGCCGTACTTGGGGGAAAACAATAGATTTGGAGTTGGAGACAAAGCCTCCGAAAGGTCAGAATCTGAATGATTGAGTTATCGTAGCGGTTCTCAGTAGAGTAGCCAGTATGCAAACGCAGAGTATTTGGGTATTATATAGGTTACCCATCAAGCTGCCAGCGCGGGGCAGAGGCTCTTTTGTAAGTAGCGTGCATACCTAATTGGAGTACTTGCCTGGAGGTCTCCTAAAGCAGTGAGTCAGCTATTTCTGGCCTGCCTGTATTGTAGTTTGAATATTATGGCTATTAACGGCCGAGCTTGTTTACGTGCTTGTCCGGTGGCCTCGCAAGCACGTGGAGAGGAATAGAGAAGTGAAGCCGAATTGTGATATCAAGAAAATATCTTTAATATCCCCAAAGCTCGGACTAACCAGGGCAGTAACACTGTGATGTCTCAATCATACATGTGAAGTTATCAAGTGGTGCAAAATTCGTTAAGACACCAAGCACTTGTGAATCTGGTTGCAACCTGACTTTGGAGAAGCTAGCTAGTACAATGACTGAAATGTAACTTATCTTCACATTTCCACCACCACTCTTGTATCTGTACTGTCATGGTTTACATTTCACAGTTTTCTGCAAGTATAAAGTCTTGAATGAATCCATGGCTTGTTTGAACAAAAGTTTCAGATCATTTTCACCTTTGTTTACAACTTTCATGGTTGGTCCCTAATGTATATTAACTACATCTGTAAACATAGAGTGATTGGAAAAAACTTCATGTGAACCATAGCTAGTTCAGACACCTCTCCATTCAATACTTTGTGATTACAACATAATGTGAATACACATTTTCTGTTCTACAGAAAGGAAACTTATCTGGAAAAGAGTGTTAGACTGTTGCTTGTGAGATTACAAAGAATGGATACAAGAGTGTAGATGGGCAACAAATATTTCCAATACTACATAACTTGGCATTCCAGTGGTTTAAGACATCTCTGATGTGGACAATCTGTACTGCGGACAATTTTGTCAATTGATTGTTAACCTAATTACTAGAGGAGTCATGTGAAATTGCTCAGAGTAGGAAGGGAACAACGTTGAACACTTCTGCATAAGAATCTGGATGGAAGATATTTTGTATATATAGCACTCTGCCTTCCTATTTCTACTTGCACATATGCACTAGTATGCCAGAGTGTCTCCTCCAGCGGGGGGGAAATTATTAAGTGAACTGCCATGTGACAGCAGCACAGCAGCTGTTTGGATGGGATAAGCCAACCTCCCCCTTTCTTCCTTTCTGCTTGCTTCTTTCAAATGCAAAAGTATGCACACTTAGCAATATGTTAAACATTTCCATTTGGAACATTGTTAACTCAACTAGAAGATCTGTCATTCTGGACAGGAAAGGTAAGACAGCATGCTCTTTCACTTTTGAATATAGCAAGTGTTAGGGAAGGGAGGGAGAGGCTGGGCAAGCAGTGAAGGAATTGGCAGATGTTGGGCATCCTCAAGAGGTACAATCAAATATCATTCCCCAGCTTCATTTTTGAACAGAATTACTTCAGAGGTTCTAATTGGTTTAGAGGAGCAAACAACCTTTTATTCAAACTGTTTTTATTATCATTTTCCATCAAGTTGACTTTGACGTATGAAATTCCTATGAATGAAAGATCTTCGATTTCCCAGTCGTCAACTACCCCACTTAGGTCTTGTAAGCTCAGGACCATGACTTTCTCAGCTTAGTATGCTAATTACCCTACCCTACTGATTATTGCCAGCAGTCTAAAGCTGCATCATCCTTTGTGGAGTTAGAAATGGGAAAATCTGGTCCAACTATGCTAATGTTCAAAAATGGAAGTGAAGTACTTTGCTCTTAGACACAGGCATGCCTACAGAACAAGTTCCCTAGCAGAAACTATTAGTCACTCTTGTAGGGTGATCAAGCAGAAGAGGTGGTCCAATTCATAACTTTAAGTGCCAAGAGACATCAGGGAATACACAGAAAACTGTACGCAGCACAATATAAGTTGCTTTCTTGATACAACTTGCTTCTGATTTCAGCAACCTATGCTAATCTCATGGGAACTTATCTAATCAGTACCCAGGAAATTGCATGTTGTTGAGTGAGGTCTCCCCTGGTGCCAGGCCACCTCCATGCCCTTTGTCCTTCTCATATATGAGAGGGAATTCTCTCTCCTAATTCACCATACCATGATAGTGGCCCCACTGTCCCCATTAACAAACAGCTTCAGGGCCAGCACTGAGTACAGAGCTGTCAATGCTGACGTTTGAGAAAAGAAAAGAAAAACATTTTTCTTTATGTTTAAAATGTGTTCTTACCATAGTTACCATAGTTGTGCAAAACCATATATTGTTTGAAGACTAACGGAAAGAACAATAGGTCAGAACAAACTACTATCTCTCCAATGCATGTTGTGTTCTCAGAGTAGAAATGTAGAAGTAGTCACAAAACTCTTTAAAAAAATGATCATAGATAACAGGGCAATAGAAAGCAAAATGGTAATCCTATTGATGCATATCTACCCAGAAGCAAGCCTTGTTGAATTGAGAGGAATTAAGATTTTAAAATGCTAAGTACCCTGCAGTCCCAATCTTGGTTTCAAGGTTGCCCCATTCCACCCCAGAGAGAGGAATAGGGGAGAAATAGAAATTGAGAGAAGCAGGAATAAAAATGACCATAGTCACAGAAAGCGGGAATGGAAGTACAAAGAGGATGAGAGAAAGGAAGTGTGAATTGTGGACAGGAGAAGAAGCAGCAAGTATGAGAGGGAGGGAGAAAAATGTTTAGCCAGGAATTGAGGAAGTAAAGAAAGGGTGAAAAGAGACATTGTTGGGCCAAGAACTGAAAAGGGAAAAGGGTGATGAGAAACCAAAAAGAAGAATTAGGGAATGAGGAAAAAGAAAAGTACAGAGATAGAGGACAGAGAGAAACAGGAGAGAAGAGGGAGGGAGAAAATAGACATATACCCAGGAGGATGGGAGGAGGAAAAAGAGGATGAGAAAAAAAGAGGGACTGGGGAATGAGGGAGAAAGTAGGTGTAGGTAGATGTCAGGGAGGTGATTAAAAAGAGGAGGGATGGAGAGAAGAGGAATAAACCATTTAGGATTTTTGAGAAGTGAGGAAGAAGGAAAAAGAGAATGCAAGAGAGACAGACAGGAAGATAAGCTAACTCAAGAATTAAAAGAAAAAGAAATCGAGTACCTAAGCAGAACTGAAGAAACACATTCATACAAGACATTTTGCTAATGATGGGGCAACCTACGTGCACCTCACACCAACAAAGCAAAGTATTTGTTGCATAAACTGTTTATGGCCAGCTGAGGAAGGTGGGAACAGAACTGGAAGAATAAACAAAATAGTAAAAGACACAAAACCATAAACCTGCAGCACCATGTTCTACAATGTGATTCCTGAGACAGTGAATGCAGAAAAAGTTCAGTATCTCCCTACACTAACTGCTGCCTCCCACTGAACACTGGTGCTGGTTGCATGTTGAAATACCCCTCAGAGAATCTACAACAACCGCTCCAAAGTAGCCTGTAGAAGTAGGCACCAATAGAAATTCTTCTTTACAAGGCAGCACTCTTCTGGAGATCCTTCCTTTGGTCTTGAAATCCAGAGGACAGCAGCAGGCCCTGGGACTTACCTGAGCCCCTTAAGTATATCTTTGCTGACTTATTACACCACTGTCAATATACGCAAATGATAATGAATTAGACCGACCAATGGTTTGATTAAGTGGAAGGCAGTTTCCGGTGTTTCTATGACAGTGCAGTCTTTAAGTGATAAGAATACATGAGACCCATCCTACACAGGAAGGTGAGTCATAAAACTCCCAATACAAATCTATCAAATCTATCTAGAATTTTTGAGATAACATCTGAGGAGGTCTTGAAATATATAAAATATGCTATAACCCTTTGAGGTTTTGATCAACCCTGGTCCACACTAAATTAGGTTGAAGCACACACTGAAGTAAAAGGAATCTGATGAGAACATATAATGGATGCAGTGGTAGGAATGATTGTACATAGATGGCCCATTGATGAAATAAAAGAAAGAGAAGTGAAAACAGTATGCTGATGTTCCTCTGCCAATATGAAGAGCATCTGATGCATATCTAGTCTCCAGGATATACAGCACACACCTTACCATCCTAAGTCACTAGATCTCCGGGGTGGACAGCCAGCTCTACTCCCTCCACAAATGACTCCACAAGTGCATATTATACCTCACCAGAACTTGCTTTCCAGAATTTATACTGAAGCTAACAGGTTGGAGGGAAATACATCTCCCTCTCTTTAAATTTTGCGACTGGGAGAAAGGAAGGTTTCTGTTGAGGAGGGGAGTATTCTGATCAATGAGGAGTCTGACACAGCCCCAGAACAGCTCCAAATATATTTAGCTGGTTCTGTTGCAGCCTTGCACCACTTATCTTGGGAAACCCAAGCAGAGATAAAGGAACATGCTAAACTGAGATACATAGGTCTCGAAGAAACCCAGAATGCATAAATATAGTTATGGATCATAACAGTGGCAGAGGACAAATTAAAACCCCAACAGCTATACTGTTCACCAGTGATAGAATCATGGAATCATAGACTTGGAAGAGACCACAGGGGCCATCCAGTCCAACTCCCTGCTATGCAGGAACACCCATCAAAGCACTCCCAACACCCAGCCTCTGCTTAAAAACCTCCAAAAAAGGAGACTCCCCCACACTCCAAGGCAGCATATTCCACTGCCAGACAGCTCTGACCGTTACTGAGGTTCAGGTGGAATTTCCTTTCCTGCAGCTTGAATCCATTGCTCCTTGTCCTAGTCTCTGGGGCAGCAGAAAATAAGCCTGCTCCCTCCTCAACATGACATTTAAACATGGCTATCATATCCCCCCTTAATCTTCTCTTCTACAGACTAAACATACCCAGCTCCCTAAGCCGTTCCTCATAGGGCATGCCTTCCAGACCCTTCACCATTTTGGTTGACCTCCTCTGGACATGCTCTAGCTTGTTGATATCCTTCTTGAATTGAGGTGCCCAGAACTGGACACAGTATTCCAAATGAGGCCTAACCAATGCAGAATAGAGTGGTACCATTACCTCCCTTGATCTAGACACCATACTCCTATTGATGCAACCAAGAATCGCTTTGGCTTTCTTGGCTGCCACATCACACTGCTGACTCATGTTCAGTCTGTGATCTATCAAGACTCCTAGATCCCTTTCACACGTACCGCTATCCATCCACATGTCCCCCATCCTATATTCGTGCATTCCATTTTTTATGCCTAAGTGTAGGACCTTACATTTTTCTCTGTTGAAATTCATTTTGTTAGCTCTGGCCCAGCTCTCCAATCTGTCAAGGTCATTTTGAATTTTGAGCCTGTCCTCTGGCATATTAGCAACTCCTCCAAATTTGGTGTCATCTGCAAATTTCCTCAGCATGCTCTCTATTCCTTCATCCAAGTCATTGATGAAGATGTTGAATAGCACTGGGCCCAGGACAGAACCCTGTGGCATCCCACTAATCACTTCTCTCCAGAGTGAAAAGCAGCCTTTGGTGAGTACCCTTTGGGATCAGTTGGTTAACCAATTACAAATCCACCTAACAGTGGCCCTGCCCAGCCCGCATTTTACTAGCTTCTTTGCAAGAATGTCATGTGGACCTTGCCAAAAGCCTTACTAAAATCAAGATATGCTACATCTACAGCATTCCCTTCATCTATCAAGCTTGTAACCCTATTGTAAAAAGAGATAAGATTAGTCTGGTATGACTCATCTTATCTTTTTTTTTACGATAGGGTTACAAATTTTGAGTATGTGATGCTGTTCACATTGTTCCTAACAACATCTGTCAGGAAGTTGCATGCAAAACCAAACCAAAACAAAAAAAACTTTCAAATCCTGACTGTAAAAAGGAAATTCACAGCCAGAATCATGTAAGTCTTAAAGAAAACTGAACTTTTAGTTAGGTATGCCCTAGCAGTACACTTTGTAATTGGCTTTCAGTTGTGTTGTCTTCAAAAGAGTAATACAGATAATCTGCTTTACCTAGTATATTGTTGCTCTTAGAAGAAGTTACATATGGAACCATCAGTTAAAACTGAAGAAGGTTGTAATCCTATGCACAGTTATCTCATTAGGAATTACTTATGAGTAGACAGGCACAGGGTTGTACTGTAAATGTATGCTTTATAGTTGTTTGCTTTCAAGTCATTTCGAACTTATTCCAACTTATTGTGAACCTAAGGAAAATCCATAACAGGGTTTTCTGTGGCTGAATGTGTGTGATGCACCCAAGGTCACCCACTGGCAGATTGAACCCTGGTCTCTTGGGTCATAGTCCAATACTCAAACCACTACACTATGCTGGCTGTCTAAATGTATGTTAACTTCACCACATGTAAAATATCCCTCCAATTCAGACCTCAGTCTCTTTCTAACACTCCTACATTTTTTAATGTTTGTTTCAGCTGCTTTTTTATTAAAAAGGAAAAAAAAAAGGACATGGAAAGGAGCTGAAATGTGGGGGACGTTATTTAAAACTCTACAGGTGACAATGGTGTAGAATGCTTGCAGCGGTATATCAAATTCTATTTCAAGAAAAGTAAGTGGAGAAGTAAATATCCTTGCTTGGTGCACAAAGGTTAAAAGAAATTGCAACAATAACTTTGCTGAGGTCATGTCGTTAACACTCTCTTCAAGTGTGTTGGAACTTGTTTCTAATGGCAACTCCTATTATTAACCCAAAGTTTTAAACATTTCATTTGTTTTGTTCAAAAATAGAACACTTGAACCTTGAGGGAAGCTCTCCAACCCAGACAAACAGGGAGATATAACACCAGAATTAGCAACGCTAAACAGTTCATTAAAATTGAATGTTTTTTGAGAAACCTTTGTTTAAGATTGAAATTATAACTCACTAGAATATATAAAAATAGCAATTTTGAAAGATGCTGTAGAAGGGCATAGTGAAAACATTAGCAACATGAGGTGGTAGAATCCTAGAAATATCCAATGAGTCTTATGAATTCATATTGTCAGTGAAAGATACTACATTTGAATGGCTCCACAAATAAAATGATGGGAAGGGAAGCAGGGATCTACAGGGCTTGTCCCGTTATAAATGTACTGTCACAAAGATAGGAATATGGTATTACCCAGCTGGTTAAATTTTATCCAGATTTTAGGAATGCCAGCAGGTACCTGTCTGGATCATTAGCTGGCCTTGATTTCAAACTTTCATGTATGTTTATTCATTTGCAACAATAATAGTTTCCAGCCCCTGTAGAGGTGGAATTATGGAGGAAAATGTGCAGTCACCCCTTCAAAGATCGTGCTGAAAATAGTGTAGTCATTGGACTGAATGAAATGGGAGACTAAAACAATGTAATGATTTGAATTGGATATTGGACACTGTTTTAGTTGAATGAGTACATTATTTTTCATGACTTATTGATATAGAAATATTATGCATTTTTGCTGGATGTCCAGAAACAAATTCCAATTTATGAATGGTAGTTAAAGTTCCTCTACTGCCTGATGTGGGAGGAAAAGAGCCACCCCCATTAATGCTACCTTCTCTTCACCCTTCTTTACTCCTGCCTTACCACTGAGAAGGAAGGGTGAGAGGTGCAGCAGTGGAGTGCATGAAACAAGAGAGAAATGCACTGTAAGGGTGTAAATTGAACCAAAGTATGGAAAATGCGAGAAAGGAGGGTGAGAGGTACAGTAAGAGGTTGCAAGGAGCAAGAGAGATAACTCAAACTGAGAGGAGGAGGGAAAGGAGGGTAGAAGGTATGAGTGATATAGTCAGAGCAGGGAAGGAGGCATGGCAACAGGATAAAATCAGTCCACTGATGTTGAAGAAGGAAGATGAGGCATGTTAGGAGCACAGAAAGAGAGAGAGAGATGCAAGGCAGCAGCAACAGAGGTTCTTAGAGAAGAAAAGGGTGCCATTCCAATCACTCATTCTGTTGTCTGAGGCAGACAGCTTGTGGGTATTGTCCCAAGGAAAGGAACATGTGGGAAAGGGTAAGAAGTTAAGACCAAGAGAAGTTCACATTCAGTGAGGAAGATAAAGTTCTTTTTGTAGGACTAACACCACATTTGCTTGTCTCAGATCTGTGGGTTGGCCATCCATAATTTTTACTTACACGTATGTCCCTCATCCCAGGTCCAAGAACTACCAGTCCACAGACCCTTAATAGGATCCAGTTTCAGTTGATTGGCTCTTAACTAGCCCATTACAGCATCCAGGCACTGCTCCAGCACCTACACAGCCCCAACAAACTTTTTTCTTTGTTGTAGAGCGGAATGTAATCAGCATACTGATGGCACTAACTCAAAAACTGTTCATCTCATCCAGCAATAGATGAATCCTGTAGATGGATGCATATAGATGTTAAATAGTATAGGTGTAAATCTTTGTGAGTTTCATTGTCATGGGCAACAACAAATTTAACCATTTTCTTTCTCTCTGCAAGAAAGTCCTTAAACTGTGAACTTTCAAGGACTATTCTCCATTGAGAATTTATTCTGCAACAAATCCAAAAAGTGTTTGTTTGTTTGTTTCCCACAGAAAACAGCATTTACTGCACAGATACACATTTCTATGTGCAGAAAAATCATGTTTTCTGTACAGGAAACTTGCTTTCCGTGCAGAAAACAGCAATTCTGTGCAGAAAGTGACATTTTCTGCACAAATACACACTTTTTATGTGTAGAGTAAGTCCTGAAGTGCAAATATTGCAGAATTGACCTGATCAAGTTTTCCCACTTCATTTTTTGCCTGGGTTTTAAATATTTATGAATATTGTTTACACCTCTATTAATTTATATGTGGGATAAGTTGGAACCCGATCATTCTCAACAACTTAATACCTGTCATTAAGACCCTGGCTGTCGGGGTTCCCTCCATAATTAGTTGGGATAGTATTGTCGATGGGATATGTAGTTGTTTAGATGCTTGTAACATGTATTCAAAGCAGTTAGATTGCCTTGCTTGCAGCTGCTAATTGTAGTAACATTTCTAAGGCACCGTTAAGTGTTCCCACCAGATAGTTACCTGGAAACAGCTCAGAGGCTAGGGACGCAAGGTCATCTGTAATTGGCTTGTGGGAAATGCGGGGAGCGCTATAATTAACTGTCTTTGTAAACTTTCTCAGTTTGAATTACTGAAGTCAACATACTCTGTTCATGCTCAAGAATAAAGCTTGCTTTTGCATGTTTGTTCTGTGTGTTTGAATCTGTTCCTGACACTGGCAGTGAGGGGGAGGATTCTGAATCCAAGACAGAAGTTTCCCCAGAAGCAGGAGTTTCCCCAGAAGCTTGCTCAGAGAAGGATAACAAACAACAGCAGGGGCCTAAGCAAGGGAAACAAATAGAGGATGAAAGAACATAGAGGGTTGCTGTGCAGGAGAGATGATGTCAGAAGGAGAGTCTGTGCCACTCAGCACGTTTAAGTAACAAATGAGCCCTAATGAAGGAACACCTGTGGTGACAGCATCAGGAAGATAAAAGGCTTTCAGCTGGCCCTTTCCTTTCAGGGTCAGCAACTGATCTATTTGGTTGTGAAGCCTTGTGCTATGTTCTTTTGCATTTGGATCACCTTGAACCTCTGCCTGTTTGACTATGACTTGGATTTGCTTTTGGATTTGTTTGCTTTGAAACCTAAACTCTGTTTGGACATTTTCTTGGTCTTGTCTTGTGAGTAAATCCTGTTCTGTTGTTTGGTGATTAATTGTCTGCTCTGCCCTGGACATGACAATAGCTGTGGGACTTAACAGGAATCTCCCATGCTGCTCTCTGAAACCAGCCCTGCAGAAAGAAGAACCAGTCTAATACATCCTCTTTCAGACCTTTTCCAATAAGATACCAGGATAAATGATATCAAAAGCTACTGAAACATCCAGGGAGATCAACTGTGTAATAATCCCCCATCTTTTTCCGGGGTAGGCCATCTGTTAGAGCAACTGTGGCTATTTCCTAATGAATGAGTTCAGATAATTAATTGTCTAGTGTTGACCAGTCACCATGGGTCTAAGCATCTTGCCCAGGCAGGGGATATCAGCAACAAAATCATGAATGTCTTGGTGAAAGGAGGTTATCTTCAAGAAAGGGTGCATTAAAGTTTCTTTCAACCACCTCCTGGGCCAACTTAAGAAATTCCATTCTTCTTGCTCATAACAGCTAAGATGGGCAAGAGTCAAATTTCCTTCTGGTGAGATGTCTTTCAGGGAAACAAAAGTGATACTTTTTAGCCAAATATTTATTTTTATTAATATATATATAAAATTTAAAAAAAAAATTGGGGACAGGGGTTGGAAATGACACATCCTTATGTAATTTGGACTGAAAATCATATTTTCAACAATGAAGTGGGAGTTCTGAAGTGTCAGGGAGGAGAGATGCCAAAGGCTGTATTTAGACTATAAGGCCTGCCTAATGCCAACACTTTTCCAAGGAAGCCTCATCCTACCCTGCATGTACGAGAGTGTATATAACTCTGTGTCTTCTCTCTAGAAGAAAGCATGCAGTTAGCTGACACACTAAACCCTACTGGTGAAAGGCACTACTGATGACATCAGTTATGCTCAGATTTAGGAAAAAAAAGTCTAACTTCCAGGAAACTATAATATGGTCCATATAGGAGTCAATGGGGAAAAGATACTTGATATAATAAGTGTGGCTACTGATAACAGCAACTAAGCACCAGGAAAAGCAACACACTAATACTCGTACAAAGTAGAGTACTTGCAGAGACATTAAAGAACAAAACCTGGGGTGAAGATACATAAAACCAGGCAAAGAGAAACCTCTAACCCATGATCTACAGGAAAACAATCTCATCTGAAAAGAAAATCAACAGAGTTTTCATAATGAGTCCAGTTATTTCAGAGAAAAATAGTTTAATGAATTCAACCTACAAAAAAGTCAAATGGTCAGTTATGACACAAGAAGTAATTATAGATCTATTGAAACTAAAGCATTCAGAAAAGCAATTATACAAAAGAGTACATCTGTACCTCTCCTTTAATTGCAACCAGAAGCAAACCTAGTGATATGATTCTCAAAACTGATTTACTACCAGCCAGGATCTCTCTGTGCAGTGATGCTGAGCTTCAAAGACTGTTGAAGCCTTCTATGAAACCTGACATTTCTTTATTGCATATGTAAAATGATAATAGACATGCATATATTCTTCCCTATGGAAAGATATCTTTGACTGTGATAGTGTACTTATCTTGAGGTGTTACATGATAGAAAACTATGGTCAACTTTTCTGTTATATTTTCAACTGTTGTAAATCTGAACATTTTTTCTTAACATTTATTGCTTTGCATATTATTATCTTATTTCCTCTTTTGAACTGTGTTGGTCCTTTCAAGTTGGAAAAATAATAATTAAAATAGATGTTGAACAGCAACGATGGAATTAAGTAAGTAAGACATGTGAATGGGATCTCCAGTGGCTCTTTAACAACATAAAATAAATGGTTAATTGGAGGGAAATAGTAGTGTGGTTATTGAGGTCAGAATTCCATGCCAGGCTGGGAAAGAATTTGACACAGTACTTTTGCTACACATAACAATTTACAAGGCACATGACAAAAGAGAGACATATGCGGCCATCTGTTTTTCAGCCTTCACTATTTCACTTGTTCAGAATTGATAGTGGCAATCAGAACAAAATTCCTACCATCGACCTTGTGATCGTTCCCTCCCCTCCCCTCTACAACTCCTTCTTTCCTGTTGCTTCTTAAAAGGAACTGGTTTCTCTGTGCAGAACGTTCTTAGGCCTTTATGATGTATGTGAATGTGCTGGCACCTGCTTGCATTGCATAAAGTAACTGCATTGGCCACCAAATTTTGGTAGAAACTGTGGCAGTGCTGAATATGATATTCATTGCCAACTTTCAGTGATGGCTGTGACAACAGCTCACAGTGGTTTCTGAAGAGCCACTGCTGCCCCTAATCCTGGGAATCTTGCCCACTCATAGTGTGTAAATAGAAATACCCAGACTCTTGGGGGTGTAGTGTATTATTTCCAGGCTTTGCTTAGTGATTTTTATGGATGGTCAGCTTCTATAATAAAAGTTAAATATGGCCAAACTAGGTGAGACAGTGGAAGATTCATTACTGAATCTCCTGCATCTTTTTTAAAAGGGCAAATTCTAGGAACCTTAACTCAAATTGCAGCAACTATTCTAGGGAAAGGTTTTATTGCCCCCAACCCTTCATGTCTACATAATTATAATTTCCAAAGTATGTGATTGTAAGGGAAGCCTAAGAGTACATTTATTGGCAATAGCACAGAAAGGTAGAAGCTGGCATACTTCATGAGCAATTATGAAGAATACCACCTGCATGTTTTCCATCATATCTCTGTAAATAAAAGTACAATAATTTTACTGTAAAAAAAAATGAAGACATATCCCTTGGATGTAACTTAGGTCCTTAGAACATATTTGTTAGCACAGCAGACACCCATAGACATGATGAGGGGAGCAATGCCTATACTTCTTGAACTGTCTGTTCATTACAGAACTGTAGATAAGAGCTTGTTTGGTTATTCTGAATTTCTATGTGGAAATGAAAAGAAATGACTTAGCTTTATATTTCCTTACATTTTGATCAATACACAAATATCCATTTCATACTTTTCAGGACTGGTAACAAAGATGAAGCACAGGTTGCCTCCAAAAACAACACATTTTGACAAATCACATTCACAAAACCATGCATCCATGTGAAAAAAATAGATTTAAAATGAGCACTAAAATACTTTAGCCAACAGGAAAATAATGTATACATTACAAATAAAATAAAATGGAACAAAAAGATTAAGAAAAGGAAATGACAATCTTTACAAACATTCACATGCAAGAAATAGGGAGAAAAGCATACAGATCGCTTTGTCTCTAGATCCTGTGTGTGTGCATGATAGTTTTAAATCCAACATAGACCATCATAACTCACTTTTTTGGCTGTTGCAAAGGCTGGAATATTGTACTGACTCCACTGGACTATCCCTACTGGCTGCATCTGACTGACTCTACTGGCTGTCCCTTTTCCCTTTTCCCCAACACATCTATTTTCTGGCTGGTAGAAGAAGGGGGAACAGAAGATACTGCAATAGGCATCCTCTAGGACCTCCCATCCCTGGCAGATGATGTTATTATTGTGCATCCAGCTATAAGAGAAAAGGTATACACTTCTCCACTCTCCGTGTTCTCTGCTTGCTAGAAAATGGTTATGTTTGGCATCCATACCAAACAAAATGTAGGTTGTGGTAGGGAGCTGGATGGAGGACATACCTTAATTGTACATTTTTGATGCATCTCCCAATCTAGGATCTCAGTATCATTATTATTTCTAAGCAAGGGCACCACCACAGATATGAACCTCTTTGGTAGAGTACAAGCACATGTTTCTTGCAGAAGGTACACAGAAAAGGAAAGAGAAGTCTTACATCTTAAGTTGGATAGATATATGCCCTCCCACTGCCTCCCTCTCCATACACACTCCTCTCAGACTCCCTATTCTACCGCTTGCTCTGAAAAGCTTGATCTGAAAGGTCTATCCCAACGTGACTACAAAAGTCCCTCTAGGAATTCTATTTTCTCTATCGTTGTTATTTATTTTTATTTACTTTCATTCTTATTAGCTAGCTTCCTTCCTTGCTAAACATTCTCATGCCATCGTTCCTCCCTCCAAAACAAACAAGCAAACAAACAGTCAAAGACTCTCCTGGTCAATCAAAAGATAGATCAAGAACCAAGGATCCATCCCTTGAAATTTCAGAATTTCAACCAAGGTATTCATTTCTGAGTTCCAGTAGTTCACCCAGATTTGGTGAAGGGCAAGAACATGTTTAAACAACTAGAGATAGTGCATCTTTTGTGCCTGTTGCTAGAAATGTCAGATCTGGCTAAGGAGACGTATGCCTTGATTGCATCCAATTTGGATCACTATAACAGATTCTATGTAGGGCTGCCTTGGAAGCTGTTCTGAGGCTTCCTTAGATACAACATGCTGTGGCCAGACTGCTGATTAAGGTGGGTTATAGGGCTTATATAACCTTCTTGTTCAAACGGCTTCACCAGCTACCAGTCTGATTCTGGCCACAACATAAAGTGCCGGTTACAAAAGTGCCTACTTTTATCTTTACTATGCTTTGAGTGTGTTTTTAACTGTTTTAACTATTTTAATTGGATTGTCTAAAGTAAAGTTTGAATATTTATATTAAATATGATTTTAGTGGTATTTTATTTTAACTTACATTATAATTTCTTGGGTCCTGTATTGGAGGAAGGTAAGATATAAATTAAGTAAATGAATAAGATTTTTTTTTTTAAAAAAAAAAAGTAAACTGAGCAAGACAAGAAGACAAGAGTCCAAGAACCTAGTGCCTCTCAGATCTGTTGAACTGCAGTGCTTGACATCCCTAAATAGCATGGCCAGTAGGAATTCTGTGCAATAGTGGCACTTGTAGTCTAACACATATGGAGAGTATAAGTTTTGGAAGGATAACCATTGAAAATAGCAAAATGGAAATACACATATAACACAAAAATAAAGTAGAGTTCTTTCTTTTGCTTCCACTTGTTTAGTTCTTATTTATTCTGATCTTCCCGATTCTTCTGGCCTCTCTGTGATTACTGCCTTTCTTGCCTCCCGTGGTCCAAAGTGGGCCCCTGAGACCAGACAATAAGGAAGAAGCATTGTTTCTGTTTATAAAAGAAACTCTATATTGAAGATGATTTCAAAAGTTCCATTAAATACACAAAAGCCTGCAACCAAGTTATTATAGTGAAAGATGAAGCCCCAAACATATTTTCATATGTCACTTCCTTCCTTCCAAATCCTGCTGGAAAGTATTTTCTCTGTTGTTTGCAGGTTGCAAAATCTTCACTGCCACAGAGTGCATTCTCTCCAGGTTACAATTACTTTACATTTCTGCATTCTGACAGTTTTCATTTATCTATAGTTTTATGTGGTGTGCTTGGAGATGTTGATATTGCTACTGATTTTTTTTTTAAAAAAATTGAGCAGTATAAAGTGTATGTTTGTTTTCCTACCTTTGTCCTTGTCAGTGGGGGCATAATTAATTTTTAACTGCACCAGATATATCCACCACATGAAAACAGACTTTCTGAGTCCAGCATGCCATTCAGGAACCCTTTATCCAAAGCACTCCACACTTGCCATCCTAAATGTAGCCCCAATTCCATCTTCAATTGCATGAGTCTACTTTCTTAGTGGCAAAATGAGAATATGCAACTTTACTTTACTATACTATACTATACTTCTTGTTGTCTACTGAGGCTGTGTATGTGCTGGATCAATGCCTGGTGGCTGTAAAGGGCTGGATGACAAGGCAATAAACAGAAGCTGAATCCCAATGAAATGGAGGCTGTGGGGACTGGTAGTTCTCAGCTCTGAGAACTGGGTATGAACCTACTCTAAATGGGGCTATACTGACCCAAAGAAGCAGATTCATAGCTTAGTAGTACACCTATATTTATCATTTTCAATGGATGTCCATGCGGACTCTGTGGCACAGAGTGTTTAACACCAGCTCAGGCCAGTGCACCAGTTACTGCCTTCAGTGGATAAAAATAACTTAGCCACAGCAATCCATGTACTGGTAACAACCCAATTAGACTACTAGCAGCAGAGCTTGGAGTGTATGGAAGGGGGGCAAGAGGGGGGCATGGCCATGGTGCATGGCCACGGTGTGCAGGGGCACGGCCACGATGTGTGACTACAAGCCAGGATGCCACAAAAACTTTGCCACCAGAGGTGAACTACCTCCATCCCCCTCCATCCCTACATGACTGTAGACTACTACAGTGCACTCTACATGACTCAGAAACTACAGCTAGTGCAAAATGTAGTAGTAAAACTTTTGATCAGAATATTATATAGACAATATATAAGACCAGTCTTAAATGAGTTGCACTGCCTGCCAATTTGCTTCCAGACTGAATTCAAGGTACTTGTGATGACATATAAAGCCTGAAATGGCTTGGGACTTCAATATGTGAAGGAGAGCCTCTACCTATATATGTCAGCCCAAGAATGAGGTCTGCAGGAGGGGCTCCTATCCATATCTCATCTGTGGGAGCAATACAAAGGACATGGGAGAGGGTCTTTTCCACTCTGGTACCTGTTTGTGGAATGCCTTCATCTTAGAGATATGACTGGTGCCAATACTGATTTCTTTCCAGTGCCAAGCCCAAATCTGGCTTTTTGTTGAAGTTCTTTGAGACTAATTTATTTCAAATGCACATGTGCGTGGTTTCAAATTGTTTTAAAAATGGTCTTATCTGCTATTTTTAAAGTGGTTTTAATTCTTGTTATTTTAAACATGTCTTTACTTTGTTTATTTTTTTAAAAAAAAAATCTGGAACTTTTCTAAATTCTATATATTCTTTTTACCAAGGTGAGATCCTGTGAAAAAGAGAAGTGTTTTGATACAAGTATTTTAGTGGATGGACAGACAGACAGACAGGTGATAGATAGTTTTTGCCTAAAAACCTGCTCTAGGGTTGCCACAAGTCAGAGTCAACTTGAAGGCACATAGAAACAACAACAACAACAAGCGAGCAAAAATTCAAGCCTAACACAGTGCAATCCAACCCGCAGCTGGTGGCTGGGAAAACTCATGCTTTTCCTGAAATACGACTACATTTTCTTCGATATGATTACAGCTCCCTTGTGTTGAAAATGTACTGTGAGCAGCTGTGGCTTAATGTCATTCCTTGAATTTGCCCCACGACATCACCAGGAACCATATATAGGTCTCATAATTTGACCCTCAAATTTCAGACATGAAAATTGTGTTGTTATGTCACGTTCCTGACATGACAACACTGGTAATAATCTCTTTATCACTTATCATGAAAAATTGACCCTGTACCAAGAAACTACCACTCCCTTTTTAGTGAAAGACACAGGTATTGAACCCTTAAACACATATACACACACAGACATGCACACACACAACGGATTTATAAAACTGATTTCTTGTCAGTTAGTTTAACTATTTTTTCTGAATCGATCAAGTGTATGAATGTTTGTGGGGGTGGATATATATTTGGAATTTTGCTTTCTTTACTGAGATCTTTCAACAGTGGGCGTCTGTGCAGTGCATACCTTAACCTTGCATCCTTGTTTGTGTCTGAAGCAAGCAAGCAAGAAAAAGGAGGAGGAGGAGGAGGAGGTATGGATAGTACTGAGAAAAATGAATTCTTGCAGAGAGCACCCAATTTCCTGAGGTCACAGTGCTCATGTTTGCTATGCCTGTACAATTTTTTATTGCACACTGCCCTAGAAATGTTTATATTGAAGGACAATAATACATTCATAAAATTAATTAAATCAATTCATCAGTCAATAGTACAGCCAGCCAGTCTGCTTTGGAGGAAAGAATAGGCCATGTTTCTCCTAGATCTTAGGGCAAACTATGACATTATGACAGTTCCTTACCCACTTCAATGATGTGCACAAAATCACCTGGTTAGCCAGTAGTGGTATCATCTGAAAAAAAGGGGAATTGAATTTCAGCACTGTTCTACTTTTCTGGATATCTGATCAGGTATGGCAAGATTCATTACTGTGCTCTGGCATGGCTCCTATTCTTTTCAATTAGGTTGGTGGAAGAGAATCTGAAAAGCCAGTAGTGGAAATTTCCATGAAGAGATTTTTTTTAAGTATATATCTTATGTATTTTAAAGTTTTTATATAATTATGGTTGCATTACAGTTACTTAAATCAGTGGGAACAAAAAGTACTTAAAATCTTGCAGAAATAGATTTTTTTTTTTTTAAAAAAAAAGGCACATACCTTCTGCTTGTCTGACCCTGGGAGAAATCAGGAATGCAAATCCCAGGGGAAAATGTAACCTTATCAGCCCACACTTACCGCAACAAGATTACATTCCAGTACAATCAAGATACATTTCTGCAAGGAGTAATAAGCATCATGAATAATTGTGTTAATCTCTGTTTATATAAAGGAGTTCAGCAGTTTAGTCAAAAAGCAGAGGAAATCCTACTTTTCTTGCAAACAAAGACTCTCAGGTTGGTAGCAGACTTACTCATATTAAAGGTAGACCCACGGAAATCCATGGTGCTTCAATCATGGCTAATTAAAGCTGTACTTATTTCCATGGTTCTAGTCTGACTAAATATGGATCTAGCACCACATTGTCACATAAGAATATTATGTAAACTTTTATTATCCTTAGTGAAAAATGCTTAAGGATAGAAAGAATATTCAAAAAATATTCAAAAATGGTAAAAATGTGTTTCTCAAGTTGTGGGAAATTCTGACAAAGAGAAACCTGGAGAGATAAGAATTTCGTTGTACAGAAAATGACAGTTTCTGTTGAGGAAATAATATTTTTACATAGAAAGCAGTATTTCAGCTCAGAAATATGATTTTTCTAGACAGGAAAATGCTGTCTTTTGCACAAAGAAGCCTTGTGAAAATTCTGTGTGAAATATGTCCTCAGAGACAGTATTTTCTGCATAGAAAATAATGTTTTTGCACAGAAATATTATGCAGATTTTTGTGTTAAACCCCTATTACATTTTGCACAGAATAAATTCCAATCTACAGTTTTAAAAGACTTTATCATAGCAGGAAAAAATTTCAAATCACTTCTTGTTTCCTAAACAAATTAAATTAACAAAGAATTACATCCCTATAACTGCTCCTTTAAGAGAATACATTTCTATTCTTGTGCATCCCAGATACATAAAAATTAACCTGAGGCTGCAATACTATATTTGCTTTCCTAGGAGTAAGCCCCACTGATATCAGCGGAATTTACTTTTGAGTAGATATATATAGGCTTGTTCTATGACGCTTCTACATCTGAACATGCCACACTGAGCACTAGAATCCCAGCAATTGTAACATTTTATTGAAAATAAACTTCACTGATTTTATGTATTTGTTGTTGCTGCTAAATGCTGTCAAGTCAGCTTCGACTTATGATAACCCTGTGAATGACAGACTGTCAAGTCACTCTATCATCAACTGCCCTGATCAGGTCTTGCAGCCTCAGGACCATGGCTTCCTTGGTTGAGATTATTCATCTGCAAGGGAACTTTCCTCTATGTCTACTGCCTTCTTCCTTACCAAGCATTAATGTCTTTTTCTAGTGATTCGTGTCTTCTCGTGGTATGTCCAATCTATGACAGTCTTCTAGGGAAAGTTCAGAACCCATTTATTTGTCTTTTTGCCAGTCCAAGGTGACCACAGAATTCTGCTCAAGTACCAGATTTCAAATGAGTTGATTCTCTTCCTATCAACTTTCTTCACTGTCCAGTATTCAGAAGTGCATGTAGAAATTGCAAATACAATGGCATGGACAATCCTGACTTTGGTATTCAATGATATATCATTGTACTTGAGCATCTTGCCTAGCTCCTTCCTAGCTGCTGTTCCTCTGATTTCTTTACTGAAGTCCCAATTTTGATTACTGATTAAAGCAAAGTATTAGAATTCTTTCCTATCTCAATGTCTTCACTGTTTATTTTAAAATTGTGTAAATCATCTCTGGTCATTGTTTTTGTTTTCTCAGTGTTCAACTGTAAACCTACCTTTGCACTTTCTGTTTTTATTTTCTTCAGTAGTCATTCCAAGTCTTTGTTATTTTCCTTTAAGAGTATGATATCACCTGCTTATCTTAAATTGTTGATGTTTATCTAATTTTCACACTTCCTTCCTCAAAGTCTAATCCAGCCCATTTCCTTATGCACTTACTAAACTTTTCTTCATAGAACTCAGAGTAGCAAAGGTGGTATAAACCATCTCAATGACCTGGTGATGTAGATTAGATTGAGAAGGTACTGATTTGCCCAATGATATCTACTGGAATCCTTAAGGATCAAACCAAAGTCTGTTTCTCACAGCATCCTGTGTCTCTGTTGGTCTATCAGCTACTCATGGGAAGCTCACTAGCAGGGCATGAGCTCTCTTCCATTGTTTCCCAGCAGCCAGAATTCAGGATATGACTAAACAAGAATCCATGGTTTCTCTGGTCCAGCTCCAAGTATTTCCACCCACTTCAGTTCCACTCAGCATTCTGCGGGCTGTCCTATGCTTGGAGAGTAGAAGTTTCAGTTCATTTCTGGATCTATCTTTAGAATAAAGTCTCGTGATGGCAGACTAGATAGTATTGCTTCAGACTACAGGTGAGATATCATATTACTAAACCTTATTCCTTACTAGGCTAGTTTTCTTTTTGTACACATTTCTTTTAAAAAAAATATAAAGTACTGAAGCATGTAAAAGGTCTGCAGTCTAAAGTGCTACTTCCATTTAAATGTCTTCTTCGTGGTTCATTTGTGTGTGTGTGTGTATTGCACAACATGAAAATACCACAGTCACTGAGTAATGAACTTGCACTGTATACTGTCATGCATGCACACAGATACACCAGCACAATTTTGATATTAAGTAAATAGAAAACTGGAATGTTTAGCTAGATCTTCCCCAGCTACCAGCCCTGACAACTAAGATATGTTCTGATACCTACTGTGTGTGTTGGCAAAGGAGAAGTAGTTGTTGAAGCTTCTGAAAGTTTAACACTTTATTTCTAGTAAGCCAATCCAGAAATTGTACAGAAGTCAGTACATTGATGTGTCCAAAGTATTTTAAAAAGTTATACTTCAAGAACTTGAAACATTAAAACTATTGAGGCCTTAGCATATAGTAGTATAGCATATATATTAAATAGCATATAGCATATAGTAAATACAGAAGGGGGGGGAGAAAAGACAGTATACTAGCCCACCCTATCTCTTATTCCATTTCTGTCACACTTTCTATGAAGATAGGAAATCAAGATTTCATATCTTGTGAGGGGTGGAGGAAGTTTTCTTCTTGAGATTGTCACTCATCATGCTTAAAAGATAATAGTACTGCATGATCAACCATCTGGGTATGTTATGGGCTGGATGTGCCCCTCGAGGAAGTGGAAAAGGGCAACCAGTGAATTCAGACTTGAATTCATTGGCTGTTAGATCCCAACCAGGAGTGACCTGGATGTATGTTTCATTCCAGTCAGGTTGGAGGGGCACATATTTAGCCATATCCGGGATGGTTGTTCCATTTTTTTTTCTGGTTGTCTTTGGAAGAAGATGTCCAGAGTTGAATAGGAGGGACTACTGGAGAACCTGAAGTGAGAAGATTGGAAGCAGTGAAGATAGAGAGTGGCATCAACAGATAGAGAGCAAAAAGGACTACTGGGAGCAGTGAGAGGCTGTGGTTCCTGATCAGAGCTAAAATCTCTCTTCTCAAGAGCCCTTTTAGGGATTACTAGATCTGAAATAAGAAGCCATCTAGCTCAGGGAGGGCATCCTCAGCTATTAGTGGGGGAGGTTTTCCAGAGCAGCCTGATCCTTCTTTCCTCCCTCTCATCCCTAGTTTGCATGTGCAATTCTCCTTAGCCGGCTATTCATTCTGGTCAATATTGTAACTAGTGCCATTCTGTAGTAGGAGAGCATCCATTTTTTTTAGTCCTTTGCTACAAGTTGCAAGTGGACTGGGTGCTCCCAGCATCCAATGAGAGCTTGCCTTTTGCTCAGGAGTTACATCAGCAGTGGGTTACATGTGTGCATATTGATGGAGTCTCTAATTTGCTTTGTTACTACATCCTAAATAGTTGTGATCACTGGCTGCATTTGTGGAGTTAAAGGGGGCGGGTACAGATTATTTAGCAGTTGGAAGTTTTTGTTTCTTTCTCATTTAGGAGCTGGTGAGTGCATTGTGCTGCCCAAGAAGATACAGACGTTGCCTCAAAAGTGCAGACAGGGTGAGCCCAAAAGTCCTGGTCAGAGTTGGATCCAGTGAAGGTCCGGAAAAAATACCATTACCAGTGAGGACACTGCTTATCCATCCAGAACCAAGACAGAGCCTAGAAGCATGGCAGTGCTTGAGGAACTCTCTCAGACACTTGAAAGATTGGTGCAATCGTCAGGTGCAGCATCCATAGCCAGTGAGGCAGTAGCACAGCAACAGTTGGGCAAAAAGTTACAAGGAAGTTGCAAATCACACTCACCCTCAAGCAGCAGCAGGAGGAGCACCTCTGAGTCTGAGGAGGAGTCAGCTCAGGATGACTGGATGAGCAAATGTAGGCATAGGAAGCACAGCAGCAGACAGCAAGGGGCTCAGATGGCAAGGGAACAACAAGTGAGTCCTCTGCGGGGGGGGGGGAGTTGGATAGGAGGGACTATTGGAAGGCTGTGGTGATGTCCCTGGGCTCCCTTCATGGGCCATTAGGAGAAGGGTGAAAGGGAGTCAGGCAGCCAAGGCCCTCAGAACAGCATGAGAAGGTGAAGAGGAAGTTGGGATGGTGGCATCAGTTGCCACTTTTGGTGATCATGAGGACCTGCCAGGCATCATTTTGGATACAATGACCAGGAGGAAATTCTGAATGGTTATTATATAGATGCATTCTCACTCCTCAAGCCTGAGGGTGAGAAGAGGTGTGTGCCAAAACTGAATTAAAAAAAAAGAGTATGAAAATAGGGCGGGAGGAGTTGAATACTCATTCAATAGCTAGCCAGAGGATACACCATCTTCGTGGGAGTGGTTCAGGCAGTGTACTCTAACAGAGGTTGGCATCTTTCTAATCATTGTGCAATGTCCTCAAAGCACATGCCCTGGCGGGGGATGCAACTGTAGAGTATTAGAGGACATTTACAAAAAAAACAGAAAAGGCCTTCTAAAGTGAAAGCACAAGATGGGACTTAATCAATGACAAGCTATGGCCTGTCTTAGTAAGCTCCCCAATAAAAGGGAAGGGCAATGGCCTAAAGCCCTTTCATTAGGTAGTGAAAAATTACTCCAGAAGGTGAGTGTATTGGGAGTTTAACCATGGGATGTGTCAGAAATCTTGATATAATTCTGAGCACATTTGTAAGAGTTTGCTCAGGCTTTACCCCAACCACACTTTCCCCCACCCAGGTAACAGACAGCAGAACATGTCCCCAGGATGCCTCTCCATGGCAACCAATGATAAAAGAGAAGGGAATCCAACACCAGCAGTGGCTCTAGAGGTGCTAAATAGTGGAGGCAGGTCCTACTGTATGTTGGGGGGGAGTGATGGCTAAGACTCAGGTACAGCTGGCTTGCATTGCTCCCTCTCCTTTCACATTACCCAACAGGACATCTTCTAAATTAATCAGGGATGGTTTTACTGTGAGTTTCAGGACAACGTTGAGGGAAGATGTGCAGCATTTGAGTCTGAAAATTTTAAGTCGGTGATGGAGTTGCCTGAAGTGGTGACCATGAAGATTGAGAAGGACTGTAAGGCAGGGTGGGTGTGATGGCCTTTCACTAAACCACCCATGAGCAATTTGAGGGCTTTTCCATTGAGGGTGTACCTCAGAAAACCCTGACAGAATTCAGACCCACCACTTCTCATACCCAAAGGGAATGTCAGCATTTCAGCCGCTCTCAGGCCATCCAGACAGTTTTTGTTTGTTGGGATTTACGTTTCAAGGTCAGTGGTACTTCGATAAAGCCATACCTATGGGATGTGCAATTAGTTGTGTGGATTTCAAGACGTTTAGTACATTTCTTGAGTGGATGGTGAAGTCCAGGGCCGGGTCAATCTTCATGGCTCAGTATCTAGATGGCTTTTTAATAATAGGGAGGGCAAGAAGAGAGGACTGGGTCACCTTGTTGAGTGTTTTTCAAGCTTTAGCAAGGGAGTTGGATATCCCACTAGTGCAGAAAAAGACCAGAGGACCTTCTAGCATTCTGATGTGCCTGGGCATATTGTAAGACTCAATATTGGGGGGAGGGGGGTCATGTCTATTCAAAGAGAAGCTAGATGTACTTAGGAAATGGCTCAGGTACCTGCTGGACCCTCAAAACACCATGCTTAAGAATGTACAGGTCTTGCTGGGTGACCTCAATTTTGCATGCAAGGTGGTGTTCTCAGGACAGGCCTTTTGTACAAGACTGGCCAGAAATGCAGCTGGGGTTAAGGCTCTGTACCACCACACACAATTTGCTATGAGTGTGAAGGACAAACTGGGGGTTGGTTGAGATTCCCATATAACTATAATGGGGTCTTCATGTGGCAGAAGTTGGATCCAGGCCCAGAATGGCAGGTGTATTCAAATGCAAGTGAAGAGCATGTGTTTTGCAGTATATTTTTGTTGCCACTGGTGTTCTGAGCAGCTGCCAGGAGACTGGTTGGAGAGTGAAATAGATTGTTATCTAATGTTCCTTGAATTTTTCCTAATCTTGATGGCTGTTTCAATTTGAACAGATAAGTTCAGGGACAAGAGAGTAAGTTTTTGGTGTGATAATCAGTAGTCAATATTATCAATAGGCAGTCATCCTGGTCAGAAACGGTCTTTCATTCATTCAAGATGATAGGTTTTGGTCATTGACACCAGAAATGGACCACCAGCTGGTAGGATTTCCAGACAAACTATGGCAGCCTGCAAGCTGCAATGTTCTGAGCCTATAGCAGGGCAATGGCAGATTCCATGCCTTTAGCAAACAGAGGTGTATGGGAAATGTGGCCTGCTTCTGAAAGGCAGGTCTTTCAGTTCTCAGTTCTTAGCTTATTTAAAGGAGCAGGGCGTGGCCTCATGGTCCATGTCCCTCCACCTTGCTGGCATATCTTTCTTCAGCAAGGTAAGGGGGTTTATGGACCCTTGTGTTTATCAGGAAGACAGTGGAGGGATGGAAGTGGATGCTGCCACAGAAGTATGATAGCACAAGACCCATCATATTTCAGCTGCTTAGGAAGATAGTTAAGCAGTAGCAGGCCATTTCTCGCTACAGATGGAACTGTTTAAAATAGCCTTTTGGTAACCTAACTTGGTCTACTAAGAATGAGGGAGCCAGTAGTGAGTTCAAGGTCAGGATGGACCTTACAAGTGGACAGTGTTTTTTTTTTCATTGAACTCAGTCATCATTTTGGTTAGGAGCTCAATATGCAACTAACTAAGTAGGGGTTCAGTAGTTTGGCTCCACACCTTAGGGGGGCAGGGCACTGCACAGGTGTCTTCTTTAATCATAGAATCATAGAAATGTAGAGTTGGAAGAGACCACACGGGCCATCCAGTCCAACCCCCTGCCATGCAGGAACACCCTCAAAGCACTCCCAACAGATCGCCATCCAGCCTCTACTTAAAAACCTCCAAAGAAGGAGACTCCACCACACTCTGAGGCAGCATATTCCACAGCCGGACAGCCCTGACTGTCAGGAAGTTCTTCCTGAGGTTCAGGTGGAATCTCCTTTCCTGCAGCTTGAATCCATTGCTCCTTGTTCTGGTCTCTGGAGCAGCAGAAAATAAGCCTTCTCCTTCCTCTACATGGCATCCATGTTCCTCTACATGGCTGCAGGGACCATTTACCCAGTGGGGTTTTTTGCCCTTGACATTGTTCCAGCTGGTAGCAATCTTGAGATCAATTCTAAGATGTTTGGAGCTTTCTGCAGCCAAGTTTGGGATCCACTAATTCAAAAAATGAACTGCCACTGTGGCTGTCATGAGCCAGGCTGATCTCGCTCCTAATTCGGACTTGGACTCCGAGCCTGGGGTGGGTCCCTTGGAGGGGTCTTCTGGAAGGGGGGTCTCCTTCAGAGCCTAGGGAGGAGTCTGCCTGCAACTCCACAGCTGTCCCTGGCACGGAGCCCGGGCCAGCATCTGTAGCAGACATCTGCGCTCCAGAGGCAGAGGCCGGGGTTTCTGACTCCAGTCCGGGGTTTGCAGCAGACCCCACATTCCTCCAGAGGCGACTGGAGAAGGGGTTAGTCCAGAGGTCTCAGCAACTGTGGGAGAAGTGTTTGATGAATCGGCCCTGAACTCTTGAGAGGTTCCAGCTGTGAGCTGGGCCAACGGACATTTGACTGGCCTCAGCTGGGTTAAAACTGAGTATTTGAGTCAGACGCTGTTGGGGTTGGGCACGGGGCAACAACCATCTACCAACCGTGAAACTGCGTCCCATGTCGGGAGCTCTTGGTTCCAGTCTGACCTCGCTGCTTTGCCTTTGCCGCTCCTGGAACTTTGCTGTTTGTTTACATTGACATTTGGTGAAGTAACCTCTTTGATTTATTAAAGCTATAAAAACCCAGCTTCTGTCTCCGTGTTTCCTTAGCCGCCACCTTGACATTGACAGAGGCAACTGAGTGTGGTCTTACAGAAAGGGTTATCAAGAGGATAAGAAGGTGGAAATTCAGGGCATATACACAGTACATTAGGCCAAAATTAGGGATTAAACATGCAATAAGATGTTCACTTTTGGTAGCAGGGTCATGTCTACATATGCCTGGCTATGGTATCACTGAAAAGGGGATGCACAGACTTTCACATGGACAAGGACAGAGGTGGCAGTCCAGCGGATGCTGAGGACTTCTAGGGGCATGAATGTGTACAGCATGAAACACTGCAGGACTTGATCAGCAATGAGGTGCTTTAGGGGGAACAGTGTGGAAAATCATTGCAGAAAAACAGGAATAAACACTGAACTGGTGTTTTGGTGAATGGCAACCATTGTCATCACAATAGAAGGGGAACCTTAGCTAAAGGCACAGGGGTGCATAGATGTGCTAGATGTTCAGAGACTTTGGGGGATGCTGGGTCTAGAATGGTACTTGCACTGGCATCAGCTACAGCTGTGATGGATTGGCAGAAGGTGGCCAGTTGTGTCAGCCCCATAGCCTGCCTTTTGTGGTGGTTGGCATGGGTACTGAGTACAGGACAGCCATTACTGGTGTCTTTCAGGCACCAGTAACTCTCTTACTGGTTGACAGGTGGATTGATTGATGCCTGAATCCAGATCCATGTGCATGCCAACCTTATCAGCAACTGCAGCCAATAAAGTTGTGGCCTATTTTCTTTCAATGTCATTTTTCTGTACTGGTATTTTGTTATGCGGAGCAGATCTCACCCTCAGCACACAATAGAAGGTATGAAAGGGTAAGGGCAGCACCTCTTAATTACATTTCCTATATTTTTATTGCTAATAGATGAACGGGTTTTTTATTTTTGAGCAATATTAACTTATTAAGTTTACTATCCTGAGAGAGAAAGAGAGAGAAAGAGCATATAAAAATAATCCAAATGTTCCTACAAAAGGTCAAAAAAAATATAGTTCCGATGCTTTAGATCTCAGTATTCCATTTCAATTAAAAATGGAAGTTAGATGCCAGACATTCAAATGAGGAAGCCAATGATAGCATATTTCTTTTACACGAGGCATTTTCTTATTTTTAAAAGGAACAGATTAACAGTTTAGGTTCTAAACAATGAAGGGAACAGTGAAGCACACACAGTTTCAGTTAAGAAAATATCTTTGGCTCATTGGAAAGCAATGATTCTCATTTCTCTGGCAACTAATGCTCCTCACTGGGGGGGAAAAAATCCCCCACACACTGTATACATACAGTTTAAAGATGGAGATTGACTTTGATTGTGTATTTCATAGTGCTGGGATAATATCACTGTGAGTCAAAAAATCTCCAGACATAAACTCAAAGGGATTTTTCAGGTGAGCTTCTTAACTTTAGTATCTTGCTGCACCTTTCTCTTCCTAGACTTGACCACATTTCTTACCTAAAGTGCTTGTTATCATATTTATGGCTCACAAAGTGAAGTTACTCTTGTGCTTTTCATCGAAGCAGCCCTGGACTATGAGGCACTATCCACTCATAACCACTTGTCAAAAAGCCAACAGGTTAAGGAAGAAGTGTTTCTGTGGCTGAATTTTTCCTCTCAGATGCTGAATCATAGTAAATGCCATGTACTGCCAAATCAAAACCTTAAATGCAGGAAGATCAGTAGTTAATTTCCTCCAGCTCCAAGCTAATGAAAGACCAAGGAAATGAAATGTGATAATCCAAGAAATGAAAAACAAAATGTCTATAGAAATTAATTGGAGACATCATTTCCCTCCTACCACTCTATTTTCAAATAAAATAAAATACATCTGTTGCACTCTCAGGTGCCACCCTGGAAGTCAATAATAGAGCAAGAAATACATAATACAGAGAGAATTTTGTGCCTTTTCAATATAAACCATTAAGACACACAAAGTCACAAGGAGAACATTTGTTTTTATTTGAAAACCTAAGCAACTGGAGGATATTTTTTCCATATTCAAGAGCAAGATTTTTTTTTTTCATCTTTGCAGTTGGTATATTTCATTATCATTTCAGTACCCGGAGGAACAACAGAGAAACATTACTTTGAAAGATCTTGGGAGCTAGGATTAATTTTAGTGGAAGAAATGTTGGTTTTATCGTGGGTGTGTGGGTGTTTACTTTGTTACATTTGCAAGTATTTTATTATATTAAAATACAGAATCATGTCTATAAAATGCTTTCTATTTTCTCCATGGATGTCTATATTAGACAAAATAATCTTAATATTCTATAGCATTATGAGCTGAAATAAGAAATGCCCAGAACCTTTCCCCTTTTCTTTATGGCTTCTCACATGCCACTGTCACATTTTTATAGACATGCATATGCAATCATGAATGTGCAGATTGTGCCATGTTTACTAAATTATTGTTATTCATGTTGATTTTTCCCTAGCTCCTAATTTTGATTCATATGCCTCACTTAAAAACCTAAAGAACAATATAAATCATATCTGTATCATTATGGTGCCACACTGCGATAATGGGCTCTTCCCATTATTCAGGCACCATAGCTGAAGGTGGATAGTACTCTCTTCAATTAAACAAGGGATTAATGAGGTGTTGGGTTTAAGTTACATGTATTGGGGGTCAGCATCACAGAAGGACATCAGAGATCAAGACTAGATGGGAGTACAAGGTGAGCAGCTTCCAGATGCTTCAAGTCAAGAAGTTTTAAAAAGGCCTCAGAGACCATGAGGCAGAGAGAGTCAAAGGAACATCAACGAGAGAGAACGGCTGGTTGTGGGCTAGGTCAAATTGGTCCAGACTCCTAGCTCTCTCCCTTTTCACCATCCCAGTATCCAGATAGTAATCTGAGTAGAATAGGAATGTTTTAGCTTGTTGCATTAGGGATTGTGTTCTTATAAAGCTCTGGTTGAAATGACCTAGGGTTATCTGTAGCTTTGTAACTGCTACGTAACATCTGAAGGAAGGTGACTTCATGAATGCGATATCTTTTACCAGTGTGTTTGCCTGCTTAGAATAAAAAGCTTTCCTTGCAGAGATCTCCTCTGTCCATACTCTATCTCCACGTACTTTGCCAGTTATACTTGTAGATAGAATTGTCCTCTTCCACAAAGGGTGGGAGAGAAAAGCCTCTGAGTTCAGAATTCCTTCCCCAGTAGCTTCCTACTGAGTTACTTCATGATGAAGATTTAAAATAAGTAGGTGATGGCAGCTAGATGATCTCCAATGGCAAAAGGGGGATCCCATCTCCTACTTGAGGGCAGGAGACAGCATGAAGTATGAGAATAACTCCCCCTTTCCCTCGCACTCACATGCATATTAGTATGTTCACTTTTTGTAATTATGCATCAAGTTGAGTGGGCTGTACAACTTTTCAAATTGATCTGTCAAAAATATTTTCAAATTGCTTGGGACTTTAATGAATGTGAGGTTTCTCTATAAGAGATGAAGAATTTTAATGATGTGTAGTGTTAAAGGCAAGCAAACTGCATGCTGCTATGAATGGCATACTTTTATAACAACAAAATAGTAATATCAGTTCAAGGATATTTCTGGATGATGAATATATTGCACCATTCAGTTAAAAGTATACTCACTATGGCTTGAAAACAAAACAATACTGTACACACACAGTAAACAACAATTAAGGCAAATGCCAGCTGTTTGAATTGTACCCAGAAATTAGCTGGAATTCAGTCAGTTGCATAAACACCGCCACAAAATGATCCCTTTCCTTGAGCCAACTTAGTAACACAGTATATGCATTCTGATATGACTGAAGTTTCCTCATGGTGCTTTTAGGTAGTCTTATTTATATACAGTAATCTAGCCTGAAGATTATCAGAGCATGGATAAGAGTGAAAACACTATCTCTCTCCATGAACATCTGTACTTGATGTGCCAGTTTCAAAAGCTGATGGACATTCTTCTCTAAATTATCTGGTCTTCCTAAAACTGAATCTAAGAGTGGACACAAACTGGAAAACTTTTTATTTTCTTATTTTGGAGACTGTAAACCCATCTAGAACAGGCTGAACAGTCTCCAGATAGGTAAACCACTCATGATCAACAGTATGCCCACCATATATGGGTTGGATTATAACATATTGTTCTTAGCCAATCAATAGTTGATCTCAGATACTAATTTAACATCTGCATGTTTCCCTTTAATCTCTTGAAAACAAGACTTAATTTTGTTATAGTATTAATGAAAACTAGCCCCACATTGTGGATTATCTCACATTATGGGCCTTTCTGCCCTACCCCATTATAGTGCTGTTATTCCACTTTCAACATCCAGTGGAATCCTGGGGTTTGCAGTTTAGGGAGGAGCCTTTAGAATTCTCTGCCAGAGGGTTCTTTGGCCTCAATAAACTACAAACCCCAGAATTCCATAGGATGTTGAAAGTGGAATAATAGCACTATAACAGGGTAGCATGGAAAGGCCCTATGTCTAAAGGTTGATGGTGAACAACATGTATGACAAGACCCTTGAGGAACTCCACTAAACAATGGGTTAAAGGCCAAGCAGCAGTCTTCAAGCAGCACTTCTGCAACTGACATTTTGACACTACAACATGGTGCCCTCGGTCCCTGCCATCATAAAATCTAAAATAAAATAATAAAACAATAAAACAAAACAAAACAAAACAAAATAAAATAAAATAAAATAAAATAAAATAAAATAAAATAAAATAAAATAAATAAAATAAAATGGTAAGGTCGCAATCCCCATATCTCTCTTCCAACAGAGGTTGTTCATCAGGATGAAAAAGGCAATTTATGTGCCAAATCCAGACTGGAAACCAGACTGAAATGGGCCTATCTACTCACCTTCAGCCAAGAGTGCTTGAAGCTGTATGGCAACCAGCCACTCAAACATTATGGTGTATGTCAGCTTAGCTAAAGTTAAAAAAAAAAAAAAGTTCAGTAAATGGAAATGTATTGCTCAGTCAGTAGCCTGGAATTCTTTATAAAAATAAAATAAAGACAGATTATGTATGAGCCTTTTTGTCTGATGGTTCCCATTTAGAATATTTTCAAGTGGTACTAGACCATAGTTGTAGGAACTGAATGGATGTGTTGGATTCTGAAGGGGCTCTTGACAGGAACAGTAGTTTCTGAACAATGAACACAAGAAAGCCCTAATAAAGTAATGTGAATGGCAGAGCCTTCTGTTGTCTCTTCTCTTTTTCTTCAAAAAAAGGCGTGAAAGACAACAGGAAAGAAACAGAAATATCCATCCATTAACAGATTTTTCCTGGAAAATTATGAGAAAAAGCTAAGGATAGAGCAAGAGTAAAGAATTTAAGTGCTTTTCTGGCCCATACAAAAAGCCTGTCATGTCTAGCATTCTCCTCCTACAATACACAGCTGCATGTCCTCAAGAAGTCCAAAAGCAGGATGCAGGAATAACAGCAATTTCCCAACAAAGTTGTCAACAACTGACACTAAGAGAAATAGAAATAGCATATCTAGTAACTGTTGATAGATTCATCCTTGAATTTGCTTAATTCTGGCTCATCATACTCCTTTGCCCTCCTTCCAAACCAAAGAGGTACAGTAGAGGAAGAATGTCATACCTCACAAAAGACAGTCTCTCTCATGGTTTCTCTTAAGGATTTGATAACTGAACCTCAACATACTGTTCTTTTCCATTACTCCATAGCCAATTTATTATAAAATTTGATTTTTTTAAAAAAAACTCTTTTTTTTAAGAGCAGGAAAGTAATCTTTAGTCACTCTTTCTCTATATTAATTAGGTAATTGAGTGCCACCTGTCTACAATATGTGCTATGTTTCAGAGTCTGACCTGGTGTAGCTTTTTTCTCATGTTTTGGGAGAGAAGAGCATGGGTTCTTCCAGGAATCAAACTTGCTCCATTTCCCTGGTCTATGAGGCACCTTCTTTCACTAACTCCCTGTTTAATATAAGGGACCAGCAAAGTCACTTTGGAGCCTACACATTCACCTGAGCAAAGGGTGCCCTTTGGTTTAAATAAAGCTCACTTCCAAGCAATTATTACTTAGATCATCATGAAACATGTATAAATGATTGTTAATAAAAACACTGGCTTTTTTATTCCAGTTCCTTTACACCAAGGGCTAATATACTAAATGTGGAACAAAGCCTGCAATTCTTTTTCCCCCCATAATTTTATCTATTATTTTTATTGCTCAGAGCACTGATATATTAAATGCTCTCATTTACATATGCATTTTTATTGGCAGTTGCAACTTGGAACCTTACGATAATCCTCTGAGAGTTGTTATACCAGTTTGTCACTCAAAAGAGGAGTAAATATTCCCAGTAAAGTTTTTCAAAGCATTTTCTATTACCAAGAGTGAAAAGAGTAGAACATGATTTGCAAGTCAGTACAAAAAGCTTTTAAGCAAGTTCATCAAAGCTCCCCAGTTTTAAGATTTGGACATTGTTCAAGAGATTTTTAACCCCAAACTACTCTAAATGTCCCATAATCAAACATAAATCTTAGATCATCTATTCCATTATAATCCCCTCCTTTCTCCAAAAAAGACCAAAATGGTGACCAGATGTAAGGCAAGGTTGGTTTCCTTCTTCTTGAATGTGCTGAGGTGACCAGTGGAAGCAAAAAATGGCCCTTGCTCTTGGCACAGTTACTCACTCCTGGTCTATTCTAAGCGTGACTGTGTTTAACTCTAAACAAATGCATTTGCTCCAAGCACTCAGATGTGTAAAGCTAAGTCATTTTACAAGTGAAAAATCAGTTAAGGAAAAACTCATAACAGAAATTTAACTTAAAACATTGACTTAAGTCTTTAAGCTACAGAGCTGAAATATTCTGCAACCATTCTTGTGAATTAGAGGTTCTGCTGGAGCTACAAAGAGAATAGATATGGCTGTTTTGATAGTACAAATTACAGGGGATAGCATTTTGCTCTGAATATATCATTCAGAGTCATTCTGCATGGATACTGGATAAAAAGGAAGTGGATACACCTGTCACTTTTATGTTTTGCTTATTAACTGCTTGGACACAGCCAAATGGCCAATGGGAGATGACAGCAGTGCAGAGAGGAAATCAGGCCTCACAATAGAGATTAGTATGGTTGGGCACCTGCCAATGTCTCAGAGACTAGAAAGGCCCATTCATGAATTTGCCACCACCACTGCCATTTATCCTGGTTCTACTATGACATGAAACTCGCAATCACCACAGTAGGCACACAGAGAGGTATAACTTGGGAGCTTTGCTGGTGCTTGAGTGTGATCGATGGTGACTGGGCATGATGCTAGATTGCACAAAATGTGATAACTTATCTGACTACTGAAGTCTCGCTGGGGAAAAAAAAAGCAGTGGAACACACTGTATGATAAATTAATAGTGAGCAAAGCCAATTAAATATTACTGACAGTTTTGACCAATTGACAGCTATCTTGTTTTTACCACCTAAATCCCCCAGGTTTCAGAAGATATTTTCAGTGAGCATCCACAAGTTTGCGTGTCTGCTACTGTAATTTTGCTTTCATGTAGCAATTCTTACATGCAATAGTTTGGCTTTCTTGAAAACTTCCCTGGGATCTAGCTGGTTGAAGGGCAGTACATAATTACAATGAATGAACATGAATGAATGAACTAATGAATTAATGAATTAATGAATGACTTGGAACTTGGGATGAGTTAATTCAGTACTTCTTTTGCAAGAGTGACAATATTCAATTACCCAAATATTATGGAAAATGTGGACAATGTTGCTGTCAAATTGTTGCATTTCACAGTTGTTGTTGTTTTTTTTAAAAAAATGTTCTTTCATATTCTTAAATTCTGGTTTGTAGCAATTATATTACTATTATCTTTGAACTGGCAATAATGAAAGCATTAGATTATCAGTAGACTCTTGTCACAGTCTTTCACCCAACAGGGAAGATTCAAGGAGGGAGAGAGGCTTCTCATTCAACAGGTTTAAAGCTATCAACTTTTCCCATCAGTTTTTTTCCCCATGAAACCTAATACATAGCTTGGATTGTAGTGGGAAAAGCAGCATCTTACTAAACTCTTTGATATATTTAAATTTTCTACATTGAAATAAATGAGATTTATCTAGTACACATTTTAGCAAATTTCTCTTGAAATTTTGCTTTCTGTGAAATTCAGTTCCAGTTCTACAAAAAAGAACTCCTGGTTCTTCCAAATGGATCCCTCGGAATGGATCGCATGCTTATATGAAGCCTTTCAGCAAAAAGAATTGCTATGAAATTCTCTCTATTTGAATTTCCCCCAACATGTTGTTCTGATCACTGTGCCTAAGGAGTTCAGCAGTTTTCTATTTGTATTTCTTCTGTCCCCAGTTACAATGGGCATGAATATATATGCACAGTAAGGAAATCACAGAGCACACCTACACCACAATCTTTATTTGATTGTGGGTATGTATAGATCATAATCAAGTGCCAATGTGTCTCTCCAAAACTATCACAGTAATGTCCCTGCACTATTGATAAAGTTTCATGATATTTTGGTGGCATAAACATTTTGCCTGATAAAAATACTAGTTTGGTGGCTCAGTGGTTCTCAAGTCTATCACTTTGATGCTGAACTTACTTTCTCTTCCAGCTTAACGACAACCCCATCCTGGATAATTTCTATGCCAAAACATCCTGTAAAAAAAACAACAAAAAAAACAGAGGATGCCATCCTGACCCTCCCCTTGTGGAATCACTTCCACTGAAACACTTATGGGATCCACTTCATTTAGGAGACAATTATGTGTTTTTGTCTAATATTAATTAATAGGTCAAGCAGCACTTAGAGAGATTTTAGGCATTAATTAACATTTTAAAACTATCACATATGACACATTAATTAGATATCAATCACTTATTACTGCTACTGACATTTAATAAGTATTTTCATTTACACCAAAACCCAGCTTGCTGCAGACACATTTTAAGGAGACAAAATTGATGCAAATAGTCTCTGCAAGTTTAACATCTTAACTGCTGCCTACTCTTCAACATTAACATTCACAACATGCTGATTTTTTTTTTTTTTAAAAAAAACATCTACAGCTATTTAGTTTGTATACCTAATGATGTAAGGCTATAAAAACAAATGTGTGTTCTCTATTTTAAACACTACAATAGGGTTAAGGTGGCTCAAAAAAATCTTTTTTTTTTCCCCCATTGGAAAAAACTGTAGTGTCAGGCTCCTTAGCCCTTGTTTAGTCTGTAGAATTCACATTTCCAGCAATTACGAAGTTCTTTGTTTTGTCATATTCTTTGACAAATTATTTGCATGCATACAAACCAATCATATGGATGTTAAGTATTTTAACCACATTTCTATTTCATAAAACCTTCATAACTTAATGGAACATCCTTCTGCTACAAGTACAAATGTGTCATCAGTGTGGTACCAATATAAAAGTTGTGGCTTTTCTAGGAATTTTAACTTTATGAGGGTGTTGGATATGCTGTTAAGAGATCTATACTCATTCTTAGGGAATGACTCTCCCAAGAGATAGTGGGGAAGAGGAAGTGTGTACTACTACACTAGTGTAAGTCTGTTGTATATAAATGTCTCTAAGATCTCCTTGTGGGAAGGAGCAGACAGCCTTATTCTGGGGGTGGAAATAATATTCATTTTTTAAAAAATGAAATATATGTTTCTTGAGTAAACATATGTTTCTTGAGTATTGATGAATCCTGATGAAAAACATCCTGGTCTGACAAGAAGCTTCATAGATCACTTTTTGGACCAAAAATACTGTTTCCTGCACACAAAAAGTGAGAATTTTGTATGGAATACTTTCCTAACTACAGCATTTTCTGTGCAGAAGAAAACCATGTACAGATTTGCCCCAAGTCCTAAACTATGACTAGTATTCAAAAACCTAGAAGTTTCCAAAGATTTTATTACAGCTGGAAGAAAATTGATAATTTTTTTTCCTTAGAGAATAAAATTAGTAAAGAATTACATGCCTTCTTACTTGGGATTCTGTTCCAGTATTCATACTGTCTGTCTACCCCTTTCTTAATTCCAGTAAGCCTTAGTTGACAGTAGGTAAGTAAAAAAATAAGTTATAGGCAAAGAAGGGCAAGCCATTGGATATTTGCAGCAACAGAATGTGAAACATGAACCCTCGGGACTACCTCCCTTGAAAAGTGCTCTTGAAAGTCCCTGGAACTGGCCTACTACATTTTGTTGCATGATACAAAGCAAAGGTGGCACCTCACCCCCATCCCATGTACAGAAGCCCATGGGACAGGACTGGCAGTGTGGATTTGTTTTTCAGCATTTAGGATAATGGCCACAAAACAGTAGCAGGCTAGTTTTGGCAGTATGGGATAGATTGTGTTGCATTTAGGGCTTCATTCTTCAAGAAGGAAGAACAATCAAGGGGCTCAGGAGAAGCAGCCAAAGGCTGTAGCCTGCTGTTACTTTCTACCATTGTTGCTTGAGGTCATCACACTCCACCTAATGTAAGGATTGCCCTGAAATCTTCTACTTACATTGGCCTTCTTTGGCATATGTAAAAGCCATTGTTGTTAATATCATTGTCGAATTATGATGGTTCATTGGCAAGAAGTGAATAGAAAAAATAGCACACAATAAACTCAATAATAAAAATGTAAATATGATACAAAATATATGAGAATGGCTATTATACTTAGTAGAAAGAGTACTGAAGTAGATCTGCAGAACTTTAGACATGCCAAACAAAGTTTAGCAAAAGCAACCACTCATGAGGAAACAGGAAGTTTATTCTGCTGTTCTTAGTGGGCTGGTTTATAACCACTGTGAATAAAATGATAGCTGATTGAAAATAAAGCCTTTTAGATGACATTTAGATAAGTGTTGGAAATAATTATTCATCTGTAAATGCATACCTATGAAGTATGTTTGGAAAATGGTACATGTTAAAAGTCCTAGTCTTGCAATATGATAGAAGTTAGACAGATGTTTACCTATTTATATAATACAGGTGAATGGGTTCTTCGGTTTGCATTGCTTTTTCATTTTCAGTGGGTCAGGGATCTGTATGATGGCTCAATCATAATACGAATCACTCAGACATTGTTGGGAAAATTGTATGTCTAGTCTATTGGTAGCACATTCTGTAGTCAGAACCAGTGGCCCACAAATAGCTTGGCACTTAGTTATCTCAGGAATCTCCTGCTCCCTACCTGAGATACTGTGCTTGTTTATTGAAGTCCTTCTTCTTCATTAGTATATGCTTGTACATAAAAATGCACCATTCATGAAAACTATATAGTTGGAAACCTAATAAATGTACAATTGAAAAAAGATGGGAAAATGTAGACACATATTATGCACTAAAAAAAAAAAGCATTGGAATAGAAATGTATAATAGCATGAAAACCCCTGCATGATCTTTTAAAATCATTCCAGGATTACAGTGAACATGAGGGAGCACTGCTTGCTTTTGGCAGCATAGATAGATATAAAATTGTATTACTGAACTGAAACTGATTCATAAATGAAGTTGTTATTATGAAATAGATAGGAATCATTGCTTCCTATGGAGAAAGTACCACTGATACAGGGGGAACATCAGAAGCAAAGCACTCTCTTCTGGTATTTAAAAATTAAATTATTCTAGTGTAGGATAACTGGTGGAGCCACACAATATGATTTCCAGAACTGTATTGTATCTTAGCAATAGAACTGAAGTCCATAAGGACAAAGGACAGGGTTTTTTTTTCAGCTGTGGTCTCTAAAAATATAGACTAGATTCTTCTAGCCCCCTCTTTTCCTTCTTTTAAATCGATTCTCAATGCCATTTCCAGCCTTGTTTGCTTGTTTGTTTAGGCAACATGGTGCTGGAATTCAACCTGAGACTTAACATTTTCTTAAGTGGGTTTGTGTGTGAGAGAAATTGAACTGAGTGGTTTTGCAAAGCCTGTGTTCACTAGGGGTTGTCATGATGTTACAACATAAGACTTCCATTGTGCAATAGTAGCCAGTAGAGTGACAGATGTGCCACTGCCCCAATGTGAAAGGGGGTACTGAAGAGCATCTGGACACGAGCTGGAAAGTGTTGGAACATAAGAGGAATGTCCAAAATGCATTAGAATTGCCCAGTGCTTATAACAGGCCCCCAATGAGCATGAGAACACTTTGTTGCCTCAGTGCATATCTTCATGATTCACTAGCAATGTTTTCTTGCATTTCTGTAACATGGCTATGGATTTATAAAGTTGCAGAATGAGATAGAATATCAGCTGGTATGTGACATTTGTCTGCTTTTACTTCTTTTTAAAAAATATGCTACAGTTTCAAATGTGATCTAAAGATGGTAAATTTATATCAAGTTCTGATCTCAGGGAAAATTTGTATAAAATGGCATATAAAAAAATCTACTAATCTGCGTTGGAAATGTGAAAAAAATATATGTGAAAAAGTGAGAAAATATTGGATAATGATTCATTGTGCCATTGAAGATTTGTCATCATTCTGAAGGAATTATTGGTAGCAATTAGAGCAGGCACAAGCAAACTCTGGACAACTAGGGCCCACTATTCATTCTCTAGACTCACTGCAGGTCACATCAATCAGAGAAAAACACTCCCAGGCTCCAGAAAAACAAAACCAGGTGGCTAACAATCCACTTCTGATTTGTAAATGATCCTTTTGGGTATGGGATAGCTTTTGGGTATGAGATGGCAAAATAACGTATAAGCATGTTATGTTGTTTTAAGGCAAAAAAGCCATGCTTGCAAACTTCAGAGTCATTTTTAGCTGATTTTTCTTTTCTTTTGGAGAGCTTTTGGATTTACTGTTGCACAGGGCCAGGGGATTGCATAGAGTCTATGGGTCACAGGACCACTCCTAATTTTGAGTATTTTTCCCTGCCTACAGCTGTATGATTGGGCTGGGTAATCACACAGGTAGCAGTCATTTATATGAATGATTACCCATAACTCTTACAATAGAAATCTGTTTCTTTAACTGTATAACCATTAATGATGATGATGATGATGATGATGATGATGATGATGATGATGATGATGAAATTTATTTCTATCCCACCTCTCCACAAGGATCCAGGCGGCGAACAACATAAAATACATTAAATACATTAAAAGAGATTAAAAACATACCCAATCCTCACCATCCACCAATCCACCTAAACCAACCCCTTAAAACACACAATTAACAGTCAATCAGTTGACTGTTAACAATACAAGAAGACAACTGAAGGGAGGCAATGGAAATGCTAGTCTTGGAAGGCCTGTCGGAAGAGATCAGTCTTAACCACTTTTTTAAAGCAGTCCAGACTGGTAATATGCCGGCTCTCCTCCGGCAGGCCATTCCATAACTTGGGAGTGATAGAAGAAAAGGTCCTCTGGGTAACCGCAGCCAGCCTAGTTCTAACTGGCTGCAGTAAATTCCTCCCAGAGGACATTAATGTGCCAGGCAGATTATATGGGAGAAGGTGATCCCACAGGTAGGCTGGCCCCAAGCCATGAAGGGCTTTAAAGGTAATAACCAACACCTTGTACTGTGCCCGGAAATTGATAGGCAGCCAACGAAGAGATTTTAAAATTGGTGTTATATGGTCAGTTTTAGGTCTACTGGTGACCAACCTGGCTGCCATATTCTGAACTAATTGAAGTTTCCAGACTAAGCACAAGGGTAGCCCTATATAGAGCGCATTGCAGAGGTCAAGCTGCGAAGTTACCAGCACATGTACCACTGTTTTTAGGTGCTCCAGCTCCAGAAAGGGGTGCAGCTGGCGTATCAGCCGAAGCTGATAGCAGGCACTTCTGGCCGCCGCATATATTTGAGCTGTCATCTGAAGTGGCAAGTCCAGGAGTATCCCCAAGCTGCGAACACAGTCTTTCAGGGGAAGTGTGGGCCTGTCTAGGACTGGCTGACAAATCTCCATGTCTGGGCTAGGGCCCCCAACAGCAAATACCTCTGTCTTATCTGGATTCAGCTTCAGTCTGTTTTTCCTCATCCAGTCCATTACTGCTTCAAGACATTCATTCAGAGGCGAGATGCCACCCCTAGTTGATGCTAAGTTGCTTAGTTGATGCTAATTAGCTAGTTTCAGAAAGATAAAATATCTGTTTAATTTATTCACTGCAAGCCTACCAATTTCCTTCAAAAAATTACCTTTGTTCTTCATTTGTGATATTAAGTCCCTAAACACATTGACAACAAGGTTACATTTACTTTTCTGCATATGTTTCTCCTGTGAAAACTTAAAAATGTCAGCAGATGAAGTCCTCCTTGAATCTCCATCCCTGCAATATGTCATTCACTGTAGCTCAGTTTCAGAACTCTTTGCCTCTTGACACCAGAAAGTGTATCCTGTCCCCTCCAGTGCCTGCAGTTGAGGCTGATTTGTTTACTCTGACTTTTAAAGTGACATTAGCTAATCATTAAACTCGGCAGGATATATTTCATTTCAACTTTAATGTCACTGTAAAACGCCATGACTTCCCTCACATAAGAGTATTTTAAAGATTAAAACTGTTGTTAGAAGTTGGCCACCTGTTCAAAGCACTCAGTCTCTATGTTTACAAATCAATCATAGCTTACTTGAAACCCCATTTGGGGCTAATGGTGATTAATTGGTTGCTCAGCTTTACTTTGATATCAATTTGTTATTATGTTCTAAGACAGTAAACACAAGAATTGGCTGATTTTTGTGAACATTTAATTGTTTAAACTCAATAGCATTTTCCTATTCCCACCCTCACTAGATTGCGTTGAGTTTTGTAACTAGAGCTCTAGTGAAACTATTTGCTGCTTTTCGTTTTCAGCTTCCTTGGAAACTGGCTGCTTTTTCAGTCAATTTTCACTTCTCTGAAAATGTTCATTTGGGTATGAATGGTGAAGGACTTCACTGAAGCACATCATTACATAAATATGTGCTCATGTAGCAGCATGTCGGTGTCTTATTCAATTTACTATGTTGCTTTATGACTTTATGTATGTCTTTTCTGGAAAAGCTGTAAGCCCACATGGTACTGAACACATGGGCCCTTTCCACACCTTACCTTTTTCCAGTGCTGGGCTGTGGGGATTGCGTGAGCAGCCTTCAGTGAGAGGCTGTCATGTCCCTGCTGCTTGAGCTCCACACAAGCTGCCTGCTCATGCGAGAGCCATGCCTCTTCCTTCCACAGTGCAGCCTGGGAGTTTCCCAGGCTGCACGGGGGCAGGAAGTATGACTGGCGCAGCTCCAGAGGCTCTGCATGCCACATAAGTGAGTGCAGGGCCTGGGAGCAATGCACAATTGTGCACCATTTTCAGCTTCCAGCCGAAAATGAAAAGGTGCGCGATCGGCGCCTGCTGGCCCCTGGAACATTGCGCGATGGTGAGTGCATCATGCAGATCGCTCCTCACAATTGCACAATGCTCCAGGCACCCTTTCGCATGACAAATGCCATGCAGAAAGGGTCATGGTAAGGCAAACTAAACTGGTCCAAGAATGCAACAGGAAAGAGCAAAGATCAAGGTATGACATAAGCCTACTTTAGAAACTGTACTTAAGTGTTTTTCTGGTGCTCATGGGGAGAGCACGACAACATTGTGGGCAAGTAATGACTAGCCCTTGGCATGGCATCCATGTATATGACACACACACATACAAAAGAAAGAGAGAAAGAGAGGGAGAAAAAAAAGAGAAAGTGGAACTGAGCATTTGAATATATAAATGTATGCACAAAGATTATGTCCTTAAGATGTTCATACTATATGCCTGGATGCTCAGAGGTGAAGATATTTAGCACATGCTATTTCAGGAGTACAACTACTTGGCACAACCCTTCTCATTATCCTCAGAGTAAGACAATCTGCGAGTAAAACTTTCAGTAAGCCTCTAAACTCAGCTGGGTTCAAACAACATATGGTATCATCTTCACAGCTCTCTAGCTTTCATAGGAAAAGGAAATACAGCCAACAGTCAGGAATCTGTAGAGACTGACAGTTTCTCCAAATGTGAGCTAGGTTGGTGTGAAACCTCAGTGAAAGGTTAAAACAGAATGGGCAGGTGTTTTCCATTTTCTCTGTAAATTAAAGGAAGACAAAACCTTCCTTAATCATTTATCAGAATCTTACCCACAAATTAGCCAAAAGGCACAGTTCTCAGATGCATTTCACAATTCCTTGAGAACGGGGAAATATTTTTGGCATATCAGTAATTCAATGGGGATTAAATTCTACGTGAGGGTCATTTCCAGGCACATTGTCTATTTTATTCTGGACACTAAGAAAGACCTTGAAAAGTTTAAAAAGTAAAAAATATTTAGAATTTTTTTCTCATGTGAGGAACCTGAACCATTCAATACCCATGAACTGAGTTAGGGAAATACAACATTGTAGTGTGTCATACTGCACCATCTATTCTCTCTGCCCAGTTGTAAATTTTACAAAACATTTTACAAAATCAAAGAGAAACTCTTAACAACTTTTCAAAAAACAGGAAGATCCACAATCACAGACCAACACAAGAGAAAGATGCCTGCTTATTTCTATTTGAACTACTTTTATCTAGAAAACAGATCTTAACCAATATCCATATTGGAAAGAGATTTGAATAATTCCATATTTTATTCAGACATGGTAAAATCAGCTAGAAAGGAAAAACTGAATGGTAAAACACCATGGGGAAAGTGTGGGCTTAAGAAGACAGTAAAAAGCCAAAAAACAGCTCTTATCAGTGACTTATGATAAGTCTCCAGTGCACAAAGGCGTTGTTTAATAACCAGTGAGCACCATTTCTGATAGCCTTGACAAACTATCCTAAATGCTGATTTATGCTGATACTGGTAAGGATATACTAAGAAGAGACGTACTCATGTAATAATGAATATTCTTAAGATTTAATAAGGAGAATAACCTTTGAATGCATGTATAGTCACAAATGCCTCTTCAAGAGATGTGTAATTCCTCAATAGTTGTGAATGTATAACTGAATGGATTACAAGCTAAATTATATTGTTAAGATGTTTAAGAATAACAAAGAACAGAATTCTGTATATGTAAAAGCCTTTATACAATGTCTGTATAATGCCTTAGCAGACATTATGAAAACTATGGGAAGTGTGGAGAACCTGATGATGGATGGATAGAAGGCTATGTTAAATGGTTTAATTACTAATTACTACCAAGCCTGTTACAGAGCTGAATAGAGACATAAAGCTCCTATGAAATGTCTTTCTGAAAGTGAACATCTGGAAAGCAATATGATGCTATGTAATGTAATGCAATGATGGCCTACCTGTAATGCATTGTAATGAAACTTAAGTGCCCAGGCATTGCTATGGCTATGTTTCTCCCTAAAGGAAATGTTTACATATTTGTGAGCTCATAATAAATAGCCTAAAAGAATACTAAAGACCCTGTTAATTTCCATGTAAAGATCCTAAAATTCCAATACTTAAGGATGTTTAAGTGGAATATTGATGTTGACTTTGCCTGTCTGATTTAATCACAATCAAGAGTTAGACAAACAGATTTTGACAAAGTTAACCACAGACAGAACACAAAATAAGCTGACAAATGGCCAGGATCCTCAGTCCTTCAGTCTAAGGCATAGGAGTGGGAAGCCATGCCTGATTCATTAAAACACACACACACACACACACACACACACACAAACCACCTAACTTTTAAAGTTGTAGTCTGAAGTAGGAGACTTGTGTTGAGTGGAGGAAGTTTCTTAAACTTTTTCCCTCATGCTGTTTTACCATTAAGATTTTCCTTTCTAGCTGATATACCATATCTGGGTAAAATATGGAATTATTCAAACCTCTTCCCAATATGGATAAGCCCATTCAGCTAATCAATTGACCAATCAAAATAAACCATACCAGAGAGGTTCACTACCTTTACTTATCTCTATCCAATGAACAGACATTTTTTATCTATAACCCCACCTGAGGTCCAGTAGAAGTTGTAACTGTCCTATTTGCTTCAGCTAAAGTTATGACAAAGTTCATTCTGTGGTCAGGCTAGTGGCTGTCTGCTTCTTTTGAGTACAATTTTGTAGGCATTTTGTTTTTATATTCCAGAGGATCTGGCATTTATCCCAGACTGTCATTACAGGTGAGACTAGTTTTCTGCTGTCACACACCCATAATTTCACAGAATTAACTATTTGTACGAGTTCTTATGCCATTTATATTGTACTCTATAGGTTAAATTCCATTCTTTGAAGAAATGTGAGCAGACCAGAAGTAGGCAACCAAATATCTCTGTCCAGTAACAGAAAGGATACTTTTAAAAACAAAAGAGCTACCACATCTTCAGTCTGCCAAATTAATAAATGATGTGATCAAGATTTCAAGGGGTCTATTTGACTGCAAATGCATTCCACAACAAGGAACAGAGTGAACTGGCATATGCAACTTTAAATAGGACAGAGAATTTCACACGTTTCAGCATCTGTTAGAAGCTATGACTTTGGCTTCTGTGTATTTACGTTGCTCTTGTTCAAATCTTGGAATTAACTATATCCACCTCAAGAGAAGAGATACTAAAATTGGAAGAAGTGCATCATATGGTTCTCTTACTAGATTGGTTAATCTTTGTTACTTCTTTTGGGTGGATAGCAAGTGGGAGGGTAAGAGAGAACTTTCGGGAGCATAAGAGTTTGCAGAGATTGTGCAGCAGTTGAACAGTTGAATTTAAGTGTGAAGAAAAAAAGGAAAAATGGAAAAGAGGATGAAAATATGAATCTTAAAATAGAAAGGGTTGGGGAGAGAATGATATCTTTGCTTAGTAGGAAACCGTGTCCTCAAACAGCCCAGGCCCATTCAGAATTTCATAAACTTAATTGGTATGTAGGATCATTCTATCCACTTTTGATAATCCCATTTACTTCAGATGATCCAACAGAGAAATAATCGTTGGGTCTCTAAGATATATTGGCATACCTTAGTCAGTCCAGTTTCTAAACCCAGGATTCATTTATTTTAAATGTATGAGTGAAGCTATTGCTTTCCTACCAATAGATTACTACACAATGGTGGGCCTGCACGCTCCTGTGAGGCAAGAGGCTAGGCTGATGGCAGCAGTACTGCTGGTAGGGTCTCCGACATCACACTGGCTTTTGCTGAGGAGCCAGACTAAATGTGCCAAACATTCCAGTACTGGGAAGAGACTATCTCAGCGACTATCTCAGCTACAACAACAGTGGCATCATAGCTAACATTTCTTGCTCATGCACAGAGAGAGGCATGGTAAACCTCATTTGAATGCCTTTTACCATAAAAACCCTATGGTGATACAATCCTAGGTCAGATGGCACTTAAGAAGCCAATGGAGTACAACAGTGGACAACTGCAAGAAGTGCAATGAGTAAATACACAACTCAACTCAAGCCAGAAGGTTCTTCAGCTGTTGATGTGAGGTTGTTCAGTGGTGGAAGGAAAGTCCAAAGCTGTAAAATATATATTATAGGAAAATGGAAGCATGAATCAGGGAAAGATAGGTAACAAAATGGGACATATAAACATTGCAGTACTTGGGGTGAGTCAGCTAAAGTAGAGAGGAATGACATTTTGAGACAGGTAATTACACACTGTTTTCCTCAGGAAATGAAAACTAAGAAGAAATGGAGTAGTATTAATAGTGAGGAGAGATGTAACAAAGCAGTCAAAAGATATAATGCAAAGTCTGACCAAATCATGTCAATAAGATTTCAGGGAAAACCCACCAATATAACTATAATCCAAGTTTATACTCCAATTGCAGAATAAGAAGAAATTGAAAGAATTGTTTTTTTTGTTTGTTTGTTTGTTTGTTTATTTTTGGAGTATAGGAGGAAATTGATCAGACACCAAAATAGGACTCCTTGTTAATCGGAGGTGACTGGAATGCAGAAATAGGAAACAAGGCAGATTGTAGGAAAATTCAGCCTAGGATCAAGAAAAGAAGCAAGAGAGTGACTGATTGAATCTTGCAAGACCAACAGTTTGCTCATTCCAAATATATACTTCAAGAAAAGAAAGGGGCACATAAACATCACCTCATGGCCAGTACAGAAATGCAGTACACTACATAATTGGAAGCAGGGGATGCTGAAGCTTCATTCTCTCTGCAAAAATAAGAACTGGAGCAGATTGTGACATAGACCATGAAACTCTTCAAGTATTTAAGGACAGATGAGAAGCAAAGGCAAAAGTTGACATAAATAGAGTCAGAACCCTTAATACAACTGTTCCATGACTTGTACACTATAATAACCACTGCAGAGAAACACACAATAACAAGAAAGCAAATCAAGCCTGAACTCTCCCTAGAAGCCAAGATCACTAAACTGAAAACTATTGGACTTTGGATATATAATGAAAAGACATGACTCGCTAAAAAAAATGTTTGGCAACTTAGAAGGCAGTAAGAAAAGAGGAAGACTGCATTACAGATTGATAGGCTCAATCAAGGAAGTCACAGTCCTGAGTCAGCAAGACCTGAGCAGGGCTATTGATGATAGGGTGACTTGGAGTTCTCATTCATAGAGTTGTCATAAGTGGAACCTTATGGCAGTTCAGAACAACAACTGCTTTATTTCACTAGATTCACAATGCAAGATTAAGAGATTTAAATGAACAAGTTTTAAGGTAACATGGGTCCAGAGAATACTGGGGTTGCGAGACCTTTAAAACTAGAAAACCAATGTGCTCTGCCAGTGTTTTTACCAGACCAAACTTATTGAGAGTGGGGAAACAGAAAGGATTCAGTTATAGAGGAAAATGTTTTGCGTATGCCCAGAGGCTCTCAAACATTTTCTGATTAAGAATTCATCATCCTTGGTCCAGTGAGTGAAATTTGTAGCTATCTGGATAGTGCTATATCTGTTGTTTTTTAGCAACCTTTAACTGAAATAATTTGCTCTTTATTATCCTGTAACTAACAAGACATTGGAAGAGCAGCTGAAGTGTCCATGTTGATGGGGTGGAAAGGAAAAAGAGAAGCAAATGGGTGACAAACTGAATTAAACAGGCTGTAGAGTGAGACACCATAGTTTGGAACAGCCTTTCCCAACCTGACAGTTCCCAGATGTGTTGGACTCCCACTGTTCCCTGGTAAAATCATATTATGGGTTTTGTAGCTTCTGTGTGTGTTAAAAAATAAACAGTTTGGGTGCAGGCAACAGGGATCTCTTTGTCCTTTTAAAGAGTCAGTAAACAAATATACTCCCCTAAGACCAACAGCAACAGCTCCCATGCCTTTCTCTATGTATCTGATGGTCTGAATCCAACACTGATGTTTTTATCACTGGGTTAATAAAGACACTTCAGCTAATTACAACATTTCAGTTATTAGTATTGATGGTAGTGAACTAATTTTCCAGTTTCTAAGCAATCTTCAAACCATATATTCCAAGCTCTGTTCTTGTTTGGAATATTGTGATATATATCTGTGGCAAGTTACAAAAAAGAACTTGATATGGTCTACTTACTGGAGTGGTATCTCCATTTCTTCAATTAGAAATGCACCATTTGCTTCTGGAAAATATTCAAGGACAGAAGAGATGGCCAAAAACTGCTCTACCTTTGTTTTGAACAGCTGGCTAACATTTGGTTGTGCCAGTTTTGTCCTTTTCATAAACACACACACACACACACACACACATATTCTTGCTTGCTTGTTCTTCCTGTTTATAAGCAGATTTAATGAATCTGGATGGCAGTCCTTGTCATAGTGAGGGATATATGAAGTTTTTGTTTTCATTTTTTTATCTACATGAACAGAAAAAAATATAACCACAATTAAAGAGCAGTGTCTGGAGTATAACAACAGGTTTCTAAACAGTTTTAGGGCAAAACTGGGAAAAGTATTCTGAAAGATGTTGGCCTAAAGAAGCATAAGTTCTCACAATAAAGCTCCTTAGGTTTTACCATCTGTTCTTGCCTTTACCTCCACCTGATCTATGCAGGGAGCTGTTTGTAGCAACTTCTCACTACAGACTTCACTTGAAAAAAAGGGAGGGGGAAGCAGGAAAAGATAAAGGAACCCATTGTTCTGATGAATAAAATGTTCTGAATAAAATGTTCCAGGTAGTGCCAGGAATTGCCAGAAAATAATTCAGGACAACAGAAACACCAGTTACCCTAAGATGTGGGGGACTTTGAGGTCCACCTGCAATGCCAGTATCTCTTCAGGATTTGGGGAATTATAGCTCAAATGAAGCCTATGAGTGGAGGGTAGCTGCACAATCTCTCCACCTGTGTATACCAGTACTAGCTATAGAGAGAATTCTAGCTAAACAGAGTATTTTATTTGGAATTAAGAAACACACAAGAAATCAGACATTCTTAAGAACTATACAAGGCTATCGGAAGTGAGGCAAAAAAGGCTGGATAGAGAGAGATTGGGTGGATAGGATGATAGTTACCAGTCCTGAAGCAGAAGGTCAAAGCAGAGTGTTTCATAATGCATTTGAGGGTAGCACAGAGGAATGGGAGCCTGGGGTACCATGTGCAGCATAATATACCCAATGTATTACAAGTTGCTGGGACTGAAGTTTGAGTTTTTATACCCTATTTTCTACCTTGAAGGAGAGTACATGGACAAAGCAGTAATTGTTTGTTCATAGAGCTGACAAAGGAGTCTGGAATGAGATGATTGTCTTAACTCCAGGTGACAAAACATTAATGGGAGCCATGTCAATCTCTTAATGACTAGTCGGGCAGGGGATTTAGGAAAGATTTCTGTAGTACAACATCTCAGGAAGGTCTCTGATTATTTTTACCTGGGCAGCTTCACCTTCTATTGTTCTCAGGGGTGCTCATAGCTTGCAGTCTTGAAAGGATGATCACAAACCCATTAGCATTGGGCTTTCCCATCAAATCTTCTCTGAATTTATGACCTGAGCATGTATGAGGTCATCCTGCCCTGGCAACATGCTTACAGCTAGCACATTTTTAAACATGTTTTTCAGCCATAAATATGTCAAACTATAAAAACAGTACATCCCAGAATGGGGGTGTATGGTGTCGCAGCCCATTATTTAGATATTTAAAAAACAAACAAGCAAGCAAGCAGACAAGCAAACAATCTAGAACTAGAACAACAAATACCACAATCTCCAGCAACCTCCCACACATTTGGAACATCTTGAGGAGCCAACTATGCTATTCATCCTAATTTCTTCTGTGAAAGGCAATGTCTATTTCAATCTCAAGCTGTTAGTGCTTTGAAAAGTAATTCAATATGAGCTCTAAAACATCAGTTAGGGTTTGAATGGGAAGCAAGGGGAAAGGATTTTTACTTATTTACATGAATTAAAATATTGGATTTCCCACCAACATGTTCCATTATATTTCATTTTTCATCATGAATATGAGTGTTCTGGGACATCATTATATCCAGCTTCTGCTGAGAGAGAGAGAGAGAGAGAGAGATTGAGAGAGATTGAGAGAGAGATGGGGTGGTGATATAATTCCTTAGTGTGATTCCTCGTCATCAGACATGTCTCCCAACATTTCCATCTCTAACCTCAGACATTTTAGCTATGATGCTACAGAATGTCCACCACAGGTTTTTTCCTTCACTGTTTAGCTATTAGTGTCTTCTTCTTTGTCAATCAGGAGCTTTCCAAAGTCTGAGACACAGGTCTCTAATTGTAGAGAAGACCATCTTGCATCTCCCCTAGAACAGTTTGTAAAATGCCCCTAGTGTAAAATATAGTTTGACCTTCTGTCAGAGGACTTTCTCAGCTCAGATTCTTGAACTGCGTTTAGCATTTTAACTGAAGAGGCCAGGGACTGAGCCTGGTGACTTCTATTTTCAAAGCATTTATTATAATACAGAGTAATGGTCTGTCTTCATTGCTCACATATAATAAATATATTCATGTGCTGAAGAAAATACATTATCTTGTGCATGCTAACTACACTTTGGTCTCTGTCCAAGTCATCTGTGTACTCAGTTATATGAAATCTTATCCAGATACTTCTTTGGAGCCCTGAAACACAGTTTTAATTAATGTCTCCTTCCACTAAACATTATGGATACCCCTGATTCGGTAGTCTCCCCCCTAAAATAGGTACTTATCCCCCGAGTATGTGTTTTGTTTGGCATTGCTCATAAACAGCAGCAGCACTGCTGTCAAGTTATCAAGATCAGAGGCAGCTTCAGGGAACTTACCAAAGGGAGGGAAATTAACAAAGCTGAAGTGAAATTAACATGCTCTTTGACAGGCTAACAAGCTCATTACGCTATCTCAGTAATAACTGACACATAGTAAAGCACCACAGCTCCTGAAAGCAGCTAAGTAACCTGTGGAGAAGGAAGAACACTCACAGATCACAGCAGGAAAGCTAGTTACAGACTGATCAATTAAGCCTGGGTTCCTTCCAACCTATTGCTTTGTGGCTTCAAACCCATGGGAAGTCCTAGCTGTGAAGTCATCACTTTCCAGTAGTATACACATTCAGACATTCCCAGGAAGCCAGTCTTTTTAAATCTCATATATACACTGTTCTGGTGCACATTCCCCCATAAATTCACTCTGTCCTGTTTCTTCAATAATATATATTTTCTTTACTTTAAAGAATCTCTGAATTAAAATTTGTATTTAAACTGGATTCAAACATCTGGTAAGTACAAAAGCCAATTGATAACTAAGATATTTTTTGCTCATTAATGTGGAACATGTGGATCAGATCTGTTTGTGATGGCATTCAAGGAAATTGAATTACTCAATAATTGGTCCACAGATTATCTAATTACATCCATATCTGTATCTCTTGCTTGATGGTAAAATACTTTGTGAGCAACAGTCAAGAACTGATGGTGTCAAGAAAGGGAACATTACAAAGCCAGTCAGCACATTTGAACTATACAATAATAAGAGTCTATAGACTAAATGAGATCTTCACCATCTCAATGGGCATAAAAAGAAAACAGTTCCATCAGGATGGTGGTATGCAAAAAAAGGATCAGCTGGTATTTGTAAATGCCAGTTGAAGAATGGTTGGCTTAGCTCCTCCTCTCCATTCCCAGGAGGGAAATATTGGCTGAGAGTGCTTGTAAGACCAAAATGAACTGTAATCCTGGGAACTCTGATACCATTGGCAAATACCAGATGAAAATGAGTAAGGAATACCTGCTATCTCCAGTGAGTGTTATTACTGAGAGGTGATCTGAAATAGCAGGGGCTCTGTTCCCAGCTGGCTAGCTCAGACAAAGGATTCAAGGATGAGAAGTTTTTATCTGGGAAATCTTTGTGAGCTAGATGGGGAAATCGTATAGGCTAGACTTGGACTACCAGCCAGACTACCCCCTCTCTGATAAACAGACACATGAAGACTGTTCTTCCATCCAGTTGTCTTTGCTGCAAGATTTCTCACATTTTTAACTTTTCCTTGAAACTGCTGAGTTTGAATAATCAAAGTCTTTTGGCTGGAATAGTATAAAAATGTTGTTGATATCCACATTTTTTCTCTTTTCTACCATCCATTACTGAGAAGATAAAAGCTGTTTTGAAGTGGATATGGACAAATGAACTGAAATCTAATTCCCAATACTTTTTAACATGTATATGAAACCATAGGAAGAGATCATCCAGAGGCATGGGCTATCAGTATGCTAATAACATCCAAATATATTTGTCCACACCTTTAAAAACAGCCTCTGCTAAGGATACTGTGTCCCCTTTCAATGAATGCTTGAAGTAGGTAATGGGCTGGATGAAGAAAAATAAATTGAAATTGAATCTAGACAAGACAGAGGTGCTTACTACTAAGGATCCTAATCTGGGTTTGGATATGTGTCAACCAGTTCTGTTCGTTCCCCCCCCCCCCAGATCTGGACGGGGTCACATTGCCTCTAAAAGACTGTGTTCACAGTTTGAGAGTGTTCCTGGATCTTTCCCTCCAGATAGATGCAACAGTCAAGAGTGTTTATGATCAGCTTCAGCTGATACACCAACTGCACCCCTTCCTAGAATTGGATGACCTAAAGGCTAACCTGAAGGCTGTGCATTGGACTACCTTTGTACCAAGTCCAGAAACTCCAACTGGTCCAAAATACGGTTACAAGGACTTTTGAGAAGTGAACATATCAAAAATCACTCCACTGACTGCCAATTAGTTTCCAGCCAACGTACAAAGTGTGGGTTATTACCTTTAAAGCCCTACATGGTTTGGGTCCAAGTTACTTGCAGGATCACCTTCTCCCATACAATCCACCCCATACACTTATGGGTGCCATTTACTTAAGCTGGCTAGGACTAGACTGTCAACGGTCACCCAGAGGAACTTCTCATCAACCACCCTAGACTGTAGAATAAGTTGGTGGAAGAGATTTGACAGCAAAATATACTGTCTGAATTAATAATAACAATAACAACAACAACAACAACAACAACAATAATAAAGACCTATCTCTTCTGACAGGCCTACCCAGTCTATTTTTAATTTAATTTCTAATTTTAATAATGATGCATTTCAATTATGATATATTTGTGTTTTAAATGGTTTTATAGGTTTTAGTGTATTTGAACTTGTGATGCATTTTTAATTTTATTCTAATTTGTGTTGTGCCCCTTTCCCACTGCCCTTGCTCCATTAACCTTGAGTGATGATTTTCAATCTATGTGGAAACAAACAGTGATGACTAAAATCTCATCATTGGGTTTTCCCCCAGATCTTTTGCCCCGTAGGGGATATGATCAGCTATCAAACAGTGAGTAGCAGACATAGAGTGACAACTGGATCTAGCCGACACTCCATTCTTCATTGTTAGTGACTCTAATAGGTATCTTGCTTCACCTATGACATATTTAGCAAACCTAGAAATACCTAAACATCAGGGAACCTTTACTTTGGCACAGTGTCATGCCCTCCTGTCAGCTGTCCTTGAAGACTGATATAAGAAGACCCCTTTCTCAGACAGACTCTGCCCCTGCGACTCTGGCCAAAAGGGAAAACAGAGCGTGTATTACTCCAGTGCCCATATTACAAGAATATTTGTCTGAACCTCATTTCACATTTATTGCATAAATACTAAGGACACACTGAACGATTCTATACTTTTCTGCTACTTTCAGGTACAAACTCTGATATAACATACAATGTTGCCAGATTTTGTGCAGTAGTGGGTTAAAATTCATCAGGCAATGACCTCTGCAGTAGACTAGTTCCAATCTTTTTCTGTTATATTGGAGCTAGGTAACCTGAAGGGATGTTTTAAATACTGTTTCTAACCTGTGTTTTTCTCCTCTTTCTACTTTGTATCCTTTTCTACTTGTGCTGGTCTATGATTGTAATAAAGATGTACTCTCTTACTATGTTGTACCCTGCCTTAAGCCTTGGGCAGAGGCAGGTAACAAATAAAAATTTATTGTTGTTAATTATTAGTATTTCTGAGAAGATGAATGAAATGTAGTTGATGCTAATGATAATTCAGGAAAAGGGCCCATACTCTTTCTGATAAGTCTGCCCCAATGCAACAGTTTGATCCCTGGATACATTCCTGGTTTGGGCTTATTATTATTAATTGTCATCAAGTTGGTTTAAACTTATAACAACCCTTTGTATAAGAAATCTCCAAGTCATACTATTATTAACAGTCATACTCAGATCTTTCAAACTCAGGGCTATGACTTCCTAGATTGAATCTACCCACCTGTAATGCAGTCTTCTACTTTTCTTACAGCCTTCCACTTTTCTCAACATTATCTTCTTTTACAATGAGTCATTTAATTTCATGATATGCCCAAAGTAATATAGCCACAGTCACTCATTTTTGCTTCTGGAGAGAGTTCAGGCTTGAATTGCTTTCAGACCCATTTATCTGTCTTTTTGGCAGCCCATGGTGTCTGTAGAACTCTCTTTCAGCAATGCACTTCAAATCAGTTCTTTCTTTTCCTTTCAGATTTATTCACTATCCAGCTTTAAGAAATACACATAGAAACTGCAAATAGTATGACATAGATGATTCTGACTTTGGTATTTAATGATATATACTTGAAGATCTGTCATAGTTCTGTCACAGCTGCCCTTCCAAGTCCCAATTTTCTTCTGATTTCTTGAGTACAGATTTCTTGACTACATTTCAACTTGGGTTTATGATACACGAGTAGTAGGAATAGCAGAAGCATTCTGAGACACCTGAAACTCCTGAAACTATAGGAAACCCCACAAAAAGTATATTGTACCTGGAAGAGCTATGCGTGACTGAAATGGGGTATAATTTCTCTAGAAAAGCACAAAGGTGGAAAAGCCTAACTGGGAACAATCTTGCAGTGATGTCAGCCTTTCACCAACACCTCTGATATTTGTCCCCCTCCTCCTTGGAAAAAGATCCGTTCTTGTTCTTGTTCTTGTTCCTATCCCACTTTTTCCCAACTCTGGACCCAAAGCAGCTTACAACAAATTAAAATCATATTATTAAAGATCCAAATGATAAAAAAGTTAAAAGATTAAACAAATGAATAAATAAGAACACATTTTTTAATATATATATATATATATATATATATATCCTTAAACTTTTACACAGACACAAGGACAACAATTGGCAGGATCCAGCACATTATTTTGTTGAGAAAGGCCTTATATACTCAATCATCAAACGCCTATCTAAACAAAAAAGTGTTTACCTGTCTTTGAAAAGAAAGTAGGGAGGATGCCAGTCTGACTTCTCTGGGAAGGAAGTTCAAGAGCCTGGGGGCAGCCACTGAGAAGGCCCTCTCCCTCATGTTCACACCAGACGTACCTGTGATGGAGAGAAGGGCCGCCTCAACAAATCTCAAAGCATGGGCTGGTTTGTAACAGAAGGTACCTTCCTTCAAATAATCAGGACCTGAACTTTCTAGAGCTTTATATGTCAAATCCAGCACTTGGAATTCTGTGCAAAAATTGACCAGCTGTTGCAACAAGGAAGCTGTGTGTTCCCCGTTGCCAGACCCAGTTAGCAATCTGGCTGCAGCTTTTTGGACCAGTTGAAATTTCCAGACACTGTTCAAAGACAGCCCCACATATGACATGTTACAGTTAATCTAACTACTACGTAACTAAGGTTTGTGTCACTGTGGCCCAATCTGATATCTCAAGGAATAGATACAGCTGGCACACAAGCTTTAACTGTACAAATGCACTCCTAGCTACCACTGAAACTTGAACTTCCCGGCAAAGAATTGCATCCAGGACCTCACCCAAGCAGCGTATCTGCATTTTCAGGGAGAATGTGACACCATGCCGCACAAGCTGAATCTCTATTACCTGATCAGCTTTCTGACTGACCAGGAGCACCTCTGTTTTGTCTGGATTAAGTTTCAATTTGTTTTTCTTCATTCAGTCCATTACTGATGACAGGCACCAATTTAAGACCAAAACAGCTTCTTTGGCTTATGGTAGAAAGAAGTAATAGAAGTGGGTGTCATCCTCTGAACAACTTCTTCCCAGTGGTTTCATGTAGATGCTAAGTAGCATGGGGGACAGAACTGATAATTGAGAGATCCTCCAGCACAATAGCCAAGGGATTGATCAGGAGTTCCCCAGCACCACTTTCTGGGTTCATCTTCTGGGAAGGAATGGAGCCACCATAAAACAGTGCCCCGGTTCCCATCCCAGCAAGGAGATTCAGAAGAATATCATGATCAGTGGTATCAAAAGCTACTGAGAGGTCCAAAAGAGCCAAGAGGGACACACTCCCCCTGTCTAGTTCCTGGTGTAGGTCATGAAGCAAGGTGAATAAAGCTGTCTCTCTCCCATGATGAGGACTGAAACCAGATTGAAACGGACCTAGATAATCTGCTCATCCAGAAACCCCTGGAGCTATGAGACCATGGCACACTACAGAACTTTGTTCAAAAACAGAATATTAGAGACTGGCCAATAATTATTCAGAATGGTGGCATCAAGGGTGGTCCTCTAAATAATGATTTTATAACAATCTTCTTAAGGCAAGCTGGAACTCTGCCTTGCTTTAGTAAGGCATTAACCCTCACCCACTCAGCCGGTTCCTCTCTATCTTTTTAATAAGCCAAGAAGGGCAAGGAAGTAACCTACTTCTGGTGGCTGTCATCTCCCCAAGGATCCTGTCCACACCCTCAGTTTGCACAGACTTAAAAGTATTCATTGTCACTAGACAAGCAGGGATAAAGTTATACCCATTTGATCTGTATCAATTATAGCTTCAATGCTACGATGCTATTGTATCTTATAGGGGTGTACTGTATTTCCAGATGGCACAGGATTCAGTTATAGAAGTTGCTTTGGTTATTGAGCTATTCCTAGATCAATTTTAAAATGATTTGAAATTCTGAAAGGCTTGGTAATAAATTATGTGAAGGAGTACTTGCATCCATATGAACTTGCCTGAGCTCTAAGGTCAGCCTCAGAAGCCCTCTATGATTTCTTTTTCCAACACAAAATTGTTAATTTATTGTTATTAGGAGACAAAAAAATGTACTGTTAACAAGATTCATTTCCCAAGAGAGAAAGTCAAAATAAGAGCCAAAAATATTCTTAAAAAGCAATAAATGACACTTTGTAGTTCATTAAATTAAAAAAAAGTAAAATATCTCCTTGTGCAATTCTGTGAAAATGAGAACAGATCAGAGGAAGAAAAGAAGCAATTAGAAAGTCGCACACACTCCCCTCAAGAAGCAGCTCTGTGCAGGAAAAGTCTAGGCAAGTTCAGGAAGTGTTCTGCAGTCTCATACCTGTCCGTTGCTTAAGCAGAGCAGAGAAGACATGACCACGGGTGACCTAAAATTAATTACCCTTAAAAAAGAGACAAGGGGGCTAACACATGAAGCTTGATAACCCTTCCCATAGCCCCTTTCCTGGATACCTTGCTGTCCTGACAGCTAATATGTGACAGCAGCCACTTTGCCAGACTGCATCAACCTCCTTAACCAGAAATATTGCCCACCCACAGACACTTCCAACTACTGCTGTTGGCTAGAAGTTCTGGCACTGTTAGTCAGGTACATGGTGAAACACACCATGCAAACTTGTATGCATACACAAAAGACCAAGATTCCCCCACTGCTGTTCAGTCCTGTCTTAACCCAGGACCAAAAAGGCCCCACACCTACTAACAGGCCATTGCTCTTAGAATTCAGGCTATCTTGCAAATTGGACAGAGTATCATTCTCATCTCCTGTTATTTCTGTTCTGTAATTCACATCAGAGGAGTCCACGACCTGAAACAAGCACCTTGTCTTTGGCAGCATACAAAAAACATCCGGCCAAGATTGTGCCTTTACACAACTATGGTGTGTGTGCCACACTCTGTATACCTCTACTTAGGTGCTGACCCCATACCTACAAGAATACTCCAAGGGAAGGGAGATTAGCAAACAGGTTTGAAAAACTGAGAGCCCCCAACCTACACCACATATGGGTTGGTATAGGTGAGGGGCAAGCACTGATGCTCAAGGATCTCAGAAGCACACAGAAAGGGAGAGATAGCTCGTATTGTGAACGCTTCATATCCTGCTAGCTGAGAAACCTTTCAGTTGCTTTTTAACTCCCCCAGGATTCAGGGTGCGGGGGGAATGAGTTGCCTGACTTGCCTCTAAAGCCTTACACCAGAAGCTAAAATGTTAACAATGCTGCTCTATGAGCCTTCCCCAGGGGATAATCCCACATTTATACAACTGAGCAGCTTGGAGCAGCAGAAAAAGAAGCAGAATGCAGAGAAAGCATTAGATTCTGACACAGAAGGAGAAAGGGAGCAGAGAAGAGGAAGAGGTTTCTTGCAGGGTCCAAAGCCATGCTCCGTTCCCAGCAAGGGTCCTACTGCTTCTGTGGCTTGTGATGCTCCCAATACTTTGTTTGGTAGTTACTTGTCCCTTCTGTTTGTCACAGACCCCTTTTAGTAATAGCATTAATTGCTTGAATTAAAAAAAATGCACACACACGCACGCGCACGCTCGTGCACACACACACACACACAGAGTCCACACACCAACAACGGAACAGTGCCAAAACCAAAGTAAGGAGCAAGAGGGGGACAGACATTTTCTTTACAATAGAACAGGACTTCAACCTCAGCAGCTTGGTGATGAGCAAAAGCACCCTTGCCTGCCTGCCTCTACTCCTGGTCCCAGTCTCATAGTGTAGCCAGACCCCAGCCACCTCTATTGTCCCCCAAAACCAGTCACCCTTGCTGCTCCTGCTGCTGCCATCATGCTTTGCATCTGGGCACATGCTTGATTCAGATCCCATTGTAATGGCACCATGTACCCCCCTGATTGGCATGGTTTAATTGGCAAATATTATTTAATTGGCACTGTTAATTGGCATTGATATAACATGACATTGTAGAGGAGGCATAGTACTGACTGTAAATGTGAGAAAGCAAGGCAGGTCAGTCACCCACCTCTTGGGCAGAAACCAAGTCATTTTCAGGCTAATAGTATGCCTACTATCAAGGCAACAGGCTTAAAGATAACAACGCAGAAATCTCAGAGCTAAAAGGGGAAATCTCCACCAAATTGTGATTGTTTTAACTCTGAACTCAGAAACCTGGGTGTTGCCCTATTGTTTTCCCACCTCTTCATGATAATTGGGCTATTACAACAGCCATTATCCTTTTGTCACCTAAACACTAAGATCATTAGCTCTGTTCAGACTTCATTGTTCGTGTTGCAACTCCCATTGTCCACTTGGCTGAGACAGCAGTTCACATCCATACCTGCAGGATATTTTTCAGGTATAAGAACCCTCCAATTTCAAGCAGTCCAGTGCAGTCTCTTGCCTTTCTGAACGGCACACTCACCATTTGATTCCTGAACAAGAACTGTCCTTAAGTGCCTACCTAAGCCATGTCCCTGCTTTCTTAACTGTTCTCTGGACTGGTAATTATTGCCTCATCTCTGAAAGTTCACTATCCACACTTTCTTCCCTTTTCCTTCAGTTAGCTCTTGTGTGTGCATGTGAGTATTTGGATCTTTGCATGCTTGTATGAACCTTTTTCAATAAAACACATTCTATTTCATTTTTGGAATCTCTAGTTGATTCTTTCCTGTGTGACCCCATAAACATAGGTGGAAATATTTTGTTAAGTTACCCCACTCTCGTAGGCCTCCTGATTTTGAGCAATTATTCCTCACTTTTGAACAGAGATACTAGCATCACTGGTGGGCCCTTGTGGCACCCACATTTTGGCCTAATACTATATATTTTTCTTTAATCATATTTGTGCTCTGCCTTTCTACCAACAAATGGCGCTAAATGTGGCTAACAGTGGTAACATAAAATAAACGTAATTATTGTTAAAAAACACAAATATAGACTTAAAAAAGAAACCTATTAAAATATACCAAGAGGCCCTTTCACGCCACACAGTTGAAGAACTATGATTCCTCTTTAGCTGCCATGGTTCCATCTTATGGGATCCTGGGGTTTGTAGTTTAGTTGAGGTTCTATGACTGAGCATTCTAAATCCACCTCCCTAAACAGCAGATCTCAAAATTTCATGTGCTGTTCCCTTGGCAGTTAAAGTGGAATCATTATTGTGTGAAAAAGCCCAAGAAAAGAGAAACAACAATTTGTAATCAAGTTCCCACTTAACCACAACCTAATGTAGACATCAAATTTCTCCCTGAATAAAATTGCTTTGCCTGATGGAAAATGTAACAGGAAAGGGACCAAACTCTAGTGATATTCCATTACTACACCATTAAATTCAATCATACTGCAACACAACTGTAGGATTCTTTCCCTTATGAACTCTGAACCACATCAGGCAAAAGTGATTTGTTCTGAGACTCTTCAGACTTTGACGTCACATTTCTGAGATGAGGCAGGATGTTTCACCCTGATAATGCCTACCTAGACAGCATAAAGGCATTATATGCATATTAAAACACTTTGTGATCACTTACGAGCACTCAGCCTTATTAACTGTGTGTCCTAGGCTGATTCTGTCCTCTAATTTCTGGTTGTGGGGTGCTGACAGGCTGCCAAGTCTATTCTCCAATCTGTTCAGTAACAAGGTTTTTGTAGAGTAAATCTGAGGTGTCAATTTAGCTTTGGTTGCCCTGATCCCATAGAGTGAAGCCACTATGATTGACTGTGTTTTTGTCCTTGTTTTTTTATTCAGCTCTGAAAAGGATTTAGCATTGTTTTAGAGAGAATTATGGCTATTTCTATTTCTAATCTGGGGATGAGCCTCCTGTGCATGCCCTTAAAGACTAGCCTGGTGACCGATACCCCAGTCATACTTGGCTGACAACCAGAAATATTCAGAGTCAGATCATCCCTTTGCAAAGCCATAAGCTTATTTTTGAAGAGCATTTTTAGACACATATAGCTGCAGCTTTTGAATTTGCTAGGGAATTCCTCTGCTCTGGATCAATTCTCTTTAAAAAAAAATAAAAATTAATAACACTTACATATCATGCACAGCCATGTCAAGCGGTAATGTTAGGCATAGCTGCAGGTTATGAGCTTCCTTAAGAGAGACTCAAGATATGATAGAATAAAAGATTAGATAGCATATTGTATCAATAAAAAGGTGCTGGGGGCATTAGCTTATTCTGCTCGCAAAGACTTCCTGGTTAAAATATGTTTTTAATTTTAAAATATAGCTCAAACTCTATCATATTTCTCTCATTTGCAGCTAAGAATAACACCTAAATTGTATTGACCCCGATACTATCCAGGAGATTACTTTTCCTCTAGTGCATGCTTTGCTATTATCAGTGGAAGTGCCAAGTGACAGGAGCTGGGGAGGACAGCCTGGCTTCCTCCTATGCTTTGAAAAGGACTTTCACAATACAGAAATGCATATTATTTATTTGTTTGTTTATTAGAGAGATTTATATCCCACCTTTCCATTTAAAAATGCTCAAGACAGCCAGCAGCATAATAAAACAATGCAGCAAAACCCCAATAAAAAGCTAAAGGGAAATAATGAGGTGGCAGATAGAAAAGCTAACAAATAATTGAACTTCTCAGAACATATAACTATCTTAGTAGCATTTAATACTTAATTTTAACTTGATTTAACTTCCCTGGATTAAAAACATGAGGACTCACCAAACCAAAGGCTGGTAGGAGAGAAAGATCTTACCACAAAGTCAGAAAGCCATCACTTCGGAAACTCAGTGAGAAGTTCTAGGTACAGCCACTGAGAAGGATTTTTCTCACATTTCAGCAAACCACAAATTAGAAACTGGCAGAAGATATGAGAGGACCACTCCAGACCATCTTGATGAACAGTCTGATTCATACAGGAGAAGGCTGACCTCTAGGTATCTTGATTCTGAAGAATCCCATTTTCTTGCCTTGCCAACAGGGTGTCCTCATCTCCCCATCCCATACACAGGATCTTACTAAACAAAATCTTACTATATTTTCAGGGGGAGGATGGTGTCATGTATCACAGTCATGTGGGCCTGGCAGAATGCCTTTAGGCCTCCAGGTGAGGTCAAGGAAGTATGGATAAATCCTGCCTGTTAGAAGTAGTCATAGTAGTAGTGATAGCAGAAGCAGCAATAGTGACTACTACTTATTTAAAAGTAATTATTCGTAGATAGATAATTGTAGGGAATTACTTATTACCTACAAATTGAGATTAGGAGTTTTGGGGAAAAGCTCCTAATTGTGTTTCCACTTGTGAGAGATGTTCTGGAAACAGTTTCACAAGATATGTGAATAAAATTGCCATAGACAGGATCACAACAGCACAATTACAAACACTCTACTAGGAGCACACTTAGGCCATGTCCACACTATACTGTTATAGGGCTATTATTCCACTTTCAACTTCCTGCAGAATTCTGGGGTTTGTAGTTTGCTGAGGCCACAGAGCTCTCTGGCTGAGAATTCTAAAGGCCCCTCTCTAAACTGCAAACCCCAGGATTCCATAGGATTTTGAAAGTGAAATAATAGCACTATAACAATGTAGTGCAGAAATGGACTTAGACTCTTGGATAGAACCTGAATCATTTACAATCCAAAATGCCAGTCAGTAACGCCTGGTAGACTGTGAAACCAAAGTGGTGATGATGATGATGATGATGTTGATGATGATCTGTATACTAGTGAAGCAAGAGGTTAGCTGAGCAGGAGAAGCAAGGGATATGGTGGAGTATCCTAGAAAAATCCCATAGCACTGGCTATCTCCAGTTCCCTTTTTTCTTCTCTTTTCCCTGACCTGTAATAAGGTCACTTTCCCCAACCATCCTCCAGTCTTCTGCACCTCCCTCTTCCTGCTTGAAAAGCAGGACTGGGAACCTTCCTGGCCGAAGCTAATGGTGAGAAACTAAAAGCAGGGGAGGTAAAAAGGCAAATGGTAAGTGGGCAGAGAGCTAGGCATTGCAGGAAGGGAGACGAGTCCAGGTCAGAGCACCTGCTAATGTTCCTGCCTTCAGGGGTGAGATGCAAGTAAGTGACGTACTGACCAAAAAAAAAAAGTAACAAAAGGAGGAAACATATGTTCCCTCTACGATAGAGGAAGCAAACAAAGCAGCTCATCAGACAGTTTTGTGTTAGTTCTCTATGGTGCAGGAAGCTGCTAGAGTAGTCTTCTGAATCATATTGGTCAGTCTGAAGGATAGAGTGGTTCTTTTCAGTGGTTCTGGAAATGGGTTCTGTTGAGAACAACAGCAGGAGTGAAAGGGGGCAGCAGGGGCTGCAACAACAGCCTTGGGGGGTATGCATATATCCCAAGGGCTAGGTGCTGCCCATCCTTGCTGTAAAATGAAGCTGAAAGGCTGACGTAGGAATAGGGAAAGCAAGCAGGAACAACCATGGTGCATGAGGCTATTTATTTAAAAAAAACAACAACACTCTTTTCTGTGCTACCACAGAAAATCAGAACTCTCCTGAAAAAAAGCTTCTTGGAGATTATGAGAGAAAATATCATTCCACTGAAAATAACAACAACCAAACAAAACTCTCTGTATTCTCCATCTAGATCCTGTACACTTGGGTGTATGTCTGTGCACATACACACACACACACACACACACAACCCACAGTATTTATGGGAAGAAAAGATACATGCAAAATCCTTGCCCACGTTTAACAGCACACACAGTTTGGCCCATATTTGAAGATGAAAATGGAAATAGCAGAGTAATGGTCCATGTGGATTGTTCAAAGTGGTTTCCTATACATTTTATGCAGTTTAAATCACAAACCATCAACAACAACTTTAGACATCCTTGAAGTCTTCCCTTCAAACCTTTGTTGTGGTGGTGTTTCAGTGAGCTAGAGAAGCCCAACTCTGTCATTCCTATTCTTCAACACTGATCAGAGTAGTTTTTTAGGCCAGGCTGGTCTAATGCATCCTTTAAAATGACAAAAGGTGTTCTGAGAAAAAGTGAGGAAAAATATTATTGTTTTAATGAATTGTAAAAGCAAGATAAAAATATAAATTAATAATGTAGTGTAATGTAATAATACAATGCAATATAAATACTAATAATTGTATACATCTTAAAACTATATGCACTGCAAAGCATGTGATAATCTTGAAATATGCAGATTCATGGAAATGATGGATATCTGTGATGTCCATAATCTTATGGATACCTGCAATATCCATGTTATTAAAAGACTGAGTCCTCTAATTTTGACAAATTCCATCAGCAGTGGGTTGAACTGAAACACTAGTTTCTTGGCACAATCTAAATATGATAACACTCTTGAGGGCTTTCTTGGCTACTTTACCACATCTCATTTATGGTTCCCAGTGTGCATTATGCTACATTCCAATAACTCCCTCAACCATTCATACAGTTATCTACTCAGTTAGGCAACATCTTTCCTCCTGCCTTCGTTTCCTAACAACTGTTGAAACTGAACTTGTCACCTCATCATCATACTCACAAATTTTACATTTCTATTGCTATTTACACATATTACCTGCTCATTCGCAGCTCCAAAGGTCTGTTCCTGGGTACTTCTCTCCATGTATCTGATCAAGTAGATAAGTTTACAAAAGCTTATGCTTCTCTCCCTTTCAGTTAGTCTCAAGGGTGCTACAAAATCCCTTTGCTTAGCAGCCCTAGAGGTCTGATTAGAATTGGGACTACAACACTGCGGAGGGGGTTAACCCCTTTCTTACACAAAACATTTTTTAAAATTTATTTAAGCAAGCAAACAAACAAAGCAAACACATCTCTCCAGCTGATATTTGTCCCATTAGGGAAAACCTACATCTACACGAACTTTGTATGTTCATTTTCTATACCCAGGTAAATATCAGGCATGGATGAGGGGAAATCTATTTCCAGAATATTTCACATGTGCTCATCCATAAATCCATCTTATCCTTTTCCAGAATTCAGAATTCATTAATGCAATATTTTAAACACATTTCCTCTCAAAATATCAAAGATAGACATATTCTAATACTTTGGAATCCAAGAGCGTTTGGGGAGTGTGATAATGAAGTTTTGGTGCTCATGTTCAGGATATGAAGATCAGATCACTCCGTATCAGAGTGAAGCCTGATAATACCTCTAGTATGAGCCATATCAGGGTTTGTGAGGGGAGTTGTCCTCAGGAAAAAGCTATGAGGAAAACAAGTGTTCCGCCTTGCCCAAAGACAGCAGACCTGTGATGGAATCCCTTATTGTGTGGTAATATTTAAAGAGATGGGAGATCTGATCATAAATCTTTGTCTACTTTGATTCTAAGGTTCAAACTATATACTTTAGTAGGTCCAAGTCTCTTTCCACTGTTTCTTTTAAAAGCTACAATTGTCCTCTGTATTTTTCTTCTTTTCCAATGAAGCACTTTGGCAAGAAGGATTTGAACTGAAAAGAAACTGGAGGGGGAAAGTGATGAAACATTTTGGATTCTTGTAGGGGTATTTGGAATGTTGGGAGTGTTGGGAGTGCCATCACAAAATGGAGAGCCATAACGGTCATGGGCAGCATATGCTAGGATTTTCCAGCTCAGTGTGAAGTTGTTGCTATGTGTGTTGCACTTGTGGTACGTGGATGAACCAAAATGCCAGGAGGGTGGGGGAATGACAGAGAGGTCAGTGTACATATGTGAGTCCATTGTGCCATTTGGTCCAAGGCAGGGAGTCAAGTGCCAGCATTATGATTTTTGAGTCTTCATGTCGTATAACCTCTAACAACAGTATGACGGACCAATAAACGTATCCGATGAAGATTCCACCTTTTTCCAGATACACAGCCTAGAAAAACTCTGCATGCATTTTGTGTGATACATGTACGGACTCACAGAAATGTCAGCTTCTATTGCAAATATTGGGTATATTTTGCTGATGCCACAGAAACCAAAAATGCTTCCCCACAATTCCAGTTCTGTGTTTAGATCAGCCAAATTTCAGCCAGATTATGGGACCATTTATCCAGCTTCCCCTCATGACTGTTTTTACAATCAACCGATCCAGAATTAGTTCTAGTCCAACGGCCAACTATTTCCAGCTTTTTCTCTGAAGAAGGACTCACAAGAATTCACTCTGCCCTTTTAGGAAATTAGATGCTATTGACCTCACAACTCTCAACATGTCTGTATATGTGCACATGCACATGCAACACAAGTACAGACACACAGAACGAGATGAGAATGTTATTAGGAAAGAGTGAATGAAAATTAAAAAAATCTAAAACTATCCAATTTGATTGTACTTACATTAGAAATAAGGGAAATTAACTACTGCATTTTTGTTTAATCGGCATGTAATTTTAAGAGCCAGCATTGTGTAGTGGTTTGAGCATTAGACTATGACCTTGGAGACTAGGGTTAGATTCCCTGTTCAGGCATGGAACTCAGTGGCACATCACATACTCTCAGCCCCAGAGAATCATCACTCCAGGGTCTCCTTAAGTCAGAAATTGTTTGAAGGGACAAAACAAGTTTAAATCAAAAGTCTGTACTAAAACCTAACAGGAAGTAAACACAAAAATATTATTGGTGATATTACAGACAAATACACACACATATATTTGAGGCTGAGAAAGAAGAAAACAACTGCATGGTTTGGTTTGGTTTGGTTTGGTTTGTTTTTTGTTTTTTTAATCTTTTAAGAAAAAATTCTTTCTCACCCCAGCAAAAACCCTCCTTTTGCTTTTCTTTCTAACTCTTAAACTTCTTCTTTCTTTAGCTTACTGATTCCCATTTGAAGCACAACAAAAGTACCAGGGAATTCATTTTCCTGGGCAGATGAGTTTCTGCACAGTTTTCAGTATATCACACAGAAGGACCATCTGGATGCAAAGAACAATCTCCTTTTCCAAGCTTCCTTTACACCTTGTTTCTTTAAAATCTATTATGCTGTAATAATGAACAAGATAAGAAAAAAAAAGGGGGGAATGAAAATTGTTGGCTCTTTAGGAAAACATCTCATTTAATTAATGAATAATTCAGTTAATAACTCAATCCTGAAATTAAGTTCATATTGGAAGTCCAACTTAAGACAATCAATTACATTTAAAAATTAAGTAATCATTTTTAATTATAAAATGTCTAGTTTAATTGATAAATTAAATTACATGTACTAGTTAATTTCCGTCACTGACCTCAAGGTATTGAAAGAAACAAAAATACTCTCCAGGCCCTATCTGTGCTACATAATGTATACAGTGTGTAGTTTGCATACAAACTGGCCAAGAAGAAGAATAAAGCTTTTCAACATATGCAAAACTACACTTTTATCATTGTCTTTCTCATGTTCCCTACAAAATATGCTAAGGAAAAATGATAACTGATCTCATATTCTAAAATGGTCCTGTCACCCAAAAAAAAAAAAAGCGACTTGAATTTCAAGTGATTGGCCAATAGCTGGGCGTACTTTTCTCTTCAGTATTATTGTTAATGGTATTATTGTGGCCAGATATGAGGAATGTAGACATTAGCAAACTGAGTCTTCCAACCTTATTTTCACACTGAGGCTAAACTGCAATCAAACAGTTAGATTTTCTTCCTGTGTATGCGCATCCCGTTTTAAAAATATACACTTCTAATTAGTGATACATCGCTTCTAGGACAAACAAAGGGCTCTAAGTGTAAGATACTCATTAAATTCTTATTTGCCATTGCTTCTTTTAAAGGAATAATGGAAGAAGAAAAAAACACAACTAGGAATTTGCCACCTCTTTAGCTTCGAGATCAACAAGATAGGTGAAAACGTGTTACAAGCTAACTGATGAATAAAAAACACTGGAAAAGACAGGAAAAGTAATCATATGGAGCAATCTTCACAAATATAGTGTGCTTCTTCTCAGATAGAGGTCAGGAAAAAGGAAGAACATGTGGGGAAGAAGAGCACCAAAAAAACCTCAGTTGTGTCAAGTCTCCTCATGTGAGTAACACATGAAGAGAACTTAATACAGCTTTTTCTAGCATGGTTATTCACACTCCTTCTTGGTCCTGATTCTCACTGATATAATCAGTGAAACTGTGTCTGGACTGAATCATTGCACAAGATAGGCATGGAAAATATGAAAAATGGTCCTTTACACACACACAAAAAAAGAAAAAAATACATTACACATGACATACCGAACTCATGGAGAAATTCCCACTCAGTCTAGCCATCCCTTGGAGCATTTCTATATGGATATATGTTTAGGTCATGAAGATGAATCTAGAGTTTTCTTTGCTTCTTTCCCTTCAGGCCAAGGAGAGTTCCTATTGCTATATTCAAAACAATTTAAGTATGCAATCCTATACTCCCTTGAAGAGCATCCTAGAGCTCATAGGTACTACAGACTTCCATGGAAGAGGAAGTCTACTGTATGAGCTGCTTTTGTGTTCCAGCAATGGAAACAGGTTGAGGAAGGAGTATGTGCCTGGACTGAGTCAAAGATGATTGAAAGGAGATATAGGAATTTAAGTTGCTCCATTTCCCAAAAAATGTTCCTCCAAAGAAGGAACCTCTGTGCAGCCCCTGGAAATTCTCTCTCCCAATGGGACACAATGGGGAGAAAATTTGAAAGGTTATATGGGGGGTGGGGGTGGGCAGAGCTGCCCACCTTTTTTCTCTCCTGGTCAGTGTGAGTCTAGTATGGTTTTAGATTGTTTAGTTTTTCTGCCACAGTCTCCTCCAGCAATTCATAAGATTGCTCTGCTTGATGCAATAAAAATGGAAAAGCATATCTTAATTGAGAGAGAGAAAGAGAGAATGAGAAAGAGAGAGATTAAAATATCTAGCCTAAAAAGACAGAATAATATCACATCAATACTCAATCTATCTTGCCTGGGTGAAAAATAAAGTCTTAAGTAACGAAGACAATATGACTTACTAGCAGTTGTTGGAAACTGCCAGAAGGAAAATGTCATCACAGAAAAGTATTATTCCTGCATACTGCCTTAGATTTTACTTGAATTGACAATTTCAGCTTGACAATTACAGCTTGACAATTTAACCTAAAATCTCCACCTCCTTCCAGTGGCTTTGCTCCATTTTCAGGCCACAAAGTAGGATTGTTTTTGTCAAATTTTAGAAGTGAGTGCAACGGAGTGGGGCAAACTCAGAGGATCTTGTGCGTCATTGTTTACAGTAGGTGTCATGCCCTGCTTCCAAAGCATAGACTCTGATTCAGAGTCTGAAGCAGAGGGCATGCCAGAGGCTGAAACAGAAGGCATGCCAGGCCTTCTGTACAGAGAGAGGTTACAGTGCCGGAAAAAGAACAGAGGATGGTGCCAGCTCCAACAGAGAATCCTACCTTTTCGGATATAGAGGAACACTTACCTAGACCCAGCTTCACACAGCACAGGCAGGAAAGAGAGATTCAACAGAGTCTCTCAGAATTTATAACCAGCAACAATAAATCAAGGCACAGTGTGCTAGGCTTCGGGTCTATTTAACTGACGTCCTTCCCCTCCAGGAGTTGTCAGAGCTTATCTGACCTGCTACCTTGCTGGATGCCTTGACAAATGCTCGGATTGAACTTGGACACTCCGTTGCTGTGAAACCCTGCTGGACTTTGTTTATGTTGGACTTTATTTATGACTCTTTGCTTACTGCCTGGAAGTAAGTAACAAGCTGGGAGATATTCAGTTTGTTTGTTTGATTTATCAGCTGTGCAGGACTGAGATAGGACAGTAGGTAAATGATACAGGGACCCTTTGCTTTTCCCAGAATCATGCATTCTGAAAGAAAGATCTGAGAAATCTCACTGGTGGGGTTGTCAGTTCTTGTGTGGCACTTTTTCTCCCCTCACAGAACATTCTGGAGAAAATGAAACAACAGTTCCCAGCTGATCAAAACTCAGTATGAACTCCCCACGGAAACAGAAAAGGAGGAATATTTCTGGTTTGAAGGGATTAGCAAGGTCTGGGAATATGTTGTTAATTGCTGCCAAGTCAGTTTCAATTTATGGCGACCCTATAGATTAAAGATCTCCAAGTCACCCTATCATCAACCACCATGATCAGATCTTGCATATTCAGGGGTGGATCTTCCTTGATTGAGTCTATCTGTCTGTGATGCAGTCTTCCTCTTTTCCTACTGCCTTCTACCTTCTCAAATATTATTGTTTTTTCTAGTGAGTCATGTTTCCTCACGTATGGGCAAAGTATGACAGTCTCGGTTTAGACATCTTGGCTTCTAGGGCAAGTTCAGGTGTTATTTGATCTAGGACTCATTAATTTGAGTCCATAGGACTCTTATTCAGAACCACATTTTGAATGAGTTGATTTTCTTCCCACCTGCTTTCTTCACTGTCCAGTTTTTAACATACATAGAAATGGGAACTATCATGACATGGACAATCCCAATTTTAGTATTCAATAATATATCTCTTCACTTCAGAATCTTATCTAGTTCCTTCATAGCTGCCCTTCTAAGTCCTAGTGTTCTTCTGATTTCTTGACTGTAGCCTCCATTCTGATTAATGAATGAGCCAAGATATCAAACAGCTTGAATTATTTCAATCTGCTCATCATTTGCTTTATAGTTATGTAAAACATTTGAGGTTGCTGTTTTAATTTTGTTAGTGTTCAGCTGTAAACCTGCCTTTGCACTTTCTGTCTTGACTTTCTTCAGTAATCGCTTCAAGTCTTTATTGTTTTCTGCTAGTAGTATGGTATCGTCTACCTATCTTAAATTGTTAAGGCACCATCAAACACTGGATTTAGTTTAGGTGAGGAGAAATGATGCCTACGAACTATAGTTGGACAAGACAAGAAGGAAAACAAATAAAAAATATAGGCAGAACGGAAAAGGGAGCAATATTATTAACGATCTCAGGATAGCTCTTGTGAACAATCTATTAGGAGTTGGGGCATCCACCTGTTTGAAGAAGAATATGATATTTTAGAAATGTTGCTATTTAGATGTGTATATTTGTAGTAATTTGAATGGGAAAATAATGCCTCAATATACACAAACAGGTGAAAAAATGCCTGGAAAGAGACTATCACTGCTCCTGGAGCTCTGTTTTGACAAATCTCAGTAAAATATAGCTTAAGCAACCTCAAAACATGGGAATTCCTTAAATACATACACAAGTCTGCAACAGTCCAATGATCAATTCTTCAGTTAATCATTGTTCAGTCTTATTCTATGCACATATTAAATTGTACATAGATGGCATTTAATTATAAATTGCATGGGAGTATGCTGCATCTTTTGTAACAATAAAACATTTGCATTGATTTAAATCTGTCAAAGCACACTGTCCTTTAAAAAATGTAGTACATTGTCAAGAAATTATTGTTCTAAAATTGAATTTCATACGATCAGTAGGAACCCTTCAGTCTCCTTAGGATTTTTTCCCCCCAGATATTCTGTCAAATATAGAGTTGGAGCTGGTCTCTTTTGTTAAATAACAAGAATAACTTAATTTTTTGGAAGAGAGAAAATAGACTGTAACAGCTGGAGCTGGCATACGTTCACAGTAATTGCATATATCAAAATAAGGATTTTCCTATAAATGAGTGGGTGGTGCTAGTGCTGGAGTATATTAGCCAAAGGCTAATAAAAATGTCACTATGTAACTATTTTTGGTTCTTTTTTTTTAAATGAAGATTACATGCTGCTGGCTTGTTGTATGGAACCCATAATCCTCCTACCTAGCTCACTGATGCCTCAACATGCACAACAGAATACAACGGAGGAGCAGAAGGGACAACATGAACCAGCACACTTGCTATTCTTCCTTTACCACTTAATGAGTCTATCCACATAAATATAATATAAAACAGTTATAGTTAGATCACAAAAGGAAGTGAAGGTATACCTCATTGTTTACTGTTTAATATAATGTAGTTATCACTGTGTTATTGTGGAAATGGATTAACTAGTTACTTCTAGGTTTTGCACATAGGTGTTTTATCAATTTTTTTTTAACTGTTGTCTCTTTATCTTGGGTACTCATTTTTTCTTGTATACCCATTTTTTGCAAAAGAATTTAAAAATGGAAAAGAGTTCAGTACCTATATAAATGTCTGTGATTGAGAGAAGCACAATTTAAACATGCTTCCATTTGATTTGAACATGTCTTGTATTTGTAAGATGGTTTATTCAAGTTTAAATTTTGTTTTTTCTTTCCTGTCCCATGGAATGGTTTATTTTCCGTTATATCATCATGATGTATTGTATTTTAGCTGATGATCACACCTAGATCCACACAGCTCCTCAGACAAGAAAAAAAGAGAGCCAAGATAACAGACTTCAGTCACAGTCAGAAAAGACTGGCAGTCCTGCCTTGGAACTGCCAGAAGGAGAGCCTGAGCCATTCCATGTAGTTTCTGAAGATCAATAAGTAGGTATAGAGTCACTTTACCCTCAGTCATCTTAGACTGAAATACCAATTGCAAAGGAGCAGGAAACATCCTGATCTTCCTTAAAATGAAAGCACCAAGCTAATTAGGCCAGGTATGCTGATTTTCACCCAACTTTTGTTGACACTGTGTACATCACACTGTGTATACGGCTTTGGATTGCCTTGGTCCCTCCCTATTCCTGTGGGTTCTAAGTACACTCACCTGGGCATTTGCCAGCACAGTTGCTCTTTTTTTTCCTCTCCTTTAATCTAATGCTACATAATTTTTTTCCCCAAAAGCAAATGGTGTCTCCTTTATCATTCTATGACAATTTGACTATAGGATGAGATTTTACTAGCCATCATGCCAAGAGTGTTTCTTTTCTTGATTTAACTTTTCATCTATTTGCTTCCAAATATTTCTGATGGATAAAACTGATTGGATAAATTAGATGAATTAATAGAAGCAAAGTCTATTAGCACTTGTTAGCCACAGTAGATAAATGAAACACTCCAAGTTTAAGGCAGCCTGTCTCTGAATCCCAGATACTGGAGGAATAGTGCAGGGCAGTATAAAAATAAGCGTTCTGCACTACCTATAAGCACTATGATGGCTGCCTTTGGAAAGATGGTTTGATCCATGCACATCATATTTTTAGAAAAATGACAAGAATTACATTGCAATACTATACATAACGTCCTGGGAGAAAACCCTACTGAACTCAGTGGAATTTACTTTGGAGCAGAGAGATATCATGGAAGAATGTTGAATACAGACGTGTGCTTTTAGTCATGGGATGGATAGACTCAATGTGATCTATGTGACCCACAGAAATAACTTGGGGCCTATTGATCTCTGTGTCTACACAAAGCATGAGTAAATATGGATCCAACCTAAAACATTCCACCAAAGGGAAGGGTGTTTTAAATCAAAAATGAAAACTATTTTTGTACATTAAATAATGAATGAAACAATGCCATTTATCTTTAGCTCGGTTCATTAGAATGATAAACAGTAGTCTGTGCTTCTTCAGGTTGTGTAAAAGAAACTGAAATAGCCCATCTTTTGCCACCACACACACACACACACACACACACACACACACACAAACTGATCATACATCAAGAGGAAAAAAATAAAGAAAATAGAATCTCAACCACATCCCATATTACGTTTTGTCTGATATTCTTATTCAGAGATTTCACAGAAAAGGGAATGTTAATTCCTTCTTGAGAATTTGTTCAAGGACTTGGTTTCAAGTGCATACTGCAAAGCCTTTACCAATGTAGCAAAAATGAGAGCAGCAATATTAAGAATAATTATAAAAAATTGTAAATCAAAAGTGGAAATCTAAACATCGCTCAGTAATGCCAAGGTTAGCATCCCAAGCCTTTTGTTGTTGCTCTTGCTGCTGCTGCTGTTTCCTAAATGACAGCTTTCTGGCACCTGTTCATAAGCCTAAATCATTAAGTGTCAAGGGTAATTCTACGCTATCCACAAGTATTTATATTAATCTGCATATGCTCTCACTAACCAAAAACATTTATCTTCTGTTTACTTCTTTTGTATGCTGATCAGATAAAAGAAAGCAAAAGCTACCAAACTTTGTGAATTCTAGCTTTTCCGTCTCTTGGATCCAGAATGTAAATGTCTAAGATTTTCTCATTAGAAACTGAATATATTATTGTCCAAGTTTCAATATTTATGGTTGAATCACAGATTTCAAAATGGAACAATGGCTAAATCTCAAGAATACTCAGGGAAAAGAGTAATCATGATCAATGTCTCCAGGATGACAACCTATTGGTTAAGGAGCTTTATGTGCAAGTAAAGTGTGTTGAAAAACAAAAAAAGGCAATGGTCTAAAGGATATAGATTGTCTGACTTAGCAAATATGGCTCCTTCCTTATGATGAATGAGAGACACAAGGTCCTTTTCAAATATTAGTAGGCTGTTGTATAGTAAACGCAAAAGGAGGACTGCAACCTATATTTTTCTCCCTGAATTCTACATCTTTATCTTGTCTTTTAAAATAGAGAATGTACAAAACACCCTGCTGAATGAATGACACCAAGGCCTATCTAGCAGTGAAAAGTTCATCTCACACAAAAACGATCAAACCAGAATAATGGAATCAAAGGGCTGGAAAAGGCCCCATGGGCCATCAAGTCTAAACCCTTGCTTAATGCAGGATCTACAGCTACAGCATCCTCAGCAGGTAGCTTTTTGAAAAGAAGAAGAAGGAGGAGGGGTGAACCATTTCTCTAGGTAACTAGTTCCACTGTGAACTGCTCTTACAGTCAAAAGGTTCCTTCTAATGTTCACCCAAAATCCACCCTCTGAAACTTACAACCACTAGATGTATTTCTAACCTTGGAGCATCAGAGAACAAACTGGAACTCTCCTCTCTGTGATGGCCATTGAGGTATTTAAAGGGTTCAGGCATGACTCCTGTCAGTTTTCTCCTCACCAAGCTGAACATGTCCAGTTTCTTCAAGCTTTCCATGTCCTATATATCTTGTATCATCCTTTTTGATCTTCTCTGAACCAACTCCAACTTGTGTAGATCCTTCTTAAAATGAAGCATCTAAAACTGAACAAAGTACTTCAAAATATAGTGGGACTATTAGTTTCCTCAACTTGGGAACTATGGTTCTGTTAATGCAGGCTAAAATATCATTTGACTTCTTTGCTTCAGCATCAAGCTGTTTTGTCAAGGTCAACTTATTATAAACAATAATCCCAAGGTCTTTTCTACTTGTAGCACTGCCAAGCCAAGTATCCCACCTGTGCATTTGTTTTTTGCAGTCTAAATGTAGAATTATGCATTTGCTTTTGTTGAATTCATTTTATTAATTTCTGCCCAATTTTCTAGTTTATCAAGGTCCTTTTGAAGTCTGTTCCTATCTTCCAATGTGTTAGGTATCCCTCTTTGTTTTGTTTCATCTGCAAACTTGATAAGGATTTCCTCCACCCTGCTATCTCAGTCGTTATTAAAGTTGTTGAAGAGTAATGGCTCCAGGACAGAACCCTGCAGCACTCCACTTGAGACCACTTTCCAGTTTGAAAAGCAGCCATTGATGATGACTCCTTAATCATGATTTTCCAACCATCTGATGGTGTTTCCATCTATTCCATATTTAAACAGTTTGCTAATCAAAATATTATGGGGATCTTATCAAATGCTTTGCTGAGATCCAGATAAATGGCATCCACAACATTTCTTCCATCTACAAAATTAGTGATTTGATTTTAAAAGAAATAATTTGGCAGAATTCTTGACAAACCCATGTTGGCTCTTACTAATCATGGTACTGTCATCAAGATACTAGCAAACAGATTTCTGTATAATCCTAAGAATAGCATACCAAAGAGCCAGTGAACAGTGGGTGGAGGGTAGCTGAAGTAAAGCACCCTTTGTGCAGAGGTATTTTTGGTGCTAAATGGCTGATGATTCTGCTGCCTCATTGAGACTGTAGCAATATCTGACTATCCCAGCTTAGGCTCCTCATTCTGCAACCACATAGTAGGGTCTTGACATAGAGTATACCCAGAAGATACTTGCAGGATCTGTGCTGCAATCCGTTTCTTGGCAAAGGATGGATTGAACTTTTACTCCTTCCTAAGAGGCTCTGGATGTGTTTGTGAGGTGATGCAGGTAGGACCTCTTCCTATGGAGGGAACAGTCTCTTTGACACCTACCAATTTGAGAAATGGTTGAAATGTACAAAAGAAATCCTGGTGTTGACCCTGCAAATTGGTTCTGAAACCAAATCCCCTTTACTGTAGTATAGCACTTGTAGTAGTAATTTTGTAACACTTGACATTCAGCGTAAGTGTAAATAGATGTCTCCACTTTAGGGATAAAAGAATGGGGGTTTCTTTGGTGAATCATTTTGAGGAATTCCAACATTCCACATCAGATTTTAGGTTTGAGTGCTGGAAAAAATAGCTGAAAACGTTCTGGTAAAAAAAAGAAAAAAGAATGAGTTTTAAAACTAAAATCCTTGTTACCAGGAGACCTTAATGAAGATCTGGACCTCCATTCATTATTGTAAAGCCACTCCACCCTACACAATTTATACATAGAGAGAGAGAGAGATAGACAAGAGAGAGAGTGATATATATTATATTGCTCTCTCTTCTCTCTTCTCTCTCTCTCTCTCTATAAAATGTTAGGGTGGAGTGGCTTTACAATAATGAAAGGAGGTCCAGATCCTCATTAAGGTTTCCTGGTAACAAGAATTTTACCCATTCTATCTATCTATCTATCTATCTATCTATCTATCTATCTATCATCTAATAGATAGATACAGATATCAATATTGATATAAATATTATATTTAAAAAGGCAGGGCAACTTTTCATCAAGATTATATCAGACCTCCTTGAAACTGACCACACCACTTTCTTGAGGGACTCAAATGTAGGGATAATTTTTAAAAATTGAGTCTGTCTTCTTTATTGTATATTAGTCCAATTTATGGGTCAAGTGTATTCACAACTCCAGGAATTTCTGCTGTTGATTGGATTTATGATATGCACATGATCTATACTTAAATAGTACAGTTCACTATATTAATTTGGGAGTATCATATTTTTATTTGGATATTGTTCCTTGGTGTAAGATTTTAAGTTGATATAAGTATTTGTGTTTACTTTTAATATATCCCTCCCCCCCGACAAAGGTGAATCAGTTTATCACAGGCCAAGATATGTTGGGAGTTTTAAAGAATAAATTTGGACTATGATGATGATGATGATGATGATGATGATGATGATGCTTTTTCCTCCAAAATTAGGCCACAAAGCAGCTCATATTTTAAAGAAATACAATTTAAAAACATAATAGAGCATATTAAAATTGAATTGAATTGTTAAAGAATTAAAACAGCAGCATTAAAAAGATATAGAAAGATAACAATTAAAACAGTACACCCCCAGCCTATTCTTTAAAAACTACCTGTATTAAAAGTCTATAGAAAGCCTATTTAACTATAAGCACATTGAGCCAAGTCTCCTTTATTTGCTGATTCACTATACATATTTTTCAGTACCTATTCCTGTTCTGGCTTCAAAACTGCACAGAGAAAAATGTAGGATAGGGAACATTGTACACAAAAAATGTATGTATTAGGGAAGATTATGTACAAAAAATGTTCAGGCAAATTACATCCAAAATGTACAACCAAAACTGCAATTGGAGGTCAGGTGGGGAAATATTGGGTACCCTTTTAAAAAAAAATCCTACACTGGAGCTAAGATTGGACAGGGAACAAAAAAAACTTACAGTTGGCTCTATGCAAATTAGTCTGGGAATAGACTGATTCTCCCATTCCTAATACATTTTAGGTTATAGACCAAATCACTCTTTTATAAAGGACCACTGCCTAAGTTACAGCACTGCATGAAGACACTGAAACACAACAAAGAAATGGCAGTCACGTTGACCTTGTTCTCTGTGTTGTTGCCTGCATTCAGTAAGTCCCTTTCTACCTTTTCATCCTTTTTCCCTTTGTTAGCAAAGAGAGAGGTGGGTTTGAGCTGTGGTTTCTAAAAATACTAGATCATAAACACGAGACACTTTTTGCCCTGGGAAAAGTTGAAGGGCTTGAACAGATGTGGATGGGATAAAAACACAGCTTCCAAATACTCTCAGCAAGAGCTATTGTTCAAAAAATTGGGGGAGAAAGAGTGAGCTGCATTACAATGTCCTTCTCTAGAAGCTGTTAGAGGCATAACTGTAATCTTCAGCCATTTCTCTGGAGGATGTCTTCTGTATGCTGGAGTGTTTTAATTTGAATGTTCTTGGGGGCAGGGGGAAGGAAACCTTATAAAATACTAAGATATAAGTCTTTTGCTTGGAAAAAAATGCATTGCAAGAAAGATGAATCCTTTGCCTATGAGCAAGGATGTCAAATTATGAATCTATATGCACTGTGTTGTCACCATTTTTTTCAATCCAAAAAAATATATATAAGAGCTATAATAAAAAGTTTTTATTGAGAATGGCTATCACTTATCTATCCGGACTCTATAAATCTAGACATTAGGTACAGTTAACCAAATTCTTTATTGTAGTCTTCATGTAAAGAAATTACTGGCTACCTTTTAAAAGGAACATGTATTTAAGACAATGAACCTTGTTTAAGTACAGGATATTATTATTATTATTATTATTATTATTATTACTACTACTACTACTACTACTACTACTACTACTAAGCTCTTTAGAGTACATTTGGCTTACTTCAACCTTTCTTCTGCAAGTAAAAGCCCTCAAAGCTTCCTTTATTGTTTAAAAGAGATATTTTAAAATCCAAAGCTTTGAGGGGCGTACTGTATTTCATATATCAGTGTTGACAGCTCCACCAAAACAACTGAATCATAGCCCTGAAATTATCAGAATCCTATCAGGCTCATTTGCCAGAGTTATTATTATTTTAATTCTGCCTTTGAACTGTTTCCAGGTATTCTCACATTCTCACTGTTTCCAGGTATTCTCTTATGCAGGTCTTGTAAGAACCAAGTCCTGCTGAATCCCAATGAATTTACTAGGCCTTACTCCTCTGTAAACATGGAGAGGATTACATGAAAAGTTTTGCAAAACTGATGAACATCATTCTGACTTCTTCCAAATAGATAATGGGTGATGTCACCAATGTTGGTTCTGTTAATTCAGAGCAACCACCTCTGTATCCTTTCTACTCCCCTCTGCAGTTCTCAGCATTAGTACAGAACAAGGCCTGGATAACTTCCCTTCAGAGCAAGTTTCTGGGGTACCTGGCAGTCTGCAGTGGAGAGGTGAGATTGTCCCCTCTTGTGTTCGGTTATTGGATGTCCCTAACAGGATTTTGGCCTAGGGTAGAATTTACCAGACTGATCCACTGAGGGGAAATCAAGTAAACACTATCTGCAATTAACAGGGATGCATGCTGGTTCTTCTTTAACACAGTTTCTCATTCTGCATAGCTGGTACTTTTATTTTGAATATTTTTTACCTGGAATTTACAAGGAGTTTACTTGGAAGATGGATTGAACTAAAAAGCCTCCCTGCCTCCATGGATTCACCTCTCTGTCAAGTTCCCATTAGAAAAATGGTCATTGTATTGGTACAGAGGCTGATCGTCATGCTTTTGTTAGAAGCTCATCCATTCCAAACTTGGGTTTCCTACAATACAATCTTATGCAAATCTATTCAGAACTAAATCCTGTTTCTTTCAATGGGATGTACGTCCCAATAACTGTGTGGATAGTAGCCTCAAAAACTGTCAGATCATCTGATCCCAACTATTTTGTTGCTGCTGACTTGAATTTGTCTAGTATTTAATTTTCATTTTCATGAAAATGTCTTTTCAGGCATTGGTACCTTCCTCACCTCTTCTTCAGTAAAGACAGGAACAAAGAATTTATTCAGCTTCTCTGCAATCTTCTTATCACTTCTTAGCATATTTTTAACTCCTTTGTTATCCAGTGATCCAGTTACTTCCCTAGATAATTTCCTGTTTCTGAGCCCATTATTTTTTCCATAGTATTTTTTTTTGAACATCTACTTTTGCATCTCTAAATGTATATTTGCATTTATTCCATGTAAATATGTGCCCCGTCATCCAATCGTTACTACAAGGGACTTCACATTATTCTATGCGGCTAAAGAGCAGCTACAAACATGCTTAAGTGCTCCAACATCTTCACTGATTTTTTTTCCATTTCTCATTATATTCAAATAATATTTCAAGCTGACGCTGAAAGTCATCTTAATTTCAAAAGGGAGCTTTGCTTGAAGAAACACAAATGTTCTCCCGTGTGCATAGAATTAGGTTAACAGGTCTTCGAATGTGTACAGCTTCGAATTAAACATAGGTTATCCAAAGATGTACATATTTTTGGACAATTTAGCATTTAGCAGTCAGTTTCTAATCACTTAGAAAGCAATGCGGTAATCACGAGAAGTCAACATGGATTTCTCAAAAATAAGTCATGCCAGACTAATCTTATCTCTTTTTATGATAGAGTTACTAGCTTGATAGATGAAGGGAATGCTGTGGATGTAGCATTTCTCGATTTCAGTAAGGCCTTTGACAAAGTTTCCCATGACATTCTTGCAAAGAAGCTAGTAAAATGAGGGCTGGACAGGGCTACTGTTAGGTGGGTCTGTAACTGGTTGACTGACCATTCCCAAAGGGTGCTCATCAATGGCTGCTTTTCATCCTGGAGAGAAGTGACTAGCGGGGTGCCACAGGGTTCTGTCCTGGGCCCAGTGCTGTTCAATATCTTCATCAATGACTTGGATGAAGGAATAGAGGGCATACTCATCAAATTTGCAGATGACACTAAATTGAGAGGGGTTGCTAATACGCCAGAGGACAGGATCAAAATTCAAAATGACCTGGATAGATTGGAGAGCTGGGCCAAAGCTAACAAAATGAAATTCAACAGAGCGAAATGTAAGGTCCTACACTTAGGTAGAAAAAATGGAATACAGAAATATAGGATGGGGGACACGTGGCTGGATAGCAGTACGTGTGAAAGGGATCTAGGAGTCTTAATAGACCACAAGCTGAACATGAGTCAACAGTGTGATGCGGCAGCCAAGAAAGCCAATGCAATTCTCGGTTGCATCAATAGGAGTATGGTGTCTAGATCGAGGGAGGTACTGGTACCACTCTACTCTGCTTTGGTTAGACCTCATCTTGAATATTGTGTCCAGTTCTGGGCACCCCAATTCAAGAAGGACATGGTCAAGCTGGAGCAAGTCCAGAGAAGGGCAACCAAAATGCTGAGGGGCCTGGAAGCCAAGCCCTATGAGGATAGACTTAGAGAGCTGGATATGTTTAGTCTGCAGAAGAGAAGGTTAAGAGGGGACATGATAGCCATGTTTAAATATTTGAAGAGATGCCATGCAGAGGAGGGAGTGGGCTTGTTTTCTGTTGCTCCAGAGACCAGGACAAGGAGCAATGGATTCAAGCTGCAGGAAAGAAGATTCCACCTGAACCTCAGGAAGAACTTCCTGACAGTCAGGGCTGTCGGGCAGTGGAATATGCTGCCTCAGAGTGTAGTGGAGTCTCCTTCTTTGGAAGTTTTTAATCAGAGGCTGGATGGCCATCTGTCGGGAGTGCTTTGAGGGTGTTCTTGCATGGAAGGGGGTTGGACTGGATGGTCCATGTGGTCTCTTCCAACTCTACATTTCTATGATTCTATGATTCTATACGGTTCCAAACACCTATTTTCTGACAATGTCTCCAACATAGCTTGGACAGTTTGTTTTTAATTTTATGGAGTTTAAGTGAATAGTAATACCATTTATGGATAATTTTAATGCATTTTCTCTGATTTAAGTGGCTATTTGGATATATTATTTAAATTCAGTCCCATAGTGTTTTGAGTTTTTTTATGTCTGACTCCCAAATGAGTCTGATCTCTTTATATTTACCAAATTTAGCCTCTTGTACTGTTTGATATGACAGCCAGCATAGTATAATGGTTTGAATGTTGGGCTATGGCCATGGAAGACCAGGATTCAATGCCTTGCTCAGCCATGGAAATCCACTGGGTGACCTCGGGCATGTCACACACTCTTAGTCCCTGAAAACTTCATTGTAGGGTTACCCAAGAGTCACCATAAGTCAGAAACAACTTGAAGGTGCACAACAACAGCAATTATTTGTTACAGTTCTGTTACAGTTTTGAAGCTTGTGCCTTAGTTTTGTTTGTACTATCACTACAGTATGTATCAAACCAAGTTAAGCTGTCAGGCAACCATCTGTTATATTTACTTTCAACTGGAAGGATTTACTTTCAATGAGGACAAATCTAGTGGTTTAAGTCTGTTTTCAAGTTGTACTGGTTATATAGGTTTATCATTAAAATTATCATTTATTCCATATACTCCTTTCTCTTTCCAGCCCCTGAATATTGATATTGATTATATTCACCTATTTGTTTAAAAAACAGGAGGATGTATTAAAACAGATTAGTCAAAGGTTAGGCCTAAACTTCAGATGAGTATTACTATTAATTTCTATATTTGAAGGTGAAAATGAAAATCACTCACTTATACCGCTCATGTTAAGTGCTGCAAATTTAGAGATAGTTAAATCCGGGAAAACATTAGAAAATCATTTGATCCAAATACAGTTAGATAGGATATGGTCCATAGCTCTTTCAGAAAAAATGAACAAAGAAAGTAAGAGGAGCAAGAGGGGACATAAAAGAAGACATGTCTGAAAGTACTTGAAAGCCATGTATTATTTATATCAGTCAAAGCAATACTTGACTTAAACCTCCTTCAGCTCAGGATAGATATTGGAAAAAAAAGTTTAATTAATTAATTAACAACTAAATAGTATGTAATTAATATATAGTTATTTGGAAATTATAATTATTTGAAAAACAATATGTATAGTGATTGACAGGGAAAGAGTTTTCAATTTTGTGATTTGGAGAGGGGGCAGAGCAGAGGGATGGAGGGGGAAAGTATCTGAATTGTGATATTTGTAAAACTGTTATAAAAATCTATAAAGGAATACATAAAGGAATTAAAAATATGTTATATTTTTCTCTAATTCACTTTAGTTCTCAGTTCTGCTGTAGTCCCGATGAAAGTTGCACATCAAGAACCAGCAAGTGCTCTTATATAATCCATCATTTTAGTTGTGTGTTGTTGTTTGTTTACTTTTTAAATTGCATTAGTGGCTTGTAATTCAATGCATAGTGGTTTCTGTTTATTGGCCGATACCCACTCAAAGTATAGCACCAATAAAATGTGTAGCTGCTAATGTCATATCACAAAGATCCGTTGGTCAATAGCTGCAATTCAGCTGCACCTTTGTTCTGGATTCTGCCTAATCAATTTACCTTTGAAGTACAGTCCTGACCAATTCAGAGTCAAAGGTGCTGGTGATAAAATAGGGAACTTGTCAGCTTTAATCATATATACTGGAATTGTCCTGTGGAAGCCAGGATATTGGAGAATGTTGCCATCAAATAACGTACAGTAACTTCAAGCCTGACATGTTGAATATCAGAATACTTACCATCTATATGAAAACTGAAATGTGGCCAACTAGCTTGCAATCATAGAATGGAAACTATCAGCAAATGCTTGATGCTGCAAAATTGGAAATTGAATGTGGCGCCAAAGACTGAGGTCTTGGCTGAGAAACAACTGGACTTACCTGACAGAGGAAGAAAATAGCATAACCAGAATAAATACATATTTGAGAAAATTCGCATTTCATGAGTAGTCTAATATTACACTGAAGAATGCTTGTTGTTGTTATTGTTGTCAACTTTTGTTGGCTGTTGAGATTGATATATAAAGAGTGGAAACAGAGGGGAGAATAAGAAAGGGAAGAAGAAGGGGGAGAGAGAGAGGGTGAGAAAGAGGTGGCAACCTTCCTTAATACATTACTACGTACAAAGCACTTCACCTAGTATTTTCTTATAATTCCTAATACCTATGTTTTTGTTATCTTTAGCATAATTATCTTCATAGCGCAGGCACAGACAGAAGCTAAGAAGTCAGAACTGGCCTAAAGACCCTAACATGATAATGACATGAAGTAAGAGCTTCCAGGCTCATGACTGAAGGATTTAAAGCAGGAATGAAGAATCTGTGGTTCATCAAATGCTGCACAACCTCAGCAGCCAGCAGTCCCAAGAAACATGGATTAGTATCCATTAGTTTGGGTTTGTGGAAATTGAACCTCAAAATTTGGAGGGGCCAGAGGCTCTCCATCCATATATTAGAGTTAGGAACATTCTTCATTAGGTTGGAGCTGGTTAATGGCAAGAAAGAATTATGGAAGCAAGGATGCATGGGCAAGACAGAATAAGAAATTATCTTTTTCTTTTTTCTTTTCCAAAACCTGGTAGAAATATTTTTTAAAAATTCAAATCTCAGATCATTTCCAATAGCTCTTAAGGCTTTCCTGATATCGCTTCCTGTTCCATCAATATGTTGTTTCCTTCTTCATGTCAATGGAACACATGGCAGCAAGATGTAAGGATTAAGTTGTATTTTATCATGCACAGACCTGTTGAGTAAGGCTCCCAAGCACACCTTGTGCCTGTCATAGTGTCCATGTCAACTCCAAAAAGAAAAGCTTCACACAGCTGACAGCAGAATTGTCTCTCTGTTTAAATCCAGCCTCAAGATTTGTCAGGCAGGATATGATTGATTTGTAATATCTAATACCATCCCCTATTTCCTCTTCTTCCAACTCTTTGGCTGTTATCCAAGCTAAAATATGTCCGTTTTACAGCAAGACCATGGTTATATACAAATAATTACCAACAGAACTGCTTATGGGGATATGCCAACCCCCCCCCCCAAAAAAAAACCTGTGGAACTTATTGGAATATCTGCTGACTGTCTGGCTTTGGATCTTGTCCATCCAACAGGAGAATATTTTTTAAAAGGACACTAGTGGCCTTTCAGCAGATAAAGATACTTGAAGAATATGAGTTTTTTTACAAAATCTAGCATAAAATGACCTCATCCCTCTTTTGGATTAATGTGCAAATCAGAACTGAGCTATCCTCCAAAATTTACATTTCTTCAAAAATTTTGACATAGATCTTGGAAATGTAAATGTTTCAAAGTATATATTGAAATATAAGGTTTTAAAGAGAAAATATGTATTTAAATATATGTCTAAAGTTTTTTCCTTTTTTTTAATGAAGATAAATGCAGAAATGGACCAGGAGTTGAAGTGAATCAACATCTGGCCCCTCCCTAAACTGAAAACCCTAGGATTCCATAGGATGTTGAAAGTGGAATGATAGCCCTATAACAGTCTAGTGCGGAAATGGTCTTAGTTAGGCATTGTGGAGTCATCTTTATAGAATGCTTGAAGAAAAGACTTTTCACTTAAAAAAAATCCCTTTGTGCTCTTCAGATTCTTTGACTGGATTCTTTTAAATATTTTTGGAAAGCAGATAAGATTACAGTATTGACAGATACTGCTTTCTGCTTTATTCTATCCTAAGAATATCAAATATTGGAACCAGAAAGTAGAATTTTGATGGGAATTTTATGTAGTAAATTTGTTTCAGTTCTATTAATTGTTAACTAATGTAAAGGCAAAAAAAAAAAAGGCAATGTTGTACAGATGTGCTTATTAATGTTATTTAGTTTTGTGTGTTCTCAGTTATGAAATCCTATCTGTCTTTAGAGAGTCTGTTATTGAAATTAGCTGCAATTACTGTTAAACATTCAGTAGATGTGTAACTTAGTCATAATATCTCAGTTGTACCACATATTTTAATTGGGACATTGGTGCAGAAACAGATTTTCAAATCTCCAGTGGAAAACACATAGTGGTTTTACACTCTATATTGAATATCAATCTAACTGAATTCATTGCATTAATATATGGAAGGTGCAAATGTCAACATTATTTCCATAATATTGAAAAAACTATTCCATTTTAATATGGGAAACATAATTTTATAAATGTGTGATCAAGATCTGAATGCTAAGGTTCTTTACAATTTCTGCCTGATTGAAGTAGTGTCTCCATATATTTTATTTACTAGTTATAATATTTATAGGTCAACTTACAGCCATAAAAGCTCTTAAGGAATCATAGAGAACAAACATTAAAACAATTAGGATAGCAGATTTAAGAACTTTGCACTAAGATCTCCCTCGAAAACAACATTTGAGCTTTTAAAAAATATTTTTTAAAATAAAAACATCTTTACCAAAAGTTGATTAATAAAGCAGCTAATCTACACAACTCCCAACACCATACATTAATGTCCTTAGGTCTATACTAAAGAATTTCTACTACCAGAACCAAGTGTTGGGACAGTCTACCAAACAGCACATGAGTATTATCACCTATTTGCTGTTTGATAGACTATGACCATTTCCACATGGGGTTTTTAAAACGGTGCAGAGCATCCTCCAAGGAGGACGTTTGCACCTGGGAACAGACTGGGTCGGACGTACTTAACGTAGATCCGCACCTCAGCCCGCTCCTGAACTACCCCAAGTGGTCATCCAGTGTGCTTTTGAAAGACCGCTAAAAATAGGTCTTTCAAAAGCACGGAGCACGCCACTGCGAGCCTGCTCCCTTATGCAGATTCGCAGGCGTGCACCAATGCGAGCCTGCGATCTGCCGGGGGCGGGCTTTAGGCTGGCGAGCTTCAGCGGTTGGTCGACACCCTCAACCAACTGGAAGCTGCCATTTTTGACACCGCAGCAGTGCAGAGCGACGGCCATGCACTGCTCCGCAGCAGCCTGGATGGGACTGGGGAGCCAGAAAGTCCGGTAAGTAGCGTCATGGGGTGATTCCCTCACCCCGTGCAGAAATGGCCTATGTCTGCAGTCTCAGACATTTGACTGATATAATTCACAGTACATATATAATTTGTCACAGGTGATACAAATAGAAATTAATAGAAATTTTTGGCCATAGCAGTGATATAAGCATCATTACCAGCCAATGAAATACAAATCTGCTCAGGGGGAGATAGATTGGAAAAGGAATAGGAGTGGAGAATGTAATTAGAAACTTTTGCCTAGGAGCTGTATATAGGGGACATTGGAGGAGATAGTGTTGGATGTCTCCACTTCCCCAGACTCACAAATGCAAAGTCTTTGGTGGACAGGAATATTGTCTTATCTTCCCTTCAGATAGGCAGGCGGCATACACTGAAAACGTAAAGTTGTGAACGCTTTTCTGAGTGGAGCAAAGGTTAGGTTAAAAAAAGTACTGCTCCATTCCAAAAGACGTTTTATATAATGGGTACCATAAAGAATATGCTGTTTGAGAGAGCATGTGTAGGTCCCCCCATTTAGAAGCAAGGTAAATTTTCTCTTTCACCAGTTGTTTAATTCTTTTGGAAGAATAGATAGGTAAGGCTTCTAAATTAATCCTATAATGGTGAAGTATTGCCCTTACTGAATTTGTCCAGGAGCTTTGGGAAGGGGATTGTAATTACTCTAGAAAGCATTTTTTAGGAAGCTGGGTGTCGCTTATACACAGCAGCTTGTAGAGAGGTTAACCCAGTTTCAGCCCTTAAAAGGGAAGCGGAGGTGTCTTTTGGGACAGCCAACAAAGATTTCAAAATAGTATCTTGCACAGTTTCTAAGGGGAAGATGTTACCATATCTCCAGATCTCTGCACCATACAATAATTGTGGGATATTTTTTTTCTGGAAGACCTTGACAGTAGGAGCAACCAAATTCCCCCCATAAAATCTATAAAACCTCAATAAAGAATTAATAGAATGAAGGGATTTTAGCTTAACTTCATGGAAGTTAGTTTTCCATGACAATTTTGAGTTAAAATCCAAACCCAGATATTAAAATAAGGTTGCTGTGGATTTGCATTGAATCTCCAACTGTGTGATTTTCTGTTTTTCCCAAAAACCACCACAAAAGGCATTCAACTTCTTTAGAAGTCTCCACATCCCAATCAAGGTGGCAGAGATCAAAACTATGTCATCAGCATACAGGAGAACTGAGAGTTTAACATCTTGAATGGAAACTGGGAAACATTCTGGTCCAGTCAGTTCTTTGACAATATCATTTATATAAAAGTTGAATAAAAAGGGAGCCAGAAGACATCCCTGATGAACTCCTCTATCTGTAGGGATAATATCAGATAAAAGACCATTTGCCCTGAGTCTAACCCTAAGGGAAGTATTCGTATGTAATAACTGGATTAAAAAGAGCAGCCTTCTATCAATATTAGTGGCAGGTAACTTTTGCCAGAGGTGATCTCTGTCAATAAGGTCAAAGACAGAGCTGAGATCCACAAACGCAGCAAAAAGTTCTTTTCTACCTTTTTGGGAGTATTTTTGGATCATGTGATGAAGGATGAAGCATTGATCAATCATAGATCTGCTCTTCATAAAACCTGCTTGTTCTTCTGCAATAATAGCATTACCTACGCAATAAATATTCTGAATATAATTTAGACACTATACTTAGTAAGCTAATAGGTCTAATTTTGGGGGGGGGGGTCATGCTTGAAGCCTTTTTTATGAATGGGGACAACTATACTCACTCCCCACCTCTGAGTGATTTTCCCATGTTGGTTAATATAGGTGAAAAGAGAAGCAAGGACTGGAGACCACCAACCAGGGTATGATTTGAATAGTTCTGCAGAGAGCATGTCTTCTTCAGGGGCTTTTTTTAATAAGGAGGGAATTAATCAAGATGCTAATTTGATCGTGTGCTAATGGTTCCCATTCAGGACAGCAAGAAAGCACAGGGATGACCAGACTGTAACTGGGCTTCAAAATGGGCCCGAAGGTAGACTGGTTGGAAAGGGAAAAGAAGTGAGCCTGCCATTGTGCCGAGGTAATTTGGTGGTCAGTAAAGTGGATGTGAGGGCATCTGGCTGTGATATCTGTCACCCCATTGATCGCCAGGGTTGATTCGGCCGATCTGGCTGGCTAGGCTGGTGTCTCTTTCCTCCCTCACCTTATTTCCACTGGTGTTCCTTCCACATTACAGCATCCTTGGCCACTCCTGTGCCCTGTCTTCATCCTGCCCCACTGCCCTTGACTAGGTGGTAAGTTGTTGTTGTTTTGGAAGCTGTACTAATGCAGCAATGTTGTAACAATGTGACATGTCAGTACTCTATTGCACTTTTGCCCTATACTGTTTAAAAATGTATTAAAACATTTTAAAAAAAGTTTTGACTCAAAAGAGATATTTAAAATAAAAGGGGAGAGGTGATAGAAAGTGACCATGCCATGGGAGTCGCTGAGGGAAAGACAAGGTGGGCACGCCCACAACCCGACCACTGCTGGATCTGCCATAACAGGAAGAGCTATCAAGAGCTATAACAGTACCATACTGCAACGGTCGACAGGACTGAAGTGCTATATGAAGCTCTTAATGGATTTTTTTTGGAAATAGAATATGGCAATTCAGCAATGCTTGGAGATGGGATAACAGCTGGACAGTGATGACATCATGTGAAAGCACAGCTCCTGGACTGCTAACAACCCACTGCTACAGTGTTATAGCAATGCCATGCAGAAATGGCTTCAAATTGTTACTTTTGGGAAACTTTGGATCTTATGTGTTGTTATACTGTTAGGATATTAGAAGGTGGGGGAAATAAATAAAATTGTATTTTCTTTTCTGACTGCCATAGCTACTGTGTTTTAAAGTGCAAGGCATCTTACATTTCCTCAGTTCCTCAATTATCTAAGTAACCATAAAAATTACTTAAATGTTATGCAGCCCTAGAAATTAATGGCTGAGTTCCCATGTCAGCTGTTGTACATGGACAGTTAAAGAATTCTCTGGTTTTAGAGACAGAAGGGATAACAGTCTTTACCCTTTTGGTTGGAAAAATGATGCGGTTTTAGTTTATGGACCCAAATGACCGTTTATGAATATATATTGAGTTTATAGCCCAGGCTTGGAAATAATGGATATTGATTTACTAGGTTTGCTGGCATCATGCTTTACCAATTCAGAAACTGGATTGTCTATTATTCTTGTTTTTTTAAAGGATCTCTGTAAAGTACACCCATAGGATGGAACTACACATTGCACCTCATAGATGCTGCTGAAGATGACATCTCTTTGCACCCCTAGCAATGAAGTGTGATTTCTTAGGGTGATGAGAAGAATCAAAAGGTGACACACATTTTATTGGGCTAGAAAGACCCTAACTTGATCTGCTGCAGCTTGAAGACAGCTTTGGATTTGAATGGAGACCAGATCTCTGAAATCTATTGACCCACCTGCCAAGCAATGCTTAATTGAGCCAATCTATGCAGAAACCATGAGAATGGCAGATATAAATGTGCCCGACAGGAGCATGAACTGCTGGGTGGAAGTCTTGTCACCACCAGGGAGCACAGTTAGCCTGTGGTGGCCTCTGAGTAGGACTGATGTCTCCAAGTATCATCAATAGACTCCTCCCCAGTAGGGTGGATAAATATACCCATGCCCACACTTGAATATGGCCCCATACCCAAACTCTCCACAAAAAGATCAGCACCATGGGGCCCAGCCTTGCTGTCCAACTCTTACTGAAACTGTGACTAGTCTAAAAGGCTATTCTGGATGACTTGCAGGTTGAACTCATAATCTCAACACAAACTGCCCAATATCACAAAATCAAAAATACACAAAAGAGTGATAAGATTATTGGCCAATCAAAATGCATCAAGCAAGCTTCGAGAGATTCACTTTTTTTTCCCATCAGGTAAAGATGTCAAAAATCATTGTTGTAGTTGTGTGCCTTAAAGTCATTTCTGACTTATGGTGACACTAAGGCAGACCTATCACAGGGCTTTTTTATTATTATTATTATTTTTTGGTAAGATTTGTTCTGAGGGGGTTTGCCTTTGCTTTCCTCTGAGACTGAGAGAGTGTGACTTGCTCAAAGTTATCTGGTGGGTTTCCATGACCAAGCAGAGATTCAAACCCTGATCTCCAGAGTTGTTGTCCAATGCTCAAACCACTTCGCCACTCTGTTCATTAAAAATCATACAGATGTCACAGTCCTATATTTTATCTCAAATGTTACTCTCTTGGCAGTTAAGATGGTATTGAAGGATCCCAATGCAGGTAGAGGCCACTTCCCTTCTTGGCCTCGTGGGACCTGGGACGAAGGACAATAAAAGGTAATCAATTTAATCTCTATTAGCAACAGAAAACTAACTTCCCTTGAGATCCAGGCTGCCCTGTCCTGTGCAGGGAATACTGAATTGGGGAGTTTGAATTTTGTTGTATGTTGCTGCTGAATATGTTTCCTGGTAATCAACCTGCCCGGTGTCTGAATCCTTGAAGCTGGTATGCCCAAGAAAAAGGCAGAGGTAGCTGCCTCAATGCAAAATGAATGTTCCTGAGTCTTCATGGGAGAAGGCCCAATATAGTAAGAACACAACCCTGGTATACTGACATCTGCTGACTGGTGTCCCATCAACATGTATCAGGAGTTGGACCTTTTAGATAGAGTGTATTTCCAGGTACACCCTGGTTGTTTCCATGGGACACGCAAATATTACCTTTGATTCTTTTAATGAGGTTTGCATACAGAGCCCTGGATGGCATTTCTGAGTACCTGAATAGGAGGGATATTCCTCCATCACAAAAGGAAACATCTCAGACTCCTAAGCCCCTGTTAGATGTGTCTGACTTCGAGGCCGCCATTCTGAATGCCCTCCAAAATATTAATATAAGGTCTGGCTTAAATAACCAAGTGGTTTAAATTTGAGGCAGGGCCTTCATGATTTTCTTGCACTGTGTGTCCAGTTATTGGCTGCCTTAAGGTTGCAGGGAGCTGCACCTGTACCAATCTTACATTTCCTTGTAGGCCAAAAAGGAGATTGGAAGAGGTGGGAGAATCCATGTTCCATACCAAAAAAATGAAGTTGCTGCAATGTGTATGGCCTTTGTCTATGTGGCCAACACTCTCTCTGGAATCCAGGTATCTCAGGAACACTGACGGTTCTGTTGCTGGCCATGGGCCCAGTTCCCCATTTCTTTCCGAAAAGCCTAAGAATTCAGCAGTGCAGTTCTATACAGTGCCTTGTAGAAGTATAGCTCCCGTATTTTTTTCACATTTTATTATGTTATAACCTAAAATTCAAATGATTGTAACAGGCATACTTAACAATGTGAAGGTACACTTGTTGGTTACATAACTGTTCATTCTCATGAGTCATTACCTGTTAGAAACACTTTTGGTAGCAATTATCATGTCAAGTCTTCTTGGGCAAACCTCTATCAACATTGCACATTGGGATACCACAGTTTTTGCCTATTCTTCGAGGTAACATTCTTCCTGCTCTTTCAGCGTGGATGGGGACCATTGATGAACATGAACTTTCAAGTCCTTCTACAGATTCTCAGAAAGGTTTGAAGTCTGGGCTTGACCCGATCATTTGAAGACATTCAAGTTTACATTTTTTAAAACACTCCAAGGTTATTGTAATTAGAATCATTGTCATGCCCGAAGACAGAAGCCTCTGCCCTGGTCCTAGGTCCCTTGTGGATTAAAAAGGAGCTATTTCTCTTGAATCGTTTCCCAACCTCCTTGGACTCAATCCTGACCAGTTTCCCAGTCCCTACCAGATAAAGTTATCTTCAGAATGTGATATTGCCATTGCCATGTTTCATCATGGGGATAGTTTTATCAGAGAAATGAGCACAGAAATCCACACACAGTGTTTTGTGCTAAAGCCAAAACACCGTGATCAGTTTTGGTCTAATCAGACCAGAAAATCTTTTGCCATATGTTATCCTTGACACCGATAATCCTTTCTGTGAACTACAAAGGTACTTGCTTATGGGTTTTTTCAGCATTGGCCTTCTTTTTGGCATTCTACTGTAAAACCCAACTTTGGGAAGCATCCAGATCATAGTGGGCCAATGGACAGTTTTCCACATCTCAGCTTCATATCTCTATGTCTTCTTCAAAGATACCATTAGACTCTTGGTTTCTTTTCTGACAAATGCCCTCTTTACCTCGTCACTGAATTTTTAGTGGCAGACACTCTCTAGAGACAGTTGTGGTTAAAGCATATTCTTTCAATTTTATAATGATGGATTGAATTGTGCTCTAGCAGATATTGATAGTTTGTTTTTGTTTGTGTTTTTTTTTTCAGAAAAAGGAACCCTGATTGATACTTCTGTACAACTTTCCCACAGGTTTGATAGCTCCTTGTTTTTCGTGATGCAGTTTGCTTAGATATGCTCTCCAACAAACTTTGGGGCTTTCCAGAAACAACTGTTTTTAATCTGAAATCACATGGCGCTGAAATTGCACAAGTGGACTCCAAGCTATTGTTTCTTTGACTTCTGGAAACAGTGGTGGAGGTTGGCAGAGATTATTTAGGCATGTCACAACAAGAGGGGTGAATACTTATGCAGCCAACAATTTCCATTTTGTTTTTGTTTACTTAAACTTTGTCCACAATAATGAAGCATAATTGAGATAGAGGTAAATATGTATGAATGTGTATGTATGCACATATTCTCGGAAATGAAGCCCATTGGGCTGAGTATAGCAAGCTTTTAGATAAATGTGAACAGGACTTCAGCTTTACTCCCAGTAATTTCAGTTAGAGGGTTAATCACAGTCTTAGATCTTTCTGACTAAAATCTTGTGTATGTTTTTCTGGAAACAAACACCATTGGGTCTATTGGACCACAGTGTTAAATGGTTTCAATACGGGCTGGACTGTGCTCTTTTTACTAATCGGTTTCTTTTCTGTTTTATTTTTACATTTACACATACTGTGACCACTTTTTTAAAAAGCAGACAGGGAGAAACCTCAGAATAACAGGTCAATTGTTAACTAAAGGAAGAAAAGAAAAGAGAGAACAGAAGAGAAAACCCAAGTTTCAAAGCCAAGGGAAACTTCTTCCTATCTTCTGCCTTGTCTCTTTGCACAGAAATGCAAAATAGTCCATTCCTATTTGTTTCAGTCTATTTAAATGTTTAGCTAGTTGTTCTTTTAAATCTCTTTTTCAATCACCTGTTCAATTTTCTGCCATCCTCTTTCTCTTTCTTCTGTTGTTCAAATACTGACCGAAGACTTATTCCAAATATTCAGAATGAATTTAATCTTTGACTTCAATTGTCTACTGTTAAGTACATGTCAAAAAGCTGTACATAATGAATAAAAATGAACTGTACCTGACTAAGAGCTATATATCCTAGAATGGAAGAAACGGGGAAGTCTTGAGGTCTTCCTAAGAAGCATCTGTGCACATACAAAGCTAAATTCACTGTAGAGGAGACCCCTTTAAATCAAAAGGACCTACAGAAGCAGTGATTAATAAACCTAGTTTGCTTCAATGAGCCCCTCTAGTTGGGACTAAAAAATTATTTCACCCACACATGGATTGCTAGTTGATTAATATGTCACATGTGCTCAGAGCACATTTATTGGTATGACGGATGATGTATCTTATTTATTCTTTTCTTCTAACCCCACCAACTTTTCTTAATTTATTCGTATTGTTTGCTAACATTGATACTTAAATGACCCAAATATGTGTGTGTATTACCCCAAAACACTGGTTACTCAGGGGTTCACCTGTGATGCCAATACCTGGACCTGCAATGGGGGATTGATTAGCTCAAAATTAAGAGGCCTATGAGACAGGCATAAGTTAATGAGATCTTTCCACCAATGTTCACAGGGTCATGCAGGAAAGGACCAACCAAAGAATCCAAAATGAAAATGAAAAATGGGTTTTACTGAGACATTCACACGTGCACGCAAAAGATCCAAACACTCATATACTCACACAAGGAGTAACTGAACAATAAAGGGAGGAAACTTGTGGATTCTTAGTGCTTGTATGCTAATTACCAGTCAGGAGAGAAGTGAGGAAAAGTGGTGATGTGACTTAGGTAGGCACCTAAGGACAGCTCTTATTTGGGAATCTAGGCAACAGCGTGGTGTTCAGCAAGGCGAGAAACAGAGCTGAATCACTGAAAACTGAGGGGGTTTATACCCAAAAACTACCCTGTGGTATGTTTGTGAATCGTTCTCCCAGCCAAGTGGACAATGGAAGTGGCAACACAAAGAATGAGGTCCAGACAGTGCTAATGGTCTCAGTGTTTAATTGAAAAAGGGGTAAAAGCTGTTGTAATAGCTCTGTATTGAGGAGAGGTTGGGAAGACAAACCAAGGAAACATCCAGTTGAGAGGAATCAGGGTTAGAACAATCACAGTTTGGTGGGAACTTCACTTTTCTGCACAACAATGTCCAGCTTCAGTGTACGCCTATTGTCTCCAGAGCTGCCTTGTAATCTGTCTGACAATGACTTCAGTTGCACCTAGAGGGGGTGTGGGCTGACCTGTCTTGCAATCTCACATTTACAGTCAGCAATTTTCCTCTTCCCAGTCTAACCTTCCAGTCACTTCAGGTTCCATTTTATATCAATGTCAATTAATGTAGTGCCAGTTAAATAATATTTGCCAATAACACCATATCAATCTTTGGGGGGGAGGTGTGTGAAGCCGTAACGTGTGTGTGTGTGTGTGTGTTGTCATTCTGTGGAGCAGTTACAGATTCATAATCTAAAATCACAGATCGGTAACTGCTGAATATTAAGAAATACTACATAATCTTACTGTTGAGATTGTTAAGGCCCTCCTAGCTCAACTAGCAGCCAGATTCAGCAACGGAACCATGTTCAGCTGCTGATAAAATTCCCAATCTCTTACCACCATCAAGTGAGGCTGCTACGATCAGAAGCAGAACCCCTTTAGCAATTCCTTTTTGAAGCCTCAGTTGCTGGTGGGAGGGCTTAGAAACATCATTCTTCTTCCATTCTAATGTTACCCCAAAATGTAGATGTCTCTGGGGTCCATCCACTATGCCAGTATCTCCATGCAAAGGTAGGGAATATTAGCTCTAAGAGGAGGCCTGCAAGGGGGGGGGTATCTTTATGAGATCTTGTAAACTTATGTTTACCAGCACTAGTGCATGGAAGAACCAGCAGGAGATCAAAAAGTAAGCTGAAAGTGTTTTATTGAGGGAATTGCAATCACACACACACACACAAACACACACAAGATTCAAGCAGTAATGTAGTCACACAATCACACAAGGTTAACTGAAGGAAAAGGCAAGAAAGTTTTAGATAGTGAGATTTTCACAATCAAGTGGTGGCATTTGTTACCGCTGTTTCTAGCCCAAGATTGTGGGATATTAAGATATCATTTGATATCAATAATTTGGCCTTCTCTACCCATTCCTTTCCACATGCTTGCGAAGCCCCCGGACAAGCACGCACACAGGCACAGGCCGACAATAGCTGAACCATTCAATCCCCGATCTAGACAGGCCAGTCATTGCCAAATGCAGCTTCAGGAGACCTCAAGGCAAGTACCACATTATGTATGCACACTACTTACAAAAAGATCCCCTGCCCCATGCAGGCAGCTTGATGAGCAGATTATACAACTCTCAAGCACTCCGTGTTTGCATACTGGCTACTCTATTGATAATCTGGCTATAATTGAATCATCTAAAGTACTGACCTTTCGGAAGCTTTGTCTCCAGCCCAAAACTCATTGTTTTCCCCAAGTACGAACTAGCCTGTGGTCACAATTTTCCCTATAAGAACCCCTGACTTTGAGCGCTTCCTCGGATCGCTCCTGGCTTCCATCCCGCCTTGCTGTCACTTTGTCCAGCGAGCCTTCTCCTCAACCCCACATGCTGCGAATCCACACTCCCCAGCTTCTTTGCTTTTTACAGCACTTCAGGACAGGTATAGTATTTCCCATACCAAACCTCCTCTCAAAATCCCACTATCCCACTCCTACCTTTATTTCTATAGTTCCTTGTGTGAGTGTGTCGCATACACGTGTTTGATTGTATTTCAATAAACCAAGTATTATTATTTCAACATCTGCCTTATCATTGACTCGGCCTGACCCCATAGACATAGAACGCAAGATCTTGCTACGTTACCCTGCCTCTCGCATTGCAAACTTGTGCTTTGTGCTAATTTCCTCCCCATTGTTTAAGTACATTTAGGTGTCCCTCCCGGGACCCCCAGAAATCAGGGTAACATATTTACCAATCCAGAAGAGCAGAGAAGAGGTGATGTGGATTAGATGCAGGTCTAAAGACAGTGCACAATCGGAAATCGGAACAGCTGAGTGGTGACCAGGAATAAGTGTACTGTGAGTTGGCTGGCCAAAAACTGGATTTTAAATACCCTGTTTCTGCCTGGAGGGTGAAGGTGTTAATGGCTGTCTGACAGAAGAAACAATGGACTCCTGAGACTGGGCAGGTGTGAGGACAAAAGAGAAGCTTGCTTGGTCAGAGGGAGAGGAATTAAGACAATCAGCCTTTCTGTGGGAATCTCCCAGATGCTATTGTCTCTAGGAGGCTGAGTCATTGGAGCCTAACTACAAGTCCATTATTGCTGGTGTTCATGGTGATTTCCTGACCTTATTTTGTAATGCATCTGTATGGCCAGCTTTTTTCCTCTTGGTCATGCAGCCATAGCAGGGTATATTTTATATTTATGCCAATCTATATATTTTGCCAATTAATTTATAAAGCATATCAAAGCATGGTGGTGTACAGCCTACTAATACTAATCAGCAACTGAACAGACCTTCTAGATCTGAACCAGTTGCTGGCTATTAAGGTGGGCTACATAACTAAGTAGATGATGTAGAACATTGGTGATATTCACTAGAGAGCTAAGGAGAAAACATATAACTTACTATTTTAGGACTTCAGATGATAAAACATGTATTGAAGTTATAAGCAGGCACAACATTTGCTATTGCTATGTGTTATCAGGTATTCAGGATATATTATGCACTTTCCATGGTCCATCTGTCCTCTTAAAGCCAAGATCCATATAATCAAATAGGTCCATAGGAAAGCATTTCAGGCATCCTCTACAAATTTGCAAGTAGATTGCACTGCCATTTCAAAGCTTATGTTCATTGCATTATTATCTTCCTTCTTCGCCTTCCAAAGGAGCTCAGAAGAACAGAACAATTAAGCTGCTCTCATTTTATCCCTATGCAAGTATCTTAAAACATAGTGCCTGTCCAAGCCAAAGAATTTGAACATGGTTTCCTTCATTATCAGTCCAATGCAGGATGGTGGATGATGGAAAGTGTATAATACATCTACTCCACATTACCTATTGTTATTCCACTGGAAAAACCCTATCCCAGGGTCTACAGTTTTGATATTAAATATGATTCTGTGTGCCTGAGAGGTCACCCAGATGAGCATGTGGGCAGCAACAGTCAAACGATCAAAAACCAGGTCAGGCCAGTAAAATCCCGAGTCACGTAGCCCCAGGAGACTTCAAGATATGTAAACCCACAATAAACAAAGGGTCCTCTGACCCTGAGAAGCCGACTTGAGGGAATCATCGTGTTTGCCCCAAGTTGAGCAAATGTCTTATCAAGTGAGGACCATTTACATGAAGTCACACCACAACCAAATGCAGCTGAAGATCCTGAGACTTTGGCAACACCTTGTAATCCTATCATGCAAAGGCAGTTACCATTAGGGAGCTTCTTTCTCATTGCAACACCCACTGTTCTCCCCGGGAAAGGATTAGTTCTCCAGGTACTTTTTCCCCTACAAATAATCCCAGTTTTTGAGCATTTCTTTGGATCACTCTAGGTCATCCCAGCAGACCATTGCTCCATCCACTGAGTAATCCTCTCAGCACTCTCCGTGCTGAGCCCCACTTCTCTGCTGTTTTTCCCAGACCAAGGACTTCAGGAAAAGGTACAGTATTACCCCAGCTACACCTCTTCAATATTCCCCTATCCAGTTTCCTCTCTTTTGCTTCTTAATAGGTCTTAAGTGAGTGTGTGAGTGATTGTGTTGCTGCATGAGACTTTCATTCAATAAAATCATTTATTGGACATTCTCATTTGGTTTTTGGCTTTACCCCATAAAAACTGGGTAAAAAGACCCCTCTAGGTTACCCTGCCTCTCGCATTGCTATTGCTCATGTTCTGGCTAGTTTCCATTCCCCATCACGTGGAGCACATTGAGGTATCCCCCAAGGGACCCCAGAAATCAGGGTAACACTCTCTCTAGATATTGTTGCAAACAGATAGTGTCCATTTCTCGTAATTCCCTTTTGTACATGGGAATTTTAAATACTTCTTTTTTTTTTCCCGTACTAAGAGAAATTATAGTTTGCCTGACTTTTCTGTGTTCTTCTCAAGTCTGTACGCCTATGGAAACTGAAAGAAGAAAGCAGGTAATCTTATGCAAGTATACAACCCATCTGATTACTACAAAATATGTTTTTCTGTACATCTAATCTCAGTAAAGTGAGTAAGCTTTGGATCAGTATCAGTTCTATCTTCTTCCTTTCCATATTAATGCAACTCTTGCTACCATCATCATTAGGAGATCAGTGTCTTGTATAAGCATTTTTAACACTGTGTGTATGTGTTTTGATGACAGTATTTTTACCTTTTCAAAGGCTAAGGTTTCAATATTCTAGAGAGTAAAAGCGATTTTTTCTGAGAGATATATCATGTAAATGGGAACCATGCCTGCCTTCTCAAAATGAAAGAATGAAATCCCTCTTAATCCTTAGCAGATTAAAATGCTTTTCCTACAAATGTATCCCTTAAAAAAAGAGAACATTTTAAAGTGCAATATAAAGATAAAAGAAGGATGATAAAAAGCTGTCTTTCTGGAGGAGCTTGAATAGAAAATATAGCACTGTTGAAAAGAACCTGTGTAATAGGCCTTTGAAGTTAAGAAATGTGAACTGTTTGGGCATCTGCTCTCTCAGATATTTCTTTCTTTCTTTGATTTCTTGTTAAATAGGTGTTGGGTAATCAACAAGCTTATTATGCGAGATAAATTAAAACAATATCTTTGGTCAAGAGAACCCAAGCTATGCACAGACACATAAGGCTGTATCAGAAGACTGTGTTTCACGGATTGATGCTACAAACCAGAAAGGGCTTTGTGGCTCAATTCAGTTCATCATGCTGAGTTTAGAAATCAGCTCATTATAGAACCAGAAACAGTTGCCTTTTTAAGAAATCAAATTGAAAGGGTGTGGGTTCAAACGTGCCATTCTTTGTGGTGCATCTTAAACAGCACTAAGTTACATGTTGCTTACTAAAGACTTACTGGAGTTGGAGACTTACTGTAGACATAAGGAATGATAGTCACCCACACACCTTTTTAAAAACTTAATTGTAGTATTGCACCCTTTGGCAACAGCAGTGCTGGGGGTCTTCTTCATACCTAGAATTCATGTTTCCCACTCAAATGGAAGGTCATAAATTTGTAACCTCATTTCAGAATATTCTCCAGTGAGGAGGAAGTCAGTAACTATCAATATGGATACCATTGCTTCTACCACAATGTTGGCACTAAAATAAAATCTGGGGAAAAATGAGGAAATACCACTATGGTACTGTCATCATGCATGGAAAGTCATACTACCTTTCAACAATGTTTGTGTGTGACTATGTGCCTTCAAGTCACTGTCAACCTATGGCGACCCCATGAATTTCATATGTTTTTCTTAGGCAGTGAGGGTTTGGCACTGCTTTCCTCTGACACTTAGTGATTTCTTGGGATTTCTTTGTGGTCTCCCATCTGATTGCTAACCACAGTTGACCCTGCTTAGTTTCCAAAATCAGACAAGATGTAGTGTACAGATCTCAAAATTGCGCCCGTGTCAGATCACAATGCAATCTCAGATCACGTTACACACTAATTTTGAACCTAAAGTTCTTCTTATAATTACACTGCATTACAACTAAACAATTCATCTACAAAATATCCCTCCTTGAACACAAAAACAATTAAGTTGGACCTCAACCCTATTCCAGAGATGTTTCCAGAAGGGAATTGCAGTTTGTTTTCCAGAGATAAGAAAATCTCAACATTTGTAACACATCTTTAAAGAGCATTTTCCTCACATTTATTTTGCCTTAACAGAAAGTACTTTGGTTTGTGCATGCTGGGACACCTGGCATTGTTATTGTGTTGTTGATGTTGTTGCTTGTTGCTTTTTGTTGCTGTTTGTTGTTGTTTGTTGTTGTTGTTATCTGTGAAGCACCTGAGTCCTGCCCAGCCTGCCACCTCTTTGTGTCTAGGTCTGAACAGCCAGGGAGATCTCTGGATCAAGCCAGGGGTGTGACAAACAGGGCTGCTTCTATTCTCCCTTTCCGAGTACGCAGCACTCTCTTCATTCTTGTCTCCCCTTGGCTTCTCCTTCCCTTTACTTGTTTCTCTTAGATCCGCCCCTTTTCAGATATTAGGACAAGCAGTGATTTATCTCGTCAATGACTGTGGTAGTGTTGGATCTATGTAGCACATATATTCCAGTTCAGAGAAATGACACTCTTTTGAGGCCACTTTTATAGAAACATATAAACAAATCTTTATTAAACACACTGTCAAGGTAAAACTTATTTTGTAATTGAGCATAATACTTCTCTGTGTGCGCGTGTGTGCGCCAACTCTGCCTCCAACTCTCAAACTGGAACCTCAACCATTTGAACGGTCAGTTAAATCCCGTTATTCCACCAGCCCCTCCCCTGGGCTATCCAAGGTTCCATTTCAACAACCAATCACTTTTTAACGCTCTCGGTCTCTAAGGCAGTTGTGTTGTCAAGTCCCCCCTTCAGGTTCGTCACATTATTATTATTTATTACTACTACTGCTACTACTACTACTACTACTACTACTACTACTACTACTACTACTACCATACCACCCACTGGAGTCCCCTGTGCTTTCCTTCTTTCTGGGAATGGTAGCAGAGGGGAAATAATACTTTTGGCTAAGGCAAAAACAAAAACCTCTTGATTAAGAATTGAAGTCAGTTTCATTTCAGTTTATCTTGTTTAGAAATTATCAAAATCCACAAGTCCTTCATATCCAGTATTGAAAGAACTTTGGATTTAAAATAAAATAAACCGTTGAAGAAATTGAAACTGACAGATGACTTATCCAAGCAGATTTACCCATCCAAACAGATGGGTAAATATGATTACTTAGTTCGGTAAAGTGTTTTTTTAGAGATAACAGAGGTGAAATTGAGATCACACTCAAAATGCTTATGGGTAGGACCAGATAGAGAGAGGCCTTGTCAAATTCCTTGACTGTCTCCTGAACCTATGCTGACCTTTCTGCTGAGTTAAACTATTACTCTTACATTGCTTCTACCACTCTCTTCATTTCTGAAGTTTTTCTTCATCCTCTGAAACAGGGCAAGACAATTGTGCAAAAGATAGGGACATTTTTCCTAACCTGTGCCTTTCAATCCACTCATAAGAGATACACTGTTGATTTGATGTCTGGCAGGCCAGTGGGTAGCAGCCACTAGCAGCTTTTCAGCAGTCAGGGGTTCTTTCACAGTGAAGTGCTGGCCGGAGGGACCTTTAGATGAAGTTTGTACTCTCTCCTGGATACAGGGGTGGGGGAAGGACTACCTATTTGGGTCCCATTATCCTAATTTACTTTCTAGTAAATGCACTATCAATGGGAGGGCTGAGGGAGTAACATCTGGCCCTCGCTGTGAGATGCAGCTATTTAGACTGCAAGATCTAACAGCCCTATGCTTGCAACCTGATTTTTTAAAAGAAGTACTCTTAACCTTGGAAGTCATAAAAGTTAAGAACCTTTCTTATTGAGAAGGATCAGAGGAGCTTTCTCTCTGAAATCAAGAACTGAGTAAATCTTTTTGCCCCATAAGATAAGGATAGTTGAATTTAAAAACTGAGAGTTGACATTTTAAAAAGAGTGGAACTAAGAACTAAAAACGTAAATGCATATACTTTGAACGTAATTCAGTGCACCTTATTTTCAAGAAAGCATTGCTCTCTAATAAGGAAATCGAAGTGTGAGAAAATACATACATTATCAGTTAGTGTTGTTTTCTTGGCTAACTCTAGCCAGATTTCAGGAAAGTGAATTGTTAATTCTATAACCTTTGGATAAAGTGTACAATGGAACTTTCTCTGAAACAGTTAGAGAATCTTCTACAATGGACAATGGAGGAAATATGCAGAGAATTCAAGAGTGTGATTGAGATCATGAGGCAAGAGTTCAAAGAACTGAAATGAGAAATAAGAGGGAGAGATATAGAAGACACAGGGAAAATCAGACAGGGAAGTGAAACAAGATGAAAACCAGATGGTGAGACAAACAGACACTGAAGCAGAGTTCATGAAGAGTGTTTCAGCTTTAGAAGAGATTTATGATCAGGAGGTTTTGATTGGTGAAAGGAAGATAACAGCCCAAGGAGGAGAGAAGCCAGGGATGAATTTAATCAGGGCCTGTATGCAAACTGAATGAAATCAAGTTGAAACTGTTTGCATTAGTGAAGGAGAGTGAGAAAGATGTTAAAAATGAGGATGTTGTCCCAAGACTGTTTTTTTTTAAAATTAAGTCATGTGTGACGGCTCACTTACTCTGTGAAAACGAAGGAGGTGGAAAGATGTCCATTATAAGAGTGCTCTCGCAGGCTAGTGTTTTTAAAATGTTATGTGAGAAACAATCAGGGAAAATATACTTTTGTGAGAAAGCATATTTAGATGTTAGATTCAAGATGAAGATGTGGTCAAATTAGGTTAATATGGTCACAAATTTAATATGACAAATGGACTGATCTATGAGGTTTGTAATGGCTTTTGGAACATGCTCTGTTCTGATGAGGGCCTCATCTTCAAAATTGATAGTACACCATTACCTAACTGGTTACTTAGAATTAGGGTTTTATTTTAGCTTTTTATCTCTTATAAAGATTAGCTTTGTTACTTAAACAAGAATACAGGTTTCCTGTGATTACATTTCAATAAAAGCAACCTCTTTATCCTATTTGATTCTTGAGAAGAGACTGCTCTGCGAACACACAGCTGCCCAACCAGCTCTCTTTCTTTCCATTTTTTTTTTTTTCCTGAGAGGCTTTCCATCTTCAGCATCTGTATGGCAGGTAGGGATGGAAAGAATATTCAAAAATATTTTAACGAATGCTTGAAAACATGTTTTTGAGTGTTGAGAAACCTGGAGGAGAACAATACTGGACTGATGAGAACCTTACCAGTTGGGACTTAATCTCTGTAAATTTGCACATGGTTCTTTGCCTAAAAATAGCATTTCTACATTTTTTTAAAAAACATTTTTCTGTGTGGTAAATAATATTTTAATGCATAAATATTCATTCTTGCACAGAATATATTGTTTTGTATAGAATTCTGTATAAAAATGAGCAGATGGTTATTCTGTACAAAATGTGCACATGGTTGATCTGAACAGAAAACTGTATTTCTGAATAGAAAACAGCATTTCTGTGTGAAAAATAATGTTTCAATGCAGAAATATTCATTTCTGCCCAGAAAAATTGCTTTGTGTATAATTCTGTGTAAAATTCGCACACAGTTGGTTTGCATAGAAAACAACATTTCTGCATAGAAAACAGGATTTTCTATGCACAAGTTAATAGTTCTGCATTTACTCATTGCTAGATTTGAGAAGAAATTTAGTGAAAGATTACGTTCATAATGTCAGGCAGGTAAAACATGAGCTTCTCAATTCTGTGAACACTATTGGATTTGGCTATTGGAGTTGGTCAGTGGAAATGGGGGGACTGGTGATATTTTCATTTCAGTTTCTTTCTTCTTCTTCTTCTTCTTCTTCTTCGTCTTCTTCATTCCTATTAGTGAGGGCAGCCTAATATCCGCATATAATACAACTGCAGTTTCTTCAACAGATAGGAAATATACTGCTATGAAATCTACAAGATCAGAAGAGCTTGTAAAACAGACCACCACTGTGAAACCCTGTTGTATAGCTGCATCCTCTGGGAGGTGCCTTTGCTCACTCATGTTTAATCAGGCTTACATTACCCCTTGTTTAAAAAAAGACAGAAAGGCCCCCGCTTGCATTTCATTTCTTCTCTGCCATGTATTACACTTGTATGACAATGCATAAGAGTCACAGAGAGAATTGCTTTATTTAAATGCTTCAAAATGATAGGTTAGAAAAGTGAAAACTGTGTTCTTACAGCTATTATTTCTCTCTCCTGCCAGCACTTTCCACTTATCTTTCCTGACCATCTCCCTGTTAACTGTCTTTAAACAAGCCATGTGAGCAATCTGATGGCTCCAGCTGCCCTTCTTCTTTTGTTATCTTTATGGCAATCATTCACAAGGATTCACTATTCAGCAACAATGTCACAAATTTGGGCATGTAAACCATAAACTGTTAAGCCAGAGCCTTGGGAAATGGGCCATGTTTTCAATATCAAATCACAAAGGATAGAGTTAGTGGAGTTAAGTTTTCCTTAAGGCAACCAAAAGGAGTCACTATAAAAGGACAGACCACCTGCTATGACTGATAGCACCATTAGAATTTACTCCATGAAAATCCAAAAAAAAGATGAGATGTATGTCCCAATCAACAACACAGTGAAAGACAAGGCAGGCAGGCAGGCAGGTAGGCAGGCAAATCAGGTCATAAGATATGTTAATTTATTGTACAGACAGCACAATACATTTTGGGGTTCTTTTGATTTTTGCCTCTGACACAACAATTTAAATCTACAGTTAAAGTACAGTGGAGTCCACATGAGGAGCAGGAGATGATAAGAGAAAAGCCTCTGAAAAAGTGTTCCAACTAAATTCTTCCCACAATTATTTCACCATTCATAAATAAAGGCAGATGTAACTTTAACTTCAGTCTTAGAACAGGTAGCAGCTTGGAGGGCTCTCTCAGTGTTGGCTACAACCCACCCCCCCACCTCAATCTGCAAAACACACACGGACACAATATATGGTTACTAATGAGATTTTTGACTGTTGGCAGCTCTTGGAGAATGGTTAACATGGGACCAAAGGCTGATGTTGCCATAAGCAATGTTTTGTAGGAGACAGAGGCCTAGTCAGCTCACTGATGCTGACCTCCATCTTAAGGTTCCCAGGCTGGATAGCATGGACCAGGTGAGTCTGGCAATGCAGCTTACAATCAACAGGGCTTAGAAACATGGGGAGGGGGCAGATCTTGAGATGAACTGGTGGTTTCCCTATTTGGGAGAGGGGACAATTGCTTATTGGATTATATCCAGAGAACAGCAGGCCTGCAAATAGCTATGGCTTGTCTGTTAACTGCTTTATAAAAAATGAGAGAAAAACCTGTAGACTTCATGAGATCTGCATGGTCTTTTATGATGAATCTTTTAGTTTAAAGCTGTTAAGAGGGGACATGATAGCCATATTTAAATATTTGAAGGGATGCCATGTAGAGGAGGGAGAGGGCTTGTTTTCTGCCGCTCCAGAGACCAGGACAAGGAGCAATGGATTCAAGCTGCAGGAAAGGAGATTCCACCTGAACCTCAGGAAGAACTTTTCCAAGGATCTGTTGCAAGCCCAGTTATGTATGCAGGCTAGATGACACACCTCACAGGACCCCTGTGTAGGACCCCAACAACAGGAGTCAGGCAAGGAAGCCTATGCATATTTCAGAGCAGCTCCTTCTGTATCAGCAGTTAAGTTCACAGGGGCTTCTGTTTACATCACCCACACAAATTAGAACATGGGTGCTCCAGTTGTAGTGGCCCTCAATCCTTCCGGAATTGCCAACAAGAAAAGCCTGAGTGAGCTAACAGTAGGGACCAGCACTTAAAATGCAAGAGGAAGGAGCTTGATAGCTACTTTCTAAAGGGGCCAGATTCAGTTGATTAGACATGCTAGTATCAGGGTACATATCTATTAGGAAGTTTCATATGCTGATAATATAGGATGGTTTTAAGTCCAGCTTTAGTGTTCTTTTGAGATTTCCCGTACCACCCCTATTTTGTTTATGGTAATTCAAGATCAGTAAAGCATCTGGAATCCACAGTTAGATGGTCGGTTGAAATAGATGTTCATGAAGGAATAGATTATCAGACACTGTGGCTTAGAAGCAGAACTGCTAAAAGATGACATCAAGTTGACCATCTGCTTTCTCCTAATTCATACCAAACACTTTGAACTATTGGGCTTCTCACTGGACGGTGGATTCTGCATGGACCAGGGCACCTAGGGGGGTTCTAACCTCTTGCTTTGCTTTTGGAAAGTTCAGACAGACCAGGATGTTGGTGACTGACACCTTGTGCCAGATCACAGCACATGATAGTGGGGGGACTGGAGGCTATTTAAGTCTGATTACCCCTTCACATGCCCTCTTTGATCTTCACAGCATGAGCTACCCTTCTTTCCTCAGTGCAATGTGAGACTTGTCCGGTCCCTTCAGGGCTGGATAGGATTTTCCCTGTTTTGCCTGGGTTTTTTCCCCCTTACCCCATACTGTATCTGTGGGACTTGGACAATTGGCTTGGGTGGTTTTCCAATATAGGTTTGTTTTTTGCAGGTAGAAGGGGAGAATTTAAGACTTCATTGATCACCTTTTGGCATTTTTTGGTGTAGGGTGGGTCTCTGGAGCCCCCCTTTAGTGCTCTGCATCCCATGGCATGGGGAGGGGGCCTACCCCTGAAGATAACATGTGCGTCAGGCTCTCACTTGTAAGGTCCTGTAGCTTGGGTGGGAGTCCCTGGGTTACCTTCCAATTCAACTGGACAGGGAAGCAACCTGTAAAGTTTGGATTGCTGCTGGGACAATGCTTAGGTGTTTTGCCCATGAGAAGGCTGAGGAGATTGTCACAGAGTTGATGCCTAGACCTCAGCTGGACCTGCATCAGGTTGCTCCCCTGTCTTGCTCTGTTTCCAGGCCAACACAACTTAAATAGGTTAGGTCAAATAAAGTGATTCTCATTTAACCCAATTTTCTGTGTCTGGTCTCATTATTTCATGGCTGATCATCAATAACTATTGGATTATTTCTCTGAGTTTTAAATAGTAGTACATGTCTTCATTTATTCTAGAGTTATGCTTCTGTCATGCTGACAGCTGGGGAAGATGGTTACCCCTACCTATGATTTTCAGAAGAATATTCACAATCATTCCATAATTAATCACAGTTGCCAGAATCATGGTAGATTTGCAACATTACTCTAGTCTTTCACACCATAAATTACAGAGCAGGACAAATTCTGATGATGGACTTTGGAAGTCACTGCAAGGATAATTATGAGCATTTTACTACCAAGAAAAATGCTGCCATGTATCTTTCTCTGGCTTTATTAACCTATTTTCCTGAGGTTAAGCTAGATGTTCAGTGGCAAATATAGTTCTGACTATCAACCTGAGCCACCCCTATTGGCTTACTATACTACTGTCATAAATGGTCAAGAGGAACTTGCAGGGTGGTGAGGTTATGGACAGTGGATCTTTAATCCTTTCCTTATTTAATGCTTTCCCCCTACAAGTTCAGGCACTTAAATAATTCAATCTTTGCACATTCAAATATGAGCTGACATAATCCATACTATCAGAATAACATAAAGTTATTTGGTGGCTTTTTGCACTTTCCAAATGTACTGACAAAACTCTAAGGCCACTCACACAAACATTTTAAAATGACTATTTTGAGAAAAATGCATTTCAAATGTATATTTTGAGGGAAAATATGTTTATAAAAAATGCACTTATATACTCATTTAAGACAAAGCCTTTAACTGTTTTTCTATGCTTGATGTAGCCAATTGACACAGCAAAAATGTAGCTGCAAATGCTCCCCTGGGGGTAAAGCAGTTGGGGTTGACTGTGGAAGAAAACAGTCAACAGACAGTCAGGAAGCACCACCCCTTCCTCCTTTCCCCCTGCAAGTTATGCACCAATGTCTACTCCACTCTAATGCTTTGCACTATAGAAGGAGCAGCAGTTTCCAGAATCAATATTGGCCGTCCAGTGAGCACAGGAAGCAGTGAGTAGTATAGCTGTGGTGACATTACCCAAAGGCATGGGATTTAGAACTGCCTTTAATTGTGGAATATGAATTCATTTTAGGACAGTAGCACATTAACAGGTCTGGCTTTCCCATGCAGTAAAGCATAAAAGATCATGGATTACCTCAACACATACTTGGGAATCCTCTCTCCACCACCATCATCATTCCCAAAAATCTTGTGAGTACTTTCTGTCCTCAGAAAAAGCTGTACCTAAGAACCAACCAACCTGTCTCTTCAAAACAGGACACTGGTGGGCTTTGCCCAAATTTACTAAGATCCTTTCTGCTGTGGCAGTGCTGTAACAATGAAATGGCTTCCACAGAGCCATTGGACTGTTTGCAATGTCTTGCTACATTTACTAGAATGATTTTGCTTGATGAGACAACAGATGATCTGGTCCTAAATTCACTTCCTTTTGGTAGCAAACCAGATGCTTCTAGAATCCTGCAGAAGGAAGTACATGCTATTACCCTAAAACATGGGTGAATCAAGAGTCCACCCATGATGCCAGTACCCCTGTGAAATAGTCCAATATTAATTCTAAGAGGAGGCTTGCAACGGGGAGGTAACCTAATTAGATCTTTTTACACTTATGTTTACCAGTACTAGTCCAGGGAAGAACCAGCCAGAGATCTAAAAAATAAGCTTAATGTGTTTTATTGGAGGAATTGCAATCACACACATGAGATCCAAGCAGTCACAAAATCACACCAGGCTAACTGAAGGAAAAGGGAAGAAAGTTTTGGATAGTGAGATTTTCAGAACAAAGTGGATGGTATTTACCAACCCAGAAGAGCAGTGAAGAAGTAGTGATATGTCTTAAATGCACGTCTAAGGACAGTACATCAACAGGAATTGAACCAGCAGAGTAGTGACCAGAAATCAGTGTACTGCCAGTTGACTGGCCAAAAACTGGGGTTTAAGTACCCTGTTTCTGCCTGAAAGGCAAAGGTATTAATGGCTCTCTGGTAAACAATGGAATCCTGAAAGTGGACAATAGGCTCCAGAATGGGCTAACGATCTTAGCATTAGGTGACAAAAGTTTGGTAATTGCTGGACAGGTGTGGGGACAAAAGGGAAAGCTTGTTTGATAGGAGGGAGATCAGCCGTCTCACAGGAATCTTCCAAACACTACTGTCTGTAGGAAGTTGAGTCATTGGAGGCTAACTACAAGCCTGTCATCACTGAAGTTTCCTAATGATTTTCGGACTATGACCTGGCTATGCCTCGAGGTCTCTTCTGACCTAATTCACAACACTCATGTTTGACCAGCTCTTTTCTCTTATCCAGCTTGGCCATTCCTCCATAGCAGGGTATGCTTCTATTTGTGCAATTAATATATTTTTCCAATTAAATCATATTTTGCTAATCAAACCATATCAAAGTGTGAGGGTGTATATCTTGGTAATATAATAGATATGTGTTTATACCTTAGTAGGGGAAGGAGATAAGAAGGCAAACAGATGTTGGTAAGGGTAAAGGGTGGGAGGCAAACTTCCTCACTACTACTTGTCTGATGAACTGTGTTCAGAGTTACTCTGACCCCTGAAATTCTATCTAAGAGGTCATGTGGTAGACTCTTTCTCAAATTTTATAATATGACACACTCTTATATGCATATGTTGAGACATTTCCTGACGTGAAAGAGATTTTCCCAAAAGGTGGGTTGTCAGTCACACAACATGAAGTAGCTGGTTGTGTAAAGTATTGATTGGAAGAAATTTGATCCCCTGTGATATCCAAGCCAAATGACCTCATCAGCAATTTTTTGCCCTAAACATCTATGCAATTTGGTATATGAAGGAACAAAATGCTTGAGGCTTCCAATCCCCCAGGGTTGTCCAGTTACTACAAAACTTGTGAACAAATTTGTTTCCACATATTGTCTGTTTTCTCCAAGAAATGGAAAGTGATTTGATCTATTATTAAACATTGTAGCATTTTATCTGATATATCGATTTTCCTGTCTATCCTTCCTTGTTTTTTTTGCCCTTTCTCCAGTGGTACACATCTTGGAAAACTATATTTTTCATGCTAACACATTTTGCTGGATCATTTTAGTTCAGCTGTGCCTAGTATTTGATTTAACAGTACATGGTGGTCTTCATAAATTTATGCCACACCACCTTTTCCTTCCTTTTACATGACTCAGTCTGTTCCTCCACACACCCTCCCACCAACTTCCTTGACAGTCATATTAATTGAACATGTCTGTTATGTTCAGATGTGTTATATGCCTCACAAATGAAACGACAAGACAGGATAAATTTATTTTAAATAAATTATTTATGGAGTTGCTACCCAACTATTCTTGGTTACTTCCACTGACTTCTAATTTTCACTGATTCCCACAACAGTAGGATTCCCAACCTAACCCCTTCCCATCAACACATCACATACTGTTTGGGAGGGACCTCTGGATCGATAAATAGATCTTTAGGGGCACAGTGGGCTCTAACAAGAAGAGGAGGCAAAGCCTTGTTGTGAAAGCTGATATCTACTCACAGTCCTTTGGATTCAAGACTTTCTAATTGTCTCGCTGAACCTCATTTTGCAGGTATCAATTAATATATATTTACAAAAGAAAGTACAGACAATACTCTTCCCACCACCATCACCACATCATTCAACAAAGAACTGTACTGCATTATTTTATTCCTTGATAAATAATGTGGCTCTGATTCCCACTGCCCCTTTTGCCTCATAGAAAAATATCAACAGCTTGAAGATATGAACCTTTGATGACAGGAGCAGACCCTAACAGTTTTCTGCATATAACAGAAAAGTTTTCTTTTTGTGTCAGAACAAATTAGAATTAAAAACAACAACCAAGTAACTACTCAGTTGGGAATTTGGCCAAAGTTCCTTAAAAATGATGTCAACTTCAGAAAGCATATTAGTGTTGCCAAAAACTCTTCCCATAGGCATGGTGAGGGATTTGCTGACCTGGAAGTGTTTAAATCCCTTCTGAAAAAAAGAAAGAAAAAGATGCAGCAGGGCAAAATCATAAAGCAAAAGTAAATCTACTTCAGTGATCCAGATTAATATAATTGTGGGCAAATACAGAATGTGACATTTTGTGAGTCTGTCATCACTTGGAAGATCCATGTACTGAGCAGATTTGCCAACTAGGAAAAAAATATTCAGTGTTAGATGGATATGGGGGAATATAATGGTAGTGGACATTTAGAAGAAAAAGACATATTTCATGGGGAGTTGTGATGTGCTATTGCACTGTTTGACTGTGTGAACTAATTAGAATTATGTTTGTTCATACCATTTTGCTGGGCTTTGAGTGTCTCCAACAAAAATAGAAAGAATAAAAGCCAACATCTCAACAGTCCCATACTGTCAGCTTGGCCACCCTAGTGTTCCATTTGAAAAGCATATGATATTAAATTTATATCATAAAATTAAAGGTTTCTAGGAGTACCAAGTGTCCATCTACAAGGAAACTGCACCTCTGAACGATTTCCCTTTTTGGACTTGCCTTTTTTCAATCACAGTCCAAACAAAGTGGAATTATTCTGCATCTGGACTGATTTAAAACAACTGGGGATAATTAGCCAATTCAGTCACCCCTGAAATACTGCTCACAGGACAAGCTGTCTGTCGTTTTACTGCATGAGTAGAAATTCATGAATAGGAGTTCTAAGCTAGCTTTCTTCCAAACAGAAGACACAATCATGTCAGGACAGTTGCCAAAACAGAGGAGCTGATGTCATCTAAAGGTAAGATCTTCCCCGGATACATTGCACTGACTTCAAAGCAAACAGTATTTCTATTCATTCCGCTGCCTCAAATTAAGGTTCATACTACCCAATTTTGGCAACTGAAGCAAAAGAAAAGTAACATTCAGACACATCTCACACTCCATGAAATTAAAAACACAATGATCATAAATATAATAACTTTAATAACGGCTGCTCTTTCAGTAACACTAAAGCTGATCAGCCCATTCTGTTTTCTGGTAGAGCCTACCTTGAAGACATGCTTGTTGTTTTACACATTCAAGTCATTTCCACCTTAGAACAACCCTAAGGCAAACTTAACAGGGACTTCCTGGTAAGTTTTATTCAGAAGGAATTTGCCTTTGCCTCCCTCTGAGGCTGAGTGTGACTTGCCCAAGACAGTTTCCATGGCCAGCTGGGAGTTCAAACACCGGTCTCCCAGTGTCCAACAACATCACACTGGCTTGCACTGTAAATGAGATCTGAAAGTAACTCTTTGGGTGTGCATAAGAAATGCCACATGCTTCTCTTGTTAAATAAATAGGTATTCTCCAACGAGCAGGTAGTTGCAAAAAATTGCTTAAACGTATTGAGAAAACTGACACATTTTCACTTGCAAAGCTACTAAAACTAAAAAAGGAAAACTAAAACAGCCACAATTGAACCATTTAACACCAGTTACATTTGGCTGTTGACTACACAAAGAAATCTTGTTCATACTGTTGAAGGTGACTTTCACCCTACTTCTGAAGACATTTATTTGGTATTAAGTCTCCTGGATTTCAGATGGAACTTACTTCCATTTAAGTGGCTTATAGGAGCAGCCTAAGAAATATCAGTCAAAGACAAAGAGATTTAAGTTGCAGTTCTTCAAGCATCTGTGCAGTGGGGACCCAAGCAAAATCAATGAAGGTTTTTTTTTTTAAAGTATCTGTAAACAATTCAACACAGAAACTTCTTGGAAAATGAAAACAAATTTGGAAGCTACCAAACCATCTCCTCCTCTTCCCCCTCCTCCTCTTCATCGTCATTCATACTCTGCCTTTTCTACAAAACCAGGAACCAAAGCAGCTTACAAATATAAATAAATATAATACAGCTAATGCATATGAAAGACTGTTATTAAAATAGAATCATACTATTATTCAACATTAAAACAATTTTAAACATATAATTAAAACTATTAGAAAGCAATTTGAAAGCAATACAATTAAAATAAGACAGTGCCCTCTAAAAAGTTCTTTCTTTAAAACCTTCAGTTCTGAAAAGCCTGTCAAAATAAAAAGTTTTTTACTTGGCAGTGAAAGTTAGCACATGGAAGATATTTTGTTCCCTCTGGCAGATGGAAAGAAGTTGCCTGTCTACTTATAGCAACCCCATGAATTTCATAGGCTCTTCTCAGACAAGGAGTAGTAAGACATGTTACTCGACTTCAGTGCAAAGGATCCACAGATGTCAAATAGATGGATAGAAAAAGAATGCAATCATAGAAAGTATAACTGAAGAAAGTTTCATCATTAGCCTTGAACCAATCTCTGACATAGATTCTGATACAGGTGGTCCCTGAGCCTATGCTGCTCAAACATCATTCTTAGCTCCAAACAGGTCATTCAAATCCTTAAACAAGGATCAGTTTCCCTACTTCTGAGTCCAGGGCAAAGGAAGTTCTCACTCATAAGGGTTATATAACCTGACAGAACAAGTTTTTCTAGAGGGTACAATGCTTATAGGTGCAGTTCCCTCTTCTCCTTCCTGCCTGAGACTAAGAGATGAAGACTTTCCAAGTTCTCAGAGGGCTTCTTTTTGGCACCAAGGCCATGACAATCTTGTACCAGCTACATCTCTGTTCACATTTATACTTTATTCTCTTTATTGAGGACAAGAAACAAGAGCTAGGTGTAATAAAGCTCTGAAAACACAAGTGGGCTTTAAAGCATGCCATCACATAGCTCACAAATCTCTCCCAAATACAAGCACCTACATAAGCCATGAGGTACATGTGGGAGAACAGCCTTCAAATGGGAGGGAGAAGTTCTTCTTCTACCTAGTGCATTGAAGACAACTTGTATGAAAATAGAAAAATAGAGTGATGAACTTTCCTAAGGAAAATGGTGTGTGAGCTGCCTGACTCAGTTTACATTTTATTACACCAGGGGAAGCAAAGACTCACAAAACAATGATACAGACTGGAAAAGGTCCACATGTGTAAGACCCAAGTGATGAACCTTGGATTACTATTCAAGGAATAGAATTTGGAGAATTGCACTTCTTTAAAGTGAAATGATAAAGGAAAGAACTTATAGGGAGAACAGGTAGGGAAGGAAAAATAATTCTAAGTAAAATATAATGCGTTTGTACTGGCTGAAATAAGGAAAAAGATGGAGAAGAGAACCAAACAGACTAAGAATCAAAACAAGAACTTTTTTTCCAGATTCACAAGGGTGAAAAGCTATTGCAATTAAATTGTTTCAGAGAAAAATAAAACAAGAAACAGACTGACAAATTGGGGAATGATATCAGTATAATATGATGTTAAGGATAAACACACAATAATGACTAATTGACAATATAACCTAATTCAAATAAATACATTTTTATTATTATTTATATCATTATATTATATTATATTATATTATATTATATTATATTACATTACATTACATTACATTACATTACATTACATTATAATCTCCTATTATTTTATAGGAGAAGGGAAAGACGAACTGGTATTCATTGCCTAAATTCTACACAGCCACAAAGAGACAAACATCAGAAGGAAAACAGAACACTAGCAAAAAATAAGAGTAGCATCATGAATAGAATAAAGATTTTTTCATTGCAGGAAACATCTGAGCAGGATTTGGAAATAACAAACAAACAGAATGCGAAGTTAATCCAGCAATCAAGCACAGGAATGCTGGCTACATAATGACTGAACAACTGAGTGAGAGAAACTTTGAAGCAGCAATTGTGTGCGTGTGCGTGTGTGTGTGTCACTATCCTTCTCCAAAGCGCAGTGATTGTGAAAAATTGCTGTAGAAACAAGGTAGAACTGTCACTCACTTAACTCAACCTTCCTCTGTCTTCTCTCTCTTCCTCACACACTGCAAATTCCACAAAAAAAACCCCATAAAAATAATTGAGACAAAGTGTCTACTTTTCTAAAGAAAACAGCACTAACAAACCTTAATTCAGCACCTCTTCTAGTTTGGGTTGCTATGAAGGAAAGTCTGTTTGTCATGAAAATAATTAGAACTAGTTAGAAGGAGCCCAATTTGGCTCCATCTAAATCTAATGCACATCACTAGCATCTAATCCTACCCATTTTAACATGTCATTTATTTCTGAAAACTTTCAGTTTATTGCCCTGTTGTTGTGTGCCTTCTGACTTACAGCAATCCTAATGTGAACTTCTCATGTGGTTTTCTTGGCAAGATTTGTTCAGAGTGGGTTTGACTTGTCCTTCCTCTGAGGTTGGGAGTGTGACTTGATGAAGCTCACCCAGTGGGATTCCATGGCCAAGGAGAGGATTCAGAACCTGATCTTCAGCACTCAGACCATTACACCACACTGGCTCTTTATTGTCCAGTATACACATCCTACTCTGGAATGCATGATAAGGATCTACTGAAGCAATTATTTTTCCTCATTTTTGCTCAGCTATTTTTCTTGATTCAGCAGACTGTCTCTGGTCTACACTCACCCCATATTGTCATTAGGTGTTTTCATAGTGAGCTCCCAATGTTCACCACGATAACATGCTTAGAAAGACAGCTGATGGTTGATGCATTTGAGTATGCATGAGATTGGCAACCGTGGTATAAGACTGAAAGGTGATTCACATGGCCTTGGTAATGCATTACAGTCACAAAGGACATAACACATTAGATCCTCCAAAGTAGAGTTAACTAACTTGGAAGATAGAATCTTTGAGGCTACTATTATAAAATGAACATTTTCCTAGTGTTCTGTGACCACAGCACACCACCAAGAACAGCTTATTCAAAGCTGTAGTAGAAAGTGGTTGTATTATCAGAATTCCCCTAAATTACCTGATATTATTGCAATTAAGCCACAGCCATGTGCTACAGACATATATAAGAATTTGAGGGAAGAAGTAGCCAGACTTACAGCCACCTGAACTAAGGATGAGCAGACATCAAGTTTGTGGGATCTACCTTGTTCTGGAAACCTGTGATCGACTGGCTAGAGGCAGATGCAGGATGAATACACTTGGACTTAAAGAAACCTGAGTAAAAGAACTTACTCTGAGTTTCAGAAATGAACCTAACACACCTGACCCCCCCACACACACACATTTACTGGAAAATGAGGATTTTTTAATTCTGTTTTATACTCCTTCATCATTTTTTTTTAAATCTCAGCAGTTATGGTTGCATCTGTCCAATTGAACATTATGGAATTACCATTAATACATCCCCTCAACATGACTTTTAAAAAGTAGTCTACAGCACTGAATGTCTTTATAGCAAAAGGGCAGTATTCCAGTGTTATGGGATGCAAGAGAGTACAACTTAGAAAATAGTTTGCACACATGCTTATATTGCTGTTGTTACTGCTGTGGCTACTAATACAATTGATATGCCAAGTGGTTAACTATAATTTGAAAGGTAAAAGACAGCTAGACATAGACTCCAATCTCTCCATGTTTTTTACATCTCATTTAAATGTTCATTTTGCTTTATTCTTAAAACCTTGGAAGCACTTGGAAGCATGTGAGTGACCCTGAGTGATCCCACAAAGTTCTCTTGTGCTCTGGATATTCTGCCTAGGACATGATCTATAAATTATAGATGGAAGTGGGAATCATGTGGCATCCTAAGGTTTTTTTCACCTTCCCCTCTTGGAGTTTCAAGGACACCCTCCCAGCTGAAATACAGAGGTGGAGGAAAAGACTTGTATTCTTTTCTAGAGCAAAGTGTGTCTTGGTGGTTCTGGCATTTTTTTTTTAATCCTAGAAGTGAGGTTCAAGGCACTTCCAGTTTCAAAAAAAAAATGCAACCAAAAAAGCTTTTTGGAATGGGCTGCAGCACATACAGAATTAGGGGCATGTATTGGCCCTTGTACATTCAAAGCTTGACCAGCTACTTAATACAACAAATAGTTAGTTTTACCCATATCAGGTCTAAGTTGACAGAAGTTAAAATCCATGTTGTCCAGGTACTAGTGATGTACTCACAGAGTGTTTATTCCTGTTTCTATAGTGTATTCAGAAATACAATGATCATGTAACAGGTAACTCATGTTTATACCTTCTTTATTCTCTTGGATGATCTTATGGGAATGGGTTCTGGTAATACAATAACGGCTCAAGTCTTTTTAGGGTAACTGAAATTCTGGTTCTGATTTAATTTCGAATCTTAAATGTTGCATCAAGACTACTAAGAGACATAATCTCATAAACTGAGTTCATTGCAATATTGTTAGGATATATATCAATATCTATTAATGCATTGATGCCATTCTAGTGACTGGCTCTGACAAGGCCTCACAGGGTCTTTCGATTTAGAGTTACAAACTGAATACTGAAACCCATTTATGGTTTTGGGATGGAAGTTTTGAAATATATATTGGTGGAACCTATTCAAACAGTTAATATCACTATATTCAGTCTTAGGCCCTTTTCACATGGCATTTTCCATGTGAAAGAGGGCCTGGATCATTGTGTGATTGTGAAGAGTGATCTGCATGACACACTCTAAATCGTGCGATGCTCCAGGGGCCAGCAGGCGCCAATCACGCACCTTTTCATTTTTGGCTAGAAGTCGAAAATGTTGCGCGATCGTGCATTGCTCCCGGGCCCCACGCGCACTTACCTGCCATGTGGAGCCTCCGGAGCCACGCCGGTCACACTTCCTGCCCCAGCGCAGCCCAGGCTGTGCTGCGGAAGGAAGAGTTGGGGCTCTCAAGCGAGCAGGCAGCTTGCACGGAGCCGAAGGACCCCGAACATGAGAGCCTCTCTCTGGAGGCTGCTTGCGCGATCCCGGCGCCAGAAAAAAAGGCAAGGTGCAGAAAGGGCCTAAGAAGTTGTCTATCTTTGTTTAGCTGTTTTGAAATGTAATTAATTTGTCAGCATTTGTATTGAAAGAATACAAAATTTGTAGTTTTACTTCCTTTGAAACATGCAAATAGGATTGAAGAAAATGTATAGTGCAGGCCTGTATTGCATGATTAATTAATCCTCAATGAATTTTCCATAGTTCAGAAGGTCTAAATTCTTGAAAATGACTGTTAATCTGAATGTTTCTAATGCACACAGAACTGTTTGCACCTACTTTTTTTCATTATTTCAGGTCCAATTGTCCAACTCAATGTTTCTGAGGTGAAGCAAAGAGGAATTTTAAATTCCTCATAATCTTTAGATGATGCCCTTGTTAATTACTGAATGAAATAAAGTACTTTCCATTTAATCTGCAATTAGTTGCCATGTGGTTTGGATACCAATGCCACCTTAAATTGCATGTGTCAGCCTTCGCAGACAAGGAATCATCCTTTTTTCCCTTTTTTAAAGTTATTTCTTTGATGTTTATTCTTCACAGCTGCACATCTCTCTGCATTTGCTTAGTAATTGACTGAAGATTTGCAGTTGGGGAAAAAATGTTCAGTTCTGGAGATTTGTGTCCTTATCCATTAATTTTATTTCTCATAAGTATGAATCCCTTTCCACTGCTGTTTCAATCACAGATTTCTCAGAGGCCAAGGCCAGGGCATATCTGGCAAGTTATGGGCATATTGAGCTAATCTGTGATGATTTGCCAATATATCAGGTGGTTTACTTAGGAGCTTAAGTTTCACTTTCCTGTCATCGACAGTGAAACAATGAAACCACCAAGATTTAGAATGGAAGACACAATACACTTGGAAGATATTCAAAGGTTATTTTCTATCACAGAGAGTAAATTCCACTGAAATTAACCATACCTTCTGGCAAGCACTGAAAAGGTCTGCATCTCAGAAATACCAGTTCAGTCCATTATGCCATGTGTCATTCACTGGCTGTGTTGAGCAGAGGGGTGGAGAAGAAGACTGAGCTTCGTACTAGACCAATTTATTTTTCATGTCTTGGAACACACAAACTGAACACATCATTCAGTGCATGATAGATTTTATCTGAGAGAGAATAATTCCCCCCTTTACCTTCCTTCTCTGCTAGTGACAAGAGTTCATTCTAGAAATTTATCAGCATAGGTTGATGACAGAAAGGTCAGAACTGCTAATATATTTCATGTGTATTATGGGGAATAATCACACTATAGCAGGATATAGGAGAAAAGAGGTACCTTCTCCCTAGGCTGCAGGAACATGGAGATGAATTCTGGGCTTGAACATATCAACCCCTTTGTCAGCAAATATTGTCAAAGGGTTAGGAACAATTTTCTGAACATCACAGCATTCATCTAAAGAAGAGGTAGATGGATTGGCAAACTGACCCTTACTGCCACCAAAACATTGTATTTGAATGTGGGGAAACTGTGCTAAGCTGTTTTCCTCTACAATAATTATAAGCCTCTTACATACCAATATGCAAAATGTAATGTTGGTCAGGTTCATAATTCAAAAGAGAATTCTACTTATTAAATTTCATTAACACAATTAAGATAACCTAGTAGATCTACATTCTGTTCTGTATCTCAGACCAGGAAGCTTCATAAGGCTTAAGACTGGGGTTCGGTATTCAAAGTTAATTACACACTATAAATATCGAATGACTCCAAAAGGTCACAAACCTACACCACCATTTCTCACATACAACAAATAAGCATAAATTAGAAGAATGTTATCTACCTGCAACTACATCCCAGGAAGCTAATATATTACTGGCTACAGGACATGAACAGGGAAAAAAAATGGTCCTCAGATATTCTTCGACAGTGACTACCACCAACCTAGTGCTGGTTACAACCAATCAAGCTCTAAATTGTCATAAGCGCATCATATCTGAGACACTAGAGTCTTCCTTGAAGACATTTCTCTCAGATTTTCCAAGGCTGCCCTCTTTAAGGACACCATCTGTTAACAGTGACATCAAGCACAGCATTTGTAATGGTTGTCCATCAGTTATAGAGTTGTTCCCATTGCACAATCAGCACCATCCAACTGTAAGTGAGTTTTATGAGTCCAGGATTTAAGATGGAGAAAGGTAGAAACGTTTAACTGAATTAAATAAATGCATTATCTTTTTGTTTGAAAGAATGTTGGGTTGAGGGCACACACTTCCTTCTCTACCTATTAAATCCTGTCCTTCCTATGTTCACTCAGAAGTTCTGAGCAGAGCTTCTAATCAAGTTAGCTTTAACACTCCAAGGCACCTCTATGTAATCAGAAAAACTGCTTTAGCAGTTTCCCCAATTTCATAGAGTCCTTTACTCACAACACAAGAAAAAAGCCACTTTTTACTTTTGGTCCAATAACATGGGAAACGTCAGAGAAATTGGGAGTAGGATGCACACAGTGATAGGAATTAAGTAATTAAAATAAATTAAAATTAACATGAATTGCTTAAGTTGGTCATTCTCATTTAATTATTTACTTTCGTTTATTTTTCTTCATGATTGGATCGAAAGATAAAAGATTTTAAATAAGAGTACCCTGGAAGAGGATTAGCCTATAGAGAATCATCATCTGTCCCATGAAACTGGATTTTGAATCTCTTACCTTTGAGACATTTGTGGCAATTCATGTGGGAATCAGTAAGTAAATAAAGATGGAGCTTAAGGGGATGAGTTTATAAGGATGGAAAAAAAGGAAAGCAAGAGAAGGCTTTTTGGTGGGATAGAACTTTCAAAAAATCATGCAACTGGTTCCTTCTCTCTTATGCACAAAACAGGGGCTGGGTTAGAGGTAGTGAGGTCCATAAATGCCATTTGTCAGCTTCATTCTAAGGAGTTTTCTGCTACAGTATTTTAATGTAAGACTTTATGGCCAATAAATATAAACCTAATTTTCTTCACTTCTAATGTAAGTTTAAATGCATTAGATTGTTTTCAGCATATTAATGATAACTAAACATATCAAACAGTTTCTATTAACTTTCCTTTCTCTAGGTATGGATGCATGCTAGCGATAAAATGCCTTGCTAATTTTCTTTTCAAAGGAAGCAAGCAGCGATTCATTTTATCAATATTGTTCTCACCGTAAGAAACTAAAGAACAGCAAACTTTCTGAAGGCTATCCATAGTTCAGGACTTATTCTGCACAAAATTCGCACATTGTATTTTTTAACAGAAAGCAAGATTTTTTTCCCCACAGAAAACAGCATTTCCTGTGTAAGAGATCGCATCTTCTGCATAGAAAATACTATTCTCTGCAAAGATATATTATTTTCTACACAGAAAACAAACAAACCCAAAACATTTCTGTGCATTACATTCTGTTTCCTACACAAAACAAACAAACAAACAAACAACCACACTCACAAATTTTGTATGTAATATCTTCTGAAGTGCACGTATTCTTGTCAGTCCAGAATTCTTCTTGTCAGGATTTCTTACTACTCAAGAAACATGTTTTTCAACCATTTTCCGTTTTTAAAAATATATATATATATATTCTTCCCAGCAATAATACATAGCCACTTCTGCTCCCTGTTTTCAACCCTCATCTGAAAAGCCAGAACTGTGGCATAGGGATTCAGTCATATTTCGTTTCTCTGAGTTGCAAGCAAGATGAACTCCAACTCTTAGTACAACAAAATAAACATGATTTAATAAGCATCACTGAAACCTGGTGGGATGAATCTCATGATTGGAATGTAGGAATAGGGGGTATAACCTATTTTGCAGAAATAGACCAAACAAGAAAGGAGGAAGAGCAGCTTTATATGTCAAGGATGTTTTCACTTGTGAAGATATCCAGGACTTAAATCCGGGAAGCCAAGTTGAGAGCATCTGGGTAAGAACTAAGAGAGAGAAAAACATTAGGGATGTGATTGTGGGGGTTTGCTACAGGCCTCCGGGCCAGCCTGAGGACATGGATGAGGCTTTCCTGGAACAGACAACCACACATTCAAAAAGGAGAGATGCCATGTTAATGGGAGATTTCAATTATCCTGATATTTGTTGGCAGTCAAATTCTGCAAGGACCACAAAGTCTAACAGGTTCCTTGTTTGCCTTGCAGACAATTTCATGGTCCAGAAGGTGGAAGAAGTGACAAGGCGATCGGGTATTTTGGATCTGATCCTGACCAACAGGGATGACCTAGTTGATGAGGTGGGGATGATGGGATCCTTAGGAGGGAGTGACCATTCTCTTTTGGAGTTTGTCATTCAGTGGGAAGGAGAAGCCAAGTGTAGCGAAACACACATCCTAAACTTTAAGAAAGCTGATTTCTATAAAGTTAGGGAGTTACTTCCTGAAATCCTGTGGTCAAGAATACTAAAACAGAAAGGAGTTCATGATGGATGGGAGTTTCATAAAAGTGAGATAATGAAGGCACAATTGAAAACTGTGCCAATAAGGAGGAAAAATGGCAGATGTCTAAAGAAACAGGAATGGTTGACAAAAGAACTCTTAACTGAGCTGAGTGTTAAAAGAAACATGTACAGGAAATGGAAAAATGGTGAAACCACCAATGAGGAATTCAAGCAAATAGCCAGAAGATGTAGGGAGAAGGTCAGAAAAGCTAAAGCGCAAAATGAACTCAGGCTTGCCAGAGACATCAAAAACAATAAAAAGGGCTTTTTTAGATATGTCCACAGCAAAAGGAAAAACAAGGAAATGATAGGATCACTGTGTGGAGAAGGTGACCAATTAATAACAGGGGGAAGAGAGAAGGCAGAACTACTCAATACCTTCTTTGCCTCAGTTTTCTCCCAAAAGGGTAGAAGCACCCAACCTGGGGCACGGGGAGCAGGTGAGGTAGTGAGGGAAATGCAGCAGAGAATAAGTAGAGAAGTAGTACAGCAATATCTGGCTAAACTAGATGAATTCAAGTCCCCAGGACCAGATGAATTACATCCAAGGATATTAAAAGAACTGGCAGAAGTAATTTCTGAACCACTTGCAATAATCTTTCAGAACTCTTAGAGAAAAGGAGAAGTCCCAGCAGACTGGAGGAGGGCAAATGTCATCCCCATCTTCAAGAAGGGGAAAAAAGAGGACCCTAATAATTATCGCCCGGTCAGCCTGACATCAATTCCAGGAAAGATTCTAGAGCAGATCATTAAACAGTCAGTTTGTAATTACTTAGAACGCAATGCTATAATCACTAAAAGCCAGCATGGATTTCTCAGAAAAAAGTCATGCCAGACTAATCTTATCTCTTTTTATGATAGGGTTACAGGCTTGATAGATAAAGAGAATGCTGTAGATGTAGCATATCTTGACCTCAGTAAGGCCTTTGACAAAGTTCCACATGACATTCTTGCAAAGAAGCTAGTAAAATGCAGGCTGGACAGGGCTACTGTTAGTTGGATTTGTAATTGGTTAACTGACCAAACCCAAAGGGTGATCACCAATGGTTGCTTTTCATCCTGGAGAGAAGTGACTAGTGGGGTGCCACAGGGTTCTGTCCTGGGCCCAGTGCTATTCAACATCTTCATCAATGACTTGGATGAAGGAGCGGAGGGCATGGTGATCAAATTTGCAGATGATACCAAATTGGAAGGGGTTGCTAATACACCAGAGGATGGGATCAAATTTCAAAATGGCCTTGACAGATTGGAGAGCTCGGCCAAAGCCAGCAAAATGAACTTCAACAGAGAGAAATGTAAGGTCCTGCACTTAGGTAGAAAAAATGGAAGGCACAAATATAGGATGGGGGACACGTGGCTGGATAGCAGTATGTGTCAAAGGGCTCTAGGAGTCTTGATAGACCACAAGTGAACATGAGTCAGCAGTGTGATGTGGCAGCCAAGAAAGCCAAGGTGATTCTTGATTGTATCAATAGGAGTATGGTGTCTAAATCGAGGGAGGTAATGGTACCACTTTATTCTGCATTGATTAGGCCTCATTTGGAATACTGTGCACCTCAATTCAAGAAGGATGTTGACAAGCTGGAACGTGTCCAGAGGTGGGCAACCAAAATGGTGAAGGGTCTGGAAGCCATGCCCTATGAAGAACGGCTTAGGGAGCTGGGGATGTTTAGTCTGAAGAAGAGAAGATTAAGAGGGGACATGATAGCCATGGTTAAATATTTGAAGGGATGTCATGTTGAGGAGGGAGTGGGCTTGTTCTCTACCACTCCAGAGACTAGGACAAGGAGCAATGGATTCAAGCTGCAGGAAAGGAGATTCCACTTGAACTTCAGGAAGAACTTCCTGATGGTCAGAGCTGTCTGGTAATGGAATATGCCGCCTCGGAGTGTGGTTGAGTCTCCTTCTTTGGAGGTTTTTAAGCAGAGACTGGATGGTCATCTGTTGGGAGTGCTTTGATAGGTGTTCCTGCATAGCAGGGGGTTGGACTCGATGGCCCTTGGGGTCTCTTCCAACTCTATGATTCTATGATTCTATGGATTTGTGTGGTGCTATCTTCAGAAGAGACCATAACTGAGTTCTTGTGTTGAGTGTTTTTGGCAGTGCCTAAAAAAGAAAACTATTCAGTACTGAAATGAAATACCAGGTACCCAAGGTCATCCTTGTTTCTAGTCAGTGTTTACTAGTAGGGACTATGGAAACAGGTCTGGCAGCTTGCCAATATGTTGTCTTTTAACTGAAAAAAGCACATAGAGAAGTTTTTAAAAATATATATGCTGCATTGCTATGACCCCTTTTTAGGCTGCATGGGAACTCAATTAATTATAGCCAGTGTAATTAGCTTTCTGCTATCTGTTCAGCAATTTTCTCCACCTCTACGTACTCTACCAGGCACATTTCTTCAAAAGAGGTGTAAATAAAGCACATGCTGTAAATATTTTAGGAAGGGGACAGATGGCACCAGATAACAATATTATGCCTCCATGTACCATAAATGATATCCTAATCTCCTTCAATTAAAGACAAAGAGGGAAACTCTTTCCAAAGTAAATACTGAACTCTGAGAGAATAAATACCTCATGTAGAAACCTTCAGCCTTGACAATTTGACAATAATACATTGCAAATGGAAATCCACAGGAATCTTCAGCGCTTTTATACCATGTAAAACTGTTTGAATATGAGAGAGGATTAAAATGACCACTCCCACACAATCCGCAAATACATGATGGGCCAACAACCTTCCTAGGCTATCAGCTTTTAACTGGTTGGGGTGGTGCAATGAGTTGCTGGTTCCTAATGCACAAGAAGTTGTAATTGGCTATAAACTGTTCTAAATTAATTTCTTTGAATGGATTGTGTCTAATTCTTTTTTTTTTTTTACCTTTCAGACTATTTGAGCTATATTGTTTTGCTATAATCCACTTTGGGGCCTATATGGAAGAAAAGTTATCTTAACTATCTAACTAAATAAATAACTTGTAACTTACCCAGTAATTCACTTTTACAGTTACATGGGTGCAGATTTTTCATACAGTGGAGGAAGAACATCATATGGTTCCACAGCTGGTTCCTGGTGTTCTCACACAGTTGTTTTCTGGAAGTGTTGGCAGTAGTATAGAAGATAAGTAGATAAGATGAGAGTTCATTCTGTACCATAGGCCAGCAGTTTGTAGCTTTTTTGTTTTTGTTTTTTTTAAGTAAGTAAAAGAAATTTATTTACTTCCTAGACAAGAGAAAGTTAGAAACTGCATTACAATTTTTAACTACAGTTTTTGAATATAATGACAACTATGTCTTGGAAGATCTTGAATATCCCATCTTGACTCTGTTAAAAATGTTTGCATTTGCAGCCTAACACAAGGTAATAGAAGTTATTTAAATGTTAAAACGAGCAGCTGACTTGGAATTTTAATATTTTTTATTTCTTTTTCACACACAAAAAAAACAACAACCCACAAAGGGTCTTTTTTAACAAAAACATATTTGTCGAGAAAAAAAATATAGTGTGCACTTGAGATTGTTTGCCAAGTCCAGAAATTTGGGGAAATTCCCTACTGGATGAAATCAGAGGAGATTTTACACATTTGCTGATTACTTTCTGCATTTCTAGATTTCATGAAAATGCCACTTCTGCCCCCCCCCCCCAAAAAAAATCTCTGCACAAATAAAATGTGCAAAAACCTTAACTGCACCTCTTTGAGTCCATGTTAGATGTAGATCAATTTTGCTGTATTTTTTTTCCATTTTTTTCAACCTTTCCTTCTGAAGTACCTCAAATAAAGAAGTCCTTGACTCCACAAAATTCTGTGGATTTTTTTTCACTTAGCAGAATTTTCTCCAAATATTCTCCCCTGCGTCTCTGGCTGCAGCAGCCACCACCAGCCCCTGGGGAAGCAACACATACTCACAATGCTACGTGCAAAATCAGACAACCACCTCAGGTAGCAGATTGTAGCTGTAATGAAGGGTAGCAAATTGTTAGCTAATTTGTTAATCCTGTTGGTTTATTTGTTTTGGCTAGAAATGGAGTTCGGTTGTTCAAGAATTTTCTCCATCTTGAGCCAAAATACCATGGTTGGGTATAAGTAACATGCACATTAATTTTGGTGGGGGGGCAACATTTGCTAGTCTGCCTTAGACAACAAAAAATTATTGAGCCAGCTATAGGGCAACTTTGCCCTTTGCAGTATTCAGGAATGGAGACATTATTGAACAGACAGCAGTTTATTAAACAATATGCCAGGCCAAATATCAGCATTCTTAGGGAGAAATCTGGATCTGAAGTCGCTGGACTGCAACCTAGAAGACCAAGTTTTGATTTCCCACTTGACCCTGGAAACCCACTGGGTGACCTTGGGTGTGTCACTCTTAGCCACATAAAACAACATTTTAGATACATCTTAGCACCACTTCAAGCTGGAAATGACTAGTAGGCGTATAACACCAACAACTATTACTAACAATTTAAGAACATTCAAGAAAATCTACTCATCAACAGCATATCACAACATATAGCAATTCACAGGCATATACTCAATATACTTTAGACAATCATTAAAAGGAGTCAACAGAAAATTACCATGAAACCACCAAGTGAAAGTTGAAATTTTCCCTTTACATTTCAGGTCATTATTGTTATTAATAGAAAGTGCCAGTTTGTCAATAGTAGAGTCAGAATATTTTGGTTGTATTAGCTTACTTTCCCTTGAGATACCTAAGTGCTTAATAACATTTCAGCTCTAAACATTTTCCCCAGTTGAAGATACTTTTCCTTCAGTATGACTCTTTCTTATTTTTGTGTTATTACCACCCTTTGACCGATCCCTTCACAGCTCTGAGCAATGACCCAAGTCTAGGACATAGTAGTGGGTACAAAATGGTAATTATTTGTAATGGAAGTAGTAGTAGTAATAATAATTAGATAGTAGTGAGTACAAAATAGTAACTATTTGTAATGGAAGTAGTAATATAGTAATAACTGCCATCATCATCATCATCATCTCTATAGGAGAAGGGAAAAAATTGTCACTGTCTCTGCTAACCACCAATCTCACTTCCAAAACTGTTGTATAATTTGCTCTACATCTCAAGAAATTCACAAAACTGGTAGCTTCCACTGCTATTCCAAAAAGGGTGGAGAACTCTGAGATGTTAATTGCACACAGTTCCAGTTGATATCCAACTCTTATGAGTAATTATTTGCTTGTTGAGAGACACTGGTTGCTTTCAATTCAGTTGCAAGGAAGGGGTTGTATGTGTGAGAGTGTGGATAAATATATTTTTTGTTCTTTCTCTTACTAGCTTTCAGCGCACATGGCCAAGAATAATACAGATTGACTCTATTAAAAAAATTGCCCCATTGTCTTCCATTCAGGAACCCAAAACAGCTAATAACAAGAAATTTAATACAAGGAACCTTAAAAACAAACAAACAAACAAAACAGTAAGACTATTTGGAAAGTGCTATTACAGTATATAGTTTTGTTACTAGGTGACTTTGTACTTGGTTGTAGATGGCTGGAGTCAAGCATTTTATATAAAACAAACTACAGCAGCATAATCAATATAGCATAGCACTAGAAAGGTCTAAGCCAGACAGTAACCTCCTGAAAGAGCCACAGTGTAAGAAGCCGATGAAACGTAAGTAAGCATAGAACCAGACAGACTTCCATAAAGGGAACATTACAGAGCATTAGTACCGTGACTGAAATGACTCTGCTATATGTACCCATTAGCTACCAAAGATCTACTTCAATTAGGGCAGCAGAGGACATGTAGAAGAACTTTCCATATTTATTAAAATATATAGGAAGGAGTATGGGAGAGCTGTTTATTAAGGTATCTGGATCCTAATATGTTTGGTAAATTAATTTACAGGTAATAGCAATAATCTTGAATAGAGCCTAGAATCAAATATGTAGAAGATTCAGATTTTTTAAAAAAAATCCCAGCCTGCCTGTCTGATATGTCTGTCTGTCTGTCTGCCTGTCTGTGTGCATGATTCCTGTGTATCTTTGACCTTTTAAATTATTTGTTTGTTATTATGTGCCTTCATATTGCCTCTGACTTATGATGACTCTAAAGTGAACCTATCACAGGGTTTTCTTGGCAAGATTTACTCAGATTGGCATAAAATCTGACTGAAGGAGTTACCTGGTTCAATTATTCTTACTTTTCCCATTTCTGTGCTTCCATGGACTAGCAGTGACATTTGGAATTACTGAAGCTGCAGAATAGTTTTCTAGGGTAGGCCCATGTAGAGTATATTACAACTGTCTGTTTTAAATGATGACCATGGTCAAATCTGTTATGGCACCATGTACCCCTCATGATTGACATGGTTTAATTGGCAAATATTATTTAATTAGCACTATTAATTGGTATTGATATAAATAACACCTGAGGTGACTTGGAGGTCATGCTGGAAGAGGCATATTACTGACTGCAAACATGAGATTGCAAGGCAGGTCAGCTACACCTACCTCTTAGGCAGGAACCAAGTCATTTTCAGGCTAATAGCATGGACTTTTTTGAGACAATAGGGTTAAATGAGCCAGACATCTCACAGCTGAAAGGGGAAATCCCCACCAAATTGTGATTGTCTTAACTCAGACCCCGAACACCTGGACATTTCCCTATTGTTTCCCCACCTCTCCACAATACAGACTATTATGATAGCGATTACCCTTTTGTCACTTAAATGGTAAGACCATTAACTCCATCTAGACTTCATTGTGTATGTTGCAACTCCCATTGTCCACTTGGCTGGGAATGCAATTCAAACTCATACCTGCAAGATATCTTTCAGGTATAAGAACTCCTGATTTCAAGCTGTGCAGTGCATTCTCTCACCTTTTTGAATGCCATGTTGTTGG